>JALAZF010000381.1:4800000-6127500 GCA_022829125.1 Lathyrus tuberosus
AACCCTTGGCCCGCCATGGTCAGGCATTGGGTTCTGGATAACATTCGGCACATCATTTGAAAAATTGATGGCTTTAGAATCCACCAAATCTTGAACTGTGTGCTTAAAAGCTTTACAGTCCTTGATATGATGTCTGGGTGCCCTAGAATGAAAGTCGCAATGGGCGTTAGGATTATAACCCGGAGGTGGATTACCAGTGATAGGAGCTAGAGTCCTCTTTTGAATTAGTTGCAGCTGAAGTAAGTTCTGGAATAATTATGAATACGGTAGAGGCGGAGTATCAAAATGTGTATCCCGTTTGGGCTTGTACCGTTGTTGGCGAGGAGCCTGATTTCGCTGCTGAGGAGGCGCTGCAGGAATTGTCACTGAAGCTACTTGCTGATTATAATTCTGGCGTTGCTTCCCTTTACCTTGGTAAGACGAGACATAATTGGTTTCCTCCTTCTTTTTGTAGTTCGCATATGGTTTCTTCCCCTGACTAGAAGACGACCCATCATTACCCGAAACTTTCCCAGCTTTGATTCCACCCTCTAACATCTCCCCAACCATGATCAAGTCAGCAAACTTGCCCGACATGCAAGGTAACAGCTTTTCATAATAATGTCCCGGCAAAGTATCCATAAACAGATTCAGCATTTCCTTCTCCAGCATGGGTGGTTGTACCCTTGCCGCCAACGCGCGCCATCTCTGCGCGTACTCCTTAAAACTTTCACCACTCTTTTGAGACATATTTTGTAACTGTGTACGATTGGGAGCCAAGTTGGTATTATATTGATAGTGTTTCACAAATTCTTCCACCATCTCTCTCCAGTTGCGTACATGGCTCCTCTCAAGCTGCATATACCATTCCAGGGACGCTCCAGACAAGCTGTCCTGGAAGAAGTACATCAGCAATTTTTCATCACGGGAGTACACAGTCATCTTTCTTGCGTATGCCCGAACATGTGTCCTGGGGAAAGTAGTGCCGTTTTACTTCTCAAAAGTGGGGACTTGAAACTTACGAGGAATTCTTACATCAGGAACCAGCCCTAGGTCATCCAGATCCATGCCCACAGAATTTTGATTTACCACCCCTCTTAGTTGTTCTTCAATCATTCTAATCCTTTGGTCATCAATAACCGGGAGACCAGCATCTCCACCTGGTACCGAGAAAAAATCGTCTTGTTGGTCATGAAAATGATGGCCATGAACTGCATGAATACTGTTTCCCCCTCCAACCACAGAAGGAATCACCACATTCTCTCCTCTGCCCGGAGGGATAACAACAGTGGGAACTGGAACTCCGCCCGGAGGTCCATTCTGAATATTGTGTCCATTAGCACCTCCGCCTGGAGGAATAACATTGTTCTGGACACCACCATGAAGTACCCCATTCTCATCCACCCTTGCTACCAAGGGCTGAACGAGAGTCCTGAGTTGCTCTTGTCCCTGCACGACCCCTTGCATCATTTCCATGAATTGGGTGATACGGGCTTGCATGGCGGCTATCTCTGCTTGCATTTGCTCCATTACTCTTTTCTGGTTTAGTCGAGTAGAATATTGATGAATCGATTGGTCAGCTATCCTGTCTGAAACCAAATAAAGGTTAGGTAAAAACCAAAACAAGTACTTGTTATGCAAAAATGCTCATGATGATGAGAATGCAAATGTCATGTTTATCATTGCCAGGGCGTTTTACACCCTGATTCCAGTTTTAATCACAAGGAGCTCAATAATAGTCACATGATGTTGAGAGAAAAATATTGAGAAGAACTGTGTTGTGATAAAATGTCGTGGTAATGTGCTGGTGAATAGAGCGATGCCGAAGAAACCCCTTTGAATAAGCCATTCATTGAATTCAACAGAAAACAAAAAACTAATAAGCGCCGAAGCATTTTACAATGAGTCCGTAAATGGGAAGTACATCAAGGAAATAGCTCCATCAACAAGCCTGATGGTAGCCAACATTACATCAACAAAACTACATTAAGGAGATGGGAAAGCAAGATCAAACATCTAACTCCAAATTTTTCAATTTGTCGCTAGAATACTTGATTTCTTCAAAAAGGATTCTGGTGCACCGATGACCTGGCCTTTCAATCATCTCTTTGATCAAAATGTCACTCTTCTTCAGAGCTTCGGCTAGTGAATCCGCGTGCATCAAGAGAGCTTCATCAGTACTCACTTCCTTAAACCTTTTCACCCCAGCTTGTATCTTGAGTCTTCTCATCTCCACCATGGCATCCTCAAGCTTTTTCTTGGACACTTTCAATTCATCGTTAACATTCTTCAGCTGCTCTTGGCTTTTTCTAAAGTCTTCCCGATGCTTTCTCCGTTGTTCATACGCTCTAAGAAGCTCGTCGTCCTTGGCCTTTAATTGCTCTCGCAACTCTGCATTCTCTATTCTGACTTCATCCCAGGCTTGCTGAAGCTTGGCTAGCGTGTCTTTAGTCTGAGCTAAAGTCTGTTTGGTCTTCTTATGAGCTTGAGTGGCAGCATCGACACCTTTACTAATTTTCTGGAAATGTTGAGCTCTTTCGGCGAAATCCTTTTCTCTTGCAGCTAAGATTTTTCCAGCGTCTTGGGCTTTATGCTCCAACTCTTTGTTGGCATGCAAAGTGTTTTGAAGAAGACTACTCAAATCTGAATTCTCCACCCGAAGCTCCTTCACCAAAGCTTGCAGTTTGTCAAACTCCTCGATAGCTACTGTAGTAGGCTGCTCTAGCATTACCGGATATAAAGGGGGTTCCTTTGAAAAAGGCAAGAGTAATTCGGTCACCTTCATTTTAATCCATCTTTCATACTCAGGATAAGATCTGCAATCCATTTTTCTAAAGACTGTTTTTCCTGTTTTACGCTGGTGTCCCCAAGCGTTCACAACTTCTCGCAGCATTTCCTCATTTTCAGTCCCTGTAAAGAACAAAGATTTTTCGACATCCCGATTTGTGGGAGGACACCTGAAAGCGTATCCAAACTGTCTAATGGCTAGGATCGGGTTATAGTTGATTCCTCATTTCCTACCAATTAGAGGCACATTGGGAAAATTCCCACAACTGGTGATAATCTCTATTCCCAGCAACTTACGATCGAACCAGACGATGTTATTGCCAGTCAATCCCATTATCCGCTTGGACCATTTTAAAGAATATTTTGTATCTACAAAGGCACCTATCTGAGGTAAATGCTTCAAAATCCAATGAGATAAAAGTGGAGTGCAACAATTGACAGATCCTCCCCTTCTTTTTTCATTCTTGAAGTGCACAGAGTAGTAAAAATATCCTAACAAGGTGGGAACTGGGTTTTTGAGAACAAAAACTCTTATAGCCTGCATATCCACAAAATCCTGTTGATTAGGGAATATCACAATGTCGTATATGCACAAAGCCAGGATGGACTTGTAAACTGCCCAATTCTTTGCTTCAGCAGCCTCCTGAGCTTGGTCAGCAAGAAAGGCTAAGTGAAAACCTTTGACCCCATTTTTAATAGCCACATTTCCTTTTGGCACTGAATCTTTCACCTGTACCGCATCTGCAATCTCCTCTATGCTAGGATGACTACTAGAAAAGAATGGCAAAGCTGATTCGACCGGAATTCCCAAAATAAATGAGAACTCTTCTAAAGTAGGCATCAAAATGTAATTAGGAAAAAGAAAGCATCTCAGCGAAGGCTCATAAAACTGTAGCAACGTGTGAAGAGCATCATGTTCATACTGTGTGATTCTGCGGACCATCTCAGCCAATTTCCCATATTTCTTCTGGAAGTGGAAAAGAACACCCGGGTCAGCCATATCTATCACATTATGCAGTAAATCTAAAGTAGGTTATGGGAACTTGTAGGCGACATTGCTCTTTCTCTTGAGAACTGTCTCTGTCAAGCCCATTGATTGGAATCAAAAGTGTAATAAGCACCTGTAAATGACAAACATGAATGTTATGATATGATAATGCAATGCAAAAGGGCATGGTATCAGCGTGCTCTGTGTCTGTGCTGGACTGTGTGCACGGTGTCCGTACAAATCTGAGAATAATACTGTAGATATAAACCCACTGACTGTAATAAGTTACATCATCTGTCTGTGAAAATACCAGAATATCAGGGTATGTAGGAGGCATGGTTACCTGCAAACCTATAGACACCCGCCCATACTCACATGTAGGTACTAAAACAGCGGTTCCTCAGTTTTGGATTCTCTATTTTGAGAAGCAATAGCACATTTAGCCCGTAGGATACAATGCTATCGCCAAACAAAGAGATCGTCCACTGATTCCCCAAAAATAAAGGCCATCATATGCAAGTTCCAAAGTGGGCCCTCGGGTGCGAATGGGTTTGCCACAGAATGTGGGCTGCCACTGTCACCACTAGAGAGGGATGTTTCCAATAAGGTCCTCAATGATCGGTCACCAGCGTCGACAGCTTTCTAGGTTAACACTCTGAAATGCACAAGACGCGCAAATCAGAACATCTCCCAAGAAAACCTCGTCTGGTTGTGAATTTCGTGTAAACCATACATAACAAGACGTGACGTAGGCCACACTACCGTCCACTCTAGTCCTATGTATGTACTCAAGCCTGTGTAATGGGCTTATCTCTCGGAATACCCATCCCACCAAATAGAAAACCAGCACAGCACAGTCCAGTATAATAATGATGTGCAATGTAAAGAATGCAATAAATACAGTAATACAGTAAAGCAATAATACAGTCAAAAGCAATACAGTAAAACGGCAAAAATACAGCACTACAGCTCCACAAAACACCCAATGAAACAAAAACAGACAAGCGCTAGGATTGACTCGCTTAGGGAGAATAATTCCCCAGCAGAGTCGCCAGCTGTCGCTCCCGGGATTTTCATCCAAGTACAAACGCGAAAGTGGCGCGGAAACAGAGTCGTCAGCAATGTGTATTTATCCCAAGAGAGGGAAAGGAAACACTGCATAAACCTGGGGGAAAGGAAAAGCATGGTCTCACGACCAAGAGAAACGGGTAAGGGAGTCAGTTACGCGAAGGGAAGGTGTTAGCGCCCCACGCGTCCATCGTACTCGATAGGATCCACGCTTGCCATCTCAATTAAAGGGTGTCGTCGTCTGGAGTTCCACTGCTACTGGAAAGGAGAAGGAACGAGAACGGAGAAGAACAAAGAAATGGAGGAGAAAAGAAAAAAGAAGTGACTCGATAGGACGTCCTCGGAGTCCTAGGCCTACGTATTCCCTCGGGAACAGGAAAATCAGAGTCAACGTAGTTCGGACACGAACTATGGGGGAGGTTGCTCGCCAAGACATCGTCGTCTCGTGCCTACGTATCCTCAATCTAACCAGAGAGTGGAAGTCAGAGCAGTCGTAGTTCGACTTAACCAAGTCTGTGTTTTTTACGAGCGACGTTAAGTTCGCGTCCGGCAGTTAGGGTCGATGCCTGTTTGCGACGAGACGGAAGTAACGTGCCGTTTTCTGAAAATAAGTTTTGAAACTTATCAATCCTGTAGGATGAAAAGGTTTGAATTTGTTTTGTGTTTTTTAGACAAGAAGTGTTTTTGGAGTTGTTTGTGTTTTGAAACACGCATTGTATTTAAGTCTCCCATGTAGGATCGAATGCCTCGCATATCGACCCAAGACGGGACGTACGCTAAACATTCTAAGAAAATGAGAGAATACCCCTCATTATTTTATTCTCACATGAAAGACTCAAATACAATACATGTTATGCCTTTTTGTTAAGTGTTTTTGATTTTTGTTTTGAGATGAGGAGAGAAAGGACTCAAAGATCAATAAGGTAAAAATCTAGGGGGGACTAAGACTGAAACCCTAAAGTTATCATACATGGATGTTCCTATGGTTAATGTGGTTTAAGAAACCTAATCCTAAGAGAAAGGAGAAGAAGAGTGAGTTAAACAACTCACTTCTAAAGTAGAAGATGAGTTATAACACAAAAGGGAGGAGAAAGAAGTTATTCAAAAAGAGCATATAAATGCTTATCATGATCACAAGTTGAATGATTAAAAGAGACAAGAGAAGATGAAAGAAAAAAGTGTATGTGGAAGCATATCCACACACTTACTCACCATTAGCACCTACATGAAAAGATTAGTTCGAAATCTATTTACAAGTAGTGAATTAAGGAAAGAATAACAAGTAATGATCAAACAAATTAAGAATCAATGGAAGAAGGATCCTAAAGGTGTGAAGACAATTCTACACAAAACAACATATCATGCTACCCAAATAAGAAAATAAAATGGGAGGAAACAATGAAAACAACAACAATTACAGCTCCTAAGTGCAATGCAGCGGTAAAATCCATCATCTTGTACCAAACAGCAATTAATAGCACATGTTCAGCATACAAAATGGGTGTAAAAAGCAAATGGCAGCACATACAACAGCACATATGTGTGTAGACAACAATGAAAATTCAGGGGCAGCATGCACTCACAAATGATTCATTCGTAAAAAAACAAACATGCTTCAAGCCTTGCACACTATTCAATCAAACATGATCACAATCACACCGTAAATCATTATAAACAATTCTAGAAATCACCATGGAATAATGCACATTGTAAGAGAATACACATTGTTAAGCATGTGAACAAATTAAAACAAATGTGCACCTCTTGAAATAGAAAGCAAATGAACATGCACATAGCAATTCCAGCAACACAAGCATCAATTAAAAATTAACAAGCTCAATGTGTGTGCATTATGTGCTCATTACATCGATTAATCAACAACGCAAACATAAACATTCATCGATTAACATTATGTGCTCAATCTGAACTTCCAGAAATCCAACCAAATAAAGCCAAATGATGGAGTTTGAGCTCAAGAATTAATCACTTTTTAATGTAAAAAATGATTATCCTTCAAGAAATAAGAGCTTTTTTGTGAGGGTTTGGAAGAGAGAATTGAAAGTGCAATGTGATAAACTTGATGAAAAATGGTGAATAATGGTCTCTCTTTAGAAATGAGTGAAGGGTTTCTTATATAGACTTTAGGTTTGGAGTGTGGGAGGTTTGGGATTAGCTTTGGACTTAGCTTTGGGTTAGGAGCTAGGGTTGGA
Source organism: Lathyrus tuberosus (assembly GCA_022829125.1). NCBI lineage: Eukaryota > Viridiplantae > Streptophyta > Magnoliopsida > Fabales > Fabaceae > Lathyrus > Lathyrus tuberosus. Next base: position 4,807,033 of record JALAZF010000381.1, read on the forward strand.
GTTAGTTAGACTCAACTCACCGAGTCAAGTTAGTTAACTCGGTTAGTTAGGATCAACTCAGTAATAATCCCAAGGTGAACTCCAACATCCAAAGGTGGAGATGCTTGGAAAACAAGGAATCACAATTGGTGCATGGGAATGTGACTTGGGCTGCAAGCAAGGCCTTGGTGCCTATGAAAAATTCAGTATGAGACCACCATGTTTGAACCCTCGTATGACCTTCATAACATGTTCAAATGAAAAAATGTCCAACATCAAAGTTAAAGAGGACATGGAGATGAACAACTTTGATGTTCAACAATTTTCTATTTGAAGCCTTCTTGATGGATAAAGCCAGCTTGACATTTGGCACGCCAAGTGTTTGATGAAATTATGGCCTGGAGGCCTGAACTTGCCTTGCCATGACTTGAAATTTGCCTTGATTTTACCAAACTTTGCTTGATCATAACTCCCTCAATTTTGATCCAATGGAAGAGTTCTTTATACGGATTTGAAGCTTAGAGTGTGAACTTTAATTGGCTTAACTTGGGCCTGAAGTTTGGAGCTTTTATCTTGAAGAAAGGAGGCCTTAAAGTGTGGTACAAAATGGTCCAAACTTGCCATTCTTGGAAACCATAAGTTCCTAAAAATGGAAACTTTGTACACTTCTTGATTTTTCATGATTCCTCCATCATTTCTTAATCAAATCTTTTCCAATGAACATATGTAACTTGAATTTCATGAATTTGACCCTAAAAAGTCAGGAGTTGATTTTTTTCACTGCACAGTTGACTTTTTCCCCAATTTCTTGATTCTCATGCAACTGACCAATTAAACCTCTTCTGAAAGGAACCAATGGGCAATCTTCCATCCTTAAATACTTGATATCATGCAGAAAACATTGAGATCAAGTTTGAATCAAAATTTCATCAGGAGACTGCTTGAACCACAAACCCTAATTTGGACTGTTTGATAGGAGATGATGCACTGCCCCATCTTCTTGATGAATTCCCATCTTCCAATGACTTGTGGAATCAATTGAGATCATGTGAGATGTAAGAGACCCTTGAGACTTGTTGGGAGACCCTTGGATCTTGTTTTCTTGCTTCGAATAGTCAATGCTCTGCAATCCACTGATCACATGCCCTTATGCAACATGAAATGATATGTGAGATGGAGTAAGATCTAAATGCAATGCAATGAAACATAAGCCAGTAAGAGCTAAAAGCAAGAGGGCAAATTTTGAGGTGTTACACCTACAAGAGAGATGATTGATGAAGAGGCCACTAGAGGTGTCAAACATGCTGAACTTGCTCACAACCTTGGGCTTGAAGTCAGTTCCTTAGAAGAAATACATGATCTACTAACTTCCAGGTTCAACATCTCCAAAACCAAGATTGAGAAATTCAAATCAAAGTTTCCAGCTTAAATTTCACTTCTTTTAATTTCCCATGCTTTTGCCATTTTGTAATGACTGTGTCAGTTTGGCACCCTTTAATACCCTTTTGCCATTTCTACTTTTCTAATGCATACTACTCTTTAGAAATTCAAAGTTCTTCCAGCATAGGCTTATACCTCTTAAGGTATTTACCATTTACTCTTAGAATTTGTTTATCAACTGCTAATTCCTCAATCTCATAAGCATTATTCGAAAATGCTTGAACCACTCGAAATGGACCCTCCCAATTAGGGGAACACTTGCCTAGAGCTTTGCCTCTTCGATCCATAGAAAATATGACTTTCCAAACATAATTTTCAATCGAAAATTCCTTTGACTTAACCTTCTTATTATAAGCTTTGGCTATTCACTCCTTTTGTCATATCAAGACATCCAACGCTGCCAACCTTTCTTCATACAAGTCAATCATTTTGTCTAACATCATGTTCCAATAATGGTCAGATAGAATCTCGTTTTGCCTCTAAATTTGAACCAATTGCAAATAAACCTCAACACTAAAGACACTTTCAAGTCTGTAGGTCAATTGAAATGGATTTATGCTTGTCTCCTCTTTAGGAGAAGTTCGACTAGCCCATAATACCTTGTCTAACATTTAAGCCAATTCCTTAGTTTCTTCCCAACGTGCTTCTTAATTAAACCAATAATAATCTTATTGGCGGCTTCGACTTGCCCATTCACTAGAGCATAGTAAGGCGATGAAGTCAATAATTTAGTCCCCATTTTATAGGCAAATTCCTGCATCTTTCGACCAATGAATACAAACCCTTGGTCTATCGTGATAGTCTCAGGAATTTCAAACCTATAAATGACATTCCATTAGATAAATTCGATTATAGCATCTTGGCCAGCATTAACTAAAGGAACTGCTTTGATCCATTATTTAAAATAATCAATGCTGACTGTAGCACCCCAAAATTTTCTCTCCTACCTTTAGTACTAACTGGTTTATGTTTCATTTCATTTTGCATTATCATGTGTGCATATCATTGGTTCTTAGCATGGGGTCAAGGTGCCTGAGGCAGCTCAAGAGGAGAAGATGTTCTTCAAAGAATCAAGCAAGAGTTCTTGTATTGTGGATCACTCTCTCCTAACCAGTGCAGAAATTAGGGTTTTGAGATTCTTGGGTTTATTGCTCCAATGGGCAAGCTCCTTGGGTTTTTATCATCACCAAATGGCATATCTTATCTTTGTTGGAGAGGATACACATCATATTCAGAGGAATTTGGATTTGGAGACTGTGTTATTTCCTCATAGACTAAGGGTACCAAGATTAGGGTTTGCTATAAAGTCAGTTTATTTATGATTTCTTAGGCAAGACTTGATTCCATGGTATTCCTTGGGTCCCTAAGTATCTAGGAATGGAAGATTGTCCATCAGTTTGGTTCAGGAGAGATTTAATTGGCCAATGGATTGGGAATCAGGAGAATTGGGGAAAAGTCAACAGTGAAAGGGGAAGTCAACTGTGAAATTTTGAGGTTCTCTTCAAAGTTTTCAAGGTCTCACATCCTCATATGGTCTTCAAGTGTCAAATTTCATACCATTTATCAAGAATCTAGGGTTGGTACAAAAGTTGCTAAATATGGAAATGACCTATAATTTGAAAGTTTCTTTTTTGGGCAAGTCCTCACACTACATTCAACTGGACTTTTCATCATCAAGGAAGCTTCAAATTAATTTTCCTCAAACATGAAAGTTGAAGATCTTTTTCTCCCCTTTCCAACAAGTACTAGTGGGTCTCCATATCATTTGTGAAACTCAAGTTATGACCAAAAGAAGACAAGGTGGTTTTTAGGGTTTCCATTTTCACAACTTTTGCACTTTGGGACATAGTGACCTATAATTAATTCCATTGCTTCAAGGCACATTCTAACATCAAAGTACAATCCATAAGGACTATTTTTGTCCTTTGAATTAAGTGGATCCATGGTTTATTCATCACTTATTTTCCATTATGCAAAATTGCCAAATTATTGAAAACTCATGAACCAATACATCTCAAGGCCCAAATCAAATTCAGGTGTGATTAGCAATTGTTAAATAAGTGATCCATCGTCAAGGGTTTGGATATACATGCATGGAGGAGGGTGTATTTCACATTATGTAATTTTACAAAATCACCCAAAACTCATTAAGTGGGGAATTACCAAGGCCCAAATGCTGATCAGTGGATTAACCTAGTCTATTTAAGCTAACTCATGCTAGGGTTAGAAGGGAGGACACGTGATTTGGAGGAGGAAAAAAGCTTGAACCCTAAAACTTGGATCATTCGTATCTCTCAAGCAAGAAGAGCTTTTCCAAAAATTATTTCTCAACTTTCATCCTTGGCATCTATAGAGTACAAATCATCCATCATTGGAAGCTAAAAGGAAGGATATAGATTGCCTAATCTCAGGTTAGTGATGTTTTTCATGATCTTAAAACTCAGATTCTTGACGTGCATATTGATGTGTGATGCCCACTGATCAGTCTGGTGTAGTTTTTTTTGAGTTTGGACGCGTATATTGGTTGTATCGTGTATTTAAAGTTTTTGAGCCCTAACCTTTTTCATTCGAATCTCCTTATGCATTGGTTATTTGTGATTTTTGAGATGATATTATTAATCCTCATTAAATTCTGGTCAGAATAGTGTATTTGGTTGCATGTTTTGGTGAAGTTTTGGTTGCAGGTGGCTGAAGAAGACGACCGGAGCTAGGGCTCCGACGTCTGGCCTTTTCTCCGGCGAGCTAGGGTTTGGACGAAGAAGACGAAATCTCAGCCCTTCATTTTGTTGATCCAACGACCATAAGCTGGCCACGTTTTATTTTTTTATGATTTTTATTTAGTGATTGCGTGTTCATTACCCCATGGTTACTATCGTGTGCATCATATCATGTTCTCTCATCTTAACTACTTTCCTTTTTGTTGACTCAATGCCATGCGTAGGATGAATCTGATGGCCATTATGAGGCCAACGCGTTAATGAGGGAGTATGATACGCACGTGTTCTCCTTTTTATTTTTGACCAATTGTGTGTGTGTGCATGCATGGTTATTATGGTGTGCCTGGTAATCATAGCCATTAATCTCATTTATTTGTTTTGTGTTGACTTAATAATGGGCGCAGGATCAATCAAAGGGTAAGTGTGAAGTCAACCGTTTGACTAGGTCTCACATGCACTTCTTTTTTTATTTTTTTTTATTTTGCTGATTGGATTTTTGCGTTGGGCCTTCTATTCACACCCCTAATTTCCAGCCCATATTCATACTCAACGTGTTTTATTGCTGTTCATACCCCCACTCATTTTCTTTCTATTTTATTTTTATTTAATTATTGCATTTTCATTTTTATTTTTTAAAAATAGTTTCTTGCATAAAAAAATTCCCAAAAAATTCATGAACCATATTTATAATTTTATAAAATTTTCCCAAATTTATTTTCCATTTTTATTTTATTTTTTAGTGGCTGAATTAATTATTTAATAGTTTCTTTTTTGAATTGTTCAAATCATGCATACCATGACTTGTTTATTTTATTTCGCATCATCCATGAAACCTTTTGAATTCATTCTTTTTGCATTGTTTGACCAACACATTGAATTGCATTAAAATATTTTTCTCTCATTTTTAAAATCATTTCATATTGCATTTTAGTCCTCCTTTTTTGCATATTGAGTCATGTTTCTTGTCTGAACTTTGCATGATTATTTGAGTCACTTATATTTTGAATTTTGGCATGAGTTTTGGCCATAATGTTTGTTTCTGGTTGAGCTATTGTGATAATTAATTTGGTAATTTTAGAAAATGTTTTACTAATTATCTGATTCCTCTTTGGTTGAGGTCTTCTTGTATGCACATCTTTGAACATGTCTGAGTATTTGTTTGAGAAGGCACATGTGCCGTTATTTTGGGATGGTGTCTTTGACTTCATGAATCATGCTTGGATTGCTATAGGTCACTTGATTACCATTATATGTCATTGCTTGGGTCTCATTAGTCTTATTGTTATTTATGTCTGTTTTGTACTAACCTTTTATGCAGAGGCTGAGGTAAGTTATTTAAGGGTGTGGATGGTACCCATGTCCACTCTCATTCTTTCCTTCTCTCATATTTTCTTTTCTTTAGGCTTAGGTTGTTGTCAAACCTCCCCTTAGGGCCATCTTTGCATGATAACATTAGGATAGATTTTCCCCGTAGTGTTTTTTCTTTTTTGAGTCCCTCTTCTCATCTCATAACATCTCTAAAATACTTAATAAGGTCAACTTGCCTTGCACACGAGCCTTAAACATAGGAAATGAAGATTGTGGGTTCCCCCTTCTCTCTTCTAGGGTGTTGAGCATACGTCCCATTGGGGACGACCATGCGACGCATTCGCTCCCGTGTCATAGACTTTGGTTCAAGGTGAGTTATGAACTAACCCAAGTCACTTCTGTCCTAAAAAATACAAACGAACTTCAAACCTTTTTGTACTTCGGGATTGTCAAACTAAAGGCTATTTTCAAAAAGGGCACGTTATTTTCCGTCTGAGACGCAAACAGGCATCGACCCTAACTGTCGGACGTGAACTTAAAGTCACTCATAAAAAACACCAAAAGAACTTGGTCTGAACTACGTTGACTCTGAATTCCCCATTGCACAAAGGGGGTACGTAGGCCTAGGACATCGACGTCCTACCGAATCTATCTTAGTTTTTCCCTTCCCCCGTCTTAGTGCAGCCATAGATGATAGGATAACTCACCCTCAGAATAGACAACAAGCGTGGATCCGATCGAGTACGATGGACGCGTGGGGTGCTAGCACCTTCCCTTCGCGTAACCGACTCCCGAACCCAGGCTATGGTTGCGATGACCATTCCTTACCCTCTTCCTCAGGTTTATGCGGTGTTCCCTTTCCCTCTCCTGGGATAAATTTACACGGCTGGCGACTCTGTTTTTCCGCGCCACTCTCGCGTTTGTACCTGGATGAAAATCCTGGGAGCGACAGCTGGCGACTCTGCTGGGGACCTGGTTGACCTATGCTGGTCCATCCCTAAGCGAGTCTGTCCTAGTGCTTGGTTATTTTTGTTCTCTTTGGGTGTTTTTGTTTTTTGTTTTGCTTTATTTGTTGTATTTTATTTTTACCGCATATTTTGCATTGCATATTATTATCAGCTGCTGCACTGTTTTCTGTTTGGCGGGTTGGGAGTTCCGAGAGATAAGCCCAATACCCAGGCTTGAGCATACACGTAGGATTAGCATGGCAAGTAGTGTGACTCGTGTGGCATTTGGCCAGACATATTATACATGAAAACTCCACATCCAGACGAGGTTTTCTTTGGTAATGTTCTATCCTGCGCATTGGTGCAGATGATTGAATGTAACCTGGAAAGCTGTCGACTCTGGCGACCATTCCCGAGAACTCAGTAACGGTACTCCTCCCGAGACGTGATAATGGCAGACCAGAAATGGCAAACCCATTGCACATGTCGATCCGAGGACCTAATACTGGGAACTTGCTATAGGGTGTCCTTTGGAAAGGAATCGGTGGAAGCACTCCTCGTTTGGCGATAGTACTATACCCCGAGGGATGAATGTACTATTGCTTCTCGACCTCAATACCGAAACTGAGGACTTTCCATAAGATGTTTTCTTTTTGAGGGGAATCAGTTGAGGCCTCCTCGATTGGTGATGATGACAAACCAGAAATGGTGAACGTATCATCATTTCTCGACCTGAGAGCCCGTGATATTGAGGATCCTCAACTTTCTAGTACCCACATGTGAGAGGGCAGTCTGTTTACAGGTTTGCAGGTAACCTTGACCTTCAACATACCCGGTTTTCTGATCAGCAGATTTATCAGTGTGGTACTATGGTTATGTTGGTATTCGGGATATTTGGGCAGACCTATGAGATTATACAGTTGTTCAGTGCAGCAGTCTTGTGGCATCCTTGATCCCATGTGTGCATTTACATCATCATTTTGCATCCTAACATGTTTATTCATTTGCAGGGTTGCATCCTAACTTTGATTCCGGTTTTTGAAGACTATTAAGGATGAGTAGTGAGAATAAAAAGAACATCATAATGTACAAGTTCCCATCACTTATTCTGGATCCTGTTCATCAAATTGCGTCTATGGCAGAACATGGGGTATTGGCAGACTTTAGAGGAGAGTATGGAAGAATTCTGGATTTTGCTCGCAACATCACTGAATACGAGTATAGGGCTTTGTACACTCTGGTGCAATTCTATGACCCTCACCTGCGTTGTTTCCTATTCACTGATTATCTTTTGGCTCCGACATTGGAGGAATTTGCTCTCATTCTGGATGTTTCTATTAAAGAAGAGGCTCATTTTTATCCTTCTAAGGAACTTCCTGATTTGGAAAAGGTTTCCGAGGCTTTGCATTTGGATTTGTCTTTGTTGAAAAATAACGTTGCCAGTAAGGGAGGGTGTAAGGGCTTCCATGTGAAATTTTTTATAAAACAGGCTGCTGTGTATGCTAAGGCTAGGTGTTGGTCAGTTTTCAACGCCATCTTGGCTATGTGTGTCTATGGAACGGTGTTGTTTCCAAGTATGAAGGATTTTGTGGACATGCACGCTGTCCGGATATTTACCATGAAGAATCCGGTACCTACTTTGCTTGGGGATCTGTATTATTCAGTGCACTATAAGAACGAGAAGAGGAGGGGAGGACCCCTTTATTTTTGTGAGCCAGTCTTCTACAAATGGTTTGCTGATCGTCTTCCCAAATCTGGGGAATTTGTAGATACTCAAGGAACATTGGATTGGTCCAAAAGATTGATGGGCTTGAGAGAAAATAATCTAATTTGGGTTAACCATGACTTGTTGGGCCAAGATATCATGATTAGTTGTGGAAGTCTCCTAAATGTGCCTCTAATAGGAAGGAAAGGGGGAATTAACTACAACCCTATTCTTGCTATTAGGAAATTCAGGTATGCCTTGAAAGAGCCACCAAGAGACGAGGAGGTCCAAGAATCCTTATATTTGAGTGGGGAAATCAATCCAGAGCTGTTAAAAGAAGCTGCGAATACTTGGGAAGATCGTCATAAGAAGGGGAAGATTTATTTTGGGAAGAGCAACAACAGAACATTTCCCGCGTATGAAGATTGGATTCAGAAAAGGGTAGAGGAGGAGCTTTTGCCATTCGCCAAAGAACCACCATCTTACCCCTTGCTGATTGAGCCTCCTACCACCGTTGAGATAGAGAAGTTTAACAAGTTATGGACTGAAAAAGAAAGGTTGCGAGAAGAAAACAGTGAGCTACAAAGAGAGATTTATCAGTTGAAACATGAGCGGGGAGAAGCTGTTCATATCGCCAAGTTGAAGACAGAGCTTCTCGCTGAGGCAGAAAAGGAGCTAGCTGACAAGGTCGCATCCAGACAAAGGATGAAGCAAGCTCTAGACGGTATCCGTAAGGTTCTCGAGTCTAAGAAGGAAGAGTTGGACAAGGCTTTGTTAAAAATTCACAGGTTCAATGCTCACCGAGAAACTGCAATGGCTGAGAATAAGCAAAAGGAAGACGGTTATCTAGCTCAAATTGATCAATTGAAGTCGAGGCTCAAGAAGAAAGACGCTGAGATCCTATCAGGGGTATTCCAGAGACAAGCAGTCGAAGGTCGACTCAATGAAGCCATAGCCTCCATAGAGGAACTGAAGATCCAAGCTGAAGTGAAGAGACCTAGAAATGAGGGACCTAGCATAGATGGTGTTTCTGGAGAAGACGCTGGGGAGTTGCATTGCCGATACTTGGAAGGGATCATGCATAGGAGAGACGTCCTCATTCAAGAGCTAATTCAGAGACCGAAGCATCCCGACACCAAAAAGTTGTTCAAGGAAATTCAAGACTGGAGCAGAAAGCATAATGGATGGGGGGGATTGACACTTGTGGATTTTGATGACATGCCGCAGCTTTCTATTTTCTTTCATTATTTGGACCACCGCCAGGCTTGTTGGTTGAGATCTATGATCATTGTGTTCAGACTTGTTATCTTGGATTTGTGATTGTTGACATTTGGTTTTCCTCTGGTTTTCTTAATATATAAGCAGAAGTTTCGTTCTATCTTATTGTTAAACTGGAATCAAGGGGTGGATCACCCTGCGATTTTTTTAAACATGTTCATTTGCATTTGCATATTCATAATCATTTTGCATAATCATTTTGCATGACAAGTGTTTATCTCCGGTATTCTTATCTCGTTCTAATCTCAGGATTGCAGATCAGCACATTCACCGGTATTCTACCAAACAAAATCAGAAGAGACTCATGGATCAGCTACAGAATGAGATGACTGAGATGCGGACTCGCATGAACCAATTCATGGAATTAATGCAAGGGGTTGCTCAAGGCCAAGAGCAGTTAAGGACTCTCGTTCAACCACTGATTGCGAGAATTGATGAAGATGGTGTCCTTCATGGAGGAGGTCATACTGGTGTTACTGGTAATAATGTTCAGAATGGCCCTCCGGGCGGAAGTATTCCTGTCGCTGGTGTTGTGATTCCTCCAGGCGGAGGAGAAAATGTTGTGGTTCCCACTGTAGTGGGGGGAGGTAACATTGTTGGTGCAATTCATGGCCGTCAGTATGATGATCTTCAGGAAGATGCATTTTCTGTGCCAGGTGGGGATGCTGGTCCCCAGATTGACAATGATCAGAGGTTCCGATTGATTGAGGAACAGCTAAGAGGTGTTGTGAATCAGGATGCTTTGGGTATGGATCTAGAGGATTTGGGGCTGGTTCCAAGCGTTGTTATCCCGCACAAGTTTCAGACTCCCACTTTCGAGAAGTATAATGGTATGACTTGCCCAAGGACCCACGCGAGGGCATACACAAGTAAAATGGCTGCGCATGCGAAGAATGAGAAGCTGATGATGCATTGCTTCTAGGATAGCCTATCTGGGGCATCCCTGGAGTGGTACATGCAACTAGAGAGGAAAGATGTGCGTAGTTGGAGGGATCTGGCAGGGGCATTTATCAAACACTATCAGTATAACACTGACATGGCTCCGAACAGAACACAGCTGCAGAACTTATCACAGAAGAACAATGAGAGTTTCAAGGAGTACGCCCAGAGGTGGCGTGAATTGGCAGCAAGGGTTCAGCCTCCCATGTTGGAACGTGAAATGATAACTATGTTTATGGCCACCTTGCAGGGTCATTACTATGAAAAGCTGGTACCGTGTATGACTGGAAAGTTTGCTGATTTGATCTTAGTAGGAGAGATGGTGGAAAGCGGAATCAAGACGGGAAAAATATCAGGCGGTGATGGGTCCTCATCTGGAGGAAGTAAGAAGCCTTATGCCAGTGGTTACAAGAAGAGGGAGGGAGATACAAACTCTGTGTCATCATATCGTGATAGAGAAGGACCTCGTCAGAACTTCAATCAGCAGGTGGCTTCTGTAACCATCCCAGTAGCACCTCAGCAGCCAGCAGTGTCTCAACAACAAAATCAGGCTCCTCGCCGATCACAGCCTCTGAATAAGAGGGATAGGCATTTTGACATTCCACCTCTTCCCTACGCTCAGTTATTTCAGCACTTGTTAAAGCTACAGTTAATTCAGAAGAGAACATTGGCTCCGCCTACTGGTAATCCACCTCCCGGCTATGACGCCAACGCCCACTGCGAGTTTCATTCTGGGGCACCCGGACATTATATTGTGAACTGTAAAGCTTTTAAGCATAAGGTTCAAGATTTGGTGGATTCCAAAGGCATCAATTTCTCCAATGATGTTCCAAATGTGAACCAGAACCCGATGCCGAATCACGGTGAGCCGAGGGTCAATGCTATCCTTAAAGACTGTGAAGACTTGAGTTTGATTTCAGATGTGAACGAGGTTCAAACTCCTTTGCGTGTGGTGAAGGAGAGACTGTTGAAGGGAGGGGTATTTCCCGGCTGTGATGAAGGTTGTGTAGGATGTGTGTCGCAGCCAGGCGGTTGTGACTTATTGAAAGCAGGTATTCAGAAAATGATCAGTGAAGGGATATTACAGTTTGACAAGGGTTGTAAGCAGAATAAAGTTATTGACGGAGAGATTAATGTTGCCACAATAACGATTCCATTCAAGACAATAACTATATCAGCGCCGGCGAGACCAGCGCCGATCACTATCACTGTTCCTGGACCAGTCCCGTATGAGAGTACCAAGGCCATCCCGTGGAACTATGGGGCCGAGGTGTTTGTTAATGGTAAGAAGCAGGAATTGGAAGAGACATCAGCTGTGAATACAGGGGTTGAAAATCTTGTTGAAGCAGGGGCTATCACTAGGAGTGGTAGAGTCTTTATTCCGTCCGAGGATCAAGCTGGCAGTTCAAGACAAGACAAAGGTAAATAGATGATGGATGAGTCTGCACAGAGGCAGGAAGCAAATAATTCAATGGCAAAGCAGGTTGGGGATACTTTCTCAGAAGACGTAGAAGAGTTTATGAGGTTGATTAGGAAAAGTGATTACAAGATTGTTGATAAACTTCACCAAACTCCATCGAAGATTTCCATTCTATCCTTACCATTGTGCTCTGAGGCACACCGAAATGCATTGCTGAAGGTTTTGAATATGGCTTATGTACCACAGGAAATATCCGTCAATCAGTTAGAAGGGGTTGTAGCTCATGTGAACGCTGGTAATGGTTTGGGTTTCACCGATTTAGATCTGACTCCGGCTGGGAGGAATCACAACAACGCTCTGCATATTTCAGTGGAATGTCGTGGTTCCTTAATGTCGCATGTGTTAGTTGATACTGGATCATCTTTGAATGTGTTACCAAAGAAGGCTTTGATGAAATTGGATACTCGTGGGTTGATTTGTACACCAAGTGACTTGGTGGTACGCGCTTTTGATGGCTCCAAGAGGTCAGTTTTTGGAGAGTTAGTTCTACCGATCAAGGTGGGTCCTGAGGTTTTCAACACCACCTTTTACATAATGGATATTCAGCCTGCCTATAGTTGTTTGTTGGGTCGCCCTTGGATCCATGTTGCTGGGGCAGTAACATCTACGCTGCACCAGAAGTTGAAGTATATGGTGGATGGCCACGTTGTGACTGTTTTTGGTGAGGAAGAAATCATGGTGAGTCACCTATCAACCTTCAAGTATGTAGAGGTAGATGGTGAAGTACAGGAAACTTTGTGCTAAGCCTTTGAAGTTGTGAAAATTCCCGAGGAACCCCCAAAGGCAGTCAGTCAGCCTGAGGTAGTTGCCCAACCTGAAGTCGTCAGACAACCAGAGGTTCCAATGTCCTCTTTCAAAGAGGCGCACACTATAGTTGAAGCTGGTAGTTCTCAGAAGTGGGGCAGTGTCATTGATGTTCAAAGAAAGCAAGATACTCATGGACTGGGTTACAAGCCACCTAGGTGTCCTGAAGAGCCTCCCAAGTTCTATGGTCTAGTCCATTTCACCAGTGCCGGTGTTTTCTTCGACAGAGTCAATGCTATCGAGGATGAAGGAGATAGTGACTGTGACATGGATGAGTGGATCTGTCCCTGCACCCCTGGTCAGAGTTTAGGCAACTGGTCCTCCGAGATAGTCATCCAAGTGACGCGCCCGGAGTAATTTACTTTTGTTTTCTGTTATGTTGAATCCTGCGTTCTGCCCAAGACGTAGTGATACTTATTTGTAGGGCTTGGATGTTTTATTTTCTATTTTTATCATCAATAAAGGACATTTTTTCATTCAAATATTTTGATCCCTGTTTTTCTATTTTTACTTTTTTGCATTAACCCACATCAAAATGGCAATGTGTTTTCTTGTTTGTTGCACTCATAATAAACATAAAACATCCATCATGCAGGTTCCTTTGTTCAGATTCCACCCATCATGACCTAGCTATGGCTCGGTATAACTTCGACAATCCCATCTATCAAGCCGAAGAAGAGATTGATGAAGACTGTGACCTGCCAGAAGAATTAGCTAGGCTACTGAAACAGGAGGAAAGGGTTATTCTACCTTATTAGGAGGAAGTTGAGACTGTTAATATGGGAATCGAGGATGTTAAACGAGAAGTAAGGGTTGGGGCTGCTTTGGAAGACGCTGTTAAAAGAAGATTGGTTGAGTTGCTTCGAGAGTATGTGGATATCTTCGCCTGGTCTTACCAAGACATGCCCGGGCTTGACACTGACATTGTTGCGCACCGATTGCCACTTAAAGAGGGTTGTACTCCAGTCAAACAGAAACTGAGAAGGACGAAACCAGATATGGCTGTTAAGATCAAGGAAGAGGTTCAGAAACAGTTGGACGCCGGATTTCTTGCTGTGACAAATTATCCTCCGTGGGTTGCTAATATCGTACCTGTACCAAAGAAGGATGGAAAGGTCAGGATGTGTGTTGATTACTGAGATTTGAATAGGGTGAGCCTGAAGGATGATTTCCTGCTCCCCCACATTGACGTGTTAGTAGACAATACTGCTCAATATTCTGTGTTTTCCTTCATGGATGGCTTCTCTGGGTATAACCAAATCAAAATGGCCCCAGAGGACATGGAGAAGACTACGTTCATAACACCGTGGGGAACATTTTGCTACAAGTTAATGCCCTTTGGATTGAAGGATGCTGGGGCAACCTATCAGCGGGCAATGGTGACTCTCTTTCATGATATGATTCACAAGGAGATTGAAGTTTATGTTGATGACATGATTGCGAAGTCATAGACAGAGGAAGAACACTTGGTAAACCTCCAGAAGCTGTTTGAAAGGTTGAGGAAGTTCAGACTGAGATTGAATCCGAACAAGTGCACTTTCGGCGTGAGGTCTGGTAAATTACTGGGATTCATTGTTAGTGAAAGAGGTATCGAGGTTGATCTTACAAAAATAAGAGCCATACAAGAGATGCCTAAGCCAAAGACAGAGAAAGAGGTTCGTGGTTTCTTGGGGAAGTTGAATTACATTGCTAGGTTCATCTCTCATCTGACAGCCACGTGTGAACTAATTTTCAAGTTGTTAAGAAAGGATCAAGAGGTCAGTTGGAATGAAAATTGTCGAGAGGCGTTTGAAAGGATAAAGACGTATTTGCAGGAACCTTCGGTCCTTATGCCACCGGTGTCTGGGAGACCGTTGATTATGTACCTTACGGTTCTTGAGAATTCGATGGGTTGTGTGCTCGGTCAACACGACGAGACGGGTAGGAAAGAGCACGCCATTTACTACCTGAGTAAGAAGTTCACTGATTGTGAATCAAGATACTCTATGTTGGAAAAGACATGTTGTGCACTCGCTTGGGCAGCCAAGCGCCTGAGGCAGTATATGTTAAACCACACAACCTTGTTGATTTCGAAGATGGATCCGATTAAGTACGTATTTGAGAAGCAAGCACTTTCTGGAAGGATAGCCCGTTGGCAGATGGTTTTGACAGAGTATGATATTCAGTATGTTTCCCAGAAGGCCATTAAGGGAATTGTTTTGTCAGAATACCTTGCAGAGCAGCCGGTCGAGGATTATCAACCAATGAAGTTTGAGTTTCCAGACGAGCATGTTATGTTTCTGAAAATGAAAGATTGTGAAGAGCCTCTGCCTGATGAAGGACCTGAGATTGGGTCTCAATGGAAGATGATTTTTGATGGGGTTGTCAACTCATATGGTAATGGAATTGGGGCAATCATTACAACTCCGAAGGGTTCTCATATACCTTTCACTGCCCGGTTAGCGTTCGTGTGTACCAACAACGAGGCGGAGTATGAAGCATGCATCATGGGGTTAGAAGAAGCAATTGATTTGAGAGTTAAGAACCTCGATGTCTATGGTGATTCGGCGTTGGTAGTTAATCAGATTACAGGAGAATGGGAGACTCGTCAGGCAAATTTGGTACCTTACAACAACTATGCCAGAAGGTTGTTACCTTTCTTCGACAGGGTGGATTTTCATCATGTGCCCCGAGCTGAGAATCAGATGGCTGATACGTTAGCGACATTTCCATTCATGTATAAGGTGAACCGTTGGAATGAAACTCCATCGATTAGAATCATGCGCCTGGATAGACCAGCTTTTGTGTTTGCAATTGAAGATGTGTCAGATGGCAAACCGTGGTATCATGATATTAAGGTCTTTCTGAAGAGACAGGAGTATCCAGAGGGTGCCTCCACCAAAGATAAGAAGACTCTGAGAAGGTTAGCAGGAAACTTCTTTCTGAATAAGGATGATGTGTTGTATAAGAGGAACTTTGATATGGTCTTGCTACGCTGTGTTGATGAGCACGAGGCAGGTTTGTTGATGGAGGAAGTTCACGAGGGTTCTTTCGGTACTCATTCCAGTGGATACACCATGGCTAGAAAGTTGTTAAGGGCAGGATATTACTGGATGACTATGGAGTCTGATTGTTTCAAGTACGCCCGAAAGTGCCATAAATGCCAGATTTACGTAGATAAGATGCATGTACCGCCTACGCCTCTAAATGTGTTGTCATCTCCTTGGCCTTTTGCAATGTGGGGCATAGATATGATTGGGAAGATTGAGCCCAATGCTTCCAATGGGTATCGTTTCATTTTGGTTGCCATTGACTATTTCACAAAGTGGGTGGAGGCACCAAGCAAGTGGTAGCCCGGTTTATAAAGAAGGATATCATCTGTCGTTATGGGGTCCCGGAGAAAATCATTACTGATAATGGCTCGAATTTGAACAATAAGATGATGAAGGAATTATGTCAGAGTTTCAAGATCGAGCATCACAATTCTTCTCCATATCGTCCGAAGATGAATGGTGCTGTTGAGGCAGCGAATAAGAATATCAAGAAGATTGTGCAGAAGATGGCGGTAACGTATAAAGACTGGTATGAGATGCTACCTTATGCCCTACATGGTTACCGTACTTCGGTGCGTACATCAACTGGGGCAACCCCTTTCTCATTGGTATATGGTATGGAAGCAGTTTTACCGTTAGAGGTCGAGATTCCGTCTTTGAGAGTTCTGGCAGATGTGAAGCTTGATGAAGCTGAATGGGTGCGTTCCAGGTTGGATCAGTTGAATCTTATTGAAGAAAAGAGATTGGCAGCCATCGCGCATGGTCGGTTGTATCAGAGCAGGATGAAGCACGCCTTTGACCAGAAAGTGCGTCCTCGGAGTTTTCAGACAGGTGAACTGGTTTTGAAAAGGATCCTTCCTCCTCAGACAGATCACAGGGGCAAGTGGACTCCAAACTACGAGGGGCCGTATGTAGTCAGAAAGGTTTTCTCTGGTGGAGACTTACTACTTTCAACTATGGATGGCGAAGATTTTACATCCCCTGTGAACGCAGACGTAGTCAAAAAATACTTCGCATAAAAGAGACCCGCTGGACATAAAAAGAAAGTCCAGGAAAAAAGGGGCATCCCGGCGAACCATAAAAAGGAAAAGGTTCGGGCAAAAGTTAGGGATAAAATGTAAAAAAAGAAACGTGTAAACCCGCAAAGTTGAAAACCTGAAAAGGCGACTTTGGCAAAAATGGGTATCCCGGTGGATTGAAAACCCGAAAAGGGCGATCCAGGCAAAAGTTAGGGATTTATAAGCGAAAGGCTATGGTCTGCGTTCGATCTGTGAGCACTTTCAATACCTAGAAATTCTGAAAGAAAGGAATCAGTACAGTTAGTCTCTTCGAAGGTCAAGACATTTGTGGATAAGCAAGACATATGGGTCATAGCTGAGTCGAATCATGGTGGATATCTGTTCCCACATTGCCGACATGTATATTTTCTTTTTGCTTTTGCGTAATTACCTCTTTTTAGGAATTGCTTCCTATTGTAAATGCCTATTTACTGGCCAATTTTCTCAATAAAATATTCATTTCACTCAAAGAGATTTCCATTGTTTGTTTTACTTTTACTGTTTTGTTTGCAAAAAACGTCCGATATTTTTTATAAACATTGCATATAAAACTTCGAGCTTTGTGGAGCATAACGAAAAGCAGTAGAAATTACTTAGGCGTTAACGGTGATAGTCATGTTGTGGCATATTCTTTTTGTTGTTATTTGACTTGCAGGGCAACAGGATTGTATTTCCCCAGCAGCTTGCTCTCCCCAGCATTGAGATTGCACTTTCCTCAGCAGAGCAGACCTTCCCCAGCAGGAGACTTGGAAAGTATTTTCTCCAGATCAAGACGTTATTTCCCCACAGAATCAGGGCGTCCACCTTCCCCAGCCAGTCAGGAAGCGTGCTTTCACCGACAATGTCATATTCTAGTCCCCAGCAAGAGGGGAGTAAAGTCGCTCTCCCCATCAACAGGCTAAGTTCAGCAGTATCCCCAAGCAGGATTGTATTATGGATTGTTTTCCCCAAGCATGATGGTATTATGGGCTGGCACCCCCGGCAGGTCCTAAGCCCATCTGTTATTAGCAATCCCCAGTAACAGACTTCCGAATCCGTTATTGGCATTCATTCTCAACTCCCCCAGCAGAGGAGGAATCTCAGGTTCGATGTCACATTCAGTAAAGGACATATGCAATCCCCGGTAGAGTGTATATGCTTTGGATGTCATCCCCGACAGAAGTTGTGGATCCAAAGAGTCGGTCAGTGTGATCCTTCACAGTAGAGTTCCTGGATTCAGAGGACAATTTATTTTTGTCATCCCCAGCTGAATTGGTCTTTTCTCTCCGGCATTTATTTTGCTGGAGGGACCCTTTTTGCATATCATAAGCATTCACATTGCATCCTCAAACGCATAGCATTTCCATTTCGTATGGAGCATTACGCCAAAATTCAAACATTTGCATTTGAAGCATAAGCCAGGTTTGATACTTTCTTTGCCAGTTCTCTTTCTCAGCAGGGATGGCGTGACTCAGGAGATCCTGGAGGGACGCGTTCCTCATACTTGTGCTCCCCGGCAGAGTCTTTTATTTAGACTTCTCCTTCCCCAGCGGAGTCATCTTGCCTGGGGATTTTGAGTCGGTTGGGAGTTTGCCTTTGTTTGGCCCTTCTCTTTTGTGAAATCTCGTTCTCACCTGGTAGTCAGTTCTTGCTTGACATATTTTGCTGGCCAATTTCTCTTTATCAGCAGGGATGGCATTTGCTTCGTTAGTTCTCTTTATCAGCAGAGATAGTAATCTTTTGAATATTTTCTTCGTCAGTTCCCTTTATCAGCAGGGATGGCATTTGTTTTGCTAGTTCTCTTTATCAGCAGAGATAGAAATCCTTTGAAGATTTCCTTCGTCAGCTCCCTTTATCAGCAGGGATGGCATTTGTTTTACTAGTTCTCTTTATCAGCAGAGATAACAATCTTTTGAATATTTTCTTCGTCAGTTCCCTTTATCAGTAGGGATGACATTTGTTTTGCTAGTTCTCTTTATCAGCAGAGATAGCAATCCTTTGAAGATTTCCTTCGTCAGTTCCCTTTATCAGCAGGGATGGCATTTGTTTTGCTAGTTCTCTTTATCAGCAGAGATAGCAATCTTTTGAATATTTTCTTTCGTCAGTTCCCTTTATCAGCAGGGATGGCATTTGTTTTGCTAGTTCTCTTTATCAGCAGAGATAGCAATCTTTTGAAGATTTTCTTTCGTCAGTTCCCTTTATCAGCAGGGATGGCATTTGCTTTGCTAGTTCTCTTTATCAGCAGAGATAGCAATCTTTTGAATATTTTCTTCGTCAGTTCCCTTTATCAGCAGGGATGGCATTTATTTTGACAGTTCTCTTTATCAGTAGGGATGACATTTGTTTTGCTAGTTCTCTTTATCAGCAGAGATAGCAATCTTTTGAAGATTTTCTTTCGCCAGTTCCCTTTATTAGCAGGGATGGCATTTGTTTTGCTAGTTCTCTTTATCAGCAGAGATAGCAATCTTTTGAAGATTTTCTTTCGTCAGTTCCCTTTATCAGCAGGGATGGCATTTATGTTGCTAGTTCTCTTTGTCAGCAGGGATAGCAATCTTTTGAAGATTTTTTTCGTCAGTTCCTTTTATCAGCAGGGATGGCATTTATTTTGACAGTTCTCTTTATCAACAGAGATGACATAACCTGGGAGAGTTTGTTTCACTTTATACCCAGCATAGCTAGCACTCGCCCGTGTTGTGACAGTACAACATTTATGGCTGATTCTCCAGTAGAGTCGTCCATCCTTCGAGGATTGCAAATTTCCGGGTTCTTTGGTATTCAATCTCCATGCATCCCGATTGTCTGAAAGTCGTCGCTATCATACCCTCAGGACCAAGTTGATTGAATAGGGGCAGCTGTAGCACCCCAAAATTTGCTCTACTACCTTTAGTACTAACTCGTTTATGTTTCATTTCATTTTGCATTATCATGTGTGCATATCATTGGTTCTTAGCATGGGGTCAAGGTGCCTGAGGCAGCTCAAGAGGAGAAGAAGTTCTTCAAAGAATCAAGCAAGAGTTCTTGTATTGTGGATCACTCTCTCCTAACCAGTGCAGAAATTAGGGTTTTGAGATTCTTGGGTTTATTGCTCCAATGGGCAATCTCCTTGGGTTTTTCTCATCATCAAATGGCATATCTTATCTTTGTTGGAGAGGATACACATCATATTCAGAGGAATTTGGATTTGGAGACTGTGTTATTTCCTCCTAGACTAAGGGTACCAAGATTAGGGTTTGCTATAAAGTCAATTTATTTCTGATTTCTTGGGCAAGACTTGATTCCATGGTATTCCTTGGGTCCCTAAGTATCTAGGAATGGAAGATTGTCCATCAGTTTGGTTCAGGAGAGATTCAATTGGCCAATGGATTGGGAATCAGGAGAATTGGGGAAAAGTCAACAGTGAGAGGGGAAGTCAACTGTGAAATTTTGAGGTTCTCTTCAAAGTTTTCAACGTCTCACATCCTCATATGGTCTTCAAGTGTCAAATTTCATACCATTTATCAAGAATCTAGGGTTGGTACAAAAGTTGCTAAATATGGAAATGACCTATAATTTGAAAGTTTCCTTTTTGGGCAAGTCCTCACACTACATTCAACTGGACTTTTCATCATCAAGGAAACTTCAAATTAATTTTCATCAAACATGAAAGTTGAAGATCTTTTTCTCCCCTTTCCAAAAAGTACTAGTGGGTCTCCATATCATTTGTGAAACTCAAGTTATGACTAAAAGAAGGCAAGGTGGTTTTTAGGGTTTCCATTTTCACAACTATTGCACTTTGGGACATAGTGACCTATAATTAATTCCATTGCTTCAAGGGACATTCTAACATCAATGTACAATCCATAAGGACTATTTTTGGCCTTTGAATCAAGTGGATCCATGGTTTATTCATCACTTATTTTCCATTATGCAAAATTGCCAAATTATTGAAAACTCATGAACCAATACATCTCAAGGCCCAAATCAAATTCAGGTGTGATTAGCAATTGTTAAATAAGTGATCCATCGTCAAGGGTTTGGATATACATGCATGAAGGAGGGTGTATTTCACATTATGTAATTTTACAAAATCACCCAAAACTCATTAAGTGGGGAATTACCAAGGCCCAAATGCTGATCAGTGGATTAACCTAGTCTATTTAAGCTAACTCATGCTAGGGTTAGAAGGGAGGACACGTGATTTGGAGGAGGAAAAAAGCTTGAACCCTAAAACTTGGATCATTTGTATCTCTCAAGCAAGAAGAGCTTTTCCAAAAATTCTTTCTCAACTTTCATCCTTGGCATCTATAGAGTACAAATCATCCATCATTGGAAGCTAAACGCAAGGATATAGATTGCGTAATCTCAGGTTAGTGATGTTTTTCATGATCTTAAAACTCAGATTCTTGACGTGCATATTGATGTGTGATGCCCACTGATCATTCTGGTGTAGTTTTTTTTTAGTTTGGACGCGTATATTGGTTGTATCGTGTGTTTAAAGTTTTTGAGCCCTAACCTTTTTCATTCGAATCTCCGTATGCATTGGTTATTTGTGATTTTTGAGATGATATTATTAATCCTCATTAAATTCTGGTCAGAATAGTGTATTTGGTTGCATGTTTTGGTGAAGTTTTGGTTGCAGGTGGCCGGAGAAGACGACCGGAGCTAGGGCTTCGGCGTCTGGCCTTTTCTCTGGCGAGCTAGGGTTTGGACGAAGAAGACGAAATCTCAGCCCTTCATTTTGTTGATCCAACGACCATCAGCTGGCCACGTTTTATTTTTTTCTGATTTTTATTTAGTGATTGCGTGTTTATTACCCCATGGTTACTATCGTGTGCATCATATCATGTTCTCTCATCTTAACTATTTTCCTTTTTGTTGACTCAATGCCATGCGTAGGATGAATCTGATGGCCATTATGAGGCCAACGCATTAATGAGGGAGTATGATACGCACGTGTTCTCCTTTTTATTTCTGACCAATTGTGTGTGTGCATGCATGGTTATTATGGTGTGCCTGGTAATCATAGCCATTAATCTCATTTATTTGTTTTGTGTTGACTAAATAATGGGCGCAGGATCAATCAAAGGGTAAGTGTGAAGTCAACCGTTTGACTAGGTCTCACATGCACTTCTTTTTTTATTTTTATTTTATTTCGCTGATTGGATTTTTGCGTTGGGCCTTCTATTCACACCCATCATTTCCACTCATTTTCTTTCTATTTTATTTTTATTTAATTATTGCATTTTCATTTTTATTTTTTAAAAATAGTTTTTTGCATAAAAAAACTCCCAAAAAATTCATGAACCATATTTATAATTTTATAAAATTTTCCCAAATTTATTTTCCATTTTTATTTTATTTTTTAGTGGCTGAATTAATTATTTAATAGTTTCTTTTTTGAATTGTTCATATCATGCATACCATGACTTGTTTATTTTATTTCTCATCATCCATAAAACCTTTTGAATTCATTCTTTTTGCATTGTTTCACCAACACATTGAATTGCATTAAAATATTTTTCTCTCATTTTTAAAATCATTTCATATTGCATTTTAGTCCTCCTTTTTTGCATATTGAGTCATGTTTCTTGTCTGAAATTTACATGATTGTTTGAGTGACTTATATTTTGAATTCTGGCATGAGTTTTGGACATAATGTTTGTTTCTGGTTGAGCTATTGTGATAATTAATTTGGTAATTTTAGAAAATGTTTTACTAATTATGTGATTGCTCTTTGGTTGAGGTCTTCTTGTATGCACATCTTTGAACATGTCTGAGTATTTGTTTGAGAAGGCACTTGTGCCATTATTTTGGGATGGTGTCTTTGACTTCATGAATCATGCTTGGGTTGTTATAGGTCACTTGATTACCATTATATGTCATTGCTTGGGTCTCATTAGTCTTATTGTTATTTATGTCTGTTTTGTACTAACCTTTTATGCAGAGGCTGAGGTAGGTTATTTAAGGGTGTGGATGGTACCCATGTCCACTCTCATTCTTTCCTTCTCTCATCTTTTCTTTTCTTTAGGCTTAGGTTGTTGTCAAACCCCCCCTTAGGGCCATCTTTGCATGATAACATTAGGATAGATTTTCCCCGTAGTGTTTTTTCTTTTTTGAGTCCCTCTTCTCATCTCATAACATCTCTAAAATACTTAATAAGGTCAACTTACCTTGCACACGAGCCTTAAACATAGGAAATGAAGATTGAGGGGTCCCCCTTCTCTCTTCTAGGGTGTTGAGCATACGTCCCATTGGGGACGACCATGCGACGCATTCGCTCCCGTGTCATAGACTTTGGTTCAAGGTGAGTTATGAACTAACTCAAGTCACTTCTGTCCTAAAAAATACAAATGAACTTCAAACCTTTTTGTCCTTCGGGATTGTCAAACTAAAGGCTATTTTCAAAAAGGGCACGTTATTTTCCGTCTGAGACGCAAACAGGCATCGACCCTAACTGCCGGACGCGAACTTAACGTCACTCATAAAAAACACCAAAAGAACTTGGTCCGAACTACGTTGACTCTGAATTCCCCATTGCACAAAGGGGGTACGTAGGCCTAGGACGTCGACATCCTACTAAGTCTGTCTTAGTTTTTCCCTTCCCCTGTCTTAGTGCAGCCATAGATGATAGGATAACTCACCCTCAGAATAGATAACAAGCGTGGATCCCATCGAGTACGATGGACGCGTGGGGTGCTAGCACCTTCCCCTTGCGTAACCGACTCCCGAACCCAGGCTATGGTTGCGATGACCATTCCTTACCCTCTTCCTCAGGTTTATGCGGTGTTCCCTTTCCCTCTCTTGGGATAAATTTACACGGCTGGCGACTCTGTTTTTCCGCGCCACTCTCGCGTTTGTACCTGGATGAAAATCCTAGGAGCGACACTGACTAAAATATATTTCTGACTCTTAGAGGATGCAGGTCGAATTTCTCCAATAAAATTTAAATCCCATCCTCTAAACGACCATGGCTTTACAACTACATGCAATTCACTTGCAAGAACATGTTCTATGCTTGAGTGAACCTGGCATTCCTGGCAACCTTTAGCGAAGTTGATGCAATAGTTAAGCATTGTAGGCCAATAAACACCCTGGTGACATAGTAACCATCTCATCTTATTCCCCACTTGACGAGCACCACATGCCCCACCATGAACACTCGACATAGCCAAATATGACTCCCCTTCACCAAGGTATTTGAGTAACACCCCTTCAGGTGTCTTCTTGAATAATTCATTTCCTACGACCACATAGTTTAGAGACCTATACTCAACCTTTCGCTCAGTTGATCCAATCGGGTTTTCTAAGTAACTAACTATTGGTTTTCTCCAATCAGTATAAACCAAATATACAATAGTATAAATCTCAAAGTTTTTTGGATCCATTAATCCTAGCTTGGACATTGCTAGATCCGATGGGGACAGTCTTGTCGACCGCACTCTCCCTTGAACTTCTATCAAGTCATTTAGCTTTTCTTTGGACACTTTGTACCCTGAGGTAAGTTGTGCCAGTTTGTTTGCTTCTTGGTTCTCAAGTCTAGGGACATGTTCGATATCTATAAAGTCGAAACACTTGATCATCCGATTCACTATGACAAAGTACTTGATCAAGTTTTCCTTAATACATCTGTATTCCTTTGTTATTTGCTTCACCGCCAATTCATAATCTCCTTTTATTTTGACTCGTTTTGCCCCCAAATATAACAAGATCTCAAGACCGGCTATTAAAGCCTCACACCCGATCTCATTATTCGAACAAGAGTTGTCGATTCTATATTTAAAATTAGTTGGAATATTATTTGGAGAAACAATCAAAATTCCAACACCAGTCCCATTCCTATGATTGGAACCATTGAAGTATAACTTCCAAGGTTCCATCTTCAAATAATTCAAAGGCATCTCGACTATCGCATGGTCCACAATAAAGTCGGCGACCACCTTCCCCTTCATGGCCTTTAAAGGTACATATGTAAGGGAGTAATCTGTTAAGGCAAGAGCCCACCTTCCAATTTGAATATGCAAAATTGGCTTAGACAACATATGTTTGATAATATTGAAATGAGATGATACTTAAACATCAACTGGCTTTATGTAATGCTTTAATTTCATACAAGAAAAATACAAACAAAGGCACATCTTTTCTATGAGACTATACCTAGTTTCTGCATTATTCAAGACTCGACTAAGGTAATATGTGGCTCTTTCGACACTATTACCATCCTCCTGTGCTAACATACTTTCTATAGTCAAGTCTGAGGCAGAAATATACAACCTTATACATCTATTCCTAACTGGAGGGGACAAAATAGGAGGATTTTCTATGTACTCCTTTATTTTTTCAAACACCTTTTGATGCTCTGGCTGCCACACAAACCATTCCTTCTTCAAGCGGAGTAGCAGAGAGAATACTAGAACATTGCCACTGAGGTTTGAAATGAATCTCCTCAAATAATTAATCTTCCCCAAAAGAGATTGAAGTTCTTTCTTGGTCGAATGAGGCTTTGTTTCTCTAATAGCCTTTGTCTTATTCTAGATGATTTCGACTCCTTTTTTATGGACCACGAAACCAAGAAAATCCCTTGCCTACACACAGAAAGCACACTTAAGAGGGTTCAATTTTAGCCCATATTTCTTCATTCTTTCGAATGAGCGTCAAAGGTGGTCGAGATGATAATTTCCTTACGTGGACTTAATAACTATATCATGAATATATATTTGCATAAATGTTTCGATATAGTCTTGAAAGATAGAATCCATAACCCTCTGGTAGGTTGCCCCAACATTCTTCAAACCAAATGGCATCACTACCCACTTGTAGGTGCCTAAACCTCCAGGGCATCAAAATTTCGTCTTCAGAACATCTTCATCTGCAATGAAATTTTGGTTATAACTAGAATAACCATCTAACATACTAAGATATTCGAAACCCGCTACTAAGTCGACCAACATCTCGACGATGGGCATTAGGTATTCGTCATTTAGGGTTGCCACATTCAGATCTCTGAAATTGATACAAACCCTTAACGTTCTGTTTTTCTTAATTACTAGAATGATATTTGAAAGCCATTCAACATGCCTTTACGTTCTTATGAACTTAGTTTTTAGGAGTCTTTTGATCTCCTCCTTTATCTTGGACATGATATCTAGGGCAAACCGCGTAGGCGTCTTCTTGACTAGTTTCCTTCCAAGCTATATTGGCAGTTTCAAATCCACCAATTCCTTGTTTAAACCCGAAATCGCATAATAATTCTAAGCAAAACAATCTTTAAATTCTCAAAGAAAATTAATTACCTCTATCCTCAAATATGGATTAGGGTTTCCATTGATGTAAGCCGGCCTTTTGGTAGATCCATCACCTAAATCTTTTTCCTCAAGTGGATCTTGAGGTTGCATCTTCGTGGGAGACACAACTAGATCCTTCTCGAAACCCAAAGGCTCGTCATCATAGATACAATCAAGCCTCTGGTCTTTTCGACCATCATCTTCCAAACTTGTTGATTGTGGCTCTTCGACTGGTTGAGGTCCAAAGTTGATCCTTTGTCTTACGTCGAACACTTCTAACTCATTGGCTTCAACAACCATGTGTGGTACTTCGGCTTTCAAGGCCTCTTTGAGTCTGTTCTCGGCCACATAAATCGTGATTCACTTTAGTGCATCGAACTCAGTCATCATCGCCAAATTCATCACCCCGGCCTATCGGCCATGCGCTTTCTATCTCATGTCAATACATGGGTAGGGTGAAGTTTCAAAGAATAAAATTCCTCCTCTAGAGGCATGTATGCCAAACCTACTGGTGTGCAAGGCGCTATATTTTCCAAATTTTATTAAAATTTCTTTTATTTACATGGTTCACTTCTGCCATGTAATATCCCTGATCAGCCTCAATATTCTGAATTATTCCATCCTCACACCAGATATTATCCTTTGGTGGAGTGATGAAGGGACTACCCCCACTCCATGTATCCATTCTCGTCCCAATAGCAAGTTGTAACTAGCCTTTAACGCTATAACCATAAAGAGTGTGGGTCGAGTTATGGATCCCACTGTTATACCCACTTGGATAACTCCCATAGTCTGGTCAGTCTTACCTTCTTAATTTGAAAGGACCATGTTATGAGGCCTCAAGTATGTATCGAATTTTCCTATTTTGCCCAAAAAAATGAGGCATCAAATTCACAACTGCCCCACGTCCACTAGGATTCTGTTCACCGTAATGCTTTTGACTTTTGCCTTTATAAAGAGGGGCTTCAAATTGATTTCCATACCCTCATGTGGCCTTTTGAAAAATATATTTTGTTATTTGATACATTCGTTGTTCATCACAAAGTAACATACCAGCTTATGTTTCACCATCTCTTCCTCCTCACAATCTTTGATCTCAGCAACTTCTTTCACACAACCATACTTCCTAGGGAGCATATAAAATACATTGCATAGCACATCAAAATCCTATTCCGACCCAAAATCAAAATTGTTTGTCACTAATGCATCTTCTTTCGCCTGCTCCTCACCCTTGACTTTTCCCTTCGACTGACTTGCCTCAGGAGAAAACAACTTTTTTCCCACTAGCTTCTTCACCTAGTCATTTGTTCGAGTTTGATGTTGATTATTGTTGCTTGACTCTGCAGCCTCCCTCCCAGCTTTTTTCTTTCTCTAGAACCTCTTATATTGCGTCCTTGACATAGGGTTTCAGCCTTTGTAATTACTAGGCCTATACGAGCGCTTTTCCGACATCTGGAAGTTATCTCGATAAGTCATAGAGGACCCTCGACCCATTTCAAAGTTCCTCAACTTAGGTTTTCAAGCTTGCTCTTTACCAGCAAGTTTAGTCCACCTCCCCCCGAGGAGCATTGGTCGTAGGTCTGTAAGTATTAGGCCTAGCCTTCTGTTGAGCAGGGGCTTGTTGTTTCTTCTGGGGAATCCCCCTCTTATTGAAATAAAATTAGGGCCTATTCTTCCTGCAATGTTCCTTCTTATGTGCCTGTTGGGCGCTCTTGACCCTCTTTGTGTCTTTCTTATCAAATACAGCGCTGCATCGCAGACAAAGCATCACCTCTAAATCTTCAGCATAACACATATGGAGAAATGCCACAAGACCTTCAGCAACCTTTGGGTACACACAGCTACGATCTGATTTTCACTCTCCTCGAACTCAGTTATGTCGAAATCCTCAGAAATTTAGACCATCTTAATTGCCACAGGCTCTACGTAGCTAGCGTCTCCGACTTACAAAGGGTCAGAGTCAATCCTCATTGGATTTTTGCCTTTGGAACATTTCAGCCTGCCTTTATTCAATTTGCTCTGGACAACATCCCGAAAAGAAAGCATTGTGAGATCTTATGCCCTAAAAAATTGTGAAATTTACAAAACCCCCGTTTCTTTCTTTATTTTAATGGTGGTACTTTTGTGCCTGGTGGCACGAGTACTTGACCTTCTGCAACCAGTAAATAAAAAATTTCATCGCATTTAGTCACGTCAAAGGTATAAGTTTTCTTAGGGATTTTATCACTTTTCTCCGGCTCAAGGGGATTCTTCCCATTTGTAGGTGTGAACAACTTACACACATATGGGGGACCTGGCTTTAATTCAGCCACGTCCACCTCAGACTCTTCGATATGAATATATTCGACATCTGACATTAATTCGTGGTCATCCATATCGACGTAAGCCACACGCTCCTTCTTACCCTTATTCACTCTGGCCTTCTCAGCCTTCAATCTTTCAATCTGTCAAACTCTATCTGTCAACTGGGCCATATCTCTTAGATACTGTGTATCTAGTTTCTTCCTAATAGAGTAATCTAATCCCTCAGTGGTCATCTCGACTAGTTCATGCTCAGGCGCTTGAGTAAAGCACCTTGTTTTTAATAAACATAATTGATTCAAGTAGTCGTAAATTGATTCAGCCAACTTTTGCTTCACGCTCGACAATTCTTTAAGAATAATCTTGAATTTCCCCATGTAAAACTGCTCATGGAACAATCTTTCTAATCGAGTCTAATCATTGGTGGAATGAGCAGGAAGGGTGGTAAACCATGTAAAAGAATTCTTTGTGAGAGAACTAGGAAAGTATCTCATCCTTAAATTCTCATTATTAACTATGTCTCCCGCCTCATTCAAATATTAGTATCGCCAGCAAACTTTCTGAACTTAGAGACTTTCCAACCCCTTGGAATTCAATTTACAACACATATTCTGAAAGGGGAGATATGCAATTTTGGCCTTTTGCAGACCCATGTTCACCCCATTCTGAGCCGTTATTCTTTCGACAATGGTTGCAAGGTTATTCTCTCCTAACATATTGGCCGACATCTTGATTTTGATTACTATCATAATAGGAGGACGCTTCTCCTCCCAAGGTATCTCTTGTTCGACCATTTGGGGCATGACTTGCTATCCCTGTTTTACTGTGTTTTCGTCCAAAACCACCATTTCATTTCTAACTTGTCTAATGATTTGGGGTTGTATGATGGGTCAAACCTGGGCTGGTGAAGCGCCAAAAAAGTCAGCAATTTAATTCATCTGAGTTGCCAATTGCTGGTAACTCTGATTTGTGTTTTGAATAAATGGATTGAATATCGTACCCATTTGTTGTGTTAGAGTATTAACCATATTATGGTCAGTCTCGTCCATTTGCTACCTCATAGCCAACAATGAATTCGTTGTAAGTGCTAGCATTGCATGCGAGCCAAATATCATTCCCATATGAGAGGGCATGGTTTGACCTTATTTACCAATGGTCGAGCCTGAAGCCAAAATCGGCGAATATGTATTCGCAACATTGTCATCAAATGTTGACGGATTGCTATACAGGCTTGTCATCAATGTTGTTGGCATTAATAGAGTTGTTCGCGCCCTGACATAGGCATTGTGAAACTCGTGATGAAAGGCTTGAATTATGGCGCCACAATTGGTCTGGGAGTCACTCGGTGACTCTGGGTTACAGAAGGATAAAAAATTGTCCCTTTAGGTATTGTTGATGGCGCAACAGTTGTAGACGGTATAGCCGTAGTACTAGAGACCGAAGGAATTAGCTCAGTCGTCATTATAGAGATCGTGCCTATCCCAAAACTATTAGAAGGTTGTTCTCCATTGTTATTCTTGGGGATTTCCATTCTCCTAACATACTTCCTCACAGGTTTCCTGACTTGTCTCTTTGTTATCTTACCACTCCTTAATATCATGCACATTGACAAAAAATGAGGAGTTAATGGAACGAAGAACTATAATTTTTAAAATACAAAGTAAAATACACACAAAAAGGATCTCACCGGTGTACCAATTTGGTTAATCAGAAATTTGATAAACAAAACAAGTTTCTATTATACTAAAAATGATAAAGTTGTGCACTTGCAGCATATCATCCACCTTCCTTTGATTAGTATACATTGTCTCATAATATTCGACCCTCGACCGTTGGGAAGATTTGGACACCACCAACGATCCTGATTTTCCCAACCTTAGAAGGAGGAAAGATGGAATATACAATCGAGCTTGGGAATTTTTTTTAAGGAAAGGTTTGCTTGCACTTGGGAGAAGCAAAAGAGTGTGGAAAGAGCATGAAGAAGAATGTGGCAAAACCCTATTACTATAAAGAAAATTTCCTAGGTCACATAGGTTATCGTTTCTCAAACAAAGACGAGTGCCAATAGTTGGAGAGCAAAAACATCTATGGCACAATATGTACGCATGCATATAACTGATGACTCATAATGTCTCGCCTTCTTGAGACAAGAGCTAGCGCGTCTAAACATTAAATGTTGCATGTGTTCCTCGAGTAACGCTTGAGGGACTCACCCCCAAACTGCGCTAGAGGAACTCACCCTAAGTGACGGTTGAATGACTCACCCCAATTAACGCTATACGGAGTTGTCCCATGTAATTCTTGAAAGATTCATTATCATAGACTTCACTAAGACAGCCACCCTATTTAATTTAATCCTTTCACCCATCCTAGGTTTCATTCTTGACGAGAGTGTTGAGTGGGATGACTTTACTGGGCCTAGAAAGAACCATCCTGAAGGCTTGGAGAGAAATCCAAGGGACCTAACCAAAACACCGGGAAGGTACAACCCTAGGTCGCCTGACCCTGACTCACACTCATTATTCAATCCATTTAGCCAACACGTACCAGACACGATATTTAACAGAATGTGAGTCAAACGCAACATAAGAGAAAGAAATGGTTCCTACTATAATGGAGGAAAAAACTGTCTCTCCCAAATTCTACGAATTGGGCTAGAGGCTGCCCCACTGTCGAGCACGGCCTAATCCATCTCCTTTTCGGGGAAGGCCCAATGAATGCCCCATTCATCAAGTCATACGGGGAGCGCCCACGCGTCACCCCCACGGCCTCTATGTGCCCCCCACATGAGGACACGTCATCAGGCGATTACCCGTATCTGAAAGAACAGGTCACCCACCTTCAGAAGATCATGGGGCAGTTGACCTAGGGCGAAGATCACGTGCTGATCTTCCCTACGCCACGTAGACCCTGTCAGTTACTCATAATAGGTCTAGTGATCCAACCCAATGCAAAGTAACCATTGGCCCAGCGCTGGGGGCTCACTATAAATACCCTCTATCAGTAGAGGGTCAGGTATTCTATATTCTAACACTTTTCTATACTTGCTTTTGCTTTCTCGCTGAAACTTACTTTAGCATCAGAGTGCCTTGCAGGTACACCCCATCCTCTTCTCCACCACTGGTGAACTAGGAGCTCATGACGTGTCGCTGCCTGCTGATCAATTTCTGGTCTGGTAAGATCAGTGGCACAGTCTATGGGAATCTTGCTTCCCCATTCTTTCTTCTGTAGAAATTCAAGAACCAAAGCATACCACAAATCCCGTTGATCATGGCTAACCCACGTACTGACGACAATGTCCATAAACTTCCTTCATCACTGTCACCAACGGCGACAATCATGATCCCAACGTAATCGTTCACGCCGAGGAAGGCGACGTCGGGGACGGGCACACTGGCTCTCCCTCCCTTGACGATGCGACCTTCAACGCCGCCCGGCGCTTTGACAGCCCGACTATCTTCCATCCAATCCCTGTGCCACCTAATGCCGACCCGACCATGGTGGCTCTGTTCGCAGTGATTAATCAGACAAACTTGATGATCTTCCAGCAGAATAAGCGGATCGGGATGCTGGAGAAGGAATGACAATCACGCTCTCCCCCGTGGAGACGTCGTCACCCATTTCTCGTAGCCCGTCATCGTGAGGCTCGTCCTTCCCCTCCCCCGCGGAGGCCACATAATGATGAGTCTCGGAGTTCTTCTCCGCGACAACCTGGGCGTCGTCCGTGGCTTGAAAGTCCTCAGCCCATGGCCACCCAGAAGCGCGATCACTCTCCACCCCTAAAGGAGCGACGCTCCCCGACTCATAAGAGAAACAAAGCTGACAGGTACGCGAAGAAATCGAATAGTCGGTCAAGGAGTTATCCCAACCGAGGCAAGAGTCCCTGGTACGAACAGTCCCCGTCGCGGTCACCCATTAGGAAAGACGAAGACGACCCCCGCGGTCCTCTGTCCAAGGCCATCATGGAAACTCGCCTGCTCTTCGGGATGGAGAAGCCCCCGACCCTGGCTACCTATGATGGTACGACCGACCCGGAACCTCCGGGGGGCCATAAAGTGCAGGCTCTTTCCCACGAACCTGAGAAAGGGCGTGATGGCGTGGTATAAGAGCCTCGAACCTGGATCCATCACCTCCTGGAAAGAGCTAAAAAGGCAGTTCTCCAGGCTCTTCACTGCTTCCCGACGACACCCAGAGACGGAAGTATCCCCGGAAGCCATCATTCAGGGGAAGGAAGAATATCTTTGGGACTACATAGAGAGATTCAACCGAGAAGTTGTCCAAGTATCTACCTCGGACGACATGAAGAGATATTTGATTGAGCGAGGACTTCAACCTCGCACTGAGTTCGCCAAGACAAGTCGGCATCGAAAGGCCTAAAACACTAGACGCGTTCCTTCACAAGGCACAAGCCTACATCCAGTTCGAGAAGAAGGAGGCCGCCAACTGCTCCCACGACTTGCGGAACCAGGAGAGTGACAGAAACTCTAGGCACGAAGACTCCACCGCTCCCCGATGGGGTGGGGAGAAAAGAAGAGAAGATCTGCCCCGAGACTCCCGAGAGCAAAGGGGGTTAGCAAGCCGCTTTACCGAGTATACGCTACTCACACCTCCCCGCGAGCGCATTCTGGCCAAGTGCATCAACTCAGAGTTCCAACGAGGCGGTGTATGCTTCCCAAACCCGACACCCCCCTAAGCCCAACGTCGACGAGTTCAAGTACTGCCGATTCTACAGGAGCCATGGACACGACACGGAAGATTGCATCCATCTCAAGGATGCCAACGAAATCCTAATTAAGGTAAGGCATCTGAAGCAGTACACCAGGAGGAACGATTCCCCTCGAAGGGAGCCGTGAGGCGAGGAAGGTCGATAAGGCAACTCGGTCCTTCGACGACAATGGGTTGTAAGTCGCTCTGTGTGTGTTTCAACCAGAGGACTTCTGCCTTCCTACGAGCCCAACATGCCCGTCTCCTCTCGTAGCCCATGGGAAAGCTTCCCTGCCGCCATGGTCATATTCGTCGGAGGGTTCAACAAGTTCTCTTGGGGTCGATGAAGCGGAAGTTTGACGAGCTGATTGAGCCGAGCTCAGCACAAAACGCCACATTCGACAAGGTACAGGGGAGGTCAAACCCCATCACTTTCTACCTCGAGGAGCTGCCGTGCGGCGACCCAAATTCCAGCATCCCTCTCTTGATCAGGGAACAGATGGCAAATTTTGACGTCTTTCGCGTCCTAGTCGACTAGGGGAGCTCAGTGGACATAATATATGCCCACTTATTCACCACCCTCCAGCTCAATAAGACGCATCTGACCCCGTAAGTCGGCTCCGACTTACAGGGTTTCAACACCACCACCACAAGGCCGTTGGGCTACATCGAACTACTGGTCACTTTCGAGAACGAGGAGACTGCTCGACAGGTTAAGGTCCGCTTCTTGGTGATAGAGTTCCCCTATCTATACTAGTACATACTGGGGAGGCCAACCCTGGCCGAGCTAACGGCGGTGCCATCTACAGTCCACCTGAAGATGAAGTACTACATGACCAGAGGTCGCGTCGTCACCCTCCACGGGGACATAGAGGCCGCCAGAAGATGTTTTGAGGCAGCTACCAAGGGGATGAACTCGATCAACATCAAGCCCTAGACCGAAGGAAAGCCAGCCCAGGCTGAGGAGTAAAAGCCACTCCCATGCATCAACGTGGTCGACCTCGGCAGCTGCTTCACCAGCAAGCAGGAGCAGAACGAGGTAGCAGATCACGCCCCTCTAGCAGATGGTGGCGATAGGCAGCCTCTTCATCCCGTGCGCCCCATTCCAGATGGTGACTTCAAGCTCATCACGCTCGACGATGACGCAGACAAGAGCGTGAAGATCAGCACAGGACTCCCCGACTTGACAAGGAAGCAGCTGAAGACCTGCCTCAGAGAGAATGCTAATTTGTTCGCATGGAGCACTGCAAAGATGACCGGGCTCGACCTGGACATGGCATGCCACAAGTTCACCCTAGATTCGGCCGTTAGGGCCATAGTTCAACATAGGAGTAGGCAGACTCTCGAGAAAGAGGATGCTGATGAGAAAATTGTAAAAGACCTCTTAGAGGAAAATTTTATTTCGGAAGCCCAATACTCAACCTTGCTGTCCAACATTGTACTAGTTAAAAATTCTAATGGAAAATGGAGAATGTGTGTTGATTATACCGATCTTAACCAGGCATGTCTCAAAGATGCATACCCATTGCCTAACACTGACAAACTGGTCAACAATTCTACAGGTTTTAAATTATTGTCGTTCATAGACGCATACTCGGGATACAATGAAATCCCCATGGCGAAGGCCGACAAGAAATACATGACTTTCATGACCGATTCGGCCAACTATTACTACAACGTAATGCCCTTCGGTCTGAAAAACGCTGGCGTGACCTACCAACAGATGATGAACAAAGTCTTCTGGGGCGAGATCGAAGACATGCTCGAGGTCTACATGGATGACATGATCGCGAAATCATGAGAAGAAATCGACCACACCACCTATCTCAGAAGGGTCTTCGATATGGCGAAGAGATGCAAAATGAGATTCAACCCGGAGAAGTGCACCTTTGGTGTCTGAGCAGGAAAGTTCCTCAGCTTCTATCTGACAGAACGAGGAATCGAGATGAACCCCGACAAGTGCAGGGAATTCTCCAAGTTCCCAACGCCGAAATCGAATAAATTGATCCAATCCGTAAACGGGATGCTCGCCTCCTTGTCTCGCTTTGTGGCCAAGTCTGCCTAACAGGGACTCCCGATTTTCAAGCTCCTGTGCAAAGAGCCCACGTTCGAGTGGACCGAGGAGTGCGAACAAGCCCTCCACCACCTCAAACAAGTCCTCTCGCAGCCCCCGGTCGTCTCACGGCCAGAGAACGGGGAAACTTTATATTAGTATCTCGTCGTCGCAACCGAGGCTGTCAGCGCGGCTCTACTCCGCGAAACCCCCGAGGGACAGAAACCAATATACTTCACCAGCAAAGTGTAGTACCCCAAAATTTTCCCTACCTTTTTCTGGCTTTTTTTTCGCGTTCATCTGCATTCATTAGGTCATAACTCATAATCATATCATTGCATTGGGTTCCTAAGACATGTGATCAAGGCATCTTCCTTTGGTTTGAGCTTTCTGTATTCAGAAGACTATCAGTGTGCATTCAAAGTGGTTATTTCTCGAGTGGTGTATAAGGTTAAGTTGTTGTGGGTGGAATTCACCAGGTCAACAGACAGTGGGCCATGTGAGGTGTTGGTTCAGAAAGTAAGGTTTCCATTGGCCAGAAATGCAGAGGATGCTTGATTCAGATGTTTTATTTCAGTAGCATGGGTGAAAGAGTCAAGATTGGTTTTTATCCATAATCCATTTTCTATCCGTCATTATCCAGTTAATCACCTTTTCCTAAATTCAATTTCATTTGTAAATCCAATTACCCAATATCCATTTCCCAAATCTAGTTCTATCCAATTTCATCATCCATATTCAAGTATCCAAAACCCTTTTTTGGTCCATATCCATTTTTCTAAATCAATTTACCCATATAATTTTTAATGTCCATTTTACCCGTCCAAGTCCATAACCATTTCAAAAACCCATATCCATTTTTATTTTTTTCAAAAATCCTTTTCTTTAAATCTTATCCAATCTATTTATCCACATTTCAATATCCATAATCCACTTTAGAATCATTTCTTCTCTATTCTAATCCAATTAACCATCCATCTATTTTTACAAAACCATTAAACTATATTTCTTACCAAATTCATTTTATCCATATGTTCTCATATTCAAATTCAATCCACGTTTGTTTTAATAAAATTCATTTTAGAAAAAGAAACTATTAACAGAATCTCGTAACAGCTACTCAACCATTCGATACAAGCTCACTGCAGATTTTTTTTGCCACTAACAAAATCACAAAAAAAAAACCAAAACCTAAAAATTCTCCTAACATCCCTCCAGCCTCATAACAGAGAAAAACCAGAATCTTCTAAGGAACTGATAACTTCTAACCGAATTTTTCTAACTGTCATAAACAGATCCTAACAGAATTTGAGTTAAAAATCCTAATCTACCCTCACCCAATTCATGTATATAAACAGTTGCAACTGAATTGAGAGAGAGATTTTTTCGACCATTTTCACAAGTTCTTCATCACGCATCACCTTCAACAATTCTTCACTCTCTGCATAATCTCTCATCATCTTCAACATCAATTCTCACACCATCTTCATGCTGCAAAACCTTCATCACCTTCGATCCAAAAGCCGACAGCAAATCGATTCAATAGCACAACTCAAGCTTCAACATCTCAGAAACTACAACAAAACCTACAGAAATCAACAATTCACAACATCAATAAATTAATTTAGCATAATTCAGATCGAAGAAGAGTTCACAATTCAAAACAACGATTCACGCAACACAAGAATTTGTTAACTCAAGAACGAGAGAAACAATCGGAATCAACGCGATAATACTCTCAGAAGCGATTTAGCAGAAGAAAGAACGGAATCGAGCGAAACTACACATACCTGAAAATCATCTATGGTTTTCTCTTCGTATTCTCCGATCTGAAGATGCACCGGACGGTTCTCCGGTAGGTACGTTAATCCTGATTTAAACCTTGATGTTGTCGTGTAATTTTGGATCGACTTGGTTTTGCGGCTAGTTTGCACTTGGCGATTTTGTGATTACTTGTTCGTGTGCTGTGGTTGCTTGATATCTGAGTGAGATTTTTGTAGCTTGTTGATGTTTTTTCTTTTATCCGATTCCTCATCGTATTTGTTGAGTGAGAATGAGCGATTTGGAAACATTTACGATGAGAAGATAAGAGAAGCGGATGGAGTATGTTTGTTGTTGAGACATTGATATAGAAGGTGAAGGCGGGCGGCGCGGCGGAGCGATACACTTCCGGCAATATGAGGATTGTTTGACGTGGAGCTAAGTTCGCGGTGGCGTATTTGTGTTGAGAACGGCGACGCAAGGATAATGTTGTGACGTTGCATCTCCGGCAAGTAGCGATGGAATAGAGAACGGAGGTGATGGTGCGACGGCGTAGCAGCGAAGAAGATGGAGAGTAGAAGATGATGCTGAGTGTGTTAGTACTTAGGGTTAAGTTATGGCTAGCACTGAACCGGGTCGGACTTCAAGCCCACACAATCTCCTTTCGCACCCCACTTTTTACTCATGGAACCCCCTATGGCTTCATAGAACCTTAAGCCCAACGCATGAAATTTCTGTCTCACCTCCATTACTCACTGCACCCCCTTTGCGTTTCAAATACTTTGGGCTTGGCATCCAAAGCCCACACGCCAGTTTTCATTTCCATACCTCCAAATTCTGAATACACCCCTGGCTGCGAATGATAGGAATCAGTGGGCCTCAGACCACAGGCCCAGCGCCTGATTCACTGTCCACACCATCATTGTCTGTTTGCACCCCTTTTAAGTTTTCTTACATATTTTGTTAATTGCTCTTTCTTTTATTTTCTTGAAATAAATTAGATAATTGTGATTAATCACTAATATTAGATTTTAACTAGAAATTAGCATTTTCATTAAGGTTTTAATATTAGTTTTTCGTTAGAATTAATTTTCTTTAGAATTAGTTTATAGTCTTAACTTTGGAATTTGATTAGTTTTAAGTAGAAAGTAATTAGGAAATAACTTGAGGATTAATATTAGTTTTATTACTAGAATTAATTTTAGGATTAATTTTCTTTAGATTTAATTTAGAATTAACTTGGATTAATATTAGGTTTAATTTTAGAATTAATCTCAAATTAACTTTTCTTATTAGAATTTAGTCTTGATTTTTACTTAGCATTTTAATTTTTGTGGATATTGTTGATTAATTGTTGACCATAATTTCAATTGCTCATTGTTGATTAATTTCTGATTTCTCTTTTATGAATAGCATGATATAATGCTATGTGTAGAATTTTCTCACATCCCTTTGGGATCCTAGCTCAACTTTAATCTTTGATTAAAGTGAGGTAGGATATGCATTAGGTAGTGTTATCCCCCCTTTCTCTTTTAGTTTAAGAGTTCTCATACCACACTTAACCATAGGAACATCCATGTATGATAACATTAAGATTGAGTCTTAGTATCCCTCATTAGTTTTCACCTTTTGCTCCTTTTGAGTCACTTCTTCTCATCTCAAAACTTCTTGAAAAAACTTAATAAAGATAAAGAGTATTGCGCACGAGCCTTAAGCGTGGGGAATGAGAAATGAGGGGCTTCCTCTCATCTTTCTAGAGTGCTTAGCGGACGTCCTGTCTTGGGACGATTCGTTAAGTATTCGTCCCTGTGTCCTAGACTTTGGTGCAATGCAAGTTACAAACAACTTCAAAAACACTTCTTTCTAAAAAACTTCAAACAAACAATTTCTCTTCTCATCTCTTCACTCCATTCTTAAGGACTCATCATGTTCGTTCTACCGCAAATAGGTAACGCCTAAGTCTCCCTACAGCGAGCTGCAACACCTAACTGCTAGAACGCGCACTATGACGTCTCCATTAAAAAATACAAACAACTTTCCCTTAGGTGAGGGGAACTACGTCGCTCTGATTCTCATGTTCCCGATGAGATACGTAGGCAGTGGGGTAGGGCCCATTCGAGCACTTCTTTTATTTTCCCTACATTTGTTCCTCTTTCTCTTTCCATTCCTTTTCCAGTTCTTCTTCCAGTATCTTTTCCTACACCCTTTGATCGAGACAAGAAAGCGTGGATCCCATCGGGTACGATGGACGTGAGGGGGTGCTAATACCTTCCTCGCGCTTAACCGACTCCCGAACCCAGTTCTCTTGGTCGCAAGACCATGCTCTATCCTTTCCTTCAGGTTTACGCAGTGTTTCCTTTCCCTCTCTTGGGATAAATACACATTGTTGGCGACTTTGTTTCGGTGCCACTTTTGCGTTTGTACTAGGATGAAAATCCCGGGAGCGACAGCTGGCGACTCTGCTAGGGATAGGTTGACCTCTTGCTGGTCCATCCCCTCTTGCGAGTCAATCCTAGCGCTTGTTTGTTTACTTCATTGGGTGTTTATTGTTATGCTTTATTGTGTTGTATATTACTGTATATTACTGTTTTTACCGCATTTTATTGCATCTCATTGTTATCATATGCTGGACTGTGCTGTGCTGTGCTGGTTTTCTGTTTGATAGGTTGGGTTGTTTTGAGAGATAAGCCCAATACACAGGCTTGAGCATACACTTAGGACTAGAGTGGAAAGTAGTGGGACCTACGTGTCGCCTTGGTGCGTTTGGTGTTCACGAACTTCACATCCAGACGAGGCTATCTTGGGAGATATTCTGACGTGCGTGTCTTGCGCATTTCAGGGTGTTAACCTGGAAAGCTGTCGACTCTGGTGACCATTCCCGAGGAATCAATTGCGGCACTCCTCCTGAGATGTGACAGTGGCAGACCACGTTCTGTGGCAAACCCATTGCACATTCTCGATCCGAGGACCCAATGCTAGGAACTCGCTATAGGATATCCCTTTTGCAAGAGAATAAGTGGAGGCACTCCTCGATTGGTGATAGTACTGTACCCCGAGGGATGAATGTACTATTGCTTCTCGATCTCAGTGCCAGAAGCTGAGGACCTTTCATTTTTGAGAATCAGTTGAGGCCTCCTCGATTGATGATGATGCCAAACCAGAAATGGTGAACGTATCATCATTTCTCGACCTGAGAGCCCGGGATACTGAGGATATTAGTACTCACATGTCAGAGGGGCGGGTTGTTTACAGGTTTGCAGGTGACTGTAACCTTCAACCTACCTGGTTTTCTGGTCTTCTTATCAGTGTGGACTTATCATCCTAGTATTCTGGTATTCTGATTATTCTGGTATTCTGGTATTTCGGTATTCTCTTCAGAGCTGACCTTTAAGCTTATTCAGTTATCAGCACAGGAGCTATTCAGGATTTATGGATACCTTGATCCCGTGTCTTTGCATTTGCATTGCATGACATTTTGCATTCTCATACGCATATGCATAGCAGGTATTCTCAGAAGGGGTTCTTATTCTGACTTGGTATTGTCTCCAGAACTGCAAGCTTGATTTCTCACCACTAAGCAACTTGAAGCAATCTGAGGAGGATCATGGATCAGATGCGAGCAGAGTTGTCAGAATTCCAGACTCGTATAGCTCAGTGCTTTGAGATGAACTAGGGGCAGTTATTCAAAGGACTGTTGTTGTTATCCTAGAGGCTGGTAATGGGAATGTTGTTGGTAATACTCTGGGCGGAGTTGTGAATGCTCCACGTGTTGATCTTCCTCCACCCTCTCCTATGAGTCAATCCAGAGGAAGTGCTGCTAGGGTTCATGTTCCTCGTCGGAAAGTGGATAATCAGGAAGAACAATTTTATGATGCTGAGATGAATTTCCCTACTGAGGCAGACAAGAAACTTTGTATGCTCGAAGAGAGATTGAAGGCTATTAAAGGCCATAATGATTTGGGTATGGACATGTATGACTTAGGGTTGGTCCCAGGTGTGAAGGTTCCTCCGAAGTTCAAGGCGCCTACTTTCGAAAAGTACAATGGAAGCACCTGCCCTAAGCTTTACATCAGGGTATATTCCAGCAAAATGTCTGCCTATACGGATGATGAGAAGCTGCTGATGCATTTCTTTCAGGACATCTTAACTGGGGAATCTTTGGACTGGTATATGAGCTTGGAGAGAACGCATATTTAAAGCTGGAGAGATTTGGCAGAAGCTTTCATCAAGCACTACCAATACAACACCGGCATGGCGCCCAATAGAATACAATTGCAGAGTCTTTCTCAGGGACAAAACGAAAGCTTCAAAGAATACGCCCAGAGGTGGCGCGAATTGGCTTCCCAAGTTCAACCTCCAATGTTGGAAAGAGAGCTCGTGGATATGTTCATTGATACGCTTCAGGGGCATTATTATGAGAAATTGGTTGGATGTTTGTCAGCTGGATTTTCAGGTCTTGTATTGGCAGGAGAAAGAGTCGAAAATGGCATCAAGACGGGAAAGATTCGAATTGCTGCTGAAGATGCAAAGAAACCTTATGTTGGGTCCTCCAAGGGAAAGGAAGGAGAAACTAGTGCTGTTTATATTCCTCCTGTTGTTCAACGGCCTGTTCAGTATCAGCGACCTTATGCTCCTCAACAACAGAGACAACAAAGATCACGGAGGCCTGCGAGAAGGTTCGATCCACTCCCTATGATAGGAAAGAAGAGGAAGAATAGAGAGAGAGAGGTAATAGAGATAGAATATATATATATAGAGAGAGAGAGAGAGAATAGAGATAGGAAAAGAGTATTTTATTTATTCAGCAAAAAGATACATTGAATGGGTAGTTTCTACTATATATATCTGTCTAATATGTGCATATTATAGCTGGCAATCACTAATATGTGCATATTACAGCTGTCAATCACTAATATATGCATCATATCCCTCCCCTTAAAAGCTTCCTTGTCCTCAAGGAATAGCTGCAACATCAAAATAAGGAAACTGGAGCTTGAGTTTGTATAGCAGCTCCCAAGTAGCCTCTTCCATAGCCTCCCCTTTCCACTGAACCAAAACTTCAGTAACAGCCCGATTGTGCCTCTGAATGGAGCGCCTCTTCAAAATCTTAAATGGCTCCTTAGGGTCATCTAAACTTCCCCACTCTTCAGGAATTGCAACCACGGGAATGTTTGCATCAGGACATGG
Source organism: Lathyrus tuberosus (assembly GCA_022829125.1). NCBI lineage: Eukaryota > Viridiplantae > Streptophyta > Magnoliopsida > Fabales > Fabaceae > Lathyrus > Lathyrus tuberosus. Next base: position 4,848,965 of record JALAZF010000381.1, read on the forward strand.
TTTCAAAAGAGACACATGGAACGTAGGATGAATCCGCGAAGTAGATGGGAGAATCAAGGTGTATGCAACCTTTCCCACCCTATGCAGCACCTGATAAGGTCCATAAAACCGAGGAGAAAGCTTTTCGGAAGCACGATATTGAGCGGACGATTGTCTATAGGGCTGTAACTTTAGGAAAAACCAATCTCCTTCCTTGAATTCCCAATCACTGCGATGTTTATCAGCATGGCGCTTCATACGTGCTTGAGCCCGGACCAAATTACCCTGTAATTTCTGGATCATCTCCTCCCTTACAATGAAGCTTCGATCGACCGCCTCAACCTTAGTACTTTGAGGGCAATAAGGAAGATGCAGTGGGGGTGCTTGGCCATACACAATCTCATAAGGGGTAGCTTGAATAGCAGAATGATAAGTGGTATTGTACCACCACTCTGCCAAAGGTAACCAATTAACCCATTCCTTAGGCCGCTGCCACGTCATAGCCCGCAAGTAGTGTTCTAGGCAACGGTTCAGGACTTCACTTTGACCATCCGATTGAGGATGATAGGCTGTAGTTAAGCTCTGAGAAATGCCCAACTGACCAACGAAAGAACTCCAAAATTTACTAGTAAACAATGGATCTCAGTCACTCACAATGTTGGCGGGTGCACCATGTAACTTGTAAATTTCAGCAATGAAAATTTTAGCTAATTTGGATGCAGTAAATGGGTGAGCAATAGGAATAAAATGGGCATATTTGCTCAGCCGATCAATAACTACCCAAATTGTGTCTTTACCATGAGATTTAGGAAGCTTTTCAATGAATTCCATGGCTATACTTTGCCACACTCCCTCTGGAACTGGCAGGGGCTGAAGTAAACCCGGAACAACTCTAGGTTCATACTTGCATCGAAGGCAAGTTTCACATTGCTAAATGAACTTTGTGACGTCCTTGGCAAGGTCTTTACAATAAAACATGCTCTTGATTCGTGCTATAGAAGCCCGGATGCCTGAGTGGCCTCCTTGGTGGGAAGAGTGAAGCCATTGTAGAATCACTAACCGTACTTGTCCATCATTAGGAATGACCAGCTTCTTTTTCCTATATAACAAATTGTCTAACACAGAAAAATGGGGATGCAAGGCTGGACTAGAGAGAACCTGTAGCTTGAGGTTCTGTAAAGCTGAATCTTGTTCATAGCTCTTAAGGAGAGAATCCCATAACTCAGAAGAAATAGAAGAGACAGTCAACTATAAAACTTCACCATGAGAGGCTCTAGATAAGGCATCTGCAGCCACATTATCCTTACCCTTTTTATACAGAATTTCATAAGAAAGACTCATGAGCTTAGTGACCCATCTATATTGGGCTGGGGTAGATAAACGTTGCTCCAAAAGGTACTTCAAACTATGTTGGTCAGTAAGGATAGTAAATGTGTTCAGGGAAAGGTATTGGTGCCACTTAGAGACTGCATGGACCAATGCTAATAATTCCCTGTCATAAACTGACAAAAGCCTATTTTTAGGAGATAAAACCTTGCTAATAAAAGCCACAGGGTGTCTGTCCTGCATTAGCACAGCACCAATTCCAGTGCTTGAAGCATCTGTTTCTACCACAAATGGCTTTTGCATATTAGGGATGGCCAACACCGGGGCATTACTCAAAGCATCTTTCAATGTAGTGAAAGAGGTTTGTGCTTCTTGAGTAAATCAGTAAGAGGAGAAGCAATGATGTTGTAGCCCTTAATGAACCGCCTGTAGTAACCCGTTAATCCCAAAAATCCCCTCAATTGTTTAACTATTTGAGGTGCCGGCCAAGCTCTCACAGCTTGAACTTTAATTGGGTCAGTAGTGACTCCTGTAGGTGTAATGAAATGACCCAAGTATTCGATCCGTGTAGTGAAGAATGCACACTTACTTCTCTTTACATAGAAGGTGTGAGCTTTGAGAATCTGAAATACTTGTCGAAGATGATCTACATGTGCCTCCAAAGATGGGTTGTACACTAATATATCATCAAAGAAAATAAGAACACACTTCCTCAATAAACCCGAAAAAATAGTATTCATTGTTCCCTGAAAAGTAGCTGGTGCGTTGGACAATCCAAATGGCATCACCACATATTCATACTGCCCCCCATGAGTTTGAAAAGCTGTCTTCGGTACGTCCTCAGTTTTCATCCTAATTTGATGATAACCAGCCCTAAGATCCAGTTTAGAAAACACCACGGCACCACCCAATTCATCCAATAAATCCTCCACCAATGGAATTGGAAATTTAGCCTTCACCGTCATTTCATTCAACCTCCTATAGTCCACACACATTCGCCAACTCCCATCTTTCTTTTTGACTAACACAACTGGAGAAGCGAAAGGGGAAGAGCTTGGTTGAATTACTCCCGAATCCAAGAGCTCCCTCACCATGCCATCAATGATATCCTTCTGAGCTGGTGGATATCTATAAGGTCTTAAACTGACTGGGTTAGAACCCTCCTTTAGCACAATTTGATGGTCATGAATACCCCTAAAGGGCGGCAGCTGAGTAGGTGTTTCAAAGACCTCTTAGAACTCATGTAAAACCGACTCTCTATGAGCCATTATCACAGGATCCTCTAGCTCTTCCGTGGTCACCGAACAACACATTGCCTCTGTGGAACAAGGTAACAACTGTAGCATATAACAGAAGTTATCTTCAACCACTAACTGACGGTGGAGCCATGTATCACCAGACAAATCCGTGAATTGGAGAATCGTTTCGACCTTCAATTCACCAATGTGCAAGAAACCATGTGCGGAATTGGATTACAGATGTCGGAGTTAGCGGCGGCGCGTCGCCAAGGTAGCGCTGGTGATGAAGCAACTCGACCACCAACACGATTAACGCGTTTGGATTTTCCAAAATTCACTCGCGACGATGTGGTATCTTGGATTGCGAAGTGTGAATGTTTTTTTGCGTTGGATGGAACGCAAGAAGGGGACAAGGTGTCGGTTGCTAGTATCGCTCTTGATGATAATTCTTTTCGTTGGTTCCAAAGCTTAGAACATGGATCAAATGACCGATTGACATGGCCGAATTTCGCCGAGGCATTGAAGATGCGATTTGGCCTCGAGTTCGATTCACCTATGGAAGAACTCAAGAAGTTGGTGCAGACGGGTTCGCTAGAGGTGTATCAAGAAGTGTTCGACAATTTGGTGGGTAGAACAGCTTTGACGGAATCTCAAAAGCTACAGTGCTATTTGGGAGGCCTTCAGCAGGAATTGTGTAATGGTGTGAAGATGTTCGCCCCTCGTACGGTGTTGGAAGCTACTCGTATGGCTAAGCTACAAGAACGAAGCTTGGAATTGTTGCAGAAACGGTTGGGGCCTGCAAATCGAACCCACGGTTCTTGGAGTGACAAGAAGACCACAGTTTCTAACACCATTGACAAGAAATTGATACCTCAGGAGAAGAAAGGGATAGTTGACGATTATCAAAAGAGCATTTTGGGAAAGCCGGCATATACGTTTCAGAAGAGGTTCTAGATACCAATGATAGGAAAGAAGAGGAAGAATAGAGAGAGAGAGGTAATAGAGATAGAATATATGGAGAGAGAGAGAAAGAGAGAGAGAATAGAGATAGGAAAAGAGTATTTTATTTATTCAGCAAAAAGATACATTGAATGGGTAGTTTCTACTATATATATCTGTCTAATATGTGCGTATTACAACTGGCAATCACTAATATGTGCATATTACAGCTGGCAATGACTAATATATGCATCACCCTATTCCTCACAGTGATGTTCTTGCCCGTCTACTTGAGAGTTCTCTGGTTGAACTAAGGGATGCCAAGCCTGTCCCTGACTCCATTCCTCCTGATTATGATCTGGATGCTAGATGCGAGTATCACTCAGACACACTGGGTCATTCCATTCAAAATTGCAACGTGTTTAAGCACAAGGTGCAAGACCTGGTTGACTCAGAGATCATTGCATTCACTGAAGATGATATGTACATCAATTGAAGCCTCCCGTCTCAAGTGAGCACTCAGTTTACAAGGACGTCTAGACAGAATCAAGCCTCCTCAGCGATGGCAATCTTCAGCTTCTTTACTGCATTTTCATTTGTAGTTTTTCATTTCTTGTTAAAGCGTTGTATGCATTAAAAACTTGTTTGTGTTCTGACTGATATTTTAATGCAATGAATATGTTTTTTTCTTGAAGTAATTCATTTTTATTCACTCATATAATTTTTCTACGCATTGCAATACCAATTTTCTTGCTTAAACTCTTGGAGGGAGGATGATGAGGTAAAAACGCAAAGTCTTTGGTTGTATGCTTTTGGATAAAACCCTGTTGAGGATGTACAGGCATTGCTTCAAATTCCCAAACACCGGAGATATAAGGGAGATAGACCCTCGTCAACCCCTTTGAGCCTTGTAGTAGGAGTTTCTTTTCATTCGAAAAAACCCTCACATTTCACCAGGGGCAGGGTAGTTGTCAGTAATTTGACCAAGCGTTCAGATTTCAAAAGGAGTGTGCATCTGAGGATCCATTACCTTTCTTCCCTCACACATCAGGAGATCAAGGGACGTGAAACCACAATGGTTATCCCTCATCGACAAAGGAATGAGGTAGTCACAACCCTTTCAAATAAGTCAGACAACTAGTGTCACACGATTTGTTCAAAAAAAAAAAGAAGAAAGAAAGCCTGCTAAGTCCAAAATTGAAAACAAGTGACTTAGGCAAAAGTTAGGGCATCCCGCTGGACTTCAAAATCGAAAAATTCAGAAAGAATCAATCTAGGCAAAATCAGGGAAATAAAGAAGCGAAAAATGAAAAAAGAAATGCTCAAAAGAGAAAATCCTCGATAAGGAACAAGTCGTGTGACCGAAACACGGAAGACAAAAGGGGTGACTGTCATTTCAAAGACCTCATAGGTTCCTTAACGATCGATCCTCACAAAAATCCTTTTGGGAGATGAGCGCTTGTGCCAAATTAACTGAACGTAGGATTGGAGAACATCAAGGAGAATGGGTGGGTACAAACAAATTTTGAGCCATAAATCTATTTTTTCTAAAACAGTGAACCAGGCCACGATACAACCCTTAAAAGCCCTAATTGAAACAGGGTTTATTCTGAAAGCGTACTTCAACGAGATAGCGTTCCTGACTCCCATGAGTTGTGCTATTAAGATTTTTGTTGGTATTGCATGTGCGTAATGTTTTCCATTCAAAAACCAATGTCGTAACTAGTGACTCATTCACAGGGTTTCGCGACATATTTTCAATAAACTTCAAGGTTAACATGTTTGTTGCATTAGAATTATCCTTCTCATAATAAACTCGTTCTGCTTGCATACATGTGCCTAAGCATTAATGAAGCTTACACAATGAACATCAATCGAGAAGCTTGATCCTGCAGAGTTGGGATGCTTGAAAATTCTAGAGGACAGTCATATCAAGGGGCATGCTACCAAGAGACTCAGTGCCATGGGCTCTCCCCAGTAAGTCGTGTTGAGATGTAGTCAATCTGGGGCAGTCACGTCGAGAAATCTCTCTGAAGTTCAGTTATTCTGGGGCATTCATTCGGAGATTAGGGGCAGTCACGTCGAGAAATCTCTCCGAAGTTCAGTTATTCTGGGGCATTCATTCAAAGATCAGGGGCAAAATCACTTCAAAGCTCATACTGAGGCAAGCCATCTCCGAAGCATGAGAAGTTATCCTCTCCAGAAGACGGTTAATCAGAAGCACCTCTTCAAGGTTCAAAATACTAAGGCAGAGTATTTCAAGTCAGTACAAGTCCTCTCAAGGCAAATTACTTCATGGATCATACAGTCTGGGGCATTTACGTCGAGATCCGATAAATCTCTCCAAGAGTTTGAAGACCCTGGGGCAGTGTGAACGCTCGGTCTTCTGTAAAATCCTCTTGAGATGATTTCTTTCAATGGACCCTGTGGTCTGGGGTAAGTTATAAAGGAATCGTTGTTCACTCTTGACAATAAGTATGCAGTTGGTTGGTAGAAACTTGAAGTACTAAGTCTCTTCCCCAGCAAAGAGCCAGAAGGTATCTTTTCCAGCAAGGTGTTGGAATTGATATTCTTCCCCAAGCAGAGAATCGTTCTCACATCGAAAAGGGTTCATCATGAGGGTTTCTTATCCCCAGAAGTGTAGGTGGATTCCTCCTTCTTAGCAGGGTAAGACGATTTGGTGAGCAGTTTGAAGACGGTGAGAAGTCAGAGTATTCTCTTCCTCAAAAGTCAGAGTCGGTAATTCTCTGCAAGTCAAAGTCCAACGGTTATTGCCATTCTCAGCAGTCCAACATCCAATCTTTATTGGCATCTCCCCAACAGAGTTCGCAATTCAGCTTGCAGTTCCTCGACAGGGTTGGCATCACCAGTGGTTATTGGCGGTACAGTTGGTTATCTCCCTACAGGAGATCAGATATTAGTGATCCCGTCCTCAACGAAGTTTGCTTGTCTGTTCTGCGCATTCCCCGATGGAGTATCCTCTCATTCTTGCATATAGTAATCATCATTGCATTGCATCCTCAAAACGCGTAGCATTTCCATTTCATATGGAGCATTACACCATAGAAAGAAATCCAAACATGCATCGAAGTATAAGCCAGATTTAGTACCTTGTGCGAAAGCCCAGATCAACCATCAATCAGAGCAGTGATCCCCAACCTCCGAGTTGACGCCCTTTATACCAACTTCAAAGTTGTCGTACACTCCTTCTCCAACCTCAGAGTTGAAGTCTTTTTACCAACATCAGAGTTGTCGTATATCTTCTCTTCAACCTCAGAGTTGAAGGTTTTTCGTCCCCAACCTCAGAGTTATCGTACCTTCTTTTGCTCCCAATCTCAAAATTGACGCCTCCCTTCTCCAACCTCAGAGTTGTCGCACCTCCTTTTCTCAACCTCAGAGTTGATGAATATCCTTTTCTTCCCTAACTTCAAAGTTGCCGTATACCTTTTCTCGACCTCAGAGTTGATGAATATCCTTTTCTTCCCCAACTTCAAAGTTGTTGTATACCTTTTCTCGACCTCAGAGTTGATGAAAATGCTTTTCTTCCCCCAACCTCAGAGTTGAAGTCAATGGTTTTATCTCCGGTTTCAAAATTGATGTATACCCTTTTACCAATCTCAGAGTTGACGTATATCCTTCTTCTGACCCCAGAGTTGAAGTTATGGTTTTTCTCAACCTCAGAGTTGATGTCTACCTTTTCCTCAACCTCAGTGTTATTGCTTACTTCAAATTTTCTCAATCTCAGAGCGAATGCCATTTTTTCATCAATCTCAGAGTTGATGGTCTACCCTCTTATCCCCAGCGGAGTCATCTTGGTAGGCCCATTGATTCTACAAACCTCTGGTCAAAAGTTCATCTTAGGGTGGCAAATCAACAAAGTCCAACCGTAGATTGGCAAAATTCCATCCAAGGGTAGCAAATCATCAGCAAGTTCAACCGTAGATTGGCAAAAGTCCACCCGCAGTGTGGCAATTCAGCTGCAAAGTCCAACCGTAGATTGGCAAAAGTCCATCCGCAGTGTGGCAAGTCAGTAGTCGTCTGACTCCATTCAAAAAGACAGTTTCAAGACCAACCGCAGATTGGCGAAAGTCCACCCGTAGTGTGGCAAGCCAGTGGTCGTCTGGCGTTATACAAAAGACATTGCTAAAGTCCACCCGTAGTGTGGCAAGCCAGTAGTCGTCTGGCGTCGTTCTAAAAGACAGTTCTCCAATGCTATTCTTCCCACTAGAGTTTTATCCAAGCAATGTTCATTTGGTTGGGTTTATATCCCTTTTCTTCTTCTCCACGGTGCAAATTTTGCGGTTCTTTTTGTATTCAATCACCTTCTACCTTGAACGTCTGAAAGTCGTTGCTATCATCCATTCAGGTCCAAGTTGATTGAATAGGGGCAGCTGTAGTACCCCAAAATTTGCCCTACCTTTTTCTGGCTTTTGTTTCGCGTTCATCTGCATTCATTAGGTCATAACTCATAATCATATCATTGCATTGGGTTCCTAAGACATGTGATCAAGGCATCTTCCTTTGGTTTGACTTTCCGTATTCAGAAGACTATCAGTGTGCATTCAAAGTGGTTATTTCTCGAGTGGTGTATAAGGTTAAGTTGTTGTAGGTGGAATTCATCAGGTCAACAGACAGTGGGCCATGTGAGGTGTAGGTTCAGAAAGTAAGGTTTCCATTGGCCAGAAATGCAGAGGATGCTTGATTCAGATGTTTTATTTCAGTAGCATGGGTGAAAGAGTCAAGATTGGTTTTTATCCATAATCCATTTTCTATCCGTCATTATCCAGTTAATCACCTTTTCCTAAATTCAATTTCATTTGTAAATCCAATTACCCAATATCCATTTCCCAAATATAGTTCTATCCAATTTCATCATCCATATTCAAGTATCCAAAACCCTTTTTTGGTCCATATCCATTTCATTTTAATATCCATTTTTCTAAATCAATTTACCCATATCATTTTTAATGTCCATTTTACCCGTCCAAGTCCATAACCATTTCAAAAACCCATATCCATTTTTATTTTTTTCAAAAATCCTTTTCTTTAAATCTTATCCAATCCATTTATCCACATTTCAATATCCATAATCCACTTTAGAATCATTTCTTCTCTATTCTAATCCAATTAACCATCCATCTATTTTTACAAAACCATTAAACTATATTTCTTACCAAATTCATTTTATCCATATGTTCTCATATTCAAATTCAATCCACGTTTGTTTTAATAAAATTCATTGCAGAAAAAGAAACTATTAACAGAATCTTGTAACAACTACTCAACCATTCGATACAAGCTCACTGCAGATTTTTTTTGCCATTAACAAAATAAAAAAAAAACAAAACCTAAAAACTCTCCTAACATCCCTCCAGCCTCATAACAGAGAAAAACCAGAAGCTCATAAGGAACTGATAACTTCTAACCGAATTTTTCTAACTGTCATAAACAGATCCTCACAGAATTTGAGTTAAAAATCCTAATCTACCCTCACCCAATTCATGTATATAAACAGTTGCAACTGAATTGAGAGAGAGATTTTTTTGACCATTTTCACAAGTTCTTCATCACGCATCACCTTCAACAATTCTTCACTCTCTGCATAATCTCTCATCATCTTCAACATCAATTCTCACACCATCTTCATGCTTCAAAACCTTCATCACCTTCGATCCAAAAGCTGGAAACAAATCGATTCAATAGCACAACTCAAGCTTCAACATCTCAGAAACTACAACAAAACCTACAGAAATCAACAATTCACAACATCAACAAATCAATTCAGCATAATTCAGATCGAAGAAGGGTTCACAATTCAAAACAATGATTCACACAATGATTCACGCAACATAAGAATTTGTGAACTCAAGAACGAGAGCAACAACTGGAATCAACGCGATAATACTCTCAGAAGCGATTTAGCAGAAGAAGGAACGGAATCGAGCGAAACTACGCATACCTGAAAATTATCTCTGGTTTTCTCTTCGTATTCTCCTACCTGAAGATGCACCGGACGGTTCTCAGGTAGGTACGTTAATCCTGATTTAAACCTTGATGTTGTCGTGTAATTTTGGATCGACTTGTTTTTGCGGCTAGTTTGCAATTGGCGATTTTGTGATTACTTGTTCGTGTGCTGTGGTTGCTTGATATCTGAGTGAGATTTTTGTAGCTTGTTGATGTTTTTGCTTTTATCCGATTCCTCATCGTATTTATTGTGTGAGAATGAGCGATTTGGAAACATTTGCGATGAGAAGATAAGAGAAGTGAACAGAGTGTGTTTGTTGTTGAGACAATGATATTGAAGGTGAAGGCGGACGGCGCGGCAGAGCGATACACTTCTGGAAAGATGAGGATTGTTTGACATGGAGCTAAGTTCGCGGCGGCGCATTTGTGTTGAGAACGGCGACGCGAGGATAATGTTGTGACGTTGCATCTCCAGCAAGTAGCGATGGAATAGAGAATGGAGGTGATGGTGCGACGGCATAGCAGCGAAGAAGATGGAGAGTAGAAGATGATGTTGAGTGTGTTAGTACTTAGGGTTAAGTTATGGCTAGCACTGAACCAGGTCGGACTTCAAGCCCACACAATCTCCTTCCACACCCCACTTTTTACTCATGGAACCCCCTATGGCTTCCTAGAACCTTAAGCCCAATGCATGAAATTTCTGTCTCACCTCCATTACTCACTGCACCCCCTTTGCGTTTCAAATACTTTGGGCTTGGCATCCAAAGCCCACACGCCAGTTTTCATTTCCATACCTCCAAATTCTGAATACACCCCTGGCTGCGAATGATAGGAATCAGTGGGCCTCAGACCACAGGCCCAGCGCCTGATTCACTGTCCACACCATCATTGTCTGTTTGCACCCCTTTTAAGTTTTCTTACATATTTTGTTAATTGCTCTTTCTTTTATTTTCTTGAAATAAATTAGATAATTGTGATTAATCACTAATATTAGATTTTAACTAGAAATTAGCATTTTCATTTAGGTTTTAATATTAGTTTTTTGTTAGAACTAATTTTCTTTAGAATTAGTTTATAGTCTTAACTTTGGAATTTGATTAGTTTTAAGTAGAAAGTAATTAGGAATTAACTTGAGGATTAATATTAGTTTTAATACTAGAATTAATTTTAGGATTAATTTTCTTTAGATTTAGTTTAGAATTAACTTGGATTAATATTAGGTTTAATTTTAGAATTAATCCCAAATTAACTTTTCTTGTTAGAATTTAGTCTTGATTTTTACTTAGCATTTTAATTTTTGTGGATATTGTTGATTAATTGTTGACCATAATTTCAATTGCTCATTGTTGATTAATTTCTGATTTCTCTTTTATGAATAGCATGATATAATGCCATGTGTATAATTTTCTCACATCCCTTTGGGATCCTTGCTCAACTTTAATCTTTGATTAAAGTGAGGTAGGATATGCATTAGGTAGTGCTATCCCCCTTTTCTCTTTAAGTTTAAGAGTTCTCATACAACACTTAACCATAGGAACATCCATGTATGATAACATTAAAATTGAGTCTTAGTATCCCTCATTAGTTTTCACCTTTTGCTCCTTTTGAGTCACTTCTTCTCATCTCAAAACTTCTTGAAAACACTTAATAAAGATAAAGAGTATTGCGCACGAGCCTTAAGCGTGGGGAATGAGAAATGAGGGGCTTCCTCTCATCTTTCTAGAGTGCTTAGCGGGCGTCCTGTCTTGGGACGATTCGTTAAGTATTCGTCCCTGTGTCCTAGACTTTGGTGCAATGCAAGTTACAAACAACTTCAAAAACACTTCTTTCTAAAAAACTTCAAACAAACAATATCTCTTCTCATCTCTTCACTCCTTCCTTAAGGACTCATCATGTCCATTCTACCGCAAACAGGTAACGCCTAAGTCTCCCTACAGCGAGCTGCAACACCTAACTGCTGGAACGCACACTATGACGTCTCCATTAAAAAATACAAACAACTTTCCCTTAGGTGAGGGGAACTACGTCGCTCTGATTCTCATGTTCCCGATGAGATACGTAGGCAGTGGGGTAGGGCCCATTCGAGCACTTCTTTTATTTTCCCTACATTTGTTCCTCTTTCTCTTTCCATTCCTTTTCCTGTTCTTCTTCCAGTATCTTTTCCTACACCCTTTGATCGAGACAAGCAAGTGTGGATCCCATCGGGTACGTGTCGCTCCTGGGATTTTCATCCAAGTACAAACGCGAAAGTGGCATCGAAACAGAGTCGCCAGCAATGTGTATTTATCCCAAGAGAGGGAAAGGAAACACTGCGTAAACCTGAGGGAAAGGAAAGAGCATGGTCCAGTGACCAAGAGAACTGGGTTCGGGAGTCGGTTACGCGCGAGGAAGGTATTAGCACCCCTACGCGTCCATCATACCCGATGGGATCCACGCTTGCTTGTCTCGATCAAAGGGTGTCGTCGTCTGGAGCTCCGCTGCTACCGGAAAGGAAAAGGAATGAGAACGGAAAGGAACGAAGAAACAAATGTTGGGAAAATAAAAGAAGTGCTCGAATGGGCCCTACCCCACTGCCTACGTATCTCATCGGGAACATGAGAATCAGGGCGACGTAGTTCCCCTCAACGAGGGTCGCTTTGTTTGTGTTTTTAGGGAACGGCTAACGTTCTAGCTCAGGTGTTGCAGGCTCGCTGGACCGAGTGCGTTACCATCTTGCAGGAGAACGAGTAGGAGCACGTTCGTACGTTGACAGTGAGTGAGATGAGAAGAGAATTCTCGGAGGAAAGACGTTATTGTTTGTTTGGAGTTTTTTAGACAGAAGTGTTTTAAGTTAGTTCATAACTTGCATTGCACCAAAGTCTATGACATAGGAATGAATACTTCGCGTATCGTCCCCAACAGGACGTACACTAGGTATCCTAGAAGAGTGAAGGGAAAGGCTCGAGCGCAATACACGTTAACTTTTTATTAAGTGTTTTTTAATTTTATTTTGAGATGAGAAGAGAGAAAACGCAAAGGAAACTCTAAAGGGAGACTAAGAGTCCTAATGTTATCATGCGTGGATGACCTATGGTTAATGAGGCTTAGGAGGGACAACTAGCTAAAGCCTAATGCTAATCCTACTCCAAGCTTAATCAAAAATTAAGTTGGACTAGGTAGCTCTAAAGGGAAAGAATCCAAGACTTAAACAAGTCTTGAGATTCATGGGATGAGAAAGAGTGAAAGAGAAGAAAAGAGAAGAAGAAGAAGGAAGATGAGATACAATAAGTGGCAGCAAGCACATCATATCATAAATGTCCAACTCAAATCATAAAACATGTTTCAAAGATCAATGCAAAACAATTCAAGTAAGCATGCAAAGATAAACATGAAAGAATGCAAGCATACTTGTATGAAATGCACAATTAAGCACACATATACTTCATATTAAAATGAAATGAGAAAGGCAAGATGAAGATGAAGACAAGTCAGAATCAAGCTCATATTATCATCAATAATTCTCATGCAAAAGGAAATCATATCATGAAGCATTATGATCCAAAAAGTTACAAAGCGAAAGGTAATGATGTTTATCATACAATTCAAACCAAATGCATTCAACTATGCTCAAGTGACATGAAAACCAATTATAGAACTCAAGAGGCAGTAGCATATGCATCAATATCATATCAAAACCAAACTCAAGTCATACAAGTCCAAACATCAATCAACACCTTCAAAACATGCACCAAAGTAAACTACAAAAATAGGACAAAGTTCCAACACTTAAGCATACTCAAACATGATTCAAACATGATCCACAAATTTCAAACTTTAGTCTCAAAGGACCTCAACCAGGGGTAAACATCATATCAAAAGCTCATTCAAAGAATCACAAAGGAACCCAATCAATTAAGCATGGCAAACCAACTTGTGTAAAGAGATGTCAAGAGATGATCATGCATAAGTCACTTAAGCACAAATAATCAAACATACACCAAATGACATTCAACAATTGTGAAATTAAAACTCCAATGATCTAGGTCAGAAGACAATCACATGCTAAAAGATCTCACAAAAATTCACAAGTTAAGCAACTCAAACAATTAAGCAAAGATCAAGTAAGAACCATGATTCAATATGCAAAAGAGAGGGACCAAAATGCAATATGAAATGATTTTAAAAATATGTGAAAAATGTTTTTATGCACTTCAAGATGTTGATGAAACAATGCAATAAGAATGAGTTCAAAATGTTCTGTAGATGATGAGAAATAAATTCTACAATGCAAAGTATGCACATATGAAACAATTCAAAAAGAGAATCAATTAAACAATTAATTACGACACCAAAAATAAAATAAAATAAGAAAATAAAATTTTCCAAAATTTTATAAAATGCTAAACATGCTTCATGATTTTTTTGGTAATTTTTAAATGCATCAAACTATTTTTAAAAATTAAAATGCAAACAATGCAACAATTAATAAAATAAAAAGAAATCAAATAAACTCAGGGGGTGCAACAAGCAAGTTAATCACGTTGGAAACAAAAAAGGCCCAAAAGAGCGGGGTTCAGAAAGCAAGGCCCAAGACAACCAGTCCACCAGCGAAGTCAACAGGTTACACATGGAATTCAGTCAACATCATATTCAATCAGGACCCTCAGATTAATCCAACGTGTGATATTAATTCAACCAAAACAAAAAGTAATCATGATTTGTGGCTCAGATCTACACGCACACCATAACCAACATACGCACGTGCACACATAATCATTCAGCATTTTAAAGAAGGCACGTGAGAGGCACACCATATTTTAATGTGTTGGCGTAAATCCAACCATCAGATCTATCCTACGCACACAATCACATCATCAAATCACACAACATGCAAGATCAGGGGCTTAGATTGGAGGCACATAGCAACTATTACGGACTACAAACACACGAACCACAAAATAAAACCAAATTTTAAATGGCGTGGCACAACAAGGACCATCATATCCCTAGATCCAACGGTCAGAACATCATCTTCTCCAAATTTCCTCCAGTGACCTACAAATAATTCCGGTGACGGAGCTAGGGCTCAGGTCACCATCTCAGATGAACAACAACCTGAAATTCTCCAGAAACAGCAAACATATAGACCATTCCAACCAGATTTTCACGAGGATCTCAAATATCTAAACCATTTCATCAAACAATGAACACATAGTGCAAATCGAACAAAACAAGTTTGAGATTCAAAACTTCAGATCCACATTATGCGCATGTTACACGTCCAAAATTAATTCTAAACACATTAACTGCTCAGCAACAAACACAAATCATTATGCACATCAAAAATTTGAGTTCTAAGAGCATGAAATCACCACTAACCTGAGGTCTTGAAGAGCTCAAAATACTCCTAGATCTTGAGTTTTGAAGGAGAGGTCTCTAAATTCGAACCCTATGATATCCTTGATTATAGCTTCAGATGATGATTGATTTGTGTTCTATGAACTTCAAGGATTCAGAATGTGAAAAAATTTCTCAAAAAGCTCTTAAGGTGAGAGAGAATCGAAGAGGAGAAAGTGAGAGAGAAATTTGGAATTCTGAGCAAGAATGAATGCATGACCTAGCTGTGAAGGCATGAGTTAGCTTATATACTCTTGGTTATTCCCCTGATTATGATTAGCAAGTGATTAAACCTTTGATTAGTGAGATTGGAGTGGTTTTGCCAAAATGCATTTTGTGCTCATCCCACTAATTCTCACGTGCAAAAACCACAAAATGAGCATGATCCACTCACATTTCCTCTGCTGATCACAAATGAATTGTACTTGGGCCTTGCACTTGCTTGATTTGTGAGTTTTTGATCCATTTGCAAATTTGTACAATGTGAAATAAGTGAGAAATATAGCATGGAATGACTTGGTTCAAAGGCCAAAAGTAATCCTTATGATGTGTACTTGAATGTTGTAATGAGACATGAACCAATAAAACCAATTACAAGTCCATTTGTGCCAAAATGCAAAAGGTGGAAAAAGTGGTGCATGGAAAACCATCAAAATGCACCTTGCATTGTTTTGACCATAACTAGAGTTTCACAAATGATATGGAGATGTTATAGTACTTTTTGGAAATGGGAAAGAAAGATCTTCAACTTTCATGTTGGAGGAAAATTCATTTGAAGCTTCCTTGATGATGAAAAGTCAAGTTGAATGTGGTGGAAAAATTGCCAAAAATGAAAAGTTCACATTATAGGTCATTTTCCAAATTTAGTAACTTTTGCACAAACTCTTGATTTTTGATGAATGATGCCATCCATGCTATTCCTTGACCAAATAAAGGTACATGGATTTGGGAAACATGATTTGAACCTTTGAAAACCCATGGTTGACTTTCCTTTTGAACTGTTGACTTTTGCTTATTTCACAAGTAACTGATCCATTGAACATCTTCCCCAAAGAACCAATGACCAAGATTCTATCCATGAACACTTAAGAACATAAGGAATACCATGAGATCAAGTCTTGCCCAAAAAATCAGAGATAAACTGATTTTAGGTCAAACCCTAATTTTGGCACCCTTTGGTTAGGAGGAAATAGCACATCCTCCAAATCCAAATTCCTCTGAATATGATGTGTATCCTTTTAAACAATGATGAGATATGCCCTTTGGAGATGATAAAAACTCAAAGAGCTTGCCCATTTGAGGGTCAGATCTCAACTTTGGACTACCTTGTGTAGGAAATTATGCACTGTCCAATCTTCTTGGTGAATTCCCTTCTTTCAATGACTTGTGAGATCAAATAGAGATGATACATGATGTAAGAGATCCTTGAGTCTTGTTGGAAGACTCTTGGCTCTGGTTCCCTTGCTTTGGATGATCCACACCTCTGAGAAACAACTGATCACATGCCCTTATGCAAGATGCAATGCTAAATGCTTGATGTTTTATTTTTCTATGATTGAATGCAATGCAATGCAATGAAAGCTCGTGCTAAATTATATGAAGAAAAGAGAGGGAAAATTTTGGGGTATTACAGCACGATGGACGTGAGGGGGTGCTAATTCCTTCCTCGCGCGTAACCGACTCCCGAACCCAGTTCTCTTGGTCGCAAGACCATGCTCTATCCTTTCCTTCAGGTTTACGCAGTGTTTCCTTTCCCTCTCTTGGGATAAATACACATTGTTGGCGATTCTGTTTCGGTGCCACTTTCGCGTTTGTACTAGGATGAAAATCCCGGGAGGGACACAAAGCTCTCCAAGGCCCCGAGCTCAGGTACCAGCAGATCAAGAAGGTCGCTCTGTCCCACATCAATGCGGCCAGAACGATGCGACACTACTTTCTGGCCCACACGATCGTGGTGAAGACGGAACAATCCATGAAATAGCTGCTCGAACTCTCTGAGTTTGACGTCCAGTACGAGAGTAGGAAGGCCCTGAAGGCTCAAGCGCTGGCCGAATTCGTCGTGGAAATGACCGCTCTGATCTCCTCGACCAACAGATCCTGTAAGTGGACAATTTATGTCGATATGGCATCCACCTCGACGAGTACTGGCCTGCCACACTACGGGTGGACTTTAGCAACGTCTTTTGTACAACGCCAGACGACTACTGGCCTGCCACACTACGGGTGGACTTTAGCAACGTCTTTTGTACAACGCCAGATGACTACTGGCTTGCCACACTATGGGTGGACTTTAGCAACGTCTTTTGTACAACGCCAGACGACTACTGGCTTGCCACACTACGGGTGGACTATCTTTTCTGAATGGAGTCAGAAGACTACTGACTTGCCACACTACGAGTGAACTTTTGCCAATCTACGGTTGGACTTTGCAGCTGAATTGCCACCCTTGGATTGTCTTTTGCCAATCTACGGTTGGACTTTGCCTTGCTTTGCCACCCTTGGATGGTCTTTTGCCAATCTATGGTTGGACTTAGCTGCGGTCTTTTAAAGAGAGTCAGACGACTACTGACTTGCCACACTACGGGTGGACTTTTGCCAATCTACAGTTGGACTTTAAGCATTTGCCACCCTTGGATGGACCTTTTGCCAATCTACGGTTGGACTTTAAGAATTTTCCACCCTTGGATGGATATTTTTCCAATCTACGGTTGGACTTTAAGAATTTGCCACCCTTGGATGGACCTTTTGCCAATCTACGGTTGGACTTTAAGAATTTGCCACCCTTGGATGGACCTTTTGCCAATCTACGGTTGGACTTTAAGAATTTTCCACCCTTGGATGGACCTTTTGCCAATCTACGGTTGAACTTTAAGAATTCCCATACTGGATTACTTTCTGCATCCGTGTCAAACATCTCTGCTGACTCTGCTGAGGAACAACGATCAATGATTTGATCTCGAAGACTCCTGAAAGGATGATATCTCGGCTGGAGAATGAATGAACAATCCGTCTGCTTCGAATTATCAAGTTTTCCAAAAATAAATTGGACTTTGGAAATACGGGGAAATGATGATTCTGCCAGGAATTACTTCATCTGCTTGGGGATGAATTCTGGTCATAGCAACTCCGCTGGGGATGAGAATTTTTGCATGACGTCCTACTAGGGAAGAAAAGTCATTAAAACTCTGCATGAGGATCTACTAAACCCGAGATCCTTTGTAGGGAGAATCCACCTACTAACCCGGCTGGGGAAAGCATGTACTATCACCTTGCTGAGGAATAGATTCTGTTGACCGATAAGCCTCTTGCGGGGAGAAAAACAACTCAGCTGGGGAGTATTGTTGACAAGATTCAATCCTGAACTCTGTGGGGATACCATTACCAGGGATACGATCTTGCTGGGAATCAAGGCTACTTTGTCGGGAATAAGCGAATCCTGGTTAGAAGACGTTCTGCTGCAACATGCTGGGAAAGAGTCCCTAGATCGGCTGGGGAAACCCAAAGCAACTCCACGGTAGTCTGCTGAGGCATAAGACTGTTGAGCCTAAGATAAGTGCCATAATGCCCCATGTTAGGCGAACTTTCCATTTGACGATTCCATTGGGGATGATGAGTTTATAACCAACTCTGTTGGAGAAAACCGCTTCAAAGCGTCTCATGCTGGGGAATGCCTTTTGAGAGGATTTTTACAGAAGACCAAATGTCCTCCAACTCTACTGGGGATAATAGACCTGGAACATCTCTTGCTGGGGAAATTCAAAATGCCTCATGCTTGGGAAGGTCAACAACTTGCTTCCTGCTCCATGATACAAGACTCACCTGAAGAAACGTCATAAGAGGATTTTACAGGAGATTAAACATCTTCAAACTCCTAACGACTTCACTGGGGATTAACCATCAACTTCGGTGTCTGCGACGCAACTCTACTGGGGATTCGCAACCGTTATCGACACAGAAAAGCTTGTAATTGTTGGAAGTACTGAAGAGAGAATCGACTTAATAAGACACAACACTATCCATTTGAACTCCATTTACCGATATCAAAAAGTCGTGACCGACCACCGACCGAATGATGGACTCAATCAGTAAACATTGTGACAAAAGGGTGTCAAGTGAACCCTTCCCTGAACATGATTGCCCCAGTCTCCTGCGTGGGAATAAGTGATTACCCGTCTTGTGCTTGAAATCATCTGAATTTGTTACATGCAACAAAAGAATACACACACATGCCCCAGAATGTTACGTGGTTTGAATCCACCATCCAGGATTATTCAACATTCAAAGTAATTTTAAATGTTTTTCTGCGCATGTTATTGTAAAGCCACCATGTTTTCAAATGCAATGTTTTATCAAAAAAAAAATCGGACGTTTTTGCAAACAAAACAGTAAAACAAAATAAGAAGCTTTTAACTGAAATTCAATTTATTGATCGAAAAGCCCAGAATAGGCAATTACATCAGGAAGCAATCCCTGGAAAGAGGTGATCGCTGAAAATTGAGAAAAGAAACTATCCTAATGGCAATGTGAAAACGGCATTCCACTGAGTTTCAATTCTGCTATGGCCAGTATGTCTTCAAGACTCCCCGACCTTGCCTTCTGAGGCATGATCAGACCGATTCCTACCCTTTGGAATGTCGGTTGTTGAAACGGTGATGGAGTACAGATAACTCTGACCGTAGTCGTTCGCTTAAATCCCTCTTTTGCGTGGACCGCCCTTTCGGGTTTTCAATCCACTGGGATACCCTTTTTTGCCTGAGTTGTCCTTGCAGATTTTCAACCCACCGGGTGTACAATTTTTATTTATTATCCCTAATTTTTGCCCGAACCTTTTTATTCTGTTTTTGTGGTTCGTCGGGATGCCCTTTTTTACCTAGACTTTTCTTTTTTTTTTATCCAGCGGGTCTATTCATGCGAAGTATTTTTTGACAACGTCTGAGTTGACAGGGGATGAAAAGTCATCGCCATCCATGGTTGTAAGTAATAAGGCTCCGCCCAAGAAGACCTTCTTAACCATGAATGGACTTTCATAGTTGGGAGTCCATTTGCCCCTGTGATCTGTACTAGGAGGAAGGATCCTTTTGAGTACCACATCTCCCACTTTGTAAACCCGAGGACGCACCTTTTGGTCAAATGCCTGCTTCATCCTCCGTTGGTATAACTGCCCATGACACACCGCTGCCAGTCGTTTCTACTCAATAAGGCTCAACTGATTAAATCTGCCACGGACCCACTCAGCTTCGTCTAACTTGACATCCATCACGACTCTGAGGGATGGAATCTCAACTTCAACCGGTAGTACTGCCTCCATACCGTATACAAGTGAGAATGGTGTTGCCCCAGTGGACGTGCGTACTGACGTTCGGTATCCATGCAAAGCAAATGGTAACATCTCATACCAATCTCTATATGTGATAACCATTTTCTGCACAATCTTCTTGATATTCTTATTGGCCGCCTCCACAGCGCCATTCATCTTCGGGCGATATAGAGAAGAATTGTGATGTTTAATTTTGAAGTCCCGGCACAACTCAGCCATCATTTTGTTGTTCAAATTAGAACCATTATCAGTAATGATTCTCTCGGGCACTCCATAGCGACAAATGATATCCCGTTTCAGGAAACGAGCTACCACCTGCTTAGTGACATTGGCATAAGATGTTGCTTCAACCCATTTAGTGAAATAATCAATGGCGACCAAGATGAAGCGATGGCCATTTGAAGCAGTAGGCTCAATCTTTCCGATCATGTCAATGCCCGACATGGCAAAGGGCCAAGGAGAGGACATGACACTCAACGGATTTGGAGGAACGTGCACTTTGTCTGCATAAATTTGGCACTTGTGACACTTGCGTGCGTACTTGCAACAATCTGACTCCATTGTCAACCAGTAATATCCCGATCTCAATAATTTCTTAGCCATTGCATGTCCTCCGGCATGGGTACCGAAAGAGACTTCATGCACTTCCTGCATTAACAGGTCTGCTTCGTGTCTATCCACGCATCTGAGCAGAACCATGTCAAAATTCTGTTTGTACAGCACGTCATCTTGGTTCAGGAAGAAGCTACGAGACAATCTCCTCAAAGTCTTCTTATCTTTGGTAGATGCCCCAGGCAGGTACTCCTGTCTTTTCAAAAAACACATGATGTCATGAAACCATGGCTTGTCATCAGACGTTGCATCAACAGCAAACACAAATGCAGGTCTGTCAAGACGAGACACATCAATCTTAGGTACATGATTCCACCTTTGCACTTTGATCATAGAAGACAATGTGGCCAAGGCATCAGCAAACTTATTCCCATCTCGAGGAATATAGTACAGCTTCACTGTTGTGAAAAATGTTAGCAATCTCCTTGTATAATCTCTATACGGAACCAGATTTGCTTGGTGCATGTACCAACTCCCTTTCACCTGATTAATTACCAAAGCTGAATCACCAAAGATATCAAGGGTCTTAATTCGTAAATTAATCGCCTCCTCAATCCCCATTATACAAGCTTCATATTCTGCTTCATTGTTGGTGCATCCGAAAGTTATTCGGGCAGTGAAAGGCATATGAACACCTTCCGACGTGATAAGAACTGCTCCAACTCCGCATCCATTCATATTGACGGCCCCATCAAACATCAAACTCCATTTGGATTCAGGGTCTGGCCCCTCCTCCGGGAGTGGTTCCTCGCAGTCTTTAGCTTTGAGAAACATGATGTCCTCATCAGGGAAATCAAATTTCATGGGCTGGTAATCATCAACCGGCTGTTGCGCAAGATAGTCTGACAAGATACTTCCTTTGATGGCCTTTTGGGAAGTGTACTGAATATCATACTCTGTCAAAACCATTTGCCACCGTGCAACTCTGCCTGTTAGTGCTGGTTTCTCGAAAATGTATTTGATAGGATCCATTTTGGAAATCAACAAGGTTGTGTGCCTAATCATATATTGCCTCAATCGCTTAGCGGCCCATGCAAGTGTACAGCATGTCTTTTCAAGCATTGAGTACCGGGACTCACAATCATTGAACTTTTTGCTCAGGTAGTATATAGCACGCTCCTTCCTACTCGTCTCGTCGTGTTGACCGAGAACACAACCCATAGAACCTTCAAGCACTGTCAAATACATTATCAAAGGCCTTCCTGAAACTGGAGGCATGAGAATTGGAGGTTCCACCTGACCGAGAGAATTAGAGGTAGCACTGTCAAATACATTATCAAGTATTCTTTTATTTTATCGAATGCCAATTGGCAATCGTCATTCCACCTGACCGTTTGATCTTTTCTTAGCAGTTTGAATATTGGTTCACATGTGGCTGTTAGGTGAGATATGAACCTTGCAATGTAGTTCAATCTACCCAGAAAACCACGAACCTCATTTTTTGTTCTCAGTTCAGGCATTTCTTGTATTGCTTTCACTTTGGCAGTATCAACCTCAATTCCTTTTTCACTCACAATGAAACCCATCAGCTTTCCAGAACGCACCCCAAAAGTGGACTTATTTGGATTCAACCTTAAACGGAACTTTCTCAACCTTTCAAACAGCTTTTTCAAGTTAATCAGATGTTCTTCTTCCATTCTCGACTTGGCAATCATGTCATCCACATAACATTCAATCTCTTTGTGAATCAAGTCGTGAAACAAAGTTACCATTGCCCGCTGGTACGTTGCCCCTGCGTTCTTCAACCCAAAAGGCATTACCTTATAACAGTATGTACCCCACGGAGTAATGAACATGGTCTTCTCCATATCCTCAGGCGCCATCTTGATCTGGTTGTACCCAGAGAAACCATCCATAAACGAGAACACTGAAAACTGAGCTGTATTGTCAACCAGCACATCTATGTGGGGTAGTGGAAACTCATCTTTCGGGCTAGCTTTATTAAGATCTCGATAGTCCACACACATTCTAACCTTTCCGTCTTTCTTTGGTACCGGCACAATGTTGGCAACCCAGGGAGGATAGTGAGTCACTGCAAGAAACCCTGCATCCTATTGTTTCTGAACTTCTTCTTTGATCTTTATGGCCATGTCGGGATGAGTCCGACGAAGTTTCTGCTTGACTGGCGGGCATTCTTCTCTCAATGGCAGCCTGTGTACAACAATATCAGTATCCAACCCTGGCATGTCTTGATACGACCAGGCGAAGATATCAACATACTCACACAACATCTCAGTCAAATCCTTCTTCACATCTGCTTGTAGATTGGCGCCAATCTTGATCTCTTTCTTAGCATCCTCGGTAACAATATTGATGATCTCTATGGTCTCTTGATGAGGCTGGATGACCCTTTCCTCTTGTTTTAACAATCTGGCCAGTTCCTCAGGGAGTTCACAGCCCTTCTCATCCCCTTCTTCTGCTTGATAAATCGGTTTGTCAAAGTCATACATGGCCATAGCAGAACCGTTATCAATGAAATCCGGAGGCTCAAGTCTGGACGAACGGGTTCATGCTTTATTTTAGAATTTATTTTAAAACAAAAAGAAATGAAACATTGCCATTTTATTATTTTTGTGCAAAAATAAAAAAACTGAAAGACAGAGAACAAAATTTGAGTGCAAAATGTCCTTTATTGATGATTAAAATTGTAAATGCAAACAGGGTGGCCCTACAAATGAATCTATACGCCTTGGGCAGAGCGCAAGATTTTGACATGCATTATGGTTAGAAAAACAAAGAAAATTACTCTGTTTGAAGAGTAACTCGGATGACTTCTTCAACAGACCAGTTCTGCAATTGTTGTCCCGGAGCACGTGGGCGTACCCAGTTGTCCAAGTCACAGTCACTATCAACACCATCTTCTATACCTGCACAAGACTGATATGTGTAAATAATTCCCCCATTGGTGAAAGTAACGGGTCCACTGTTCTCCGCAACTAAAGTCATAAGGGGATGATAACCAATACCAAACTTGTCCTCCTTCATTGGTGTCTCTATCAGCTTGCCCCAGCCTTGGGCATTGCCTGCTCTGACGACCTCGACAGCTTGTTTGTAGGATGAAATGGAGGTACTGGCTCTATCTGGTGTAGAGGAAGATTCAGGCACGTTGTCAATATTTACCGCTTCAAACGATTGGAAAAGCATCTCGTGAATTTCCCCATCCATCTCAACATACTTAAACGTGGACAAATGACTAACAAAGGTATCTTCTTCACCACACACTGTCACGACTTGTCCTTCAAACTCGTACATCAGCTTTTGGTGCAAGGTGGATGTAACAGCCCCGGCCGCATGAATCCAAGGGCGGCCTAATAAGCAGCTATACGCAGGCTGTATGTCCATCACGTGGAATGTGGATTTGAACACTTGCGGTCCAATTTGCACTGGCAATTCCACTTCACCAAACACAGATCTTTTCGTTCCATCGAACGCTCGGACAACCAACTCACTAGGCCTTAAAATCAAACCATCAACTTCCAGCTTCATTAGCGCCTTCTTAGGCAAGACATTGAGCGAGGAACCAGTGTCTACCAGCACGTGAGACAACACTGCGCCCTTACACTCCATTGTGATGTGCAAAGCTTTGTTGTAGTTTCTTCCTTCAGACGTCAAATCCCTACTGGTGAAGCCCAAACCATGACTGACATTAAAATTAGAGATTACACCCTCGAGCTGATTGACAGTGATTTCCTGTGGCACATATGCTTTCTTCAACACTTTCAACAAAGCCTCCCGGTGTGCATCAGAACACATCAACAATGACAAAATTGAAATTTTCAAAGGCGTCTGGTTCAGTTGATCGACAATCTTGTAATCACTTTTCTTTATTATCCTCATGAACTCTTCTACCTCGTTGTCAAAAGTAATCTTGGTCTCTGTTTCAGGCACAGGCACGCTCTCAACCACCTGTTTTCCTTTAGCTTTTGCCGCGGCCTCAACTTCTTGATCACTGCGTAAAGTTTGGGGAGCAAACAACCTTCCGCTCCGAGTAAAGCCACCTACACCACCCACATTATCAATATTTGAACCGGCTGATGTCCCAACTTCTTGCTTTTTACCTTCATAATACACGTCTGCCCCATAATGCCATGGGATTGCCTTCGTAGTTGTAAACGGAACTGGTCTTGGCACCGTGATGGTAACAGGACTGGGTCTTGCTGGCACAGCACTTGCCACAGGAGTTGTACTTGTAGGCACCTGAATTTCCGCAGGAGTATAGTAGATGGTCACAGTTGACACCTCATTATTTTCTTTCACAATCTGGTCAAACTGTAGACGTCCTTCATTGATCAGATTCTGCAAACCCACTTTTAACTTATCATAGCCATTCTCTTGATTCATACACTCAGAATAATCTTGGTCGCAACCTGGGAACACCTGTCCCTTCAACAGACGATCTTTTACAACCAACAAAGAAGTCTTCACCTGATTGACATCTGCTACCAAGTTCAATCTCCTTCCATCTTCAATAGCATGTACATCTGCCACACCATGATTAGGTATGGGGTTCTGGAGGCCATTAGGAGGTAGAGAGAAATTGATTGCTTTGGCATCGATCAAGTCTTGCACCTTATGATGAAACGCCCAACATTTTTCAATGGTGTGCCCTTGAGCACCTGAGTGGAAATTACAGCGAGCGTTAACATCAAAATTAGGTGGCAAGCTGCCAGCGGCAGGAGGTCTCATAGTACGAAGCTCAACCAACTTTAATTTGAGTAACTGAGGTAGCAACGCCGAATAGGTCATAAGAAGAGGGTCAATTTTACGGTCCCTCTGCCTAGCCCTCTGTTGGAAAGGAGTTTGCTGTTGTTGCTGCTGAGCTTGCTGTTGTGGTTGTTGTTGCTGAACAGACGGTGCTGGGATTGTCACTGCACATTCCTGATGATAAGCTTGAGAACATCCTCTTCCTCGTCCTCTATACACAGCATTTGTATCACCTTCTCTTCTTTTCTGACCACTAGCAAATGGTTTCTTCGTTCCAGAAGAGCCAGCCCCATTTACATCTTGAATCTTTCCAAGCTTCAACAGACTCTCGATCCTTTCTCCAGCAATCACGATATCAGCAAATCCGGTTGATGGACAAGTAGCCAATCTTTCAAGAAATGCCCCTTGCAGGGTGCCCATAAACATATCTGCCATTTCTCTATCCAGCAAAGGAGGTTGAACCTGGGCAGCCATTTCCCTCCACCTTTGAGCGTATTCCTTGAAACTTTCCTTAGCATTCTGTGACAACCCTTGCAATTGAGTGCGGTTGGACGCCATGTCAATATTGTACTGGTACTATTTTAGGAATGCTTCTGCCAGATCCTTCCAACTTCTCACAGCAGCTCTGTTCAATTTCATATACCAGGTCAAAGAAGCCCCAGCCAGACTGTCTTGAAAGTAATGCATCCATAACTTCTCATCATCTGTATGGGCTGAGATCCTCCCAAAATAAGCTTGGATATGTGTCTGGGGACACGTATTGCCATGATATTTGTCAAAAGTAGGCGGCTTGAATTTTGGAGGAATCCTGACTCCTGGTACCAGCACCAAACTAGTAACATCAATACCCATAGAATTCTTGCATTCCATAGCCCGTATCTTTTCAACCAACTCATCGTACCTTTTATCATTAGGAGTACCCATCTCAGCATCCAGCAGAGTAAATTGGTCTTCCTGAGCATCCTCCTGAACAACACCAGCATTTCTGACATTCCCATTACCCAGATTGCCCACAGGAGGAGGATTGCCAACAGGAGGAGGAGTTCCATGAGTCTGTGACTTGTCATTCTGATTACCTCCAGGCGTGGCCTCTGGACGCTCGACCAGAAGCCTCAATCTTTCTTGAGTTTGTGCCATACCAGTCATGAGAGTCATAAACTGATCCATTCGTGCCCTCATTTCAGCCAAATCATTCTGCATCTGATCCATTATTCTTGCTTGATTTCTTCGAGTTGAGTATCGGTGAATGTGTTCTCAGCTATAGTGCCCTTAACCAAATAAAGGTTAGAGATCTCCTGCAACAAGTACCTGTTATGCAAAAATGCTTATGATTATGAGGATACAAATGCAAAATGCAAACAATCATATTCAAACATTTCTAGGCCGAATCTGCTTTGATTCCAGCTTTGAAATCGGGCAAGGAATCAGACACAACATCGGAAAATAAATCCGAATCCAGAAATATTGCAGAATCAATCAAAAGATAACCCCTTTCAAACAATTGAGAGCTATTGAGACAAATACGACTGAACTAAATGTTGCAATATCATAGCATAATAAGTCATACAAATAGGTTCAATACAATCAAAAGTGATTCCATCAATACTCCCAATGGTAATCACAACAAAAAACAAACAACAGAATTACTACAAGTCAATTCCAAGTAAACTGGTTTCAATCTCCTCGAGAAGGTTCACAGTATCTGGATGAGTAGGTCTTTCTAGCAAACCCTTGATCAGCCTGTTTCTCTTCTCGACATCCTGATTCAGCCTATCAATCTGCTCTTCAA
Organism: Lathyrus tuberosus; assembly: GCA_022829125.1. Lineage (NCBI taxonomy): Eukaryota > Viridiplantae > Streptophyta > Magnoliopsida > Fabales > Fabaceae > Lathyrus > Lathyrus tuberosus. The sequence goes on from JALAZF010000381.1 coordinate 4,876,209, forward strand.
CATCGTTGCCTTCGTGCTTTGACTTCTTAATTCCCGCTTGCAGTTTGAGCTCTTCAATTTCTTTCTAGGCTTCTTTCCACTTACCAGAGAAGTGTTTCTTATCTTCCTTCATTCTTTGAAGTTCTTCTTGTAACTCCCCATTCTCAATCTTGAGCTCCTCCCACATCTCCTGATATGTGGAAAGCTCGTCTTTAGTTTTGGTCAAGAGCTTCTTGGTTTCCCTGTAGGCTTTACCGGATGATTCAGTAGTCATACTGATCTTTCTACAGTGGTGAGCTCTGTCATCAAGATCCTTCTCCCTTTTTCCCAAACGCTCTGTCAAATCTTGGACCTTCCATTTCATCTCCAAGTTGTCATGTAAAGCGCCCGGAAGTCTACTACTCATACTAGCATTTTCCTCTCTCAAATCTTGCACTACTTTTCGCTGCTTATCAAATTCTTCAATTGGTACAGTAATTCGTTCCTCTATCACTTTGGGATATAAGGAAGGCGCCCAACCAAAAGGCAAATAGTACTCTTCAACCCTCTTCTTTACCCATTGATCATATGGAGGGAAAGTTTGATTGTTAGGCATACCCCAAATGGTTTTTCCTCTCTTCTGTTTACTGAGCCATGCTTTGGAAGCTTTCTGCGCCGTATCTAATCCATCGTCAGCCATGTGAAAATACAGAGACTCTTCCAATTCCTTTTCAACTGGGGGACTTCTCAGAGCATACCCAAACTGCCGGATTGCCACGGAAGGGTTATAGTTAATACCTCATTTCCTCCCTATCAACGTGACATTAGGGTATTCACCACAACTGTACAAAATGTCTTTACCCAGCACTCCGTGATTCACCCAAACAATATCCTTAGCGTCTAGACCCATCAGATGTTGGCTCCACTTCAGAGAATTCCTAGTATCCTTGAAAACACCTTACTGGGGTAGACAATTAGCAAACCACTTATAGAAAAGAGGTGCACAACAATGAACTGTCCCACCTCGTTTCTTCTCGTTCCTGTTGTATAAAGCATAATGAAGGTCTCCTAATAAGGTCGACACCAGATTCTGAGCTACAAATATCTTGATAGCATCCGTGTCAACAAAATCAGGCTCATTTGGGAACAAGACAATACCATACACACAGAGAACCAACACTGCACTGAAGACATTCCATTTCTCTTCCTTTGCTGCCTCTTGAGCCTTGCTGGCCAAGTATGATAGGTGATAGCCACGAACCTTTCCTTTTCCAGAAATATCAGCTTCCAAAGTTGACTTGCTCAAATAAAGAGCACCAGCTACAGCTTGGAAATCAAGATCTTCCTTCGACCCACAGAAAGGAACACCTTCGTTGATGGAAATTCCCAGGATGTTAGAATACTCCTCCAGAGTGGGAACCAAAACATAATCTGTCAACACATAGCACCTCAAGGACGGATCATAGAACTGCATCAAGGTGTGCAAGCTGTTATATTCATATTCATTGATGTTGTGAACAAAGGATAGGATCCAACCATACTTCTCTCCGAACTTTCCTAACACCTCTGGACTGGCCATCTCTTACAATTTACAAATCTGACCCAGGATGAGCTTCGGGAACTTGTACACAATGATATTCTTCCTACCCTTCTTGGTGTCCATCCCTATGACTGCCCTTTAACTGGAATCAAAATCAGATACTACCTGAAACTGAAAAAATATGAATGTTAGAGAAAAAGATGCAATGCAGGGCATGTGATCAAAGTACCACATCTGCGCTGGACTGTAATAGTTGCATAAATTCAAAGCTCAAGTTCTCCAGAATTCCCGAACAACAGAGTAACCACACAGATAAACCATGCTGATAAGAAATCCAATGTACAAGGTAGGTTGAAGGTCAAGGTTACCTGCAAACCTGTAAACGCCGTCCCTTTCACATGTGGGTACTAAGATCCTCAATATCCCGGGCTCTCAGGTCGAGAAATGATGATACGTTCACCATTTCTGGTTTGGCATCATCATCAATCGAGGAGGCCTCAACTGATTCACCGCAACGAAAGGTCATCAGCTTCTGGCACTGAGGTCGAGAAGCAATATTACATTTATCCCTCGGGGTACAGTACTATCGCCAATCGAGGAGTGCCTCCACTTATTCACTTTCAAAAAGGAAGTCCTATAGCAAGTTCCCAGCATTGGGTCCCCGGATCGAGAATGTGCAATGGGTTTGCCACAAAGGGTGGTCTGCCACTGTCACAACTCGGGAGGAGTGCCGCAACTGAGTCCTCGGGAATGGTCACCAGAGTCGACAATTCCTCCAGAGAATATCTACTTGCCTGTATCAAACATATAATAGCGGATAGCTCCGGATAGAACCTCGTCTGGTTGTAGGTCTCGTGAACACCCATACGTGGCCAAACACCACGGGAGCGACACATCCACCCACACTAATACCTATATGTATGCTCAAGCCTAGGTAGTGGGCTTACCTCTCAGAACACCCTGCCCACCAAACAGAAAACAGCAGCACAGTCCAGCGCAATAGTGGTATGTAATACAGTAAATGCAGTAAAAATAGTAAAGCGGTAATACAGTAAATAGCAATACAGCAAAAATAGTAAACAGCAAAACACAGCACCAGAATAAACACCCAATGAAAGAAAACAGACAAGCGCTAGGATTGACTCGCTAAGGAAACCAGAGATTCTGGGTTCGGTCCCCAGCAGAGTCTCCAGCTGTCGCTCCCGGGATTTTCATCCAAGTACAAATGCGAAAGTGGCACCGAAACAGAGTCACCAGCAATGTGTATTTATCCCATGAGAGGGAAAGGAAACACTGCGTAAACCTGAGGGAAAGGAAAGAGCATGGTCCAGCGACTAAGAGAACTGGGTTCGGGAGTCGGTTACGCGCGAGGAAGGTATTAGCACCTCCACGCGTCCATCGTACCCGATGGGATCCACGTTTGCTTGTCTCGATCAAAGGGTGTCGTCGTCTGGAGCTCCGCTGCTACCAGAAAGGAAAAGGAACGAGAACGGAAAGGAACGAAGAAACAAATGTAGGGAAAATAAAAGAAGTGCTCGAATGGGCCCTACCCCACTACCTACGTATCTCATCGTAGTTCCCCTCAACGAGGGTCGCTTTGTTTGTGTTTTTAGGGAATGGCTAACCTTCTAGCTCAGGTGTTGCAGGCTCGTTGGACCGAGTGCGTTACCATCTTGCAGGAGAACGAGTAGGAGCACGTTCGTACGTTGAGAGTGAGTGAGATGAGAAGAGAATTCCCGGAGGAAAGACGTTATTGTTTGTTTGGAGTTTTTTAGACAGAAGTGTTTTAAGTTAGTTCATAACTTGCATTGCACCAAAGTCTATGACATAGGAACGAATACTTCGCGTATCGTCCCCAACAGGACGTACACTAGGTATCCTAGAAGAGTGAAGGGAAACCCCTCATTCCTCACTTCCCATGCTTAAGGCTCGAGCGCAATACACGTTAACTTTTTATTAAGTGGTTTTTACTTTTATTTTGAGATGAGAAGAGAGAAAACGCAAAGGAAACTCTAAAGGGAGACTAAGAGTCCTAATGTTATCATGCGTGGATGACCTATGGTTAGTGAGACTTAGGAGGGACAACTATCTAAATCCTAATGCTAATCCTACTCCAAGCTTAATCAAAAATTAAGTTGGACTAGGTAGCTCTAAAGGGAAAGAATCCAAGACTTAAACAAGTCTTGAGATTCATGGGATGAGAAAGAGTGAAAGAGAAGAAAAGAGAAGAAGAAGAAGGAAGATGAGATACAATAAGTGGCAGCAAGCACATCATATCATAAATGTCCAACTCAAATCATCAAACATGTTTCAAAGATCAATACAAAACAATTCAAGTAAGCATGCAAAGATAAACATGAAAGAATGCAAGCATACTTGTATGAAATGCACAATTAAGCACACATATACTTCATATCAAAATGAAATGAGAAAGGCAAGATGAAGATGAAGACAAGTCAGAATCAAGCTCATATTATCATCAATAATTGTCATGCAAAAGGAAATCATATCATGAAGCATTATGATCCAAAAAGTTACAAAGCGAAAGGTAATGATGTTTATCATACAATTCAAACCAAATGCATTCAACTATGCTCAAGTGACATGAAAACCAAGTATAGAACTCAAGAGGCAGCAGCATATGCATCAATATCATATCAAAACCAAACTCAAGTCATACAAGTCCAAACATCAATCAACACCTTCAAAACATGCACCAAAGTAAACTACAAAAATAGGACAAAGTTCCAACACTTAAGCATACTCAAACATGATTCAAACATGATCCACAAATTGCAAAATTTAGTCTCAAAGGACCTCAACTAGGGGTAAACATCATATCAAAAGCTCATTCAAATAATCACAAAGGAACCCAATCAATTAAGCATGGCAAACCAACTTGTGTAAAGAGATGTCAAGAGATGATCATGCATAAGTCACTTAAGCACAAATAATCAAACATACACCAAATGACATTCAACAATTGTGAAATTAAAACTCCAATGATCTAGGTCAGAAGAAAATCACATGCTAAAAGATCTCACAAAAATTCACAAGTTAAGCAACTCAAACAATTAAGCAAAGATCAAGTAAGAACCATGATTCAATATGCAAAAGAGAGGGACCAAAATGCAATATGAAATGATTTTAAAAATATGTGAAAAATGTTTTTATGCACTTCAAGATGTTGATGAAATAATGCAATAAGAATGAGTTCAAAATGTTCTGTAGATGATGAGAAATAAATTCTACAATGCAAAGTATGCACATATGAAACAATTCAAAAAGAGAATCAATTAAACAATTAATTAAGACACCAAAAATAAAATAAAATAAGAAAATAAAATTTTCCAAAATTTTATAAAATGCTAAACATGCTTCATGATTTTTTTGGAAATTTTTAAATGCATCAAACTATTTTTAAAAATTAAAATGCAAACAATGCAACAATTAAGAAAATAAAAAGAAATCAAATAAACTCAGGGGGTGCAACAAGCAAGTTAATCACGTTGGAAACAAAAAAGGCCCAAAAGAGGGGGGTTCAGAAAGCAAGGCCCAAGACAACCAGTCCACCAACGAAGTCAATAGGTTACACATGGAATTCAGTCAACATCATATTCAATCAGGACCCTCAGATCAATCCAACGTGTGATATCAATTCAACCAAAACAAAAAGTAATCATGATTTGTGGCTCAAATCTACACGCACACCATAACCAACATACACACGCGCACACATAATCATTCAGCATTTTAAAGAAGGCACGTGAGAGGCACACCATATTTTAATGTGTTGGCGTAAATCCAACCATCAGATCTATCCTACGCACACAATCACATCATCAAATCACACAACATAAAAGATCAGGGGCTTAGATTTAAGGCACATAGCAACTATTATGGACTACAAACACACGAACCACAAAATAAAACCAAATTTTAAATGGAGTGGCACAACAAGGACCATTAGATCCCTAGATCCAACGGTCAGAACATCATCTTCTCCAAATTTCCTCCAGTGACCTGCAAATAATTCCGGTGACGGAGCTAGGGCTCCGGTCACCATCTCAGATGAACAACAACCTGCAATTCTCCAGAAACAGCAAACAGATAGACCATTCCAACCAGATTTTCACGAGGATCTCAAATATCTAAATCATTTCATCAAACAATGAACACATAGTGCAAATCGAACAAAACAAGTTTGAGATTCAAAACTTCAGATCCACATTATGCGCATGTTACACGTCCAAAATTAATTCTAAACACATTAACATGCTCAGCAACAAACACAGATCATTATGCACATCAAAAATTTGAGTTCTAAGAGCATGAAATCACCACTAACCTGAGGTCTTGAAGAGCTCAAAATACTCCTAGAAAACCAGAGATAAGCTGCAGATCGAGCCTTAGGAACCTCTAATTGCAAACTAAATGCAATTAGAGCTTAAATCTGACCTAGATCTTGAGTTTTGAAGGAGAGGTTTCCAAATTCGAACCCTATGATATCCTTGATTATAGCTTCAAATGATGATTGATTTGTGTTCTATGAACTTCAAGGATTCAGAATGTGAAAAAATTTCTCAAAAAGCTCTTAAGGTGAGAGAGAATCGAAGAGGAGAAAGTGAGAGAGAAATTTGGAATTCTGAGCAAGAATGAATGCATGACCTAGCTGTGAAGGCATGAGTTAGCTTATATACTCTTGGTTATTCCCCTGATTATGATTAGCAAGTGATTAAACCTTTGATTAGTGAGATTGGAGTGGTTTTGCCAAAATGCATTTTGTGCTCATCCCACTAATTCTCACGTGCAAAAACCACAAAATGAGCATGATCCACTCAAATTTCCTCTGCTGATCACAAATGAATTGTACTTGGGCCTTGTACTTGCTTGATTTGTGAGTTTTTGATCCATTTGCAAATTTGTACAATGTGAAATAAGTGAGAAATATAGCATGGAATGACTTGGTTCAATGGCCAAAAGTAATCCTTATGATGTGTACTTGAATGTTGTAATGAGACATGAACCAATAAAACCAATTACAAGTCCATTTGTGCCAAAATGCAAAAGGTGGAAAAAGTGGTGCATGGAAAACCATCAAAATGCACCTTGCATTGTTTTGACCATAACTAGAGTTCCACAAATGATATGGAGATGTTCTAGTACTTTTTGGAAATGGGAAAGAAAGATATTCAACTTTTATGTTGGAGGAAAATTCATTTGAATCTTCATTAATGATGAAAAGTCAAGTTGAATGTGGTGGAAAAATTGCCAAAAATGGAAAGTTCTCATTATAGGTCATTTTCCAAATTTAGTAACTTTTGCACAAACTCTTGATTTTTGATGAATGATGCCATCCATGCCATTCCTTGACCAAATAAAGGTACATGGATTTGGGAAACATGATTTGAACCTTTGAAAACCCATGGTTGACTTTCCTTTTGAACTGTTGACTTTTGCTTATTTCACAAGTAACTGATCCATTGAACATCTTCCCCAAAGAACCAATGACCAAGATTCCATCCATGAACACTTAAGAACATAAGGAATACCATGAGATCAAGTCTTGCCCAAAAAATCAGAGATAAACTGATTTTAGGTCAAACCCTAATTTTGGCACCCTCTGGTTAGGAGGAAATAGCACATCCTCCAAATCCAAATTCCTCTGAATATGATGTGTATCCTCTCAAACAATGATGAGATATGCCCTTTGGAGATGATAAAAACTCAAAGAGCTTGCCCATTTGAGGGTCAGATCTCAACTTTGGACTACCTTGTGTACGAAATTATGCACTGTCCAATCTTCTTGGTGAATTCCCTTCTTTCAATGACTTGTGAAATCAAATGGAGATGATACGTGATGTAAGAGATCCTTGAGGCTTGTTGGAAGACTCTTGGCTCTGGTTCCCTTGCTTTGGATTATCCACACCTCTGAGAAATAACTGATCACATGCCCTTATGCAAGATGCAATGCTAAATGCTTGATGTTTTATTTTTCTATGATTGAATGCAATGCAATGCAATGAAAGCTCATGCTAAATGATATGAAGAAAAGAGAGGGCAAATTTTGGGGTATTACAGCACGATGGACGTGAGGGGGTGCTAATACCTTCCTCGCGCGTAACCGACTCCCGAACCCAATTTTCTTGGTCGCAAGACCTTGCTCTATCCTTTCCTTCAGGTTTACGCAGTGTTTCCTTTCCCTCTCTTGGGATAAATACACATTGCTGGCGACTCTGTTTCGGTGCCACTTTCGTGTTTGTACTAGGATGAAAATCCCGGGAGCGACACAAAGCTCTCCAAGGCCCCGAGCTCAGGTACCAGCAGATCAAGAAGGTCGCTCTGTCCCACATCAATGCGGCTAGAACGATGCGACACTACTTTCTGGCCCATACGATCATGGTGAAGACAAAACAATTCATGAAATAGCTGCTCAAACTCTCTGAGTTTGACGTCCAGTACGAGAGTAGGAAGGCCTTGAAGGCTCAAGCGCTGGCCGAATTCGTCGTGGAAATGACCGCTCTGATATCCTCGACCAACAGATCCTGTAAGTGGACAATCTATGTCGATAGGGCATCCACCTAGACGAGAAGTGGAGCGGGCATCATTCTAGAGAACGGAGAAGGCATCTTGATTGAGGTCTCCCTCACCCCATCCTTCTTGACATCGAACAACCAGGCCGAGTACGAGGCCTTCCTCGCCGAACAACGCCTGGCCGAGAACCTCGGCGCGAAGGAAGTAAAAATATTTACCAACTCCCAGCTCGTAGCCTCTCAGGTGCAGGGAGAGTACCAGGCCAAGAACGACAACCTCGTCGAGTACTTAGCGCTGGTGAAACATAGAATGAAGAAATTCAGTTTGGCAGAAGTGAAACACATTCCACGCGAACAAAATGCCAGGGCAGACATCCTCTCGAAGTTGGCGAGCACGAAGAAGAAGGGTGGGAACAATTCTGTCATTCAAGAGGTACTCTTTCGACCAAGCATCGAGAAACCCGCCTCGACCGTGAACGTAAACGCCATTGGCAACAGTAACAGTTGGATGACCCCGGTGTACACGTACCTCAGCACAGGGGAATTGCCCAATGACTCCAATGAGACTAGAGTGGTCAGACGACGAGCCTGTTCGTACGTCTTGATTGAGGACAAATTGTATCGGCTGGGATTCTCTATTCCCTTCCTCAAATGTGTTGAGGAGTCCAAGATCCCTAACATACTCTAGGAGATCCACGAAGGGATGAATGCGCAGCACCTCGGCAGACGATCCCTCGCCCTTAAGGCTTCACAGACGGGATACTATTGGTCCACCATGCAACATGACACCAAGGAACACATCAAGAAGTGCGACAAGTGCCAACGACATGAGGACATGCACCTGGCCCCACCCAACGAGCTCAAAACGCTCTCGTCCCCATGGTCTTTCTTCTGGTGGGGGATGGACATCCTCGGACCCTTCACCATAAAGTCGTACCAGAAACAAATATTTGATAGTTGGCATCGACTATTTTACAAAGAGGATAGAGGCTGAAGCCCTCGCCAAGATCACGGCACACAACATACTCCATTTCTACAAAAGGAACATACTTGCCCGGTTCGGCGTACCCCTAAGCAATCATCACTGACAATGGGACGCAATTCATCGACAAGAACTTCCAGGACTTCGTTACCAAGCTGGGCACGAAGCAACATTCCATATCTGTCGAGCACCTGTAAACTAACGGGCAGGCCGAAGCTGCGAATAGAGTGATATTGCGGGGCCTGAAACAAAGACTAGGCGAGGCCAAGAAGAGATAGGTCGAGGAGCTACATAGCATGCTCTGTGCCTACAGAACGACCCCACACTCGACCACCAGGGAGACCCCATTCGGACTGACCTATGGAACTGAGGCAGTTATTCCGGTAAAAATAAGGGAACCCTCTAGGAGGACCGAGTCTCCCCTCGACGAGGAGACGAATGATGAGACCCTAAGGGAGGAGCTCGACCTGGTAGAAGAAATCTGGTCGGGGGTCTCCCTCCGCGAAGCCTCGCTCAAACAAAAGATAACTTTGTGGCATGATAGCAAAGTCATCAAGCACGAATTCTAGGTATGCAGTCTAGTCCTGCAAATGAACCAGAAAGATTCGCGCGAAGGTAAACTCGCCGTGAACTGGGAGGGCCCTTATCGCGTCCGCGCGAGAACGGGGAACAAAGCCTACTATCTCGAAAACTTGCACGGGGAGGAACTTGCCCGACCATGAAACGCTCAAAAGCTTAAATAGTACTACAGTTAAACACTGCTCGCGATGCACTTGGTTCGACCACGACGAAGTGCGTCCTGACCACAAGAGCTCCCTAGGGTACAAGCGCGACTCTTAAACGAGTCAAAAAGACAAGATCCCGCTCTTGTATGTGTGAGCAAACTCTTGATCCGATGGGGACACCTCAACTGAGCTCCACCGTTGTCTTACCAATTAGGCCGAATGCCCAGCTCGCGATGGGATATTCAAGCCACGAAGCAAAGACCTAGATCGAGCTTTAAGCTTCATCAATGATCGGAACCCCACTCCGACCACTCGGACAGTTCTCTACACTCTCGTGGACCAACTACGTCGAGCAAAGGCCTCAACTAAATGAAAACAGGCAAACACCATATTGCATATCCAAGAGAAAATAAGTATTTGACATACAACAGTACACACAAATACGAAGATACTAAGCAAAAAGAAACAATGCACTAAGGCGAGCAAAGCCCATTGTTCGAACATTACAAAACCCATGGCACACAGGTCGGGAAGAGTCAGATTACAAATTAAGACATGCAGGCCGAGCAAAACAATCATAAAAATGCAGCACGCAGTCCAAAAAAATCAAACAGCGACTCCCTCCTTAGGTCGGGGCTCTCCATCACTCTGGTCAGCTCTACTATCAGACACCTCGGGGGCAACTATTTAGCCGTCGACCACCTGGTGGAAAGCACTAACTCCATCAGTGACGAGCTAGATCCCGGGATTGACAATTTGAAGTTGCTCCACTGCCATGTTGAAGCCCAACTCAAGGTTGCCCAAGCAATCCTACTAGAGCACCCTAATCCGAGAGACTAAATCACCCCGGGTTACCAGGAGCTTCTCTTCGGTACTTTCATCTTCAGCGGGCTTGGCCGTGGCCTCCAACTGGGCGACCCTCGCCTGGAGTCGTTCCCTCTCCTCCTCGACTTTGACCATCTTCTGTCGCATCTCCTCAAGATCGCAGTAGAGACTGAATTATATCATATACCTCTCCTTGTGGTCAACAAGTTTGTTCTCAACCTTGACTTTCTCTGCCGAGAGGTTCTCGATCTCTGCCTTTAGCTTCCTCACCTCGGCAAGGGGGTTGGTCCCGTCGTTGAGAGCCAAGGACCCTCATAACTGATGTCGTGTCCTCGGACATTGCCTTTCTCCTGGACACCTGGTCGACCTCCAAAATTGCTTTGGCCTCTGCCTCGGGCACAATTAAAGAGTTATCTACGACAAAGAGTTCTCGGTTGCGATGGCAGGGAGGCAACACAAACTTCTCCCTGAGAACGTTCTCTGTGAAGTCGACAGGACCGAACTACTCTGACTGCGACCTTTTCGACGGATGTTCTTGAGATCCCGAGGACTAACTCCCACGAGGAGAGGAAGTAGAACCCCCTGGTTACCTAAGAGATACGACCCTTGGGGGAGCCTTCTTCCCGCCTTTTGTCGCGGCAAGCTTTAGCACACGCTCTTGAAGGTTCGACATCTAACCCGCAACAAAGAAAAATCAAGTCAGTACAACAAGGAGAAACGAGCGATCGAGCAGACAAAAATGTTCACCACCTAAGAGCCTCAAAGCCTCCTCGTCGGAACCGCACTCGAGGAGCGCTTTAGTATTGATCAAACGAGGCTCGAGGGAGATGTTCCCGTTGGCCTCCCGGACGAAGATTTCGTCCTTGTTCACACACTTGGCAAGGGTAAAGCAATAGAAGAAGCCCACAATCCTGTAGTAGGCAAGCTTGTCATCTTCCTCTAAGTCTTGGGGCTTCGCGATGTAGCTCTCGATCCCCTTTTTGAAGTGGGTATTCTGCTATTCGAGAGGAAATTTAGCCTCCAGGTGCACCTCCTGCTGCCCGTCAACGATCGTTTCTACGCGGTCGAACAAGGAGTCGACGGCGGCATGAGTCACCGGCTTCACAACGAAATATATGTCCTTAAAGGAACGAACAGAGTCCAAGTACACTTTGAACGGCCTCCTCGGCTACATCAAGGACACCCAGCTATGTCGACCATGTTGAGTTTTTCGCTGCAGATAGAAGAGCCGGAAGAACAACGGCAGCGTGGCCCCGACTCCGAGGTATTAGTAAACGAGCTCAAAATCCCGTATGAACGCGATGGCATTAGGGTGAAGCTGCGAAGGTGCCAAGTCTAGCCACTAGAACACCGCCACTTGGAAATCGGTGAAGGGCATGCGGAGACCTGCTCCCTAGAAGACAAACTCGTACATGGGAAAGCGCTTCCCCTCGTAACTCAAACAGATCCGGTCGGTTTCAGTAGGGCGGAGAACTTTCAAATTTGGCGGGTGTTGAAAAGTATTTCGGGGGGTGTTTTATCATATCCACAGGGATTGTAGAGATATTACCGTTGTTCTACAGTCGAAATTGTTTTAAACTTTAGGGTAACAAAGATTTTCGTTTATTTGTAACGGATCGTTTGCATAAGAATTTAATAACAATGGTAAAGAAATTGGTTTTAAAGTATGGTAAAAGCATGCCAAGATTGGGGTCCGATAATCCGTTTTATACATATTTACTCGATAAAGTATGTGAACTAGTTAACAATGAATATAATCACATATCATCTCAACAAGTTTATCTCTAACACTTGTTGTGGGATTTATCATATTGATCCTTAGATGATCTCTCACTCTAACTATCAATATGATAACATTCAAGATTGATATTTATGAACATTAACTCTCAAAACTATCTCTATCCTCATGATTGTTGATGGATTAAAACTTAGGTCATGTCTTAGAACATATTTCTCAATCATGAACCAAAACAAAATATAAACCATACAAACAAAGTTTTTCACCATATATTTATCATCAACAAAGTTCACAAACTAAACATCAAGATCAATACATACAAAATAAAGGATTACCTACCACTAATCTTGACACAAGATGTGTTTAGATACACATTGTCATGGTAGCTTGTTTCACAAGTTTCGAGAGGAGATGAAAAAGCATCTGTGTCGAATAATTGAGATCGGATGCAAATCTAGCTTCTCTTGGTGAAATATCACTCTTGGATGAAGAAAAGTTAGAAACTTAGGTTATGGTATGATAAAAATAGGTTATGATCCCAAGAAATATTAAAAAGTGTATTTATACATCACCTGAAATCTGCCAAGTTCGCACTGCGAACTTTTTTTTTGCCTAGCGAACTACTAAATAGGCACCTGAGGTGCCTCTGATCTGTTAATCCGCCTCTGAGTTTCTGCATAAGTTCACAATGTGAATAATTATTCGCACATCGAACTATTCGCCTACAAGTTCGCAAAGCGAACTTAGGCCTCTTTAGCTACTGCCTCATTCTTGGTGTCCTTCGCCAGGCCTTCGCTGGAGCGATGAATGAGCGAACATTCGCAAAGCGAACTTTAGTGCCTTTTCTTACTACCCAAAGTTTGGGAGTTTTCACTAGAGCTTCGCCAGATGTTCACCCAGCGAACATTCGTTGGCAAGTTCGCAAAGCGAACTTCTTGAAGTTTCTTCCTTTCTTTGGCAACTTGGATCCTTTCTTTGTGTCTTACTTCTTTGATAAATTAGTGCATTTTTCTGCACAATAACACACATATTACAAGCACCAAAGGTATTTTCACAATGTTTGAAGAATGACAACAATTCAAGAATAAAATCCAACAATTCAACATAAAAGAGTTGAAAAATTCCAAGTATTAATAAGAAATATAAGGCATGCTTGACATCTAACAAACTCTCCCCAACTAACTATTTGCTTGTCCTCTAGCAAAGTATGCCTCTCATTGAAAACAAGAGGATTTTCTCAAGCATTTAACTCAACCAAGAAAAGATTTAAGGCTCAAATATACAACAATTGCAAACAAGCCATGATTACAAATTCCTAGAGAACAATGCAAAAGAACTTGATTCTTAAACAAATATCAGACAATGTTTCAAGCAACAACTAAACTATCATGCTCATATCACTCTAACACTCATCTTCGAAAAATAATTGAAGGAAAAATGCGCTTACAAATGCGGGGTAATTTCGCTCATCTGATAAATGATGCAAATACAAACCAATTCATACAATATCTAAACGATCAATAAAGAAATCATGGAAGCAAAAAGATCACTAAGGGCTTTTAAGGTTGTAGCTTGGTCGGGTTAACAATAAAGGGACATTTCTAAAGGCCATTGAATCGAAATTTCCGATGCAAAAGAACATTCACTATACAAGGTATTCACACATCTCAACTTCATTCACCATTTTCATTCCTTTACCACAAACCTTCTCAAACTTCCTTATGCACAATTATTTGGTCTCTATTTTTCTCTTTCAAGCAAGCATTCTTTTTCTTTGTTTTTCACACTCATATTCACATTTTCTTTTTCTTTTCATGCTTGATTGAAATTTTCCAAAAGTTTGAGCAATTTACCAATCTTCTTTTTCATTCTCCCCAACTTATTTTCAACTAAACCTTAAGTGAATGCTCCTTGCTTTTTTAGGCAAGGAAATCAATGAAAATAATGTTCCAAGGTTCAAGAAGAAAAATTTTTAGAATCTCTCAAAAATTCAATGATGAGCTTAAACTTCAAATTATGTACATACGAAAAGTTCATCACTAAAATGAGATCTAAACTTTTTTAAGCTCAAAGGGCTAACGAATACTCACTACTCACAGGTAAATCACTGTTTGGAAATGGTTGTGCTCATTATCAACAAATGCCTTGATCATTTCTAATGCTTCCACAAAACCACACAAATCATAAGATAAAGCATGAATTAAAAGTATAAGACAAAATTCATCAGCAATCCTATGCATTTAGTAGACCATGGAGGTTTCTCACCATTTTGGTTTTTGGACCTAAGTGACATAAGCAATCAATAAAGTTGCAACAAGAAACAAAATTACATTTGCACAAAGACAAGAAGTTCTAACACATTCTAAATCCTAGAAATAGCTAACCATGTACCTTGTGAACAATTACATGCTTAAGTACTATCATTGCCATCCAAACTTGGAAGAATCTTCTTTGATGAACAACAATCACCTTCCTAAAATTTCTTTCAATTCAACACCCAAAAATGGAAACATTAAATTTCCACAAGCATACCAACATAACACAATAATAAGCATATCAACAATTTAAGAGTTGAACATTCGTTAACTGAAGATTTCAACTCTTAACAACAATAATAAAAAAACAAAATAATAGTAAAAAAAAATGAAAACTGAACAATTTAACTGAAAAACAAAATACTAATAATAATAGTATAATAGTGTCATGGTGTAGAAACACCAACAAAAGTCATAAGTACCTCACAAGGGTACAAAGTACATCAAATATCCCAAAATAATCCACATAGTGGATGAAGTACAATAATAAAAACTGATACATAAAACATAATAAGAAAACTTCACTTTGAAGATCAAAGGAAGCACAAAATGACATCATCAAAAACTAGTCCTCATCGGACTCAGAACCAGACACCTCAATCTCCTCATCACCAGACTCAGATCCAGAAACCTCCACAACCTCATCATCATCATCATCCGCATCAGCATCAACATCCACAACATCCTCAGGCTCAGCTGCCTCTGCACCCCCTCCAAAAACTGGCATGGCCTCAGGCCAACCAGCATGAGCTAGGAATTGCTCCCTAGTCATCATAGAGTGACCCACGGAGGGCTCTCGAATCTGCGGTTGTAACACCTTGCATAGAATCATGCAAATCCATCACGGCGCGCTGAGAAACCGCCATCCAGTCCCAGTTGTACTAGCATATCTCTTGTTGATATGGGTAACATCCTTGAGAACCAGAATCACTCGACCCATCACTTGCACCTGTATCGGCATCAGTACCAGCACCTGAAGACTCACCTCCCAACCCCTTCGGTTTATAGAATTTGTCCACATACCTATCATCAATAGCGGTCGGGATTGTTACCTGATGGCGGGTGGGCACATTTACCCCTGCATGCACACAAAGAGTCATGATTAAACAAGGGAAGGCAAGAGGATAGTTCTTCCGTGAAGTTGAACCAAGTCCACTTTCCACAACAGCCCTCATCTCGTTAGAAATAATCCTGGCCACGTCAATTTGGACATTCATCATAATGCTATGGACCAAATGAGCAAGGGGTATGGTGATAGTCGAAGAGTGCGACTTTGGCTTGATGTTTGTAAGAACCAATAATTAAATCAATTGGGCTAAAGGACGCATGTCCTCTCGACGGTACCTGCGTGCAACCCCAGATGGGTTTAACTCAACAATTTTGCCTTCACGCAATAAGTCTCTAGTCATTTTATTTGTGTCTCTATGTAATCTCAAGGTTCTGTGGTAGGTATCGATCTCGTTCTCTCTCAACAAAAGCGGGTTCCCAAGAACCGTGTTTATTATTTCCCGATCAAACAACATTTCTTGTCCCAAAACCAAGGTCTTCCACCCAAATTCCTCACCATTATCTGGGAGCGCATTTGCGTAGAATTCCTGGATCATCTCAACATTATAGTTGTCCACTAAAGTTATCAACTTCCCCCACTTCTTTCTTTCAAGGAGTCCAGCTACCACCCGGTAGCTTCCTTGCGGGTTCAATTTGAATCTTTTCTTAGGTAAGATTGTTCTTCTCTCTAGTGTCAAGTAACGGGCAGCCTGCTTTGCCCTTCTAAAACGGATATTATCGAACTGGATAGGAACCGGTCGTGTAGAGCTTTCGGTCTTTCTTTTTTTCGACGAAATAATTTTTGGAGCCATCTGCAAAAACCAACAGACAAAACAACAAACAACCAGCAAACAATTCATTAGCAAGGGAACAAAACAGTACAACCAGAATTCTAAAAGAAAACAGTAAAAAAATTTGAAGAATTATGTTCTGTTCGCCCAGAAGTTCGCAAGGCAAAGCCCTGCCAAACATTCGCCCCAGATTCGCTAGGCGAAGTTCTGGCGAATGTTTGCCCCAGGTTCGCAAAGCGAACTAGTGGCGAACCAGCGATTTTCAAACCTTGTAGTTTCTGCCTATGTAAACAAAATCAGTTTTCTTTCACAACCTAACCTCTATTCTTAATGTTTGCATAAAAAAATCAACATGCAACAACAAACAAACCTTAAAAACAGAGGTGCATTGGTCCACATCAACCTAGAATCTAATTGGTCTCTAAGCTCAACCTAACCTAACCACATGTTCTAACAAAAATTAAAAGAGAGAAAGAGAATCAAACCTGAACTTTGTTGAGAAAACTTAGAAAAATTCGTGAAAAGATGTAGGAATCAGAGAGAGCACGTGATAGAGTTCAAAGTGTGAGTGTGAAAAAGTGAAAGTGGCAAAGTGAGGGTAGGGTTACCTCACAACTTCAGAAAACAAAGATGGGTCATGGGCCCAGGTGTCTGGCCCACACTTTTTAAAACCCCCCTTTTTTAAATGATGTGGCAGCAGCCAATTTGTGTCTGTCTCGTTGAGTTCACAATGCGAACTGGCCAGCGAACACTCGCCCCAGGTTCGCAAAGCAAACTTTCCAGCGAACAAGACAACATTTTGAAAAATTTTCTACATGCTGCTACCACACTTCCTACAAACTCTAAACAACTTAATACACCAAAACAGTAAGAAATACAGAAATACTTACAATGTTGGGGTACCTCCCAACTAGCGCTCTGTTTAACGTCGTTTGAGCTCGACGGTTCAAGATGACCTCAATGATCATCTAGAAACACTGCACAATTTTCTCGATCAATTTCTCCTCCGAGATAGATTTTAAGCTGTTGCCCATTCATAGTCCAACTTTCCTTCTCCTGCAAGTCCTCTAGCACAATAGCACCATAGTGCTTGACATCCTTAATCAAAAACGGTCCAGACCATTTGGACTTCGATTTTCCCAGAAAAAGCTTCAAACGGGAATTGAATAGAAGGACCATTTGGCCTACCTGAAATTCTTTCTGACAAACCTTCTTGTCATGATACACTTTAACTTTTTCTTTATAGAGCTTGCTAGAATGATACACATTATTCCTCATTTCTTCCAAGTCCTGTAATTGATCTTTCTTTTCTCACCGGCCAAGTTCGGATCAAAGTTTAACAATTTCAACGCCCAAAGAGCTTTGTGCTCCAATTCAACCGGTAAATGACATGTTTTTCCATAAATCATTTGGAATGGAGTTAAACATATTGGAGCCTTGTAAGTGGTGCGATACACCCACAAAGCTTCATCCAACTTTTGCAACCAATCCTTACGAGAGCTTGACACGGTCTTTTCGAGAATCCTTTTTAGCTCCCTATTTGAAACTTCGGCCTGACCATTGGTTTGCGGGTGGTAAAGGGTTGCAACCTTATGCTTTACACCATAGTGCTCTAAGACCTTTTCAAGCGGTGTATTGCAAAAGTGCGACCCTCCATCACTAATCAACACATGAGGGGTGCCGAAACGGGAGAATATGGTTTTCTTTAGAAATTTGATCGCCGTTTTGCCATCGGCCCTCGGTGACGCAATTGCTTCCACCCACTTAGAAACATAGTCAACCGCAACCAAAATGTACTCATTTGAAAAAGATGGGGGAAATAGTCCAACAAAATCGATACCCCAACAATCAAAAACTTCTACTTCCAAAATGGTTTGTAAGGGCATTTCATCCCGTTTTCCAATCCCGCCACTTCTTTGGCATATGTCACAACTTTTCGCATGGAGGTTTGCATCTTTAAACAATGTTGGCCAATAAAAGCCCGATTGGAGGACTTTTGTTGCTGTTCTCAAACCATTGTAATGTCCTCCATATGGCGAATTGTGACAATGCGAAAGGATACTTTTAGCTTCATCACTAGTGACACACCTTCTCAACAAATTATCACCTCCTAACGTAAAAAGATATGGTTCATCCCAAACATAAAAGTTGGCATCCGACAAGAATTTTCTTCTTTGGTTCCAAGTTAGATCCTCCGGTATAAATCCGGTTGCTTTGTGGTTAGCAAAATCTGCGAACCAAGGTCTAACTTGTACCCGAAACAGTTTTTCATCCGAAAACTCTTCTCGAACCTCATTTTCTCGGTGTGTTACTTCTACATTGACCAAACGGGATAAATGATCCGCTACCAAATTTTCAGACCCCTTCTTGTCACGAATTTCCAAATCAAATTCTTATAACAAAAGGATCCACCGGATTAGCCTTTGCTTTGAATCCGGCTTGGTAAGAAGATATTTAATGGCCGAGTGGTCAGTGTAGACTACAACTTTTAAAATTTCTCGAGAGCATACATTGAAATTTCTCGAGAGCATACACTATAGCGAGTAATTATTTTTCTGTGATAGCATAATTCACTTGTGCCTCATTTAAAACTTTACCCGCATAATGTATGGCATGAAAAAATTTGGTCTTCCTTTGACCAAGCACCGCACCTACCGCATAATCGCTTGCATCACACATCAATTCAAAATTTAAAGTCCAATTTGGAGCAATGATTATGGGTGTGGTGACGAGTTTTTCTTTTAAAATTTGAAAGGCATTTAAACATTCATCAAAGAGGAAAAGCTTATCTTTGTTGAGAAGATTGCTCAAAGGTCTTGCAACTTTGGAGAAGTTTTTGATGAATCGCCTGTAAAATCCCGCATGGCCAAGAAACCTCTGGATTCCTTTAACATTGGTTGGTGGTGGTAACTTCTCGATCACTTCAATTTTTGCTTGATCCACTTCAAGGCCTTTAGAGAAGACTGTGAGGGGAAGTTGTCTCTATACTCAGTTTTAATGATGTCAAAACTATCATGCTTAGCATATGTAGAATTCACATGTAGAATATCATATACAATGCACATTAGGTGTTTTAAATGTGTTTGATCATGTGGGCAATGTTCTAGGTGCATTAGGTGTGGTTGAGAACCTTAGGAATGTCGAGATAGTGTTTTTAGCATGTTTCAAGGGTGTGAGTCGACTCACAACCTTGTTCTGGTCGACCCAGACAAGGTACATTTCTTAGGGTCAGCAGCTGGAATGCTCGCGTCGACCCTCTAGTCAACTCATACAACCTGCATTTATAATTGTCAAAAACTAGAAGGAATGCGTCGACGCATATCTTGTTCCGGTAGATGCATAGGCTATTTTTCTGCTAAGATTGGTTGACTGCCTTGCTCAGGTCGACTCCCCCCCCCCCCCACCTGCATAGGTCGACCGTTCGCTGTTTTGCACCAATTTTCTGCTATGTTGTTTACTTTAAAATTCTGTTATTCCTGTTATGTTTCCAAGTATAGTATATATATTGTTTTGGCTCATTTTTTACAGGTAGAACAAGAAACGTGAAAATAGATATTGATTTTTCTCTTCATCTTCATCTTCAACTTTACATTCTCTAACATCTACACATAACCATTTTTGTTAGTGTTGTGTATTTTTGAAGTGATAACGTTCAGACCTAGGTGTGTGGATCCTTCGTGCTGGGTTGAGAATCAATAGGTGTTTCTTGAATAAAACCCTAGGTTTTGTCCTCCAAGAATCCAAGTGATTTTGGGGGTTTTTGCACAAATCGGTTTCTCTACAAGGATTCAGCCGTGCGAAGGTAACTGAAGAACGGGTTGTTAGGTTCAGTTTAGTAGCTATAGTCGGAGGATCGTATGAGAAAGATTTGGGTTCGAATTGTGGAAGATCGAAATCGACCGAGTGAAGGTGATTGAAGAGCGGTGGGTTCTTTCAATCTAGTAGCGTGAGACGGTGATTTGTTCGACCAAATTTAAGGTACTTGATTCTTCTTGAATCAAGGGGAGAGAAGACTTTGCATCGACATCAAAGACGTTTGAGGGTTTGATTGTTCAGTTTTCTCTTGTAAAAATAAATGCAACCGTAATATATACATATCTTAATTCCATGTTCGGAATTGGGGGCAGAGGTACCCTTAGCGAGGACGGTAGGGGAACTGCCTAAACAAATCGTGTTTGTTCTCTCTTTCCCTTATCTCTTTTACGTTTTGATATTAATCGAATTTGTGAAGTATCAATTGATCGAAAATTTCTAACATAGTGTAATTTAGAGCTGAGAAAGTACTTTGTAAAATTGATACAATCCCTTGAATTGTATTTAGGATCAGCTTTACATTCACATTATTTGGAAATCTGCACTTGGTGTGTTTGCGCATGCCAAGTGTTCGATAAATTGATTAAGTGCAAAATCGAAGGCAATTTGCGATTAATTTTTGTCGACCTATCTCGTTGGTAATTGGATTAACATCAAGTAAGCAAAACTTGGTTGATTGCGTTTAGTTTTTTGTTGATTGATCTGTATTTTTCTCTTCCGTCGTATCATTCCTAATATCGTTGCGCATATCCAATCCTTTAAGTAGAGGTTCGTTGTAGACGTGTGATTCAGTGGTTGCTTCTGTAAAAATATTTTTAAAACCAATTTTGGAACACCATTTGCGTGTATAAAATTGTGGGATCTATTCAACCCCGTCCCCCCCCCCCCCTTCTAGATCTTAGCCATCATCTAACAAGTGGTATCACGAGCTCCGGTTTATCTGGTGCTTCGGTAAAACTTCTTGGAATATGGCGAACGAACCTAAAGGGGCTTATAATAGATCTCCAGTTTTTACAGGTGAGAATTACAGCTACTAGAAGGATTGTATGCGCGTCCATATAAATTCCATTGATCGGAAGGCTTGGAATGTCATTTTAAATGGTCCTATGGAAATTACCATGACCAATGCAGAAGGTGTTGTCATTCCCAAACCCGAAGCACAATGAATGAGGGGGACGAGAAAAAGTACAGCTATGACTGGAAGGCTCAAAATATTTTGATCTCCTCTTTGGGAGTTGACGAATATTATCGAGTCTCTCATTGTGAAATGGCCAAAGCCATGTGGGATGCTTTACTAGTAGCTCATGAAGGCACTAATGATGTGAAAATGGCCCGAATCAACACGCTAATGCAAGAGTTCGATCTTTTTTACACGAAGCAAGGGGAAACCATTGCGGATATGCAAAAACGATTCACTCATATAATCAAAAAATTGCATGTACTTGGCAAACCGGTTCCCAACGAGGTTGCTACTAATAAGATTTTGAGGTGTCTTAACAGGGAATGGCAGCCGAAGGTCACCGCTATCAAGGAGGCCAATAATCTAGCTACTCTAGACCTCACGACATTATTGGCAAACTCAATGAACATGAGCAAGTGTTCATCGGCTTGGAAAAACATGAGAAGAGTATAAAGAAGGAGAAAACAAAAGATACGGAAAAGAAGTCAATTGCTCTTAAGGCTTCTTGTTCAAAGTCCACATCTCAAGAGCAAAGTGATAATGAAACCAACAATGACGAAGATGATGACTCCGGTGATGACATGGGCCTATTTGTGAAGAGATACAATAGATATGTTCGGAAGAATGAGATTTAACACTCGGATAAAGATCTAGTCAAATTTAGGAGGCAATCTAGAAATGAAGGCAACAAGAATGGCAAGGTGAAATGATCTTGTTACAACTTTGGAAAATCCGGGCACTACAAGCCGGATTGTCTATCACTTAAGAAAGACAAGGATAAGGATAAGGATAAGAGTCGTCAACACAAAAAGTCAAACAAATCTAGACGAGCATACATCGCTTGGGAGAGCGATAGCGAGTCGGAAAAAGATGACAGCTCAAGTGACAAAAGTGAATACGTTAATCTATGTCTTATGGCATGTCAAAACAAGAAGAAAGAGGTAAAACACTCTAAATATGATCATTCTAATAGTATGTCTCATTTAGAATTACAAAAGGCTTTTGATATGTTGCACCACGAGGCTAAGGAAGCTTTTCAACGCTTAGCCTCGAACAAAAAGATTTTTTCATATTTGGAGAAAAAGGTTTCTGATTCCGAAAAGGAATTGGAAGCTCTTAAAAACTCCATGGTGGATGCATCAAAAGCTGAGATTGATGAGAATAAGTCTCCATGGTTCAATTGGGGCTGTGATAGTTGTCATATTTGGTAAAAAGATGTGAGAACCCTTAAGGCCAAATTAGACAGGGCTCTTAAGCCTAAAGTTACGTTTGCTATTGATCGATCACATTATCGAGAAAGTATGAATAATCCGTATCAAAAATATACGTATGTGATTCGAGATAGAGATAGCAAAAGTAAATTCCAAATGAACCGTAATTACCTATGTTGTTGCAAGCCTGGTCATACTATTGCTAAATGTCGTTTTAGAAGATTTCTTGTTCCAAAAGGCATTTATCAGTGGTTACCCAAGTGCGATCTTGGTTTCACTCATCGTAAAGGACCCAATGAGAATTGGGTGCCTACTCTCCCTTGACTGTTTTGTAGGTACAAAGTCTTGAGACCACCGAAAGAAGAAGGGTTCTGGATAGTGGTTGCTCTAGACATATGACAGGAGACATATCTCTTTTCATCGACTTTGTAGCAAAGAAAAAGGGGTTTGTCACCTACGGAGATAACAACAAGGGACATACTCTCGGCAAAGGTAGTGTAGGTAACCCCTCATCTACTACTATCTCTGATGTACTTCTTGTGGAAGGCCTTAGACACAACCTTTTAAGCATTAGTCAACTATGTGACAAAAATTATAAAGTATCTTTTTCAAAGGATTGTTGCATAGTTGAAGATAGTGACAAAAAGGATGTGTTTAAGGGCTTGAGGGTGAACAATGTCTATATGCTAGACTTAAATGAGATATCATTGAATGGAGACAAGTGTCTAGTCACTATGAATGAAGATTCATGGTTGTGGCATAGACGGTTGGCTCATATCAATTTTGATTTGCTTAACAAAATAGTCTCTAAAGACCTAGTCATCGGTTTGCCCAAAATCAAATTCACAAAGGATCACCTTTGTGATGCTTGTCAAATGGGGAAGCAAACAAGGATCTCATTCAAATCTAAAAATATCGTTTCAACTATGAGACCCCTTGAGCTCCTTCATATGGACCTCTTTAGACCATCTAGGATCAAAAGCCTAGGTGGTAACTATTATGGTTTTGTAATAGTCAATGACTTTTCTCGGTTTTGCTAGACTATTTTCTTAGCAAACAAGAGTGATACCTTTTCGGCCTTTGAAAGATTTGCTAAGTTATCTAAAAACAAGTTAAAGAGGAACATTGTGTCAATTAGAAGTGATCATGGGGGTGAGTTTGAAAATCATTTGTTTGAATCATTTTGTGAATCCCATGGAATTGATCATAATTTTTCCGCACCATGTACCCCTCAACAAAACGGGGTTGTAGAACGTAAAAATAGAATTTTGGAAGAATTAGGAAGGACTATGATCAATGAAAGTAGACTTCCAAAATACTTTTGGGCCGACGCCATAAGTACGGCTTGTTACGTTTTAAATAGGGTGTTCATCCGTCCTATTCTAAACAAGACACCGTATGCACTTTTAAAAGGGCGAAAACCCAATATCTCTCACCTTCACATTTTTTGTTACAAGTGTTTCGTGTTAAACAATGGAAAAGAGACACTTGGTAAGTTTGATGCCAAGGCCGACGAAGGTATTTTTCTTGGATACTCTCAGTCAAGTAAAGCTTATAGAATTTATAATAAAAGGTTACGAATTGTTGAAGAGTCGGTGTTGTACCCCAAATTTTACCCTCTTTTTTTTGCTAGTTGATGTTTTTATTTTATTTTTCTCTATATTTTTAATTTAGTATTTATTTAGTGTTTTATTTGTTTTGTTTTAATTCAATTTCAATATGGCTTTTTCTTTTTAATTTTATTGTCCTATTTTTATTAATTTTAATTAATCACAATTTAATTTTTGCATTAGTTTATTTATTTTGACTAATTGTTAATTTGGTTTATTATTTTTAATTTATTTAATTAACTTTTTAACTAATAGTTATTAATTATTTAGCATGATATAATTAATTTAAAAAAAAACAAATCCATTAACATTGCCAATTCCAATTCTCACGTGGTCTTTAAACATAGTAAAAAAGGTTCTGTCAACTAATGCTATCTCTCTCCAAAGGAATAAAGACTTATCTTTTGAACCATTATTTTGAAATATGCTCGTGTGAAAAAAACACCATTTGGTTTAGTTTATTTGCACTCATACATCTAGCAACTTGAACCATCTCACCAAGTACACTCCAACGGATCTTTTTTTCCATCACTTCCAATATTTCTCATTTCCCACAAAACCTGTGAAAAGAAGCCACCAAAAGTTCCAACTGTCATTGTACTTGAAGAGTGGACATATAAAAGTTACCATGCTTTAAAATAAGGACCCATCGTGTAAGGCTTGAGGTGGAGTTTCCTTGGTCCTTGACTAACACCTTTTTTGCTGATAAAACACACCACAAGATACCATTTCAAAGTGGCACTTGGCTCAAGATTGATTAGCAACAAAAGCCATGCGTGTAAAACCACACTGGCTCTTGTTTCTCCCTTGGACAAAAGGCTCAAACCACTTAATGTTTGAAGAGAGAGGCCAGCTGCCTTGTGCTATAAAAGGATTCATTATCCTTCGTGAACGACCAACGACAGGAACTAGAACACTACCTCTCACTCAATAAACCACCACTGCTCCAAGAACCAAAAGGCATCAGAACAATAAACCAATACCAAGCACAAAGAATCAGAACAACAACCACTTTAAAATCTCTCCATCCTACCTACCCACAAGGCTAGCATGAAAAATATCCAAGCATGAGCACCACATAACAAAATCCTTCACTTTTCCATGATAAAAACTTCAACAACGTGTCCTAACCACCAACATCTTACTACCGTCCATGCTCCTTCCAAGTTCACGGTAGCAACACCTCACCGAAATCATCTTCTGCACCACTCATCCACACGCAACAATACTCGTCTATAAACTCAACAGCAAGAAAAAGAAGATGAGAGAAACGAGTTATGGATTGGTGTGGTCACAGCGGTTCGTAAACAAGTTATCAACAGCATTCCAGGTTGCAACGGGTTATGGTTTATTGTGGTTGAGTCACCTAGCTTTATTCAAAAGTCACAACGGTTCGTAAACTCAACAACAACGGCAACTGCAAAACCATAACCACTTACACAGAATTTCAAGCTATCATCACTGAAGAAGAGTCCAATAAATTTGAAGGTCTTCCCGGAGCCATACCAGATTCCTACATAGACCCTGTCAACAAGCAATAACAACTCTAACAATTACCCAACAACGAGAACCACCACAAACAACATACGAAGCAGAACAATATACTTCTGAACTTACTAGCAATATAGCGAGAACAACCCACTTGCCCTCATCCTTGCTCATCAACCTCAGTTCAGGCACCGCTGGCTACGTAGCTTGGTACGCAGGAATATTCGCCGTCGACGACTTCGCGGCGACATCACGGTATAACTCACTTTAACGGTTACGACAATGCCGGTTTAACCGCAGCTTTATAAGTGGAGGTATTCGTCTAAAGCTTCATCATTTTATGTTTGTTGATACATGTTTTCTTGAGGTTGCTGATGTGGTGTTTATTGTCGTCGTTTTTATGTTGCTCTCTTTGGTTAGCATAGTGTGTTGTTTACTATAGGAATACCACATATTCTTACTTTGCATTTAAGTTAGTTTTGAATGATTTCATGGATGGATGTTTGAGCGTGTGGTTCGGTCGATTTATTTCAGTAGGCACATGACTTTCGTGTCCTTTTTTATTCAAGTTCTAGTTGTCATTTTGAGTGGTCTAAGGTTCAGTGTTACTCTACCATGTGAGCTCTACATATTGGTATTTTATTTTATGAATTTTGGTGAGAAATGAACAAGAAAATGGTTGGACAAGGTGAGTGTTTGCCATTGTCGTGTTCGGATTCATTCACGTTAGCTGCTGGGTTTTTTTGGTTGCATGAGCATGAAGGAGAAGAGTCGTGGTAGCGCACGATTGGTTTAGGGTATATTTTTGTCATCTTGTGACTTAAATTTCATGATCGGTTGATTTAAGTGTGTCACATGTGTTTTGTTACACGGCTACATGTTTTTTTTTCACCTAGCAGATGGTTATGTCCCTCACGGACCTGGGCCTGGACCGTTCACTATCCGTACCCCTACTCCCAAGGGCCCAGACGTGTAAACAACTCAACTTAGTTCATTTTTGGTTTTGCCAAATGCACCCCCTGTGTTTTGTTTCTTTTTTTATTTCATTTTCATTTCAAATCCTTTTTAAAAAAAAAAACTCTTTATTTTATTTAGTTTATTTAAATATTTTTCTTTATTTCAATAAAAACTTCAAAATATTTTTATCTCTATTTTTAATTGGCAATTTATTTTAATTGTTAATTGTTGTTCTCATTTTAATTTTAATTATCAATTTGTATTGTTAATTAATATTGTTGTGTTGTTAATTGTTAATTGTTTATCAATTTGCATTTAGTTGTTAATTGTTAACCTTTAATTTTAATTATCAATATGTATCTTAATTGTATTGTTAATTTTAATGGTGTTGTTAATTGTTATTTGTTTATCACCTTAGAGTTAATTGTTAACATTTATTTATGAGCACCTTTGTTGATCTTGAGTGTTGTTTCACTAATGGTTTGTTTAAGACTTGAATTAATCCATCCATGCTTAATTCATTATATATTTGACATTAATATGAATGTTATTCTTCTTTAAATGTCATCCTTAATTAATATCATTCTCTTTATCTTTGTGAGTATTCTATATGTTTGTCTTCCTTAAGATTGAAACATATTGATATGTCCTTATAATGATCATGTTCATCTTATCCATACTTTATCATGAAGCATCTTTCCATCCTTATGCTTGTGTTGCTTTTATCTCATCTATTGTTATATCATCTTACAACTATTATCTTTCCCCCATTCCAAAGGAAGGTGATCAACGTTGACTCTTAAAGTCATAGCCCCCACCTTAACTTAAGTAATCTCTTAGGAGAAAAACTTTGTTTCTTGGCCTCATCAGGGCCATAGAAATCATAACTAGCCTTAGGAGAGAGTTCTTACACTCTTAGTGATATTCATCATAATGAATCATCACTTTCCCCTACTGACTAAACTTCAACATAGGTCCATTTCAACTAGATCTAGAGAGTTATTGAACTCTACAATGAGCTTGTACTCATTTCCCTTCTGAATATTGACCATAGTCAATCATTCAGTAGAAGTAGAACTACGCATACTCTGATTCTACACCCGAGGATACGTAGACGTAAGGTGCGATGCCTTATCGAGTATACTTAGATACTAACCCCTAGGGTTTCAACCTTTAGCATAGAACCTTTAGCAAACATAAGATAACATTTAATAAGAGGTTCCTGTAGAGTACTACAGACGTTTAGGGTGCTAATACCTTCCCTAGGCGTAACCAACCCCCAAACCTTAGATCTCTCCCCTTTAGGTTTTTCTAACGATCTTGAACCTTTCCTTTGGATAAATCAAAGTCGGTTGTAAAAGAAATATGATGCAAGTTAATTAATAATTTGTTATCCGATTTTCACCGCAATAGTCGGTACACGTTACTTTTGATGAGTCTTATCCAAAAAAATTCGGAGAAGGTAGTTCTTTTCATGGTGCAGGTGTATCTTCTGAAGACATACTCAAGGACACTGATAAAGGAACTGATCAGCCTGAAGCAGTGCGTATTGAGGAGTAAAATGATCACCAACCAATGAAGAGTGAGGAGGATCATCATTCTGATAAAGATGAACTTCCTCCAGCTTGGAAGTCTTCCAAAGACCATCCATTCGACAACATTCTCGGTGATATCTCTAAGGGAGTAACCACTCGCTCTAAACTTAGTAACTTTTGTTATTACTCTGCTTTTGTGTCACAAGTTGAACCTAAAATGCAAAGGAGGCATTACTCGATGAGCATTGGTTTTTATCAATGCAAGATAAATTAAATCAATTCAGGAGAAATGAGGTTTGGGACCTGGTCCCCCCTCCGCGAGGTCATCGAGTAATCGGCACCCGATGGGTGTTTAGGAATAAACTTGATGAAAATGGAGTTATAACATGAAACAAAGCGCGGCTTGTAGCGCAAGGCTATAACCAAGAAGAAGGAATCCACTATGAGGAAACTTATGCGCTGGTTGCCCGACTCGAGGCTATACGCCTTTTGCTTGCTTATGCTTACACTAAAAACTTCAAATTATTTCAGATGGATATTAAATGTGCTTTCCTTAATGGATATATAAATGAAGATGTTTATGTAGCCCAACCTCCGGGTTTTGAATCCCATGAATATCCCGATCATGTTTATGAACTTAAACGTGCTTTGTACGGACTTAAACAAGCCCCTAGGGCTTGGTATGAACGTCTAAGTAAATTTTTACTTGATCAAGGGTATTCAAGAGGCAAGGTTGACACAACCCTCTTTATTAAACGTCAAGGAAAACACTTAATTTTGGTACAAATTTATGTTGACGATATCATATTCGGGTCTACTAACATGTCCTTGGTCAAGGAGTTTTCTATTTTGATGCAGAGGGAGTTTGAAATGAGCATGATAGGGGAGCTCAACTATTTCCTCAGATTGCAAATCAAACAACTCAAAGAGGGCACGTTTGTGAGTTAAACGACATATTGTCTTGAGCTTCTCAAATGTTTCGACATGCTAAACTGCAAGGCAATAGATACTCCGATGCCTACTTGTGCCAATCTTGATCGTGACGAAAATGGTAAGGATGTAGAGGTAAAGAGGTATAGAGGTATGATTAGATCTCTTCTTTATCTTACCGCATCACGACCCGAAATTATGTTTAGTGTATGCATGTGTGCGAGGTACCAAGCACGTCCCAAGGAATCCCACTTAAAAGCAGTTAAGCGCATACTTCGATACCTCTCTGGTACTCCAAAGTATGGGTTATGGTATTCTAAGGGTAGTGGTTGTTCCTTAGTTGGCTATTCCAATTCCGACTTTGCCGGGTGCAAATCGGATAGGAAAAGCACTAGTGGCATGTGTCACTTTTTTGCAAATTCCTTGGTGAGTTGGCATAGCAAGAAACAGGTTTCCGTTGCCTTGTCAACAACCGAGGCGGAATACATTGCCGCCAGCAGTTGTTGTGCTCAAGTCCTATGGCTTAAGCAACAATTGCTCGATTTCAATTTAAAACTTGAGCGTCTTCCTATTTTATGTGACAACACTAGTGCTATTAACCTAACTAAGAACCCCGTATTGCATTCACGCACCAAGCATATCGAAATACATCATCATTTCCTTAGGGATCATGTAGAGAAAGGTGATGTG
The DNA here is from genome assembly GCA_022829125.1 of Lathyrus tuberosus. Taxonomy (NCBI): domain Eukaryota; kingdom Viridiplantae; phylum Streptophyta; class Magnoliopsida; order Fabales; family Fabaceae; genus Lathyrus; species Lathyrus tuberosus. Next base: position 4,906,077 of record JALAZF010000381.1, read on the forward strand.
GTCTTTGAGCATGTTGATACTAAAAATCAACTTGCTGACATCTTTGCAAAACCACTAGCTACAGAGCCTTTCTTTCACATCCGTAGGGAACTAGGCGTTCTCGACATCTCGGATCATGCATGATAATTTCTCAATACACTTGCTCTCCATATATATATATTTGTGCTTGTTTATGATTTTAACTAACTATGTAAAGAGTTATTGAGCTATATGTGAGGGTTTGCATCGTCAATCATGATTAAGGTAATATCGTTCCACTTCATAAGTTTCTATTAAATATATGTACCATGTTAATTGTTAAAAAATGATGTTTATTATATATTTAAGCATATTTCATCCATTTAAATGTTTGATGTTTGTGTCGGTTTCTTATTTATTCAACATTATTGCCCAAATGACACATTTATATGATTTTTGCGTTATTTTATTGTTTGAGTCGACCTAATCATGACTCTGGTCGACTCTCCCTTATTGGTTTGTTCACATTTAGAGGCTGGAATGCTCAGGTCGACTCTTTGGTTGACTCAAAGCTCTGCCTTTCAAGATCATAGAAAATATCACAGTGTGCGTCGACGCACACAGACCAAGCGGTCGACCGTTCGCTGACATATTCCGAAAAACTCTTGGGCTTCATGCGGTTTTGAACCATTTAATTGCTTTTTATACTTTTTATGAGTCTTTTATGTGTAATTAACATAGCATGTTCATTGTATCAAGTCATTGCATAATTCTTCTCATCTCCTCCTCTTCCCTAAATCCTCTATAAACAAACCCTAACTCCACATCTCTTACCAATCACATTTGGGTTTCACACAACATTGAAAGAAATCAGTTACTGTTCATCCTTCTCTAGCATCACTATTAATGGCTTCTCGAAGAATCACCCGGAAAAGAGTCACAAGAGAACCTTCATCTCAAGCAGGTCCTTCTCAACCTCCTCTTAATCCACCGGTAACACTTTCCCTCTTGTATCTGATGAATTTGTTGATCTATATGAGAAAAAGTTGAGTAAATGGTATATTATAAAGCAATTTGTTTACTATCACCGTACTGCTGAACGTATGCATATAGAAGAAGTTATACAGTTATTGGATTTTGAGAACTTCAGAAACTTTTTGGAATGTGATACCAAATACAATGAGGATTTGGTCAGGATTTTCTATTCTGGTTTAATGGGTAAATTTGATGGTTACATTTTTAATTGCAAGCTAAGGAATAAGGTTGTTGCTATCAAGGACTCTACTAGGAGAGATTTGTTCTATATGCTTGTGCTCAATGCTCATCCTACCGAACATGCAACGGATACAAAAACTGTTAAGGATATTGATTTTAAGAAGGCATTGAATTCTATGCTGAAGAAACCATATTCTGATCAGGTTGTGGAGAGCGACTTATTTCCTAAATCAGTGACAACTGGGAAATTAAATCCTGTTGACAGGATCCTACAATGGATTGTTTCACACATTCTTCGATCCAAGAAGGGCGGATACTCTAGGGTCGATCAGCCTTAGGTACACTTGATGTACATTCTGAAGAATAAAATAAGGATTAGTTGGCCTTATTACTTTGCAAGCAGGATATATGCCCTACGTGATTCCAGTAGAGGGACTGCGTTATCCTACGCCTCATTCATTCAAACTGTGATCAACCATGCAGAGATTCGTGTTCCTGGTATTTTGTACAAATCGCTCACCTCCAATGAAGAATTCACCAAAAGACATTGACCATGATGGGACACATTTGGGATATCAAAGATAAAAGGTATAAGTATGTTATAAAATCAAACACCGCTGTTTTGGAGGAATCTGATGAAAGTGAGGAAGTGGAAGAAGAAGAGGAAGAAGAAGAAGAGGAAGAACAAAGAGAAGACGAAGAAGAACAAAGTGAGGATGAAGAAGAAAATCAAATGGATATTGGTGTTGAGGATAATAGTGCTTGGATGCCTCACTCATCTGCCATGGTGTCTGAGGAAGACCAAGGCTGGAATCAATGGCAACATACATGTACTTACATGCCTCAATCTTCTCCAATGGAAGCTGAGATTGACCAAGGTTGGGGTCAATGGCAATATACTGGCTGGACCACTCTTGGTTCTAACTATATGCCATCAACTCAAGGATTGGATTATCAAGACTCCTATTATACTCCTCCATATCCTTCACGTCCGCAACAAAACAATGAGGATATTCTTGAACTCATGAGGACCATGCATCTCGAACAACAGCGGTTTGCCACAGTTCAAGAGGAATGGTTCACGTCTTTGCACGAAGAGATTCAAACGCACACCAACAACTTTGATTCTTTTGCCATGTGATGGAAAGATTCAACACTATGGCTGAGACATCTGCTAACCAACACCGTGCTCTTACAAACAGTTTCAACATTCTGAATCAAACCTTGTTAGAGATGACTGAGCAATTGGACTTGCAACCTCCACCACCTTCTCATAATTATCAGTTTCGCGGAAGTGGCCATTCATTTAGTGGGAGGAGGCCTTGAGGACCTTTATTGCATCTCTCATCATATCTAATTGTGCTTTGTTTCTTGCATTGTCTTTTAAATGACTCTACTATGTTTCTTTTCGTTATGTGTTTTTCAATTTCCGTGATCTTGTACTTTTGTTTTTCGGCGGTTCTATTTCGTAACAATGTACTGCTATATACTTTGTGTTCATTAAGCATTTTGGTTTGATTTACTATTATGTTTCTATTTATCCTTTCATACTTTTCATTAACTAGCATTTTATGTGAATGTGCGTTAATGGTTACGTGTTGCAATTATGTAAAAAATGATGTATTCGATTTTCTATCCTTGATATGTTTATCTTTCTCTCTTTTTGATGTTGTCAAAGGGGGAGAAGACACTGGTAACAGGTATTGAGAGTGATCAAACAACACAATGGATGCATAAAGTCAGGGGGAGGATGATACTCCAGCTTGACCTTTTGCTACTGTTTTGCCATCATCAAAAAGGGGGAGTATGTGAGGGGAAGTTGTCTCTATACTCAGTTTTAATGATGTCAAAACTATCATGCTTAGCATATGTAGAATTCACATGTAGAATATCATATACAATGCACATTAGGTGTTTTAAATGTGTTTGATCATGTTGGCAATGTTCTAGGTGCATTAGGTGTGGTTGAGAACCTTAGGAATGTCGAGATAGTTTTTTTACATGTTTCAAGGGTGTGAGTCGACTCACAACCCTGTTCTAGTCGACCCAGACAAGGTATATTTCTTAGGGTCAGCAGGTGGAATGCTCGTGTCGACCCTCCGGTCGACTCATACATCCTGCATTTATAATTGTCAAAAACTAGAAGGAATGCATCGACGCATATCCTGTTCTGGTCGACGTATAGGCTGTTTTTCTGCGCAGATTGGTCGACTGCCTTGCTCAGGTCGACCCCCCCACCTGCATAGGTCGACCGTTTGCTTTTTTGCACCAATTTTCAGTTATGTTTTTTACTTCAAAATTCTATTATTCCGGTTATGTTTCCAAGTATAGTATATATATTGTTTTGGCTCATTTTTTATAGGTAGAACAAGAAACGTGAAAATAGATATTGATTTTTCTCTTCATCTTCATCTTCAACTTTACATTCTCTAACATCTACACATAACCATTTTTGTTAGTGTTGTGTATTTTTAAAGTGATAACGTTCAGACATAGGTGTGTGGATCCTTCGTGCTGGGTTGAGAATCAATAGGTGTTTCTTGAATAAAACCCTAGGTTTTGCCCTCCAAGAATCCAAGTGATTTTGGGGGTTTTTGCACAAATCGGTTTCTCTACAAGGATTCAGCCGTGCGAAGGTAACTAAAGAACGGGTTGTTCGGTTCAGTTTAGTAGCTACAGTTGGAGGACTGTACGAGAAAGATTTAGGTTCGAATTGTGGAAGATCGAAATCGACCGAGTGAAGGTGATTGAAGAGCGGTGGATTCTTTCAATCTAGTAGCGTGAGACGGTGATTTGGTCGACCAAATTCGAGGCACTTGATTCGTCTTGAATCAAGGGGAGAGAAGACTTTGCATCGACATCAAAGACGTTTGAGGGTTTGATTGTTCAGTTTTCTCTTGTAAAAATAATTACAACCGTAATATATACATATCTCAATTCCATGTTCGGAATAGGGGGCAGAGGTACCCTTAGCGAGGACGGTAGGGGAACTGCCTAAACAAATTGTGTTTGTTCTCTCTTTTCCTTATCTCTTTTACGTTTTGATATTAATCGAATTTGTGAAGTATCAATTGATCAAAAATTTCTGACATAGTGTAATTTAGAGCTGAAAAAGTACTTTTTAAAATTGATACAATCCCTTGGATTGTATTTAGGATCAGCTTTACATTCACATTATTTGGAAATCTGCACTTGGTGTGTTTGCGCACGCCAAGTGTTCGATAAATTGATTAAGTGCAAAATCGAAGGCAATTTGCGATTAATTTTTGTCGACCTATCTCGTTGGTAATTGGATAAACATCAAGTAAACAAAACTTGGTTGATTGCGTTTAGTTTTTTGTTGATTGATCTATATTTTTCTCTTCCGTCGTATAAAATTATGGAAACTATTCAACCCCCCCCCCTCTTCTAGATCCTAGCCATCGTCTAACAAGTGGTATCACGAGCTCCGGTTTATCTGGTGCTTCGGTAAAACTTCTTGGAATATGGCGAACGAACCTAAAGGGGCTTATAATAGAGCTCCAGTTTTTACAGGCGAGAATTACAGCTACTGGAAGGATTGTATGCGCGTCCATATAAATTCCATTGATCGGAAGGTTTGGAATGTCATTTTAAATGGTCCTATGGAAATTACCATGACAAATGCAGAAGGTGTTGTCATTCCCAAACCCGAAGCACAATGGAATGAGGAGGACGAGAAAAAGTACAGTTATGACTGGAAGGCTCGAAATATTTTGATCTCCTCTTTGGGAGTTGACGAATATTATCAAGTCTCTCATATTGAAACGTCCAAAGCTATGTGGGATGCTTTACAAGTAGCCCACAAAGGCACTAATAATGTGAAAATGGCCCGAATCAACATACTAACGCAAGAGTTCGATCTTTTTTACGTGAAGCAAGGGGAAACCATTGCGGATATGCAAAAATGATTCACTCATATAATCAACAAATTGCATGCACTTGGTAAACCGATTCCCAACGAGGTTGCTACTAATAAGATTTTGAGGTGTCTTAACAGGGAATGGCAGCCGAAGGTCACCGCGATCAAGAAGGCCAATAATCTAGCTACTCTAGACCTCACGACATTATTTGGCAAACTCAATGAACATGAGAAAGTGCACATCAGCTTGGAAAAACATGAGAAGAGTATAAAGAAGGAGATAACAAAAGATACGGAAAAGAAGTTGATTGCTCTTAAGGCTTCTTATTCAAAGTCCACATCTCAAGAGCAAAGTGATAATGAAACCAACAATGACGAAGATGGTGACTCCGGTGATGACATGGGCCTATTTGTGAAGAGATACAATAGATACGTTCGGAAGAATGAGATTCAACACTCGGATAAAAATCTAGTCAAATTTAGGAGGCAATCTAGAAATGAAGGCAACAAGAATGGCAACGTGAAAGGATCTTGTTACAACTGTGGAAAATCCGGGCACTACAAGCCGGATTGTCCATCACTTAAGAAAGACAAGGATAAGGATAAGGATAAGAGTCGTCAACACAAAAATTCAAACAAATCTAGACGAGCATAAATCGCTTGGGAGAGCGATAGCGAGTCGGAAAAAATGACGGCTCAAGTGACGAAAGTGAATCCGTTAATCTATGTCTTATAGCACGTCAAAACAAGAAGAAAGAGGTAAAACACTCTAAATATGATCATTCTAATAATATGTCTCATTTAGAATTACAAAAGGCTTTTGATATGTTGCACCAGGAGGCTAAGGAAGCTTTTCAACGCTTAGCCTCGAACAAAAAGATTTTTTCATATTTGGAGAAAAAGGTTTCCGATTCCGAAAAGGAATTGGAAGCTCCTAAAAACTCCATGGTGGATGCATCAAAAGCTGAGATTGATGAGAATAACTCTCCATGGTTCAATTGGGGCTGTGAGAGATGGAACAATAATATATATATAGGCTTAAATAGTGTTTTAGTCCCTGTAAGTTGGCAAGATTTTGGTTTTAGTCCCTGTATATTTTTTTTTCCGGTCCAAATCCCCACATGTTCATTTCCTTTTGGTTATAGTCCCTGCCGTCAATGGAACGTTTAAAAAAAGCTGAGTTGGCAGACGGTGCTGAGGTGGAATATTGTTTTATCATTTCTTGTTTAATTTTCTTTACACACGTGGATTTAAATGTTTACCCCCATAACATTTCATCAAATGTAGTTTCCCTCTTTTCCTTTAAGTCCCTGTAAACTAGGGTTTGTATTTCCATTTCCATCTTTCTCTTTTCCACCTCAGTCATAGCGGGAAGGTGAAGGGTGTTTGTACGAATACGATTGAGCTTCCAAATCGAATCATCCAGGTATGGTTTTCACTGTGAAAGAGCCCTTGGTTTGGATGATGGATTTGATGTTGTAGAAAAAACCCTGCAAGGGTTAAGCAGATAGCAAAGAAACATAGGAAAATTCCATCAAAGATAAGAAATGTTGAAGCAGCTGGGGGTTCATCTAGTGGGAATATAGTTGGTAATGAAGGGCTTGAAACTAATTATTTAAGTGATGATCTAGGGAGTAGTGATCCAGATGCATCAGATGAAGAGAAATGACCATTCATTGGTGTTGATGGCTGTCATCTAAAGACAAAATATGGAGGAACTTTGCTTGTGGCTGTTGGAAGGGATCCTAACGACCAATACTATGCATTGGCATTTGGTGTATGTGAGACTGAGACAAAGAAGTCATGGAGGTGGTTCTTGACATTGCTTTTGGAAGACATTGGACAAGAAAAAAGATGGGTATTCATCTCAGACCAACAAAAGGTACATTTCGTCAGATCTATATTTTGATTATGTTTTGGATTTGGTCCCTGAAAATGTCTTGTTGTTTAGAATTAGGTCCCTTATTTTATTGTTTATTTTGCTGTCAAGGGCTTAATTCCAGTATTTGAGGAGATGTTTGAGAGGATAGAGCATAGGCTTTGTCTTAGGTATCTATATGCTAATTTCAAAAAGAAGTTTGGTGGTGGCACCAAAATCAGAGACTTCATTATGTCTGCAGCAAAGTCAACATATATACAAGCATGGGAGGCAAAGATGAAAGAGCTAAAGGCATTTAATCCTAAGTCTTGGGAGTGGTTGGCCAAAATACCAACAAAATTATGGTGTAAGCATGCTTTCTCATTCTATCCCAAATGTGATGTGTTAATGAATAATGTATCTGAGGCTTTCAATAGCACAATACTAGTGGCTAGGGATAAACCAATATTGACAATGTGTGAATGGATAAGGAACTATCTGATGAATAGAAAATCTACATTAAGAGAAAAAGCTGATAGGTGGGAACATAGGATAATGCAGTTGTTGCCTTAGAGTTTAGGAATCAAAAACCAGAAGACTATGTAGATGATTGCTACTCCAAAGAAACATATGTGGCATGCTATGACTTCAACATTAGCCCAATTAATGGCCAAGACATGTGGCCTGAAGTTGACACTGAGGAAATGTTGCCTCCATCATACAAGAGAGGCCCTGGTAGGCCAAAGAAGTTAAGGAGAAGGGAACCTGATGAAGATCCTAACAAAATAAGGACACAGACTACTTATTGTTGTACCAAATGTGGAGTGCATGTACATAATACCAGGAGTTGTTTGGTTCAAGTGCCTGACCCTGAAGCTCAGAAAAGAAAGGTATCATTTAAAATCAGTTATGTTTACAAATTGTGTTATTGTTATCATTGATATTGATTGCTGATATTTATTTGTGCAGAGAAAACCTAAGAAAACTGCTACACAGACAACACAGCCTGTGAATCCAAGTCATGCTGAAGATGAGGCATCAAGTGAACAACAACAACAACAAAATGACCAACCAACTGAACAACAACAGAATCCAAGTAATGTTGATATTGAGGCTTCAACTGAACAACAGCAGGGAACACAATGTTATGTGGATCCAGAATTTGAAATGCTTGCAGCAGATCTCTGTGCAGCTTTTGGAGCAACACAAGCCCAACCCAATATCAATGACATCACTACCAAAATTCCAGCTAATCCCCAAGTTGCTAATGTGGAAGTTGCTAATGAACAACCTGTACAGGCTTCACAAGGAGTTGGTGACTCTCAGCCAAATTACATTTTGTCTGCACCTATCAAAGAAGGTGGTGACTCACAGCCAACTGTTGAAGTTGGTAATGACCAACCTGTTCATGCAGCTCCACCAAAGCAACATGATCCTAAACCAGTTGAGTCTAATACTGAGTTAATGTCTATGATGTTTGGTCTGCTGATCTTTCTCTAATTGTATGTTTTTTATGTGACTTTGTAGGCCAAACAACCCAGACAAAAGGTGGCAAGGAAGTTGGAATTGAGGAGAAGTGAAAGAACAAGGGTACTAAGATGCAAAAAGCTTAAGGGAGAAGGAAGTAGCCAAGACCAACCATGGACTATGTAGACAATGGCCTGTTTTGAATTATGTTGTACTTTTGATTCCATCTAGAAGGTTTTTGTTAACTATTATGACTACAACACTGCTTTGGCTTTAGCCTTGTAGTTAAAGCATTTATGTATTTCGTTCCCAACAATGTATTATGACTTAAGTAATATTTTGTTATGACTTTAAGTATGAAAATTATCAAGATATGGTTTAAGTACAACTGCAAGCACAATGATCAACTTAATTGAATTCATATACTGAATAATATAATTGCATACATATACTGAACAAAACCAAAACATGTTTTTCATTCATCATATGGTACAGGGACCAATTCTAATATACAATAATGTTACAAGGACTTAAAGACAAAAAAACTGAACAACAACACAAACAATTGGATTCACCATTTCAGATAACCAAAGAACATCCCCCATGAAACAACCAACAATAGCTTCAACAGATTCACTTTTCTCTTCTCCTTCTCCAGCTTAATCTCCATCTTTGTTTTTTTACCATTTTCAATCTCCTTGACCATGAACCCCAAATCCTTCAACACTTCAGAGCAGTTGCAACCACCTAAACATCTAACATCACTTGCTGGATTTCTTTCAAGCTCATCGTCCCAAATAAACAACTTGCAACCAGACATTAATCCTGAATTTTGACACTTCCAAAATCGTCTTTTAGGGTTTTCAAATGAATTTGACATAAACATTTTCATGCTTCTATTGCAACCACAAACCGGTGCTTGACCATGATGAGAGTTCGCAGAAGAAAACGAGGCCATGGATGTTGAAGGTATAAGAAGAAGAGAACAGAGCCAATGTAGAAGAAAGAAGAAGAAAACAGTGCCAATGTAGAAGGAAGAAGAAGCAAAACAAATTTGTAATGTTTTTTGTATTTGGTCCCTCTTTATTTAACGGTCCATTGAATAAATCCACGTGTGTAAAGAAAATTAAACAAGAAATAATAAAAAAAATTTCCACCTCAGCACCGTCTGCTAACTCAGCTTTTTTTAAATGTTTCATTGACGGCAGAGACTATAACCAAAAGAAAATGAACATGTGGGGACTTGGACCGAAAAAAAAAAGATACAGGGACTAAAACCAAAATCTCGCCAACTGACAGGGACTAAAACACTATTTAAGCTATATATATATATATATATATATATATATAAACCATTCCCTCCTTATCATAGACTTCACTAAGATTCAGAATATAAAATCTTTTGGAACTCTTCTTATTGTATTCTTTCCGTTCTTTTTTAAGTATCACATTTTAGAAAAAAAATTGTTTATTTAAAGATCATTTTAAAATTTAAAATGGTATTGAATGTTCTCTTGTTAAAATTACTCATATATTATAATTACAGAAAGAGAAAAAATTCAAATAAATTTATTAAAAAGTTAGTAGTAGAATAAGAAAAAAAATCATTAATTAAAAAAAGTAACAATAATAAGAGTAGATTTGGAAGAAGGTTCCATCATTGTCCTTCTAAATAATTACTCACACGACTATAAAAATCCCAATCTAGCAAGTGCATGGTAATTTTGTTTCTATCCCTACTAGCAAGTGCATGGTAATTTTGTTTCCATCCCTACGTTTGGCGTCTTCCAATTTTCAGTTGTGACAACAAAAATAAACTTTAGAATCAAGCTTGGATACAAAAGAAATTAATGGGTACCGTTCTTTTCTTTAGTCTGTGGTAGCAATTGGATTTAACCCGTGCACCGACAGTTACTTTATACATGTTATTAAATGGAAGAATATCATACTCCTTCTGAAATACAGACACCCTAATAAGCATGATTTGGGTGGCCACCACGCATGAAAATTGTAAAAAGGTAAAGGCAAATTGTCACTCCTTCCACTTCAGAATCCAATTTGAAGTGAGGGTGATAGATCACAAATTCTCTGGAAATAAAGTCACGCTAGCCGATAATTAAGTAATCATCATTCCCTTGCTGGAATGCTTTATAGATTCCCAATATGTGTTTATGTAGTTTTTGGGTTTGTTTACACACATTTTCAGTCATCACGGCGGATTTAGATTTTCTAATTTTGGACCCTATGACGTCAGTAACTTTGACAGTTAGACGTGATTGGCCGTTTGTGATACTAATTGAGATTGAGAAATGCTTGCTACTTTCTTGATGCTGGTGCATATTTGAAAATTTCTAAAGTCTTATCGGTTGAAGATAGAGCAAGTTTATATAAAACTAGTAGAAGGCCCGTGCGTCCGCACGGGTAAATTGATTTTTAGTTTAAATCATTTGATAAAAAATTTAAATGTTTGTGGCTCTTTTTTAATACATCTTTACATGTATTAATAATAATTGATAAATTTTGAATTAAAAAAAAATCAAGAGTAATTAGCTCAAAAATAATTATTTGGCTATAGTAATGATCCAACATACATGTGCTTCCGCACAGATAAATTTATCTAATATAATATAAAATATATTTAAATGAATATGTAAATTTGAAAATAAATACTTAAAAACAATAATGTCATTTGATCATGTAGGGTTCTCTTTTAATTAAAAATCAGTGAGTTGTTAAAATAGAGAGATCACATCTCCTACAATATATATAATAGCCTTGACTGAAATATACACCGATCTCTGTTGAGAAATATGTTTGTCTGTTAGTAATTGGTTTTTTTAACCATTCCTTTTGATTTTAGTTTAATTAATTTTATCTTTATACCTTCTTCACCTTCCAAACACTCAAATGGGAGCTCCCTATACCACAAAAAAAGTCAAAACAGGAAGAAAAAAAAAACATTTCCCTAGTATCTGTACCATATTTCTGTCTACATTATAAATTTACAAACAATTACTCGTACAACAATAGCGGTAATAAATCCAACTTTACTTAATATACATAAAAAGGTTATAAACAATGAATGAATAAGTGGAGGTCACAAAAATGTTGTCAATGCAATCTCTGAAACATATATGATTATAGAACATGTATACTATTGTTGCAACAGAGTGGTTTTCTCTTGTGTTGCAATTTATCCCACATACACGTCATTTGTCTTGGAGATTGGTAATGTGCAGTGTAGCAATCTTCAATACAACCAAATTGGCAGAACTTGTAGCTGTGCACATACTCAGCAGATTTTGCTTTGTTGAATTGCTCTACCCACATTCCCATGCTCACATCTTCCATTTTAAAAAAATGCACACATTGAAATTCATCAATCATGATAGTGTTGCATGCCAAGAGACACAAACACAAACACAAACTCGTTGAAACAGGTGTCCGAGCAAGTGCGAGCGCTCACGCATCAAAAGGGAAAGACCATTTGGATACATACTTTCAGTTTGTGCTCCTCAAAGTTGGATACAATGGACTGAGCAATGTCTGATGAGATTATATAACCTGGACCATTAGTATACGTCGGATACTCTTCTTCCGTCCATTCCTGAGAGTAAATCAACAAAGAATAAAAACAAAATAGGCGTAAATCAAAATGCATAACAGAGAAAAAGAAAAGCATACCTCATATGTGACTGCCCATTTACCATGGCGAAGGGGCGTATGGTGGTAATTCATATTGCCAACGTAAAGACTTTTTCCGATTTCTACTTTTCTTACTTCACTCATGATAGAATCCACTCGAACAAATGTGTCATCGTCACATTTCATGATATACTTAGCAGCTACGGTACGAATTTGAATAGCTAAGTTTGATCGTCACATTTCATTTGTGAATTTAATATTTAATGAGGGGTTTGGAAGAATGAAGATGTGTTCATTCTTACCAGAGCAACAAAGAATCGAGCTACAACATGTGAAGATTTTATTAGTTTATGTTGCATCCACGATTTTCTAACTGCCATTCGTTCCGCGAAATGGTTGCCGGTAGAAAGTATTCCAATGAAAAGCTCTGCATTCACATTGAGAATAGGAGGAGCTTTCCATTGAGGAAGTAATTCTAGATGCATCTGTGGTGCAAAACTTGGATGTGATGTCGGTAAGGAAGCAGCGTATATAGAGTGCACATCGATATCCCCTTTTATGGATAGACCGGTAGCATCCTCAAGAGAGAACCCCTGTGAATATAACATTAAATGATTTAGATACTTCTGCATTCAAAAAGTAAAAGGAGACACGATGATCTGTGTAGCACCGACACTTCAATTAAAAGTGTGTCCAGTGTTGGACACTCACACAACACCGTCATATATGGTTACATTAAATTACTTCCATTTTCTCACATTGGGGTCTACGTATCAATGTATGTGTCGTGCTTATTTGAATGCTTCATAGAACATGATTGTACATAACGTGCGATAGGGAAAAGAGGTAATGTGCTTTCCATCCACACTAACATGGTAGCCTTCCAGGCCAGCAGTTAAGGTGAGAACAAATAATCTTCCTTCTGCAAAAGGGTATGGCCAATCTAAAATGATCTTGTGTTTTCGCCCTATCAGTCTAGGTAACCACCACGTTGCCTTAGACTCCTCTGAATGACTATCATCGTCGCGAATCCACTTTTCACATTTCACCTGTCCGTCGACTTAATAAAGCACACAAAAAAATTGCACAGATGAGCAATGTTCCTTAGAATTAACACGCTGAAGAGAAAAATGAATCATAAACAACGTACACATTCAAGAAAGAAAATGCACATAAGATAGTAAGAAAAATGGACCATAAACAATTTATGCAAACCCCTTAAAACTACATTCAGTTCAATACCATTAGAAATCAAAGATGTAATGATAAGCTTAAAAAGTAAAATAAATGTTCAGAACAACAATTATAGCCTCCATATCATGATTCTAATGTTTCCCCAATCACACTACAACAATTATAGCCCACAGTCTGTACTCCTGTGTCTGATGTGCATTCCTTCTCACGTTCCTCTCGGACCTTGGTTTCCTTGCAACACGCATCAAAACCTCTACACCCTCTTCTCAATCTGTCTCTGCACCTACTCGACAACCCTCGCGTTCTGTTCTTTACCTTCTACTTCCTTGAGTACCACTGATCCCAACTACCTCGTTTCTTGTCCTACTTACTTTGTTTTCTCCCCTGCCTACTACTCATCACTCATCACATAGCTTTGGAAAAGTCTTTTAAATTACAAGTGGTTTCAACATCAAGATACTAATATTGTTTGTTATGTTCTAGCTAGGTCATTGCCTTACTGTATGTTCTAGCTATTTTTCTGAATAGATGAATCCAATATTCAAATCCTATGTTGGCATTACCTTACCATATGTGTATTTTTTATTATCACAAAAATGTTTTTTAAGCAAATAAGCCATCAATTATAGCATTGGATACAACCTGAAATGAAGTATAACTGTCAAAGCCACAATCTGCAGACAATGACAGTTCATTAGCAATTAATATATACACCCACAGCCAATGCAAGTTATTTAAGTAGTCACGACAGAGGTACAACTAACCATTTTCTCAAGAACCTTAAGCAACGATATATGATCAAGCTTTGGAATGATTATACAGTCAAGTACCAACTCTATCTCTACATTTAGTGACCAAGTCCATTATTTCCAAAGTCTCATATGCAAGACAATGCTTCACAAAGTATTAAAATTAACTTCAACCAAGTGAAATCAAGTCATCTTGTATTATTACAAGAGTAGATTTATTACCAAGACAAAAAACTGTCAAACGGCAGAGGTCTTTTCCTGAAGTGATTTGGTGGCATCCGTCCTTCCATCTTTTGCCTCAACCTTAAAAGAAAACCATAAATCACATTAAAGTAACTTGGGACCAAAATAAAGGATGGGATTCTAAGCATATACCTTACGCACCTACCTTATTTCTCCGCGACTTCGTGCCAATCTTGTCCATGTTTCACTGCACATTATTAAGTTTGTCAGTTGGTTTGTAAAGATTGGAACTTGGTTCAACGAATTCGACACAAAGAACAAAATACAACCTTCAAGATATGACAACCCTGTGAGAAGTAAATTCAATTACTTTTCCTTCAATAAATAACTATTCATTAGTCATATAAATGTATTCAATATAGTCTATACCTCTTTATAGACCCTTTCTACATTTTTATCGACCGTCCCTGCCGGAAGCATGGCCTCACGCTCTAATATGTTGAAACCCCAGTTTCCATCTTTAGGAGCCACATCAAGCTTAATCGCCATTCTGCTCATCATTTCACATAATGCATATTCAACAAAAACCTGCAGTTGTGGGTGTGAGGGTTGTCATTTATCCATTCTGGTCCACCATAGGCATTATGTTAGTTACCGGGTGACCTAAGAGCTCGGCATGAAGGGATGCAAGTGTTTCAGGGGAAACATGGCCAGAAGCACCCAAAGTTTCTATGTCATATCTTCCAGTAGCAGCGTGTTGTCAAACAAAATTCCGAATCAGTGGCAAGCAGATATATCACAGGTTATAAGGTGATTGATTGATATAATGTTTTGCAAGCAATGGTAATGGCAGAAACTTAATCTGCTACGAAATTGTCTGCCTAAAATCTTGTGGACTCTGTGTAAAGCAGGGAATGCCTTGGACTATTCTAAGCAATGCACAAAGGGTCATTTCTAATAGAAATTTCACCTTTAAGGTCAGTTCCACATCCACCACATTTGTATACATCATGTGAAGAAAAATGAAAATGTACCTCTCAAATCATTACTTTGTTGCCTTCCTTTACACCAAGTTTCACGAGAGACTTAAACACACCACAAGCCTCAAGAACATTGTGGAATCTTTTCTCTGAATCAACATACCTGTAAAAAAAGATTTACTGGTTTCCATGAGAGTGTCTATGAATGGAGATTGCAATTTCAAGCATAATTTTAAGCCTAATACACTTTTTTACTGACACGTATCAAGTATCCAAGAAGAGGATGGGGCTCCCTGCCTTCATATTTTTTTCACGCTGTTCTAGAACGGTTATATTTTTTTGAAGTATAGAAAGATTCTTTGATGAAGTTTTGAAGTAAAGTAGGTTTAACATGTAATAAGAATAACTAAATGGTGGGAAAAAACATGCTAAGGACATGTATTCAGATTCTTACTGTAAACAAAGGACATGTAGTCTTACTGTAAAGGACATGTATTCTTAATCACAATTTTACTATTTAACCTACCGCCAATTTGTCATCTGGACAAAACATTGCAATCCAGATCCAACTACACTCTAAACATTTGAACTGCTATCATGAAAAATCTCAAACTCACTAATGGATGCACTCCGCTGTTTCTGTATTGCGTGAGCTATATGATTCATGTCTACCATATCTTGTCCATCTGAAACAGGTCATATTGTCCAAATGCAAAAAACGTAATTAGAAAAAAGAAGTGTTTTGGTAATGTAACAACAATATTTAGAATACACATAAAGCAAATTATAACCTTCATCATATTCCTCCTTGTCTTCTTTGTTTTTACGCCAAAGCTCATAAGCAGCACATATAACTTTATGAGTACCTTCCCTATTGACAGTGCTCATACAAAAAGGTGTGATCCCACGAGATTCCAACTTATCCTCAAAGGATTCCCAGTTTTCATATGAATCTGGAAGATCCATTTTGTTATAAACAACTATAAAAGGTTTCTCAGCAAGTTCAGGATTAAATAGCGTCAGCTCTAGACGAACTGCGTCAAATTCAAGATCTGGTTGTGGTGATGAACCATCAACAACATGTATCTGAAATACAATGTAAAGACTTATTTTAAACGGAAAATTTCATGGTGAGGAAATGAAAGAATGGACAGAAATATCAAATTCCCATACTTTGAAATAGTAACCTTACCAATACCAGAGGTACATACAGAAAAAAATAAAACCATAATCATAATCTAAAGAAAAAAAGGAGAAATGCATTGTCACTGTAAACTAACTTTACACTGTTCAAGCATACTTCAGGTTCATCGAACACCAACGATGTCTTAGTGGGCATAACATGTGAGCAAAGAGTAGAAGATGATATGAACCCTGATTTTATATGACTTGTATAAAATTAGGTGTTACATGAAAGTGTTTGATTATGTAGTGTACAAATAATATAACAACTCCACACATGTTTCTTCTGCTCTCATTTTTTGGTCTTAAGTATAATGAAATGAGCAAAGTTCCTGGAACTGTAAAATAATACTGAGACCTTAATCATGTTATTAGCTTCCAACCAAATGTAAAAAAAATTTAACTGTACATTTGAAGTGATAAATTCTTTAGTCTGATAACTGAAGCTTCCCACAGTTTTGTGAATGACAGTAATTTACAGTGGTACCTTAAGAGAATCGATGAGAAAAGGAAGAACTTAGGCTGCAAAATGCTTCTTGCAAGATTCTGAAATCTTCTAGCAAGTACTGATGAGAACATTACCCATGCACAACCGAAAAGAGAGAGGAACTGCAGCCACCGATTCACAGTTTTTCTCACCAAACTCGGGATTTGATGTCTGTTCCTTCCTATCGTTAGAGAACTGATTCATCACATAGGTGATAATGGAATCTCCTGCAGCTGCAGACTCAACAGGTTTACGAAGAAGCCACATTCAACTATAATTATATACTTAAAATTCTCATATAATATAACTCAATGATACCTTTCTTTCCAATAACCCTAATTTTATCTGATGTGGAGTCTGTGATAGATTCCTCAGCTTGTAGTTCAACACATATCATCAGTGCTAGATAATCAATACATCCATGTTGTACCTTAGAAACTGAAAAAAAAAAAGTGTTTCTGTCAAAATTAGTTTTAGTTCATATAAATTTGAAAGGAATGAAGAAACTAAATAGCTTCAGACCTGAATCAACATTCAAACAAGGCCATAACAACACTGTTTCAACCATCCTTTTAATTGCATGCATCGAAGGATGAGAAAGTGACTCCTAGCCTCTGATCTATAAATAAATAAAAAAAGTGCTTCACTGCAACATAGCTTGAAAATGGATAATGCTAGACACTGAAACAGACATTTAAAAAGCCGAACATGACTTACTAAATAGTTATGGAAGAAAACAATTACCATCAGGGATGTGCAGATTGAAAATAAACAGGCCTTTATCTTCAGTACATTCTTAGAATCAACAAACAACTCTAATTTGGAGCAAATAATTGGGAGTAAGACCTAAAGAATCAGCAGCATGGGAAGGTTAAAGTAATCTCTAAAAACTGCTAATCAAATAATAAAGGTTTCCTACAGTGCCAGAATAGGAATTTATCCAGATAGATATCTGCCAAAAAGAGAATCTAATGCAATCTATGGATTAGTACATTTAATGCTGTAAAAATCATCACAACAAATTATCTAAACTGACTAAAATAAGAACTCTGTCAAAGCAAAAGTTTATCTCGGGTGCATGATGAATTGCTTCCCATGTTTTCAATCATGTTCTACATTGTAAAAAATTCTTAAACTTAAAAAGCACAAGTAGTGCTAACAATACACACCAAATAGTAGGTAAAACACTACAATCCAACATAACATACACGATACCTGAACGAACAACAGAAAATAACAAAACAATAACTTATCAGATTAACCAAATGGAACAAACACCGCTACCGCTACCTACTATAAACCTGAGATAATTAAGCGAAAAATCGGCACCAAACGCCCAGATTAACATGACAAACTTGAGACTCAATGAACTCCAAAACAATATATTCATAATGCACCAAGATCTCTCAATCTGCACATTCCTGATCAACCAGATGAGCAGCATATCCACTACCCCAACAAAACCACAACAGATCCCTGATTAATCTAATATCTTGCCATCGATCAATTTCCTACACCACATGATTTATAGACCGATGACTTGCAGATGATCACAAACATACAACAGTGTTACCATAACTAAAGAGCAACTACAGATTTGAGATTGCTAGCAAGCTATAGGACACTAATAAATTTTAAGAAACAAATTCACTTCCAGCTCCTTCATATTTTGTTATATTCCAAGATATAGATAGTTAGGCAGAATTACTATTGGCAGTGTCAATTCAAATTCACCATAAAACATTAATTTCATTCATACATGTTTAATTTATATTTGATATGAAATCAATACCTAAACTTATGAGAGCCTGAACTCCAAAATCAGCCAATCACTGGAGCCTGATCAACTTTCTTAAGAACCTTCCCATCAGTAGAGAATAAAGATGATTTCAGCTACACATTAAGTACAACACAACTTTATTGTTTGAACTTGTCAAAAAAAAGATACAAAAAAATTTGGGAAAATGGTGGGAAAGAAGATCCATTACCTGAACACATAAACGAAAATCATTGTGGACAACATCAATGGCAGCTTCAAGTTCTTTGTGATACTTCGCATTTTGCTTTAGAAATGGAAGGTTTTCCCTAAAGGAATGAATGAATGAAAATTGGAATCAGTAGCAAGAGGAAATTGAAGAGTTTGGTTTAAAGAAGAATGAGTGAAGGGGAGAGTCCTTATGTTGAAGTGTCGGTGCTGAAGCTATGGCTTTGAGTGCCACCGTTGTAGGAAAATGGATGGCAGAGACATGAGAAGAGCGCATGATATCCATGGAAAATGCCATAAGCGCTCTACGTGAGTTGAAGAAGATAGAAGAGGTTAAACAGAGAAAAGAATGAAGATTCTACAAGCAAATAGGCATTAAAGCGAGAATGCTACATAAAAGTGAAACAAACAAACAAAAGAACCAAGAATAAACACCTAAAAAAATACACTTCAAAACCAACAACAAAGAGTCAAAAATGTAAAAAGCTTAAAAACACATTTTATATACCATACAGGAAACAAGAAATGTGATTTTGCTCTATAAAAACCAAGAATCAAGAAGAAACCATTCACTTGAAGAAAAAAAGAGTCTGGACAAGGAAGCATACAAAAACACTCAGCTCCTAAGAGTTTTGACCATTGCGAAGATCAGTGAACATTTCTTTCATCGTTATGTCTGATTCAACACTTCTGCAATCCCAAAGATCCCATCCTGCAACTGAACTAAACCTGCAACCAATATCGAACATTTCAACAACAGCAAGTGCAAATATCAATAACCGAGTAAATGTTTTGCACCGGTAATGCATCTGCAACAAATTGCTAAAGCAACAACACAACTCCATCACCCTGAAAATCAAATCCGCAATAACACCTTGATAGATAAGAGTAGACATCCAACACTCAAAACCTAAGATGATAATAAAACAACACATACAATAACCCTAAAACTTAAACAAAACATAAACAAAAATGAAAATGAATGCAAATTAACATTAACATTAAAGAGATGAGTATACCTGAGAAGACATCAAAAGATGTTTGATCTGAATGAAGGGAAAGAGGAAATCGATAATAAACACAAGAGATAGCACGTATGAGAAACGGATGAGAGAGCACGGAAGAAATCAACCATGTGGCTGAATGCTGCCGTCAATGGGTATGAGGAATCGACAGCGGTAGGGTTTGACGGAGGAACAGAGAGAGAGAGAGAGAGCGCGAGAGGTAGAAGAGAAAGAAAGAGGATCTGGGAGACGAGAAAGAGAGAAAGAAAAGGAAAAAAGAGAGAGAAAGAGGAAAAGAGGGGAGTTGAGAGAGAGAGAGGTAAAATTTCAAAAAATTTGTGCCAAGTGTACAAAAGAAGTATTGTGATTGGTGAATGAATATTGAGTTAGTCAATGACTAAAAAGGGCATTTGGTAGTGTAAATTAAAATAGATGGAAGGGTATATTAGGGAAAGCATAAGCACTTTCTAATCTTAAGCAGGAAGTTGATGACACTTAATTTTATAAATTAGAATGAATTAGATTAAATTCTAATATAATAATATAATATTAGAGTCTATTATTTCAACTATAAACCGCTCACATAAATAAATTATGGCTTAGTTGTAATTTTGGTTCCTCTATTTTGATTTATTTTTAGTTTTAATCTCTCTATTAAAATTTGGAATTTGTGTCCCTCTTTATTTGGTTTTTTTAAGTTTTGGTCCTCCTACTTTAAAATTCAGAATTTTAGTCCTTCTATTTTTCTTTTTTTTTTTTTTAATTTTGGTCCCCTATTTTAAATTTTATTTTAGATTTTAGTCCCCCTTTTCAATTTGAAATTAATTTAATAGAGAACCCACAAATTTTAAAAAATAAAAATAAAGGGAACAAAACTAAAAAAAATAAAAAGAGAGGAACAAAAATTTTAAATTTTAAAATAGTAGGACCAAAATTTAAAAAACTTAAAAATAAAGGGACAAAAATTATGAATTTTAAAATAAAATTTAAAAAAAAATGAAAGTAGAAAAAACAAAATTACAATTAAGCCAAAAATCATTCCAATCAATCCATGTGTAAGTTTTACACATGAAACTATATAATAAATGTTTAGAAATTATTATATAGTATTTTAAGGCAATTCTTTAAAATTTACTTGATAAGACTGCCTTATAAGAGAATAAAATAAACTAAAAAATATATACAAGTGAAGTTATATGATTAACGATTTCACTTTTAAAATCTAATACACAAATGTTTAATTTTTTTCTTCTATTCTTAGATTATTCGGTTTTATCAATTCTAAAATTTTATTATTGAACAAAAATGATGAGCATTTTTTAATGCACCACCCAAGTTTCTTAGGCACCACGTGAAATTATTTTTTTGTCCCCTGATTCCGGATGTGCACATCCGGACGCACCGTATCCTTAAAAAATAAAAAGTTGTCCTGAATGTGCATATTCGGAAGACCTCCGATCTGTATATCCAGACGAAAAAATGTGATATATTTGAAGCTGCATGATCACTCCCCCTTTCCCATTCTCAACATTTCTCCTAATACTCTCACTTTCACCAACTAAACAAACTCTACTTAATCAATCCCATTTCTCACTCAAAAAGTTCAAGTTTTTGGTGCAACAAATCAATGGGAGCAAGGAAAGACTAAATTTCAGGTAAACATTCAACTTCATCCACTACATTGCTCACATTATCAATCTACATTTTTGGAAAAACAAGTTACGCTACTTCTGGATCTGCACATCCGGAATGAATTGAGCATGAATATTTCCGGATGTGCACATCCGAAAAAATGCCTGAAGCTAATTAATTTATATTTTCAGCATTTTTGAATATATTTTATTTATACATATTAATTGTTCTATTCTTGTTTATAAATAGATATGGTGCACCACGATAACATGGCAAAAGAATTAGTTGTGCCGATTTCCCCGAAAGATGAAGGTATGCTCGTGAAGTCGGTTGATGTCGGCGGTGACTTTAACAACAAGCAAGACTTCGGTGATCGTGAAAGCATGATCGCATACATTCTTAGGACGGCTATTGAGCTTGGCTTCGGTGTAAATATCAGGAGATCGGATAATGGGTCGGATAGAAGAAAAGCTTTTGTAATTTTGGGTTGCGAAAGAAGCGGAAAATATCAAGCACCTCTACGGAAGTTAAAGAAAGACGAGACCGGTACTAGAAGATGTGAGTGCCCTTTTAAGATTGGTGGTTACATGTTAGTTTCCAAGAAATGGAGATTTACCATTCGTTGTGGTATAGATAACCACGAAATATGCTCAAAACTTCAAGGCCATCCAAGTGTATGTCGGCTCAAGGCGGAAGAGAAGACCTTGAACATTGTCCAACCGAAGAATATACTTGCGACGTTGAAACGGAAAGAACCCAAAAATGTTGCAAACATAAAGCAAGTGTATAACATTCGGTATCAAACGAACAAGGTAATTAGGGGAGATAGGAGTGAGATGCAACAACTGTTGAAAGTTTCGGAGGACAAAGATTACGTGTCTCGGTACAAATATCGCGATGATGGAATTACGGTCCGAGATATTTTTTGGACTCATCCGGATTCCATCAAGTTGTTCAACACATTCTCGACAGTGCTCATTCTTGATAGCACCTACAAGACAAACAAGTATCGTCTTCCATTGTTTGAGATGGTTGGCATTACGTCTACGGATAAGACATATGTCGTCGGCTTTACCTTTTTGGAGTGTGAGAAAGAGGACAACTTCACGTGGGCGTTGGAGACGTGTCGGTCACTTTTGAAGAAACATGTTCAAATGCCAAAAGAAATTGTTACGGACCGCGACAACGCCTTGATGAATGTGGTTGCAAAGGTCTTTCCTTCTTCCAATGCACTACTTTGTCGATTTCACATAACAAAGAATGTGCGAAGTCGGGTTAAGACCGCGGTGGGTGCGAAACAAGTGGAGTTGGAAGACGGAAAAGTGGTCAAGTCGGGTGCCATTGTAGAGAAAATTATGGATGCATGGACTCATATTCTAAATTCTTCCACGACGGAATTATATGCCGATTCGGTCATTAAATTCCGGAAAGTGTGTGAACGGTACCCCGCTTTGTTGAAATATGTTGAATCCACCATTCTTGATCAAGTGAAAGAAAAGATTGTTTGTGCATGGACCGATAACATACGACATCTTGGAAACACTACCACCAATAGAGTTGAGTCGGCACATGCCACTTTGAAGAATTGGTTGGGGAATAGCAAGGGGGATTTATGTCGGGATTGGGACTCCGTGCATCTAATGATCAAAAACCAACACAATGAGATACAAACCACTTTCGGTCGGAGCATCACGGTTTTGGAACATCGGTTTAAAGGTAACTTCCTCTACTCTCAATTGATCGGCAACATGTCTCGGGCGGGGTTGGGCTATATTTTTCACGAGGCCAACCGAGCCAAAACGGTAGGTGCCGATAGTGCAAAGTGTGGTTGCATTATTGTGAAAACCTACGGTCTTCCTTGTGCTTGTGCCATAGCTAAAAAGTTGAAACTAGGTGAGCCAATACAAATTGACGAAGTTTGCCCTCATTGGATGAGACTTAGTTTTTATGATGATGGTTGTAAGGAAGGAGATAAACCGGATATCTCTATTTTGGCCGAATTGGAAGCGATTCAAAATAGATTTTCGAAGGCCGGCGACAATATGAAGCTACACATCAAAGAAGAGTTGAGGAAGATTGCCTTCCCCGAAACAACCGCAATGATACCGCCGTCTCAACCGATTAAGACAAAGGGTGCTCCGAAGAAGTTGAAGCCTACACCAAATGACAACTCAACAACCCGGTCTCCTTCGTATTATGAGCACGTTGACCAAATCTTTCCGGACTCTCCGACTCCTAAATCTCTACAAAGTGTCATGAAAGGAGCTCACATTTCAAAACCGGCTCCGACACCGATTCCACGAGTCCGGACTCCGACTCCAACTACACGTATGATTTCCTTTATTGACGAGATGCCGGTTTTTATGCACAAGCATATCGACGGTATAATCGATGTTGTAGGGGATGGTAATTGCGGTTACCGAGCCGTGTCGGCACTACTCGGTAAAGGAGAGGAAGGTCATGCACTTGTACGTCATCAACTTATCCTCGAGTTGGAGACGCATAAAGAAGCATACTTGCGTCTATATGAAAATCAAGAAAATTACAACAAGGTTCACAAGTCACTTGTTCTGTGGTTGAGTGGTTCGGCACCGGTATCGAAATGGATGAGCTTCCCCGAGATGGGTCATCTTATAGCATGCACCTACGATATGGTGTGTATCGACTTGATGAGATACAGATTTTCGGAAACTTTTTTTCCACTCCACACCGCACCTCTGCGAATCCAAATGATTGCATCATGTGTACCGGATGGCTTGCGAAATCAAGACATTTCGTACAAGTTATCTTGAAACCCGGATGCCCGATACCACCTAAATCACCGCAATGGGTGACGCATGCAACCGCAATTATCGAGTCTTGGCCGGATAGTTTTGTCGAAAGGATGCTTGAATTCGAAAGATTGCACGCAATTGAAAAGGCATCAAATGCAGAAAAATCGAAAGTTCTAGCTCCAATAGATTTAGACGGAGAATTTTGTTTTAACTCTTTTGTATAATCATACGACACAATGTACATTATTGAAGTGAAATATATTGTATTTTTATCCATATGTATTTTTAATACACTTACGAATTTTATTGCACTAAAAGTATTCCAAGTGGCTGCATAAGCTGTTCAATTCTGTTTTAAAATTATATCAGTAAAACATTCTGATTTGCACATCCGGACAATTTCTGGATTTGCACATCCGTAACCAATATTTGTAGGGTTTGTCTGGATCTGCACATCCGGAACGAACTTAGGCAGATATAACTTTACCCTAACTTTTCTATAAATTAGGGGTTTCATTTGATATCTTTCACACAAGCTCAAAATATCTCAATTCTATCAAATCAAGGTCCGTTGGTATGCCGCTAGTGTCTCCTTCACCGACGGCAAAACACGCGGTCAAACGTTTACGCTAACAAGGGACATCTCCATCGGCCAGATCATTGACGACATCCAACTTCTCCTACCTTACAGAGACAAACGGAAGGTTGCGAAGCTTCAGTATCGTTCACCTTCGGTTGACAACGAAGGCAATGTCTCTTACACCCTTATTGAGCTCAAGAATCAAGACGATGTTAGAGCGATGTGGAAAACTTTTTTGGGTTACGAAAAACAATTCCCGTTCGAGTTCGAGGCGACCGTCAAAATCCGAAGAACGATCGATGACATCTTAGAGATGTGCAATCGTCCACCAGGCTATTGATCTTGTACTATTTAAATTTCTGTCGATGTAATGCCGAATTTCTGAATGTAATCCCAATTTAATTTTATGACTGTGAGAAACATTGCTGGATTTTTGGAGTTCTATTTCAGGATTTAATCCGGATTTGCAAATACGAATTTATTCCGGATGTGCACATTCGGAAAAAACTAAAAAAAATTTAAAAAATGGTGCGTCCGGATGTGCACATTTGGAACGCAGTGGTATTTTCGTCAGCGCGCTAGGTGCCTAAGAAGGCAGGGTGGTGTGTTAAGAAATTTCCAAAATAATTAACAATGTGTAGTTAAAACTAGTTTTGGAGTGGATTTTCTACTAAAAATCTAATATCATATTCACTATATTCTTACTAAAGTCTCGAATTATTGTTTATATAGACCTTTTGAAATTTTAAGAATAACTTTTTAAAAATTTCAAGAATAACTTAACTAAGATTTTAAGAAAATAACTATGATTTTATTTTAGTCTGAAATCGATATAAATGTTAAGAAACATGGGATCTATGGAAGTAGGGAGAGAAAATCCCCAAATAGTAGAATATTACAAATGAGTAAAAAGTATCTTTTTAATGAGGAGGTTACAAGTATATATATATATATATATATATATATATATATATATATATATATATATATATTACTATCTCACTAGGACTAATATGTAATAACCTATATTTCTAATAGTCCCCCACAAGTTGGAAGGTGTTCACAACACTTCCAAATTAAAATGAGGAATACATCAAATCGAAACAAAATACAATAGAAGTCGAAAATACATCGACAAAGATCAAAGCCATAAAAGGCAAAAGTTTAACCATTAAGTAGAAGCCAAAACTTAAGGCATAACAACTTAATAGAAGCAAAAAATGCTTAACCACCATAGGGCAGATGCTAACATCAACAAGGTCATTAAGCCAATCACTTAACCATCAAGAGGACTCAACCACTCAAGAAAGAAGCAAAACAACAATGTATAACCATCCATTCTAGAAGCTCAAATAAAGACTTTAACCACCATAGACAGAAGCTCACAACAAGTCAATGAGGCTAAGCATCTACATCAAACAGGGCAGATCACCATCAAGGTAACAAAGAAGAATATGAAATGACCCATACCAATATAACAATAACTTGAATAAAACAATAACATCTTGTGCAGATCCAAATCAAATATGCAACTTACAACATATAACAACTAACTCATGAGATCCAAATGTTTTTTTAGTCATCAAATTTAATATTGTTCGCAAGCATAGCCAAATTTATAAAGAGTAAAACAAGCAACTAAGTTGCTACAAGACATGAACCTATAGAATCCATTTGATAGCCTCCAAGCCATAATCCAAAGGACATAAAAATCCAAACCAAATCCAGCTTGACAAAGTTCACAAATGGGGTTAAACAATTCACATATCAACCTATTCTTAATCGAGTAACTACACAGAGTATAAAATCTCTACAAACCCTTCTCAACACATGCAAATGCGCATAACATTTAGAGGACAAAAAGTTTGAGAAGATGGAGATTGTAACACTGATGAAGCTTTGAAAAACAAATTAATAAATGTCGCAGTATATGAAATCAGAGTGATTCCAATCAGAAATCAGTGTGAGTAACAACACCTCACATTAAAGAAGAGAGTTATGGCAATTTACAAAAGATAATGGACTCTTCTTTAGAGTAAGTAATTCTAGAAACCCAGATAAATAATAGTAGAAAAACCATGTTAATTGTTAACACGGCCATAAGTTAAACTACAAAGTAATCACACAGCTTAAGCAGAGCAATATTGCTACAAATCCAGGATATGAATCTAAAAAAAATAGTCGAAGTTACTGCTCAATAAGCAAATTGGTGGTGATAACAAGTCAATGATTCACAATCCCAAATCAACTGCAGCAACCAATAAGAGCTTCCATTAAACAAAAATTTGGGCTTAAATTGAAAATTATAGCGAGATTCATATCCTTTTGTGATGTAAATTTGGAATGGGGCCAAAAGCAGGTCACATAAGTATTGAACCCATAAACCAATCTTTCATAAGGAAACAACAAAACACTAATATGGAGTTGAAATACACACAAACATCCTATCTATAACTTGCAGCATAGTAATTGTCAATAATGTGAAGTACCAATTAGCTCTAGCAAGGACAAGGACAGTACACTATAGGCCACAAGCAACACCAAGTAAAATAAATCCATAAGTAACTCTGAATTCATTTTCCAACAAAGCCTGCACCAATTCGTTGATTCGATTCAGAGCACATGCTATACCAAATTATGTCATATTCACAGTTGTAACATAATAACCTCTTTATGTAATGGTAATAATAACTAATTTGCAAACGACGTCAAAGAGAAGAGGGGTGAAATTTCGTCGCAGTAGCAAAGCAATGACCTCAACTATCTTTAGGAAGTAATAGAACTAGCAGGCAAATAAGCTTAAATACAAGCTGATATTCTGTAGAGTTGTCTTCAAGACGTCACCAAAACTTAACTTTTGAACCAAAAAAGTATCATAACCGAAACGAAATCACATCTTATAGTTGTGCGAAACTGTGGAACTTGAATGAAAGTGAACAGCTTGCGAAATAAACCCCATGAAAGATTGTGAGGTTTCAAAAAGAAGTTGCTAATAATACCAGCTCCAAATTGAATTCCTCCTAAAATCATGTATACACTCCTCTGATGTAGAATCAGAAACTGCGGGGATGATGTCGAAATTTACAATGATTTCCTATTGAAGCTTCATATGTTTAAATCATGCAAGATAAATTGAATGCGTATTCTCATATCAAACATCAACACAAAAACAACATTCAATCAGGAACCCAAGAATTTGGGGAAAATTACGAGAACAAAAATTGTGATGAATATAGAATCGTAAACGCAAGAACAAGAATAGTCGTAACAAGAAAGCTAAAAGTTCATAGATTAAAAACTTTGATTAATCAAGAATTTGAACAAGAAACTCGAATTGGAAGTGAAATTGAATCATACATCGAAAAAATATACGAAAGTGAAATTTTGATAAAGTGGAATTTTTAAGAACATGATCGAAAAATGAAAATCAATCGAGAAATCAGGAAGTTGAAAACAAATCAGAATCTGAAAATCAAGAAATCAAAATTTGTATATGATAAAGAGAATTGAAGAATAAAGAACAAACACGAAATAAATAAAAAAAGAGTAAATGAATTGAGAAAAAGGGGAAGAGAAATAGAACGAGAAAATGCAGCGGAAAGATTGTTCAAGGTGGATACCAAAAATGCTCTAATACCATGTTAAGAAACATGGCATCCATGGAAGTAGGGAGAGAAAAACTCCAAATACTTTGTATTAATCAAGATAGAATATTACAAATGAGTAAAAAGTATCCTTCTAATGAGGAGGTTACAAGTATATATACTACTATCTCACTAGGACTAATATGTAATAACCTATATTTCTAATAATAAACATATTCTAAGCATAAGGTTTTAAATCCTTGAGCTTGGAAATGATTAGAGAATTTAAACGATTTGACAATGGAATTTGAGGGAGTCTAATATATATATATATATATATATATATATATATATATATATATATATATATATATATATATATATATATATATATATATATATACTTTCTACACAAGAAAATAAAATTAGTTTTGTCATTCATTCATCATGCTACACGAAAAATGAGGCCTAAGACTTTTGTATTGGTCGCAAATTAGTAATGTTAAACCTTGTTGGATTGTGGCCCAACTTTCTTAACCACTGAACATTTGAGCGACCCGTCTCCTCTTTGACTTGCTCCCACATATCATCATTAATCATGCTTATAGGGAACCCCTTGTTTGAAACTCATAGACATTTGGAGCTTGCAGATTCAATATCCAATTAATCTTATCAGAGAAATATTCAATATTCTTACTTTGAACAAAAGAGATGTATCATTCAAACCTTGAGCCTGATGGGAAATTAAGACAAAGACACAATAATAGACCAATAGACGGCAGATATAAAACTACCCAAACTTGTAGGAACCTTGAGGATCAACAAAAAATATATGACGAAAAATAGAACAAATAAAGGCACAAAAGAACACCGATATTTTTAACGTGGAAAATCCCTCAATATGAGAGTAAAAACCACGAGTCGTCCAGAAAAAAGAAATAACTCCACTATAATCAATTAAGGGTACAAGAGAGTCTTAATGTGATTCACAAACTAGTTCTAACAACCGCAAATCACAAAGCAAACTAGCTTACAAATAAGTATCAAAAGTTGAAATTTTTTCCCAAATTTGCAACTTAGCTCGAAGCAAATAACTTTTACCTCAGACGTTTTTTTTTTTAAATTCTGAACGGTCAAAAGTTAGATATATGTGTAACAAACATTTCCACCAAATTTGAGCTCGATCCAACTATTAACGAATGGAAGATCGCCGATTTGGTGAGACTGGTTGCAGAAAAAAAAGGAATGAGTTTCTCTCCTCTTTTCTCTCTTTTGAATCCTTATTTTTTCTCTATCTCTCTCAACCCTACATTGATCCTCTCAACTTAAATAAGTGAGACAAATGAGCTAATCATATTTGGATCTTTCTCCACATAGGAAGGGATCCTAAACCTTACAAATCTCCCTCTCACAACTATGTGGAGCAAATCGCCAAACCGGCGATATCACAACAAGCTTCAAATTTCCTTTTTGGTAATGCTTTAGTCATCATATCAGAACCATTATCATCTGTATGAACTTTAGCTAACTCGAACACCTTAGCATCCAAAATATCATGTATCCAATTATATCTCACATCAATATGTTTGGACCTATTATGAAAAGTTGGATTCTTACCAAGATGAATAGCACTTTGACTATCAATAAATAACACATATTTGTCTTGAACAAAACCAAGCTCCTGCAAAAATTTCTTCAACCACAGTAACTCTTTGCATGCTTTAGTAATTGCAATGAACTCAGCCTCTGTAGTATATAGTGCTACACATTTTTGCAATTTGGACTGCCAAGCAACAGCTCCCCCTGCAAATTTAATCATGTAGCCCGAAGTGGACTTTCTAGAATCAACGTCTCCAACTATATCAGAGTCAGAGTACCCCAATAGAGTAGGCTTATCTGCTCCAAAACAAAGCCTCGTAGAAGTAATACCGCGAAGATACCTTAAAATCCATTTTACAACATTCCAATGCTCTCTACCTGGATTTGACAAAATTTTACTGACTGTACCAACAACATGTTTTGTATCTGGTCTTGTACACATCATTGCATAAATCAAACTACCCACAACAGACACATAAGTGTCGCTCCCGGGATTTTCATCTAAGTACAAACGCGAAAGTGGCACGGAAATAGAGTCGCCAACAATGTGTATTTATCCCAAGAGAGGGAAAGGAAACACTGTATAAACCTGAGGGAAAGGAAAGAGCATGGTCTTGCGACCAAGAGAACTGGGTTCGGGAGTCGGTTACGCGAAGGGAAGGTATTAGCACCCCTACGCGTCCATCGTACCCGATGGGATCCACGCTTGTTGTTCGATCAAAGGGTGTCGTTGACTGGAGCTTCGCTGCTAACTGGAGAACGGGAAATGAAAGGTAGAAAGGAGAAGGAAGGGGAGAAAGAAGTGACTCGATAGGACATTATCATTGTCCTAGGCCTACGTATTCCCTCAGTGCAATGGGAAAGTCAGAGTCAACGTAGTTCGACGGACTACGGGGAAAGGTTGCTTGTCGAGATATCGCATCTCGTGCCTATGTATCTTCAATCAGACGAGAAAGAAGAATCAGAGCAAACGTAGTTCGGCTCAACAAGGGTTGCTTTGTTTGTGTTTTTTAATGGAAACGTCAGAGTGCGCATTCCAGCAGTTAGGTGTTGCAGCTCGCGGTAGGGAGACTTAGGCGTTACCTATTTGCGGTAGAACGGACATGACGAGTCCTTAAGGAATAGAATGAAGAGAGGAGAAGAGAATTGTTTATTTGTTTTTGTATTTTAGAAAGACGTGTTTTGATCATTTTTGTGTTAATAACACGTATTGCATTCAAGTCTATTGCATAAGATCGAATGCATCGCATGGTCGTCCTAACAGGACGTATGCTAAACACTCTAGAAAGGCGGAGAAAAATTCCCCTCCTTCCATTTCCCATGTTCTAGGCTCACGTGCAATATGCGTTAATCCTTTATTAAATGTTTTTTTTCTTTTGTTTTAAGATGAGAAAAAGAGAGACTCAAAGGTTAAGAAAGGTAAAATCTAATGAGGGAGACTAAGACTTAAACCCTAAAGTTATCATACATGGATGTTCTTAATGGTTAAGTGTGGTTTAGAAACCTAACTCTAAAAGAAAAGCGAAGAAGAATGAGTTCTAACTTACTTCAAAGATGGAAGCTAAGTTAAGAACTCAAAGGGGATGAAAGAGATTGAACAAAGAAAGCATTATATGCTTTGCACAATACACAAAAGAGAAAACATTAAAAAGATGAGGGAAGAAAGTTGTATGTGGGAGCATACCCACACACATGACTTACCATTAGCCTCTACAAGCAAAGTTAGTTCACTAATTCCATAAGAAAGCATAAGTAAAAGAAAGAAACAATTAAGCATCAAACTACTTATGAAATGAAATTAAGCCTCAAACAAAGCTCAAACCTAAAAGGAAAGAATTCTAAGTACTAAATGACTTCTAAAGTCAGTATCTATGTCTAAAGGTGTTCAATTAGGGCTATGGTACCTAATGGGATCAAACCATGCACAAACAATGTCTTAAACATCAAAGAAATGCACCATGGAAGTAGATGATGAAAGATGAATAAAAGTGCAAGATGAACATGTATTTATGCTTAAAGAAATGTCAAGGTCAGAAGCATACATCATTTATGAATGTCTTATAATGCATATGCACAATCATACAAGTCATGGATGAAATGATTCAAGTAGAAGAAACAAGATGAAAAGAAATGACAAGGAGAGAAACAAGTTTCAATTAGATGCACAAACTTACATGTTAAAGATGCATAACATATGACATGAGTATGAATGCATATAGACCAGTAGCATACAATTGATGATATGCAAATGACATGAGTGAAATGGCATACACAATGCAAACACAAATCATATAGAGCACAAGAAGAAATTAGATGTGGAATTAGGTCCAAAATGCAAGTAAAAGTGCATAAACACACATCAAAGGTAAACACAAATCAAAATGACCTATAAGTGAACCAAGTAGGACCTATAATTCTCTAGACAACCATATAATCTCACACAAAAGCAAGCATAAGAAGGTGGCACACGTGCCTCATCAAAATCATGTTAGATGGAAGTAAAAGAATATGTACAAATATTGCTTCAAATACAAGATACTAAACAATTATCAAATCACATGAGAAAAAAAATGAACATAGGCCTCAACAAACCTAATTAAGAAGCTAATGACATGGCAAAACTCAAGAAGAAACATAACCAAAAGATCTCACAAAGTCTCATTGAAGCACATCCAAAGAAAGCTCAAACATGAACATCAAATCCTAAGATAAAATGACCTTAAAAATAAAATGAAAATGTTTTTAGATGCTTTCAGATGTTATTTAACAAGTGCAAAAAGAATGAATGCAAAAGAGTATGTGAATTAAGAGAAATAAAATGGGGAAGTTCCATTACCAATGAAGAGTATCATTTAAAAAGAAATTAAAAAGAAAATATGAAAATATGAACTAAAATCAATAAAGTCAGAATTAAAAATAATATAAAATTATTTTTATGTATCAAGATGACATATGAATTTAATTAGAATTTTTAGAGTTGAATTATTATTTTTAATAATAGAAAATCAAACAATATAGAAAAAGAAAATAAAAATGTAAAAGAAAAGGAGCAGGGGGTGCAGCGTGAGTAAAATCTTAGTTCAAAAAGTGTTTGGGCTCAAAACATTTGGGTACCGATAGCAATTAAGAGTCCAGTACAAAGGCACGTGTGTGTGTGTGTGTGGTTAAGGTGTATGCTCAGTCACACGTGGATGCAATCAAAGCCACAAGATCAATCAATCACCAACATTCAAGAAAAGTAATCAGATCAAACGAATCAGAAGACATGCACATGGTATCTAACATGCACGCACACACATGCAATCATCTGAGGCCAAAATGAAGTCACGTGACATGGACACTCCCTCATTTATGTGTTGGCAAATTATTAAGCGTTGGATGAGATGAATCAGACGGCTGGGATAAAATCTGGAAATAAAACCCTAAACAACCTCACCGGCCGGAGAAGGACCTCCGCTCATCTTCTCCGGGCATCTCCGGCCACTGTAATCATCACATGTTCCCATAAATCCACAAACCATACACCAATCGAAAGCTGAAGTTATGTAGATTAAGAATCTAACACTGAAATCACCAAACAATGCACACACAGCAAGAAACGATCACAAACATTTTGCCCTAAGTTTGGATCTACACCTCTAAGAGGTCCATCAACTAGCCAGATCACTCACACTGCTCCTATTAAGCCATTATCAACAAAAAACAAGCTAATTAGTGATTTAATGCAAGAACAAGTTGAGAAATAGGAACCTGGAACTTGAAGAACTCTTGAATCTACAAGAATACCAGAGGTGAGAACTTGATCTTGATCTTTCTAAGAGCAAAATAAATGCTCTAAAACTTCGAATCTTGATGAAAACAGAGAGAAAATCAAATCTGAAGTGAGATAGCACTTGAGAAATTCATCTTGTTTCAGCTTGTTCTTGACCAATAATGAACACTTGATGATGATGATGATGAAATGAAGAAGAAATCGTGCAATGAGAGAGAGCTCAGAGAGAATGTTCAGAGAGAAAAAGTGAGAATGATTGGTGAAATTTGTGAAAAATGAATGAAAAATGAATGACAGTTGGAACTCAAGTTAACTGAGTTAGTTAACTGAGTCTGAGTTAACTAACTGAGTGAAGTTTGTTATGCACGAATTGGTGAGTGAAGTTAGAGTGTGGAGAGGTTTATGTAGCTCATGGTGAGGATGATGAAGTGAGAGGTGGTGATGTTTCTGATTTTGCAGCAAGGCTTGCAAAGCAAGTTTATTCATTTGCCTCTTTAGTGTATGGTGTCGCATGATGCATAGTGCGTAAGGAACATGTATGGCCAAATGAAGTAAAGAATAGCTGGTGTGTAGTGTTCATGCGTGCAAACAAGCTAAACAAAAACAACAATGTCATGACATTCCAATTTTGGAAGCCAAACATCCAATGGAAATGGGGAAGTTTGAGGGTGGAATTTCCTATATATGATGAATGGTTTGATGAGTTTTTGATGTCATTAGAAAGAGGAGATATCATAGAACATATTTGATGTGGAAATCAAATTGAAATAAGACCTTTAACACACTTGAAAATGGCTTGAAAACCAAGGAATCAAAACTGCATCATGGGCGTGTGGCTTGGTTTGCTGGCAAGGCCTTGGTGTCTATGGAAATTCAGTGTGACACCCTCATGTTTGGACCCTCATAACTCTCCATCCTTTGATCAAATGAAAAAATGACAAACATGAACATTGTAGAGGGCATGGAAAGGAACAACTTTGGTGTTGGAAATTTTTTCATTTGAAGCCTTCTTGATGGAGAAAATTAGCTTGACATTTGGCACACCAAGTGTTTGATGAAATTATGGCCTGGAGGCCTGAACTTGCCTTGCC
Organism: Lathyrus tuberosus; assembly: GCA_022829125.1. Taxonomy (NCBI): domain Eukaryota; kingdom Viridiplantae; phylum Streptophyta; class Magnoliopsida; order Fabales; family Fabaceae; genus Lathyrus; species Lathyrus tuberosus. Next base: position 4,940,895 of record JALAZF010000381.1, read on the forward strand.
ATGACTTGAAATTTGCCTTGATTTTGCTCCGCTTTGATTGATCATAACTCTCTCAATTTTGATCCAATGGAAGAGTTCTTTATATGGATTTGAAGCTTGGAATGTGATCTTTAATTGTCTCAACTTGGGCCTGAAGTTTTGAGCTTTTATCTTGAAGAAATAATGCCTTGAAGTGTAGTGCAAAATGGTCCAAACTTGCCATTTTTGGAAACCCTAAGTTTCTAAAAATGGCAACTTTGTACAATTCTTGATTTTTGTTGATTCCTCCATCATTTCTTGATCAAATCTTGTCCATTGAACATACGTAACTTGAATTTCATGAATTTGACCCAAAAAGTCAGGAGTTGACTTTTTCACTGTACAGTTGACTTTTCCCCAATTTCTTGATTCTCAAACAATTGACCAATTGAACCTCTTCTGAAATGAACCAATGGGCAATCTTCAATCCTTAGATACTTGATATCATGTAGAAAACATTGAGATCAAGTTTGAACCAAAATTTCATCAAGAGCCTGCTTGAATCATAAACCCTAATTTGGGCTGTTTTTGATAGGAGATGATGAACTGCTCAATCTTCTTAATGAATTCCCATCTTCCAATGACTTGTGGGATCAAAGTGAGATGATATATGATATAAGAGACCCTTAAGGCTTGTTGGGAGACCCTTGGCTCTTGCTCTCTGGCTTTGGAAATCAATGCTCTGAAGGCCACTGATCACATGTCCTTATGCAACATGAGATGATATATGAGATGAAATGAGATCTAACTGCAATGCAATGAAACATAAGCTAGGCAACAACAAGAGGGCAAATTTTGGGGTGTTACAGCTGCCCCTATTCAATCATCAGTTAACCTGAGAAGGATGAAAGCAATGACTATTCATACAATCAAGGTGAATTGTGATTGAATACCAAACAACCAGCAAATTTGCACGCTGAATGAAGAAGAAAAGGGATATAAACCCCTATGGGAATATCAGCAAGTAACTGCATAGATTGATACGACGTGTATCGAAATAGGGCTACGGACGATTATCACTAACCATACGAACGAGTACGGAAAGAAAACACGGACGGGTGTTGAGGTCAATGATGCGAACGAGCAATTGACAATCATCAGAGGAACACGACGAGTGACCAGGTCGACGATACGAACGAGTATCGGACGATGATTAAGAAAGGAACACACACAAGTGTTCGGTCAACGATACGAGCGAGCATCAGACAATCATCAAAGGAACACGACGAGTGACCAGGTCAACGATACAAACGAGTATCGGATGATGACTAAGAAGGGAACACACACAAGTGTTCGGTCAACGATACGAACGAGCATCAGACAATCATTAAAGGAACACGAAGAGTGACCAAGTCGACGATACGAACGAGTATCGGATGATGATTAAGAAAATACGGACGAGTATTGGATTAAAAGTTCAAACACGAACGGGTGTTGAAAAGGGTCAATATGAACGGGTATTGAAAATAAAGGACTCAAACACGAACGGGTGCTGAAAGAACACGGACGGGGGTCTCAAAGGCAATACGGACGGGTATTGAAAAAATGAAAGTTTGTAAAGTGATCTCACTGGGGATTAAAACGCTAAAAGGGACACGGACGAGTGTCTAAGAGGTCAATACAGACGGATATTGAGAATAAGGGGTTCAAGCACAGATGAGCGCTGAAAGGCCACGGACAGATGTCCGAGGTCAATACGGACGGGTATTGGCTGAAAAGTTCAAACACTGACGGGTGCTGAAAGAGATAGTTAACACAAAAGAAAACTCTACCGGTGACTGAAATGTTAACCGAACACAGACGACTGTTAAGGGAACACGGACGAGTGTTTAAAATCAATACGGACGAAGTATTGAGGAAATGCAAGAGGGCACGGACGAAATTCAAAAGAACACGGACGAGTATCGAAAGGACACAGACGGATGTCCAAGGTCAATACGAACGGGTATTGAATTAACACCGTACGATCAAGTGTTGTAGTAAGATTTGCTGGGGTTGCACGACAATGTTTTGTCTGTGAACTATTTTGGCTTGCAGGTAAACGGTTAAACCTGGCTTATGTTTCATATGCATATGTTTGAGTTTTGCCGTAATGCTCCATATCAATGGAATGCTACGCTTTAGAAAATGCAAATGCAAACTATATGCAAATGCAAAAGAGACTCTGGACGGGGAATCCAACTCCGCGGGGAAAAGATCATTTTTCTATCCTTCAATTGCTCTGTGGGGATTAACCCTTCTGCCGGGGATGACGCTTGCCACAAATTGCCAAAAATAAATTGGCTCGCCGATGCGCTGAGGTATGATGATCCAGTTGAAGAAGTTTCCACTGGAAGGACTCTGCCCTAGAGAGAGATTATTCTGCTCATAGAACTTCGCTGGGGCTGAGAACTTTCTGAATGACGTTCTACTGAGGAAAAAGAGTCATTAAAACTCTGCTTGGGAACAATGATCACTGATTTGATCTCAGAAGCTCCTGAAAGGATAATATCTCTGCTGGAGAAAATGCGAACAATCCGTCTGCTTCGAATTGCCATGCCTGCCAAAAAATAAATTGGACTTTGAGATATAGGGGAGTGATAACTCTGCCAGGAACTATTTCACCTGTCTGGAGATGAATTCTGATCATAGCAACTTCGCAGGAGGAATAACAACTTTCCGACTTGGATAGGGAAAGAATGTAATAACACTCTATTGAGGAAGAGATTCTGTTGATCTGCTAAACCTCTGCGGGGAGAAAAACAACTCAGCTGGGGAGTATTGCTGACAAGATTCAATGCTGAACTCTGTGGGGATACAATTACCAGAGATACGATCTTGCTGGGGATCAGAGCTACTCCATCGGGGATACACATATCCTGGTTGGAAGACATTCCGTCGCAACATGCTAGGAAATAGTACCTAGAGATCTGTTGGGGAAACACAAAGCAAGTCCACAGTAGTCTGTTGAGGAACAAAACTGTCGAGATTAGGATAAGTGCCACCATGCCCCATGTTAGGCGAACCTTCCGCTTGACAACCCCACTAAGGATAATGAGTTTACACCAAACTCTACTGGGGAGAACCGCTTCAAAGCGTCTCGTGCTGGGGATTGTCTCTTAAAAGGATTTTACAGAAGACCGAGCATCTTCAAACTCTTAAGCAAATACCGAGACTTGAGCTAAGAATACAACAATCAAGATGTCACTCTACTGGAGATAATAGATCTGGAACACTTCTTGTCGGATGGATGTCATGCTGCCCCATGCTTGGGAATGATCACAAACTCGCTTTTGCCCAAGATTACAAGGCTGATATGACGAAGTCGTCCTAAGAGGATTTTACAGAAGATTTGGCATCTTCCAACTCCTGGACACTCACTGAGTCTTGAACATTAGCTGCAAGGTCTGCGAAGCAACTCTTCTGGGGAATTTCCAACTGTTATCGACACAGAAAAGCTTGTAGCTGTTGGAAGTATAGAATGGGAGAATCGACTTAATAAGATACCACGATACCCAGTGGCCATTAACTTGTCAATATCGAATCGTCGTGAGCGACCGTCAGCTGATTAATGGACTCAATCAGTAAACATTGTGACAAAAGGGTAACATGTAAACCCTTTCCTGAACACGATTTCCCCGGTAATTAAAATGATATGCACGTGCCCCGTGCTGGATATGATTTCTGCAACTGAGAAAGTCTAACTCTGAACCATCACTTGTTGGGGAGAGCAATTAACAAGGCTTGGCACTGAAAATGACTCCATGTTATACTTCCGAATGTAAACTTGCAACAAGAGAAATGCACACATATGTCCCGGAGACTGCATGGTTTGAATCCACCGTCTGGGGTTAATCAACATTCAAAGCAATTTTAAATGTTTTCCCTGCGCATGTTATTATAAAGCCTCAATGTTTTCAACGATGCAATGTTTTTTATCAAAAATTCGGACGTTTTTGCAAACAAAACAGTAAATGAAAACAAATAGGAAGCTTTTTAACTGAATAACCCACTTTATTGATTGAAAGGCCAAGAATAGGCAAGTACATCCGGAAGCAATCCCTGGAAAGAGGTGATTGCTGAAAATTGAGAAAAGAAACTATCCTAATGGCAACGCGAAAATGGCATTTCACTGAGTTTCAATTCTGCTATGACCAGTATGTCTTCAAGACTTTTCGATTATCTTTGCTTTCTGAGGAGAATGATTGGACCGATTCCTACCCTTTGGAGATTGCCAGTTTGAGTGAAACGATGAGGCAGTACAGATGACTCAGATCGCAGTCTTCGCTTAATCCCTCTTTTGCGTGGACCGCCCTTTTCGGGTTTTTAATCCACCGGGATACCCTTTCTTTCCTGAGTTGTCCTTGCGGATTTTCAACTCACTGGGTGTACAATTATTTATTTATTTTATATCCCTAATTTTTGCCCGAACCTTCTTGATATTCTTGTTGGACGCTTCAACAGTGCCATTCATTTTCGGACGATACGGCGAAGAATTGTGATGCTCAATTTTGAAGTCCCGACATAATTCTGCCATCATTTTGTTGTTGAGATTAGAACCATTATCAGTAATGATTCTTTCGGGCACTCCATAGCGACAGATGATATCTCTTTTCAGAAATCTGGCTACCACCTGCTTGGTGACGTTAGCATAAGACGCTGCTTCCACCCACTTGGTAAAGTAATCAATAGCGACCAAAATGAAGCGATGGCCGTTGGAAGCAGTTGGCTTAATCTTTCCAATCATGCCAATGCCCCACATTGCAAAGGGCCAAGGAGAAGACATGACATTCAACGGATTCTGAGGTACATGCACTTTATCTGCATAAATCTGACATTTGTGGCATTTGCGGGCATATGAACAACAATCTGCATCCATAGTCAACCAATAATACCCCGAGCCTTCGTGCACTTCTTGCATCAACATGTTTGCTTCGTGTCTATCCACGCATCTGAGCAAAACCATGTCAAAGTTCTATTTGTACAGCACGTCATCTTGGTTCAAGAAGAAGCTACCAGACAATCTCCCCAAAGTCTTCTTATCTTTGGTAGATGCCCCAGGCGGGTACTCTTGACTTTTTCCCCAATTTCTTGATTCTCAAACAACTGACCAATTGAACCTCTTCTGAAATGAACCAATGGGCAATCTTCCATCCTTAGATACTTGATATCATGCAGAAAACATTGAGATCAAGTTTGAACCATAATTTCATCAAGAGCCTACTTGAATTATAAACCCTAATTTGGGTTGTTTTTTATAGGAGATGATGAACTGCTCAATCTTTTTAATGAATTCCCATCTTCCAATGACTTGTGGGATCAAAGTGAGATGATATATGATATAAGAGACCCCTGAGGCTTTTTGGGAGAACCTTGGCTCTTGCTCTCTAGCTTTGGAAATTAATGCTCTGAAGGCCACTGATCACATGTCCTTATGCAACATGAGATGATATATGAGATGAAATGAGATCTAACTGCAATGCAATGAAACATAAGATAGGCAACAACAAGAGGGAAAATTTTGGGGTGTTACAATAAGGAACGCGTTTCATATCAAACACTTTATCTTCACTTAAAGGACTTTGATTAGAACACAACTTGAAATGAGTAGCGAGATGAGTGCTTACCGCCTTAGAACTTTACATTTTGAATCTTTGCAGCACTCTTTCGATATAATTTTCTTGTGACATCCAAAGTTTCTTCTCTTTTCTGTCACTCATGATTCTAATGCCAAGAATCTGTTTAGCGGCTCCCATGTCTTTCATGGAAAATGACTATCCCAATTGCTTATTTAACATGTTAATGTTAGAAATAGTTTTCCCAACAATAAGCATATCGTCAACATACAACAACAAGATAATGAAGTCATCGTTAGAAAATTTTCTAACAAAGACACAATGATCTGAAGTAGTCTTATGGTATCCTTGATCACACATAACAGACTCAAACTTCTTGTACCACTGCCTTGGATCTTGCTTCAACCCATATAAACTCTTTCTCAATCTACACACATGATCTTCCATACCTTTAACTTGAAAACCATCGGGTAGTTTCATGTAGATCTCTTCCTCCAAATCACCATGAAGGAAAGTCGTTTTCACATCCATTTTCGGAACCTCTAAATCAAGAGTAGAAACCAAACTCAACACGGTTCTAATTGATAACATCTTTACAACAGGTGAGAAAATATCATTAAAATCAACACCCTTTATTTGATGGAAACCTTTCACCACTAATCTGCTTTATATCTTGGAGACTTAGAGTTGCTCTCGTGTTTAACTCTATAAATCCATCTGTTTTCCAAAGCCCTTTTTGCCTTTAGGCAGCTTCACTAAATCGTAAGTGTGATTATCATGCAATGATTTCATCTCATCATGCATTGAATCCATCCATTTTTATTTTCATCACTTTCCATAGCCTCTTGAAAACACTCGGGTTCACCCTCATCAATCAAGGTCACATACTCATCAGAATTATACCTTGTAGAAGGTTGTCTCTGCCTGTTAGACCTCCTAGGTTGAACTTGAGATGATTCTAGAGTTTCACCAAGATTCTCATCCTATGACAAATCGCTCTCCCCTTCACCATCATTAGTTGGAATATTTACCTCATCTCTAAGTTGTTGATCATCAACATAATCATATGGCTCATCATTATGATCATCACCACCAATAGCATCGAGATTATTACTAAGTAACCAAACTGGATTAACATTAGACAAACTGATATCTTTTTTGGTGTAACCATCTCTAACTTATCAATATCTTCAATAGTTTGGTCTTCCATAAACACCACATCGCGGCTTCGAATAATTTTCTTCCCTACGGGATCATACAACCTGTAACCAAACTCATCTTGCCCATAGCCGATGAAGATACATTGTTTTGACTTTGCATCCAACTTGGATCTTTCATCCTTTGGATTATGCACAAAAGCCTTACAACCAAAGACTCTCAAATGATCATACTTGATATTCTTTCCAAACCAAATTTTGTCTTGAACTTCACTATTCAAAACAACAATAGGAGTGAGATTAAGAATATGCACAGCCATGTAAAGTGCCTCGCCACAATAATGATTAGGCAACTTAGCTTCAGAGAGCATACACTTTACTCTCTCAATTAGTGTTCGATTCATCCTCTCTGCTAAACCATTCAATTGAGGAGTTTTAGGAGGAGACTTTTCATGTGCAATACCATGCTTCTTGCAATAGGAATGAAATGGTCCACAATACTCTCCACCATTGTCTGAACAAACACATTTCAGCTTCTTGCCTGTCTCCCTCTCAACCAAAGTATTGAATTCTTTGAACTTTTCCAAAACTTTGTCTTTTGTCTTCAAGGCATAAACCCATAGTTTCCTAGAGCAATCATCAATAAAGGTAGCAAAATAAAGTGCACCACTAAAGAATTTGACCTTTAATAGACCACAAACATCAGAATGTACCAAATGAAGCAACTTTGACTTCCTTGAGGGAGGATGTCTCTTGAAAGATACTCTAGTCTGTTTACTAACCAAATCTACATTCTTTAACCCATCTTGGCCTTATTAGGATGTGGTACGGTGGCTATTCAGGTGTAAACTTGAATTAGTTGTTACGCGATACCACACTCAGATGAGTTTCTCTAGAGAATATTGTTGGCTAACGAGTAGTCGTTTAAGCCGATAATATCCGAAAGATGGATCTATGACTCTGGGCACTTTTTAGAACCTTGTTATACAGGTGTTATACCCTTCGTACATACCTTTGTGGGCTGGTTCTTAATCTTGACTCCATGCTCGTGACTCGGACCCTTGACCCGTGTGCTTTGCATGATCTTGTTTGTGGTTGTTTCATCCATGCACTCTTGCATTCATGAGCATACATCTGCATTTATCCAAGTTTCCTCAGAAACTCATTTCAACTATCTCCTTCTTCAGTTATCTGTCCACCGTTAAGCTGTTTCCTCGACACAACTATGGAACTAGAGTTGCCGTCAGATTGAGAATGGAAAATCAAGAACAACACAATGCCGAAGTCTGAATGGAAATTGATGAGTTGAAGGCCAGCATGACCAAGCTCACAGAAATGATGCAAGTTCTGATTGCTAGAGGTGAACCACCTCAGAGTACCGTGGTTTCTGAAATCTCAACTGCTGCTGTTAACCCTCCACTGATTCAGCAACCAACTTCTACTTGGCCAGAATTTGGGTTACCTCTGAATTATTCGCCACCCTTTGAAACTACTCCAATGGTTGTCCCGTCTGTACTGCTAGTATCTTCAGCTCCATTGTTTACTGAACCACAGTCTGTTGTGCGTTCTGTTGCTCAAGTTATTCCTGAGGATCCTTATTTAGTGTACCATGCTGCTGGTCCACAATCCGAAAGTCAGGGAGAACCTGGATACATTGAAGAAGTCAGAGAGCAATGGTAAACTCTGGAAAAAAGGATAAGAGTCGTTGAAGGAAATGATCTCTTTGGTACTGCTGCAATGGACATGTGCTTGGTTATGCCTGCCAAATTTGAAACTCCTGATTTTGAGAAATACAAGGGGCATACCTATCCTAGAAGCTACTTGGTAATGTACTACCGCAAGATGGCTGCCTATACCAACAACGACAAATTGCTCATTCACTGTTTCCAAGATAGCTTGAATGGGGCTTTGTAACACCCTTTTCTACCCCCAATAATGTTGCAGCAGAAACAACTCAAATTATCAGAGTAAAGCATCAAAATCACCTCAAAGGGTGCACATTTCTCATTTAAAATCAAAATAATACACTTGCCCTGTAAACAAAGGGTTTTCCTCAAAGTTTCACAAAAAGCCTTCACATGGCAGCGGAACTCAAAATTTTCAAATAAAAGGTTTTCAACAAAAGGCCCTCAGAAGTAGCAGCAGAACCACCATAGCCACAAATAATAAAAAAGGTTTTATAATAAACCATAACATCAAATAACAACAAATAAATCACATGATTCGACTCGACGACCCAACCCGATGTTACATTATCAGAGCAAGACCCTCTACATCGACCAAAAGCAATAACCTCAAAAGTCCTCGAGGTCATCCACATCTAAGCCGGATCACCTGCACGTTACCCACGTGGAGGCAACATTCAAACAGGCAGGGTGAGTAATCACAATTCATAATAATCAATATAGAACAAGATATACATAAAATGGAATTATCTTCATATACAACATCTTCAGGGTCATCACAAGGAAACATCAAAATCACAACCAACATCATAAAATACAACAATACCAATAAAATGCAAATGCACAACAAGACTCATGCATGTGGTACCAATTGTCATAATCGATGGACACTAGGCCATCACCCCTCCAAAGATCCCCGTCAATAGGATCGATTCCGCATTGGAACCCGAGAACGTCATAATCACCTCATATCCGCACAATAGGAATGAAGCTTCGTCACAGACTATGCATATGAATGCATGATGCACAACGTCAATAATCACCATCATTAAATAAACATCATTATGTGCATCTTCATTCATCAACAAAAGCCATCATATACATCGTCATTTATCAAAACCTCATGTTAATTATATCATCATGTATTCATCAAAAACATCATGAATCATCATCGCCAAATCATCAATACACGCATCAAGATAATCATGTAAAATCCTCAATGTACTCATGGTACTTCACATCGTCATTTTATCCTCACATAAACACCTAATAATCATCAATAACATCATATCATCATTTAATCACGAAAAATCACATATATAATCCTCTCACAATTCATCAGTCATATCATATCGTCATCATTCATCAATTCTCATATAAATCATGTCATCATATATTCATCAAAACATCACAAATCAGCACCTCAATATCATAAAGAACATCAAGGTAACTCATCATAAATATCACAACATCAAACACCAGAACAACACGACACCAGAAACGAAATTTAACGAATAGCAGACATTCGCTCCAGGATTCTCTAGGCAAACCTGTTCGCTACAACCTTCGCTTAGCGAAGCGGGCAGTGAATCCCACAGACACCACACCAAGACACCAGAAACCACCATCTGTCATACTCGCTGGTTTATTCGTTGTGCGAAGCCACTCGCTGATTCATTCGCTTAGCGAGACTTCCAACGAATCCCCACTTCTACTCCAGAATCATCTCAGTACCCACACCCATGTTATCGCGCATTCGCTGCGCTGCTCGCTTTGCGAGCCTTGGCAAACGTTCGCCTAAGGAAGCAATGGTTCGCTTAGCGAACCTGCGATTACAGCAAATCGCTGCTACGCATCAGTAGCTCCACAACCTCTAAAGTACCTGCAATTACAGCAACAAATGACCCAGAAACATCCCTATAACAGTCCTAATGCATCACGGAAATTAAAGACCTAAAACCTACGTCTGTTAGGTCGATTCAGGACACTACGGGAAACCTTAATTTCCCTAAAGCTTCCAAACTCTCAAGCTTCCTATAAACTTCCTAAAATCCCTTTCTCACAAGGTCGACACAACGCGAACAGGGAAATCAGCCCCAAGGTTTATTTTTACCCACTTAAATTCAACTCTTAGTAATCGATTCACAAAATGCCCTTAAACCATCAGTTTACCTCAAAACCCATAAACCCTCATAAACCTCAAAATCCACTTTAAATACATCAAATCCTTTATTGAAAATAATGAAAGGTAATTACTCCCCATACCTTAGATTGTCGATCTGAAGTATACTCTCTTGAGTCTTTGGTAACCTTCACGAATTCCTCGCCTTTTCCTTTTTTCCTTAGAGCTCTTTCTTCTTTCCTTCTTTTCACGGTTAACCAAAAGTGAACCCTATTCTCAAAATCCTCCTTTTATATTCACTCTAACCCTTGGGCTTCTAAATTTGGCTTTCTCCATAATACCCTCACTAAACCTCATCAAAAGTCCATCTTACCCTTAATTCCTTTAATATTATTTAAAATAAATAATAATACATTATATCTCATAATATATATACTATTATTTAATTAAATAACCAAAACTTCACAAAATCACCGACCTCAACCCGAATCACTAAAATTCACCAAAATTCACGATTATAATATTTAAATAAAGTAAATAAATATTTTTACGAAATTTGGGGTGTTACAACTCTCCCCCACTTAAAGAATTTTCGCCCTCGAAAATTACCTCAAGGAAACAAAGTCGGATACGACCCCCTCATTTGATCTCCACACCTCAAGTCCAACTTTCCTCTTTCTTAGATCCTCTTAACCTTTGCAGGTATCTCTTACAAATTTCAGGTCCGAGTGCAACACTCTCGCCCGACCCATACCAACACAATGGAGTCCTACACCTCCTTCCGCACAAAACTTCATACAACGTAATTCCAACACTAGCATGAAAACTGCAAATGACCATCCCACGATCCACCTTGATCCAACACACAAGCTCTCGGTAATTCCTCTAAAGACTAAACAACCCTCTATGTCTGTCCATCTGTCTGCGGATGATAGGCAGAACTCATCCTCAACTTAGTACTCAAAGCATTTTGCAAACTCTTCCAAAACCTCGCTGTAAATCTCGGATCTCCATACGACACAATATCCGAAGGTATATTATGCCATTTCACAATTCCTCAATACACATCTCATCTAGCTTTCGCAAGGAACGATTAATCTTCATCTATAAGAATGAGCCGATTTAGTTAATTCATCCACAATCACCCAAAAAGAATCACTCCCTTTCTCAGTCTTCGGCAATCCCAACACAAAAATCCATGGACATACTACCCCATTTCCATTCTAGAATACTCAACAGTTGCATCATACCTAAGGCTTTTGAAGCTCAAACTTCGAATTCTGAAGAGTTAAACACGCATAAACGACCTCTGCAATATCCTTCTTCATAAAACATTTTCCTCGATCTCTAGAATATCTGGAACCCACACTCTATCTCGAAACCTCAACACACCATTCTCATCAATCCGGAAGTCACCTCCGTTATCTTGGTTAATCAAAGTCCATTGGTCAACCATCTTTAAGTCAGATTGCTGCCCCACTCTGATTTCTTCCAGAATACCACTCATCAACTTCAACATTCTCAACTTCACACTATCAGGAGTCTTCTCTCAAACCAAACTCAAATCTCTGAATTGTCCAATTAATTCCAACTCTTTCACCATAAGCATCGACATATGCAATGACTTTCTGCTCAACGCATCGGCCACCACATTTGCTTTGCCCGGATGATAATTCAAATAAAAATAGAAATCCTTCAACAGTTCTAACCACCTTCTTTGCCTCATGTTCAATTCTTTCTGATTAAACAAGTACTTCAAACTCCCATGATCGCTGAACACTTCAATTTAGAGCCAAACAGATAAGTCTCCAAATCTACAACACCAACACCACAGCGGCCAATTCCAAGTCATGAGTAGGATAATTCCCCTTATGAACTCGCAATTGTCTTAAAGCATAGGCAACAACTTGTCCATTATGCATCAATACTCCACCAAGACCCATCTTCGACGCATCATTGTACACCACAAAATATTCACTCGGATTAGTCAAAACCAACACCGGAGCGGTCATCAATCTCTTCTTCAATTCTACAAAACTTCCTTCACAAGCTACATCCCACACAAAAGCTTGACTCCTTCAAGTCTACTGAGTCAAAGGTAATGCCGACTTATAAAACCTCCAATAAACTTGCGGTAGTAACCCTCAAATCCTAGAAACTTCGTATCTCGGTAGCAGACTTCGGAGTCTCCCACTGTAATACAACAGCAATCCCACCACTTGAAATCACATGGCCAAGGAAATCCACTTCCTTCAACCAAAACTCATGTAACGCCCCGTTTTGCCAATTTTATTTTATTGAGTCTTTTTGGATTATTTTATTATTATTTTATTGTATTTTCGACTTTTATGTGAAAATATGTTATTTTTCGGCGGGAATATATTTTATCGCGTTTTGGGAACGTTTGCGAGAAATTTGAGTGTAGGGGTATTTTGGGCATTTGGGTGTATTTTGTTAAGTTAGTAAAGAAAAGAAAAGTAGAAATAGAAGAAAAAGAAAAAAAAAATAGAAAGAAAAGTAGAAAGAAGAAAAGAGAAGAAAAGAGGAGAAGAGAGAAAAGAGAGAAATTGGAGAAAAGCTTGGGAAATCAAGAGAACAAGTTCTAGGAATCGATTAATCGGGTAAGGGTGCGAAACTCGATTATACTATGATTGTGTATGATTATGTATGTTTGTGTGGAAGTTTTGTTGTTTTTTTCAAATATAGGTCGAAATGAGATAAACGAGTAGAAATCGATGTTTTCACGGATGAATTTCGAAATAAATTGCGTAGATTAGTCGTATGAGGTTAGGCCGAGATTATAGAGACTCGTTTCGTTGAAATCGGTTGATATTGTGAGTTTTGACATTTTTGGGTTTTGAAAATGTGAGATTTTGGTGAAAAATAAAAGTCGTGGAATCGGGTTTTTCTTGATCCTAATATGTTGGTATGTATTTATGTGATATTACCATGTATTTATTCGGAAGAAAGGAATTGAATCGGTCGGGTTTCCGGAGGGTTTTGTGTAGAGGCAGCAACTCATTTTTCTGGTTTTTAACAGGTGCAATCGATTGCAGCAGGATGCAAATCGATTGCACATGAAAAAAAAGGCGAAAAATGTGATTTCTGGGGCCGTGCAATCGATTGCACACAGGTGTAAATCGATTGCACTCTGCTGTTCTTTTTCAAAAATTTGGTTTTTTAAAAGTTGCATAACTTTTTCGTCGTTTATCCGTTTTAGCTGTTCTTTATATCGATCTGAAGCTAAAAATATGTTCTATGATTTGGTGAAGAAAAATATTATTTTTAGCCGACTTTTGGCCGACTTTACCGATTAATCGGGAATAGTTGTTTTTGATGAAATGTTGTGATGATGATTTGTGGCCGAAAGGCAAGAAAATGCTAAGTGTGGTATTTGATGATATATGCATGATTGTGGATGTGTGTGTGAATGCAATGTTAATGTCATGAGTCATTGTATGCCAAGCATCATGATGTGCATTGTTGAAACGTCCTGAGTGGCGGTTTGGTTCCTGATGGAATCTGCTATAACATCGTGTGCCTCGAAAATATGAGGCGCTGCCTGAGGACCTAAAGTGGTGGTTATAGACGATTGTGGGCCCCTTTGGAGACTTAAAGCAATCCTTAACGTCGTGTGCCTCGAAAATATGAGGCGTTGCCTGAGGACCTAAAGCGACGGGTGAACATCGTAGGCCCGACGGGGAGTTACTTGAGATTCTCTGTAACGAGCGATGGTTCCAATAGTTCCTGAGTGAACTGATGATGATACATGAGACATTGGAAGTCGGTACCGCATGGCATGTGCATAGAGTCGTTGTGTCGGTCTATGTGCATTGCATAAATCATGAATTAATTGTGTGTGAATTTGTGAATGTGATTGATGATTATATGGTATATGTGTGGTGTGTAATGGTATTCGATGCTTGAGAATTGTGCGGTATTATGTTATATGTGGTGGTGGTGAGAATGTGTTACTTGTACATTTTTTTGTTTATATATATAATTTTATTCAATTATATTATGGTTATTTTTCTCACCCTTCTGCTGTTTTATAACGCTCTATGAGGCGTTGCAGATTAGAGCTGCTGGAGGTATTCCTTTTTGTGAAGCGTTGCGTCTTCATTCTTTTGGTCGGTCGGCTCTGATATGTGACTCCGGGTAGTTAGGGTGGCCGCGTGCTATTATTTTGTATATCTGATGATATATTTTGGTTGTACATATGCTACCTGATGTATGACAAACTGTTTATATGTGTATATGTATATATGTTAATCAGATTTTAGATTTTCCGCTTTAATTCTAATTTCTGAAAAGTGGGTGTAAGGAACAAAGTTTCCTCTGTATGATTGCTACCCCACAGTTGCATATCATTATGGGCAGGTGTTGCATGTTATGTGTATGTTTGGATACTTTGATGTGATTCCCCTTTCTATGCCGTGATTCAATTATACTCTGACGAATTTTCGAATTTCCTTTTTACCGCCTTAATTGCGTGTTTTTGGGGGTATAGATCGGGGGCGTCACATTAAGTGGTATCAGAGCCAGTCCGTGTCAGTTGTGTCGTTTGCGTCTATTGTGTCTGGCATATTGGGCGAGTTGTGTTGAACAAGTTGTTGTTTAACCATAGTTTCTGCATTTGGACAAACAGAATATGGCTGGTCGTAATGATGTTGCTTTGGCTGCTGCGATGGAAGTGATGGCACGAGCTATGCAGGGTGCACCGAATGCTTCCGGAAATGATGAGTTTAGAAAGAATAAGCCGCCGGTTTTTAAAGGGAAACATGATCCGGATGGTGCACAGTTGTGGTTGATAGAGATTGAGAGGATTTTCAGGGTAATGGATTGTGACGATGATGATAAGGTGAGGTTAGGCACTCATATGCTACATGAAGAGGCTGACGACTGGTGGATCAGTACTCGTCAGGTGTTGGAAGCTGAGGAGGAGGAAGAAGAGATTACTTGGGAAGTGTTTAGCCGAGAGTTTCTAAGGAAGTATTTTCCGGAGGATGTCCGAGGAAAGAAAGAGATTGAGTTTTTGGAACTAAAACAAGGTAATTTGTTTGTTGTTGAATATACTGCTAAGTTTGTGGAACTTGTGCAGTTTTATCCTCACTATGTGGAAGCGACAGCTGAATTTTCAAAGTGTGTAAAGTATGAAAGTGGCTTGCGTCCTGAGATAAAGCAGGCGATTGGTTATCAGAGGATTCGAAGGTTTGCTGATTTGGTTGAATGCTGTAGGATTTATGATGAGGATAGTAAGGCTCGTTCTGCTCATTATAAAAGTGTAAGTGACAGGAAAGGGAAGCAACAGTTCCGTGGTGGACTGTATGTGTCACCGGCTGATAAAGGTAAACAAAGGAGTACTTTTGATCGTAGGTCAGGTGGAGGTGGTATGTCTAATTCTCCTAGGTGTTTTAAATGTGGTGAATTGGGTCATCGCCGGCATGAATGTAGGAGGAATGTGATTAAGTGTTCTAATTGTGGCGGTGAAGGGCATGTTGTAGCGGATTGTAAAAGGAAGAATGTGGTGAAATGTTACAATTGTGGGGAACCTGGTCACATTAGCTCGAAGTGTCCGAATCAGAAGAAAGCTCAGGCTAGTGGCAAAGTGTTTTCATTGGCGGGAACTCAGACCTCAAGTGCAGATCGTCTGATAAGAGGTACTTGCTTTATTAATAATATGCCTTTAATTGCTATTATTGATACTGGAGCGACTCATTCGTTTATTTCGTCTGAGTGCGCGAAGAGTTTGAATCTTGTGTTGTCTGTGATGGATTTTGAGATGGTTATTGATACTCCAGCGATGGGGTCAGTAACTACTTCTTTGGTGTGTCTAAGTTGTCCTTTGGCCATTTATGGCAAAGACTTTGTGATGGATTTGGTGTGTTTACCATTGGAAGGTTTAGATGTGGTGTTGGGAATGAACTGGTTGCAATTTAATCGGGTGCACATTGACTGTTATCATAAGCTTGTAAGGTTTCCTTCTCTTGAGGGAGATGAAGACTCGAGTTTCTTGTCTACTAAAGAGTTGAAGAAACTTTTAGCAGACGAAGCTCAATTGTTTGGTTTGTTTGCATCATTAACTGTGGATAGTCAAGTTTCTCTCGAAGTGTTTCCTGTTGTGTGTGATTTTCCTGAAGTGTTTCCTGAGGATATTTCAGATGTACCGCCAGAGAGAGAAGTTGAATTTTCGATAGATCTAGTTCCTGGTACTAGACCTATTTCTATGGCACCTTATAAAATGTCGGCATCTGAATTGGTGGAGTTGAAAAAGCAGTTAAATGAGTTGTTGGAAAAGAGGTTCGTGAGACCAAGTGTTTCTCCTTGGGGTGCTCCAGTTTTGTTAGTGAAAAAGAAAGATGGGAGTATGCGATTATGTATTGATTATCGCCAGTTGAATAAAGTGACGATTAAGAACAAATATCCGCTTCCAAGGATTGATGATCTGATGGATCAGTTGGTTGGTGCTTGTGTATTTAGTAAGATTGATTTGAGATCGGGTTATCATCATATAAGGTTGAAAGAAGAGGATATTCAGAAGACGGCCTTTAGAACAGGGTACGGTCATTATGAATATTCGGTGATGCCGTTCGGGGTTTCTAATGCGCCTGGTGTGTTTATGGAATACATGAATCGGATTTTCCACGAGCATTTGGATCGTTTTGTGGTGGTGTTTATTGATGATATTTTAATCTATTCTAAGTCTCGGGAAGAACATGCAGAGCATTTGCGTATTGTTTTGCAGGTTTTGAAGGAAAGGAAGCTTTTTGCCAAATTGTCCAAGTGTGAATTCTGGTTGTCTCAGGTGAGTTTTCTTGGGCACGTAATTTCAGGTAATGGTATTGCTGTGGATCCATCTAAAGTAGAAGCAGTTCTATAATGGGAGGCTCCTAGATCCGTTACTGAAATTCGAAGCTTTTTGGGTTTGGCTGGTTATTACCGGAGGTTCATTGAAGGTTTTTCTAAGCTAGCTCTTCCTTTGACGCAGTTGACTTGTAAGGGCAAAGCATTCATTTGGGATATTCAATGTGAAGAGAGTTTTTGTGAGCTGAAGAGAAGATTGACGACAGCTCCGATTCTGATTTTACCTAATCCTAATAATGAACCATTTGTTGTGTATTGCGATGCTTCTTTAATTGGTTTGGGTGGTGTTCTGATGCAGGAAGGTAAAGTTGTAGCTTATGCTTCAAGGCAATTAAGAGTTCATGAGAAAAATTATCCTACTCATGATCTTGAATTAGCGGCTGTGGTTTTTGTGTTGAAGATATGGAGGCACTATCTCTATGGTGCAAGGTTCGAGGTCTTTAGTGATCATAAAAGCTTGAAATATTTATTTGATCAGAAAGAGTTGAACATGAGGCAGCGGAGATGGTTGGAATTCTTGAAAGACTACGACTTTGGCTTAAATTACCATCCTGGTAAAGCTAATGTAGTAGCCAATGCATTGAGCCGGAAATCGTTGCATATGTCCGCATTGATGGTGAAAGAGTTGGAACTTTTGGAATCGTTTAGAGATTTGAGTTTGGTTTGTGAAGTGACATCGGTTAGTGTAAGGCTTGGAATGTTGAAAGTTACTAATGAATTTTTGTTGTCGGTAAGTGAGAAACAGAAGTTGGATTTGAAATTCGTTGATTTGATGAATGAGAATGTGGATTTCAAGGTTGATAATTTTGGTGTTTTGAGATTCCGTGGTCGTATTTGTATACCTGATGATGCGGAGTTGAAAAGAATGATTTTGGAGGAAGGACACCGAAGTAACTTAAGTATTCATCCGGGAGCGAATAAGATGTACCAAGATTTGAAAAAGATTTTCTGGTGGTCTGGTTTGAAAAGAGATGTGGCTCAGTTTGTGTATGCTTGTTTGACTTGTCAGAAGTCGAAGGTGGAACATTTGAGGCCTAGTGGTTTGTTGCAATCGTTGGATATTCCTGAGTGGAAATGGGATAGCATTTCGATGGATTTTGTAACGGGATTACCGAACACTCAGCGTGGGCATAATGCTATTTGGGTGATTGTGGACAGGCTGACTAAATCGGCGCATTTTATTCCGATTGACATCAGTTTTTCTTTGGAACGGTTAGCTGAGATCTATATCAGTGTGGTGGTGAAATTGCATGGGGTTCCTTTAAGTATTGTTTCTGATCGAGATCCTAGGTTTACATCGAGATTTTGGGAAAGTTTACAGAAGGCTTTGGGTTCTAGATTGAGGTTGAGTTCGGCTTATCATCCGCAGACGGATGGTCAGACCGAAAGAACGATTCAGTCTTTCGAGGATTTGTTGCGAGCGTGTGTTTTGGAACAAGGTGGTATGTGGGACAGTTATCTTGCATTGGTTGAGTTCACGTATAATAATAGTTTCCATTCTAGTATTGGAATGGTACCTTTTGAGGCTTTATATGGGCAAAGATGTAGAACGCCGTTGTGTTGGCACGAAACTGGTGAGAGTTCTGTGGTTGGACCGGAATTAGTGCAACAGACGACGGAAAAGGTAAAGTTCATTCGTGAGAGAATGAAGGCTTCTCAGAGTAGACAAAAGAGTTATCATGATCGGAGACGGAAGGATCTTGAGTTTCAAGAGGGTGATCACGTATTTCTGAGGGTTACGCCGGTAACGGGTGTTGGTCGTGCTTTGAAATCTAAGAAGCTTACTTCTCGATTTATTGGTCCTTACCAGATATCTGCGAGAGTGGGTGCTGTAGCGTATCGTGTGGCGTTACCGCCGAATCTGTCGAATTTGCATGATGTTTTTCATGTTTCACAGCTACGGAAGTATGTTCCGGACCCTTCACATGTGATTCCGATGGACGAGGTTGAGGTAAGAGATAACCTTACGATCGAGGCATTACCAGTTAGTATTTTGGATCGCGAGGTGAAGCGGTTGAGGGGTAAAGAGATTGCACTTGTGAAAGTGGCGTGGGGAGGCGCTGCTGAGGGTAATTTGACGTGGGAATTGGAGAGTAGGATGCGGGAGTCGTATCCAGAGTTGTTTGTATCAGGTAAGATTTTCGAGGACGAAAATTTCTAAGTGGGGGAGAATTGTAACGCCCCGTTTTGCCAATTTTATTTTATTGAGTCTTTTTGGATTATTTTATTGTATTTTCGACTTTTATGTGAAAATATGTTATTTTTCGGCGGGAATATATTTTATCGCGTTTTGGGAACGTTTGCGAGAAATTTGAGTGTAGGGGTATTTTGGGCATTTTGGTGTATTTTGTTAAGTTAGTAAAGAAAAGAAAAGTAGAAATAGAAGAAAAAGAAAAAAAAAATAGAAAGAAAAGTAGAAAGAAGAAAAGAGAAGAAAAGAGGAGAAGAGAGAAAAGAGAGAAATTGGAGAAAAGCTTGGGAAATCAAGAGAACAAGTTCTAGGAATCGATTAATCGGGTAAGGGTGCGAAACTCGATTATACTATGATTGTGTATGATTATGTATGTTTGTGTGGAAGTTTTGTTGTTTTTTCAAATATAGGTCGAAATGAGATAAACGAGTAGAAATCGATGTTTTCACGGATGAATTTCGAAATAAATTGCGTAGATTAGTCGTATGAGGTTAGGCCGAGATTATAGAGACTCATTTCGTTGAAATCGGTTGATATTGTGAGTTTTGACATTTTTGGGTTTTGAAAATGTGAGATTTTGGTGAAAAATAAAAGTCGTGGAATCGGGTTTTTCTTGATCCTAATATGTTGGTATGTATTTATGTGATATTACCATGTATTTATTCGGAAGAAAGGAATTGAATCGGTCGGGTTTCCGGAGGGTTTTGTGTAGAGGCAGCAGCTCATTTTTCTGGTTTTTAACAGGTGCAATCGATTGCAGCAGGATGCAAATCGATTGCACATGAAAAAAAAGGCGAAAAATGTGATTTCTGGGGCCGTGCAATCGATTGCACACAGGTGTAAATCGATTGCACTCTGCTGTTCTTTTTCAAAAATTTGGTTTTTTAAAAGTTGCATAACTTTTTCGTCGTTTATCCGTTTTAGCTGTTCTTTATATCGATCTGAAGCTAAAAATATGTTCTATGATTTGGTGAAGAAAAATATTATTTTTAGCCGAATTTTGGCCGACTTTACCGATTAATCGGGAATAGTTGTTTTTGATGAAATGTTGTGATGATGATTTGTGGCCGAAAGGCAAGAAAATGCTAAGTGTGGTATTTGATGATATATGCATGATTGTGGATGTGTGTGTGAATGCAATGTTAATGTCATGAGTCATTGTATGCCAAGCATCATGATGTGCATTGTTGAAACGTCCTGAGTGGCGGTTTGGTTCCTGATGGAATCTGCTATAACATCGTGTGCCTCGAAAATATGAGGCGCTGCCTGAGGACCTAAAGCGGTGGTTATAGACGATTGTGGGCTCCTTTGGAGACTTAAAGCAATCCTTAACGTCGTGTGCCTCGAAAATATGAGGCGTTGCCTGAGGACCTAAAGCGACGGGTGAACATTGTAGGCCCGACGGGGAGTTACTTGAGATTCTCAGTAACGAGCGATGGTTCCAATAGTTCCTGAGTGAACTGATGATGATACATGAGACATTGGAAGTCGGTACCCGCATGGCATGTGAATAGAGTCGTTGTGTCGGTCTATGTGCATTGCATAAATCATGAATTAATTGTGTGTGAATTTGTGAATGTGATTGATGATTGTATGGTATATGTGTGGTGTGTAATGGTATTCGATGCTTGAGAATTGTGCGGTATTATGTTATATGTGGTGGTGGTGAGAATGTGTTACTTGTACATTTTTGTGTTTATATATATAATTTTAGGCTTAAATAGGTTTTTCGTCCCTGTAAGTTGGCGAGATTTTGGTTTTCGTCCCTGTATCTTTTTTTTTTTTCGGTTTTAGTCCCTATATCTTACTTTTTGTTGGTGTTTAGTCCCTAAAGCCAAAATTCGCAGGAAAATCCGAAGGTTTCCTGCGGATTTTTCTGTGGATTTTCCTAAAAATCAAATTCCGCAGGAAAATCCGCAGGAAAATCTGCAAGAAAATCCGCAGGAAACCTCTGTAAGGACTAAACACCAGCAAAAAGTAAGATACAGGGACTAAAACCGAAAAAAAAAAGATACAGGGACGAAAACCAAAATCTCGCCAACTTACAGGGACGAAAAACCTATTTAAGCCATAATTTTATTCAATTATATTATGGTTGTTTTTCTCACCCTTCTGCTGTTTTATAACGCTCTATGAGGCGTTGCAGATTAGAGCTGCTGGAGGTATTCCTTTTTGTGAAGTGTTGCGTCTTCATTATTTTGGTCGGTCGGCTCTGATATGTGACTCCGGGTAGTTAGGGTGGCCGCATGCTATTATTTTGTATATCTGATGATATATTTTGGTTGTACATATGCTACCTGATGTATGACAAACTGTTTATATGTGTATATGTATATATGTTAATCAGATTTTAGATTTTCCGCTTTAATTCTAATTTCTGAAAAGTGGGTGTAAGGAACAAAGTTTCCTCTGTATGATTGCTACCCCTCAGTTGCATATCATTATGGGCAGGTGTTGCATGTTATGTGTATGTTTGGTTACTTTGATGTGATTCCCCTTTCTATGCCGTGATTCAATTATACTCTGACGAATTTTCGAATTTCCTTTTTACCGCCTTAATTGCGTGTTTTTGGGGGTATAGATCGGGGGCGTCACAACTCACACTTCGACAGCTTCACCTACAACTTCTTCTCTTCCAACACCTGCCACACAGTCCTTAATGGCTCAGCATGCTCTTCTTCAGATTTAGAGTCTATCAGAAGATCGTCAGTAAAACTCACTACAAGCTTATCCAAACACTCTAGAAAATTTCGATTCATATACTCCATGAATACCAGGTGCATTAGACACACCAAACGGCATCACAATATACTCATACTCACCATACCTCGTCTGGAAAGCTGTCTTCAAAATATCATCAGGCTTAACACGAATCTGATGATAACCATACCTCAAATCAATCTTGGTAAACACACAGACACCTACTAACTGATCCATCAAATCCTCAATCCTCGGAAGCAGACACTTATTCTATATCTTCACTTTATTCAACTGCCGATAATTAACACACAACCTCATACTTCCATCTTTCTCCTTCGCCGACCACACAGGAGCACCCCACAGGGAAACACTTGGTCGAACAACTCCATCCCAAGCAATTCTTCCAGCTATTCCTTCAATTTTGCTAACTCAGAAACATACATCTCGTATGCAATCACCGACATCAAACTTGCATCAAGTACCAGGTCGATAGCAAGTTCCACTCCACACTACGGTGGTACATCACTAATATCTCATGGGAACACCTCCAAATAGTCACACACCATAGGTAGCTCACACACCACCGCATCCTCTTAATCTTCAAAGAATCCAACATCATAAACACCTTTGCACTATCTTTCACAGACTCACCCACTTGCTTCACAGAACAAACAACTCTTCACCTTCGTCGAAATTAGATTCAGGTGGTCGTCGGGAATTACACACCACCGGCATATCACTAGTCGCCACCCTGTTCTTTATCCTTCAAAAAGCAGACATCAACAATACCTGATCGTTTTCCTCGGGACATTCTAGCTCCACTGACAGGCAAGAAACTCTAATCTCATCTTTAAATCTATTAGTCGGCATCGACTCATCAAAACAATCTGTAAACGCCCGACTTAACCCCAAACAATTCACTGCACACACTACTCAAGCTCGCAAGACACGGCTATCCCATCCAACATGATCCCGTCTATTATCAACAAGAGATTAAGGGTGATCAGTTCCTCAATTTTTCAATAACACTCGATATCATGAGGCGGTACAAACTATCTCCACTGACTATCGCAGAGTCCAACACCATACTTAGCCAACGCTCCACACTCGAAACACCTTGGAGAAGCACCATCTTCTCCCCCACTTGTTTCATTCCCAACCTGTAAAAGGAAAACAAAACAAGCATCTACAGTGTTTTTACGCACATGTCGCATACTAGGAAAACAAACAACATTAGACAACCTGGCCAGACGGATCAACCAGGCTCTGATACCACTAATGTAACACCCTTTTCTACCCCCAATAATGTTGCAGCAAAAACAACTCAAATTATCAGAGTAAAGCATCAAAATCACCTCAAAGGGTGCACATTTCTCATTTAAAATCAAAATAATAACCTTTCCCTGTAAACAAATGGTTTTCCTCAAAGTTTCACAAAAAGCCTTCACATGGCAGCGGAACTCAGAATTTTCAAATAAAGGGTTTTCAACAAAAGGCCCTCAGAAGTAGCAGCAGAACCACCATAGCCACAAATAATAAAAAAGGTTTTATAATAAACCATAACATCAAATAACAACAAATAAATCACATGATTCGACTCGACGACCCAACCCGATGTTACACTATCAGAGCAAGACCCTCTACATCGACCAAAAGCAATAACCTCAAAAGTCCTCGAGGTCATCCACATCTAAGCCGGATCACCTGCGCGTTACCCACGTGGAGGCAACATTCAAACAGGCAGGGTGAGTAATCACAATTCATAATAATCAATATAGAACAAGATATACATAAAATGGCATTATCTTCATATACAACATCTTCAGGGTCATCACAAGGAAACATCAAAATCACAACCAACATCATAAAATACAACAATGCCAATTAAATGCAAATGCACAACAAGACTCATGCATGTGGTACCAATTGTCATAATCGATGGACACTAGGCCATCACCCCTCCAAAGATCCCCGTCAATAGGATCGATTCCGCATTGGAACCCGAGGACGTCATAATCACCTCATATCCGCACAATGGGAATGAAGCTTCGTCACAGAGTATGCATATGAATGCATGATGCACAACGTCAATAATCACCATCATTAAATAAACATCATTATGTGCATCTTCATTCATCAACAAAAGCCATCATATACATTGTCATTCATCAAAACCTCATGTTAATTATATCATCATGTATTCATCAAAAACATCATGAATCATCATTGCCAAATCATCAATACACGCATCAAGATAATCATGTAAAATCCTCAATGTACTCATGGTACTTCACATCGTCATTTTATCCTCACATAAACACCTAATAATCATCAATAACATCATATCATCATTTAATCACGAAAAATCACATATATAATCCTCTCACAATTCATCAGTCATATCATATCGTCATCATTTATCAATTCTCATATAAATCATGTCATCATATATTCATCAAAACATCACAAATCAGCACCTCAATATCATAAAGAACATCATGGTAACTCATCATAAATATCACAACATCAAACACCAGAACAACACGGCACCAGAAACGAAATTTAACGAATAGCAGACATTCGCTCCAGGATTCTCTAGGCAAACCTGTTCGCTACAACCTTCGCTTAGCGAAGCGGGCAGTGAATCCCACAGACACCACACCAAGACACCAGAAACCACCATCTGTCATACTCGCTGGTTTATTCGTTATGTGAAGCCACTCGCTGATTCATTCGCTTAGCGAGACTTCCAGCGAATCCCCACTTCTACTCTAGAATCATCTCAGTACCCACACCCATGTTATCGCGCATTCGCTGTGCTGCTCGCTTTGCGAGCCTTGGCAAACGTTCGCCTAAGGAAGCAATGGTTCGCTTAGCGAACCTGCGATTACAGCAAATCGCTGCTACGCATCAGTAGCTCCACAACCTCTAAAGTACCTGCAATTACAACCCCAAATGACCCAGAAACATCCCTATAACAGTCCTAATGCATCACGGAAATTAAAGACCTAAAACCTACGTCTGTTAGGTCGA
Organism: Lathyrus tuberosus; assembly: GCA_022829125.1. NCBI lineage: Eukaryota > Viridiplantae > Streptophyta > Magnoliopsida > Fabales > Fabaceae > Lathyrus > Lathyrus tuberosus. Next base: position 4,966,220 of record JALAZF010000381.1, read on the forward strand.
TTCAGGACACTACGGGAAACCTTAATTTCCCTAAAGCTTCCAAACTCTCAAGCTTCCTATAAACTTCCTAAAATCCCTTTCTCACAAGGTCGACACAACGCGAACAGGGAAATCGGCCCCAAGGTTTATTTTTACCCACTTAAATTCAACTCTTAGTAATCGATTCACAAAATGCCTTTAAACCATCAGTTTACCTCAAAACCCATAAACCCTCATAAACCTCAAAATCCACTTTAAATACATCAAATCCTTTATTGAAAATAATGAAAGGTAATTACTCCCCATACCTTAGATTGTCGATCTGAAGTATTCTCTCTTGAGTCTTTGGTAACCTTCACGAATTCCTCGCCTTTTCCCTTTTTCCTTAGAGCGCTTTCTTCTTTCCTTCTTTTCACGGTTAACCAAAAGTGAACCCTATTCTCAAAATCCTCCTTTTATATTCACTCTAACCCTTGGGCTTCTAAATTTGGCTTTCTCCATAATACCCTCACTAAACCTCATCAAAAGTCCGTCTTACCCTTAATTCCTTTAATATTATTTAAAATAAATAATAATACATTATATCTCATAATATATATACTATTATTTAATTAAATAACCAAAACTTCACAAAATCACCGACCTCAACCCGAATCACTAAAATTCACCAAAATTCACGATTATAATATTTAAATAAAGTAAATAAATATTTTTACGAAATTTGAGGTGTTACAACTCTCCCCCACTTAAAGAATTTTCGCCCTCGAAAATTACCTCAAGGAAACAAAGTCGGATACGACCCCCTCATTTGATCTCCACACCTCAAGTCCAACTTTCCTCTTTCTTAGATCCTCTTAACCTTTGCAGGTATCTCTTACAAATTTCAGGTCTGAGTGCAACACTTTCGCCCGACCCATACCAACACAATGGAGTCCTACACCTCCTTCCGCACAAAACTTCATACAACGTAATTCCAACACTAGCATGAAAACTGCAAATGACCATCCCACGATCCACCTTGATCCAACACACAAGCTCTCAGTAATTCCTCTAAAGACTAAACAACCCTCTATGTCTGTCCATCTGTCTGCGGATGATAGGCAGAACTCATCCTCAACTTAGTACTCAAAGCATTTTGCAAACTCTTCCAAAACCTCGCTGTAAATCTCGGATCTCCATACGACAAAATATCCGAAGGTATCTTATGCCATTTCACAATTCCTCAATACACATCTCATCTAGCTTTCACAAGGAACGATTAATCTTCATCTGTAAGAATGAGCCGATTTAGTTAATTCATCCACAATCACCCAAAAAGAATCACTCCCTTTCTCAATCTTCGGCAATCCCAACACAAAAATCCATGGACATACTACCCCATTTCCATTCTAGAATACTCAACAGTTGCATCATACCTAAGCCTTTTGAAGCTCAAACTTCAAATTCTGACGAGTTAAACACGCATAAACGACCTCTGCAATATCCTTCTTCATAAAACATTTTCCTCGATCTCTAGAATATCTGGAACCCACACTCTATCTCGAAACCTCAACACACCATTCTCATTAATCCGGAAGTCACCTCCGTTATCTTGGTTAATCAAAGTCCATTGGTCAACCATCTTTAAGTCAGATTGCTGCCCCACTCTGATTTCTTCCAGAATACCACTCGTCAACTTCAACATTCTCAACTTCACACTATCAGGAGTCTTCTCTCAAACCAAACTCAAATCTCTGAATTGTCCAATTAATTCCAACTCTTTCACCATAAGCATCGACATATGCAATGACTTTCTGCTCAACGCATCGGCCACCACATTTGCTTTGCCCGGATGATAATTCAAATAAAAATCGAAATCCTTCAACAGTTCTAACCACCTTCTCTGCCTCATGTTCAATTCTTTCTGATTAAACAAGTACTTCAAACTCCCATGATCGCTGAACACTTCAATTTAGAGCCAAACAGATAAGTCTCCAAATCTACAACACCAACACCACAGCGGCCAATTCCAAGTCATGAGTAGGATAATTCCCCTTATGAACTCGCAATTGTCTTAAAGCATAGGCAACAACTTGTCCATTATGCATCAATACTCCACCAAGACCCATCTTCGACGCATCATTGTACACCACAAAATATTCACTCGGATTAGTCAAAACCCACACCGGAGCGGTCATCAATCTCTTCTTCAATTCTACAAAACTTCCTTCACAAGCTACATCCCACACAAAAGCTTGACTCCTTCAAGTCTACTGAGTCAAAGGTAATGTCGACTTATAAAAACTCCAATAAACTTGCGGTAGTAACCCTCAAATCCTAGAAACTTCGTATCTCGGTAGCAGACTTCAGAGTCTCCCACTGTAATACAACATCAATCTTAGAGGGATCAACAGTAATCCCACCACTTGAAATCACATGGCCAAGGAAATCAACATCCTTCAACCAAAACTCACACTTCGACAGCTTCACCTACAACTTCTTCTCTTCCAACACCTGCCACACAGTCCTTAATTGCTCAGCATGCTCTTCTTCGGGTTTAGAGTCTATCAGAAGATCGTCAGTAAAACTCACTACAAGCTTATCCAAACACTCTAGAAAATTTCGATTCATATACTCCATGAATACCAGGTGCATTAGACACACCAAACGGCATCACAGTATACTCATAGTCACCATACCTCGTCTGGAAAGCTATCTTCGAAATATCATCAGGCTTAACACGAATCTGATAATAACCATACCTCAAATCAATCTTGGTAAACACACAGACACCTACTAACTGATCCATCAAATCCTCAATCCTCGGAAGCAGACACTTATTCTATACCGTCACTTTATTCAACTGCCGATAATCAACACACAACCTCATACTTCCATCTTTCTCCTTCGCCGACCACATAGGAGCACCCCACAGGGAAACACTTGGTCGAACAACTCCATCCCAAGCAATTCTTCCAGCTATTCCTTCAATTTTCCTAACTCAGAAACATACATCTCATATGCAATCGCCGACATCAAACTTGCATCAAGTACCAGGTCGATAGCAAGTTCCACTCCACACTACGGTGGTACATCACTAATATCTCATGGGAACACCTCCAAATAGTCACACACCATAGGTAGCTCACACACCACCGCATCCTCTTAATCTTCAAAGAATCCAACATCATAAACACCTTTGCACTATCTTTCACAGACTCACCCACTTACTTCACAGAACAAACAACTCTTCACCTTCGTCGAAATTAGATTCAGGTGGTCGTCAGGAATTACACACCACCGGCATATCACTAGTCGCCACCCTGTTCTCTATCCTTCAAAAAGCAGACATCAACAATACCTGATCGTTCTCCTCGGGACATTCTAGCTCTACTGACAGGCAAGAAACTCTAATCTCATCTTTAAATCTATTAGTCGGCATCGACTCATCAAAACAATCTGTAAACGCCCGACTTAAACCCAAATAATTCACTGCACACACTACTCAAGCTCGCAAGACACGGCTATCCCATCCAACATGATCCCGTCTATTATCAACAAGAGATTAAGGGTGATCAGTTCCTCAATTTTTCAATAACAGTCGATATCATGAGGTGGTACAAACTATCTCCACTGACTATCGCAGCGTCCAACACCACACTTAGCCAACGCTCCACACTCGAAACACCTTGGAGAAGCACCATCTTCTCCCCCACTTGTTTCATTCCCAACCTGTAAAAGGAAAACAAAACAAGCATCGACAGTGTTTTTACGCACATGTCGCATACTAGGAAAACAAACAACATTAGACAACCTGGCCAGACGGACCAACCAGGCTCTGATACCACTTATGTAACACCCTTTTCTACCCCCAATAATGTTGCAGCAGAAACAACTCAAATTATCAGAGTAAAGCATCAAAATCACCTCAAAGGGTGCACATTTCTCATTTAAAATCAAAATAATAACCTTTCCCTGTAAACAAATGGTTTTCCTCAAAGTTTCACAAAAAGCCTTCACATGGCAGCGGAACTCAGAATTTTCAAATAAAGGGTTTTCAACAAAAGGCCCTTAGAAGTAGCAGCAGAACCACCATAACCACAAATAATCAAAAAGGTTTTATAATAAACCATAACATCAAATAACGATAAATAAATCACATGATTCGACTCGACGACCCAACCCGATGTTACACTATCAGAGCAAGACCCTCAACATCGACCAAAAGTAATAACCTCAAAAGTCCTCGAGGGCATCCACATCTAAGCCGGATGACCTGCATGTTACCCACGTGGAGACAACATTCAAACAGGCAGGGTGCGTAATCACAATTCATAATAATCAATAAAGAACAAGATATACATAAAATGGCATTATCTTCATATACAACATCTGAAGGTGTGAAAAACGCAAGAAAGGGGGGTTTGAATTGGTTTTTAAAAATAATCGTTTCTTTTGAATAGCTTTCCTTGTTAAAACTTTTTCCCTTTTCTAAAGAACAACAGATTGGTTAAACAAAAAGATATAAACATGTTATGTTTATACTAGTTCACTTGAGAATCTCCCAAGTTAGTCTAGTCCACCCGCCAAGGTGATTTTGCCTCTCTCAACGAGGTCTTAATCCACTATTCAACAAAACATTACACTGCATGAGCTACACAGCTGGTGACTAACAACAACCTCTAGAACTCACACGATCTAGACTTCTCAAGTAATCCAACCACACATGTCTTACTCAAGGCACAACCTCTAAGACACACGCCCTAGACTTCTCAAGAGATCTAATCACTAAGACTCTCTTAAGGAATACAACTTTTAAGTTCAGACACAATGAGTTTAGAGAGAATTGCTTCTTATCAAGCTGATAACGTAAACGCGATTTTAGACCAAGAATGACTTCAGAAAGAACAGACTTTAAAATGTATTGTAGTAGTTCACATGTGTGTCTTTCTTCAAGTCTTTGAGCTTTCTTTTATAGCCGAGTGAAAAGAGCTGTTGAAATGAAATCATGATAGCTAAGTAGGCTTACGGCTGGAAGCGTGAGGACAGGTACAAAATCTTCTACATGCAGCGCGTCCTGTCTGTGTCAGATTGTCTTGTTTGTATTTCGCACAGTCTTCGAGAATTTTAACATTGTAATGTGGTACAGCTGTACAGTGTGGCAGGTTTTCTGGGCTTCTCAACTTCTGAGGCTTTTTGTGAGCGTGAGTAATAAGGGAAACCATTGCTCAGTTCTTGAGATTATCAAGTCTTTGAATCATCAGCTCTGCGCTTCCAGAATCTTCAGAACTTGTCTTTAGAACCTTGTTCTCTTAATCCACTTTCTTCAAATTATCAGAGTTTTCTGATAATATTTGATTGAAGCATGAGAGTCGACTTTGGGTAGGTCTTCAGAACCTTGATCGAAAATCGTGAGGCTTCATCATTTGGACTTCGTCCCATCAGAACCCTTGTCCCTTGATCTTCAGAATTCATTTTCTTTCTCTTTTCGTATCAGAGTTATGTGAATCTTGTCTTATCTTCGAATTGAGTTCATTTCTTCGAAGCATCTTTCATTAAGCATTGCGCCAATTCACGGAAGCAGAACCTGTTTGCTAGGTTCTCATAAATAACAACATTAGTTGCACAAAATTGTTCATACAAATATTCATCAATTATCATTAAAACTTAGAGATAATATTGCAGAACCAAGTCTTGTTCTCACAATCTCCCCCTTTTTGATGATGACAAAACTATATAATTTGATGACACAATTTTGATATATATAACACAGGGAAAATGAAAAGGTTTTTAGGATAGCTTATCCTTTTTATGAAGTGCTCCCCCTGAGTATTAGATTAAGGTTCTTGCTTGGGGCTCCCCCTGACTTCATTAACCTTTTGAGTATTTCTTCATCATCAGAATTCTGAGTTATCTGCACAGAAGAAAAAAATACAGAAAAACAATCTAATAGAGATAATGGATATATCTGTTAGCATGCAAGCAACATTGTTTTTCAGAGAAGGATTATAGGATCAAAATTATCACATTCATACTTTCTCCCCCTTTTTGTCATAAATCAAAAATATTAAAACAGGTATGTCCAAGGGTGAAAAACACAGAACTAAAGCTTAAAAGAAAAACAGAGGTTTATTTGTTGTCAGAGGACAGTTTGTCCCAGATTTTTTTCATCATGATCTGAAGATTTTCATTGACAGTATCTTGCTTGTCAAACCTTTCTCTGAAGTTCTTCTGTTTAGTTTTGATTTCATCAACGGCGTCTCCCAGACGCTTGATAACAGGATCAGAGGTGGAAGCAATCATAGTACTTTCTTTAGCTCTTTCAGCCTCGACAGCTTCTTGTGCCTTTCTAGCAGCTTGCTCTTCTGCTTCTTTAGCAGCCTTTTCTTCAGCTTCTTTCTGCTTAACAGCCAAGAACTTGAGTACTCTGACTCTTGCTTCAGCTTCTGCTCTCTCCTTAGCTTTTGCTAGTTCAGTAGTTATGGTTGTGTTTGAGAAACTTACAATTCTTGTAAGTTCCATGTCCAGCCACTTTTGAAAACTTTGACAGGCACTCTCAAGTTCCATGAGCTTTGTGCTTGTACAAAGTTCTGCTCTTAACCTAGCAAACTTCTCAAGTGCTTTGTCATGAAATTGACTTGTACATTCTTCAAAGGAAGTTGGAGGTGGAGTATTGTAGACAACCAGAGCGAGGTTGGATTTATCAGAGTTGGTTTCAGATGGTGGTTGCTGAGATAAGTTAATCTCAGTAGCAGCAGGTTTAGGTGGTTGTTGTTGATTGTTAGGAGAGGTGACTTCTAGATTGTCAGAGTTCATGAGGTTTTTAGGTAAGACAATTTCTAGAGATTCATAGGAGGTTCCCTCAGAACTAGATTTAGTAATGGGAGCTAGAGATTCAGAGATTTAATTGGTTGGTTATAGTTCATTTGGCTGAATTGTTGAGGTAGTTGTTGTTGAAATATGGTTAAAAACAATCTCAGACAGGATTGGGGTAGTTATTGATGGACTGTTTGTTGATTTATTAGTGGTTGGTAAAGGAATAGAGAAAGATGGAGGTTTAAACCTTACTTGTGGAATGGAGGTAGAGGTGATTGATGAAGATGGTGCAGCACCTGATGGATTTGCATCAACTTTATTGATTTTCTCAAGAAGAAGGGCTTCTTTTCTGGAGATTTCAGTTTCATCCTTTTTCTTCTTTTTCCCCTCCGCATCCTCTTCAACAAGCTTCCTCTTACTCCTGGTAATATGCTTTGACTGAGGAACAGCTTCTTCAACTCTAGATTCTGCTTCTCTCATTATGGCAATGTAAGAGGCTATTGCTGTTGGATTATCTTCTTTGCTGTAGAATGGATAGTTTTCCACTAGATTCCTGATCTTTTTCACCGTGTCGGGAGAAATAGGTGTTGGTTTCACCTCTACACTTGCAATCATCTTCATATGTTTAAGATTTACAGCATTGAAAACTTCTCCAACTCTTTCATTCAGATATTTCGTGAAATTTGCTTCCTTGGTCAGATAATCCACTAATCCGCATTCAACCAGAATGTCAGAGATCAGTCTTCCAAAACGAATGTAGTTGACAATCTTCTTTTCTGGTGAGGCCGTTGTTCTAGTTTTGCGCACCATATCCCTTAAATAGTAGAACAGAATGGAGGGAAGGCACATTTTCCCATGTTTGTGCAGATAGTACAACATATGTTTTTGATTTGCATTGGCAAAATCTGTAGCACTCTTTGCCGGTCTTGGATTGATGCATCCAAGAATGATCTTGTGCCAGATCCTTAGGTTGTCACACAAGTTTTTGCTTTTGTAGTCCATTGTTCCTGATTGACAGCTCTTGAAGATAGCTTTGTTGATGACTGACTCAGATTTCTCAGTTTTTCCGTACACCCTATTTCCTTCCAAGAACTTCATTCCTAGCAATTCGGAGATAGATCTCTCAGTGATGATAATCTTCTGCTCCAGAACAAAAGATACCACATGGAATTCGTCTGTATCTGCATGTTTCCAGAATTCTTTCACTAGATCATCAAAGCATGGAACTCTTAGTCTATCAAAGTAATTCTTCCATTCTTGAGCACCCAATTGATCAATTAGGTTAAACTCATTATCAAAGAGGTTGTCGAAATCAACATCTAGCTCTTTCAGAACAGTTAGGTCATTTGCATGTGTCACACATGTCACAGAGCGAGTTCTCTGGGTGACATGGTTTTCATCAATTGAGGGAAGATTTAATGGATCTGAACCAACTGGTTCAGTTGTTGAGAGAGTAGTAGTGGGTGTGACGGATGAGGATGGTAGTTCTTGGGAGATTTAAACAGTGTCTTGTTGATGAGTGTTCATCCTTACGGTGGTAAGAAGGAATGAGGATTGATCTTTGAGTTGATTTTAAGGGAGTGATAGATAGAGAGAGAATTAGATGAGAGTTGATTAACTTTTTAGGGTTTGTGAGAGAGAGAAAAAAAATTCTCGAGGGTTTAAAGGACAGATACACTCTTGAGGGGATAAGCTAATAAATGTGATAAAGTTGAGTCAACCTCGAGAGAAATGCTGTTCATTTAATTTGAATAGTTAAAGTGACTTAATTTTATTTAAATCACGTGCAAAAATAATTTTCCGAAAATATGACATGTCACAAAATTATCAAAACTTGAGATGCGTTAAGAAAATGGTTCTGATGATTTGAAAAATGCTTTTCTCTGACTAAACACATGAGGTTCTGAAAATGTTTTATTCTGAACAGTATTTCATATTCAGGTGTTTTAAAATGATTAGATATCTATCTTCAGCTAAGGGTTTTATGAAAATATCAGCCCACTGATGGTCTGTATCAATGAATTTTAAGCATAGAGTTCCCTTCTGAACATAGTCCCTAATAAAGTGATGCTTTATTTCAATGTGTTTAGCCCTAGAATGCAAAATTGGATTTTTACTTAAGCAGATAGCAGCAGTATTATCACAGAAGATAAGAATGTTACTCTCATATATCTGATAGTCTTCCAGCTGATTTTTATCCATAGCATTTGAGTACTGCATAGGGAAGCCGATATGTATTCTGCTTCAGCTGTTGAGAGAGAAATTGTAGATTGTCTCTTGTTTGACCATGAGATTAGATTGCTTCCTAAGAACTGACAGTTCCCCGATGTGCTCTTTCTTTCTAATCTGTCTCCGGCATAGTCTGCATCGCAGTAACCAGAAAGAGTATACTCTGATGTTTTCTTATACATCAGGCCAAGGTTAGTTGTTCTTTTCAGATACCTTAGAATTCGCTTGACAACGGTTAAATGTGATTCTCTTGGATCTGATTGGAATCTAGCACATAGATATACACTGAATAATATATCAGGTCTAGAAGCAGTTAGATATAAGAGAGAACCTATCATGCCACGATAGAGTTTTTGACAAACCTTAACTCTTGTTTCTTCCTTTCCCATGACACACGTTGGATGCATTGGTGTTTTAGCAATGTTGCAATCCGTCATATTGAACTTCTTCAGAAGTTCTTTTGTGTACTTGGTTTGATGAATGTAAGTGGCCTCTGATCTTTGATCACTCTGAATTTCAAGGAAGAACTTTAGTTCTCCCATGAGGCTCATTTCAAATTCGGCCTGCATTAACTTTGAAAATTCTTGACATAGAGAGGAGTTAGCCGAACCAAAAATAATGTTATCAACATAGATTTGAACAATGAGAATGTCATTCTTATATGTCTTGCAGAAAAGAGTTGTGTCAACCTTTCCTCTGGTGAAATTGTTTTCTAATAAAAATTTGCTCAATCTATCATACCAAGCTCTGGGAGCTTGCTTTAAACCATAGAGTGATTTTTTAAGTTTAAAAACAAAGTCTGATTTTTATGAATTTTCAAACCCAGGAGGTTGTTTGACATAAACTTCTTTTGATATATGGCCATTTAAGAATGCGCTCTTAACATCCATTTGATATAGAGTGATGTCATGATTCACTGAAAAGGATATTACTAAACGTATTGCTTCAAGTCTAGCAACTGGAGCAAATGTTTCGTTGTAGTCAATTCCTTCTTGTTGACTGTATCCTTGAGCAACGAGTCGTGCTTTGTTTCTGACAACTTCCCCTTTTTCATTCAGCTTGTTCCTAAATACCCACTTAGTTTCTATTACATGAACATCCTTAGGTTTAGGAACTAGATCCCAAACATCATTTTTGGAGAACTGGTTAAGTTCTTCTTCCATAGCCAGAATCCAATCTTTGTCCATGAGAGCTTCTTCAATTGTAGCTGGTTCTATCAACGATACTAGTCCTAGAAGTGTTTCTTCTGATGGTCTAAAGGTTGATATGGTTCTGATAGGAGCATCTTTGTTACCCAGAATTAGTTCCTCAGGATGGGATGTGGACAATCTTTTTCTTCGTTGAGACGGGGTATTTGGAGTTACTTCAGTGGTTTCTGGTGTAGGATCTTGCTGTTCTTTGACTTCCTCTACCTCTTCCTTAGATTCAGAGAATCTGATTTCTAAATCTGCAAGTTTCTCAACTAGCTCTGACTTTTCTGAGTCAGGCTTGTCATTAAATCTAACATGAATGGATTCCTCCACAATTCTTGATTCTGTGTTGTAAACTCTGTAGTCTTTCGAGCGTTCAGAGTATCCCAACAACAGACACTTCTGTGCTTTGGAATCAAACTTGCTAAGATTCTCTTTAGTGTTAAGCATAAAACAGACACATCCAAATGGATGAAAGTAAGAAATGTTGGGTAATTTATTCTTCCACAATTCATATGGAGTTTTATTCAATATTGGTCTTATAGAGATTCTATTTTGAATATAGCATGTTGTGTTGATTGCTTCTGCCCAGAAATGCTTAGCTATGTTAGTTTCTTGGATCATGGTGCGAGCCATTTCTTGCAAAGTTCGATTCTTTCTTTCTACAACTCCGTTTTTTTGTGGAGTTCTAGGGCAAGAAAAATCGTGAGATATTCCATGTGAATCAAAAAGTTCTTCAAAGTTTTTATTTTCAAATTCTCCACCATGATCACTTCTGACTCTGACTATTTTAGAATTTTTCTCTTTTTGTACTTGGGTGCAGAAGGAAGCAAACACAGAATGTGATTCATCCTTGTGTTATAAGAATTTTACCCATGTCCATCTGCTGTAGTCATCAACGATGACTAGTCCATATTTCTTACCATTGAGAGAGGCTGTTTTTACAGGGCCAAACAGATCAATGTGAAGAAGTTCCAACGGTCTAGAGGTAGAAACAACATTTTTAGTTTTGAAAGATGTTTTTGAAAACTTTCCTTTCTGACATGCTTCACAAAGAGCATCTGACGAATATTTCAGATTTGGAAAGCCTCTAACAAGACCAAGCTTGTTAAGCTGAGAGATTCTTCTCAGACTAACATGGCCAAGACGTCTGTGCCAGACCCATTGCTCTTCATTTACAGAAACAAGACATTTTACATTTTAATGTTTTAAATCAAATAACTTAATTTTGTAAGTGTTATTTTTCCTCTTTCCGTTGAATAAGACAGATCCATCCTTCTGACTTACAGCTTTACAAGATGTTTGATTAAAAATGAGATCATAACCACTGTCGCTAAGTTGACTTATTGACAACAGAATATGCATTAGACCTTCTACTAACAGAACATTTTTAATGGAAGGAAACTTACCATTTCCAACAGTTCCGGAGCCAATGATTCTTCCTTTCCGATTTCCTCTGAAACCGACAACGCCTCCAGGTTTAAGTTTCAGATCGTGGAACATAAGCCTTTCTCCCGTCAAGTGTCACGAGCACCCACTGTCCAGGTACCATGAGTGGTGTTTCAATGGAGCTATTAAGGATATCTGCAACATAGATTATCTTGTTTTTAGGTACCCATTTTGTGGGTCCTTTCACATTAGTTCTTCCAAAGGTTCTGATCCCTTTAGATTTCCGTACGTTAGTGAAACGGTGTGGAGTTTGTGCATAGTGTTCGTGTTTAGGGTATTTCCTTAGTGTGTGTGTTTGTGTAATCCCAGTGTTTGAGCCTTTTGGTTCTGAATGCTTAAGGCCAGTACCATAGGGAATAAATTGTTTGAATAGAGGTATTATTTTGATGTTTCTGGTTTCATCATATGGTTGAGATGGTCCTGAATATCCTAGACCTCTACTGCCATTTCTACTGACTCCATAGATTAGTGAAGCCATTTTGCTTCTATCTACGCTTTTGGCAAGAAAATTTTTAAATGCGTTATCATATTTGTCTTCTTTACTAGTGTTAGTTGAGTTTGAAACAATTTCTTCTTCTAACTCAGATATTTTACATTTCAGGACAGTGTTTGAATTTTCTAAGACAAATATTTTTTCATTTTGTTCAGAAATGGTTTTCTTGTTTTTTGTAAGATCATCTGAAGAAAATATAAAACTCTTTTTCAAGATTTTGAATTTGCTTTGAAGGTTTTGATATCATTTTATAAGTTCAGTTAATCCTAATTCAAGTTCAGATCGTGATAAGGAAGAAAGTACCTCTCTTTCATTGTCGGAGTCTGATAGTTCTTCCTCTGACGAGTCACTTCGGGTTTCTGCCATGAAAGCCATGTTGACCCGACCTTCATCAGCATCATCTTCAGATTCCGAATCATCTCAGGTTGCCATGAGACCCTTTTTAGTTTTCCTAGGTCTTTCTTCTTTCTTGGCCTTTGGGCAGTCATATTTGAGATGTCCAGGTTCTTTGCATTCCAAGCACGTAAAATCTTTTCCATAGTTTCTTCTTTGACCAGATGTAGATTCGAATCTTCTCCTTGGTCCTTTGAACTTGTTCCTTCTGTATTTCCAAAGTTGACTTATCTTTCTTGATATGAGTGATATATCATCTTCTTCTGAATCTTCTTCAGATTCTTCCATTTCTTCTTCTGCCTGATACGCCTTCTCCTTTTCTGGCTTTGCCTTTAGTGCAATGGATTTGTTTTTCTTCTGAGGTTCATCTCCTTGAAGCTCTATTTCATGACTTCTTAAAGAACTGATAAGTTCTTCAAGACTGATATTATTCAAATCCTTTGCAAGTTTCAAGGCAGTCACCATTGGTCTCCATTTTGCTGGAAGACTTCTGATGATTTTCTTGACATGATTAGCAATAGAGTAGCCTTTGTTCAGAACTCTGAGTCCGGCAACAAGCATTTGAAACCTCGAGAACATGGTTTCAACAGACTCATCTTCTTCCATTTTGAAGACTTCGTATTTCTGGATTAGCGCAAGAGCCTTTGTCTCCTTGACTTGAGCATTTCCTTCGTGAGTCATACGAATAGAGTCAAAGATGGATTTTGCAGTTTCTTTGTTTGTGATTTTCTCATACTCGGTATAAGAAATTGCGTTCAACAGAATGGTTCTTGCTTTGTGATGATTTTTGTAAGTTTTCTTATGAGCATCTGTAAACTCACTTCTTTCAATCTTTTTACCTACAGAATCTATAGGATGACTATAGTCATCAAGTACTAGATCCCATACATCTAGATCAAATGATAAGAAAGAACTTTCAATTCTATCTTTCCAATAATCAAACTTTTCGCCATCAAAGATAGGAGGTTTTGCAGTGTAAGATTCTCTTTCAATAACATTTGTTTCAGAAGTTGTTGGTGGTGGTGTAGTCATTGTTTTTCACACTTGGATCGGTACTGAACACTGTAAAGTGCTTGATAAAAATTCAATATTTTTATCACCTCAGAACCGGAGCTCTGATGCCAATTGAAGGTGTGAAAAATGCAAGAAAGGGGGGTTTGAATTGGTTTTTCAAAATAATCGTTTCTTTTGAATAACTTTCCTTGTTAAAACTTTTTCCCTTTTCTAAAGAACAACAGCTTGGTTAAACAAAAAGATATAAACACGTTATGTTTATACTAGTTCACTTGAGAATCTCCCAAGTTAGTCTAGTCCACCCGCCAAGGTGATTTTGCCTCTCTCAACAAGGTCTTAATCCACTATTCAACAAAATAGTACACTGCACGAGCTACACAGCTGGTGACTAACAACAACCTCTAGAACTCACACGTTCTAGACTTCTCAAGTAATCCAACCACACAGGTCTTACTCAAGGCACAACCTCTAAGACACACGTCCTAGACTTCTCAAGAGATCTAATCACTAAGACTCTCTTAAGGAATACAACTTTTAAGTTCAGACACAATGAGTTTACAGAGAATTGCTTCTTATCAAGCTGATAACGTAAACACGATTTTAGACCAAGAATGACTTCAGAAAGAACAGACTTAAAAATGTATTATAGCAGTTCGCATGTGTGTCTTTCTTCAAGTCTTTGAGCTTCCTTTTATAGCCGAGTGAAAAGAGCCGTTGAAATGAAATCATGATAGCTAAGTAGGCTTACAGCTGGAAGCGTGAGGACAGGTACAAAATCTTCTACATGCAGCGCGTCCTCTCTGTGTCAGATTGTCTTGTTTGTATTTCGCACAGTCTTCGAGAATTTTAACGCTGTAATGTGGTACAGCTATACAGTGTGGCAGGTTTTCAGGGCTTCTCAACTTCAGAGGCTTTTTGTGAGCGTGAGTAAGAAGGGAAACCATTGCTCGGTTCTTGAGATTATCAAGTCTCCGAATCATCAGCTCTGCGCTTCCAGAATCTTCAGAACTTGTCTTTAGAACCTTGTTCTCTTAATCCACTTTCTTCAAATTATCAGAGGTTTCTGATAATATTTGATTGAAGCATGAGAGTCGACTTTGGGTAGGTCTTCAGAACCTTGATCGAAAATCGTGAGGCTTCATCATTTGGACTTCGTCCCATCAGAACCCTTGTCCCTTGATCTTCAGAATTCATTTTCTTTCTCTTTTCGTATCAGAGTTATGTGAATCTTGTCTTATCTTCGAATTGAGTTCATTTCTTCGAAGCATCTTTCATTAAGCATTGCGCCAATTCACGGAAGCAGAACCTGTTTGCTAGGTTCTCATAAATAACAACATTAGTTGCACAAAATTGTTCATACAAATATTCATCTATTATCATTAAAACTTAGAGATAATATTGCAGAACCAAGTCTTGTTCTCACAACATCTTCAGGGTCATCACAAGGAAACATCAAAATCACAACCAACATCATAAAATACAACAATGCCAATTAAATGCAAATGCACAACAAGACTCATGCATAAGGTACCAATCGTCATAATCGATGGACACTAGGACATCACCCCTCCAAAGATCCCCGTCAATAGGATCGATTCCGCATTGGAACTGGAGCACGTCATAATCACCTCATATCCGCACAATGGGAATGAAGCTTCGTCACAGAGTATGCATATGAATGCATGATGCACAACGTCAATAATCACCATCGTCAAATAAACATCATTATGTGCATCTTCATTCATCAACAAAAGCCATCATATACATCGTCATTCATCAAAACCTCATGTTAATTATATCATCATGTATTCATCAAAAACATCATGAATCATCATCGCCAAATCATCAATACACGCATCAAGATAATCATGTAAAATCATCAATGTACTCATTGTACTTCACATCATCATTTTATCCTCACATAAACACCTAATAATCATCATTAACATCATATCATCATTTAATCACGAAAAATCACATATATAATCCTCTCACAATTCATCAGTCATATCATATTGTCATAATTCATCAATTCTCATATAAATCATGTCATCATATATTCATCAAAACATCACAAATCATCACCTCAATATCATCAAGAACATCATGGTAACTCATCATAAATATCACAACATCAAACATCAGAACAACACGGCAACAGAAATGAAATTTCGCGAATAGCTGACGTTTGCTCCAGGATTCGCTAGGCGAACATGTTTGCTACAACTTTCGCTTAGTGAAGTGGCCAGCGAATCCCACAGACACCACACCAAGACACCAAAAACCACCATCTGTCGTACTCGCTGGTTTATTCGTTGTACGAAGCCACTCGCTGATTCATTCGCTTAGTGAAACTTCCAGCAAATCCCCACTTCTACTCCAGAATCATCTCAGTACTCACACCCATGTTATCGCGCATTCGATGCGCTGCTCGCTTTGCGAGCCTTGGCGAACGTTCGCCTAACGAAGCAATGGTTCGCTTAGCGAACCCGCGATTACAGCAAATCGCTGCTACGCATCAGTAGCTCCACAACCTCCAAAGTATCTGCGATTATAGCCCCAAATGACCCAAAAACATCCCTATAACAGTCCTAATGCATCGCGGAAATTAAACACATAAAACCTACGTCTGTTAGGTCGATTCAGGACACTACGAGAAACCTTAATTTCCCTAAACCTTCCAAACTCTCAAGCTTCCTATAAACTCCCTAAAATCCCTTTCTCACAAGGTCGACACAACGGCAACAGGGAAATCAGCCCCAAGGTTTATTTTACCCGCTTAAATTCAACTATTAGTAATCAATTCACAAAATGCCCTTAAACCATCAGCTTACCTCAAAACCCATAAACCCTCATAAACCTCAAAATCCACTTTAAATACATCGAATCCTATATTGAAAATAATGAAAGGTAATTACTTCCCATACCTTAGATTGTCGATCTGAAGTGTTCTCTCTTGAGTCTTTGGAAACCTTCACGAATTCCTCGCCTTTTCCCTTTTTCCTTAGAGCTCTTCCTTCTTTCCTTCTTTTCACGGTTAACCAAAAGTGATCTCTATTCTCAAAATCCTCCTTTTATATTCACTCTAACCCTTGGGCTTCTAAATTGGGCTTTCTCCATAATACCCTCACTAAATCTCATCAAAAGCCCGTCTTACCCTTAATTCCTTTAATATTATTTAAAATAAATAATAATACATTATATCTCATAATATATATACTATTATTTAATTAAATAACCAAAACTTCACAAAATCACCGATCTCAACCCGAATCACCAAAATTCACGAATATAATATTTAAATAAAGTAAATAAATATTCTTACAAAATTTAGGGTGTTACAGGCTTCACTGAAATGGTATATGGGACTTGAGAAGAATCGTATCCAAAGTTGGAAGGATTTGGCTGATGCTTTCTTAAAGCAATATAAGTACAATCTGGACATGACACTTGACCTCCGTCAATTGCAAAACATGTCTCAGAAAGAAAAAGAATACTTTAAGGAGTACACTCTGCGCTGGAGAGAGCTAACTGCTCAAGTGGAGCAACCTT
This sequence comes from Lathyrus tuberosus, assembly GCA_022829125.1. NCBI lineage: Eukaryota > Viridiplantae > Streptophyta > Magnoliopsida > Fabales > Fabaceae > Lathyrus > Lathyrus tuberosus. The sequence goes on from JALAZF010000381.1 coordinate 4,983,314, forward strand.
TGGCAGAAAAGGAATTGACTGGATTGTTCATAGATACTATTCATCCACTCTTTTGGGAAAATATGATAGGCAGCATATCATCTGGTTTTGCTGACCTAGTCACTATTTGAGAAAGACTAGAAGAGGGTATCAAGAAGGGAAAGATTACTAATGCTGAAGCCTTTAATGGTGCTAGAAAGTCTGTTGGGAATTTTCAAAAGAAGAAGGATGGCGATAGCCATGCTGTTTCAGTTGAAAGGAAATCTCATCGCAGGCAACAACAATATGTGGCCGCAGTTGCTCCTGTTGCCAATGCTCAACCAGTTCAAGCTCCTCGTCAGGCTGTTAGACAAAATCAGAATCGCAATAGGGTTAACTTTGATCCTATCCCGATATCCTACACTGAGCTGTATCCAGGTCTTGTTCAGAAAGGTTTGGTTACAACAAGGGCTCTACCTCCTCCTCCAAATCCTCTCCTAGCCGGCTATAGGGATGATCTTCACTGTGAGTTCCATCAAGGTGGGGCAGGCCATAACTTGGAAGGCTGCTATGCATTGAAAGCTAGAGTACAAGAATTGGTGAATGCAAAGATTATGACTTTTCATGATGATAATCCCAATGTTGTCAACAATCCTTTGCCAGAGCATGCCAAGTGAAGTTTAAGCCAGTTCAGACAGATCATTTCAAGAATTGAAGCCATGATCATTTTTTCCCCTGCAGCAGTCAAAATGAAGCCATGATCAGTTTATCCTCATCAGTCAATCAATCTAGGGCAGTCTTCTTCAAGAGTACCCAAGCAACTCTTCATGTCTTTCCTCAAAAAACCATCAGCCTGATATAATTCATAAGTGTGACAGAGATATGTTCAACATCTTCTCCCCAAGCATAGTGGGAAGTGTTCCCTGTGTTGAGGAATTAGAGCTCCATTCTTCCCTCACAAAAGAGTCTATCTCAGTTGTCCCTATCATCTGCATTGCATACATAAATCATTCATATATCATACATAGAAAGATTTTCATAGCTCGAAGTGTGTTTCGGGCTCATATGCATTTCCCGAGGTCCTGTTGCTGTCAACATCTTACCTTGTGATCAAAGTCCAACTTACTCGGTGCCTACCAAAAACAGTTACCTGCCTTTTCATTCAGTGTCATTCTTGGATGTTGTTGTTTCCCTGAGCATCTAGTGTTGTTGTTAGATGTTTATCTTCTTTCATTCCAGTGCTATTCCTGGATCTTTGTTTTTCTTTCACTCCAGTGCCATTCCTGGATGTCTGTCTCTTTTGATCTCCAATGCCATTCCTGAATATCTTGTTCCTCTTGTTCCTCCCAGCACTATTCCTGGAAGTCTTGCCTCTCTTCTGTAATCCCCATCATATTTGCTTGGATATCTTTCGGTGCCATTCCAGAAAATTTTATCTGTTCATTCAGTGTCATTCCTGGATTAGTTTTCTCCTTTACTTTCAATGCCATTCCTGAAAGTTTTATCTATTCATTCAGTGCCATTCCTGGATGAGTTTTCACCTTTACTTTCAGTTCCATTCCTGAAAATTATTTCTCACTTTATTCAATGAAAGTCTTGAATATCGTGAACTCTTTTTATCCAATGCAATTATTGGATAATTCTGATGTATTTTCTAGAACTTTTCCTACTTTATTCAATGCCATTCTTGGATGTTGTGATTTCTTCTGTCCAATGCCATTCTTGGACATGTTTTCCCCAACCGAGTCCAATGCCATTCTTGGATATTTCTGATGTTTGCTGCTGCCCCATTCAATACCATTCTTGAATTTTATAGTTCCTTTCATCCAATGCCATTCCTGGATATCTTATCCCCAATAGAGTGTTTTTAGCTTCCATTCAATGCTATTCTTGGATGACGCTGTTGTTTTTATCAGAAGCTTTCTTATTGTTATCCAATTCCATTCTTAGACATCTATTAGCATAGTTTTGTCTCGTTCGTAGTTTCCATCCAATGCTATTCTTAGATGTCACTACTTGTCTTTCCAGGGTCTTGTCCCTCTCTTTCCAACTATTGATGGATACTTTTTGCCACCTTGACAGATTTCCAGAAATAGCTTGTGTTCCCCGGCGTGTCTTTTCACGTCACCTCACTCAATTTACCGTAAATATTTTGTTTCAAGTTTCCCCGTGGGGTGTTTTGTCCTTTGCATTCATATCATCTTGTGGCATCTCAGGGCAAAAAAATTGGTTTTCTGTATTTAAGTATCTTCAATCTTGTCGAGACGAAGTTTTTTTAACCTTCATATCTCTTGATAGAAGAAACTTAAATAGGGGCAGCTATTGAACCCTAATTTTTACCCCTAAGATTCCACATATCATTTGCACAGCATTACAACAGACAAGATCATGCTTTGGTTTCTTTATCCCTCTCTTCTTTGGGTTTATGCCTTGCAGGGATCACCTAGCACCTGTGTGTTTCTTATTTGCCTTTATTTATGTTTACTAACCTTTAATCAAAACCCAAAAATATGTTTGTTTTCTTTTTACTAACTTTTTCAGGGGAAGAACATATCAAAACACCAGGCAACAGTCCCTCAACTCGAATGAATTTCATCTGATAAAGTCAAAGTTGATCTGCACATAATTCAAAAATTCATCTGATCCAGAGTTCTTAAGTTTTTGATTGATTATTATTCAAGAGACTCCAAGGTTCATGTGTTTATTTCCACGCCTTCTTTGACAAGCAAAAGAATCGAGCCAGAGCCACAACAGTGCAACCAAAAGGCCATTTATCACATTTTTTTCCTGAAGTAATCGATTACCATGATCAGCGTAATCGATTACCCTCGTGCAGAATTGTGAAAATTCAGCAAATTCAAATTCAGCATTTTGGCACCAATTTTCAAAAATGATCACATGTGGAATATTCTAGACCACCTCATTTTAATTCCACTACATAATCACAATTAATTCCCACCATACACCTTCACTAATCACCACTTGATCTTGATTTTCCCTCCAAATTCAAATTCCAAGCCCAATTTTGGTTCCAAACCACCAAAATTTCCAAGCCTAAACTCTAAAAATAGAACCATCATTTCATTCATTTCACAAGCTTTTGATAGCCAAATTCACCTTGCTAAAATTTCTCTTGAAGCTTTTGAGAGCCAAAAAAACCTCTTGCAAATTATTTCCCCAACCACCAAAATTCACTAAAGCTCACATATCTTCTTTTGAAAGTTAACAAGAATTCACATTGAATCTTGTTCAACTTTGAGCTAAACCTTCATCCAAGCTTGTTTTCTTCATCAATTCTCATAGATCAAGGCTTTTGTGTTTGGATCTTGAAGCAATTTGGAGTAATTTTCAGATTTGGAGTGGTAATCCCATTTTCCACCATTGTTGTTCTTGATTCATCTTCCACAATGTGATCCTTTAATAATTCTTGTTACTTGATCCTTTGGATCTTGTAATTGTGTTTGATGTTGGTTTTTACTGTTGTTTTACTTAAAATTTCGTGCAATTTCAATTCCATGATCATAAGGTGTTTGAAAAAAGTTTTGAAAGATGATCATGATGAATTTTGCATTATTTTTTCACTCAGCGTGCAGAGTAATTGGTTACTCTGTTTTATGTGTAATCAGAGTAATCGGTTACTCTGAGTCAGAGTACAGTTTTTAGTCCATTTTTGGGACTGTTTTGGTTGTTTTTCCATTTTCTTCCCTTTCCCTTTGTTCTTAGTCTTAGATCACATAATTTTGTGGTTTAATCTGGCTTTCTCTTCATCTATTTCTCTTTTATTAGGATCGATGAAAGTCTTCTGGATCCTAGAATTTCCTTGTTGAATTCTTGATCAAAACGAGATCGTCACCTATTTTTCTTTTCGTGCGATATTGCTTTCAGATGACAATTTACATATCGCTCATCTAGCATGCATTAGCACAAAGATCACTATTGATCAGCCTCGAGTAGGGCGACTTCTTTATAAGTCACTTGGCGATTAGTTAACATAGCGCTACATTTGTCCCTCTCCGAATCGGAACTTGATCTTTCGTGGCCCAAACCTTTTGGTTGTGTAAGCCCAAGGATTGTTAATCTTTTGTATTAGGTTCAAAATCTTTGAAGCTTGTTGTGTAGAGGCTTTGATTATATCAATATTCTAACAAGTCTTCATTAACCTTGACCTAAGTACATTGTTTAATCATTATAGTTCAAGACGCGAGACGCAATAATCGATGTTACTTTTGAAGGCTTATGGCACTATGGCCTTTGTGTTACTATTATGTATATACTACTACATTACTATTACTATACTTTTATGTTTTCTTCTTGCTCCTTATCTCTTTTTATTTTTTATGCTTTATGTCACCATATCATATCATTGTTTATGTTTCCGTCATTTTCACTTTGTCCACTTGGACCTTATGTTTATGTTTATGCATTTTTCTCTTTTTCCAATTGGACAAAAAAACATTAATAAGGGCCAAAACCTCTAAAAACTTGTGCTTATAATCTTGGACTATGGTTACTATCCTTTGCATTGGACATGTAATTTCGGACCTAGACCTTGGACTTCAATGCTATTCTTGGATCCTAGGACTTAGAACTAGGACCTTTTCCCTTTGCTTTGGAATTATGGTTTGAAGACTTTGGAGCCTTGTGCTTTTTCTTGGTTTATGGTGAAGATAGCTACATTTGTGGTTAGATCTTTCTTATCCTTAGCTTTTACTTTATGCTTTAGGATAGTCACTTCTTCTCCTCCCCTTTCTTCAATTTTCAAAACCTTATTGTTTTCAAACTCTCACCTCTTTCATAATCAAACCTTGACTTTGTCAAGTGATTTTACTCTTTTCTTTTCATTTCTTAATAACTGCTAAACTACATAAGCATATTGACACATTTTTCAAAAGACTTTAAAAACACCAAACTCACTTACCCTCTTTTGTGCCCTTGTGCACTTTCTCTTTCAAAACTTTTTCATAAGTTTAGACATGATTCATCTCTTTAAGCGAAATTATTCGCTTGGAAATGACGATTTGTCTTTACATTTAAAATCAACCAAAACAAATAAATTTCATTCTTTGTACCACGAACTACCAGGTTTTGATCCTATATTGCACTTTGTGGGTACGTAGACATGAGGCGACAAGTCTCTCCAAACACAAAAATCTTAAAAAAAACAACTTCTCTTCTCATCTCCTCATTCTCTTTTCAAACAAACATTTTCAAACTAAAAAACGTAGATATTTCAAAGGGCTCTTATAGAGTACTATAGACGTTTTGGGTGCTAACATCTTCCCTTAGCGTAGCCAACCCCCTTATCCAGTCTCTGTTTACTTGTTCTTGTTCAGGACTTGTTTAAGTTTTGTTCGCTCTTTTTTCTTTTCTTCTGGCTAAAATAAAAGTTCGGTGGCGACTCTTGCTTTTCGAATTAAGTTAATCAGTAACTTACACTCACGATTTTTGCCGCTACAACTTGTTTCATTAAATCTATTATTTTAAAAATATATATATATATATATTCTTAACTTATGCGCTTAAGGCTCACGATAGCATGAACCTTATTTAAAATCTTGCTTGTGATCGACAACTATTTGACTAAAAATTTCATTGAAAGTGACAATGCAGGTATATTGAGTTTGCTAAAGAGAATTATAATTTGGCTTTTCTTCTTCTAGGCTTTTGTTTCTATGGATTTCAGTGATAGAGATAGCTATACTCAGTGCGCAAAAGTCATTTCATATGGGCAACAAAACATATTTTGGCAATAATTCATAAATCAATGATAAGTGTATAAGAAATATTATTTGAGACAAAAAATAATAATTCATAAATCAATGATAAGTGTATAAGAGATATTATTTGAGACAAAAAAAAAATCCATACTTTTAAATTTTCAACGGTGGATAATGGGCATGGACCATAATTTCTCTCACTTTCTATATTTAATTGATTAAAGTTATGGGTTTAATGGTAGTGCACTGACAATGTAAAAAAATTTTACACTGTCATCCAATAAAAACATAATGTTTTGTCATGTTATATAAATTTTTTAAAAATTACAGTCTGACTTAGCGGAATTAATGGTCGTGATTGGTTAGTGCATCACCTATTTTCTCTAAAATTATTATTATACTTTTTATATAATTTGATCAATGTTTTTGTTCCCAACTGAAATTAAAAGTTGGTAGAGATTAAATGGAACTAAGTTTTGGTGTGGTATAGTGCGCTTTGTTACTTAGATAGATTTAGAAGATTAATATTCTAATGTCTAAATTAAAAAAAATGTAATAATATTTAAAATGACGTGTGTTGACATTATATAGTGTAGATAATTAAGGGTATTTGTGATGTCGTTTGATTTGATTTCGTGATAAAAACTCATGTGATTTAAAGATAAATTTATTTATATTTTGGCTCGATTTTTAATAATTTATTATAAAAATTAAATTAAATCCGATTTGATTTCATGCATTATCATTTAGATTGTTTTGGAATATTCCAATTAAAAATTATATTTTATTAAAATTATGAAAATACTAATAAATAATAAATTTGATAAAATATGTAATACATGATATATTAAAAGTTATTATTAAAAAATAATAATCATCAATTATAGTTTAAACAAATAAAATAATAAAAATAAATATATATACTAAATTAAAAAATATTAAAAAAATAAGTATCATCAAACCTATCATATATATATATATATATATATATATATATATATATATATATATATATATATATATATATATATTAATCCGATTTTGAAAATTCAATTCAAAATTCGATTCAAATCAAGCGGTTTTATAAAATGAAATCCAAATATATTTAATAATATTTGATTTTCTTACAGAATTTCACTTGTTTTTAGCAATTTATAATTTTTATTTAGGCTTAAATGCACTTTTGGTTCCCCTAGTTTAAATTTTTTACACTTTCGGTCCCCCTATTACAAAACTTGCGATTTTGGTCCCTACATTTTGATGGTCTTGGCAATTTTGTGGTCCCCCTTCAATTTTGCTCAAAAACCGTACATGAACAGTGCACTGTTCATGTACGGACATGCACTGTTCATGTACTGTTTTGGAGCAAAATTGGAGGGGGACCACAAAATTGCCAAGACCATCAAAATGTAGGGACCAAAATCGCAGGTTTTGTAATAGAGGGATCGAAAGTGTAAAAAATCTAAACTAAGGGGACCAAAAGTGCATTTAAGCCTTTTATTTAAATCGTTTTAGACTTCAACAATCTATCCCTAATTAAAATAGTTATCATGAAATTCGATAATTAAAATAATTCTCATGAAATACAATTTCTCATAAGGGTTATCTTAAAAATGCATTGAAAACCCAAACCACATGCCTTTGGCTGAGGTGTGGTCTTTCTTATTCTACTCCTCTTTCCATGAAATGTTTGATTCTAAACCTTCCCATTCCATCATAGACCGGACGAACGACCCAATACAGTTATCAAGTGTATAAAGTGTGTCGATAAATATATTTATTCATTTAAATGTTTACATATATATGTTGGACAGATTGAGCGGCAGTAAAACAAAGTAATTTGATTCTTTTATTTTAATTAGTTTTAATATAATGGTTATAAACTTATAATCAGTTGCTGTCACATCTTATTTCTTATAATAGTTAAGTATTTTCGTAAGAGTTATTCCTTATATATTAACAAATGAAGAGGACCACTATAGCATAACTGATGCATTAGCATATCAGGGACCGCAAACAAGCAAGGACCACGATAGAATAACCAGATCAAAATTTATTTTTCCACAAACCCATAGAAAAAATCAAAAACATTGTCGACATATTAAATAAATAATAAAATATCAATAAGTATAAATAGAGCAATGCTAAGGGAACATACTAAACTCATACGGTGTATCTATTTCTTGTAATATACAAGGAAGCCATAGAGTTAGTCAACACAATTACGATTGTAAGGTCTTAACAATGGGAAATAGGCACAAACAAATACTTTCAATAGCATATAATCATGTAACTTGTTATACAAGACAAAGAAAGGTGATGGGAATTTAGGTAGAGCAGTTGTAGGGGCAAGCAATATTTGATTCACATAGATGCATGAACAAACAAGGTACATTCGATATTTCTACAATTTGTCAGTGCTTTCTCTCAAGTGTTTCGTTTTGATGAAATGTACGAGGACAAGTTAGGTTGTGCACAATGTCAAGCTCATTGAGAAATTTGGTGAAAGGTTTGAATTTTCTCCTATAATCAAATTGAACAACTTTAATCTTGGCATTGAACTTAGTTCCAGTTGGTTGAGAATATGGACTATGAACGGTCTGTAGGGGTTGAATAGACCTAAAACCGTTTTAAAAAGATTTTTATCAAAGTTTTAAAATAGATTTTATTTTGAATGACATAATTAAATTTAGTATAAAAGAGAATACGCGCATCGATTGAGAGATTCACAAATGTACTTAAACAATTTACAATACTTCAAATTGGACTAACTAATTACACCAAATGAACAACCTAATCATATTGCAAAATTGTTCAATTCCACAAGAGGTGTGATAAGTGCCAAAATGCCGTGTTTTGAGTAGTAGTTTTGCGGCACTTATCGACTCATTTGTATTAAATTCTTTGAATAAAACCCCATTTTATTTGTAAAAGTGTAAATTTAGTGTATACTAGTATTTTCGTGTAAATATCATTGAGTTTAATTGTTTTTATCTCATTTTTGTAGGTATTCAAGCATTGATATTTAGTCATTGTTAGATATAGCATTGAATAAGCTTTTCGATGCTTCCGACCGGGCCTCAAACGGAATTACGGTTCGAAAATTATGAAGAAAACAAGATGCTGAATTTTTCTGTTACTGTCAGCTCTCGCCCCGAGCTCGCCGGGCGAGCCAGACGCTAGCCAGAAGTTCCAGAAGCAGTAGAAAATGCCTCCTTTGCTCTCCGGGCGAAGCTTTACTTCGCCGGGCGAATTAGTCTGGGCAGAAACACATTTAAAGGGGGGTAAGAACACATTTTTTTAGGTTATGTTTTGGGGTATTTGTTCCCAATTCATCAAAACTTCATTTTTGATAGTTTAGAGCTTAGAAAAACATCAATGGAGGTTGCAAATCGACGATTGGGGGTGGATGATTCTTGGATCGTGATTGACACCGCGAGAGATTTTGATTTCTCTTCTCCCTTCCCTTTGTAGTTTCCATTTGTTGTGAGTTTGTATGTAAGTTTACCTTGATTATATGTATATTTATTGCTCATGGTGTTGTATAAAACTCATTTTATAAATTAATGTTGATGATTGCTTTCTTTATTTGGGTTTGAGTTGTTGCAGACACGGACGGGTTGAATCCGGATTTAGGATTAACATCTATTATGTTCTAGATTCCAGAGATAGATTTAGGCTTAATATTCACTTGGGTATCGGAACTTAATGCTTCTGTGTTGTTTGTGCTACACTGAGAGATCGCCGGCGCGAGTAATACGGTCATTGTCTCACTCTGTGTTAGAGATAACTCTGTGTGAGAGATACATGCTAATGTTGACGAGTGATTTAGGTTGCGTACAACTGGGTAGTAAGTTTAAGTATTTGATAGTGTAGATGAAATGCAAACCCGAGAGTTCTCTACTCTCCAAAGAATGATTTTTTTTCTGTTCATAAGTTTTATTTCCTGCATTTAATTTAAATCCATTTTAAACCCAAACTCAATAACATTTAAATTGTTGAACAGTGTGACGCCCCCAATCTACACCCCCAAATAAACATGCATTTAAAGCATTAAAAGAAAATTCAGAATTTGGTCAGAGTATATTTAAATTATCATGGCATAGACGGGGAAATCACATCAATTGAAGCCAAACATTTCATACAACACCTGCCCATAAAGATATGCAACGGTGGGGTAGCAGATAACAGAGGAAACTTTGTTCCTTACACCCACATATTCAAGTACAGAATAAAAGCGGAAAATCTGTACTGAACCTCATATAAATATATATATATATATATATATATATATATATATATATATATCAACTAAAGAGTTTGTCATACATCAAGTTATACATGAACAAACCAAAATCTACATATACATAGTACACGATAAACACAAACGGCCACCCTAGCTACCCGGTGTCACATATCAGAGCCGACCGACAAAAAGGGTGAAGACACAAAGCTTCACAAAAGACCTCCAGCAACTCTAATCTGCAATGCCTCATAGAGCATTATAAAACGAGCAGAAGGGTGAGAAAAACAACCATAATATAAATGCATATAATTATGTACTACAACATAAACATATAACACATATTCTCACCACAACTCATCATATATCACAATATAGATATATCATCAAGCATATTCATTATGCATACATTCACCATTATCATCAGTCCACATAAACATACATGTTATGTCTACTATGTCACAATCATCACATCTCACTCAATATATATCGCAAGACATATATATATAAACCAAGCATATTCCTCATAATGCTTATCATTCAACATAAACACACATATTCATGTTTATCCATCCATGCACACCGGCACAATTCTACTCATTCCACATCGACATATACATATATATGTTTATTCATCAATGCACAAATACAATGATGACAAATGCAACTCATAGAGACCGACTCACGACTCTATGCAGATGCATGCGGTACCGACTCATCACCCGAGCTCAATTGAAGAACTCAATGGAAATATCCTCCCTGCCGGGCCTACGATATTTCCCCATCGCTCATACCATCATGGCATCCGATGTTTCTGGATTGTTCACGCAGACACAATCCGATTGCTCAAACCCCACAAGGGCACACAATCATTCTGAAGATTCCCACGGAATCAAGTGTAACTCATCGCAACGATTACACCCATTGACTACGCAATGTTCAGAGGATCCTTAAATGATCATTTGTGTAATCAATCACTCACACCCAACAGGGACGTGATATTACACCCGATTCTCCACGGAATCGCGACACATGAATGCATGTCATGATGTTTCTCATACAAAATGACCACATACACTCATGCAATGCACACATATTTCACAATATAGTCATGCATATACCATTAAATACACACATTGCAATTTCTTGCCTTTCGGCCATAATTCATCACCACAACATGTATTTCATGCAATTTCACTTCACAACAACACGGAAGTCATACCATATCCATACCAACAACACATTGCATGATATACACTAATTACACACAATTATAACCGTAAAATTCGACAAAACAACACATTTTCCAATTTCCGACATAATTTAATCGGCCAACAATCTCAAAAACCATTTTTACAAGAAAGAACATTTCATAAGCTTTCCAACGATATAAAGAACGTCCCGATCCGAGTTACAGATCAAGAGTTATGAATTTTCAAAAGTCAAGAATTTATTGAGAAACAACCAAATTCGCCTGGCCACTTGAGAATTCGCCTGGCGAATCCCATTCGCCAGCACTTCGCCTGGCGAGCCAGTGGCGAATCACCAATATAGAAAACTCCAAGAGTTACAGAAGCTACCCCCTTTCTGTAATTCCAAATTCGCCTGGCGACTTACTAATTCGCCTGGCGAATCTGCCTTCGCCAGCACTTCTCCTGGCGAGCTAGTGGCAAAACCCAATCCGCCTGGCGAATCCCAAATTCGCCTGGCGAATCACACCAGAACCAGAAAAATGTTGTTACGGGTTACACGACCCAAAACCCCCAAAAACCTCATTTTCCACTCCAAATCAATTCCAACAGCAAAACAATTATCGGCAATGACTCATAAACACATGGTAATCATACAACGCAAATTATATTGATTTCCGACCGTAAAAACATCGATTCCTCACATATCTCTCATTTCCAACCTAGAATTCAAAAGTTATGGAAAGACAAGAAACATCCAAGCAAACACATACATAATCATACACAATCATACCATAATCGAGTTTCGCACCCTTACCCGATTAAATCGATTCCTAGAAGTTGTTTTCTTTGATTCCTAGCTTTTCCTCTTTTTCTCTCTTTTCTCTTCTTTCCCTTCTCTTTTCTTCTTCTCCTTTTCTTTCTCTTACTATTTTTCTTTCTTTTCTAATTCTCTCTATTTCTATTTCTTTCTCTTTTTCTTTCTTTTACTAACTTAGTAAATAATTAGGGAAAAGACTAAAATACCCTTACTCTCAATTATCTCTCAAACGATCCCAAAATGCGATAAAATATAATAACAGTACAAAACAACATATTATCACACCAAAGTCATAAATAAAAATAATATAATACTCAAAATAATTTAATCGACTCGATTAAATAAAATGGTCGAAAATGGGGCGTTACAAACAGCAGTTCAATAATACTAATCTCTGTGGACACGATAATTTCCCGAATAAATACTTCCAAAACCTTTTTTTGCTTGCCTCTTTACCGCACCAACAAGGTGTTATAGAATGATTTTTAATTACACACAAGATTCTACAATCAAAGTCTTCAGGTTTAAACGACACTAAGTCAAGGTTGAATTACAAATTCTAACAAAACCTACGGCGTATACAATAAATCGCTACCAACTAAAAATCCTATCAGCATGCAATTCTAGAAAATAATATAAACAACTTAATCATATGCAATCAACTACAAAATTAAATGAGTGAGAGAGAGAGAGAAGAGAGTGTGTACCAAGATTTATAGTGGTTTGACATGTTCGCTCTCGTTTTGTGCTTAATCCACTCTCTAATGGTTTTCCATTGAAAATTTGTTAGTCTTCCACTATGATTTGCAACAATATTACGAGAGTTCCTACAATCACTAGTCCAAAAATAAAAAGTTGAAAATTAAATTATTTTATCTTCTGGATCTTAACTTGTACACAACTCCACAAACTGAATTGTAACAAAATCTTTACTCGAGATCACTTCTTGAATATTCCAGCCCCAACAATCTGCTCCTAATTAAGTACATGTTTGAGCCAATTTCCACATAATTATGTCGGTATCTTGAGCGTTGGTCTGTCCGAAGATTAAAAAGAATTCTTACCATATCTGAGGCTTTCATACAACACTACCAAGGTTAACATGGATAGAATAACCTCCTTCTTTTTTACTGGAATTGTCAGAACCAGTCACAACACCACACACTCTTACAAGCCTATGAAATTTTAAACACATCTTCAAAGAAACGTTAAATCCAAAACGAATCTCCTCAATCAATCACGAATCTTCCAAGATAAGATTTGGATCCATACAAAAATGAAAAAGAATGAGATAGAAGATGAAAGAAATCGTTCGAAACTGTTCAAGAAAGATTCAAAACTCTTTTAAAATTGAGAGAACAAGTGGTTTATGAGTTTTCAAATAATCAATGGAAGAGTTTGTTTTCTAACATTGTGAAAGGTTTGAGAGTAAAAGAATGATTTATAGGTGCTGGAGATGAAGCTAAAAAAAGGTGAAAAAATTATGTTTGATTTGAGTCAAGAAGACTTGATGATTTGAGTCAAGTGACAAAGTAATGTGGAACAAGATCTACACTAAAGAGAAACCCCTTTTGTTGTGATTCAATTCAAGCACAATGCATGATTTGACTCAAATAGATTGTGATTCGACTTACAAGCTCACTCAACTTCATGTTCCTCTCTGTTCAGTTTGATTCGACTAAAGGGGTTGTGTGATTTGAATCACACATTCAAAACCTCAAAAATCAAAGTTTTTCAAAGTTGTTTTGAGATTTTACTTATGATATAATTTCAACCAATCTCAATTATAGTTTTTATTCCAAAAATTCGACTAATTGACTTAGAGCATAATGTTCATACTCAAACACAAACCGTTTGAATTATGTATGTTAAAAATATAGATCCAAGACTCGATTCTTTAAAGATCACCAATTGAAGAGGAGACTCAAATATAAAACTAAATTTAAAGTAAAGCTTAAAAGACAAGCAACAAAACCATATAGAGGTTTCCTCCTTAATGTATCGGAGACATGTAACTTCAATTCCAACATAGCTTTTAAAGAACTTAAGGTAGGTAATGCATCAAGCTTTTGTTTTAGTAAACATATCCAAGTGTATATTGAAGGGCATCTACCAAAGCAACATTGTAGGAATAACCACTAGTAGAAAAAGTGAGTGGTAGTCGCTACATGTCAGTGTGAATTAGCTCAAAAGGAATAATGTACTTAGTATTAGACAATGGAACATGTAGTCTATGTGATTTTTCAAGACAACAAGAATTACAAAATTCAACAAATTTTTATTGCTCAAATGTACATTACATAAATCATGTATGTTATGGATAACTCTAGGACTAGAAAAACCTAACCTAGAGTTCCAAATGGAAACATCATTGATAACTAAACCTCCATTATCAGGTTGAAGAATTGCAATAGTGCTATTTACAATTGGACACAAGTTTTATAGCGTATTACTTATGATGTTGCTCAAGGGTTCTAAAATTAGATTGTTGAAACATTACAATCCATTATCATCAAGGAATCCTTCAAGAAATGCCAAGCTTGATGCATGTGATATGACATAGAATTTCTTATAATGGAATTCAAATTAATACTAGAAATATGAAGCAAGTAATTTAACTGCAACATAGAATTTGACACAAAATTTAGCTGACTTGATTGCCAAGCTATGACCACTACTAGAACTTTATTTGGAACTACACATGATTGTTTAATTTGTAAGTTTTAGGTACTAGACAGGGGTGGCCCTGAGCACAGACTCGCGGGGCAGGAACCCAAGGCACCATAATATTAGGGGTACTACAATTTTTTCTATCTAGAAAATACTTTCTAGAATTTTTTTTTGAAAAATACTGGCTAATAAAAGTATAGGGGTACTACAAAGTCAAAATTAATAAATGAATGTAATTTTCCTTAAATAAAATATAGAGTAGAATAAAATCAATAAATTTCACTAAAATAAAATCAATTAATATATCCATAATTTTTGCAACTAAAGAGTTTAATTAGGGCACTAAAATTAAAAAAAATGATATAGGGAATATGAATCATTGAAAAGTCAGATTTCTAACTCTTTATTAAGACTCAAAAGCCACAGAATGTTACCCTAGTTTATGAATTTCTATTCTTGATAGAACCTCTATTAAGAACCTTGTAGAAAACAGAGTAGGATTCCAAAGTCAGAGAAGTCACCAAAATAAAGTGGTCTTTCAAATTCTTCCGGCTATCCATGTAAACACCACACAACCAAGTTGATTAATAGTGAAGAAAAATAATTCTCTTCCCACATATAGGATCCTCGGAAGTGATAGCTAGATAAAGTAAATTGAAAAAAGGTCAAAGGGCGACACCTTCTCATGGTACTCGCACTAATACTGAAACACCTTGGCAGAAAAGGAGCAATGTTCAGGCGATTCAACAACTCTTCTTCGAACCCACTAAAGGGAAACATAAATTTCAACCATGTGAAGAGACACTCATAGAAAGAGACGAAACATATATTAAAAGAACTGTAAATCCTCTTGTCGGTGTCAATGTGTTAGACATGCCAATCACAAAAAAGCCCACTTCTATTTGAGCTTTCTCCACCTTTTCTACGTTATCAAAGATAGAAACTATGCCCACCAACTTAGGATCTACCCAATGGCAGAATTC
Source organism: Lathyrus tuberosus (assembly GCA_022829125.1). Classification (NCBI taxonomy): domain Eukaryota; kingdom Viridiplantae; phylum Streptophyta; class Magnoliopsida; order Fabales; family Fabaceae; genus Lathyrus; species Lathyrus tuberosus. Next base: position 4,998,895 of record JALAZF010000381.1, read on the forward strand.
AACATCTGGTGGCGATACTAAATCCACACGTCCTCGCTTTACCATTTCTCCCAAACTGTCATGTAAAAGATAATGCTGGTCAGAAACTGCATGGTCACTCCTAAAGAAAAGATGGTCCCTGAGTTCTATATCGTTATGCGCCATCCTAAAAGAATCAGTGTATAAAAGAGCTCTTCGCTCATCTCGGGCTGCTATGACTGCGTCTGGTTCATTAGTAGATTGGAGTGAGGAAACAAAGCGAGCAACCACTTCCATATAAGCTTGATTACGGAAGTCCCCCTTTCCATCCCCTTTATAACAACTAAGAGGATTGTCACAACTTTAAACAGAAGCTCTTTTGGACCCAAAACTATCACTCATTATAATAAATTTGGGATTAGGGCCATTAATTTCTAGGGAGTCAGCATTTGGATTGTCACGATTCTCATAAATGATGATATTGGAGAATCCTTCCCCTATCAACTTTGTTTATGTTCTCATGCACATCCCCTAAGTTAGCCATGGTAAACGCTAAAAAGGATGAACATAAAATGTGTTAGAACAAGATTTGGTTCTGCATCTGTATCTCTAAGTTTTGATGATAACAAGTCAGTATTTGTGTGAGAACAATTTTGGTACCCTAACGCTTTGTTATTGTGTATCTTTAGCAAACAACTTTGATTCTGACTCTATAATGTGAAACGTTACAAGTTTCTGAATATATTGGTCCAAATCGTCTCTGCTCAAACTCACGGATGAGAAGCTTCTACGAAAACTGTATGTTGCTGCTGCAATGTTTGTGAGAGCAAGAGTTGTCTCTATAAATCAATCTATGTTTTGATGATAACAATACGTATTTGTGAAAGAAATATTTTATGTTCTAACGTGTGTTGTGTGCAGATCATAATCATAGAAGATATCAGATCCAACAAGCACCAGCCAGATGTGCGTAATTGATAATATGCGAAGTTACTATGTGTGACACAAGTCGCAAGAAGCAAGAATGCTTCTGTATCGGATCATGATCAGTCAGATCCAAGGATGCCGATATTGCTGTTGCAATGATCTTGTGGATGCTCTCTGAAAGTGGTTGAGATTCTGAAGATAGCGAAGCTTCTGAAGAAGATAAACTTCTGGAGAACCGAAGTGCTGAAGACTCTAATGACTTGAAGCTCTGAAGGCAGAAGGCTATGAAGACCAAGTGTAGAAAGACTCTGAAGACTTATGTGTTTTGAAGATTACGGTTCCAAAGGTCAAGTGCTGAAGACTCTGAAGACAGATTCCTAATGGACGAGTTCTGAAGTTTCGGAAGACTTGAAGTAGTAAAGGATAATGTTCTTAAAGACAAGTGCTGAAGTTCTGAAGACTGATTCCTAATGGACTTCTTCAAATGACTGAAGACTTGACGTATCAGATATCCTGTTAAGAAGTCTCTACTCATGCTTCAATTAATTACCATCATAAGCCTCTGAAGATTTGAAGACAAATGTTACCGTTGTGAAACGACTGTACACTGCACCCAAGAAAGATATATCCGATCACTTCTCCCACAGCAAAAAAGAGATGTGTCAGTACAGCTAATTATTACACAACGTCTCTTTTCTAACATCCAGCAGTATTTCAATGGCTATATTTCTACTGGTTATTTAAAGAAAGGAGTAAACGCTTCTGAAGGTACCGATTCAGTCCATGAATGGAGAATTGATCAAAGTCATTGTGTGAAGATAGCAACAACGATGATTTCTCATTGTAACACTTAAATATTCAAAGCTATCACCATTTACACATGGCCATTGTTGTTGAAGCTCAAAAACCAAATCAACACAACAACAACAAATTAAAATAGAAGTTGTTGATGAAGGAGACAACACTGAAAATTAGTCAAGTCATCACCACCTTCTCGTCAGCGCTACATTGAAGATCTGAAGCAAGGAGTTGTTGCTTAAAGCTTGCTCAACCAAGAAGACGAAGAAGAAGAAGATCTACAAGATGTCAACAACTATCAAATCATTATACATCTCTGTAGTTTCTTAAGATAGCAAGGAACTGTTGCTCACATATTGCTTGAACACTTGTGTGTTCTTTGTACTTAAACATTAGGAGTAATCTGCTTGTTAAGAAGCATTATTGTAATCTCCTGTTGAACTAATTCTTGGTGACTTAGGATTCCTTGAGTGGTCAGTGTGACCGGAGACTCGAGAAGACAATGGCGAGATGTCATTGTGGGAAATCCTGAAATAGGGTCAGTAGCGTTATATTCATTGCGATGAATCCCTAAACGTCTAGCTGTGAAAGCCTAGCCGTTGATCTTGTGAGATTGGAACCTGCAGGTCAATGTTTGCTATATTCAATAAGTTGAATCCCTGAACGGTTCATTGCATGTTAGTCACAGTGCGGTGTTGAATGTAGAATAGGGCAAGCAAGCAAAAATATTTATTTTCGGAAGAATTCCCTCCGGGATTTATGTCGTGTCCACAGAGATCGGTTCGAGGGAAAAAATGTCGTTCGACAGTCTCTCGCGTTAATGAGTTTGGATTAAAATGGTTTAAAACCTAAAAACAGAAAAGTAAACATTAAAGCATAAAAACAAATTCACTTTTCAGCAAGACAAACTTATCCGGCATGCACATAATCGACTCCTCACAAACTTAAACTTACCGACCAGTTATACTCAACCTACAATACTCCTCAATATCACCCAGCATCGCTCACAACACAGGTTATGTCTAACGCAAAGTTGAGAGAACAATCGTGTTACCATTGCCGATACTTTCGTACGCTAGCTCAAGGCACGGAGGCATTAAGTTTCGATGCCTATTGAAGATTGTTAGCCCTAAATCTATCTCTAGAATCTAGAAACTAACAGACAATCATCCCTAATCGAAGTTTGCGACGGTTATCTCTAACGCAACCCAAACCCCGCGCATAAAGCAAAAATCAGAGACAATCACCAATAGAGATTTGTAAAGCAAGTTTTATACAACGCCATGGGCGATAAATATACATGAGATCATAGTCAATACATATACAAAACCCAACAAAGAAGAAAGACATGAAGAAAATCAGAAATGAACCAAACACTTCACGGATTATCGGAGCCGATCGATGAGAAATCCACCTCGGATCATCCGCATGCAAGCTTCCATGATGTTTTCTAAGCTAATCTACTGAAAAAATGAAGTTTGATGGAGTTGGAGCAAGAATCCCCAAAACCATCCTCTAAAAAATGCTGAAAAATGAAGTTTATAGGCAAAATTTGCTGCCCAAGTTCGCACTGCGAACATACACCGCCTTAGCTACTGCCAGAATTGTGTTTTTCATGCTTCCAGGAACTTTTTATTCGCCCCGAGTTCGCAGTGCGAACTCGCTAGCGAGTGCTCGCCTCCTGGTTCGCCTAGCGGACATGATAGCAAACCAGAAATTGTTTTGACCATAACTCTTGAACCGTAACTCCGATTGACGCACGGTTTGAAGCGTTGGAAAGCTTATTCAATGATCTATACAACAATGGCAAAATCCCATTGCTAGAATACCTGCAAAAATAAATGAAAATCAATTAAACTCAATGATATTTACACGATACGCAATATATACACTAAAACGTAAAGTAAACGTAATTACGAACAAAGCGGGGTTTATTCAACCAATTTTAACACAGAGTAATGATATGTGCAACCAAACTTATATGAAAAAATAGGTACATTTTGCACTTATCAAACTCTCCCCAACTTATTTAATTGTTTGTCCTCAAACAAGAATCAAACAAACTTGAAAACACAAAAGCGATATCCAAAGAAAGACGAATCAACAGGTTTTGAAAGACGGAAACGAATGAATGGTTCAAATGAAAACGATACACACAAAAAGTAAATACTTACCACTAAACTACGGTGACAACATAGTCACGAAACAAATGCAAAATACAAAAATCATGACAAAAATTCTAAAACAACACAAGTTCCAAAGTGAATCACACCTAGTAAAAACAATCATCGGTAGATGAAAAACACACAATAAGGTACTTTACACTCACACAACACTCATGCAAACAAAAGACTAAATTATGCATACATCTACAAATTCATATTGAGCATACAAAGGCAAGAATCACAAGGACTTTCAAGGTTGTAACGTGGTCGAGTAAACAAACAAGGGGCAATTTCTAAAGGTAATTGAAACAAAAACTTGCCTAAACCTAAGGGAGTGAAAACTCACAAAGATTCACACACAAAATTTCAACCAACTTCTTCCAAAATTCCAAGTGCTACACAACACACAATACTTATTTAGCACAATTATTGAAACTCTTTTTGTTTCCTTTTTCAAGGATTTTTCTTTTTTCTTTCTTTTTCTCTTTTTCCTTTTCTTTTCTTTTGTCATATTTTTCTCTTTTTTCTTTTCTTTTTCAATCCTCATAGAATCCAACCAATGAGTATACAATCATCCTCTCCCCAACTTGAATTCAATCGCACCATCATGTGAATACTCCCTACTTTCTAAGGCAAGGAAAAAATCCATACAACAACACAAAATTGAGGTCCAAGAAAAAACAAAATCCATTCAAAAATAAGTGAACTAAATACTCATAGACAAGCATTAAGTTCAAATAGAAACATGGATCAAAAAGCTCAAAGGGGTTACGAATTCTCACACACTCACAAAGTGAATTGACTATTTGGCTAAGGTGGTTGTGCTCAAAATGAAACAATTGCCTTGATCCTTTTCATGCATTCATATAATCAACACAAACAAAAGATTCAACATAATAAAATCCAGTTAGAACAAGAATGTTGGTACTCCGCGCGTATATGAACAATGGAAAGCCACCTCACAAAAAGGTTGGGAACTAAAGTGATTCACAATAGAACAAGTATACAAATGAATGGATGGCATGGAAGTTTGTAAAATGCCTAAGTCTCATGAATATGCTAAAGTATAGAAAGCGATAAATACATACCTCAGACGTGTATAAAACTTAACAAAATCATTACCATACATCCGCAAGTTGAAACGAACCAACTTGGAACATCACCAAATTTCCTCAAGCTACTCAAAACAAGCTCATTGACAAACGCGACAACTATTAATATACACAAACTGAAAAACCGGAAAAAATTCATTAAACAAGTTGTAAAGTGAAGATTTGAGAATTTTACGAAAAATCCGAGTACAACTTGTTTAATGAATACTCACCACACTACCTAAACTAAACAACAACAGAAAAGAATACACCACGCTTGTTTTACGTCGTAAGCTGACGCCTTTACAATGCTTAGCTAGCAACTTCCTTCCTTCATGCCATAGTGATGCCTCACCGCGCAAACCAAAAGCAAGTGTCCTAACCAAACACTTAAACAAACGTTACAGGAACAAAATGTATACAACACTTGAACAAACATAATGGAAACAGACAATATATACGATATATACAAAACTCAAAAAGAAAGAAACTATCGCAATGCGATTCAATATCAAAACCAATCCCCGACAACGGCGCCATTTTGTTGAATGCAGAATAGGGAAAGCAAGCAAAAATATTTATTTTCGGAAGAATTCCCTCCGGGATTTATGTTGTGTCCACAGAGATCGGTTCGAGGGAAAGAATGTCGTTCGACAGTCTCTCGCGTTAATGAGTTTGGATTAAAATGGTTTAAAACATAAAAACAGAAAAGTAAACATTAAAACATAAAAACAAATTCACTTTTCAGCAAGACAAACTTATCCGGCATGCACATAATCGACTCCTCACAAACTTAAACTTACTGACCAGTTATACTCAACCTACAATACTCCTCAATATCACCCAACATCGCTCACAACACAGGTTATGTCTAACGCAAAGTTGAGAGAACAACCGTGTTACCATTGCCGATACTTTCGTACGCTAGCTCAAGGTACGGAGGCATTAAGTTTCGATGCCTATTGAAGATTGTTAGCCCTAAATCTATCTCTAGAATCTAGAAACTAACAGACAATTATCCCTAATCGAAGTTTGCGACGGTTATCTCTAACGCAACCCAAACCCCGCGCATAAAGCAAAAATCAGAGACAATCACCAATAGAGATTTGTAAAGAAAGTTTTATACAACGCCATGGGCGACAAATATACATGAGATCATAGTAAATACATATACAAAACCCAACAAAGAAGAAAGACATGAAGAAAATCAGAAATGAACCAAACACTTCACGGATTATCGGAGCCGATCGATGAGAAATCCACCTCGGATCATCCGCATGCAAGCTTCCATGATGTTTTCTGAGCTAATCTACTGAAAAAATGGAGTTTGATGGAGTTGGAGCAAGAATCCCCAAAACCATCCTCGAAAAAATGCTGAAAAATGAAGTTTATAGGCAAAATTTGCTGCCCAGGTTCGCACTGCGAACATACACCGCCTTAGCTACTGCCAGAATTGTGTTTTTCATGCTTCCAGGCACTTTTTATTCGCCCCGAGTTCGCTAGCGAGTGCTCGCCTCCTAGTTCGCCTAGCGAACATGATAGCAAACCAGAATTTGTTTTGACCATAACTCTTGAACCGTAACTCCGATTGACGCACGGTTTGAAGCGTTGGAAAGCTGATTCAATGATCTATACAACAATGGCAAAATCCCATTGCTAGAATACCTGCAAAAATAAATGAAAATCAATTAAACTCAATGATATTTACACGATACGCAATATATACACTAAAACGTAAAGTAAACGTAATTACGAACAAAGCGGGGTTTATTCAACCAATTTTAACACAGAGTAATGATAAGTGCAACAAAACTTATATGCAAAAATAGGTACATTTTGCACTTATCAAACTCTCCCCAACTTATTTAATTGTTTGTCCTCAAACAAGAATCAAACAAACTTGAAAACACAAAAGCGATATCCAAAGAAAGACGAATCAACAGGTTTTGAAAGACGGAAACGAATGAATGGTTCAAATGAAAACGGTACACACAAAAAGTAAATACTTACCACTAAACTACGACGACAACATAGTCACGAAACAAATGCAAAATACAAAAATCATGACAAAAATTCTAAAACAACACAAGTTCCAAAGTGAATCACACCTAGTAAAAACAATCATCGGTAGATGAAAAACACACAATAAGGTACTTTACACTCACACAACACTCATACAAACAAAAGACTAAATTATGCATACATCTACAAATTCATATTGAGCGTACAAAGGCAAGAATCACAAGGACTTTCAAGGTTGTAACGTGGTCGGGTAAACAAACAAGGGGCAATTTCTAAAGGTAATTGAAACAAAAACTTGCCTAAACCTAAGGGAGTGAAAACTCACAAAGATTCACACACAAAATTTCAACCAACTTCTTCCAAAATTCCAAGTGCTACACAACACACAATACTTATTTAGCACAATTATTGAAACTCTTTTTGTTTCCTTTTTCAAGGATTTTTCTTTTTTCTTTCTTTTTCACTTTTTTCTTTTCTTTTCTTTTGTCATATTTTTCTCTTTTTTCTTTTCTTTTTAAATCCTCATAGAATCCATCCAATGAGTATACAATCATCCTCTCCCCAACTTGAATTCAATCGCACCATCATGTGAATACTCCCTACTTTCTATGGCAAGGAAAAAATCCATACAACAACACAAAATTGAGGTCCAAGAAAAAACAAAATCCATTCAAAAATAAGTGAACTAAATACTCATAGACAAGCATTAAGTTCAAATAGAAACATGGATCAAAAAGCTCAAAGGGGTTACGAATTCTCACACACTCACAAAGTGAATTGACTATTTGGCTAAGGTGGTTGTGCTCAAAATGAAACAATTGCCTTGATCCTTTTCATGCATTCATATAATCAACACAAACAAAAAATTCAACATAATAAAATCCAGTTAGAACAAGAATGTTGGTACTCCGCGCGTATATGAACAATGGAAAGCCACCTCACAAAAAGGTTGGGAACTAAAGTGATTCACAATAGAACAAGTATACAAAAGAATGGATGGCATGGAAGTTTGTAAAATTCCTAAGTATCATGAATATGCTAAAGTATAGAAAGCGATAAATACATACCTCAGACGTGTATAAAACTTAAAAAAATCATTACCATACATCCGCAAGTTGAAACGAACCAACTTGGAACATCACCAAATTTCCTCAAGCTACTCAAAACAAGCTCATTGACAAACGCGAAAACTATTAATATACACAAACTGAAAAACCGGCAAAAATTCATTAAACAAGTTGTAAAGTGAAGATTTGAGAATTTTACGAAAAATCCGAGTACAACTTGTTTAATGAATACTCACCACACTACCTAAACTAAACAACAACAGAAAAGAATACACCATGCTTGATTTACGTCGTAAGCTCGACGCCTTTACAATGCTTAGCTAGCAACTTCCTTCCTTCATGCCATAGTGATGCCTCACCGCGCAAACCAAAAGCAAGTGTCCTAACCAAACACTTAAACAAACGTTACAGGAACAAAATGTATACAACACTTGAACAAACATAACGGAAACAGACAATATATACGATATATACAAAACTTAAAAACAAAGAAACTATCGCAATGCGATTCAATATCAAAACCAATCCCCGGCAACGGCGCCATTTTGTTGAATGCAGAATAGGGCAAGCAAGCAAAAATATTTATTTTCGGAAGAATTCCCTCCGGGATTTATGTCGTGTTCACAGAGATCGGTTCGAGGGAAAGAATACCGTTCGACAGTCTCTCACGTTAATGAGTTTGGATTAAAATGGTTTAAAACATTAAAACAGAAAAGTAAACATTAAAACATAAAAACAAATTCACTTTTCAGCAAGACAAACTTATCCGGCATGCACATAATCGACTCCTCACAAACTTAAACTTACCGACCAGTTATACTCAACCTACAATACTCCTCAATATCACCCAGCATCGCTCACAACACAGGTTATGTCTAACGCAAAGTTGAGAGAACAACCGTGTTACCATTGCCGATACTTTCGTACGCTAGCTCAAGGCACGGAGGCATTAAGTTTCGATGCCTATTGAAGATTGTTAGCCCTAAATCTATCTCTAGAATCTAGAAACTAACAGACAATCATCCCTAATCGAAGTTTGCGACGGTTATCTCTAACGCAACCCAAACCCCGCGCATAAACAAAAATCAGAGACAATCACCAATAGAGATTTGTAAAGCAAGTTTTATACAACGCCATGGGCGACAAATATACATGAGATCATAGTAAATACATATACAAAACCCAACAAAGAAGAAAGACAAGAAGAAAATCAGAAATGAACCAAACACTTCACGGATTGTCGGAGCCGATCGATGAGAAATCCACCTCGGATCATCCGCATGCAAGCTTCCATGATGTTTTCTAAGCTAATCTACTGAAAAAATGAAGTTTGATGGAGTTGGAGCAAGAATCCCCAAAACCATCCTCGAAAAAATGCTGAAAAATGAAGTTTATAGGCAAAATTTGCTGCCCAGGTTCGCACTGCGAACATACACCGCCTTAGCTACTGCCAGAATTGTGTTTTTCATGCTTCCAGGTACTTTTTATTCCCCCCGAGTTCGCAGTGCGAACTCGCTAGCGAGTGCTCGCCTCCTGGTTCGCCTAGCGGACATGATAGCAAACCAGAAATTGTTTTGACCATAACTCTTGAACCGTAACTCCGATTGACTCACGGTTTGAAGCGTTGGAAAGCTTATTCAATGATCTATACAACAATGGCAAAATCCCATTGCTAGAATACCTGCAAAAATAAATGAAAATCAATTAAACTCAATGATATTTACACGATACGCAATATATACACTAAAACGTAAAGTAAACGTAATTACGAACAAAGCGGGGTTTATTCAACCAATTTTAACACAGAGTAATGATAAGTGCAACAAAACTTATATGAAAAAATAGGTACATTTTGCACTTATCAAACTCTCCCCAACTTATTTAATTGTTTGTCCTCAAACAAGAATCAAACAAACTTGAAAACACAAAAGCGATATCCAAAGAAAGACGAATCAACAGGTTTTGAAAGACGGAAACGAATGAATGGTTCAAATGAAAACGGTACACACAAAAAGTAAATACTTACCACTAAACTACGATGACAACATAGTCACAAAACAAATGCAAAATACAAAAATCATGACAAAAATTCTAAAACAACACAAGTTCCAAAGTGAATCACACCTAGTAAAAACAATCATCGGTAGATGAAAAACACACAATAAGGTACTTTACACTCACACAACACTCATGCAAACAAAAGACTAAATTATGCATACATCTACAAATTCATATTGAGCATACAAAGGCAAGAATCACAAGGACTTTCAAGGTTGTAACGTGGTCGGGTAAACAAACAAGGGGCAATTTCTAAAGGTAATTGAAACAAAAACTTGTCTAAACCTAAGGGAGTGAAAACTCACAAAGATTCACACACAAAATTTCAACCAACTTCTTCCAAAATTCCAAGTGCTACACAACACACAATACTTATTTAGCACAATTATTGAAACTCTTTTTGTTTCCTTTTTCAAGGATTTTTCTTTTTTCTTTCTTTTTCACTTTTTTCTTTTCTTTTCTTTTGTCATATTTTTCTCTTTTTTCTTTTCTTTTTCAATCCTCATAGAATCCAACTAATGAGTATACAATCATCCTCTCCCCAACTTGAATTCAATCGCACCATCATGTGACTACTCCCTACTTTCTAAGGCAAGGAAAAAATCCATACAACAACACAAAATTGAGGTCCAAGAAAAAACAAAATCCATTAAAAAATAAGTGAACTAAATACTCGTAGACAAGCATTAAGTTCAAATAGAAACATGGATCAAAAAGCTCAAAGGGGTTACGAATTCTCACACACTCACAAAGTGAATTGACTATTTGGCTAAGGTGGTTGTGCTCAAAATGAAACAATTGCCTTGATCCTTTTCATGCATTCATATAATCAACACAAACAAAAGATTCAACATAATAAAATCCAGTTAGAACAAGAATGTTGGTACTCCGCGCGTATATGAACAATGGAAAGCCACCTCACAAAAAGGTTGGGAACTAAAGTGATTCACAATAGAACAAGTATACAAAAGAATGGATGGCATGGAAGTTTGTAAAATGCCTAAGTATCATGAATATGCTAAAGTATAGAAAGCGATAAATACATACCTCAGACGTGTATAAAACTTAACAAAATCATTACCATACATCCGCAAGTTGAAACGAACCAACTTGGAACATCACCAAATTTCCTCAAGCTACTCAAAAGAAGCTCATTGACAAACGCGAAAACTATTAATATACACAAACTGAAAAACCGGCAAAAATTCATTAAACAAGTTGTAAAGTGAAGATTTGAGAATTTTACGAAAAATCCGAGTACAACTTTTTTAATGAATACTCACCACACTACCTAAACTAAACAACAACAGAAAAGAATACACCATGCTTGTTTTATGTCGTAAGCTCGACGCCTTTACAATACTTAGCTAGCAACTTCCTTCCTTCATGCCATAGTGATGCCTCACCGCGCAAACCAAAAGCAAGTGTCCTAACCAAACACTTAAACAAACGTTACAGGAACAAAATGTATACAACACTTGAACAAACATAATGGAAACAGACAATATATATGATATATACAAAACTCAAAAACAAAGAAACTATCGCAATGCGATTCAATATCAAAACCAATCCCCGGCAACGGCGCCATTTTGTTGAATGCAGAATAGGGCAAGCAAGCAAAAATATTTATTTTCGGAAGAATTCCCTCCGGGATTTATGTCGTGTCCAGAGAGATCGGTTCGAGGGAAAGAATGTTGTTCGACAGTCTCTCGCGTTAATGAGTTTGGATTAAAATGGTTTAAAACATAAAAACAGCAAAGTAAACATTAAAACATAAAAACAAATTCACTTTTCAGCAAGACAAACTTATCCGGCATGCACATTATCGACTCCTCAGAAACTTAAACTTATCGACCAGTTATACTCAACCTACAATACTCCTCAATATCACCCAGCATCGCTCACAACACAGGTTATGTCTAACGCAAAGTTGAGAGAACAACCGTGTTACCATTGCCGATACTTTCGTACGCTAGCTCAAGGCACGGAGGCATTAAGTTTCGATGCCTATTGAAGATTGTTAGCCCTAAATCTATCTCTAGAATCTAGAAACTAACGGACAATCATCCCTAATCGAAGTTTGCGACGGTTATCTCTAACGCAACCCAAACCCCGCGCATAAAGCAAAAATCAGATTCAATCACCAATAGAGATTTGTAAAGCAAGTTTTATACAACGCCATGGGCGACAAATATACATGAGATCATAGTAAATACATATACAAAACCCAACAAAGAAGAAAGACATGAAGAAAATCAGAAATGAACCAAACACTTCACGGATTGTCGGAGCCGATCGATGACAAATTCACCTCGGATCATCCGCATGCAAGCTTCCATGATGTATTCTAAGCTAATCTACTGAAAAAATGAGGTTTGATGGAGTTGGAGCAGGAATCCCAAAAACCATCCTCTAAAAAATGCTGAAAAATGAAGTTTATAGGCAAAATTTGCTGCCCAGGTTTGCACTGCGAACATACACCGCCTTAGCTACTGCCAGAATTGTGTTTTTCATGCTTCCAGGCACTTTTTATTCGCCCCGAGTTCGCAGTGCGAACTCGCTAGCGAGTGCTCGCCTTCTGGTTCGCCTAGCGGACATGATAGCAAACCAGAAATTGTTTTGACCATAACTCTTGAACCGTAACTTCGATTGACGCACGGTTTGAAGCGTTGGAAAGCTTATTCAATGATCTATACAACAATGGCAAAATCCCATTGCTAGAATACCTGCAAAAATAAATTAAAATCAATTAAACTCAATGATATTTACACGATACGCAATATATACACTAAAACGTAAAGTAAACGTAATTACGAACAAAGCGGGGTTTATTCAACCAATTTTAACACAGAGTAATGATAAGTGCAACAAAACTTATATGAAAAAATAAGTACATTTTGCACTTATCAAACTCTCCCCAACTTATTTAATTGTTTGTCCTCAAACAAGAATCAAACAAACTTGAAAACACAAAAGCGATATCCAAAGAAAGACGAATCAACAGGTTTTGAAAGACGGAAACGAATAAATGGTTCAAATGAAAACGGTACACACAAAAAGTAAATACTTACCACTAAACTACGATGACAACATAGTCACGAAACAAATGCAAAATACAAAAATCATGACAAAAATTCTAAAACAACACAAGTTCCAAAGTGAATCACACCTAGTAAAAACAATCATCGGTAGATGAAAAACACACAATAAGGTACTTTACACTCACACAACACTCATGCAAACAAAAGACTAAATTATGCATACATCTACAAATTCATATTGAGCATACAACGGCAAGAATCACAAGGACTTTCAAGGTTGTAACGTGGTCGGGTAAACAAATAAGGGGCAATTTCTAAAGGTAATTGAAACAAAAACTTGCCTAAACCTAAGGGAGTGAAAACTCACAAAGATTCCCACACAAAATTTCAACCAACTTCTTCCAAAATTCCAAGTGCTACACAACACACAATACTTATTTAGCACAATTATTGAAACTCTTTTTGTTTCCTTTTTCAAGGATTTTTCTTTTTTCTTTCTTTTTCACTTTTTTCTTTTCTTTTCTTTTGTCATATTTTTCTCTTTTTTCTTTTCTTTTTCAATCCTCATAGAATCCAACCAATGAGTATACAATCATCCTCTCCCCAACTTGAATTCAATCGCACCATCATGTGAATACTCCCTACTTTCTAAGGCAAGGAAAAAATCCATACAACAACACAAAATTGAGGTCCAAGAAAAAACAAAATCCATTCAAAAATAAGTGAACTAAATACTCATAGACAAGCATTAAGTTCAAATAGAAACATGGGTCAAAAAGCTCAAAGGGGTTACGAATTCTCACACACTCACAAAGTGAATTGAGTATTTGGCTAAGGTGGTTGTGCTCAAAATGAAACAATTGCCTTGATCCTTTTCATGCATTCATATAATCAACACAAACAAAAGATTCAACATAATAAAATCCAGTTAGAACAAGAATGTTGGTACTCCGCGCGTATATGAATAATGGAAAGCCACCTCACAAAAAGGTTGGGAACTAAAGTGATTCACAATAAAACAAGTATACAAAAGAATGGATGGCATGGAAGTTTGTAAAATGCCTAAGTATCATGAATATGCTAAAGTATAGAAAGCGATAAATACATACCTCAAACGTGTATAAAACTTAACAAAATCATTAGCAAGTTGAAACGAACCAACTTGGAACATCACCAAATTTCCTCAAGCTACTCAAAACAATCTCATTGACAAACGCGAAAACTATTAATATACACAAACTGAAAAACCGGAAAAAATTCATTAAACAAGTTGTAAAGTGAAGATTTGAAAATTTTACGAAAAATCCGAGTACAACTTGTTTAATGAATACTCACCACTCTACCTAAACTAAACAACAACAGAAAAGAATACACCATGCTTGTTTTATGTCGTAAGCTTGACGCCTTTACAATGTTTAGCTAGCAACTTCCTTCCTTCATGCCATAGTGATGCCTCACCGCGCAAACCAAAAGCAAGTGTCTTAACCAAACACTTAAACAAACGTTACAGAAACAAAATGTATGCAACACTTGAACAAACATAATGGAAACAGACAATATATACGATATATACAAAACTCAAAAACAAAGAAACTATCGCAATGCGATTCAATATCAAAACCAATCCCAGGCAACGGCGCCATTTTGTTGAATGCAGAATAGGGCAAGCAAGAAAAAATATTTATTTTCGGAAGAATTCCCTCCGGGATTTATGTCGTGTCCACAGAGATCGGTTCGAGGGAAAGAATGTCGTTCGACAGTCTTTCGCGTTAATGAGTTTGGATTAAAATGGTTTAAAACATAAAAACAGCAAAGTAAACATTAAAACATAAAAACAAATTCACTTTTCAGAAAGATAAACTTATCCGGCATGCACATAATCGACTTATCACAAACTTAAACTTACCGACCAGTTATACTCAACCTACAATACTCCTCAATATCACCCAACATCGCTCATAACACAGGTTATGTCTAACGCAAAGTTGAGAGAACAACCGTGTTACCATTGCCGATACTTTCGTACGCTAGCTCAAGGCACGGAGGCATTAAGTTTCGATGCCTATTGAAGATTGTTAGCCCTAAATCTATCTCTAGAATCTAGAAACTAACGGACAATCATCCCTAATCGAAGTTTGCGACGGTTATCTCTAACGCCACCCAAAACCCGCGCATAAAGCAAAAATCAGAGACAATCACCAATAGAGATTTGTAAAGCAAGTTTTATACAACGCCATGGGCGACAAATATACATGAGATCATAGTAAATACATATACAAAACCCAACAAAGAAGAAAGACATGAAGAAAATCAGAAATGAACCAAACACTTCACGGATTGTCGGAGCCGATCGATGAGAAATCCACCTCGGATCATCCGCATGCAAGCTTCCATGATGTTTTCTAAGCTAATCTACTGAAAAAATGAAGTTTGATGGAGTTGGAGCAAGAATCCCCAAAACCATCCTCTAAAAAATGCTGAAAATTGAAGTTTATAGGCAAAATTTGCTGCCCAGGTTCGCACTGCGAACATACACCGCCTTAGCTACTGCCAGAATTGTGTTTTTCATGCTTCCAGGCACTTTTTATTCGCCCCGAGTTCGTAGTGCGAACTCGCTAGCGAGTGCTCGCCTCCTGGTTCGCCTAGCGAACATGATAGCAAACCAGAATTTGTTTTGACCATAACTCTTGAACCGTAACTCCAATTGACGCACAGTTTGAAGCGTTGGAAAGCTTATTTAATGATCTATACAAAAATGGCAAAATCCCATTGCTAGAATACCTGCAAAAATAAATTAAAATCAATTAAACTCAATGATATTTACACGATACGCAATATATACACTAAAACGTAAAGTAAACGTAATTACGAACAAAGCGGGGTTTATTCAACCAATTTTAACACAGAGTAATGATAAGTGAAACAAAACTTATATGCAAAAATAGGTACATTTTGCACTTATCAAACTCTCCCCAACTTATTTAATTGTTTGTCCTCAAACAAGAATCAAACAAACTTGAAAACACAAAAGCGATATCCAAAGAAAGACGAATCAACAGGTTTTGAAAGACGGAAACGAATGAATGCTTCAAATGAAAACGGTACACACAAAAAGTAAATACTTACCACTAAACTACGATGACAACATAGTCACGAAACAAATGCAAAATACAAAAATCATGACAAAAATTCTAAAACAACACAAGTTCCAAAGTGAATCACACCTAGTAAAAACAATCATCGGTAGATGAAAAACACACAATAAGGTACTTTATACTCACACAACACTCATGCAAACAAAAGACTAAATTATGCATACATCTACAAATTCATATTGAGCATACAAAGGCAAGAATCACAAGGACTTTCAAGGTTGTAACGTGGTCGGGTAAACAAACAAGTGGCAATTTCTAAAGGTAATTGAAACAAAAACTTGCCTAAACCTAAGGGAGTGAAATCTCACAAAGATTCACACACAAAATTTCAACCAACTTCTTCCAAAATTCCAAGTGCTACACAACACACAATACTTATTTAGCACAATTATTGAAACTCTTTTTGTTTCCTTTTTCAAGGATTTTTCTTTTTTCTTTCTTTTTCACTTTTTTCTTTTCTTTTCTTTTGTCATATTTTTCTCTTTTTTCTTTTCTTTTTCAATCCTCATAGAATCTAACCAATGAGTATACAATCACCCTCTCCCCAACTTGAATTCAATCGCACCATCATGTGAATACTCCCTACTTTCTAAGGCAAGGAAAAAATCCATACAACAACACAAAATTGAGGTCCAAGAAAAAACAAAATCCATTCAAAAATAAGTGAACTAAATACTCATAGACAAGCATTAAGTTCAAATAGAAACATGGGTCAAAAAGCTCAAAGGGGTTACGAATTCTCACACACTCACAAAGTGAATTGAGTATTTGGCTAAGGTGGTTGTGCTCAAAATGAAACAATTGCCTTGATCCTTTTCATGCATTCATATAATCAACACAAACAAAAGATTCAACATAATAAAATCCAGTTAGAACAAGAATGTTGGTACTCCGCGCGTATATGAACAATGGAAAGCCACCTCACAAAAAGGTTGGGAACTAAAATTCACAATAAAACAAGTATACAAAAGAATGGATGGCATGGAAGTTTGTAAAATGCCTAAGTATCATGAATATGCTAAAGTATAGAAAGCGATAAATACATACCTCAGACGTGTATAAAACTTAACAAAATCATTAGCAAGATGAAACGAACCAACTTGGAACATCACCAAATTTCCTCAAGCTACTCAAAACAATCTCATTGACAAACGCGAAAACTATTAATATACACAAACTGAAAAACCGGAAAAAATTCATTAAACAAGTTGTAAAGTGAAGATTTGAGAATTTTACGAAAAATCCGAGTACAACTTGTTTAATGAATACTCACCACACTACCTAAACTAAACAACAACAGAAAAGAATACACCATGCTTGTTTTACGTCGTAAGCTCGACGCCTTTACAATGTTTAGCTAGCAACTTCCTTCCTTCATGCCATAGTGATGCCTCACCGCGCAAACCAAAAGCAAGTGTCCTAACCAAACACTTAAACAAACGTTACAGGAACAAAATGTATACAACACTTGAACAAACATAATGGAAACAGACAATATATACGATATATACAAAACTCAAAAACAAAGAAACTATCGCAATGCGATTCAATATCAAAATCAATCCCCGGCAACGGCGCCATTTTGTTGAATGCAGAATAGGGCAAGCAAGCAAAAATATTTATTTTCGGAAGAATTCCCTCCGGGATTTATGTCGTGTCCACAGAGATCGGTTTGAGGGAAAGAATACCGTTCGACAGTCTATCACGTTAATGAGTTTGGATTAAAATGGTTTAAAACATAAAAACAGAAAAGTAAACATTAAAACATAAAAACAAATTCACTTTTCAGTAAGACAAACTTATCCGGCATGCACATAATCGACTCCTCACAAACTTAAACTTACCGACCAGTTATACTCAACCTACAATACTCCTCAATATCACCCAGCATCGCTCACAACACAGGTTATGTCTAACGCAAAGTTGAGAGAACAACTGTGTTACCATTGCCGATACTTTCGTACGCTAGCTCAAGGCACGGAGGCATTAAGTTTCGATGCCTATTGAAGATTGTTAGCCCTAAATCTATCTCTAGAATCTAGAAACTAACAGACAATCATCCCTAATCGAAGTTTGCGACGGTTATCTCTAACGCAACCCAAACCCCGCGCATAAAGCAAAAATCAGAGACAATCACCAATAGAGATTTGTAAAGCAAGTTTTATACAACGCCATGGGCGACAAATATACATGAGATCATAGTAAATACATATACAAAACCCAACAAAGAAGAAAGACATGAAGAAAATCAGAAATGAACCAAACACTTCACGGATTGTCGGAGCCGATCGATGAGAAATCCACCTCGGGTCATCCGCATGCAAGCTTCCATGATGTTTTCTAAGCTAATCTACTGAAAAAATGAAGTTTGATGGAGTTGGAGCAAGAATCCCCAAAACCATCCTCTAAAAAATGCTGAAAAATGAAGTTTATAGGCAAAATTTGCTGCCCAGGTTCGCACTGCGAACATACACCGCCTTAGCTACTGCCAGAATTGTGTTTTTCATGCTTCCAGGCACTTTTTATTCGCCCTGAGTTCGCTGTGCGAACTCGCTAGCGAGTGCTCGCCTCCTGGTTCGCCTAGCGGACATGATAGCAAACCAGAATTTGTTTTGACCATAACTCTTGAACTGTAACTCCGATTGACGCACGGTTTGAAGCGTTGGAAAGCTTATTCAATGATCTATACAAAAATGGCAAAATCCCATTGCTAGAATACCTACAAAAATAAATTAAAATCAATTAAACTCAATGATATTTACACGATACGCAATATATACACTAAAACGTAAAGTAAACGTAATTACGAACAAAGCGGGGTTTATTCAACCAATTTTAACACAGAGTAATGATAAGTGAAACAAAACTTATATGCAAAAATAGGTACATTTTGCACTTATCAAACTCTCCCCAACTTATTTAATTGTTTGTCCTCAAACAAGAATCAAACAAACTTGAAAACACAAAAGCGATATCCAAAGAAAGACGAATCAACAGGTTTTGAAAGACGGAAACGAATGAATGGTTCAAATGAAAACGGTACACACAAAAAGTAAATACTTACCACTAAACTACGATGACAACATAGTCACGAAACAAATGCAAAATACAAAAATCATGACAAAAATTCTAAAACAACACAAGTTCCAAAGTGAATCACACCTAGTAAAAACAATCATCGGTAGATGAAAAACACACAATAAGGTACTTTATACTCACACAACACTCATGCAAACAAAAGACTAAATTATGCATACATCTACAAATTCATATTGAGCATACAAAAGCAAGAATCACAAGGACTTTCAAGGTTGTAACGTGGTCGGGTAAACAAACAAGGGGCAATTTCTAAAGGTAATTGAAACAAAAACTTGCCTAAACCTAAGGGAGTGAAAACTCACAAAGATTCACACACAAAATTTCAACCAACTTCTTCCAAAATTCCAAGTGCTACACAACACACAATACTTATTTAGCACAATTATTGAAACTCTTTTTGTTTCATTTTTCAAGGATTTTTCTTTTTTCTTTCTTTTTCACTTTTTTCTTTTCTTTTCTTTTGTCATATTTTTCTCTTTTTTCTTTTCTTTTTCAATCCTCATAGAATCCAACCAATGAGTATACAATCATCCTCTCCCCAACTTGAATTCAATCGCACCATCATGTGAATACTCCCTACTTTCTAAGGCAAGGAAAAAATCCATACAACAACACAAAATTGAGGTCCAAGAAAAAACAAAATCCATTCAAAAATAAGTGAACTAAATACTCATAGACAAGCATTAAGTTCAAATAGAAACATGGGTCAAAAAGCTCAAAGGGGTTACGAATTCTCACACACTCACAAAGTGAATTGAGTATTTGGCTAAGGTGGTTGTGCTCAAAATGAAACAATTGCCTTGATCCTTTTCATGCATTCATATAATCAACACAAACAAAAGATTCAACATAATAAAATCCAGTTAGAACAAGAATGTTGGTACTCCGCGCGTATATGAACAATGGAAAGCCACCTCACAAAAAGGTTGGGAACTAAAGTGATTCACAATAAAACAAGTATACAAAAGAATGGATGGCATGGAAGTTTGTAAAATGCCTAAGTATCATGAATATGCTAAAGTATAGAAAGCGATAAATACATACCTCAGACGTGTATAAAACTTAACAAAATCATTAGCAAGATGAAACGAACCAACTTGGAACATCACCAAATTTCCTCAAGCTACTCAAAACAATCTCATTGACAAACGCGAAAACTGTTAATATACACAAACTGAAAAACCGAAAAAAATTCATTAAACAAGTTGTAAAGTGAAGATTTGACAATTTTACGAAAAATCCGAGTACAACTTGTTTAATGAATACTCACCACACTACCTAAACTAAACAACAACAGAAAAGAATACACCATGCTTGTTTTACGTCGTAAGCTCGACGCCTTTACAATGTTTAGCTAGCAACTTCCTTCCTTCATGCCATAGTGATGCCTCACCGCGCAAACCAAAAGCAAGTGTCCTAACCAAACACTTAAACAAACGTTACAGGAACAAAATGTATACAACACTTGAACAAACATAATGGAAACAGACAATATATACGATATATACAAAACTCAAAAACAAAGAAACTATCGCAATGCGATTCAATATCAAAACCAATCCCCGGCAACGGCGCCATTTTGTTGAATGCAGAATAGGGCAAGCAAGCAAAAATATTTATTTTCGGAAGAATTCCCTACGGGATTTATGTCGTGTCCACAGAGATCGGTTTGAGGGAAAGAATACCGTTCGACAGTCTATCACGTTAATGAGTTTGGATTAAAATGGCTTAAAACATAAAAACAGAAAAGTAAACATTAAAACATAAAAACAAATTCACTTTTCAGCAAGACAAACTTATCCGGCATGCACATAATCGACTCCTCACAAACTTAAACTTACCGACCAATTATACTCAACCTACAATACTCCTCAATATCACCCAGCATCGCTCACAACACAGGTTATGTCTAACGCAAAGTTGAGAGAACAACTGTGTTACCATTGCCGATACTTTCGTACGGTAGCTCAAGGCACGGAGGCATTAAGTTTCGATGCCTATTGAAGATTGTTAGCCCTAAATCTATCTCTAGAATCTAGAAACTAACAGACAATCATCCCTAATCGAAGTTTGCGACGGTTATCTCTAACGCAACCCAAACCCCGCGCATAAAGAAAAAATCAGAGACAATCACCAATAGAGATTTGTAAAGCAAGTTTTATACAACGCCATGGGCGACAAATATACATGAGATCATAGTAAATACATATACAAAACCCAACAAAGAAGAAAGACATGAAGAAAATCAGAAATGAACCAAACACTTCACGGATTGTCGGAGCCGATCGATGAGAAATCCACCTCGGGTCATCCGCATGCAAGCTTCCATGATGTTTTCTAAGCTAATCTACTGAAAAAATGAAGTTTGATGGAGTTGGAGCAAGAATCCCCAAAACCATCCTCTAAAAAATGCTGAAAAATGAAGTTTATAGGCAAAATTTGCTGCCCAGGTTCGCACTGCGAACATACACCGCCTTAGCTACTGCCAGAATTGTGTTTTTCATGCTTCCAGGCACTTTTTATTCGCCCTGAGTTCGCTGTGCGAACTCGCTAGCGAGTGCTCGCCTCCTGGTTCGCCTAGCGGACATGATAGCAAACCAGAATTTGTTTTGACCATAACTCTTGAACTGTAACTCCGATTGACGCACGGTTTGAAGCGTTGGAAAGCTTATTCAATGATCTATACAACAATGGCAAAATCCCATTGCTAGAATACCTGCAAAAATAAATGAAAATCAATTAAACTCAATGATATTTACACGATACGCAATATATACACTAAAACGTAAAGTAAACGTAATTACGAACAAAGCGGGGTTTATTCAACCAATTTTAACACAGAGTAATGATAAGTGCAACAAAACTTATATGAAAAAATAGGTACATTTTGCACTTATCAAACTCTCCCCAACTTATTTAATTGTTTGTCCTCAAACAAGAATCAAACAAACTTGAAAACACAAAAGCGATATCCAAAGAAAGACGAATCAACAGGTTTTGAAAGACGGAAACGAATGAATGCTTCAAATGAAAACGGTACACACAAAAAGTAAATACTTACCACTAAACTACGATGACAACATAGTCACGAAACAAATGCAAAATACAAAAATCATGACAAAATTTCTAAAACAACACAAGTTCCAAAGTGAATCACACCTAGTAAAAACAATCATCGGTAGATGAAAAACACACAATAAGGTACTTTACACTCACACAACACTCATGCAAACAAAAGACTAAATTATGCATACATCTACAAATTCATATTGAGCATACAAAGGCAAGAATCACAAGGACTTTCAAGGTTGTAACGTGGTCGGGTAAACAAACACGGGGCAATTTCTAAAGGTAATTGAAACAAAAACTTGCATAAACCTAAGGGAGTGAAAACTCACAAAGATTCACACACAAAATTTCAACCAACTTCTTCCAAAATTCCAAGTGCTACACAACACACAATACTTATTTAGAACAATTATTGAAACTCTTTTTGTTTCCTTTTTCAAGGATTTTTCTTTTTTCTTTCTTTTTCACTTTTTTCTTTTCTTTTCTTTTGTCATATTTTTCTCTTTTTTCTTTTCTTTTTCAATCCTCATAGAATCCAACCAACGAGTATACAATCATCCTCTCCCCAACTTGAATTCAATCGCACCATCATGTGAATACTCCCTACTTTCTAAGGCAAGGAAAAAATCCATACAACAACATAAAATTGAGGTCCAAGAAAAAACAAAATCCATTAAAAAGTAAGTGAACTAAATACTCATAGACAAGCATTAAGTTCAAATAGAAACATGGATCAAAAAGCTCAAAGGGATTACGAATTCTCACACACTCACAAAGTGAATTGACTATTTGGCTAAGGTGGTTGTGCTCAAAATGAAACAATTGCCTTGATCCTTTTCATGCATTCATATAATCAACACAAACAAAAGATTTAACATAATAAAATCCAGTTAGAACAAGAATGTTGGTACTCCGCGCGTATATGAACAATGGAAAGCCACCTCACAAAAAGGTTGGGAACTAAAGTGATTCACAATAGAACAAGTATACAAAAGAATGGATGGCATGGAAGTTTGTAAAATTCCTAAGTATCATGAATATGCTAAAGTATAGAAAGCGATAAATACATACCTCAGACGTGTATAAAACTTAAAAAAATCATTACCATACATCCGCAAGTTGAAACGAACCAACTTGGAACATCACCAAATTTCCTCAAGCTACTCAAAACAAGCTCATTGACAAACGCGAAAACTATTAATATACACAAACTGAAAAACCGGCAAAAATTCATTAAACAAGTTGTAAAGTGAAGATTTGAGAATTTTTCGAAAAATCCGAGTACAACTTGTTTAATGAATACTCACCACACTACCTAAACTAAACAACAACAGAAAAGAATACACCATGCTTGTTTTACGTCGTAAGCTCGACGCCTTTACAATGCTTAGCTAGCAACTTCCTTCCTTCATGCCATAGTGATGCCTCACCGCGCAAACCAAAAGCAAGTGTCCTAACCAAACACTTAAACAAACGTTACAGGAACAAAATGTATACAACACTTGAACAAACATAATGGAAACAGACAATATATACGATATATACAAAACTCAAAAACAAATAAACTATCGCAATGCGATTCAATATCAAAACCAATCCCCGGCAACTGCGCCATTTTGTTGAATGCAGAATAGGGCAAGCAAGCAAAAATATTTATTTTCGGAAGAATTCCCTCCGGGATTTATGTCGTGTCCACAGAGATCGGTTTGAGGGAAAGAATACCGTTCGACAGTCTATCACGTTAATGAGTTTGGATTAAAATGGTTTAAAAAATAAAAACAGAAAAGTAAACATTAAAACATAAAAACAAATTCACTTTTCAGCAAGACAAACTTATCCGGCATGCACACAATCGACTCCTCACAAACTTAAACTTACCGACCAGTTATACTCAACCTACAATACTCCTCAATATCACCCAGCATCGCTCACAACACAGGTTATGTCTAACGCAAAGTTGAGAGAACAACCGTGTTACCATTGCCGATACTTTCGTACGCTAGCTCAAGGCACAGAGGCATTAAGTTTCGATGCCTATTGAAGATTGTTAGCCCTAAATCTATCTCTAGAATCTAGAAACTAACAGATAATCATCCCTAATCGAAGTTTGCGACGGTTATCTCTAACGCAACCCAAACCCCGCGCATAAAGCAAAAATCAGAGACAATCACGAATAGAGATTTGTAAAACAAGTTTTATACAACGCCATGGGCGATAAATATACATGAGATCATAGTAAATACATATACAAAACCCAACAAAGAAGAAAGACATGAAGAAAATCAGAAATGAACCAAACACTTCACGGATTGTCGGAGCCGATCGATGAGAAATCCACCTAGAATCATCCGCATGCAAGCTTCCGTGATGTTTTCTAAGCTAATCTACTGAAAAAATGAGGTTTGATGGAGTTGGAGCAGGAATCCCAAAAACCATCCTCTAAAAAATGCTGAAAAATGAAGTTTATAGGCAAAATTTGCTGCCCAGGTTTGCACTGCGAACATACACCGCCTTAGCTACTGCCAGAATTGTGTTTTTCATGCTTCCAGGCACTTTTTATTCGCCCCGAGTTCGCAGTGCGAACTCGCTAGCGAGTGCTCGCCTTCTGGTTCGCCTAGCGGACATGATAGCAAACCAGAAATTGTTTTGACCATAACTCTTGAACCGTAACTTCGATTGACGCACGGTTTGAAGCGTTGGAAAGCTTATTCAATGATCTATACAACAATGGCAAAATCCCATTGCTAGAATACCTGCAAAAATAAATTAAAATCAATTAAACTCAATGATATTTACACGATACGCAATATATACACTAAAACGTAAAGTAAACGTAATTACGAACAAAGCGGGGTTTATTCAACCAATTTTAACACAGAGTAATGATAAGTGCAACAAAACTTATATGAAAAAATAAGTACATTTTGCACTTATCAAACTCTCCCCAACTTATTTAATTGTTTGTCCTCAAACAAGAATCAAACAAACTTGAAAACACAAAAGCGATATCCAAAGAAAGACGAATCAACAGGTTTTGAAAGACGGAAACGAATAAATGGTTCAAATGAAAACGGTACACACAAAAAGTAAATACTTACCACTAAACTACGATGACAACATAGTCACGAAACAAATGCAAAATACAAAAATCATGACAAAAATTCTAAAACAACACAAGTTCCAAAGTGAATCACACCTAGTAAAAACAATCATCGGTAGATGAAAAACACACAATAAGGTACTTTACACTCACACAACACTCATGCAAACAAAAGACTAAATTATGCATACATCTACAAATTCATATTGAGCATACAACGGCAAGAATCACAAGGACTTTCAAGGTTGTAACGTGGTCGGGTAAACAAATAAGGGGCAATTTCTAAAGGTAATTGAAACAAAAACTTGCCTAAACCTAAGGGAGTGAAAACTCACAAAGATTCCCACACAAAATTTCAACCAACTTCTTCCAAAATTCCAAGTGCTACACAACACACAATACTTATTTAGCACAATTATTGAAACTCTTTTTGTTTCCTTTTTCAAGGATTTTTCTTTTTTCTTTCTTTTTCACTTTTTTCTTTTCTTTTCTTTTGTCATATTTTTCTCTTTTTTCTTTTCTTTTTCAATCCTCATAGAATCCAACCAATGAGTATACAATCATCCTCTCCCCAACTTGAATTCAATCGCACCATCATGTGAATACTCCCTACTTTCTAAGGCAAGGAAAAAATCCATACAACAACACAAAATTGAGGTCCAAGAAAAAACAAAATCCATTCAAAAATAAGTGAACTAAATACTCATAGACAAGCATTAAGTTCAAATAGAAACATGGGTCAAAAAGCTCAAAGGGGTTACGAATTCTCACACACTCACAAAGTGAATTGAGTATTTGGCTAAGGTGGTTGTGCTCAAAATGAAACAATTGCCTTGATCCTTTTCATGCATTCATATAATCAACACAAACAAAAGATTCAACATAATAAAATCCAGTTAGAACAAGAATGTTGGTACTCCGCGCGTATATGAATAATGGAAAGCCACCTCACAAAAAGGTTGGGAACTAAAGTGATTCACAATAAAACAAGTATACAAAAGAATGGATGGCATGGAAGTTTGTAAAATGCCTAAGTATCATGAATATGCTAAAGTATAGAAAGCGATAAATACATACCTCAAACGTGTATAAAACTTAACAAAATCATTAGCAAGTTGAAACGAACCAACTTGGAACATCACCAAGTTTCCTCAAGCTACTCAAAACAATCTCATTGACAAACGCGAAAACTATTAATATACACAAACTGAAAAACCGGAAAAAATTCATTAAACAAGTTGTAAAGTGAAGATTTGAAAATTTTACGAAAAATCCGAGTACAACTTGTTTAATGAATACTCACCACTCTACCTAAACTAAACAACAACAGAAAAGAATACACCATGCTTGTTTTATGTCGTAAGCTTGACGCCTTTACAATGTTTAGCTAGCAACTTCCTTCCTTCATGCCATAGTGATGCCTCACCGCGCAAACCAAAAGCAAGTGTCTTAACCAAACACTTAAACAAACGTTACAGAAACAAAATGTATGCAACACTTGAACAAACATAATGGAAACAGACAATATATACGATATATACAAAACTCAAAAACAAAGAAACTATCGCAATGCGATTCAATATCAAAACCAATCCCAGGCAACGGCGCCATTTTGTTGAATGCAGAATAGGGCAAGCAAGAAAAAATATTTATTTTCGGAAGAATTCCCTCCGGGATTTATGTCGTGTCCACAGAGATCGGTTCGAGGGAAAGAATGTCGTTCGACAGTCTTTCGCGTTAATGAGTTTGGATTAAAATGGTTTAAAACATAAAAACAGCAAAGTAAACATTAAAACATAAAAACAAATTCACTTTTCAGAAAGATAAACTTATCCGGCATGCACATAATCGACTTATCACAAACTTAAACTTACCGACCAGTTATACTCAACCTACAATACTCCTCAATATCACCCAACATCGCTCATAACACAGGTTATGTCTAACGCAAAGTTGAGAGAACAACCGTGTTACCATTGCCGATACTTTCGTACGCTAGCTCAAGGCACGGAGGCATTAAGTTTCGATGCCTATTGAAGATTGTTAGCCCTAAATCTATCTCTAGAATCTAGAAACTAACGGACAATCATCCCTAATCGAAGTTTGCGACGGTTATCTCTAACGCCACCCAAAACCCGCGCATAAAGCAAAAATCAGAGACAATCACCAATAGAGATTTGTAAAGCAAGTTTTATACAACGCCATGGGCGACAAATATACATGAGATCATAGTAAATACATATACAAAACCCAACAAAGAAGAAAGACATGAAGAAAATCAGAAATGAACCAAACACTTCACGGATTGTCGGAGCCGATCGATGAGAAATCCACCTCGGATCATCCGCATGCAAGCTTCCATGATGTTTTCTAAGCTAATCTACTGAAAAAATGAAGTTTGATGGAGTTGGAGCAAGAATCCCCAAAACCATCCTCTAAAAAATGCTGAAAATTGAAGTTTATAGGCAAAATTTGCTGCCCAGGTTCGCACTGCGAACATACACCGCCTTAGCTACTGCCAGAATTGTGTTTTTCATGCTTCCAGGCACTTTTTATTCGCCCCGAGTTCGTAGTGCGAACTCGCTAGCGAGTGCTCGCCTCCTGGTTCGCCTAGCGAACATGATAGCAAACCAGAATTTGTTTTGACCATAACTCTTGAACCGTAACTCCAATTGACGCACAGTTTGAAGCGTTGGAAAGCTTATTCAATGATCTATACAACAATGGCAAAATCCCATTGCTAGAATACCTGCAAAAATAAATTAAAATCAATTAAACTCAATGATATTTACACGATACGCAATATATACACTAAAACGTAAAGTAAACGTAATTACGAACAAAGCGGGGTTTATTCAACCAATTTTAACACAGAGTAATGATAAGTGCAACAAAACTTATATGAAAAAATAAGTACATTTTGCACTTATCAAACTCTCCCCAACTTATTTAATTGTTTGTCCTCAAACAAGAATCAAACAAACTTGAAAACACAAAAGCGATATCCAAAGAAAGACGAATCAACAGGTTTTGAAAGACGGAAACGAATAAATGGTTCAAATGAAAACGGTACACACAAAAAGTAAATACTTACCACTAAACTACGATGACAACATAGTCACGAAACAAATGCAAAATACAAAAATCATGACAAAAATTCTAAAACAACACAAGTTCCAAAGTGAATCACACCTAGTAAAAACAATCATCGGTAGATGAAAAACACACAATAAGGTACTTTACACTCACACAACACTCATGCAAACAAAAGACTAAATTATGCATACATCTACAAATTCATATTGAGCATACAACGGCAAGAATCACAAGGACTTTCAAGGTTGTAACGTGGTCGGGTAAACAAATAAGGGGCAATTTCTAAAGGTAATTGAAACAAAAACTTGCCTAAACCTAAGGGAGTGAAAACTCACAAAGATTCCCACACAAAATTTCAACCAACTTCTTCCAAAATTCCAAGTGCTACACAACACACAATACTTATTTAGCACAATTATTGAAACTCTTTTTGTTTCCTTTTTCAAGGATTTTTCTTTTTTCTTTCTTTTTCACTTTTTTCTTTTCTTTTCTTTTGTCATATTTTTCTCTTTTTTCTTTTCTTTTTCAATCCTCATAGAATCCAACCAATGAGTATACAATCATCCTCTCCCCAACTTGAATTCAATCGCACCATCATGTGAATACTCCCTACTTTCTAAGGCAAGGAAAAAATCCATACAACAACACAAAATTGAGGTCCAAGAAAAAACAAAATCCATTCAAAAATAAGTGAACTAAATACTCATAGACAAGCATTAAGTTCAAATAGAAACATGGGTCAAAAAGCTCAAAGGGGTTACGAATTCTCACACACTCACAAAGTGAATTGAGTATTTGGCTAAGGTGGTTGTGCTCAAAATGAAACAATTGCCTTGATCCTTTTCATGCATTCATATAATCAACACAAACAAAAGATTCAACATAATAAAATCCAGTTAGAACAAGAATGTTGGTACTCCGCGCGTATATGAATAATGGAAAGCCACCTCACAAAAAGGTTGGGAACTAAAGTGATTCACAATAAAACAAGTATACAAAAGAATGGATGGCATGGAAGTTTGTAAAATGCCTAAGTATCATGAATATGCTAAAGTATAGAAAGCGATAAATACATACCTCAAACGTGTATAAAACTTAACAAAATCATTAGCAAGTTGAAACGAACCAACTTGGAACATCACCAAGTTTCCTCAAGCTACTCAAAACAATCTCATTGACAAACGCGAAAACTATTAATATACACAAACTGAAAAACCGGAAAAAATTCATTAAACAAGTTGTAAAGTGAAGATTTGAAAATTTTACGAAAAATCCGAGTACAACTTGTTTAATGAATACTCACCACTCTACCTAAACTAAACAACAACAGAAAAGAATACACCATGCTTGTTTTATGTCGTAAGCTTGACGCCTTTACAATGTTTAGCTAGCAACTTCCTTCCTTCATGCCATAGTGATGCCTCACCGCGCAAACCAAAAGCAAGTGTCTTAACCAAACACTTAAACAAACGTTACAGAAACAAAATGTATGCAACACTTGAACAAACATAATGGAAACAGACAATATATACGATATATACAAAACTCAAAAACAAAGAAACTATCGCAATGCGATTCAATATCAAAACCAATCCCAGGCAACGGCGCCATTTTGTTGAATGCAGAATAGGGCAAGCAAGAAAAAATATTTATTTTCGGAAGAATTCCCTCCGGGATTTATGTCGTGTCCACAGAGATCGGTTCGAGGGAAAGAATGTCGTTCGACAGTCTTTCGCGTTAATGAGTTTGGATTAAAATGGTTTAAAACATAAAAACAGCAAAGTAAACATTAAAACATAAAAACAAATTCACTTTTCAGAAAGATAAACTTATCCGGCATGCACATAATCGACTTATCACAAACTTAAACTTACCGACCAGTTATACTCAACCTACAATACTCCTCAATATCACCCAACATCGCTCATAACACAGGTTATGTCTAACGCAAAGTTGAGAGAACAACCGTGTTACCATTGCCGATACTTTCGTACGCTAGCTCAAGGCACGGAGGCATTAAGTTTCGATGCCTATTGAAGATTGTTAGCCCTAAATCTATCTCTAGAATCTAGAAACTAACGGACAATCATCCCTAATCGAAGTTTGCGACGGTTATCTCTAACGCCACCCAAAACCCGCGCATAAAGCAAAAATCAGAGACAATCACCAATAGAGATTTGTAAAGCAAGTTTTATACAACGCCATGGGCGACAAATATACATGAGATCATAGTAAATACATATACAAAACCCAACAAAGAAGAAAGACATGAAGAAAATCAGAAATGAACCAAACACTTCACGGATTGTCGGAGCCGATCGATGAGAAATCCACCTCGGATCATCCGCATGCAAGCTTCCATGATGTTTTCTAAGCTAATCTACTGAAAAAATGAAGTTTGATGGAGTTGGAGCAAGAATCCCCAAAACCATCCTCTAAAAAATGCTGAAAATTGAAGTTTATAGGCAAAATTTGCTGCCCAGGTTCGCACTGCGAACATACACCGCCTTAGCTACTGCCAGAATTGTGTTTTTCATGCTTCCAGGCACTTTTTATTCGCCCCGAGTTCGTAGTGCGAACTCGCTAGCGAGTGCTCGCCTCCTGGTTCGCCTAGCGAACATGATAGCAAACCAGAATTTGTTTTGACCATAACTCTTGAACCGTAACTCCAATTGACGCACAGTTTGAAGCGTTGGAAAGCTTATTTAATGATCTATACAAAAATGGCAAAATCCCATTGCTAGAATACCTGCAAAAATAAATTAAAATCAATTAAACTCAATGATATTTACACGATACGCAATATATACACTAAAACGTAAAGTAAACGTAATTACGAACAAAGCGGGGTTTATTCAACCAATTTTAACACAGAGTAATGATAAGTGAAACAAAACTTATATGCAAAAATAGGTACATTTTGCACTTATCAAACTCTCCCCAACTTATTTAATTGTTTGTCCTCAAACAAGAATCAAACAAACTTGAAAACACAAAAGCGATATCCAAAGAAAGACGAATCAACAGGTTTTGAAAGACGGAAACGAATGAATGCTTCAAATGAAAACGGTACACACAAAAAGTAAATACTTACCACTAAACTACGATGACAACATAGTCACGAAACAAATGCAAAATACAAAAATCATGACAAAAATTCTAAAACAACACAAGTTCCAAAGTGAATCACACCTAGTAAAAACAATCATCGGTAGATGAAAAACACACAATAAGGTACTTTATACTCACACAACACTCATGCAAACAAAAGACTAAATTATGCATACATCTACAAATTCATATTGAGCATACAAAGGCAAGAATCACAAGGACTTTCAAGGTTGTAACGTGGTCGGGTAAACAAACAAGTGGCAATTTCTAAAGGTAATTGAAACAAAAACTTGCCTAAACCTAAGGGAGTGAAATCTCACAAAGATTCACACACAAAATTTCAACCAACTTCTTCCAAAATTCCAAGTGCTACACAACACACAATACTTATTTAGCACAATTATTGAAACTCTTTTTGTTTCCTTTTTCAAGGATTTTTCTTTTTTCTTTCTTTTTCACTTTTTTCTTTTCTTTTCTTTTGTCATATTTTTCTCTTTTTTCTTTTCTTTTTCAATCCTCATAGAATCTAACCAATGAGTATACAATCACCCTCTCCCCAACTTGAATTCAATCGCACCATCATGTGAATACTCCCTACTTTCTAAGGCAAGGAAAAAATCCATACAACAACACAAAATTGAGGTCCAAGAAAAAACAAAATCCATTCAAAAATAAGTGAACTAAATACTCATAGACAAGCATTAAGTTCAAATAGAAACATGGGTCAAAAAGCTCAAAGGGGTTACGAATTCTCACACACTCACAAAGTGAATTGAGTATTTGGCTAAGGTGGTTGTGCTCAAAATGAAACAATTGCCTTGATCCTTTTCATGCATTCATATAATCAACACAAACAAAAGATTCAACATAATAAAATCCAGTTAGAACAAGAATGTTGGTACTCCGCGCGTATATGAACAATGGAAAGCCACCTCACAAAAAGGTTGGGAACTAAAATTCACAATAAAACAAGTATACAAAAGAATGGATGGCATGGAAGTTTGTAAAATGCCTAAGTATCATGAATATGCTAAAGTATAGAAAGCGATAAATACATACCTCAGACGTGTATAAAACTTAACAAAATCATTAGCAAGATGAAACGAACCAACTTGGAACATCACCAAATTTCCTCAAGCTACTCAAAACAATCTCATTGACAAACGCGAAAACTATTAATATACACAAACTGAAAAACCGGAAAAAATTCATTAAACAAGTTGTAAAGTGAAGATTTGAGAATTTTACGAAAAATCCGAGTACAACTTGTTTAATGAATACTCACCACACTACCTAAACTAAACAACAACAGAAAAGAATACACCATGCTTGTTTTACGTCGTAAGCTCGACGCCTTTACAATGTTTAGCTAGCAACTTCCTTCCTTCATGCCATAGTGATGCCTCACCGCGCAAACCAAAAGCAAGTGTCCTAACCAAACACTTAAACAAACGTTACAGGAACAAAATGTATACAACACTTGAACAAACATAATGGAAACAGACAATATATACGATATATACAAAACTCAAAAACAAAGAAACTATCGCAATGCGATTCAATATCAAAATCAATCCCCGGCAACGGCGCCATTTTGTTGAATGCAGAATAGGGCAAGCAAGCAAAAATATTTATTTTCGGAAGAATTCCCTCCGGGATTTATGTCGTGTCCACAGAGATCGGTTTGAGGGAAAGAATACCGTTCGACAGTCTATCACGTTAATGAGTTTGGATTAAAATGGTTTAAAACATAAAAACAGAAAAGTAAACATTAAAACATAAAAACAAATTCACTTTTCAGTAAGACAAACTTATCCGGCATGCACATAATCGACTCCTCACAAACTTAAACTTACCGACCAGTTATACTCAACCTACAATACTCCTCAATATCACCCAGCATCGCTCACAACACAGGTTATGTCTAACGCAAAGTTGAGAGAACAACTGTGTTACCATTGCCGATACTTTCGTACGCTAGCTCAAGGCACGGAGGCATTAAGTTTCGATGCCTATTGAAGATTGTTAGCCCTAAATCTATCTCTAGAATCTAGAAACTAACAGACAATCATCCCTAATCGAAGTTTGCGACGGTTATCTCTAACGCAACCCAAACCCCGCGCATAAAGCAAAAATCAGAGACAATCACCAATAGAGATTTGTAAAGCAAGTTTTATACAACGCCATGGGCGACAAATATACATGAGATCATAGTAAATACATATACAAAACCCAACAAAGAAGAAAGACATGAAGAAAATCAGAAATGAACCAAACACTTCACGGATTGTCGGAGCCGATCGATGAGAAATCCACCTCGGGTCATCCGCATGCAAGCTTCCATGATGTTTTCTAAGCTAATCTACTGAAAAAATGAAGTTTGATGGAGTTGGAGCAAGAATCCCCAAAACCATCCTCTAAAAAATGCTGAAAAATGAAGTTTATAGGCAAAATTTGCTGCCCAGGTTCGCACTGCGAACATACACCGCCTTAGCTACTGCCAGAATTGTGTTTTTCATGCTTCCAGGCACTTTTTATTCGCCCTGAGTTCGCTGTGCGAACTCGCTAGCGAGTGCTCGCCTCCTGGTTCGCCTAGCGGACATGATAGCAAACCAGAATTTGTTTTGACCATAACTCTTGAACTGTAACTCCGATTGACGCACGGTTTGAAGCGTTGGAAAGCTTATTCAATGATCTATACAAAAATGGCAAAATCCCATTGCTAGAATACCTGCAAAAATAAATTAAAATCAATTAAACTCAATGATATTTACACGATACACAATATATACACTAAAACGTAAAGTAAACGTAATTACGAACAAAGCGGGGTTTATTCAACCAATTTTAACACAGAGTAATGATAAGTGAAACAAAACTTATATGCAAAAATAGGTACATTTTGCACTTATCAAACTCTCCCCAACTTATTTAATTGTTTGTCCTCAAACAAGAATCAAACAAACTTGAAAACACAAAAGCGATATCCAAAGAAAGACGAATCAACAGGTTTTGAAAGACGGAAACGAATGAATGGTTCAAATGAAAACGGTACACACAAAAAGTAAATACTTACCACTAAACTACGATGACAACATAGTCACGAAACAAATGCAAAATACAAAAATCATGACAAAAATTCTAAAACAACACAAGTTCCAAAGTGAATCACACCTAGTAAAAACAATCATCGGTAGATGAAAAACACACAATAAGGTACTTTATACTCACACAACACTCATGCAAACAAAAGACTAAATTATGCATACATCTACAAATTCATATTGAGCATACAAAAGCAAGAATCACAAGGACTTTCAAGGTTGTAACGTGGTCGGGTAAACAAACAAGGGGCAATTTCTAAAGGTAATTGAAACAAAAACTTGCCTAAACCTAAGGGAGTGAAAACTCACAAAGATTCACACACAAAATTTCAACCAACTTCTTCCAAAATTCCAAGTGCTACACAACACACAATACTTATTTAGCACAATTATTGAAACTCTTTTTGTTTCATTTTTCAAGGATTTTTCTTTTTTCTTTCTTTTTCACTTTTTTCTTTTCTTTTCTTTTGTCATATTTTTCTCTTTTTTCTTTTCTTTTTCAATCCTCATAGAATCCAACCAATGAGTATACAATCATCCTCTCCCCAACTTGAATTCAATCGCACCATCATGTGAATACTCCCTACTTTCTAAGGCAAGGAAAAAATCCATACAACAACACAAAATTGAGGTCCAAGAAAAAACAAAATCCATTCAAAAATAAGTGAACTAAATACTCATAGACAAGCATTAAGTTCAAATAGAAACATGGGTCAAAAAGCTCAAAGGGGTTACGAATTCTCACACACTCACAAAGTGAATTGAGTATTTGGCTAAGGTGGTTGTGCTCAAAATGAAACAATTGCCTTGATCCTTTTCATGCATTCATATAATCAACACAAACAAAAGATTCAACATAATAAAATCCAGTTAGAACAAGAATGTTGGTACTCCGCGCGTATATGAACAATGGAAAGCCACCTCACAAAAAGGTTGGGAACTAAAGTGATTCACAATAAAACAAGTATACAAAAGAATGGATGGCATGGAAGTTTGTAAAATGCCTAAGTATCATGATTATGCTAAAGTATAGAAAGCGATAAATACATACCTCAGACGTGTATAAAACTTAACAAAATCATTAGCAAGATGAAACGAACCAACTTGGAACATCACCAAATTTCCTCAAGCTACTCAAGACAATCTCATTGACAAACGCGAAAACTGTTAATATACACAAACTGAAAAACCGAAAAAAATTCATTAAACAAGTTGTAAAGTGAAGATTTGACAATTTTACGAAAAATCCGAGTACAACTTGTTTAATGAATACTCACCACACTACCTAAACTAAACAACAACAGAAAAGAATACACCATGCTTGTTTTACGTCGTAAGCTCGACGCCTTTACAATGTTTAGCTAGCAACTTCCTTCCTTCATGCCATAGTGATGCCTCACCGCGCAAACCAAAAGCAAGTGTCCTAACCAAACACTTAAACAAACGTTACAGGAACAAAATGTATACAACACTTGAACAAACATAATGGAAACAGACAATATATACGATATATACAAAACTCAAAAACAAAGAAACTATCGCAATGCGATTCAATATCAAAACCAATCCCCGGCAACGGCGCCATTTTGTTGAATGCAGAATAGGGCAAGCAAGCAAAAATATTTATTTTCGGAAGAATTCCCTACGGGATTTATGTCGTGTCCACAGAGATCGGTTTGAGGGAAAGAATACCGTTCGACAGTCTATCACGTTAATGAGTTTGGATTAAAATGGCTTAAAACATAAAAACAGAAAAGTAAACATTAAAACATAAAAACAAATTCACTTTTCAGCAAGACAAACTTATCCGGCATGCACATAATCGACTCCTCACAAACTTAAACTTACCGACCAATTATACTCAACCTACAATACTCCTCAATATCACCCAGCATCGCTCACAACACAGGTTATGTCTAACGCAAAGTTGAGAGAACAACTGTGTTACCATTGCCGATACTTTCGTACGCTAGCTCAAGGCACGGAGGCATTAAGTTTCGATGCCTATTGAAGATTGTTAGCCCTAAATCTATCTCTAGAATCTAGAAACTAACAGACAATCATCCCTAATCGAAGTTTGCGACGGTTATCTCTAACGCAACCCAAACCCCGCGCATAAAGAAAAAATCAGAGACAATCACCAATAGAGATTTGTAAAGCAAGTTTTATACAACGCCATGGGCGACAAATATACATGAGATCATAGTAAATACATATACAAAACCCAACAAAGAAGAAAGACATGAAGAAAATCAGAAATGAACCAAACACTTCACGGATTGTCGGAGCCGATCGATGAGAAATCCACCTCGGGTCATCCGCATGCAAGCTTCCATGATGTTTTCTAAGCTAATCTACTGAAAAAATGAAGTTTGATGGAGTTGGAGCAAGAATCCCCAAAACCATCCTCTAAAAAATGCTGAAAAATGAAGTTTATAGGCAAAATTTGCTGCCCAGGTTCGCACTGCGAACATACACCGCCTTAGCTACTGCCAGAATTGTGTTTTTCATGCTTCCAGGCACTTTTTATTCGCCCTGAGTTCGCTGTGCGAACTCGCTAGCGAGTGCTCGCCTCCTGGTTCGCCTAGCGGACATGATAGCAAACCAGAATTTGTTTTGACCATAACTCTTGAACTGTAACTCCGATTGACGCACGGTTTGAAGCGTTGGAAAGCTTATTCAATGATCTATACAACAATGGCAAAATCCCATTGCTAGAATACCTGCAAAAATAAATGAAAATCAATTAAACTCAATGATATTTACACGATACGCAATATATACACTAAAACGTAAAGTAAACGTAATTACGAACAAAGCGGGGTTTATTCAACCAATTTTAACACAGAGTAATGATAAGTGCAACAAAACTTATATGAAAAAATAGGTACATTTTGCACTTATCAAACTCTCCCCAACTTATTTAATTGTTTGTCCTCAAACAAGAATCAAACAAACTTGAAAACACAAAAGCGATATCCAAAGAAAGACGAATCAACAGGTTTTGAAAGACGGAAACGAATGAATGCTTCAAATGAAAACGGTACACACAAAAAGTAAATACTTACCACTAAACTACGATGACAACATAGTCACGAAACAAATGCAAAATACAAAAATCATGACAAAATTTCTAAAACAACACAAGTTCCAAAGTGAATCACACCTAGTAAAAACAATCATCGGTAGATGAAAAACACACAATAAGGTACTTTACACTCACACAACACTCATGCAAACAAAAGACTAAATTATGCATACATCTACAAATTCATATTGAGCATACAAAGGCAAGAATCACAAGGACTTTCAAGGTTGTAACGTGGTCGGGTAAACAAACACGGGGCAATTTCTAAAGGTAATTGAAACAAAAACTTGCATAAACCTAAGGGAGTGAAAACTCACAAAGATTCACACACAAAATTTCAACCAACTTCTTCCAAAATTCCAAGTGCTACACAACACACAATACTTATTTAGAACAATTATTGAAACTCTTTTTGTTTCCTTTTTCAAGGATTTTTCTTTTTTCTTTCTTTTTCACTTTTTTCTTTTCTTTTCTTTTGTCATATTTTTCTCTTTTTTCTTTTCTTTTTCAATCCTCATAGAATCCAACCAACGAGTATACAATCATCCTCTCCCCAACTTGAATTCAATCGCACCATCATGTGAATACTCCCTACTTTCTAAGGCAAGGAAAAAATCCATACAACAACATAAAATTGAGGTCCAAGAAAAAACAAAATCCATTAAAAAGTAAGTGAACTAAATACTCATAGACAAGCATTAAGTTCAAATAGAAACATGGATCAAAAAGCTCAAAGGGATTACGAATTCTCACACACTCACAAAGTGAATTGACTATTTGGCTAAGGTGGTTGTGCTCAAAATGAAACAATTGCCTTGATCCTTTTCATGCATTCATATAATCAACACAAACAAAAGATTTAACATAATAAAATCCAGTTAGAACAAGAATGTTGGTACTCCGCGCGTATATGAACAATGGAAAGCCACCTCACAAAAAGGTTGGGAACTAAAGTGATTCACAATAGAACAAGTATACAAAAGAATGGATGGCATGGAAGTTTGTAAAATTCCTAAGTATCATGAATATGCTAAAGTATAGAAAGCGATAAATACATACCTCAGACGTGTATAAAACTTAAAAAAATCATTACCATACATCCGCAAGTTGAAACGAACCAACTTGGAACATCACCAAATTTCCTCAAGCTACTCAAAACAAGCTCATTGACAAACGCGAAAACTATTAATATACACAAACTGAAAAACCGGAAAAAATTCATTAAACAAGTTGTAAAGTGAAGATTTGAGAATTTTTCGAAAAATCCGAGTACAACTTGTTTAATGAATACTCACCACACTACCTAAACTAAACAACAACAGAAAAGAATACACCATGCTTGTTTTACGTCGTAAGCTCGACGCCTTTACAATGCTTAGCTAGCAACTTCCTTCCTTCATGCCATAGTGATGCCTCACCGCGCAAACCAAAAGCAAGTGTCCTAACCAAACACTTAAACAAACGTTACAGGAACAAAATGTATACAACACTTGAACAAACATAATGGAAACAGACAATATATACGATATATACAAAACTCAAAAACAAATAAACTATCGCAATGCGATTCAATATCAAAACCAATCCCCGGCAACTGCGCCATTTTGTTGAATGCAGAATAGGGCAAGCAAGCAAAAATATTTATTTTCGGAAGAATTCCCTCCGGGATTTATGTCGTGTCCACAGAGATCGGTTTGAGGGAAAGAATACCGTTCGACAGTCTATCACGTTAATGAGTTTGGATTAAAATGGTTTAAAAAATAAAAACAGAAAAGTAAACATTAAAACATAAAAACAAATTCACTTTTCAGCAAGACAAACTTATCCGGCATGCACACAATCGACTCCTCACAAACTTAAACTTACCGACCAGTTATACTCAACCTACAATACTCCTCAATATCACCCAGCATCGCTCACAACACAGGTTATGTCTAACGCAAAGTTGAGAGAACAACCGTGTTACCATTGCCGATACTTTCGTACGCTAGCTCAAGGCACAGAGGCATTAAGTTTCGATGCCTATTGAAGATTGTTAGCCCTAAATCTATCTCTAGAATCTAGAAACTAACAGATAATCATCCCTAATCGAAGTTTGCGACGGTTATCTCTAACGCAACCCAAACCCCGCGCATAAAGCAAAAATCAGAGACAATCACCAATAGAGATTTGTAAAACAAGTTTTATACAACGCCATGGGCGACAAATATACATGAGATCATAGTAAATACATATACAAAACCCAACAAAGAAGAAAGACATGAAGAAAATCAGAAATGAACCAAACACTTCACGGATTGTCGGAGCCGATCGATGAGAAATCCACCTAGAATCATCCGCATGCAAGCTTCCGTGATGTTTTCTAAGCTAATCTACTGAAAAAATGAAGTTTGATGGAGTTGGAGCA
Source organism: Lathyrus tuberosus (assembly GCA_022829125.1). Lineage (NCBI taxonomy): Eukaryota > Viridiplantae > Streptophyta > Magnoliopsida > Fabales > Fabaceae > Lathyrus > Lathyrus tuberosus. The sequence continues at coordinate 5,039,254 of JALAZF010000381.1, forward strand.
AGAATCCCCAAAACCATCCTCTACAAAATGCTGAAAAATCAAGTTTATAGGCAAAATTTGCTGCCCAGGTTCACACTGCGAACATACACCGCCTTAGCTACTGCCAAAATTGTGTTTTTCATGCTTCCAGGCACTTTTTATTCTCCCCGAGTTCGCAGTGCAAACTCGCTATGGAGTGCTCGCCTCCTGGTTCGCCTAGCGAACATGATAGCAAACCAGAATTTGTTTTGACCATAACTCTTGAACTGTAACTCCGATTGACGCACGGTTTGAAGCGTTGGAAAGCTTATTCAATGATCTATACAACAATGGCAAAATCCCATTGCTAGAATACCTGCAAAAATAAATGAAAATCAATTAAACTCAATGATATTTACACGATACGCAATATATACACTAAAACGTAAAGTAAACGTAATTACGAACAAAGCGGGGTTTATTCAACCAATTTTAACACAGAGTAATGATAAGTGCAACAAAACTTATATGAAAAAATAGGTACATTTTGCACTTATCAAACTCTCCCCAACTTATTTAATTGTTTGTCCTCAAACAAGAATCAAACAAACTTGAAAACACAAAAGCGATATCCAAAGAAAGACGAATCAACAGGTTTTGAAAGACGGAAACGAATGAATGGTTCAAATGAAAACGGTACACACAAAAAGTAAATACTTACCACTAAACTACGATGACAACATAGTCACGAAACAAATGCAAAATACAAAAATCATGACAAAAATTCTAAAACAACACAAGTTCCAAAGTGAATCACACCTAGTAAAAACAATCATCGGTAGATGAAAAACACACAATAAGGTACTTTATACTCACACAACACTCATGCAAACAAAAGACTAAATTATGCATACATCTACAAATTCATATTGAGCATACAAAAGCAAGAATCACAAGGACTTTCAAGGTTGTAACGTGGTCGGGTAAACAAACAAGGGGCAATTTCTAAAGGTAATTGAAACAAAAACTTGCCTAAACCTAAGGGAGTGAAAACTCACAAAGATTCACACACAAAATTTCAACCAACTTCTTCCAAAATTCCAAGTGCTACACAACACACAATACTTATTTAGCACAATTATTGAAACTCTTTTTGTTTCCTTTTTCAAGGATTTTTCTTTTTTCTTTCTTTTTCACTTTTTTCTTTTCTTTTCTTTTGTCATATTTTTCTCTTTTTTCTTTTCTTTTTCAATCCTCATAGAATCCAACCAATGAGTATACAATCATCCTCTCCCCAACTTGAATTCAATCGCACCATCATGTGAATACTCCCTACTTTCTAAGGCAAGGAAAAAATCCATACAACAACACAAAATTGAGGTCCAAGAAAAAAAAATCCATTCAAAAATAAGTGAACTAAATACTCATAGACAAGCATTAAGTTCAAATAGAAACATGGGTCAAAAAGCTCAAAGGGGTTACGAATTCTCACACACTCACAAAGTGAATTGAGTATTTGGCTAAGGTGGTTGTGCTCAAAATGAAACAATTGCCTTGATCCTTTTCATGCATTCATATAATCAACACAAACAAAAGATTCAACATAATAAAATCCAGTTAGAACAAGAATGTTGGTACTCCGCGCGTATATGAACAATGGAAAGCCACCTCACAAAAAGGTTGGGAACTAAAGTGATTCACAATAAAACAAGTATACAAAAGAATGGATGGCATGGAAGTTTGTAAAATGCCTAAGTATCATGAATATGCTAAAGTATAGAAAGCGATAAATACATACCTCAGACGTGTATAAAACTTAACAAAATCATTAGCAAGATGAAACGAACCAACTTGGAACATCACCAAATTTCCTCAAGCTACTCAAAACAATCTCATTGACAAACGCGAAAACTATTAATATACACAAACTGAAAAACCGGAAAAAATTCATTAAACAAGTTGTAAAGTGAAGATTTGACAATTTTACGAAAAATCCGAGTACAACTTGTTTAATGAATACTCACCACACTACCTAAACTAAACAACAACAGAAAAGAATACACCATGCTTGTTTTACGTCGTAAGCTCGACGCCTTTACAATGTTTAGCCAGCAACTTCCTTCCTTCATGCCATAGTGATGCCTCACCGCGCAAACCAAAAGCAAGTGTCCTAACCAAACACTTAAACAAACGTTACAGGAACAAAATGTATACAACACTTGAACAAACATAATGGAAACAGACAATATATACGATATATACAAAACTCAAAAACAAAGAAACTATCGCAATGCGATTCAATATCAAAACCAATCCCCGGCAACGGCGCCATTTTGTTGAATGCAGAATAGGGCAAGCAAGCAAAAATATTTATTTTCGGAAGAATTCCCTACGGGATTTATGTCGTGTCCACAGAGATCGGTTTGAGGGAAAGAATACCGTTCGACAGTCTATCACGTTAATGAGTTTGGATTAAAATGGCTTAAAACATAAAAACAGAAAAGTAAACATTAAAACATAAAAACAAATTCACTTTTCAGCAAGACAAACTTATCCGGCATGCACATAATCGACTCCTCACAAACTTAAACTTACCGACCAATTATACTCAACCTACAATACTCCTCAATATCACCCAGCATCGCTCACAACACAGGTTATGTCTAACGCAAAGTTGAGAGAACAACTGTGTTACCATTGCCGATACTTTCGTACGCTAGCTCAAGGCACGGAGGCATTAAGTTTCGATGCCTATTGAAGATTGTTAGCCCTAAATCTATCTCTAGAATCTAGAAACTAACAGACAATCATCCCTAATCGAAGTTTGCGACGGTTATCTCTAACGCAACCCAAACCCCGCGCATAAAGAAAAAATCAGAGACAATCACCAATAGAGATTTGTAAAGCAAGTTTTATACAACACCATGGGCGATAAATATACATGAGATCATAGTAAATACATATACAAAACCCAACAAAGAAGAAAGACATGAAGAAAATCAGAAATGAACCAAACACTTCACGGATTGTCGGAGCCGATCGATGAGAAATCCACCTCGGGTCATCCGCATGCAAGCTTCCATGATGTTTTCTAAGCTAATCTACTGAAAAAATGAAGTTTGATGGAGTTGGAGCAAGAATCCCCAAAACCATCCTCTAAAAAATGCTGAAAAATGAAGTTTATAGGCAAAATTTGCTGCCCAGGTTCGCACTGCGAACATACACCGCCTTAGCTACTGCCAGAATTGTGTTTTTCATGCTTCCAGGCACTTTTTATTCGCCCTGAGTTCGCTGTGCGAACTCGCTAGCGAGTGCTCGCCTCCTGGTTCGCCTAGCGGACATGATAGCAAACCAGAATTTGTTTTGACCATAACTCTTGAACTGTAACTCCGATTGACGCACGGTTTGAAGCGTTGGAAAGCTTATTCAATGATCTATACAACAATGGCAAAATCCCATTGCTAGAATACCTGCAAAAATAAATGAAAATCAATTAAACTCAATGATATTTACACGATACGCAATATATACACTAAAACGTAAAGTAAACGTAATTACGAACAAAGCGGGGTTTATTCAACCAATTTTAACACAGAGTAATGATAAGTGCAACAAAACTTATATGAAAAAATAGGTATATTTTGCACTTATCAAACTCTCCCCAACTTATTTAATTGTTTGTCCTCAAACAAGAATCAAACAAACTTGAAAACACAAAAGCGATATCCAAAGAAAGACGAATCAACAGGTTTTGAAAGACGGAAACGAATGAATGGTTCAAATGAAAACGGTACACACAAAAAGTAAATACTTACCACTAAACTACGATGACAACATAGTCACGAAACAAATGCAAAATACAAAAATCATGACAAAATTTCTAAAACAACACAAGTTCCAAAGTGAATCACACCTAGTAAAAACAATCATCGGTAGATGAAAAACACACAATAAGGTACTTTACACTCACACAACACTCATGCAAACAAAAGACTAAATTATGCATACATCTACAAATTCATATTGAGCATACAAAGGCAAGAATCACAAGGACTTTCAAGGTTGTAACGTGGTCGGGTAAACAAACACGGGGCAATTTCTAAAGGTAATTGAAACAAAAACTTGCATAAACCTAAGGGAGTGAAAACTCACAAAGATTCACACACAAAATTTCAACCAACTTCTTCCAAAATTCCAAGTGCTACACAACACACAATACTTATTTAGCACAATTATTGAAACTCTTTTTGTTTCCTTTTTCAAGGATTTTTCTTTTTTCTTTCTTTTTCACTTTTTTCTTTTCTTTTCTTTTGTCATATTTTTCTCTTTTTTCTTTTCTTTTTCAATCCTCATAGAATCCAACCAACGAGTATACAATCATCCTCTCCCCAACTTGAATTCAATCGCACCATCATGTGAATACTCCCTACTTTCTAAGGCAAGGAAAAAATCCATACAACAACATAAAATTGAGGTCCAAGAAAAAACAAAATCCATTAAAAAGTAAGTGAACTAAATACTCATAGACAAGCATTAAGTTCAAATAGAAACATGGATCAAAAAGCTCAAAGGGATTACGAATTCTCACACACTCACAAAGTGAATTGACTATTTGGCTAAGGTGGTTGTGCTCAAAATGAAACAATTGCCTTGATCCTTTTCATGCATTCATATAATCAACACAAACAAAAGATTCAACATAATAAAATCCAGTTAGAACAAGAATGTTGGTACTCCGCGCGTATATGAACAATGGAAAGCCACCTCACAAAAAGGTTGGGAACTAAAGTGATTCACAATAGAACAAGTATACAAAAGAATGGATGGCATGGAAGTTTGTAAAATTCCTAAGTATCATGAATATGCTAAAGTATAGAAAGCGATAAATACATACCTCAGACGTGTATAAAACTTAAAAAAATCATTACCATACATCCGCAAGTTGAAACGAACCAACTTGGAACATCACCAAATTTCCTCAAGCTACTCAAAACAAGCTCATTGACAAACGCGAAAACTATTAATATACACAAACTGAAAAACCGGCAAAAATTCATTAAACAAGTTGTAAAGTGAAGATTTGAGAATTTTACGAAAAATCCGAGTACAACTTGTTTAATGAATACTCACCACACTACCTAAACTAAACAACAACAGAAAAGAATACACCATGCTTGTTTTACGTCGTAAGCTCGACGCCTTTACAATGCTTAGCTAGCAACTTCCTTCCTTCATGCCATAGTGATGCCTCACCGCGCAAACCAAAAGCAAGTGTCCTAACCAAACACTTAAACAAACGTTACAGGAACAAAATGTATACAACACTTGAACAAACATAATGGAAACAGACAATATATACGATATATACAAAACTCAAAAACAAATAAACTATCGCAATGCGATTCAATATCAAAACCAATCCCCGGCAACTGCGCCATTTTGTTGAATGCAGAATAGGGCAAGCAAGCAAAAATATTTATTTTCGGAAGAATTCCCTCCGGGATTTATGTCGTGTCCACAGAGATCGGTTTGAGGGAAAGAATACCGTTCGACAGTCTATCACGTTAATGAGTTTAGATTAAAATGGTTTAAAAAATAAAAACAGAAAAGTAAACATTAAAACATAAAAACAAATTCACTTTTCAGCAAGACAAACTTATCCGGCATGCACACAATCGACTCCTCACAAACTTAAACTTACCGACCAGTTATACTCAACCTACAATACTCCTCAATATCACCCAGCATCGCTCACAACACAGGTTATGTCTAACGCAAAGTTGAGAGAACAACCGTGTTACCATTGCCGATACTTTCGTACGCTAGCTCAACGCACAGAGGCATTAAGTTTCGATGCCTATTGAAGATTGTTAGCCCTAAATCTATCTCTAGAATCTAGAAACTAACAGATAATCATCCCTAATCGAAGTTTGCGACGGTTATCTCTAACGCAACCCAAACCCCGCGCATAAAGCAAAAATCAGAGACAATCACCAATAGAGATTTGTAAAACAAGTTTTATACAACGCCATGGGCGACAAATATACATGAGATCATAGTAAATACATATACAAAACCCAACAAAGAAGAAAGACATGAAGAAAATCAGAAATGAACCAAACACTTCACGGATTGTCGGAGCCGATCGATGAGAAATCCACCTAGAATCATCCGCATGCAAGCTTCCGTGATGTTTTCTAAGCTAATCTACTGAAAAAATGAAGTTTGATGGAGTTGGAGCAAGAATCCCCAAAACCATCCTCTACAAAATGCTGAAAAATCAAGTTTATAGGCAAAATTTGCTGCCCAGGTTCACACTGCGAACATACACCGCCTTTGCTACTGCCAAAATTGTGTTTTTCATGCTTCCAGGCACTTTTTATTCTCCCCGAGTTCGCAGTGCAAACTCGCTATGGAGTGCTCGCCTCCTGGTTCGCCTAGCGAACATGATAGCAAACCAGAATTTGTTTTGACCATAACTCTTGAACTGTAACTCCGATTGACGCACGGTTTGAAGCGTTGGAAAGCTTATTCAATGATCTATACAACAATGGCAAAATCCCATTGCTAGAATACCTGCAAAAATAAATGAAAATCAATTAAACTCAATGATATTTACACGATACGCAATATATACACTAAAACGTAAAGTAAACGTAATTACGAACAAAGCGGGGTTTATTCAACCAATTTTAACACAGAGTAATGATAAGTGCAACAAAACTTATATGAAAAAATAGGTACATTTTGCACTTATCAAACTCTCCCCAACTTATTTAATTGTTTGTCCTCAAACAAGAATCAAACAAACTTGAAAACACAAAAGCGATATCCAAAGAAAGACGAATCAACAGGTTTTGAAAGACGGAAACGAATGAATGGTTCAAATGAAAACGGTACACACAAAAAGTAAATACTTACCACTAAACTACGATGACAACATAGTCACGAAACAAATGCAAAATACAAAAATCATGACAAAAATTCTAAAACAACACAAGTTCCAAAGTGAATCACACCTAGTAAAAAAAATCATCGGTAGATGAAAAACACACAATAAGGTACTTTACACTCACACAACACTCATGCAAACAAAAGACTAAATTATGCATACATCTACAAATTCATATTGAGCATACAAAGGCAAGAATCACAAGGACTTTCAAGGTTGTAACGTGGTCGGGTAAACAAACACGGGGCAATTTCTAAAGGTAATTGAAACAAAAACTTGCCTAAACCTAAGGGAGTGAAAACACACAAAGATTCACTCACAAAATTTCAACCAACTTCTTCCAAAATTCCAAGTGCTACACAACACACAATACTTATTTAGCACAATTATTGAAACTCTTTTTGTTTCCTTTTTCAAGGATTTTTCTTTTTTCTTTCTTTTTCACTTTTTTCTATTCTTTTCTTTTGTCATATTTTTCTCTTTTTTCTTTTCTTTTTCAATCCTCATAGAATCCAACCAATGAGTATACAATCATCCTCTCCCCAACTTGAATTCAATCGCACCATCATGTGAATACTCCCTACTTTCTAAGGCAAGGAAAAAATCCATACAACAACACAAAATTGAGGTCCAAGAAAAAACAAAATCCATTCAAAAATAAGTGAACTAAATACTCATAGACAAGCATTAAGTTCAAATAGAAACATGGATCAAAAAGCTCAAAGGGGTTACGAATTCTCACACACTCACAAAGTGAATTGACTATTTGGCTAAGGTGGTTGTGCTCAAAATGAAACAATTGCCTTGATCCTTTTCATGCATTCATATAATCAACACAAACAAAAGATTCAACATAATAAAATCCAGTTAGAACAAGAATGTTGGTACTCCGCGCGTATATGAACAATGGAAAGCCACCTCACAAAAAGGTTGGGAACTAAAGTGATTCACAATAGAACAAGTATACAAAAGAATGGATGGCATGGAAGTTTGTAAAATTCCTAAGTATCATGAATATGCTAAAGTATAGAAAGCGATAAATACATACCTCAGACGTGTATAAAACTTAAAAAAATCATTACCATACATCCGCAAGTTGAAACGAACCAACTTGGAACATCACCAAATTTCCTCAAGCTACTCAAAACAAGCTCATTGACAAACGCGAAAACTATTAATATACACAAACTGAAAAACCGGCAAAAATTCATTAAACAAGTTGTAAAGTGAAGATTTGAGAATTTTACGAAAAATCCGAGTACAACTTGTTTAATGAATACTCACCACACTACCTAAACTAAACAACAACAGAAAAGAATACACCATGCTTGTTTTACGTCGTAAGCTCGACGCCTTTACAATGCTTAGCTAGCAACTTCCTTCCTTCATGCCATAGTGATGCCTCACCGCGCAAACCAAAAGCAAGTGTCCTAACCAAACACTTAAACAAACGTTACAGGAACAAAATGTATACAACACTTGAACAAACATAATGGAAACAGACAATATATACGATATATACAAAACTCAAAAACAAAGAAACTATCGCAATGCGATTCAATATCAAAACCAATCCCCGGCAACGGCGCCATTTTGTTGAATGCAGAATAGGGCAAGCAAGCAAAAATATTTATTTTCGGAAGAATTCCCTCCGGGATTTATGTCGTGTCCACAGAGATCGGTTTGAGGGAAAGAATACCGTTCGACAGTCTATCACGTTAATGAGTTTGGATTAAAATGGTTTAAAACATAAAAACAGAAAAGTAAACATTAAAACATAAAAACAAATTCACTTTTCAGCAAGACAAACTTATCCGGCATGCACATAATCGACTCCTCACAAACTTAAACTTACCGACCAGTTATACTCAACCTACAATACTCCTCAAAATCACCCAGCATCGCTCACAACACAGGTTATGTCTAACGCAAAGTTGAGAGAACAACCGTGTTACCATTGCCGATACTTTCGTACGCTAGCTCAAGGCACAGAGGCATTAAGTTTCGATGCCTATTGAAGATTGTTAGCCCTAAATCTATCTCTAGAATCTAGAAACTAACAGATAATCATTCATAATCGAAGTTTGCGACGGTTATCTCTAACGCAACCCAAACCCCGCGCATAAAGCAAAAATCAGAGACAATCACCAATAGAGATTTGTAAAGCAAGTTTTATACAACGCCATGGGCGACAAATATACATGAGATCATAGTAAATACATATACAAAACCCAACAAAGAAGAAAGACATGAAGAAAATCAGAAATGAACCAAACACTTCACGGATTGTCGGAGCCGATCGATGAGAAATCCACCTAGAATCATCCGCATGCAAGCTTCCATGATGTTTTCTAAGCTAATCTACTGAAAAAATGAAGTTTGATGGAGTTGGAGCAAGAATCCCCAAAACCATCCTCTACAAAATGCTGAAAAATCAAGTTTATAGGCAAAATTTGCTGCCCAGGTTCACACTGCGAACATACACCGCCTTAGCTACTGCCAAAATTGTGTTTTTCATGCTTCCAGGCACTTTTTATTCGCCCCGAGTTCGCAGTACAAACTCGCTATGGAGTGCTCGCCTCCTAGTTCGCCTAGCGAACATGATAGCAAACTAGAATTTGTTTTGACCATAACTCTTGAATTGTAACTCCGATTGACGCACGGTTTGAAGCGTTGGAAAGCTTATTCAATGATCTATACAACAATGGAAAAATCCCATTGCTAGAATACCTGCAAAAATAAATGAAAATCAATTAAACTCAATGATATTTACACGATACGCAATATATACACTAAAACGTAAAGTAAACGTAATTACGAACAAAGCGGGGTTTATTCAACCAATTTTAACACAGAGTAATGATAAGTGCAACAAAAATTATATGAAAAAATAGGTACATTTTGCACTTATCAAACTCTCCCCAACTTATTTAATTGTTTATCCTCAAACAAGAATCAAACAAACTTGAAAACACAAAAGCGATATCCAAAGAAAGACGAATCAACAGGTTTTGAAAGACGGAAACGAATGAATGGTTCAAATGAAAACGGTACACACAAAAAGTAAATACTTACCACTAAACTACGATGACAACATAGTCACGAAACAAATGCAAAATACAAAAATCATGACAAAAATTCTAAAACAACACAAGTTCCAAAGTGAATCACACCTAGTAAAAACAATCATCGGTAGATGAAAAACACACAATAAGGTACTTTACACTCACACAACACTCATGCAAACAAAAGACTAAATTATGCATACATCTACAAATTCATATTGAGCATACAAAGGCAAGAATCACAAGGACTTTCAAGGTTGTAACGTGGTCGGGTAAACAAACAAGGGGCAATTTCTAAAGGTAATTGAAACAAAAACTTGCCTAAACCTAAGGGAGTGAAAACTCACAAAGATTCACACACAAAATTTCAACCAACTTCTTCCAAAATTCCAAGTGCTACACAACACACAATACTTATTTAGCACAATTATTGAAACTCTTTTTGTTTCCTTTTTCAAGGATTTTTCTTTTTTCTTTCTTTTTCACTTTTTTCTTTTCTTTTCTTTTGTCATATTTTTCTCTTTTTTCTTTTCTTTTTCAATCCTCATAGAATCCAACCAATGAGTATACAATCATCCTCTCCCCAACTTGAATTCAATCGCACCATCATGTGAATACTCCCTACTTTCTAAGGCAAGGAAAAAATCCATACAACAACACAAAATTGAGGTCCAAGTAAAAACAAAATCCATTCAAAAATAAGTGAACTAAATACTCATAGACAAGCATTAAGTTCAAATAGAAACATGGATCAAAAAGCTCAAAGGGGTTACGAATTCTCACACACTCACAAAGTGAATTGACTATTTGGCTAAGGTGGTTGTGCTCAAAATGAAACAATTGCCTTGATCCTTTTCAAGCATTCATATAATCAACACAAACAAAAGATTCAACATAATAAAATCCAGTTAGAACAAGAATGTTGGTACTCCGCGCGTATATGAACAATGGAAAGCCACCTCACAAAAAGGTTGGGAACTAAAGTGATTCACAATAAAACAAGTATACAAAAGAATGGATGGCATGGGAGTTTGTAAAATTCCTAAGTATCATGAATATGCTAAAGTATAGAAAGCGATAAATACATACCTCAGACGTGTATAAAACTTAAAAAAATCATTACCATATATCCGCAAGTTGAAACGAACCAACTTGGAACATCACCAAATTTCCTCAAGCTACTCAAAACAAGCTCATTGACAAACGCGAAAACTATTAATATACACAAACTGAAAAACCGGCAAAAATTCATTAAACAAGTTGTAAAGTGAAGATTTGAGAATTTTACGAAAAATCCGAGTACAACTTGTTTAATGAATACTCACCACACTACCTAAACTAAACAACAACAGAAAAGAATACACCATGCTTGTTTTACGTCGTAAGCTCGACGCCTTTACAATGCTTAGCTAGCAACTTCCTTCCTTCATGCCATAGTGATGCCTCACCGCGCAAACCAAAAGCAAGTGTCCTAACCAAACACTTAAACAAACGTTACAGGAACAAAATGTATACAACACTTGAACAAACATAATGGAAATAGACAATATATACTATATATACAAAACTCAAAAACAAAGAAACTATCGCAATGCGATTCAATATCAAAACTAATCCCCGGCAACGGCGCCATTTTGTTGAATGCAGAATAGGGCAAGCAAGCAAAAATATTTATTTTCGGAAGAATTCCCTCCGGGATTTATGTCGTGTCCACAGAGATCGGCTCGAGGGAAAGAATACCGTTCGACAGTCTATCACGTTAATGAGTTTGGATTAAAATGGTTTAAAACATAAAAACAGAAAAGTAAACATTAAAACATAAAAACAAATTCACTTTTCAGCAAGACAAACTTATCCGGCATGCACATAATCGACTCCTCACAAACTTAAACTTACCGACCAGTTATACTCAACCTACAATACTCCTCAATATCACCCAGCATCGCTCACAACACAGGTTATGTCTAACGCAAATTTGAGAGAACAACCGTGTTACCATTGCCGATACTTTCCTACGCTAGCTCAAGGCACAGAGGCATTAAGTTTCGATGCCTATTGAAGATTGTTAGCCCTAAATCTATCTCTAGAATCTAGAAACTAACAGACAATCATCCCTAATCGAAGTTTGCGACGGTTATCTCTAACGCAACCCAAACCCCGCGCATAAAGCAAAAATCAGAGACAATCACCAATAGAGATTTGTAAAGCAAGTTTTATACAACGCCATGGGCGACAAATATACATGAGATCATAGTAAATACATATACAAAACCCAACAAAGAAGAAAGACATGAAGAAAATCAGAAATGAACCAAACACTTCACGGATTGTCGGAGCCGATCGATGAGAAATCCACCTCGGATCATCCGCATGCAAGCTTCCATGATGTTTTCTAAGCTAATCTACTGAAAAAATGAAGTTTGATGGAGTTGGAGCAAGAATCCCCAAAACCATCCTCTACAAAATGCTGAAAAATCAAGTTTATAGGCAAAATTTGCTGCCCAGGTTCACACTGCGAACATACACTGCCTTAGCTACTGCCAAAATTGTGTTTTTCATGCTTCCAGGAAGTTTTTATTCGCCCGGAGTTCGCAGTGCAAACTCGCTATGGAGTGCTCGCCTCCTGGTTCGCTTAGCGAACATGATAGCAAACCAGAATTTGTTTTGACCATAACTCTTGAACCGTAACTCCGATTGACGCACGGTTTGAAGCGTTGGAAAGCTTATTCAATGCTCTATACAACAATGGCAAAATCGCATTGCTGGAATACCTGCAAAAATAAATGAAAATCAATTAAACTCAATGATATTTACACGATACGCAATATATACACTAAAACGTAAAGTAAACGTAATTACGAACAAAGCGGGGTTTATTCAACCAATTTTAACACAGAGTAATGATAAGTGCAACAAAACTTATATGCAAAAATAGGTACAATTTGCACTTATCAAACTCTCCCCAACTTATTTAATTGTTTGTCCTCAAACAAGAATCAAACAAACTTGACAACACAAAAGCGATATCCAAAGAAAGACGAATCAACAGGTTTTGAAAAACGGAAACGAATGAATGGTTCAAATGAAAACGGTACACACAAAAAGTAAATACTTACCACTAAACTACGATGACAACATAGTCACGAAACAAATGCAAAATACAAAAATCATGACAAAAATTCTAAAACAACACAAGTTCCAAAGTGAATCACACCTAGTAAAACACAATCATCGGTAGATGAAAAACACACAATAAGGTACTTTACACTCACACAACACTCATGCAAACAAAAGACTAAATTATGCATACATCTACAAATTCATATTGAGCATACAAAGGCAAGAATCACAAGGACTTTCAAGGTTGTAACGTGGTCGGGTAAACAAACAAGGGGCAATTTCTAAAGGCAATTGAAACAAAAACTTGCCTAAACCTAAGGGAGTGAAAACTCACAAAGATTCACACAAAAATTTCAACCAACTTCTTCCAAAATTCCAAGTGCTACACAACACACAATACTTATTTAGCACAATTATTGAAACTCTTTTTGTTTCCTTTTTCAAGGATTTTTCTTTTTTCTTTCTTTTTCACTTTTTTCTTTTCTTTTCTTTTGTCATATTTTTCTCTTTTTTCTTTTCTTTTTCAATCCTCATAGAATCCAACCAATGAGTATACAATCATCTTCTCCCCAACTTGAATTCAATCGCACCATCATGTGAATACTCCCTACTTTCTAAGGCAAGGAAAAAATCCATACAACAACACAAAATTGAGGTCCAAGAAAAAACAAAATCCATTCAAAAATAAGTGAACTAAATACTCATAGACAAGCATTAAGTTCAAATAGAAACATGGATCAAAAAGCTCAAAGGGGTTACGAATTCTCACACACTCACAAAGTGAATTGACTATTTGGCTAAGGTGGTTGTGCTCAAAATGAAACAATTGCCTTGATCCTTTTCATGCATTCATATAATCAACACAAACAAAAGATTCAACATAATAAAATCCAGTTAGAACAAGAATGTTGGTACTCCGCGCGTATATGAACAGTGGAAAGCCACCTCACAAAAAGGTTGGGAACTAAAGTGATTCACAATAAAACAAGTATACAAAAGAATGGATGGCATGGAAGTTTGTGAAATGCCTAAGTATCATGAATATGCTAAAGTATAGAAAGCGATAAATACATACCTCAGACGTGTATAAAACTTAAAAAAATCATTACCATACATCCGCAAGTTAAAACGAACCAACTTGGAACATCACCAAATTTCCTCAAGCTACTCAAAACAAGCTCATTGACAAACGCGAAAACTATTAATATACACAAACTGAAAAACCGGCAAAAATTCATTAACCAAGTTGTAAAGTGAAGATTTCAGAATTTTACGAAAAATCCGAGTACAACTTGTTTAATGAATACTCACCACACTACCTAAACTAAACAACAACAGAAAAGAATACACCATGCTTGTTTTACGTCGTAAGCTCGACGCCTTTACAATGCTTAGCTAGCAACTTCCTTCCTTCATGCCATAGTGATGCCTCACCGCGCAAACCAAAAGCAAGTGTCCTAACCAAACACTTAAACAAACGTTACAGGAACAAAATGTATACAACACTTGAACAAACATAATGGAAACAGACAATATATACGATATATACAAAACTTAAAAACAAAGAAACTATCGCAATGCGATTCAATATCAAAACCAATCCCCGGCAACGGCGCCATTTTGTTGAATGCAGAATAGGGCAAGCAAGCAAAAATATTTATTTTCGGAAGAATTCCCTCCGGGATTTATGTCGTGTCCACAGAGATCGGTTCGAGGGAAAGAATGTCGTTCGACAGTCTCTCGCGTTAATGAGTTTGGATTAAAATGGTTTAAAACATAAAAACAAAAAAGTAAACATTAAAACATAAAAACAAATTCACTTTTCAGCAAGACAAACTTATCCGGCATGCACATAATCGACTCCTCACAAACATAAACTTACCGACCAGTTATACTCAACCTACAATACTCCTCAATATCACCCAGCATCGCTCACAACACAGGTTATGTCAAACGCAAAGTTGAGAGAACAACCGTGTTACCATTGCCGCTACTTTCGTACGCTAGCTCAAGGCACGGAGGCATTAAGTTTCGATGCCTATTGAAGATTGTTAGCCCTAAATCTATCTCTAGAATCTAGAAACTAACAGACAATCATCCCTAATCGAAGTTTGCGACGGTTATCTCTAACGCAACCCAAACCCCCGCGCATAAAGCAAAAATCAGAGACAATCACCAATAGAGATTTGTAAAGCAAGTTTTATACAACGCCATGGGCGACAAATATACATGAGATCATAGTTAATACATATACAAAACCCAACAATGAAGAAAGACATGAAGAAAATCAGAAATGAACCAAACACTTCACGGATTGTCGGAGCCGATCGATGAGAAATCCACCTCGGATCATCCGCATGCAAGCTTCCATGATGTTTTCTAAGATAATCTACTGAAAAAATGAAGTTTGATGGAGTTGGAGCAAGAATCCCCAAAACCATCCTCTAAAAAATGCTGAAAAATGAAGTTTATAGGCAAAATTTGCTGCCCAGGTTCGCACTGCGAACGCCCGTTCGCACTGCGAACATACACCACCTTAGCTACTGCCAGAATTGTGTTTTTCATGCTTCCAGGCACTTTTTATTCGCCCCGAGTTCGCAGTGCGAACTAGCTAGCGAGTGCTCGCCTCCTGGTTCGCCTAGCGAACATGACAGCAAACAAGAATTTGTTTTGACCATAACTCTTGAACCGTAACTCCGATTGACGCACGGTTTGAAGCGTTGGAAAGCTTATTCAATGCTCTATACAACAATGGCAAAATTGCATTGCTGGAATACCTGCAAAAATAAATGAAAATCAATTAAACTCAATGATATTTACACGATACGCAATATATACACTAAAACGTAAAGTAAACGTAATTACGAACAAAGCGGGGTTTATTCAACCAATTTTAACACAGAGTAATGATAAGTGCAACAAAACTTATATGCAAAAATAGGTACAATTTGCACTTATCAAACTCTCCCCAACTTATTTAATTGTTTGTCCTCAAACAAGAATCAAACAAACTTGACAACACAAAAGCGATATCCAAAGAAAGACGAATCAACAGGTTTTGAAAAACGGAAACGAATGAATGGTTCAAATGAAAACGGTACACACAAAAAGTAAATACTTACCACTAAACTACGATGACAACATAGTCACGAAACAAATGCAAAATACAAAAACCATGACAAAAATTCTAAAACAACACAAGTTCCAAAGTGAATCACACCTAGTAAAAACAATCATCGGTAGATGAAAAATACACAATAAGGTACTTTACACTCACACAACACTCATGCAAACAAAAGACTAAATTATGCATACATCTACAAATTCATATTGAGCATACAAAGGCAAGAATCACAAGGACTTTCAAGGTTGTAACGTGGTCGGGTAAACAAACAAGGGGCAATTTCTAAAGGTAATTGAAACAAAAACTTGCCTAAACCTAAGGGAGTTAAAACTCACAAAGATTCACACAAAAATTTCAACCAACTTCTTCCAAAATTCCAAGTGCTAGACAACACACAATACTTATTTAGCACAACTATTGAAACTCTTTTTGTTTCCTTTTTCAAGTATTTTTCTTTTTTCTTTCTTTTTCACTTTTTTGTTTTCTCTTCTTTTGTCATATTTTTCTCTTTTTTCTTTTCTTTTTCAATCCTCATAGAATCCAACCAATGAGTATACAATCATCCTCTCCCTAACTTGAATTCAATCGCACCATCATGTGAATACTCCCTACTTTCTAAGGCAAGGAAAAAATCCATACAACAACACAAAATTGAGGTTCAAGTAAAAACAAAATCCATTCAAAAATAAGTGAACTAAATACTCATAGACAAACATTAAGTTCAAATAGAAACATGGATCAAAAAGCTCAAAGGGGTTACGAATTCTCACACACTCACAAAGTGAATTGACTATTTGGCTAAGGTGGTTGTGCTCAAAATGAAACAATTTCCTTTATCCTTTTCATGCATTCATATAATCAACACAAACAAAAGATTCAACATAATAAAATCCAGTTAGAACAAGAATGTTGGTACTCCGCGCGTATATGAACAATGGAAAGCCACCTCACAAAAAGGTTGGGAACTAAAGTGATTCACAATAGAACAAGTATATAAAAGAATGGATGGCATGGAAGTTTGTAAAATTCCTAAGTATCATGAATATGCTAAAGAATAGAAAGTGATAAATACATACCTCAGACGTGTATAAAACTTAAAAAAATCATTACCATACATCCGCAAGTTGAAACGAACTAACTTGGAACATCACCAAATTTCCTCAAGCTACTCAAAACAAGCTCATTGACAAACGCGAAAACTATTAATATACACAAACTGAAAAACCGGCAAAAATTCATTAAACAAGTTGTAAAGTGAAGATTTGAGAATTTTACGAAAAATCCGAGTACAACTTGTTTAATGAATACTCACCACACTACCTAAACTAAACAACAACAGAAAAGAATACACCATGCTTGTTTTACGTCGTAAGCTCGGCGCCTTTACAATGCTTAGCTAGCAACTTCCTTCCTTCATGCCATAGTGATGCCTCACCGCGCAAACCAAAAGCAAGTGTCCTAACCAAACACTTAAACAAACGTTACAGGAACAAAATGTATACAACACTTGAACAAACACAATGGAAACAGACAATATATACGATATATACAAAACTTAAAAACAAAGAAACTATCGCAATGCGATTCAATATCAAAACCAATCCCCGGCAACGGCGCTATTTTGTTGAATGCAGAATAGGGCAAGCAAGCAAAAATATTTATTTTCGGAAGAATTCCCTCCGGGATTTATGTCGTGTCCACAGAGATCGGTTCGAGGGAAAGAATACCATTCGACAGTCTCTCACGTTAATGAGTTTGGATTAAAATGGTTTAAAACATAAAAACAGAAAAGTAAACATGAAAACATAAAAACAAATTCACTTTTCAGCAAGACAAACTTATCCGGCATGCACATAATCGACTCCTCACAAACTTAAACTTACCGACCAGTTATACTCAACCTACAATACTCCTCAATATCACCCAGCATCGCTCACAACACAGGTTATGTCTAACGCAAAGTTGAGAGAACAACCGTGTTACCATTGCCGATACTTTCGTACGCTAGCTCAAGGCACGGAGGCATTAAGTTTCGATGCCTATTGAAGATTGTTAGCCCTAAATCTATCTCTAGAATCTAGAAACTAACAGACAATCATCCCTAATCGAAGTTTGCGACGGTTATCTCTAACGCAACCCAAACCCCGCGCATAAAGCAAAAATCAAAGACAATCACCAATAGAGATTTGTAAAGCAAGTTTTATACAACGCCATGGGCGACAAATATACATGAGATCATAGTTAATACATATACAAAACCCAACAAAGAAGAAAGACATGAAGAAAATCAGAAATGAACCAAACACTTCACGGTTGTCGAAGCCGATCGATGAGAAATCCACCTTGGATCATCCGCATGCAAGCTTCCATGATGTTTTCTAAGATAATCTACTGAAAAAATGAAGTTTGATGGAGTTGGAGCAAGAATCCCCAAAACCATCCTCTAAAAAATGCTGAAAAATGAAGTTTATAGGCAAAATTTGCTGCCCAGGTTCGCACTGCGAACGCCCGTTCGCACTGCGAACATACACCACCTTAGCTACTGCCAGAATTGTGTTTTTCATGCTTCCAGGCACTTTTTATTCGCCCCGAGTTCGCAGTGCGAACTAGCTAGCGAGTGCTCGCCTCCTGGTTCGCCTAGCGAACATGACAACAAACAAGAATTTGTTTTGACCATAACTCTTGAACCGTAACTCCGATTGACGCACGGTTTGAAGCGTTGGAAAGCTTATTCAATGCTCTATACAACAATGGCAAAATCGCATTGCTGGAATACCTGCAAAAATAAATGAAAATCAATTAAACTCAATGATATTTACACGATACGCAATATATACACTAAAACGTAAAGTAAACGTAATTACGAACAAAGCGGGGTTTATTCAACCAATTTTAACACAGAGTAATGATAAGTACAACAAAACTTATATGCAAAAATAGGTACAATTTGCACTTATCAAACTCTCCCCAACTTATTTAATTGTTTGTCCTCAAACAAGAATCAAACAAACTTGACAACACAAAAGCGATATCCAAAGAAAGACGAATCAACAGGTTTTGAAAAACGGAAACGAATGAATGGTTCAAATGAAAACGGTACACACAAAAAGTAAATACTTACCACTAAACTACGATGACAACATAGTCACGAAACAAATGCAAAATACAAAAATCATGACAAAAATTCTAAAACAACACAAGTTCCAAAGTGAATCACACGTAGTAAAACACAATCATCGGTAGATGAAAAACACACAATAAGGTACTTTACACTCACACAACACTCATGCAAACAAAAGACTAAATTATGCATACATCTACAAATTCATATTGAGCATACAAAGGCAAGAATCACAAGGACTTTCAAGGTTGTAACGTGGTCGGGTAAACAAACAAGGGGCAATTTCTAAAGGCAATTGAAACAAAAACTTGCCTAAACCTAAGGGAGTGAAAACTCACAAAGATTCACACAAAAATTTCAACCAACTTCTTCCAAAATTCCAAGTGCTACACAACACACAATACTTATTTAGCACAATTATTGAAACTCTTTTTGTTTCCTTTTTCAAGGATTTTTCTTTTTTCTTTCTTTTTCACTTTTTTCTTTTCTTTTCTTTTGTCATATTTTTCTCTTTTTTCTTTTCTTTTTCAATCCTCATAGAATCCAACCAATGAGTATACAATCATCTTCTCCCCAACTTGAATTCAATCGCACCATCATGTGAATACTCCCTACTTTCTAAGGCAAGGAAAAAATCCATACAACAACACAAAATTGAGGTCCAAGAAAAAACAAAATCCATTCAAAAATAAGTGAACTAAATACTCATAGACAAGCATTAAGTTCAAATAGAAACATGGATCAAAAAGCTCAAAGGGGTTACGAATTCTCACACACTCACAAAGTGAATTGACTATTTGGCTAAGGTGGTTGTGCTCAAAATGAAACAATTGCCTTGATCCTTTTCATGCATTCATATAATCAACACAAACAAAAGATTCAACATAATAAAATCCAGTTAGAACAAGAATGTTGGTACTCCGCGCGTATATGAACAGTGGAAAGCCACCTCACAAAAAGGTTGGGAACTAAAGTGATTCACAATAAAACAAGTATACAAAAGAATGGATGGCATGGAAGTTTGTGAAATGCCTAAGTATCATGAATATGCTAAAGTATAGAAAGCGATAAATACATACCTCAGACGTGTATAAAACTTAAAAAAATCATTACCATACATCCGCAAGTTGAAACGAACCAACTTGGAACATCACCAAATTTCCTCAAGCTACTCAAAACAAGCTCATTGACAAACGCGAAAACTATTAATATACACAAACTGAAAAACCGGCAAAAATTCATTAACCAAGTTGTAAAGTGAAGATTTCAGAATTTTACGAAAAATCCGAGTACAACTTGTTTAATGAATACTCACCACACTACCTAAACTAAACAACAACAGAAAAGAATACACCATGCTTGTTTTACGTCGTAAGCTCAACGCCTTTACAATGCTTAGCTAGCAACTTCCTTCCTTCATGCCATAGTGATGCCTCACCGCGCAAACCAAAAGCAAGTGTCCTAACCAAACACTTAAACAAACGTTACAGGAACAAAATGTATACAACACTTGAACAAACATAATGGAAATAGACAATATATACGATATATACAAAACTTAAAAACAAAGAAACTATCGCAATGCGATTCAATATCAAAACCAATCCCCGGCAACGGCGCCATTTTGTTGAATGCAGAATAGGGCAAGCAAGCAAAAATATTTATTTTCGGAAGAATTCCCTCCGGGATTTATGTCGTGTCCACAGAGATCGGTTCGAGGGAAAGAATGTCGTTCGACAGTCTCTCGCGTTAATGAGTTTGGATTAAAATGGTTTAAAACATAAAAACAAAAAAGTAAACATTAAAACATAAAAACAAATTCACTTTTCAGCAAGACAAACTTATCCGGCATGCACATAATCGACTCCTCACAAACTTAAACTTACCGACCAGTTATACTCAACCTACAATACTCCTCAATATCACCCAGCATCGCTCACAACACAGGTTATGTCAAACGCAAAGTTGAGAGAACAACCGTGTTACCATTGCCGCTACTTTCGTACGCTAGCTCAAGGCACGGAGGCATTAAGTTTCGATGCCTATTGAAGATTGTTAGCCCTAAATCTATCTCTAGAATCTAGAAACTAACAGACAATCATCCCTAATCGAAGTTTGCGACGGTTATCTCTAACGCAACCCAAACCCCCGCGCATAAAGCAAAAATCAGAGACAATCACCAATAGAGATTTGTAAAGCAAGTTTTATACAACGCCATGGGCGACAAATATACATGAGATCATAGTTAATACATATACAAAACCCAACAATGAAGAAAGACATGAAGAAAATCAGAAATGAACCAAACACTTCACGGATTGTCGGAGCCGATCGATGAGAAATCCACCTCGGATCATCCGCATGCAAGCTTCCATGATGTTTTCTAAGATAATCTACTGAAAAAATGAAGTTTGATGGAGTTGGAGCAAGAATCCCCAAAACCATCCTCTAAAAAATGCTGAAAAATGAAGTTTATAGGCAAAATTTGCTGCCCAGGTTCGCACTGTGAACGCCCGTTCGCACTGCGAACATACACCACCTTAGCTACTGCCAGAATTGTGTTTTTCATGCTTCCAGGCACTTTTTATTCGCCCCGAGTTCGCAGTGCGAACTAGCTAGCGAGTGCTCGCCTCCTGGTTCGCCTAGCGAACATGACAGCAAACAAGAATTTGTTTTGACCATAACTCTTGAACCGTAACTCCGATTGACGCACGGTTTGAAGCGTTGGAAAGCTTATTCAATGCTCTATACAACAATGGCAAAATTGCATTGCTGGAATACCTGCAAAAATAAATGAAAATCAATTAAACTCAATGATATTTACACGATACGCAATATATACACTAAAACGTAAAGTAAACGTAATTACGAACAAAGCGGGGTTTATTCAACCAATTTTAACACAGAGTAATGATAAGTGCAACAAAACTTATATGCAAAAATAGGTACAATTTGCACTTATCAAACTCTCCCCAACTTATTTAATTGTTTGTCCTCAAACAAGAATCAAACAAACTTGACAACACAAAAGCGATATCCAAAGAAAGACGAATCAACAGGTTTTGAAAAACGGAAACGAATGAATGGTTCAAATGAAAACGGTACACACAAAAAGTAAATACTTACCACTAAACTACGATGACAACATAGTCACGAAACAAATGCAAAATACAAAAACCATGACAAAAATTCTAAAACAACACAAGTTCCAAAGTGAATCACACCTAGTAAAAACAATCATCGGTAGATGAAAAATACACAATAAGGTACTTTACACTCACACAACACTCATGCAAACAAAAGACTAAATTATGCATACATCTACAAATTCATATTGAGCATACAAAGGCAAGAATCACAAGGACTTTCAAGGTTGTAACGTGGTCGGGTAAACAAACAAGGGGCAATTTCTAAAGGTAATTGAAACAAAAACTTGCCTAAACCTAAGGGAGTTAAAACTCACAAAGATTCACACAAAAATTTCAACCAACTTCTTCCAAAATTCCAAGTGCTAGACAACACACAATACTTATTTAGCACAACTATTGAAACTCTTTTTGTTTCCTTTTTCAAGTATTTTTCTTTTTTCTTTCTTTTTCACTTTTTTGTTTTCTCTTCTTTTGTCATATTTTTCTCTTTTTTCTTTTCTTTTTCAATCCTCATAGAATCCAACCAATGAGTATACAATCATCCTCTCCCTAACTTGAATTCAATCGCACCATCATGTGAATACTCCCTACTTTCTAAGGCAAGGAAAAAATCCATACAACAACACAAAATTGAGGTCCAAGTAAAAACAAAATCCATTCAAAAATAAGTGAACTAAATACTCATAGACAAACATTAAGTTCAAATAGAAACATGGATCAAAAAGCTCAAAGGGGTTACGAATTCTCACACACTCACAAAGTGAATTGACTATTTGGCTAAGGTGGTTGTGCTCAAAATGAAACAATTTCCTTGATCCTTTTCATGCATTCATATAATCAACACAAACAAAAGATTCAACATAATAAAATCCAGTTAGAACAAGAATGTTGGTACTCCGCGCGTATATGAACAATGGAAAGCCACCTCACAAAAAGGTTGGGAACTAAAGTGATTCACAATAGAACAAGTATATAAAAGAATGGATGGCATGGAAGTTTGTAAAATTTCTAAGTATCATGAATATGCTAAAGAATAGAAAGTGATAAATACATACCTCAGACGTGTATAAAACTTAAAAAAATCATTACCATACATCCGCAAGTTGAAACGAACTAACTTGGAACATCACCAAATTTCCTCAAGCTACTCAAAACAAGCTCATTGACAAACGCGAAAACTATTAATATACACAAACTGAAAAACCGGCAAAAATTCATTAAACAAGTTGTAAAGTGAAGATTTGAGAATTTTACGAAAAATCCGAGTACAACTTGTTTAATGAATACTCACCACACTACCTAAACTAAACAACAACAGAAAAGAATACACCATGCTTGTTTTACGTCGTAAGCTCGGCGCCTTTACAATGCTTAGCTAGCAACTTCCTTCCTTCATGCCATAGTGATGCCTCACCGCGCAAACCAAAAGCAAGTGTCCTAACCAAATACTTAAACAAACGTTACAGGAACAAAATGTATACAACACTTGAACAAACACAATGGAAACAGACAATATATACGATATATACAAAACTTAAAAACAAAGAAACTATCGCAATGCGATTCAATATCAAAACCAATCCCCGGCAACGGCGCTATTTTGTTGAATGCAGAATAGGGCAAGCAAGCAAAAATATTTATTTTCGGAAGAATTCCCTCCGGGATTTATGTCGTGTCCACAGAGATCGGTTCGAGGGAAAGAATACCATTCGACAGTCTCTCACGTTAATGAGTTTGGATTAAAATGGTTTAAAACATAAAAACAGAAAAGTAAACATAAAAACAAATTCACTTTTCAGCAAGACAAACTTATCCGGCATGCACATAATCGACTCCTCACAAACTTAAACTTACCGACCAGTTATACTCAACCTACAATACTCCTCAATATCACCCAGCATCGCTCACAACACAGGTTATGTCTAACGCAAAGTTGAGAGAACAACCGTGTTACCATTGCCGATACTTTCGTACGCTAGCTCAAGGCACGGAGGCATTAAGTTTCGATGCCTATTGAAGATTGTTAGCCCTAAATCTATCTCTAGAATCTAGAAACTAACAGACAATCATCCCTAATCGAAGTTTGCGACGGTTATCTCTAACGCAACCCAAACCCCGCGCATAAAGCAAAAATCAAAGACAATCACCAATAGAGATTTGTAAAGCAAGTTTTATACAACGCCATGGGCGACAAATATACATGAGATCATAGTTAATACATATACAAAACCCAACAAAGAAGAAAGACATGAAGAAAATCAGAAATGAACCAAACACTTCACGGTTGTCGGAGCCGATCGATGAGAAATCCACCTTGGATCATCCGCATGCAAGCTTCCATGATGTTTTCTAAGATAATCTACTGAAAAAATGAAGTTTGATGGAGTTGGAGCAAGAATCCCCAAAACCATCCTCTAAAAAATGCTGAAAAATGAAGTGTATAGGCAAAATTTGCTGCCCAGGTTCGCACTGCGAACGCCCGTTCGCACTGCGAACATACACCACCTTAGCTACTGCCAGAATTGTGTTTTTCATGCTTCCAGGCACTTTTTATTCGCCCCGAGTTCGCAGTGCGAACTAGCTAGCGAGTGCTCGCCTCCTGGTTCGCCTAGCGAACATGACAACAAACAAGAATTTGTTTTGACCATAACTCTTGAACCGTAACTCCGATTGACGCACGGTTTGAAGCGTTGGAAAGCTTATTCAATGCTCTATACAACAATGGCAAAATCGCATTGCTGGAATACCTGCAAAAATAAATGAAAATCAATTAAACTCAATGATATTTACACGATACGCAATATATACACTAAAACGTAAAGTAAACGTAATTACGAACAAAGCGGGGTTTATTCAACCAATTTTAACACAGAGTAATGATAAGTGCAACAAAACTTATATGCAAAAATAGGTACAATTTGCACTTATCAAACTCTCCCCAACTTATTTAATTGTTTGTCCTCAAACAAGAATCAAACAAACTTGACAACACAAAAGCGATATCCAAAGAAAGACGAATCAACAGGTTTTGAAAAACGGAAACGAATGAATGGTTCAAATGAAAACGGTACACACAAAAAGTAAATACTTACCACTAAACTACGATGACAACATAGTCACGAAACAAATGCAAAATACAAAAATCATGACAAAAATTCTAAAACAACACAAGTTCCAAAGTGAATCACACCTAGTAAAAACAATCATCGGTAGATGAAAAATACACAATAAGGTACTTTACACTCACACAACACTCATGCAAACAAAAGACTAAATTATGCATACATCTACAAATTCATATTGAGCATACAAAGGCAAGAATCACAAGGACTTTCAAGGTTGTAACGTGGTCGGGTAAACAAACAAGGGGCAATTTCTAAAGGTAATTGAAACAAAAACTTGCCTAAACCTAAGGGAGTGAAAACTCACAAAGATTCTCACACAAAATTTCAACCAACTTCTTCCAAAATTCCAAGTGCTACACAACACACAATACTTATTTAGCACAATTATTGAAACTCTTTTTGTTTCCTTTTTCAAGGATTTTTCTTTTTTCTTTCTTTTTCACTTTTTTCTTTTCTTTTATTTTGTCATATTTTTCTCTTTTTTCTTTTCTTTTTCAATCCTCATAGAATCCAACCAATGAGTATACAATCATCCTCTCCCCAACTTGAATTCAATCGCACCATCATGTGAATACTCCCTACTTTCTAAGGCAAGGAAAAAATCCATACAACAACACAAAATTAAGGTCCATGAAAAAACAAAATTCATTCAAAAATAAGTGAACTAAATAATTATAGACAAGCATTAAGTTCAAATAGAAACATGGATCAAAAAGCTCAAAGGGGTTACGAATTCTCACACACTCACAAAGTGAATTGACTATTTGGCTAAGGTGGTTGTGCTCAAAATGAAACAATTGCCTTGATCCTTTTCATGCTTTCATATAATCAACACAAACAAAAGATTCAACATTATAAAATCCAGTTAGAACAAGAATGTTGGTACTCCGCGCGTATATGAACAATGGAAAGCCACCTCACAAAAAGGTTGGGAACTAAAGTGATTCACAATAGAACAAGTATACAAAAGAATGGATGGCATGGAAGTTTGTAAAATGCCTAAGTATCATGAATATGCTAAAGTATAGAAAGCGATAAATACATAGCTCAGACGTGTATAAAACTTAACAAAATCATTACCATACATCCGCAAGTTGAAACGAACCAACTTGGAACATCACCAAATTTCCTCAAGCTACTCAAAACAAGCTCATTGACAAACGCGAAAACTATTAATATACACAAACTGAAAAACCGGCAAAAATTCATTAAACAAGTTGTAAAGTGAAGATTTGAGAATTTTACGAAAAATCCGAGTACAACTTGTTTAATGAATACTCACCACACTACCTAAACTAAACAACAACAGAAAAGAATACACCATGCTTGTTTTACGTCGTAAGCTCGACGCCTTTACAATGCTTAG
Organism: Lathyrus tuberosus; assembly: GCA_022829125.1. Classification (NCBI taxonomy): domain Eukaryota; kingdom Viridiplantae; phylum Streptophyta; class Magnoliopsida; order Fabales; family Fabaceae; genus Lathyrus; species Lathyrus tuberosus. The sequence goes on from JALAZF010000381.1 coordinate 5,066,234, forward strand.
CTAGCAACTTCCTTCCTTCATGCCATAGTGATGCCTCACCGCGCAAACCAAAAGCAAGTGTCTTAATCAAACACTTAAACAAACGTTACAGGAACAAAATGTATACAACACTTGAACAAACATAATGGAAACAGACAATATATACGATATATACAAAACTCAAAAACAAAGAAACTATCGCAATGCGATTCAATATCAAAACCAATCCCCGGCAACGGCGCCATTTTGTTGAATGCAGAATAGGGCAAGCAAGCAAAAATATTTATTTTCGGAAGAATTCCCTCCGGGATTTATGTCGTGTCCACAGAGATCGGTTCGAGGGAAAGAATGTCGTTCGACAGTCTCTCGCGTTAATGAGTTTGGATTAAAATGGTTTAAAACATAAAAACAGAAAAGTAAACATTAAAACATAAAAACAAATTCACTTTTCAGCAAGACAAACTTATCCGGCATGCACATAATCGACTCCTCACAAACTTAAACTTACCGACCAGTTATACTCAACCTACAATACTCCTCAAAATCACCCAGCATCGCTCACAACACAGGTTATGTCTAACGCAAAGTTGAGAGAACAACCGTGTTACCATTGCCGATACTTTCGTACGCTAGCTCAAGGCACGGAGGCATTAAGTTTCGATGCCTATTGAAGATTGTTAGGCCTAAATCTATCTCTAGAATCTAGAAACTAACAGACAATCATCTGTAATCGAAGTTTGCGACGGGTATCTCTAACGCAATCCAAACCCCGCGCATAAACAAGTTTAATCAGCATTGCGGGAACAAGAAGTGTCATGCAAACAATGTCATGTGTTACACACGTGTTTGATGATACTCACTTTTGAACATGATCTGCATCTGCTCAAAGGAATATGCTATGAGAAGAAGATCAAATCCGCTCAACACATAACCTCTCAATGGTTTATGATAAAGTTGAATCTAATGACCTTCTAAAAAATGAGAAAGCGTGATGGAAGTTTTCCCTTCTGACAATCATGTTCAGAGCCTCTGTTTGGTTGTTCTAAAAAATCAGATGAATAGGTCTGGACAGGAAAAAGGAAAGGATTTTTTAATAGATTAATTCTTGCTCTCAAACCAGAATCAGAAGATGATCTATTAAATGCTGAACAAAACCGATCGAAAGATTCTTCCAAATGTCACTCCTGTTAGACACTAGAAAATTCTTGGAAAGATCTTGTTGAAGAATCTCTGCAAAAAGATTTCAGTATCTCTAACGTATGGTTCCCTTTATTCTTGATTATTCTTGAAAACTGTAAACAATTTATTTAACCACTAACCATTTACTATCACTTTAAGCTTTATAAGAATCATTAGAATTAAAACTAGATTCTCACGTAATTATCAGTAGAAAATTCTCAAGAGTTGGATAAATAGTTATGATTACGTTATGTCATCTACTACTCTACTACCCATAGGTTTACGACGATTTAGTCTATCGCATGTCCTTTCAGTTGACCATCTCAGCTATTCCTAGCTTGTCTCGGAAATGATGACCTCACGTGTTCCAAGCTTGATAAATAGCTATCATTCCTTAGCTCTCCTCACAATATTACCCCCTTCCTAGAAAGAATCGCTATCCAAACTACCTAGTAGCTTAGAACTTCCTTCCTCAACTATCCTGATCAAAATTTCTTCACACAATATCAGAGGAGAAACTGCTGGCCTCGAACTCCTAAAAGAATGCACTCTAAACCTGAACCATCTACCTCAACACAACAAAACAAGCGTTTTCTCTGGAATTAAATTTTAGAACTTGGAAAGCTATTTCTCCATGCTTGTTGGACCAGTTTTTCCTGCTCTTGTTACCGAGTTCTGGGAAAATGCTCAAGTACTAGAATATGACTATGGCAAAAATGCTATCTTATCTATGGTTACTGGCTGTCCAGTCTTGATCAACCCTACCATCATAACTAAAGTCATCAGGTGTGTTGAAGATGGTGTGACTGTGGAAAGAAATATCAACAGTCATAGCTTCGACAGGCACATGTGCGTCATTTTTTAAACTGAGGGGCGTCCCACTCAACCATGCACCCTCACTCCATTTGCTAAAGATTCGTAAAAGCTAATGGTAACTAATTTAAGACCAGGAGAAAGAGGAGGAGGATGATTATCGGATAAAGAAAGATTATTTATTTTCTTCTTAGTGTCGAGGATCAAAATAAACCTACCCCAATCCATGTACAATCATCTGAAGGATGAAATCAATTTGTCTAGGGAAGACACAATCTATCAAATTTCATATTGTAGAGTCATCTCCCACATTCTTGATCTTCAAGGAGTAGTTGGTCATTGCAGAAGAAATGGAATGACTGAGAAGATCCTTCCTGAGTTTTGTCAACCTATGACATTCTTAGTTTAAGATAGGAAGTTAGTCTCTCCTGATTCATAGGTTAATTGAAGTTCCTATCTGACTTCACGTATGTTAAACTTGATATTTATATCTTTTTGATTAAATATTAAAGTATCCTTAAATGTGATTTACGCATACCCTGAATGAATGTCTCTGATAATCACGATGCATTGAATTAATAACTGAAACAAAATAATAAGTGCTTCTTAAACTTCACACGAAAAGGTTTAGGATTATCTAGAAACCACGAATCCCTTTTAGACCATAATTAAGTAACGGTTCTATTACCACTCATTATAGTTAAGTCACGACTCCTGATAGGATAATCTGCCTCCATTAAATAATCAAATCATTAAACCTCCTTTCCCACGTCCCGTTGTGCTTCTAGGAAAATTCAACCGTTGCACTCTCAAATGTTCCACAGAAATTACTTCACTCATTCCTCTATAAAAAGGCATCAAACCCTAAATCACCAACTCAACTCTTACTCATTTGAATCCTCTGCCTAAATACCTTCTACTTTCTTCATCCTATCATCCTCTACAATGGCCTTCGTTTCCCAAAATGTTTCAACTCCCACAACCATACAAATTCCAGTTGACAGCCTCGTCGTTTTGTCAGAAACGATTGTAAACTTCAACAATCTAAAGTCAAATGGATGTAATATTACTCCTTTAATGGAAACTCAATGATGGAGTAATTACTTCAAGAGGTTGGAATGACCAACTTACAATCATCTGGTTAAGAATTTCTAGATCCACTCCAACACATCCAATACCCTCATAGTCTCCTTCGTTTTTGGAAGAAAAGTCTTCATATCTGAGAAGAATATTGCAGATCTCTTGATGCATGAGAACAACAGATTCAGAATCACTAAAAATATACTTAATGAGGAAAGAGAGGCTAAGGTCATGGCTTCTATCTTCAGAAAGGGAGTGGCAGTTGAGAACCAAACATTCTCAAATCTGAAGGAACCACTACAAGTTTGGTTCATAATTCTGCAAGGAAGCGTCTTTCACCATCTTCCTTCAGATCAACTTAATGACACTAAAAAATGTGTCCTGTTCCTTCTCCTTAAAGGAATTAAGATCCATCTCCCTTTTTTTCTCTTCAAACTTCTGAAGGAAGCCATAAGAAACTCCAGAACAGGTTCTGTCACTGAGGACAGACATATTTCGTATGGAAGACTTATTTCTGACATCTTGGTGGAATCAGGAGTAGTTGACGATATTCTGATTAATGAGGGAGAATCAAGAAAATTGCTTAAAAGCGCTGGAAAAATTCTCAGGTTTGAGAATCTTAAAAGAGAAAACTCCACTCTGGATAATACATCATTTAGGAAATTAACATTGACCCCAAGGGTTCCTGTCGAAGGATTTCTAAACTTCTCCAAACTCAAACAAGCAGATGTAGGAAACTATCTGCAGCAATTTAAGGAAGACGACATCAGTATTTGGATTAATATGAAGAATATTACTGATGTGCTGCAAGAACTATCAGGATGGAAGAATAGAGAAAAGAAGTAGAAGGATACTGATGATGGAGAACCTTCATAAAAAAGATCAAAAACGGTGAATGATGCATTAACATCCTTTAAGGACAATGCCATCACACAAATCCAAAGCTTAGTGAATGCTTCCAGTTCCTGTGTGGACCCCATGGAAATAAGAAATATCTGGACTGAGTTCCATGAATGGATCTCAGAGGAAATTGTGAAGAGCAAGAGGCTGGCAATTACTCAAGCAGAAGAAAAGCTGCATACCTCAAGAAGTGATGATTCTGAAAACTTACTCTCATCTTCCTCATTATCATCAGGCTCCTTTTAGTCTAATCCTTAGGAACATATCCTCATTATTTCTATGTTTTGATTGCCTTGAACCTTTTAGGATTAAGCTCAACCTATGCTTTATGTTTTAAAACTACTTTGTGGTTCTGTGTTGAAGTGTCAAACTAATTGTCCATCTATGATAATACCTTATCTGATCTCTAAAAATGATTTATCACTGTTCTTTATCATATTGACCTAAATATGCTTAATGCTTAAATGATAATATCCTTTGAGTCTATTTATGTTCACTATCATATTGTACTTACATATGCTTAAATGCTCAAATGCTCTAAAACTTTTTGATGATGTCAAAAAGGGGGAGAAAGAAATATGATTTTGATTAGGAAAAGAATGCAACTCAAACAAGTAATCAATCATATAAAATGTGTTACTACTAACGTCTGTTGTTTGATGTTTAACCAAGGAACTATAAACAAGTTCACTAGGCATTCTAAGAACAGGTTAAGAAAGAAGAACTCTGTTAAAAGTTCTTATGAACTGTTGGTCATATGATAGAAGTTGTACATTTCGTGAACAAGTGGTCAGAATCAGATCTACCCAGTACTGTTCAGAAGTTGAGAACTGTCTGAAAGTCAAAGTTTATCTTGATCTCTGTCTCACTTGGTTCAGAAGTTGTAAGCTGTCTAAGAATATGAGATTCAGAACGTAAGAATCAGAAGAAGAAGTTTCTGAAAGCAGTCAAGACAAAGTTTACATCTCAAGATGCTTATTCAGAAGAACTGTGCAAAGCAGAAGTCAAAGAACAGTCTGAAGATCCAGATTGAAGATCCAAGAAGAAGTAGTTCTGATGTCTACAAAGAACCAATTAAGAAGAAAATGATTTGGTATCAGACTAAATCAACAATTGGTAATTAGACTTAGTATACATAAAGATCGGTATAATATCAATCAGAGCTAAGCTGTGAAATGTTTTATATACCTTCATTGGTATCAATATCAGCATATTAAGGAAATATCCTTCAAGTGGTATGAAAAGAATTCCTTCAGTTGGAATCAGACACAACATACTCTGGTATAACTCAGTATCAGACTAAGATTAAAACATGTGTACAAGTTTCAGAATTTTGATTAGGAAAATAATGCAACTCAAACAAGTAATCAATCATATAAAATGCGTTACTACTAACGTCTGTTGTTTGATGTTTAAACAAGGAACTCTAAACAAGTTCACTAGGCATTCTAAGAACAGGTTAAGAAAGAAGAACTCTGTTAGAAGTTCTTATGAACTGTTGGTCATATGATAGAAGTTGTACATTTCATAAACATGTGGTCAGAATCAGATCTACCCAGTACTATTCAGAAGTTGAGAACTGTCTGAAAGTCAAATTTTATCTTGATCTCTGTCTCACTTGGTTCAGAAGCTGTAAGCTGTCTAAGAATATGAGATTTAGAACGTAAGAATCAGAAGAAGAAGTTTCTGAAAGCAGTCAAGACAAAGTCTACATCTAAAGATGCTTAGTCAGAAGAACTGTGCAAATCAGAAGTCAAAGAACTGTCTGAAGATCCGGATTGAAGATCCAAGAAGAAGTAGTTCTGATGTCTACCAAGAACCAATTAAGAAGAAAATAATTTGGTATCAGACTAAATCAACAATTGGTAATCAGACTCAGTATACATAAAGATTGGTATAATATCAATTAGAGCTAAGCTGTGAAATATTTTCTATACCTTCATTGGTATCAATCTCAGTACATTAAGGAAATACCCTTCAAGTGGTATGAAAAGAATTCCTTCAATTGGAATCAGACACAACATACTCTGGTATAACTCAGTATGAGATTAAGATTAAAACATCTGTACAAGTTTCAGAATCAAGCGTTGATTGATCAAAAAATTAACCTTCAATTGGCATCTGATCAAAAATCAATCTTTGATGAACCACTGAGTTGTGACAGTAACAAGGCTCTGAGATGAAGACCTGTGTTTAAAAGTCAAACTCTGAAAAAGTCATGATCCATATTGGTGATTAAAAATTCATATTCCTGAATTACAATTCTGAAGATCCCAATATCTGACTTATGGAAATTAGGGGGAGACTACCCAGAAGATTCAATTGTAAAATCTAAAATCTTCACAAAGTCTGAAACTCAGGGGGAGTTTCTGAAAAGATAGTGTCTGTCTCTGATGAATAGCGATGCTATGTTATTAGATAAGAACTGTTCTGTTTGTGCTTAAATGAATCTGATGAAAAGTAGAAATGCTTCAGATGTCTCTGAAGATTATAAGCTCTGATACGACTACAAAGGAACTGAGTTCTGAAGATCTGAAGATAAAAGTTCTGATGAACTAGTCCAGATGCTAAAGACTCTCTATTTTCTTATAGACAAGATAGAGAAGTAATCATTTTCTATTCCTTGTTCTAGCAACTCAAGTTGTTATTCTGTATGTCTTTGGATCATATAAGATTCTAGATGATCACAGATAAAACTTTGAGGACAACACATTCAGGGGGATCTGTTGTTCTAGACTCTGAATATGTTTGTTTTGTGATTACCTTGTATAAAATGTTCAATCAAAATACTTGATTTTGTCATGATCAAAAAGGGGGAGATTGTGAGAGCAAGAGTTGTCTCTACAAGTCAATCTATGTTTTGATGGTAACAATACGTATTTGCGAAAGAACTATTTTATGTTCTAACGCGTGTTGTGTGCAGATCATAATCATGGAAGATATCAGATCCAACAAGCACCAGACAGATGTGCGTAATTGATAATATGCGAGGATGTCGATATTGATGTTGCAATGCTCTTGTGGATGCTCTCTGAAAGTGGTTGAGATTCTGAAGATAGCGAAGCTTCTAAAGAAGATAATCTTCTGGAGAACCGAAGTGCTGAAGACTCTCATGACTTGAAGCTCTGAAGGAGGAAGGCTCTGAAGACTAAGTGCAGAAAGATTCTGAAGACTTATGTGTTCTGAAGATTACGGTTCCAAAGGTCAAGTGCTGAAGACTCTGAAGACAGAGTCCTAATGGACGAGTTCTGAAGTTTCGGAAGACTTAAAGTAGTAAAGGATAATATTCTTAAAGACAAGTGCTGAAGTTCTGAAGACTGATTCCTAATGGACTTCTTCAAATGACTGAAGACTTGACGTATCAGATATCCTGTTAAGAAGTCTCTACTCATGCTTCAATTAATTACCATCAGAAGCTTCTAAAGATTTGAAGACAAATGTTACCGTTGTGAAACGACTGTACACTGCGCCGAAGAAAGATATATCCGGTCACTTCTCCCACAACAAAAAGGAGATGTGTCAGTACAGCTAATTATTACACAACGTCTATTTTCTAACAACCAACAGTATTTCAACGGCTATATTTCTACTGGCTATTTAAAGAAAGGAGTAAACGCTTCTGAAGGTATCGATTCAGTCCATGAATGGAGAATTGATCAAAGTCATTGTGTGAAGATAACAACAACGATGAGTTCTCGTTGTAACACTTAAACATTCAAAGCTATCACAATTTACACATGGCCATTGTTGTTGAAGCTCAAAGACCAAATCAACACAACAACAACAAATTGAAACAGAAGCTGTTGATGAAGGAGACAACATTGAAAATTAGTCAAGTCATCAACCACCTTCTCGTCAGCGCTACATTGAAGATGTGAAGCAAGGAGTTGTTGCTCAAAGCTTGCTCAACCAAGAAGACGAAGAAGAAGAAGATTTACAAGATATCAACAACTGTCAAATCATTATACATCTCTATAGTTTCTTAAGATAGCAATGAGATGTTGCTCACATCTTGCTTGAACACTTGTGTGTTCTTTGTACTTAAACATTAGGAGTAATCTGCTTGTTAAGAAGCATTATTGTAATCTCCTGTTGAACTAATTCTTGGTGAATTAGGATTCCTTGAGTGGTTAGTGTGACCGGAGACTCGAGAAGACAATGGCGAGATGTCATTGTGGGAAATCCTGAAATAGGGTCAGTAGCGTTATATTCATTACGATGAATCCCTGAACGTCTAGCTGTGAAAGCCTAGCAGTAGATCTTGCGAGATTGGAACCTGCAGGTCAATGTTCGTTATATTGATTAAGTTGAATCCCTGAACGGTTCATTGCATGTTAGTCATAGTGCGGCTGCGCAAGTTGTTAGTCACAGTGTGGCTGTGCAAGTTGTTGGTCACCGGCTGTTTCCAGTGCATCTGTAATCGAGATTGATTATAGTGGATTAAGACCTTGTGTTCAAGGCGAAATCACCTGAGGATGGTGGACTGGATTAGCCTTTGTGGTTAACCAGGATATATCGTGTGTTCTTTACTCTTATGCTTAATGTCTTTTTTTATGTTTCTATATTGAGGATCAGAACCTTACATAAGCAAGTCAGAACCTTGCAACTCTGATAAGCTTCCGCTCTGCAAGTTCTGAATGATGTACATAGCGTTCAGACTCTTATTGGTTCTCACGCTCTAAGCATTGCCAAGTCTGAATATAACTTCGTAAGTCAGAGTCTTTCAACGAACTCTGATGTAACGTAAAGTGTCTTATTGACAAGAAGTGAAAAGTTGTCAAAAGAGTAAATACACAATTCAAACCCCCCTTTCTTGTGTTTTTCTCGCACCTTCAATGTTCTCTTGGCTCTTGCTTCTGACGTGTGACTCTGATCAATTCGCTTCTGAAGACTGCTCAAGCTTTCGAAGATTAAACGCTGAAGGTTTAAAAAACTGTGAAGAATCTCAAGTCAGATATTGATGTGATAAAGCTTCTGATTGATGATTGAAGTTTCTAAACTCAAGTTTTCGAAGATTAAATGCTGAAGGTTCAAAAAACTCTGAAGAATCTCAAGTCAGATATTGATGTGATCAAGCTTCTGATTTATGATTGAAGTTTCTAAACTCAAGCAAAATCAACTCTTCTAACTCATGCTTCAAACAACTATTTATCCAGAAGCCACTGAAGAATAGAAGATAAGGACGAGTTTATACCTGGGAAAAATAGTACATGGTACAAACCAATATTCCTTCCACTAAGCGGATTTCTTGGAATAAGGAAATTAAGGTAGTACGATTCTTGTCCCTGCCGTATCAAACCGTTACCCAAGTCGCCGACTCATTCATGAAGAATATAAAAATCAATATTCAGAAGCAATATAAAAATCAAAGTGTATTTCTCTTTGTTGTTCATTAGCGGTGATTTTTATTGAGTGAGTAAAAAGCTTTTGTTTTTGAAAACCCCAATTCAAAACCCCCTCCCCTTTCTTGTGTTTTTCTCACTTTCAAAATGAAGGGGAGAAGGTTAGAGAATGGTTCCTGGGTAAGAGATCAAGCGAAGAAAATACTTAGAGCAGGAAGAGCTTGGCAATGCGAATGCCCTAACAAAAAATGAAGATGGAAATAAACATGAATTACCATAACATTGAAGAAGAAGAAGAAGAAGAAGAAGAAAGGGTCACATGAATACTAAGGTCAAGTATGAGAGGGAAAAAAAGTTGTTGGAAAAGCTAAAGCAACCCTTATTTAATGAATTGAATGAAGCGAATCAACGTTACAGAATTAAAATAAATGGAAGGTTAAAAATCAACAGTTCAGATGATATCTCAGATATGTAACAACACTTGAATGCACTCAAGGACCCTAGGGATCACAACTAGATATACCCGACCCAATTCTTTGAAAGACTTCCCATGCACCACACCATAACAAGTTTTGGGGGCAACTGTTTTGAACCGGCCGCAGACCAAACGCAAGGAAGGTCCAATTTTGTCCACTACATAAATACAACTCTTTAAGTAGAAAAAAGTATGATTTCAATCTATAACTCACTCTATTTACTTTATTTGAAAATGACGTGGGTATTGAAGTGATAAATTTGCAGGTTTACTCTAAACAACCCACCGGAGCAGCTCCCACCAACACAACAAGGATCTACATCAAGAATTATGGTTTTTAAACATAACAAAAAGTAAGTCTACAAAGAAATGTTGAAGGCGATCTATTGCATCAACAATTATGGTTTTTAAACATAACAAAAAGTAAGTCTACAAAGAAATGTTGAAGGCGATCGATTGCTCAACTGAAAAATAATTAGCAGACTAATTCACTAAAGTTGTCAATCTTGTTACTTTTGAAAAGCTTAAAAAAGAGATTGGTGTGATATCTCTAGATAACTGATGCTGATTTTTCTTGTAATACGAATTACATTTGAATTTCGGTTAGAGTGTGTTTGGATGAAGGATTTTGATGAGAGAAAGTAATTTTTTGAAGGAATTTAAAATAACTTGATCAAAATCCATTGTTTGGATAAAAAATATGAAAAATTGTTAAAATGATGTAAATTTATGGAGTATTTTATTTATGTTAAATTTAAGAAATTTAAAATGACACCAAAAAGTAAAGAATTTTAAATTGCTTCTTAACTCTATATAATATAAATGTTAAATTATTGATTATTAATTTTTTAAATTTTGCAAGATGATCCTCATATTTTATGAAAATTTCAAATTCACCCCCAAAATTTTCAAAAAATTGCAAATTAGTCCCTACTAATTTTCAAATTTTACAAATTGGTCCCTTCAAAGTTTCAAAAATTACAAATTGGTCCCTATTTCCATATTTTAAATTTGACTCAAAAGCTTTAAAAATTATGAAAATGACTCCAAATTTTTTACATTGAATTATTTTAATACTTCATCCAAATAAAATAATTTAAAAATAAATAAATTTCAATTGAATCATTTGAATTACTTAAAATTTTAAATTCCCTAAAAATTCTCAAATTCCCCATCCCAACACACTCTTAGTGAATTAGTTTCGATAATTGGCTTATGTTGGTTCAGATATACCCGATGTGAAACTTCCATTACTTGTATATATACCACTTGTTTCAATGATGTCTAATATACATTCCATTCACTCAATTTTATTGCATTACACTAACAAGAAATAGTTTAGAGCATCATAGGTGAATTAATTATTTATTTATTTTTTTAAATAACAAAGTTTATTATCTTTCTAAATTTGTGCAAAATTTCAAAAGAAAAAAAAATTGAAAAGGAAAGGATGAAGTATCATTTAAATGAAACCGTATTAAATACTTTGTCTTAGTTGTTAAATTGGATGGTCCCAAAAAAAACATTTATGACATAACCATGAGCAAAAGAATGAGACGAAAACGATTGGTAAGAACATTACATAAGCGTGTGCATCAATAATTGAAAACTCAATCAATTTCTAAAACTTGTAACAATGATAAAAGCTAGGGACAAAAATGATTCACTTGGATTTTTTGCAAAAGCTTTAGGGACCAGAAGCTTGTGCTTGCGTTTTTAAGTTGGTGGTGTGGTTGAAGAATGAAAGTTTCTAAACTTAGAAAAAAAAGACCAAATTAAATGGATAAGCTGGTTTAGTGTTTATGTCACAATCAAGTTTTAAATAAATATCGTGGTCGGGTTGCAGTCGCTTAAAAGTTTTTGCAATTTTAGTTAGTACAGGTGTTGGATTTTTATTGCAGTTGCTGCGAGGTGAATTAACCAAAAATAGTGAATAACCGTATTAGTACTGACATCTTTTGAGACCGTTTTGTCGCGACTATTTTCACACCGTTGTTTTTACCGAGGTGACAATATCAAGATTTATTTACTATACGTTGGTCACAAATTCAAGCTAACAAGTCCAAACCTCAATTTCAAATTGAAAATATACAATACATAGTTAACAATTGGAGAAGAGCATCTAAAACACAACTCTTCAACAATCATTCAATCAAACCCAAACACTCAAAAGTCAAAACCATTCCTAAATCACTTCTCTGGTAATAATTATATACACACAAATTTTAACTTTACAGAATTTAAACGGTCATCAACATTGATTAATATCATTATCTGAAATAGTCTGAGGAACACCATCCAGCAAGCAAAAAACTGGAGGAATAGTCAAAGTCTCTGAATTTCCATAAGCATTCCAACAAAAAGCATCACTTAATATATCTCCTTGAGATGGAAGAAGCTCAACATCAGAGAGAGTCAAGTTTGTGCACGGGACGGAGTCGCTGCACGCGAAATGCATAGGAGGATGTTTAATATCATAAGTTCCTTTTATGCTTGTGTAAACTATGTCTGATACAAAAACTGCAGAGGTTTTGTTGCTGCAATCTTTGCTGAGACAGTAAAATTGGTCAATTATAATTGGATTTTTTACGGTATCCATGTGAATATTCTTAAATGTTACTCCTGATACTGATCCTGATCCACCTTGCCATGTCTTGATTCTTACCCCGTTATCGGACATTTTTATAATTGATTCTCGTACGGTTATGTTTGTTACACATGCTCTTGAGTTGTGGTTTCCCAAACTTCCAATGCTGAACAAAGTGAAACAAAAACAAATTAAGATTAAGCTCAAATAATAAACTAGTACATATATAAACCTGATTTAGATTGTTTGCAGTGTGACGACACATAGTCATCCACGTTTAAACCGTTTGATTAAGATCAGATGATCGAGATTTTAAATTTGTTTTTTTTCAATCTATAATGTCGAGCTTGAAATTTGGTGTCTAGATGTAGCTGACTTCATCTAATCACAAGGTTGTGACAGACAATATATAGTGAGCGTTACGAATGCACGCAATCTAGATCTATATTGAATGTAACTTTTCATAAAAACAATTATTTTTTCAGGTCTTTAATATAAGAAAATGTTTATTTTTTATATTAATAATCAATATATCTGATCAGATATATTGATTATTCAATGAAATTAAAAAGTAAAATTTTTCTATATTAAAGACAATAGAAGAAATTAATAAATTACCTTATGCCATGACCTGGTCCACATGTAATGTTTTTAATATCAACATCAAAGCAACCAGTTCCAATGGAAACACAATCATCACCTATAAAAGGAAAATTCATGAAAAATATATTGTTAATACCTTGTGATGCTGCAAAATATAAAGGAAGCTAAAGGATTATTTTGTGACCAACCATTGGAAACAATAGAGTTATATATTTTGACATCATTAGTATTTTCTATGTGTATTCCATCAGTGTTCGGGCTCAGCGCCGGAGCTGTTATGACGATCGATTCTACATGAACAGTTTGGCAGCCATCAAATCTGAAATGGAATTGAGGGCTGTTTTTTATCTTAAGTCCTTGTACAGTCAAATTCGAACTCAAGAAAAATCTAATAGCCTGCAAAATCAAAGTTACAAAGTTACATTCAAATAATCATTTTCAATCCTACATAAACTATATAACTGTATAAAATGCATAATAAGAAAGGTTTTGAAAAACTTACAACTGGGCTGTCACAAGGTCCTGGTAATGTTGTTCCATTAGGTCCCTGTGGAAGAATTGTTAGCGACGGATAAAATACTGTTTGAAGCGTAGAAATTTAATTTGCTTAAGATTTTAAGTTACATTAGTATAGTTACCTTCCGAGGCTTACAAGGAAGATCCCACCATTTTTGTCCTCTGCCATCAATTGTACCACTTCCTTCAAGTGACATACCGTTGATTCTGTAAAATACTAACCATTGACGCCTACTGGTGTTTTTGGGCCAAGATTCAGGGCCATCAGGTGGCATAAGAGTGCCATCAACCTTTTCCACATACACCAATAAAATTATCAGTTAAGTCAGCTCAGTTGATAATTGTGTAAAGACATCTGATTGTGGGAACGCGAGTTCTAACTCACGACATCCCAGTTATTAACTTTTAAGAGGTGAATTGCCTAATTTGTAAACAAGTTTTACTTTTCCATCACTAATTTCCACTATTTCAACCTTTTTTTAATAGTGCTATAAGTTATTTTTGTAAATATTTTAAAGAACTTATCAAAAGAAGTTGAAAACAGATTACAAGTCGTCATAAACTCAAATAAATTAATATAAACAGCACTAAGTACACTACCTTTAATACTAATCCACCATTACAAGGACCTGTGAAAATAGTAGATTGCACAATGAAGGAGAAACCACTAGGAACAATGATAACATTAAGTGGCAATTCACTTTGGCAAGCACTGTCCCAAGCCATTTTGAAAGACTCAGTATCATCACTTATTCCATCTCCAACGGCACCGAATTTTCGTACATCGAATAAACCAGATGCATTTTGGCAATTATTATCATGACTAGTAGGGGGAGGACTGGGAAGTTCTTCAGGAGGAGCACTAAAATATGGTGGTGAAGGTAATGGAGAAGGAGGTCTTGAAATTTCAGGTGGTGGATTATGATAATGTTTGTGTTTTGTATGAGAATGATGTCTTGCTTCAACAGAAAGAAACAAAGTAAGAAAATATATAGAGAATAATAGTATTAAAATAGGAGAGTACCTCATTTTGAAATTTAAATAGTTTCTACTACTTGAGACTAAAATAAGAAAGAAAATAAATTCTACTAAAAATTAAGACACTTGATATTAAGACACCAATTGGCTTATAGTGAGTGTTATGTTAAGTGTAAAGAACTAGATGAAAAGAAAAAAAGCACAAAGAGTAACCCTTAGTTTGGGGAAGTTGAAAGAAACAAATGAAGATTCTAGCTTCTTGGTTAAAGTGACTTGTAGGAGCACTAGAACACAAGTTGCAACAAGTTTAATAGGAGTTTGATGGTGTGGAATATACATGCAAAGTAAGAAAGGTTTGGTTACTATATATAATAAGAAAAGTGTAGTGGACAAAGTGGTAAGTTTTTCATGTGAATGTTACCAATTTTTTAATGGCTTTAGAAGTGGGAACCGACAAATATACCTTATAGGTATTGGCCTTACTTTTGAGGATGTGGAGAAAGCATTTGGCAATTTTGAAAAGAGCAAAACGGAATAACCAGAAATCAGGCTTGGTGGGTAGTGGACAAACCTATCATGTTCTTCCCATATCTATAATAATATAATTATTTTTGTTCTATCCCAACTATAAATGATTTGTTAAGGAAAATATGTTTTAAGGAATAGAAACTACAAAATTGAAGTATTTAATGTATTGAAAATAAATATAAAGAAGGAAATACATTTTTTTTATTAAAGGCTTCTCATTACTAGGATCAAAAAATTTACACTTGGGCCTTAAGCCCATTAAGACTAGCCGGTTTACATGATTTTGAAATCTTCCTAACACGAACCTTAGCTAGAGTATACCTTAGCTAGAGTATGAGTCGTTTCATTTTTCTCTCTGCGAATGTGGTTGAACCTCAACTCTTCAAACCAATCCATTTTCTTCCACATAGCTCTGCATGTCATACCGATATTGTTTTTAGGCAACTTCCCTTCTCCATTGTTCCTCAGCTTCACTAATTCCTTATTATCCGATTCAAACTCAATCCTTTTAAACTCATACTAAGTAGCTTGATCTATCACCGCCTTCATCGTCATTCCGCTGCAAGAGGATCTCTATCATCCTGCATCCTAGATGAGATTTTGATTATAGCGTGACCTACATTGTTCCCAAAGATAGATCATAAATCATTGGTTCCATCTTCTATTTGACTCTCATTTCTAGTTACTCTTCAACCAACCATTCTTGGAGGTATCCAACTATTGTCATTGTTTATTGCGACTTCAATTCCTATGTTTATCTTCTATGTAGGTAAATATGCTCTTGCGCTTTTTCAACAATTTTATCCTTTTTTATCCTTTAGCATGTTCACATTTTGACATTTAATTAACTCTTTCATGTCAGCCTTTCCTTCATCTTCACTACGATAGAGTGTTTGATTCACATTCATCTTTTCATCTTTTCTTTGATTGTTGTTCATCATTGTGCTATTTGTAACACCCTAATCCTAGACTCGATTTTTAATAAAATAATCCAAATAAAAATCCATAATTAGAGTGTTAGACATGCTTCACCATAACTTAAAAATATAAAATACTAAATAGTCGTGTAAAAGTAACCAGCAGAAATAAACAAGTGTGACTTAAAGGTCTCAACAACAAAAAAATTCAACATAAATAAAACATAACACAAATAACAAATGACATCTCATCCTCAGTGCTACATATAAGAGTGACTCATCTAAGACCTAATGATAAAAGCTAAAGAGGCATCGACGCCATCCTTTAACTCAAGCGGATACTTATGTACCTGATTGTCTGTACTCTCGAAGAGCACATACGCCACAATAACAAACAGGGGGTGAGAATACATCTAACAAATGTTAACGGTAAAATTCAGCAAAACAAGATAGTAATAACGAATTTAAAGATATTCTCAATCACGTTCAAAACACAATCAAACAGATCATATGCAGATGCAATGCAATGCCACCATCTCCTTCTCAAATGCATGTGGTATCAAAATCACTAGGATCAGAGGTATGTTATTGATATTCTCATGTCTTCGGTTCCTTACCTGAAATGACGATACCCACTAATTATATGGACAATTGCAAAGAAATAGCTACTCCAATGGTTCTAGAAAATATGTTAATCAAGACGAATCTGATATTTTGATTGATATAACAAAATATCAAGGTATGATTGGCTCTTTACATTATTTGACGACAAGGCGTCCTGACATTATGTTTAGTGTTTGCCTTTGTGCTCGTTTTTAAGCGAATCTAAAGGAATCTCATATCACCTCCATGAAGCAAATCATGAAGTATCTCAAAGGAACATCAAATGTTAGGTTATGGTATCCTAAAGGTAGTGTGTGTGACTTAGTTGGTTATTCTGACTTAGATTATGCAGGGTGTAAAAAAGATTGGAAAATCACAAGTAGGACATGTTATATCCTTGGAAATGCTTTAGTATCATAGTCCTGTAAAAAACAAGCATGTGTTACTCTTAGTACAACTGAAGCAGAATATATTGCAGTAGGAAGTTGTTGTGCAGAAATCCTATGGTTAAAACAACAACCTTGCGACTATGGCATAATCCTTGGATGCATTCATTTCAATTGTGATAATACAAGTGATATCAACATAACCAAAAATCCAGTCATGCACTCAAGAACCAAACACATCGACATATGACATCACTTTCTACGAAATTACGTGCTCAATGGAGATGTTGAAGTTACATTTATTGATACACATAACCAATTGGTGAATATTTTCACAAAATCGCTAGCCAGGGAACCATTTTATAAGATTTGAAGAGATCTTGGGATACTGGATGAGAATGATGTATAAATTCAACACAAAGTTAGCATTGTACATATATAATGTCATCTTCTTCAAATTTATATCGAGGTACATGGTTATTGTTCTTTTTATATATTCACAATTTCTCGTGTGAATTAAAATATTTAATGATCTCTTTTATTTGTCTTCATATATGTGTTATAACATGATATTATGTGTTTTAGATGATTTTTACATGTTTCATTTGCTTCCATGCTTGTTCTGTTTACAAAATTTTAAAATTTTAATGGGTGTAATCAGTTAACATCTAGTTATAACCGGTTACAGGTGCGAAAATATCACTTTTATTTTAAAAAGAAAATGTTGGCTATGTTATTTGCTTATGTTTATTTTCTTATATTATTTGCTAGTTTCATTATTATGTTTCAGTTCAAACTTTAAATAGTTTACTTATGTTTTTCTGATGATTTGTAATGATAAGATAAGTTAGCTTATGTTTTTAATATTATGTTTGACATATGGTTAAATATGGTTGTATATCCTTTATGTTATTTCCTATTCACATCTCTTTATTTGATACTTTTTCCTTCTTTTTGATAGTGACAAAGGGGGAGAAGAATATATTGTAGTCTACTAACATTTGCATGGACAAAAGTCATTAAAATACAATATTGATTTATCTGTTGGAATAATATAACAAGTGTGAGCAGTATGGATAATAGTCCCACATTGGATAGGAATGTGTTAGAATAATATAACAAGTGTGAAGTTTTTAGGTGGACAAGTGGTGTGTCTCTCACAAAGGTGCTTAGTCCTACACTATGTATCAATGCTCCCTAGTGAACTCCCCCAACAAATGGTATCAGAGCCTGGTTCGTAAAGGGACCGACTTACATGTATCGAAATGCCCAGTAAGTGGTGTCCCGTTGAAATCGAAATGCCCAAGGAAGAGGTGTATTCGAAATACCTAATAAGAGGTGCCTAGTAATAGGTATCAACAGCGGTACAAATATATGTGGACAAAAGAGTTTCCACATGAGGGGAGTATTGTTGGCTCACACTTGAGGGGGAGTGTTGGAATAATATAACAAGTGTGAGTAATATGGATAATAGTCCCACATTGGATAGGAATGTGTTGGAATAATATAACAAGTGTGAGTAGTATGGATAATAGTCACACATTGGATAGAAATGTGGTGACTTGAGCATTTATAAGTGTCTGAACCCACTCACATATCACCTTAAGGTTTTAGGTGGACAAGTGGTGTGTCTCTCACAAAGGTGCCTAGTCCTACACTATGTATCAATGCTCCCTAGTAAACTCCCCCCAACACTATCAAGAGGGAGATATCATAGTAAGGTGGAGTATGTTTCTCAAGCACCAACTTTAAGCATTTCAATAAGTCTTGTTTATCATCATCAAAAAGGGGGAGATTGTGAAGACAAACTTCTAACATTGTTTTATGTTTTGATGAAGACACAATATCAAGATCAAATGCATTATCAAAGAAGAAAAAAGTTCTAAGTTCAAAGGAATCTATGGCAAAAAGACTTGGAAATCAAGAAATCTTCAAAATGTTATTGGACTTTGATGGATTGATCTTAAGAATAAGGTACAAGTTACAATAGAGCTTTGTATATTACCATAGTACTCAAAACAATCTTGCATACACTACTACAAAACGGCCAAACAACAACGCCAGGTTTACAACGGCATCCTATACACCGTTCTTATAGTGCGTACTAGATGCGCGTGCATTATTTTAATTAGAAATCTCAAGGGTATAATAACGGTTTTTATGAAAACCATGGTGATACAATCTAGCTATCATGGGTTCGAACCTCATCACCCTCAAATAGTTTATCCCTTTGATGTAAATGCTCCCTTTTTAAGTTTTATTAATATTTAACTAAAAAATAATAAGGATATCATGACGGATATTTCTCAAAACCGTTGTTACAAATTGAAGCTTCTTTTTATGTATTTTCAACACCAAGTATATATATCAATTTATCCATTGAAACAACCCTAACACCAACGCCGTCACCATTGTCGGGAAGAAGACAACAACAACAAAGTGTTCTACTTTAAGGTGTTGCAATGTCACATTTAAAGACAAAATCATCCAAAGGTGTTTCTACATCTTGTTCTAGTGTAAAATCTCGATCTGGAAATTTGTGTGGTTGTGATGGTCGTATGGTTTCGTATCAATGCAAGAAGGGACAAAATAAAAGAAGGTTTTTTTGGAGATGTCCATTTTGGAGGAGCGATGAAACATGTAATTTGTTCATATGGGATGAAGACGTGGGAGAAAGAGATGGAAATGACGATGAGAGCATTATGAAGTCAGAGTTGGAAGTTGTGGGCTATCTGAAGGTTATGTATGAGGATTTAGAGAAAAAGAACAAGAATTTGAAGAATAAACTGAAATCAGAGATATTTTCTGGAAATATCAATATGTTATGTTTTTTTGTCTCCTTTATGTTTAATATTTACTTTGTTATGAAATGTAATAGTTGAATTAGGGTTCGAATTACATTGTTGATGTTTAAACTGCAGATGCATTGTGAATTACATTGTTGATGTTTAAACTGCATATGCATTAAGTTAGAAGTTAAGGCGCGCCTTTTCTTTTTTATTTATTTTAAAATTCATAAATAAAAGGGTTATCACTACAGTTCTTCTGGTTAACCGTAGTGATATATTTATAATAAATAAATACCTATGTATACAGTTTTTATTTATTTTAAAATTCACAGATAAAAGGGTTATCACTACGGTTATTCTGGTAAACCGTAGTGATATATTTATAATAAATAAATACATATCTATACGATTGTTATTGTTAACCGTTGTGAAATAGTTTACCCATATATAAGTGAAATAACTTTCACTTAATTGACAGTAACGCCGTTGCCTTCAAAGTGAAACCCTAGAACCCATTTTTTCTCTTCGTTTTCACCATTAGCCGTGAATCTTGTGCTTCATACATTAAGGTATTCTTCTTCTTCCATCTATTGTTAGATATTTTCCATTATCTCGTTTGTTGCATGTTGTTTTTGTTGATTGTTCTCATTTTTTCAGATTCATTTTCACTACCTTAACAAAGACCATACTTTGGAAACTTTATAATGTTTGTGTTGCTATGGAAAAATGTATAAGAAGCATGAAGCTATGATGGAAACTTCGTCCACCTTGTACTTTTTTTTCATAGCATCACGAACAAGATGTTAGTAAATGAAGAAACAACAGTGTAAGCAAACTTTATCTAGTTTTAGAAGCAATGAAAAGAAGTATAAGATGTATGAAGCTTTTGTGTAAGCTTCTTCCTCCTTATATTTCTTTTTCATGGCTTCCCAAACTAGTTCAACATCATAATTGATTCCTGTTCCGCGATTAGTTTCATTAAAAGGTGTGTTATTCTTGTTCCTCTCTTTACTCATCACTGGATTATGGTTTCAGGGTTTGTTTTCAACTGAGGATGCTCATTTTTGAAGTTTGCTTTGTTTCCTTTCAGGTTAAGGGGATGATACAGGGTGATGATGCTGGTGGAAGCAAGCGTATTATATCAGTTTATAATTTCTAGATCTGGTATAGAATGTTGTTTGAGTTTATCATATTCTATTTACATTGTTTGTTTAACTAACCCTCACTTAAAGTTTGCTGGTGGTAGCAAGCGTATTATATGAGTTTATAATATCTGGATCTGGTATAGAATTTTGTTTGAGTTTATTATATTCTATGTAGATTGTTTGTTTCACTAACCCTCACTTAAAATACATTCAGTTAATTTGACATAGATACTTATAATTTGCAAATTAAGTTGTATTTGAAAACCAACTTAAACAAACCAATGTTGTTTTCTGATTGCATGCCTCTCATCATTTATCTCACGTTCTTTTATATATAGATTATGGTATAATGATCTGGCTCCTTAGATGCATTGCCATCTTCCAATATAGTTAAATCAAAGATGAGACAAATTATCTAATGTCTTGTTATGGAAATTTAACTATAATCGAAGATAGCGATATATCGAAGGAGTCAGATCAATAAACTACAATATATGTAAAAGAACGTGAAATGCACGATGAGACGAATGCAATCAGAAAACAACATTGGTTTGTTTAAGTTGGTTTTCAAGAACAGTTTAATTTGCAGATTATAGACATCTTCATCAGATATAATCCATGTATATTTATTTAGTGAGGTGTTTGGAAAACAAGCAATCTACATTTAATATAATAAACTTAGGGTACTTACAACAACGGTTATATATTGTAACCGATATCATAAGTAATTTATGTTTTATATAAATTCGCTACTGATGGGTTTCGAACCCAGAACCTAAGTGTATGTATCTCAACGGTTTATTATCATAACCGTTGTGATATATGGTGCGCGTCCTGCCTTTCAACAACGGTTTCCAGACCGTTGTAGAAACAACGAACTTACAACGACAATCTACATAACAACGCCTTCGCCCGCGTCATTATATGTCATTCCCAACCGTTGTTAAATGAGTTTTTCGTAGTAGTGATATTTCATCTCTAAGCATACAAACACGTTTTGAAATTTATTCATTTGATAACATGTGGTTACAAGCTGGTTTTTAGTTTTTCAAATAGCTATAACCAGTTACACTAATCTGTTTACCGATTACAAGAATGAAAAGTTTAGTATTTTTGAAAAACATTGCAGCTGTAACGGGTTAACAAAATCGTGTAACCGGTTACAACCACAATTTTTTTGAAAATAGCTGTTTAGCTTCAATAGTAATTGGTTACAATAATGTGTTATCCGGTTACCACTGAAGCAGTGATACTTTTTCATTTTCAATCTGATTCCAACGAATTCCAAACTTCATCTATCAATGATGACAATGATTTATGATATTATACTATTTCCAAAAGGTATAATTCAAGTATAAATAACTATGGATTCAGATTTTCAAATTACACCTCTTTCTAACAACTCAAATTCATATATTTCTCAATTTTCATATAAGTTCCTTAAGTCAAAAATTTAGTGAAACTTTCTGCATAATCTTTTATAGCATCATTAAAGTTTCATTGCCAAGTTCTAAGCACTTAATTATCATACATTGTGAATTATTTACTTGAAAGAGAAGATCAATTTTCATAATTGATACAAGTATGAAATCTTCATTACTTATCAAAATTATATATTATTCACTAAGTGTTAGTGATCATTGTATTCAAGTGAAAGCGGTATGCTTTCTCTTGTTGTTGTAAATTAAAAGGTGGTGTGCCTTTGTGATTGTGTTAGATAGTTAAGAAAATCAAGTTGATCGACTGTAACGTATCAGACACATAGTAAAATCTCTTACGAGGCGTGAGGGATTGGAGTACCCTTATTTGAAAAAGGAAACTAGGATATCAGTGGCGGATCCATAAATATTTGGCGGTGGGGGCAAATATATCATATATTATATTCATTGAAGTATATATTTTATATTTTTAAAAAATATTTTTAAATTTTCAAAAAATAGTTTATCTATAAAATAATATTTTTAATATGATATATTTTATATTTTTTTCGAATCAAAAAAGGAATATATTAACTCAAAAAACAATCCAATACAAGGTGATCAACAGATCCAACCAACCAAAAAAACAAGAAAATCTAAGTCATCAAAAGCGTTATATGTTTCCTAAGCTTTTTAGATCCCCAACCTCTATACAAAATGCTCTTTATAATGTCTTCACAAGTATTTGTATATGTGTCCCCATGAGTATTCCTACCAAATATCTTCCCATTCCTATAGTGCCACACCCCATAAATAGTTTATGTGATAGCAAGTTTCAACAAGTTTGCTTTCCAACCTTTCTTCGACACTCGATCCAAAATCCATCTCTGCTCAGGATCCCAACATCGAGGATCATGCTGAACATCAATCCAATGCAAAACACTCTGCCAAATGCTTTTAGAATTTTGCAGTCAAAAAATAAATTACCCAAAGTCTCATCAGCGTCGTTGCACAAGTTGCATCTAGTATCATTAATAAAACCAAATCTCACTAGTCTATCTTTAGTGCCAATTTTACCATGACACACTAACCAAGTTGTATGGATGGCTCTAGGCCTGGCATTGTTTCCTTTGAATAAAAATCTCCAAGGAACTCTACTACTGTCATCTATAAAGGCTTCATAGATAGTCTTCATTTTGAACTTACTATTATTAATCAGGTTATTCCCGACAGGTTGTATACCTCTAATCTGGTCCTTTAAGCTCATGGTGTTCTTCATTACCCAAGAGGAACTCTTACTAATAACAACCTCCATGACAGGTTTACCCTTCAAGTAATGCGCGTGCACCCATTTCACCCAAAGATTGTCAGCTTTCTGGCACAAGTTCCAAAGAGACTTCAACATTGTTGCCTTGTTCCAAACTCCCAAGTTGAAAATATTGAGACCCCCTTGTCTTTTTGGGCTGCAAACAGTGTTCCAGGATATTGGACTTTTCTTGCTAGTTTCTTGGCTGCCAATCCAAACAAAACTCCTGCACATTCGTTCAATCTTTTTTATGACAGTTTTGGGAATGGGTAGGCACAACATCTAATATTGAATGACAACATTGATCGTGCTCTTCACCAATTGGATCCTACCAGCCAAACTTAGGAGTTTAGAGGTCCAATGTCGAATTCTTGCCATGATCCTATCAATAAGGGAAGATAGTGATTAATATTAAGTTTTTTGCAAGTCAGGGGTATGCCAAGGTACCTAACTGGAAGTTGGCCTTCCTTGAACTCAGTCATGCTCTGCATCTTTTCTTTTGTATCCCTATCCACCCCACTGTAGTAAATCTTGCATTTGCTTGGATTCACCACCAAACCAGTAGTTATAGAGAATTTTTTAACAGTGTCAAGGAGCATTTCCACTGAGACAACATCTCCTCTACAGAATAATAAAAGATCATCCGTAAAGGTGAGATGGGTGATTCCCAAACTCTCACACTTTGCATGGTGATTAAAGTTTGGGTCCAATTGCATTTTCGCCAACAGTCTAGTCAAATATTCCATCATCATCACAAAGAGCAGGGGGGATACAGGGTCCCTCTGTCTGATTCCTCTTTTAGCCTGCAGGGCATCAGTAAATTCACCATTAACATTAAAGATATAAGTAACAGTGGTTACCATGTTCATGATCCAATGAGTGAATCTACTAGGCAGTTCCATTTCCTTTAGGATAGTCTCCATAGCATGCCAATCCACCATATCATAAGCCTTATGTAGATCAAGCTGGATCATTGCCCTTGGAGTACCTCCCTTTCTTGTATAACCTTTGAGAAGTTCATAGGCAAGCATTATGTGGTTGTGAATAATTTGTCCTGGAACAAAGGCAGCCTGAGATAAATTGATGATACTGGGAAGCATCTTCCCCAATCTAGCAGTTAGGACCTTAGAGATAATTTTGTAGAATGTAGTGCATCCTGCTATAGGCCTATAATCCCTCACAAACTTAGCATTATCTAATTTTGGAATTAAAGTAACAACAGTTTGGTTAAAAGATACATAGATCTTGTCATGTTCAAAAAATTCCATAACTTCATCGATAACATCCTTGTTAATAATTTTCTAGTGTTGCGGTGAGATTAGGATATAAAGCTATTAATTAACTTGAATCACATTTCTTTGAATTCACCACCGAGCTTTGATTTATCCAAAGGAAAGGGTAAAGTTCGAAGAAAACCCTAAGAGGATCTAGGTTCGGGGGTTGGTTATACTAAGGGAAGGTATTATCACTCTAAGTATCTGTAGTACTCTACAGGAACCTCTTGTTTATGTTTGTGTTAAGTTATGTTTGCTTGCTAAAGGAATCTGTTAAGGGTAAAGGTAAAGACTCAAGGGTATGTGCACTAAGTTTGCTCGCCAAGACGTCGCATCTTGTGCCTACGTATTTGACTAAAGAATCAGAGCAACTGTAGTTCACCTAACTAAGGGTTTCGGAGGAACCATTGGCTATGGCCAAAGTTCCAATGGGAACGAGGGTGAAACTCGTATAGAGTTGAGGAACTCTCTAAGTCTACGTTGTGAAACAGGAAGTGAATTACTCATGATGATGAGAATCACATAGAGTTTAAGAACTCTATCCTAGTTCTAAGTTGTGATGTAAATGGTGAAGAAACAAAAATCACAAGAAAGGGGGTTTAAATTGGGGTTTTTCAAAAAATAAAAATAAAAAGACACGTTGGTTATCCTGGTTCGTTTGAACTCAAACTACTTCAGTCCACCCGCCAAGGTGATTTCGCCTCTCTCTCTTGAGGACTTAATTCACTAACCAAAAAGGATTACACAATCACAAAGACAACTGTCAATGTCTTCTTGAGTTTTAACCACAACTTGGTTCTCAAGGAATAAAAGTTACAAAAACACGTACGACAAAAATGCTTCTAAAAAGCAGTATCACAATTGTGATATATTACACAAATTTTTTTTTGAACAAATATACGAAAGAGAATGATTGTATGATTACAAGTAGTTGTTGTATCTTCATCATTCCACGATCCCCTTTTTATAGATAAGAATATTGATCTGTTGGAATTTATTTTTGGATGTTGATAAAAGTCTTTTAATGAGCTTGCCAAAAATACAGATCTGGTCTGATTTTAGCTGATACTCCTTGATACTCTTTAAATGATTTGTAACGCATCAGAGAATATCTTGAAGTTCTGGATCATCAGAGTCTTCTAATTGTAGCTGGTGCTGATAGCGTGATACTTCTATATCAGACTTTCGCTTGTTCAGATCTTGTTAGCACAGAATGTGTTCAAGAACTTTTGCATTCGAATCAGAACTTCTTCACTCTTGTAGTAGAACTTCTTGTTTCTGTATTAGAACTTCCCTACACATTAGAATAAATAATTAGGGAGCATTTTGTTCTAAATAATAACATAGTATTTGTTATCATCAAAACTATTTGAAATGTAGAATCAATTCTTGTTGTTCTAACAATCTCCCCCATTTTGATGATGACAAAAACTCATATTTTGATAATTTTTTTTTTAAAAACCTAGAGTATTAGATACTCCCCCTGAATTGAAGACTTCCCTGAGGATGTCTGGTTGGAGCTTTGGAAGGAAGTTCTAATGGTCATTTTCCTGCTTGCTTGACAATATGTGAAAACATAAATTGTTAAAATGTTCGAGACATAATCCCGGTGCACTGTTATATTTCAAAATATTTTACGTTCTCCCCCTTTTTTGTCATTAATCAAAAAGCAACACAAAAACACATAAAAAGATCAAAATTGATTAATTGAATATAACCAGATAACGGCAGAAACAACAGAAGCAGAACAAAAAAACAAAAAAACTAAGGTTGAGGTGCAGGTGGAAGTCGTGTGAACAATGCTTCTAGAAGACTTTTGATCTGATTGGCTGATTCTTCTTGCTTGCCAAGCATCCCCTTAATTTTTGTATTTGTTTCATCCTGTTTATCCAAACGTTTCTTGACAGCCTCATTTTCTTTCTTCAACTCATCCAGAGTTTTCAGCACTAGAGAGGATGAAGTTGAATCAGACGATACCAAAACCTCAGAGCTTTTTGTAGAATCTTTTTCTGGAGAAGCTTCAGCTGACTTTCCTTCCTCTTCAGCAATGACCAAAGTTTGATGTTCAGAAGTTGGTTCCTGAATATCTGAATCCATAGGGACTTTCCAGCCTAAATGAAGAATGGGTTTCTGTTCCCAGAACTTTCGAACTTGTTCCTTGAAGATCTTTAGATGATCGCAGAAGTTCTGTTGAGCTATTTCATAGCTGAGTTCCTTCATCTTCTGAGATTCAGTATTAAACCATTTTCTGAACTTAGTCCAGAGATAGTCAGAAGCAGCTGGATTCAGATTCTCCACACAACCCTGCTTCAGAAAATTGACCCATTCCTGCATTTCTGCCTCAAATGCCAATAGAGTGTTACCAACATCTGTTTTGGATGTTTTTGGTTTTGGTTTGGGAATGTCTATTTTATGAGAAGTTGAGGCAAGTTTGTCTAGAGCTTCTAAGTCAAATATGGTTCTGAGGGGGTCTTCTGAGAGGTTTGTTGAAGAAGGAGAGTCAGAAATGAGAATGGGAGAGGTAGATGATGTATTTTCTGGAGTGGTGACATCTTGTGTGGGACTGGTGAGGATATGTGATGGTTGAAGGGTGTTGAGAGGACAGTTGATACCAGGGATAGAGGTGTTTGGGAATTGTTTAGGGTTTTGATTTGGATTTTTTGGTTGGGGAGCAGGGAAGAGAGGTTGAAAAATATCGATGTCAGACAGAACTTGTGCAAGTTCTGGTTGTGTGTCAATAAAATCAGTAGGAGTGGGGCCAATATCGATGTCAAAATCGTCAAGAGTTTGTGGTGATGGTGGTGGATTTTCAGATGGTTTGGGAGAAGATGAGGTTTCAGATGTGGATACCAATATGAACTCGACAATGAAATGAAAGATGAGTTACCTTTCTTTTTAGCAGCTTTGGGAGTTTTCTGAGAAGTTCCTTCAGAAGCTTTCCTTTTTCTTGGTATCCTGGTGGAAACTTCTATAGGTGGTTGCATCCTTTTTCTTGGTATTCTGGTTGCATCTGGTGGAGTTTTCTGAGAAGTTCCTTCAGAAGCTTTCCTTTGATACAGTTTTTAGGTCAGAACACTTTTCCATCTCACTGCATCTGATTTCTGATCCATCAAGATCAATCAGTTTACCAATGAGTTCTTCAGTGATGACAATCTTCTTTCCCATTACATAAGACGTTACTTGATGATTTGAAGCAGATGCAAAAATCCAGAATTCCTTAACAAGTTTAGGAAAAACTGGACCCATTAAGCGATCAAATTACTTGGTCCAACCTTGAAACTTAACCTCAGGAGTAAGGTCATACCCATTTTCTTTCATGCTTTCAAAATCCACGATGAGTTCACAGAGAACTTCAAGAGAAGCAATGGGAGTGAGAAGAGTTCTTGTAGGCTCAACGTAACTTTCTTCATTGATTTGGTCAGCAGATTCTTGAGATAGTGTTTGTTGAGAGCGGGAAGCCATTGTTCACAGACTTAGGGTTTTGGAGAACACGAAGAAAAACAAGAATTGCAAATAAGAAGGAGAAATCGAGAGAGCAAAGTGAGTGAAAGTGTGAGTGTGTTAGAAGTGACATATATATAAGAGTGACCAATGGAAAAAAAAAATTAATGAGCAATTAAAACAATAAACATAATAATTAAGAGCTATAATTATTTCTGACAAGGGAGATAGCGTGAAAATTTTGGGAACAGTTACCGATGTGACTGGCGCCTCAATATGTCAACTCAGCCATTTCAGTTTCCCAGAGTTTGAACACGTGTTCAACTTCAGAGGAAAACCTGGAGCTTAGGTTGACAGATGTTTGCTAGAGTGAACTGCATGATCTATCCTTGAAATGAAAGGTTTTTAGATCTTCTGGATAGATTCTGAGACAATCTTCTTTCTCACTTCTGAAGAATTATTGGTCAGATGTTCACAAAAAAAAAAGATTCTAAGAGTTAAATATACAGAAATTACATTTTCATTCTGGACATAATTCCATACTGAGATTTTTCAGAATAAAATTAAATATATCTTCAGCAAGGGGTTTGGTGAAAATATCAGCCCATTGATGGTCTGTGTCTATAAATTTTAAAAAAAGAATTCCCTTCTGAGTGTAGTCCCTAATGAAGTGATGTTTAATTTCTATATGTTTAGCACTAGAATGCAAAATAGGATGTTTAGAAAGACAGATAGCAGAAGTATTGTCACAGAGGATAGGGATGTTACTCTCGTAAATATGAAAATCTTCAAGCTGATTCTTCATCCAGAGCATCTGAGTGCTGCGTCCAGCTGCAGCTATATATTCAGCTTCAGCAGTTGATAGTGCAATGGTGGATTGTCTTTTGCTAGACCAAGAGATTAAATTGTCTCCCAGAAACTGGCAGCTTCCAGAGGTACTTTTTCTTTCTATTCTATCTCCAGCAAAGTCAACGTCGCGGTATCCTACCAATTTGTATTCTCTGGACTTTCTATAGCAAAGACCAAGATTAATAGTAGCTATCAGATATCTCTGTAGAGCTTCTGTTCTACTTTCTTACTTACCTCTTCCTTTTCCAGAATGCATGTGGGATGCATAGGAGTTTTGGAAGGCTTACTTTCTGACATGTCGAATTTCTTCAGAAGATCTCTGACATACTTGCTTTGATGTACGTAAGTTCCTTCTGGAGTTTGATTGACTTGAATTCCCATAAAGAACTTGAGTTCTCCCATTAGGCTCATTTCAAATTCTGCCTGCATAGTCTTAGCAAATTCTTTGCCCAGAGAGCTTTTAGTAGATCCCAAAATTATATCATTTACGTATATTTAACAGATCAGAATGTGATTTTTAAATGACTTACAGAATAAAGTTGTGTCTACCTTCCCTCTGGTAAAATCATTTTCTAAGAGAAAGTTACTTAGTCTCTCATACCAAGCTCTGGGAGCTTGCTTTAGACCATATAACGATTTCTTAAGTTTATAAACATATTATGGATGTTTTGTGTTTTCAAAACTAGGGGGTTGATGTACATAAACTTCTTCATCAATGTAACCATTTAAAAATGCACTTTTGACATCCATCTGATAAAGAGTGATGTCATTATTTACAGCAAATGAAATTAAAAGTCTGATAGATTCTAACCTTGCGACTGGAGCAAAGGTTTCTGTATAGTCTATCCCTTCTTGCTGACTATAACCTTGTGCAACCAGTTGTGCTTTGTTTCTGACAACTTCTCCTTGTTCATTCAGCTTGTTTCTGAAGACCCATTTGGTTCCAATGATGTTGAAGCCTTTGGGTTTAGGAACTAGATCCCATACGTCATTTCTGGTGAACTGATTCAATTCTTCCTGCATTGCGAGTATCCAATCATTGTCTGAGAGTGCTTCGTCAATAGAAGTGGGTTCGATTAGAGATACTAATCCCATGAGAGATTCTTCAATTTTCTTGAATGAGGATCTTGTTCTGATTGGATCATCTTTCTTTCCCAGAATTTTGTGTTTGGGATGTGTTAGTGTACTTCTAGATTGTCTTTTCTAGATGGGTTCTTCAGAAATTGTTGTGACGTTTGAATTTCCTTCTTCTGTGTTTGACTGTTTTTCTGATGATCTTGTTTCAGTGCCTGTAATTTGAACTTCTATTTCTGCAAGAGATTCATCATGCTTTGGCTTTTGAAGGCCAAGCTTATCATCAAATCTGACACAAATGGATTCTACTACATTTCGTGTTTCTATGTTATATACTCTGTATCCTTTTGAACGTTCAGAGCATCCTAACATGTAACACTTTTGTGCCTTAGAATTAAACTTGTTCAGAGGATCATTAGTGTTTAAAATAAAGCAAGTACATCCAAATGGGTGAAAGTATGAAATGTTGGGCTTTCTGTTCTTCCACAATTCATATGGAGTCTTTTCCAGAATAGGTCTTATAGAGATTCTATTCTGAATGTAACACGCTGTATTAACTGCTTCTTCCCAAAAGTGTTTAGCCATGTTAGTCTCATTGATCATGGTTCTGGCCATTTCTTGTAGAGTTCTATTCTTGCGTTCTACAACTCCATTTTGTTGTGGAGTTCTAGGACAAGAGAAATCATGAGAAATGCCATTTTCATTAAAAAAATATTTTCATTTTCTTGTTTTCAAATTCCCCACCATGATCACTTCTAACTTTTACAATTCTAAACTCTTTTTCATTTTGAACTTGGTTACAGAAAGTAGAGAATACAGAGAGTGACTCGTCCTTGTGTTTTAAGAACTTTACCCATGTCCATCTGCTATAGTCATCTACGATCACTAATCCATACTTCTTACCACTGATGGATGCAGTTTTCACTGGTCCAAATAGATCTATATGTAGAAGTTCTAATGGTCTGGAGGTAGAAACAACATTTTTTGATTTAAAAGAGGGTTTAGAAAACTTGCCTTTTTGACATGCTTCACACAGAACATCTGAGATGAACTTCAGGTTAGGAAGTCCTCTGACCAGATTGAGTTTGTTAATTTGAGATATTCTTCTCATACTAACATGCCCCAATCTTCTGTGCCAGACCCATTGCTCATCGTCAGCAGACAAAAGGCATTTTACATTCTCACTTTTTAGTTCAGAAAGTTTTATTTTATAAATGTTGTTCTTTCTCTTTCCATTAAAGAGGATTGTTCCAGCTTTTTGACTAACTGCCTTGCAGGACTTTTGATTGAAGATTATATCATAACCGTTATCACTTAATTGACTTATGGATAACAAGTTATGCATTAATCCATCTACTAATAAAACATTAGATATAGAAGGTAGAGTACTGTTACCTATGGTTCCCGAGCCAATGATCTTCCCTTTCTGATTGCCTCCGAAACCTACATAACCTTCAGCTTTAAGTTCCAGACTTTGGAACATATGCTTTCTTCCCGTCATGTGTCGTGAGCATCCAGAGTCCAGGTACCATGATTGGTGTTTCAATCTTGCTGTTAAAGACATCTACAACGTATAGGATTTTATCCTTAGGTACCCATATCTTTTTGGGTCCTTGTTTGTTAGTGTTTACAGAATTATGATTGAGTTTTGGTTTCTCAATAGAATTTGAAGAGTAAGATTCACTTGTATATTTTATATCATGTTGGTGTCCATATGTGAAGTGAGAGTTTAAAGGTGTGTATTTTATGATCATATCATTAACTTGTTTTGGTTTATATGGTACTTCTCCTCTAGGATTCACATATCCTATGCCTTTTCTCCCATTTCTGCTAACTCCATAGATCATTGAAGCCATTTTGCTTCTGTCTATGTTTTTAGCTAGAAATTTTTGAAAATCATAGTCATAATTTTTTAAAATATTATCAGAACTAGTATAAACTTTTGAGTCAGATTCTTTCTGAGATTTTTGAGATTCAAAAGAATTCTTGAGTTTTGAAATGGTTTCTTTTAACTCAGAATTTTCTGCTTTCAGTTTTCTGTTCTCTTCAGACTCAGATATCAGACCATGTTTCAGGTTTTTGTATTTGAGTTGAAGTTTCCGATATTTTTCAAGGATTTCAGATAAACTATCTTCTAATTGAGATCTAGAAAATTTAGAGAATACCTCTTTAGTTTCTGAGTCAGATTCGGATTCTGATGAGTTGCAGTCATTTGATATGTTGGCCATTAAGGCAATGTTGGCGTGTTCATTTTCTGATTCGGATTCTGCTTTAGAAGATTCTGAGTCATCCCAGGTAGCCATAAGACTTTTCTTTCTTTCTTTGTTAAACCTCTTCTTTGGCTTTTCTTTTTGCAGCTTAGGACAATCACTTTTATAGTGTCCAGGTTCCTTGCATTCGTAATAGACCACCTCTTTTCTTCTTGACTTTTTGTAGCCAGAGGATGGTTCAGAATAACTGCCTGATCTTCTAGAGTTTCTGAATTTCTTTTGTCTATTCTTCCATAGTTGTTGGACTCTTCTGGAGAGGAGTGATAGTTCGTCTTCTTCTGAGGAGCCACCAGAGCTATCTTCTTCTGCCTGAAAAAGCTTTAGTTTCATATTTATTATTAGATTTAAGAGCAACAGACTTACCTTTCTTTTGGGGTTCATCTTCTTCTAGTTCTATCTCGTGACTTCTTAGAGAGCTGATCAGTTCTTCAAGAGATATTTCGTTGAGGTTCTTGGAAAGCTTTAATGTTGTGACCATGGGTCTCCACGCCTTTGGTAAGCTTCTGATAATCTTCTTAACATGATCTGCTGTTGAGTACCCTTTGTTCAGAACTTTTAATCCAGTGACCAGAATTTGAAACCTTGAGAACATTTTCTCAATTGTTTCATCTTCTTCCATTTTGAAAGCTTCATACTTCTGGATGAGTGCCAGAGCTTTAGTCTCTTTGACTTGAGTGTTGCCTTCATGCGTCATTTTCAGAGAATCAAACATGTGTTTGGCAGATTCTCTGTTTGTGATCTTCTCATATTCTGTGTGCGAGATAGCGCTTAAGAGGATTGTTCTGGCCTTGTGATGATTTCTGAAATCTTTCTTTTGTTGATCTGTCATATTTTTCCTTTCAATTTTCTGACCGTCTTTTCCAACGGGATGAGTGTAACCATCAGTTACCATATCCCATAGATCGCCGTCATGAGCCAGAAAGAAACTTTCGATTACGTCCTTCCAGTAATCAAAATTTTCACCATCGAACACTGGTGGTTTTCTGCTGATTTCATCATTGTTGTTCTGAACTGATTCCGCCATAGTGTTTTTCTTGAAGGATCTTTTTCTGACACGGTTAAGTGTTAGCACCCAGAACCAGGCGCTTTAATGCCAGTTGAAGAAACGAAAAACACAAGAAAGGGGGTTTGAATTGGGGTTTTTCAAAAACTAAAAATAAAAAGACATGTTGATTATCCTGGTTCGTTTGAACTCAAACTACTCCAGTCCACCCGCCAAGGTGATTTCGCCTCTCTCTCTTGAGAACTTAATCCACTAACCAAAAAGGATTACACAATCACAAAGACAACTGTCAATGTCTTCTTGAGTTTTAACCACAGCTTGGTTCTCAAGGAATAAAAGTTACAAAAACATGTACTACAAAAATGCTTCTAAAAAGCAGTATCACAACTGTGATATATTACACAAATTTTTTTTTTGAACAAAGATACGAAAGAGAATGATTATATGATTGCAAGTAGTTGTTGTATCTTCATCATTCCATGATCCCCCTTTTATAGATGAGAATATTGATTCGTTGGAATTTATTTTCGGATGTTGATAAAAGTTTTTTATTGAGCTTGCCAAAAATACAGATCTGGTCTGATTTTAGCTGATACTCCTTGATACTCTTTAAATGATTTGTAACGCATCAGAGAATATCTTGAAGTTCTGGATCATCAGAGTCTTCTAATTGCAGCTGGTGCTGATAGCATGATACTTCTATATCAGACTTTCGCTTGTTCAGATCTTGTTAGTGCAGAATGTGTTCAAGAACTTTTGCTTTCGAATCAGAACTTCTTCACTCTTGTAGTAGAACTTCTTGTTTCTGTATTAGAACTTCCCTACACATTAGAATAAATAATTAGGGAGCATTTTGTTCTAAATAATAATATAGTATTTGTTATCATCAAAACTATTTGAAATGTAGAATCAATTCTTGTTGTTCTAACAAATGGCTCTTAGAAGGCCAAGGAAAAGAGAGTACTATGAGAATAGTACTCAAGTAGGGTTGAGGGTGATCCTTAGGAAGATTGGAAATGGCCATAAGAAGACCAAGGGTTAATGAGCTATCTATGACAATGAAGTCAATAGAGAGACTTTCCTTTGGAATAAAGGGAAAAAGCTTATAAACAAGAGTTAGATAAACAATATGATTTCAATGGTTCAAAAACAGTAAACATTAACCAACTGAAGTTTCACAGATGAACATGGATAAAGCAAATATGACATTTTCCAGTTTTAAAGTCAGAGGCATGGTGAGTGATAAAGTCAAGGAATAATTTTCAAACGAACATCCTCACATTGCTGTAAAATATTTCAGAGAAGAACTTACACGGTTACAAGAATCGGTTGATAATTTTTTCACAAAAAATGTTCAAGAATTAAACACAAAGCTAATGCACACTTTTGTTTTTTTAGTTTTTTAGAAAGAAAATGGAAATAATACTATAAGAAAGAAATAAATAATAAAAAAATAAAACACACAAGGTAGTAGTCACCACAACAAGGCATGGCAGGTGCCATAGTGATGGCTAGTGCCAAAATAATGTGGCAGGCGCCACATATGGTCATGGCAGGCGCCATGAAAGCCTTTGGGGGAGTGGTGGTAGGCGCCACACTTTATTTGTGGCCAGTGCCACATTTTCTTGTGGCAGGTACCACAATATCCCTCCTTTTATATTATTATTTTTTATTTTCTTTTTAAGTAACATTCATAAAACAAAACCATAACAAAAACCACTCACAAATTTTTTTCAGGAATCAATAATAACATGATTATGATATTATGAAGATGAGATGAAACAGAAATGAAATGGAGATTTGAACGTTACCTAGTGGAGACGGTCCACTGCCTCTTCACAAATATGTATTCGAAAAAATGGACGAACTTCTTCTTCCTCAAAGTGCCACAGCAAGGTTGGACGGTGGAAAACTCGAACCGAAAAACTCTTGTAACAAAACTCAGAATTATAACAGTAACTGGGGGAGAAATATGAAGAGAGTATTCACAATTTTTTGGTGAATCTGGTGTGTTTGATACTGAAGATGGACGTCCTATTTATAGGAAAAAAATGACGAGCTTGCAGCATGGCGAGATTACCCTTTTTCAAATCCTTGTGCAAATACAAGTGGTTGGTTCAAAAAGTCTTCATTTCAGAAAATAGGCTCAGAAGTAGATTGTGCTGAAGAGACGTGAACCATACTTTACTGAAAAGTTTTTTTTATGTCATGATGAACTGAATCCACTTGCCTGGCTTTGTTTAAAAAATAATATTTAATTGAAACAAAATTCTGAAGTGTAGAAAAAATTAAGGTAGCCAACGCCACATTATTTTCATGGCAGGTGCCACAAAATAATGTGGCAGGCGCCACACACTTAACATGGCAGGCACCATGGTTAAGGTGTAGTGATGGACTCAACAAGAGAGACTGAAAGGTGATTGACTCAACAAGAGAGGCTGAAAGGTGATTGACTCAACAAGAGAGTCTGAAAAGGTTAGCTCCGCTGGGGAGAATCATTTTACAAAGCCCAAGAGGAGGCTAAATGTGTTGAGGAAAGATCATTATACAAAGCCTAAGAGGAGGTTATCTTACTGCTGAGGATTAGATCCATAGGCGGGCCCAAGGGTGGGGAACTTTCATGAGAGAGACCGGGTTTCTGTCGGAGATTTATCCAAAGTGATTGATGTTTTTTACTATGTTTGAAAGGAACTTGAGAATGTCTTTGAGACTCAAAGGGTTTTTAGACTGTCCAAGTCTACTGGTGTTGAAGAGTTTTATCTTTTGTAGGATGCCCCAAAAGAGGGCAAGGGCCTTAAGGGATGAGAATTAACCCTAAGGTGGCCAGAGGTTTGAAACTAGAAAGACTGCTCTAGAAAAGGATGACTAAGTTCTATCTTATACCTTTAAGAGGTTGTTAGGGTCCTTGTATTAAGCCCAAGAGAAGGCATGAGAACTTCTAAGAAGCTGAAGGGTCCTTGTACAAAGCCCAAGAGGAGGCGGGGATGCTTTTAGGAAGCCTGTGGGTCCCCAAACCAAGAGAAGTTCAAGAAATACAATTCACAGAGAAGAGATCATTCCAGGAAAGTTCGAGTATTTGGAAGAAACTCTAGAGATGTTATTCAAGGAGAATAGATCAACTCTGGGGAGTAGAATTTCTTTGACAATTTCTAAGGGTGACAGTCTGAGAAAAGGTTCACCGAGAATACTTCCTTTCTCTTTGTTCCATATTGATTAACCCCAAGAGAAGGGAAAACTGTATCTAGAAATCCTATGGGGATCTAGTTTGGTTTGTATTTAAAGAGTGACCAACATGCCTTTACCTAGTTCTAGACGTAGTTGCCGTGGAAAACTCTAAATAACTATACTAGTATATATACAGTTGATATGTGACGAGTATTTAAAGGAGTATGAAAGAAGACTAACCATGCGCAACTTCCCACAATACAATTATGTATATGAAAGCATTTAAAAGAATGAAAGAAGAATGAAAGAAGACTAACCATGTGTAGCTTCCCACAATACAGTTATGTATATGAAAGCATATAAAAGAAAGCAGATAAACACTTACCCGTTGTAGAGCTTCCATGCTGTTTTGTTAGTTGTTCAACAAAGAAATTAAAGAAAGTTTTGATAGCAACTATGCATTTGGGTTCAAAATCTAAGGGAATAGTATTTGAACAGAGATCGAGGCTTACAGCTCAGGGAGAGGCCCAAATTTTAACAGTGAGGGCACTGTTGTTTTGTATCGGGACTTATACAACGACGAAGACCTAAAAAGTTTTGGTCAAAGGGGGATTGGGTCTTACACCTCAAGGAGAGGCCCAAAGAGTTTGAAAATGAATAAAGATGGGTCTTATAGCTCAAGGAGAAGCCCAGTTGATTTTGTTAAAAAGGCGACAATCTCGTCGAACGTTTGAAAATATACAGAGAGACTTATACAATGTGTGAGGCCCAAAAGGTATTATTTACAAAGGGGTTGGGTCTTACACTCTATTAGAGGCCCAAAAGTTTAAAGAAAATGAATGGGACTTATAGCTCGAGGAGAGGCCCAGATGATTATTTGTTTGAAAAATGGTGATCGCGCCGAGGTTTGAAAACACAGTGGGTCTTATACAATGACCGAGGCCCAAATTATTTTGGATTTCAAAAGGGGTTGGGTTTTACACTCTATTAGAGGCCCAAAAGTGTGAAAAAGATTTGTTTTAGGGGGATTAAGATCAAAACCCTAAATTACTTTCAAAATGTATTTTAATTAAATACAAATTTGATTAAAGTGATCAAAATTATCAAACATATGTGAAAAACAAGTTGTGATCTTGGATTAATGTATGGAAAATCATGTTTTTATCCACAAAATGATTGGAAATCAATTAAATTTGGAAAATCAAGAAAGAAAAAATATTTTAAATGTTAAAAACAAATAAAAATTAATTCTTTGAAAAAATATCAAATATATGAAATAAATAATATTTTTGGGAAATTATTGTAGAATAAAATATTTTAACATTTTTGTGAATTATTAAAAAAAGAATCAACTCAAAATCATTAAAAATTAGAGAGAAATTAATTTTTGAATCAATTAAATCAAATCACAAAAATTCAAATATTTAAAATTCAAAAAAGGGTGCCAAGAACACCAAGGTCTTGCCCGCGCCCTCTGTTTCTTCATATTTGCATTTTCCCCTCAATCTCACTGAATACTTTATGGAATCACACAATCCACATATCAATCTACCCGTTTTCACCTCACGATCATGTATATGGTCTTTAATTTCATTTATTTTAAGCATGGACTAAGAAATCAAAGAGAAACCTCAAGAACCCTAAATTTTGCATGAAGGTTCAGAAATTCCATACATGATTCATACAAAGCAATTGATTGAGGGTAAATACTCTATACATGATTATGAACATATGGCAAAATTATTGTGCGAGGAAATATGCATAGATTAAGAGATGACCAAGTTTAGGCTTACTTGAAGGTCGTGGCTCTAACGCCCCAGTTTTGTCTTATTTATTTAATTGAGTCGTTTTGATTATTTTATTATTATATTATTTTATTTCTGACTTTTATTTGAAAATATATTATTTTTCATCACTGGTTATGTTTTATTGCGTTTTGAGAGCGTTTGTGAGATATTTGAGCTGAGGGGTATTTTGGTCTTTTGCTTGGGTAAGTTTTATGTTTTTATATAAATAGAAAGAAAGAGAGAAAAGATAGTAAGGAAAAGAAAAAGAAAGAAGAGAAAGAGAAGAGAAGAGAAAAGGGAGGAAAGAAAAGGGAGAAGAGGAAAAGTGGGAAAAATCGACATAACTCCGTTTCAAGCGCGAATAATCGGGTAAGGGTGAGAAGTTTCGATTATATCTTGCTTGTATATGTACATGTGTATGTTTTCTTGGATTGTTTTGGTGATTTTCTTCTAGTTTTCCTTTTAGGTCGAAATGAGAAAAATGGTTAGAAATCGATGTTTTCACGGACGAAAGTCGGAATAACTCGCGTTGTAGAGTCGAGTGGTGTTGGGTCGTGATTTAGTATGATCGTTTGATTGAATTTTGGTTGATTTCATAACTTTTGCGTTTTTAATATATATCGATGTTTTTGTGCAAATTGATGTTTTGATCGAGTAAAAGTGTTTGGACATGTCTGGTAACATTGGTATAGGTTGATATGTAATCGGGAATGGTTGTTCGTATGTTTTCGAGTGGTTCTGATCGAGTTTGGAATTGGGTTAAATTGATAAACTATGTTTTCAAAATATTTCAACCGTGTAAAATGTGTTAGATGGTCTTTTAATAATGAAAATATTGTAGTACGTTGAATTATGATATCGCAGCTTTTTACGGAATCGAAAACGGATGTCCGGAAGTCTAAAAATGGTGTTTTTAAGGCTGAGACTCAGCAGGTAGCGCGCTCAGCGCGCAGGTCTGGGAAAAATGAAAAATTTCCGAAACTTCAAAAATTCATAACTTTTGATCCGTAAGTCCGTTTTGGTCCCCGTTTGAAGCGTTGGAAAGCTAATGAAATATTCTTTCTGTTAAAAATGGTTTGGAGGGTAAAAGATGATTTAATTAATTTGTGTTTTTTGAAAAATAGTCGGGTTGTCGGGTTTTTATCGAGTTAAATACGTGCGGTTGGTGTTTTACCGTGTATTGTGCTATTGTTATATAACGTGGAGCTTTTATGTGGTTTATATGATGTTGATGCATGTGATAATGATGTTGTTGTGTGGAAAAATACATTGTTTGATTGAATATCAATGTATGTTGTTGTGATGAGTTGTTGTGATTGTTGTGGTTGATGGTGAGTAATTCTTGATGTGAATTGATATGAGTGTATATGCTAAAATGCTAATTGTTGTGGTTTGTGGATTATGATGAAATGCATTGTGTTGTGTTTGATTTCAATGCATGAATGATGAGATGATTCATATTGTTGGTTTGTGAAGATGCATTTATGTGTGCATATTAAATGTCATGAGTCATTGGATGCCAAGCATCATGATATGCATTGTTGTGACGTCCTGAGTGACGGATTGATTCCAGAGGGAATCTGCTATAACATCGTGAGCCTTAAAAATAAGAGGACCGAAAGCGATCTGATTGGATCGTGAGCCTTAAAAATAAGAGGACCGAAAGCGATGGTTATAGACGATCGTGTGCCCATGTGGGGTGTGAGCGATCGGATTGTGAGCCTTATACAAAGAGGACCGAAAGCAATCCATAAACGTCGTGAGCCTTAAAAATAAGAGGACTGAAAACGATCTGATTGGATCGTGAGCCTTAAAAATAAGAGGACCGAAAGCGACGGGGAACATCGTATGCCCGACGGGGAGTTACACTAAGTAACGAGCGATGGTTCCAGCAGAGTTCCTGAGTGAACTAGTGATGAGAAATGTTGAAAGTCGGCACTGCATGGCATTTCCATAGAGTCGTTGTGTCGGTCTCTGTGCATTTGCATAAATCATGGATTGATTATGTGTGAGAATTGTGAATGGATGCATTATGTGTGGAAAATCATGATTTGATCGATTATGTGTGGAAATTGTGCATTGATTTGTGATGTGTTGAGATTGTGATAGCATTGGTTGTGAGCAATATGTTTATACGTAGACATATGTTATGTGATATGGTGATGTGATTCTTTATGTCATAACTTTGGTATGCATTATGTGTGAATATGTGATTATGTCGGTATAATTGATATATGCTATATTTTGTGGTGGTGTGGTTCCATATGTCATAATGGTGGTTGGATTATGTGTGATATGTTTTGTATGTGTGGTATGTTATATGTGTTGGTATGTGATGGTATGGGTGAGATGATAAATACATATGTTTGAATGTGTGTTTGCATATTATTATGCAATCTTGATTTTAGTTGTTATTTCTCACCCTTCTGCTGTTTTATAATGCTCTATGAGGCATTGCAGATTAGAGTTGCTGGAGGTCTTTTTGTGACGATTAGCCTTCCGTTCTGTTGTTGGTCTTGGTGTCTGCTCTGATATGTAGCATGGGAGTCGGGGAACGATTATATGTATATTTGTATACATTTGTTGAATGTATTTTGTAGTACCTTTGTATATATAGTTGATGTTCTAAATTGATTTATTTTGTAAAACAAGTCGGTTATGGATCTTTCCGCTTTATTCCATAATTGACCTTTCCCTTTATATAGAAAAAGTTTCCCCTTTGAGGGTATTCTATTTTATGCTATGTATCAAATTTATGAGCAGGGATGATGTTTTGTTTATTTAAATGTGACATCCTTATTTCTGTCAGAAAAATAAATTTTTAGTTACTCTGATTTTATTTATGTATTATTTATTCGCGATGGGAATTGGGGTGTTACATTAGTGGTATCAGAGCAGGTCGGTCCGTCCGGCCAAGTTGTTGAGTCAGTTGGTGTGACAGTTGAATACTGTCGTTGTTGTTTGTCCCTTAGTACGTGATATGTGTGGAAGCACTGTCAGTACCTTCTGGTTTTCTAATCTTTTGTCTTCAGGATTGAGAATGAGATAAGTGGGGGAGAAGCTGGTACTTCTCCAAGTTGCTTCAGTTGTGGAACATTGGCTCAGGGTGCCGTTGGTTGCAAGAGTGTAAGTGTTGTTTGGACAGTGTGGTTCCCGGTTCCGGAGAGAATGCGGAGGTAAGGTTGTGTCAACTAAGGATTGGTGCCTTAGGTAGTTTTGTGCACGAGATGCAAGAAATTCTATTATAGTTTGGTAAAGACGGTTTATACCCCATCATGATTGCCGGCTGTCTATTGACAAATTGAGGAACTGATCACCCTTAATCTCTTGTTGATAGCAGACGGAAATTATGTTGGATGGAATAGGCGTGTCTTTCTGGCTTTGATAGTGTGTGCAATGAATTGTTTGGAATTAAGCAGGTGATTATGGATTGTTTTGATGAGTCGATGAAGATGCTAATATCTGAAGGTGAGGCGGATTAGAGATTTTTGTATGTTGGTCAAATTGGAATGTCTTTGAGAGAGAATGATTGGGTATCATTAATGGTTGTTCTCAAAGAGTGGAGATTGAACTTAATTGGACGAAGGTGAGTAGTTGAGGCTTATATCTGCTAAGTAAGTAGGTAACTCTTAGTAGATGGGACTAAGAAGTTTGTTTTGTCTGTGATGATAGTGTTCTGGAAATTGGCAGGAAGCCATAGTGATGAGTCGTCAGTTGTGCATGGTTTTCGGATGTGTTTTTGGATGGAACATTAAGGTGTGGTCTTAGAGAGCTTCATCTTTGTTAGTAACAAAAGGGAATGATGATTGAACGGAATAATAAGCATGATGTGTATAATGGTATTGGGACTTTGGAAATCGAAACTTAAAGTTCTGATGAGGTTTGGAGTCTTTGGAGTTTTAGAGCATTAATGGAAATCTTGAGAAAACCCTTGTGTGTGGATGTAATATTGATATTAAGAGTTCTTTTTGGTGGGTTGTTGATACTTGTTATGCTGGTTGGAACTGATTTGAGATGGAAATGGTGAGTTTTGGGAAGGACTGTCGAAGGGTTATTTTTCTGAAAATTGCAGTGCCCGCTTAGCGCGCGGATGCTCGCTCAGCGCGGTCTGCAGAATTTTGAACCTCTCCAACCCGAGAGCAGCGCGCTCAGCGCGGGACGGAGCCCGCTTAGCGCGACTTGGAGCAAAAATAAAACTTGGTTTTTTTCTAAAATCCATTATTTTTGATTCGTAACCCGGATTGAGATGTTCTTTCTTGTAAAATGGTGTTGAGATTTAGTGGCCGATTTGATTGTGTCGTGAATTTGGATAAGTTCAGAGTGGTTTTAATTGAGGATATTCGGATCTGTTATAAACTCGGAGGAAGAACAAGTAGAGTGTTTGAGAATTGACTTACAAGTGTTGAAAAGAGACCAAGTGTTATGCTAAGTTATTCAAGTGAGAATTTGGGTTGAAAAAGGGTAATTTTCCTGGGTATATTATTTCACATTGAGAGTATGGTTAATGGATCCATCGAAAGTAGATGCAGTTCTACATTGAGAGGCTCCAAAGTCGGCTAAGGTGATTAGAAACTTTTTGGACTTTAGTTGGTTATTACCGGAGGTTATGGAAGGTTTTTCCAAGTTAGTACTTTCGTTACTTCGGTTGACTTGCAAAGGGTGAGTCGTATGTTTTGGATGTTGTTGTGAGTAAGTTTTGGTGAGCTGAAGTAGAAGTTGTCTACGGCTTCAGTTTTGATTCTGTGTGATCCGGTTCAACCATTTGTGAGGTATTGTGATGTGCCTTTGACGAGTTTAGTCAGTGTGTTAATGCAAGATGGTTAATTCGTGGCTTATGATTACGACAATTGAGGATTCATAAAAGGATCTATACTATTCAGGATTTGGAATTAGTCGCGGTTGTATTGTGTTGGAAAATTTTGAGGTATTATCTTTAAGGTTCCAGGTTCGAAGTGTTTGGTAATCGCAAGAGTTTTGAGTACTTGTTTGGTTTGAGGGAATAGAGTGTGAGACCACGAGGATGGTTAGAATTCGCGACGAGTTATGAATTTGGCTTGGATTATCCTTCGGGAAAAGCTGAGGTTGTGCGTGATGAGTTAAGTCGAAAGTTTTTACATATGTCTGTTTGGATGGTCAGAGAATTGAAATGATTTGAGCAGTTCCAAGACTTGTGTCTGGTGTGTGAAGTAACACAGTAGAGTGTGAAGTTGGGTATATTAAAAGTGAACAGTGACTTTTGGCAGAGATGAGAAAGAGTTAGACTTTGGACATGGAATTGGTAGATTTGATTGTTGCGAGTAATCAGAGTGCGCAGCGGAAGTGTGATATGGCACAATTCGTATATGCGTGTTTGACTTATAAGAGTTTATAAGTTGAACATTGGAAACTTGTAGGAATGATGAGACCATTGGACGTTCCGGAATGGAAGTGATAGGTGGAAGGTTTGAATATTATTCATGGGCTACTATGTAGATGGATGTTTTGGTTATATGTTCGATTGGGAATCGTAGCATTGTTGTAATAAGGTTGTGTGACAAGGAGGTTGGTATTCTGGTTTTGTAGAGGTTATGGAATCGATGTTGTGTCGTGGAACTTGTGTTCTTGTTTGTGTTGTTGCCTCGTTTCTATCGTGTTGGCTCTAGGGAGAGTAGCTAATTCCTGT
Organism: Lathyrus tuberosus; assembly: GCA_022829125.1. NCBI lineage: Eukaryota > Viridiplantae > Streptophyta > Magnoliopsida > Fabales > Fabaceae > Lathyrus > Lathyrus tuberosus. Next base: position 5,110,303 of record JALAZF010000381.1, read on the forward strand.
GTGGGGAGTTAGAGGAGTGTTACCTAGGGTGAGGGTAACGATCTTGTTGTGTTCCGGTTCAAGAGTGAACCTGTGTGTTGGTATCGTGGTTTTTCTTGAGTTGTGAGTTGGTCGTCAAGTGCATTGTATGGGCTTTGTATCTTGTCGTTGTAGTTGTCGTCGTTGTCTTGTCGTTGTTGTAGTCGTTGTTAGCAAGGTGGTTTGTCAGTTTGTGTGATTCGTGGTGTGCCTAGTGTTGGCATGTTAGTTTGATAGTCGGATGCGAGAGTCGTATCCAGAGTTGCTCGTCTTAGTTATATTTTTGAGGACGAAAATTTCTAAGTGGGGGAGAGTTGTAACGCTCCGGTTTTGTCTTATTTATTTAATTGAGTCGTTTTGATTATTTTATTATTATATTATTTTATTTCTGACTTTTATTTGAAAATATATTATTTTTCATCGCTGGTTATGTTTTATTGCGTTTTGAGAGCGTTTGTGAGATATTTGAGCTGAGCGGTATTTTGGTCTTTTGTTAGGGTAAGTTTTATGTTTTTATATAAATAGAAAGAAAGAGAGAAAAGATAGTAAGGAAAAGAAAAAGAAAGAAGAGTTGATATGTAATCGGGAATGGTTGTTCGTATGTTTTCGAGTGGTTCTGATCGAGTTTGGAATTGAGTTAAATTGATAAACTATGTTTTCAAAATATTTCAACCATGTAAAATGTGTTAGATGGTCTTTTAATGATGAAAATATTGTAGTACGTTGAATTCTGAGATCGCAGCTTTTTACGGAATCGAAAACGGATGTCCGGAAGTCTAAAAATGGTGTTTTTAAGGCTGAGACTCAGCAGGTAGCGCGCTCAGCGCGCAGGTCTGGGAAAAATGAAAAATTTCCGAAACTTCAAAAATTCATAACTTTTGATCCGTAAGTCCGTTTTGGTCCCCGTTTGAAGCGTTGGAAAGCTAATGAAATATTCTTTCTGTTAAAAATGGTTGGGAGGGTAAAAGATGATTTAATTAATTCGTGTTTTTTGAAAAATAGTCGGGTTGTCGGGTTTTTATCGAGTTAAATACGTGCGGTTGGTGTTTTACCGTGTATTGTGCTATTGTTATATAACGTGGAGCTTTTATGTGGTTTATATGATGTTGATGCATGTGATAATGATGTTGTTGTGTGGAAAAATACATTGTTTGATTGAATATCAATGTATGTTGTTGTGATGAGTTATTGTGATTGTTGTGGTTGATGGTGAGTAATTCTTGATGTGAATTGATATGAGTGTATATGCTAAAATGCTAATTGTTGTGGTTTGTGGATTATGATGAAATGCATTGTGTTGTGTTTGATTTCAATGCATGAATGATGAGATGATTCATATTGTTGGTTTGTGAAGATGCATTTATGTGTGCATATTAAATGTCATGAGTCATTGTATGCCAAGCATCATGATATGCATTGTTGTGACGTCCTGAGTGACGGATTGATTCCAGAGGGAATCTGCTATAACATCGTGAGCCTTAAAAATAAGAGGACCGAAAGCGATCTGATTGGATCGTGAGCCTTAAAAATAAGAGGACCGAAAACGATGGTTATAGACGATCGTGTGCCCATGTAGGGTGTGAGCGATCGGATTGTGAGCCTTATACAAAGAGGACCGAAAGCAATCCATAAACGTCGTGAGCCTTAAAAATAAGAGGACTGAAAACGATCTGATTGGATCGTGAGCCTTAAAAATAAGAGGACCGAAATTGACGAGGAACATCGTATACCCGACGGGGAGTTACACTAAGTAACGAGCGATGGTTCCAGCAGAGTTCCTGAGTGAACTAGTGATGAGAAATGTTGAAAGTCGGTACCGCATGGCATTTGCATAGAGTCGTTGTGTCGGTCTCTGTGCATTTGCATAAATCATGGATTGATTATGTGTGAGAATTGTGAATGGATGCATTATGTGTGGAAAATCATGATTTGATCGATTATGTGTGGAAATTGTGCATTGATTTGTGACGTGTTGAGATTGTGATAGCATTGGTTGTGAGCAATATGTTTATACATAGACATATGTTATGTGATATGGTGATGTGATTCTTTATGTCATAACTTTGGTGTGCATTATGTGTGAATATGTGATTATGTCGGTATAATTGATATATGCTATATTTTGTGCTGGTGTGGTTCCATATGTCATAATGGTGGTTGGATTATGTGTGATATGTTTTGTATTTGTGGTATGCTATATGTGTTGGTATGTGATGGTATGGGTGAGATGATAAATACATATGTTTGAATGTGTGTTTGCATATTATTATGCAATCTTGATTTTAGTTGTTATTTCTCACCCTTCTGCTGTTTTATAATGCTCTATGAGGCATTGCAGATTAGAGTTGCTGGAGGTCTTTTTGTGAGGATTAGCCCTCTGTTCTGTTGTTGGTCTTGGTGTCTGCTCTGATATGTAGCATGGGAGTCGGGGAACGATTATATATGTATATATTTGTATACATTTGTTGAATGTATTTTGTAGTACCTTTGTATATATAGTTGATGTTCTAAAATGATTTATTTTGTAAAACAAGTCGGATATGGATCTTTCCGCTTTATTCCATAATTGACCTTTCCCTTTATATAGAAAAAGTTTCCCCTTTGAGGGTATTCTATTTTATGCTATGTATCAAATTTATGAGCAGGGATGATGTTTTGTTTATTTAAATGTGACATCCTTGTTTCTGTCAGAAAAATAAATTTTTAGTTACTCTGATTTTATTTATGTATTATTTATTCGCGATGGGAATTGGGGTGTTACAGTGGCAGCAAGAGCAATCTGATTTTTGAGTTGGAGGTGTTACAGATGAGTTGTGATGATCTGAACAGCTTCCCTACACCATATGGAATGTGTTTGAATGCTTGGAGTGATTGGAAATGGACTGGAACATGTTATGGCACCTCAGCTACAACTTGGTTGAAAACTTGAGCAATTGGCTGGTGATTTTGTGAAACTGGTGTTCCAGATGTTGTTTAAGTGTTTGGATCACTTCTATATGATGTTTATGAGGTGTGTGTGTGATTGGTTTGCTTGGAATTTCTCTCAAACTCAAAACCCGATAGTGACTTTCTTTAGAAGACAATTTTGGAAGTGAGAAGGTGATTTTGAGGAAAGCATCAGATTGAGTGATTTGGTGTACTTAAACTGAGCATAAATGAGCTTTATTTATAGTAGAGCATGTTTGTTTTGCAAGCAATAGTGCATGGTGGCTGCAGTAGGCTGTTGGCCAATTGAATCACTTTGGAATCTCAAGTCTCCTCTAGCCATTGACTAGAGGTTAGAGCACAGGCCTATGGTTCTTTGGTTCAGAGCTTATCCTTGACTCATTCAGTTGGAAATGGCTCAGTTCATGCCACCTTGGTGCATCCATTGAATGCTTGGAAACAAAATTGGAGTCTTGGCCTCTTTTAGGCTTTTTAGGGTTTGGCATGCTACTTTGGGAATCTTAGACTTGGGAGGCTGATGAATCAGTGACTGTCTCTTGGTTGTTCCCCCTTGAGGTGTGCAGATGGATAAGCATGCTTGGAATTGCACAATTTGAGCAAATCGAGCCTTTATGCACAAATCTGCCTTGCCAAAATAGTTTGCAGCAAGGCATGTTGCAGCTGTCATAACTCTTAGCTCAGGTGGAGTTTGATGAAGTTCTTGGCCATTTTGGAAAGCTCTCATATGATATAACATATGTGTGATCATAGTTTGTCTTGACACTTTTTGGATCCAAGTGAAAAATGCCCCTACATTTTGAAAAAAGTGAAACAGATTCTGACTTAGTAAAAATTTCACTAAGTGTTGGAAAAAGTGGCATTTTCATGTTTTTGTCATTTTGGTCACTCCATAACTTAAAATCCTTGAGGATTTGGAATGAGGTGTAGTTGACACTTTTAAAGTATGCCATGAGAGCTACAAATCCATCTTTGGATCATTCAAAATGGTTGCTTGGATCTCAAGTTATGGTCCTTGGAAGTTGGTACCCTAGCCACTTTGTTTCATAACTTAGAAAAATTCCAAGTTTTTATGGTTACCCCTTTTACAAGTTATCCCACTTTCTTTGATTTTTCTTGATGAATGATGATTCCAATCACATATTAACATCATTTTAGGGTTAAGGAACCATAATTGTGAAAAATATCAAAAAGTCAAACTTTGACTTTAGTACACAGTTGACTTTTTATCTGATGAATTCCAAACTGTGCGATCCTCTATGAAATCAAGTCCTTGACCTAAATCAAACTTAATATATGGATTCCATAGGTGATATAGGGTATATTGAATCATGTCCCAAGGTTTGGGAGCATGTCTTGGTCAAAAGTCAAAGGTACAGTTGACTTTTCCCTCAAAACCCTAATTGTGGTTCAGATGAAATTGAAACTTGTGAATCAAGCTTCTTGGATAAATCCATTGTTGCAAATGGATCAATATGGTGCATTGGAGACCCTCAAATCATGTCTTGAGGTCTTGGCCCATGTTTTGTCCCAAAAGTCAACTTAGGGGTGAATTAAGTCAAGAAACCCTAATTCCATATTTTTGATAAATGCATCCCCTGAGGTTAAATTGACTTGATGATTGGGTCCGTGAGGTCCCATGGAGTATCTCGGGTTATTCTTTGAAGCATTGGCTCATGCCCAGAGGAAAATTTCCATCTGGAGGCCCTGGTCGACCAAAACCCTAATTTGGTGACACTGGCGATCTTGAGGCTTAATCCACTTGGAAGGTAGCAAATTGTGCTTGATCCTTGATGTGGGAGTCCTCTTGATCCTTTATGGATGTTTGAGAAGTTAGACAAGTTGAAGATCATGTCATTCCTTGATTGATCTTTTGCCTAAGTGTCCTGATAGGGCTCAAAACCCTAATTCTTGTTTGTGGTGAATGCTCACCCATCTTTGGGGAGACTGATGAGGCATGATGGTTCATCCATATTGTGATGATGATTTACACAATGATGGGAAATCTTAGTGGTCAAAATTTGGGGTATGACAGATGCCCCTATTTAATCTTCTTGGACCCAAAGGTGTGAATGGCGAAGGTATTCGGGCATTCGGGGTGCAAGATGATTAAATATCAGAATGTACAAAATTTTGACATTGGTTATGAATGGTAGTTTACGCATTCATCTTCTTTTGCTAAGCAATAATGCTTAGAAAAGGTAAAATTTCCCTCAATCCTGGTCTTCTACCAAGGAAATGGTCTCAGTTTTCTGAAATAAACTTCCCCTCGATCCTGGTTTCCTACCAAGGAACTGGTTTCAGTTTCTGAAATAAACTTCCCCTCGATCCTGGTTTGCTACCAAGGAACTGGTCTAAGTTTCTGATATAAACTTCCCCTCAATCCTGGTTTCCTACCAAGGAACTGGTCTAAGTTTCTTTTGTCAACAAACTTTCTTGACAAGGGACTCTATTTGTAGCGGTTTTCCTCAAACTTCTCGCCGAATTTTCCTGGGGAGATGCCATTTGATGGGAAAAAGTTTTGACGTCAGACTTGCTGGGGAACCCGTTCGCCTGAGTTGTAGAGGTGTACAAACTTCTCTATTTGGAGACGCCATTTGTCGACTTTACTAGGGAAAACGAGTCTCTTGAGAGACTACTTTCGGCTTGGGGATATTACATCATACTTTTCTTCGAGATCTTCTCGGAGAAATGCCATACAATGTATTCAAATTTTGAGGTGCTGATGACTTCATTAACATTGACTCTCTTGGAGAGGAAAATCAACGTGTTGCTGAGAGTCTTTAGTTGCGAGGCTTTCTCTGGGGATTTTCCTTAATCTGGGAAAGCGAAGATATCATCTTCAATGGCGAAGAGTGACATTTGTCAAATGTTTTCTGGTCTTTCAGAGGTTCAAGTTATCAAAGTGGTCGAGGACCAACTTCATCCCAGAAATAAACTAGAGGAGAGAGATTGTTCAGACGCAACATTTCCTGACGAGGAAAGAACTGACAACTCGATTGAGAGGACTTTTATCACTAGGGGATAAGACCGACTAGAGTGATAGTGATGCAATATGAATATGAATGTAAATCAATAATGCATGATGTATGTATGTTTATGCTGACAAAACTGATGCGACATACTGACGAATAGATGAACACGACTGGATACTCGGCCACTGCAGGGGATGAAGAAATACCATTCGATCCAAGATAGCAATTATGCCTTTCTTAGGAGAGATAGTCCTCGCGGGAAAAATGTTGGTCGGGCTTAGGAGATAAGAACTCTGTCGGGGGCGTCGGACGGAATAGTCGTATCCGACACAGTTGATCCTTCGTTCAGGCGTACTGGTTTAGAAGGAGTACTTTGATTCTGCACTTTGAAGCTCAATCGCCTTTGGAGGAACAATTGATGTTCTTTCGATGTTCAACAGTCAAAATAAATTGCCATCTTTATTTAAAGCAAAAAAAAAAAATTCACAAGTAAATTCATTTTTGTTTTATTTCAAGAATCGTTAATCATGTTAAAACGCCGTTCTGTAAAGCTAAAACAAATAGGAATTACAAACAAAAGCACTAGGGCTCAAATTTTATTGACGGAATGGAAATCAGCCAAGCACATGATTCCATAGAGTATTTACAAAGTTTAGAAAATGGTAATTTAAGGGAAAAGGGCTACATTGAAACATAACGACCACTATCCTTCTACCAACTTTGAATTCTGGGCATCCTGAGCTTCTGTTGAAGATGACCTTGACTGGAGTTTTTTGATGGATGGCATGACTGCTACTAGGTGATTTACCCCTGTTGGACGTAGTTACTTACTGTTATCCCTAACTTTTGCTTGGACTGTACTTTGAGATTTCCAATCCATCGGGACGATTTTTGCTGATGTCTCTAACTTTTGCCTGGACCGCCCTTACGGGTTTTCAATCCACCGAGACGTTTTTTTTAGGCGAAGTATTTCTTGACTACGTCAACATTCGTGGGGTAGGAAAATACCTCTCCGTCCATGGTTGCAAGCCTCAAGGCACCGCCTGAGAAAGCTTTCTTGACCACATAGGGGCCGTCATAATTCGGAGTCCATTTGCCCCGGGAATCAGTGAGAAATGATTGTATCTTCTTGAGCACGAGGTCTCCTTTCCTGAAGGCGCGAGGTCGGACCTTTTTGTCAAACGCTTTCTTCATCCTTTACTGATACAACTGACCGTGGCATAGTGTCGTTATTCTCTTTTCTTCGATCAGATTCAGTTCGTCGTGTCGACTTTGACACCATTCAACCTCTGTTAGCTTAGCTTCCATCAATACCCGGATCGATGGGATCTCTACTTCTATGGGGAGCACTACTTCCATGCCATGTACTAGAGAGAAAAGGGTTGCCCCTGTTGAAGTGCGGACAGATGTGCGATAACCATGAAGAGCAAAGGGTAGCATCTCATGCCAGTCTTTGTAGGTTACAACCATTTTTTGAACAATCTTCTTGATGTTCTTGTTAGCCGCTTCTACTGCCCCGTTCATCTTAGGTCGGTAAGGAGATGAGTTATGGTGTTCGATCTTGAACTTAGCGCACAACTCTTTCATCATCTTATTGTTCAAGTTGGATCCATTATCCGTAATGATCTGGCTAGGAACACTATAACGGAAAATGATATTGTTTTTGACAAATCGGACCACCACTTGTCGGGTTACATTGGCGTACGGTGCTACTTCGACCCACTTGGTGAAATAATCAATGGCTACCAGGATGAACCGATGTCCGTTCAAAGCCTTGGGTTCAATCATGCTAATCATGTTGATTCCCCATATGGAAAAAGGCCATGGGGAAGAGAGAACTTTGAGATGCATTGGCGGTACATGCATTTTGTCGGAGTATATCTGACACTTATGACACTTCCTCATGTACTTGTAGCAATCGGATTCCATTGTCAACCAATAGTACCCTGCTCTTAGAATTTTTCTCGCCATTGTTTGTCTGTTGGCATGAGTTCCAAAGGATCCTTCATGAATTTCTTCCATCAACATGTTTGCTTCTGGTCTGTCTACGCATCGGAGCAAGACCATGTCAAAGTTCCTCTTATAGAGTGTATCACCGCTCAGGAAGAAACTGCCTGCTAGCCTTATGAGGGTCTTTCTATCTTTTTTGGACGTCCCAGATGGGTACCCTTGTCTCAGAAGGAAGCATTTGATATCGTGATACCAAGGTTTGTCGTCTATGACTACTTCAATAGTGAAGATGTAAGCGGGCCTTTCAAGGCGCATTATTTCAATCTTGGGTACATCGTTCCATTGACCTACACTAATCATGGAAGAGAGAGTGGCTAGTGCATCAGCCATGTGATTCTCTTCACGAGGGATATGATGAAACTTGATTCTGTTAAAGAATGGTAACAACTTTCTTGCGTAATCTTTGTAAAGAATTAGTACTGATTGGTATGTGTTCCAATCTCCTTTGATCTGATTGATAACCAGGGCTGAGTCTCCATACACATCCAAGTTCTTTATCCTTAAATCAATCGCTTCTTCGAGACCCATGATACAAGCTTCGTATTCGGCCTCGTTGTTCGTACATTTGAATGTCAATCTGGCAGTGAAAGGAATGTGGGTACCCTGAGGTGTTATGATGATTGCCCCAAATTTGTTCCCATAATGATTGACAGCTCCGTCAAAGATTAGTCCCCATTGGGAATCTGGTTCTGGCCCTTCACTGGGTAGCGGTTCATCGCAATCTTTCATTTTTAAATATATGACATCTTCGTCTGGGAAGTCAAACCCGATTGATTCCTGATCGTCAACCGGTTGATGAGCCAAATGATCGGCTAAAATACTCCCTTTAACGGCTTTCTGAGCATGGTATTCTATGTCATATTCTGATAACAACATTTGCCAACGGGCAATTCTTCCCGTGAGAGAAGGCTTTTCAAAGACATACTTTATTGGATCCATTTCTGAGATTAACCAAGTAGTGTGACGAATCATATACTGGCGAAGACGTTTGGCCACCCAAGCCAGAGCACAACAAGTTTTCTCAAGCATAGTGTACTAAGTCTCGCAGTCGGTGAATTTCTTGCTCATATAGTAGATGGCAGATTCCTTCCTTTTTGTTTCGTCTTGTTGACCAAGTACACAGCCCATTGAGTCTTCCGAGACTGTTAAGTAGATGATCAGTGGTCTTTCTTCCACTGGAGGTGATAGAATCGGTGGGTTCAACAGGTATTCCTTAATACTGTCGAAGGTAGTTTGGCAGTCCTCTATCCAAACACAGTCCTGATTCTTTTTGAGTAATTTGAAAATCGGCGCACATGTCACGGTCATGAGGAATATAAATATGGAAATGTAATTCAAACGTCCCAGGAATCCCCTGACTTGTTTTTCAGTCTTTGGAGAAGGAATTTCTTGAATGGCCTTGACTTTGTCAGGATCAACCTCAATTCCTTTCTGGCTGACGATGAACCCTAAAAGTTTCCCTCAACGGACATTGAAAGTGCACTTGTTGGGATTCAAGCGGAGTTTGTACTTTCTCAACCGTTCGAATAGTTTTGACAGGTGGGTCACATGCTTCTCTTTTGTCTTAGATTTGGCAATCATATCATCGACATATACCTCGATTTCTTTGTGTATCATGTCATGAAACAGAGTAGTCATGGCCCTTTGATAGGTTGCCCCGACATTCTTCAAACCGAACGACATTACCTTGTAACAAAAAGTACCCCATGAGGTAATAAACGAAGTTTTATCCATGTATTTCGGTGCCATTTTTATCTGATTATAGCCCGACAATCTATCCATGAAGGAGAAGATTTTGAACTTTGTTGTACTGTCAACCAACATGTCAATGTGTGGTAAGGGAAAGTCATCCTTTGGACTGGCTTTGTTCAGATCCCTGTAGTCTACACACATTCTGACCTTTCCGTCCTTTTTTGGAACTGGTACCGTGTTGGCTAGCCATTGAGGATACTCTAATGTGGCGAGGAAACCTGTGTCAATCTGTTTCTGTACTTCCTCTTTGATTTTGATGGCCATGTCTGGATGAGTCCGTCTCAGCCTTTGCTTTACTGGCGGACATTCTGATCTTAACGGTAGATGATGTTCCACGATGATGGTATCCAACCCTGGCATGTCCTGATAGGACCAAGCAAATACATCAGGAAATTCTTTGAGAAGCTTTATCAAATTTTCTTTGACAGTCGGACTGAGCAGTGCCCAAATCTTGATTTCTTTTCTCTCTTCTTCTGAACCCAAGTTGACCGTTTCCAACGGCTCTTTGTGAGGTTCAATGGACCTTTCCTCTTGTCTGAGTAATCGGGAGATCTCTTCTGGAATTTCGTCGTCAACTTCTTCTTCAGCCTCAAATACCGGGAATTCAAAGTTGGGAGAATGCATTGGATCGTATGTTTCAATGGGGTTTAAAACAAGCAATCTGCATGACGTGGTGATTGTTTTTAGACGAGATAGAGAGAATGCAAGAGTGTGTGCAGTGTAATCTTTTGGAAAACTGCTTGTTTTTATTATTGAGTTATTTTTTAGGATTACCATTTTCTAAAAAAGTGAAAAGAGAAAATAGCAATAAATGCGAAAATTACAGAACGATGTTATTTTATTTATGATCTTGTCGATTTTTGAAATTACAGCCCTATAAAACAAAACTCTATCGCTTTGGGCAAAGCGAAGAGGGAAATTTATAGAAAGTGAGCCCTATCAAAACAGCCGTTTCACCTGGGCAGGGTGAAAAGTTAAGATAAAGACAGCAATTACTTAGACTTATGAACGATTTTCGGAACATCGACAGCAACCCATTGGCGGCGAACTCCTCGGTGAATCACAAAGTCTGGCACCTTCTTTCTTGATTTGTCTTTAGAAATAATGCTGATTTCTGGCGGAGCATGATCGTTGGAATTTGTTTCCCAAGCAGAGTTGTCGTAGACGAACTCTTCTATTGTATCTTGCATAGTATTTGTACTCTCAGGTAAATCTCCCCATCCAGTTGGCTGGATGTCTTCGAGCCAGATACGAGATTTGATCGCACCACATAACATCCATGATTGTCTTTCGAGCAGATATCACACTGGTGATAATTATGAGGTGGTACATGACCGTACCCGCTCTGTCTGCGATGCATCTTGACTAGATTAACCCTTAATAAGAGTACATCATGAATTTGATAGTTGTGGTTAGACTCTCCCTCTATCAAATTGACTGCAGCTTTCTCATGTTTAGGCAACGGGTTCGTCTGAACATTTGGATTTGTATCCTTGAAGGATAAGACCCCGCTCCTGACGAGCTTTTGCACATCGGATTTGAAATTGAGACAGTTTTCTATGTTATTCCCTGGTCCTCCTTGATGGTAAGGACAAGTCTGATCCGCTTTGAACCAAAAAGGCAGATTTTCCGGTACTGTAAGAGGAGACCTGGTCTAGACGTGGCCCTTTACAAGTAGTAACGGAAACAGTTATGCGTACAACATTAGTATAGGGTCAAACCCCGGTGGTCGCGTTGTACGGTTGTTGTTGTACTGAGGACTAGCCTGCTGAAGAGGCTGTTGTGTCCTTTGCTGATATTATTGTTGATTCGGTTGGCTCTGAGCAACCTGAGGTTGATACGTTGGAACAGACGCAGGGTTGATAGCAGGAGTTACAGCTGCTACTTGTTGGTAACGTCGCCTTTGCTTTCCGAGGGAGATATTGCCAATGTCCTGCTATTTTTTCTTAGGGAAAGCACTACTGTATCTTTTGGTACTACTTGAAGGTCCAACGTCTTTAACTAAACGTCCTTCTCGGACAGCTTCCTCAAGACAAACTCCCATGCCCACCATCTCGGTGAAGTCATTGGGCGCACTGGCAACCATTCTATCGTAGTAAAATGAGCTCAAGGTTTTCAAGAAAATCTTTGTCATCTCTTTTTCCTCAAGAGGTGGACAAATCTGGGCGGCAATTTCACGCCATCTCTGAGCATACTCCTTAAAGGTTTCCTTATCCTTCTACGACATGGCTCTGAGTTGATCTCTGTCTAGTGCCATGTCCAGGTTATACTTATATTGTTGAACAAAGGCGGCGCCAAGATCTCTGAACGTGACGATCTTAGTGCGGTTTAAACCCATGTACCATTTGAGTTCGGCACCGGTTAAACTATCCTGGAAGTAGTGGCTCAGTAGCTGTTGGTTCTCTGTCTGAGTTGACATCCTCCGAGCGTACATCACCAAGTGACTTTGAGGGCAAGAGTTACCCTTGTATTTTTCAAATTCGGGCACCTTGAATTTGAGGGGAACTTTCACATTGGGGACCAAACAAAGATCTGCGGCGTCTTTTCCAAATAGATCCTGACCGCGAATGGCTTGCAGTTCTTTGTGCATCTCCAGGAATTATTCCTAGAATTCCTTCATTTTATCGTTCATACTTTCATTTCCACCAGAAGGTATCTGTGGAATACGTCCTTCCGGGATAGTGTGTACCACGGGTGCTGGCATAGTCATTACGGTAGTGACTCTTGGTGCCTCCTGAAGTTTGTAACCTTCAGGAGTTGTTGTCATGCCCCTGGCATCTTTGCTTTCCCGAAGTTTGTAAGCTTCAGGCCCAGCGGCTCCTGCTGCAGTTTTCAGAGATCCATGATCGGCGGAATATATCCTTCAGGGATATAGTTGAGTGGCATGCCCCAGGGACGATCCTTAGGCATGGTATATCGAGGTTCATACTTTTCCACTATGGGCGTCGATGTGATCTCTGAGATCTCTATCCTTTGTTGTTGCATCTGGGCTGCTGCCAGAGATTGCATGTCATTGTGAAGTTTCCTCAGATCTTCTTTTAGAGTGTCGATTTCTTCTCTCAACCCTCTATTCTCTTCCTCGAGATCATCCATTTCCTTTTGACGATTGGCCCGAGTATTGTACAAATGAGACAGTTTGACTCTAGAATCGAGACACAAACGTGAGATTCGTAGGTAAGAAGAATGCGTTATATGAGAATAATGAATGATATGCAATGATTATATTTATTTTTATTTTTTTGTTTAATCAAAATAAACTTCGACAATTGGATTGCAAATATCAAACAGTGGGGAAACCCGGTTTTATTGAATTCAAAGATTGCGGAAATGGAAATACACTAATTTACAAAGTGCTGCAAAAGGAAATTGTATAAACTAATGGATCCTGAGTCCTCTTTGAGGAAGGCTCAGGTGTTGGTTCTGGTACTTTCCTTTTCTTTGACCGGGGCTCTTGAGTCGTTGTCGGGTTGTCATTCCTTTGCCAAGTGAAATGAGCGAGCAAACTCCTTCGGTCATCTTGATTCTCTACAACATGTTGCTCTAAAATCTCAATCAGAGCATCTTTTTCTTTTAACAGTTGCTGTATTTTGTTACACTCCACATTGAGAATACGATACTTGTTCCTCCAAGACCTCTTCTCTTGTTGAACCTTGTTGAGAGTAACCTGCAGTTTTTTCGTATCAGACATAAAATAAAGGACAGATTCCTTTAACGGAAGAACTTCTTGATGAGGGTAAGGCATCCTCAGCTTGAGAGCTCTAGTTTGTACCCAGTGGAGATAAGGCTCCACAGAGATACAATCCGGTTTTCCTAGAGACTCTCTTCCTTTCCTGTGAACATGTTTCCAGGCATGCACTATTTCTGTCTTTAGTGCCCTGTCGTTTTCTCCTTCCTTGAAGAAAAGACCTTCCAGATGAGCATTACGCGGGACATGCCTCATCGGGTATCCGAATTGACGACGAACTAAAGCTGGATGATAACTGATTCCTCCTTTAATTCCTTTGAGGGGTACATTAGGGAAATTTCCACAATGGTCAATGATTCTGATCCCGTCATAGATTCGATTGTCCCAGTCTATGTCAGAGTTGGTAAGTGACATGATTCTCTGCGACCAACGTAAAGTACTCTTTTGATCCCAAAACGCAGCAGACTTGGGTAAATGGGAAGTGAACCATTTGTATAGCAAGGGTACACAGCATGTGATCATTCCTCCGCTGTACAAATTCCTTAAGTGTACAGAATGATAAGCACCTGCGAGCAAGGTTGGTACAGGCTTTCCAATTAGAAAAATCTTAATGGCATTGATATCAACGAAGTTATCGATGTTGGGAAACAAAAATAACCCGTAGGAGAGCAAAGCAAATATGGTTTCGAAAGCAGGCACGTTCCCTATACTAGCAAAGTACGGGGCCTTCTTTATCAAAAATTGGGATGGCAGACCCTGGATTCCACCCTTAGTGGTCCTGTGAGTCCTGACTTCAGACTCGTCCAAATAAATTGCTCTTGCAATGGTTTGATCTTTTGGAATTTCTTCTAGTCCAGAAAAGGGAGCTTGGTCAGTGATAGGTAAATTAGTCAGGTGAGAGTACTCCTCCAGTGTTGGTGCAAGTTGATAATCCGGGAATGTGAAACAGTGATAGACCAGATCGTAGAACTGGATGAGTGTGGACAGGATTCCTTCAATTACATGGACCCTTATAAGAGACAACAGTCCTCCATACTTAGCTCTGAAAGCATCATGGTTGGTGATCATCCTCGCCAATCCTCTCAAATCCTTTAATTTTGGAACCTTGAAGGTGTACTTGTGAGTTTTTCTTCTACCGAAATCCATAACGCAATCTTTCTCTCTGACATTTGCAATCATTGTCTCAGTTTAATTTGAAAAAGAAGATAGACTAGAGGAGAAAATTTTCTTTGTTTAAAGTTTTTTTAATGAAATGAATGCATGAATGCAGCACACAAAAATACAGAAAAAACATGGGGTCAAAGGTTTATACTGGTGATTTTTTGTACCTGTCCGCAAAATCATTGACCCCTCTTAGGATAACAACAGCAGGCTGGAATCACCTGAGCGAGCTGATGTATCTTAGAGTAATCTCAAATGAGGGTAGTATCGCGTGACAACTATTTCCGATAGCTTCCGCACTACAAAATAGTAACATGGTTTCAGTCTACTAAAATCTTCAGCTTCTCAGATAACCCAATCGAACAATCTGCTTTCAACAACCGAAGTCGTATAGGCATTAAATCCACAAAGGGTATCTCCACTATTTCGATGGTCTACCGGGACATCTTATCTGGGATTCACTCCCCGTAAGATTACCCGTCTCGTGCCATCACCTATCTTAGGTGTATACTCAATCTTTCCAGATGCGGCATCACACGCATTCCCATTAGCAGAAAAATAAACACGGATATCAATTAGGAAAATCAGTATATATATTTGTCCTAACATCCTAGACCTCTAGTCCTATGATCCTAACAGTCAATGACTCCTCAGCAGAGTCGCCATTTTCCTGTAGCGAGCAATTTTTGTCGGTGACGCGACCACCTTATCGCTGAAGTTTTCCTCACCGCAATGGTAGGAGGGGTGCTACTTTCCGATTTCTTATTTATCCCATGAAGCTGGAAGGGAAAGGGAAGATATCTAAAACTAACCTTGCACGCGAATGTTTAACTGAACAAACGCTTAAAAGAGATTGGGGGTCCAGGATCAAGTTATACAATGGGTAGTTGTCAATTACCCATCCTATATGTGGTTATCCACAGGATATTAGCTTTAGGTTCTGCTTTGTAATTGATGGTGTTTATTTGTTAATGGGTTGGGAAAGTTTATTCTTTGGGAGATATGAGAGAGAGTTTTTGATAATTTTGGTGAGGTATTGAACCTCAGTTTTGATGGGTGTATGTAGGTACGGGACCTAGAGTTTTTGTTTAGTATGCTCGCTAAGATTTCGCAATCTTATGCCTACGTATTCTCGTTTAAATGAAACGGGGAAATCAGAGAAATCGTAGTTCCTCCTATTCTAAGGGAGGAAAAAGATGTTTTGGTGTCTTGTTCAAAGCCCAAGACAGAGGCTAAAAGGAGTATTTGTGTCTTGTTCAAAGCCCAAGATATGAAGCTAAAGGGTTTTGGCTGAGAGAGAATTTGTCATCTCTAAAGAGGGATGGTTGATTTTTATGTGCCTTGATCAAAGCCCAAGGTTTAAGCTAAAGGGTTGATTGACTCGGCTAGGGATTTCTTTATGCGAAGCCTAAGAGGAGGCTAGGTAAGATCGACTCAACAAGAGAGTGTATATGTCTTGTACCAGGCCCAAGATTGAGGAAAAAAAGAGACTGACTCTTTGGGGATATCATTATATAAAGCCTAAGAGGAGGCTAACAGTTTGACTTTTCTGGGGAAAATGTTCTTTCTATCTTGCACAAAGCCCAAGATTGAGGCTAAAAGGGATTTTTGACTCCATTGGGGAGGTTTATATGTGTCTTGTATGAAGCCCAAGATGGAGGCTGAAATGATTTGACTCAACAAGAGAGTGCTTTTATATGTCTTGTAAAAAGCTCAAGACGGAGGCTAAAGGAGTTGACTCAACAAGAGAGTGCTTTTATATGTCTTGTACAAAGCCCAAGACGGAGGCTAAAAGGAGATTGACCCAACAAGAGAGTCTTGAATACTCAATAAGAGAGTGATTGGCTATCTCGTACAAAGCCCGAGATTGAGGCTAAAACGAGATTGAACCAACAAGAGAGTCTTGAAAAAGTGATGGACTCAACAAGAGAGTCTGAAAGGTGATTGACTCAACAAGAGAGTCTAAAAGGTGATTGACTCAACAAAAGAGTCTGAAAAGGTTAGCTCTGCTGGGGAGAATCATTGTACAAAGCCCAAGAGGAGGCTGACTGTGTTGAGGAAAGATCATTATACAAAGCCTAAGAGGAGGCTATCTTACTACTGAGGATTAGATCCATAGGCAGGCCCAAGGGTGGGAAACCCTCATGAGAGAGACCGGGTTTCTGTTGGAGATTTATCTAGAGTGATCGGTGTTTTTTCCTATGTTTGAAAGGAACTTGAGAATGTCTTTGAGACTCAAAGGAGTTTTATACTATCCAAGTCTACTGGTGTTGAAGAGTTTTATCTTTTGTAGGATGCCCCGAAAGAGGGCAAGGGCCTTAAGGGATGAGAATCAACCCTAAGGTGGCCACAGGTTTGACACTGGAAAGACTGATCTAGCAATGGATGCCTAAGTTCTGTCTTATAACTTTAATAGGTCGTTAGGGTCCTTGTATTAAGCCTAAGAGAATGCATGAGAACTTCTAAGAAGCCGAAGGGTCCTTGTACAAAGCCCAAGAGGAGGCGGGAATGCTTTTAGGAAGCATGTAGGTCCCCAAACCAAGAGAAGTTCAAGAAATGCAATTCACAGAGAAGAGATCATTCCAGGAAAGTACGAGTATTTGGAAGAAACTCAAGAGATGCTATTCACGGAGAATAGATCAACTCTGGGGAGTAGAATTTCTTTGACAATTTCTATGGGTGACAGTCTGAGAAAAGGTTCACCGAGAATACTGCCTTTCTCTTTGTTCCATATTGGTTAACCCCAAGAGAAGTGAAGACTGTATCTGGAAATCCTATGGGGATCTAGTTTGGTTTGTATTTAAAGAGTGACCAACAGGGCTTTACCTAGTTCTAGACGTAGTTGCCGAGGAAAACTCTAAATAACTATACTAGTATATATACAGTTGATATATGACGAGTATTTAATGGAGTATGAAAGAAGACTAACCATGTGCAGCTTCCCACAATACAATTATGTATATGAAAGCATTTAAAAGAATGAAAGAAGACTAACCATGCGTAGCTTCCCACAATACAGTTATGTATATGAAAGCATATAAAAGAAAGCAGATAAACACTTACCCGTTGTAGAGCTTCCATGTTGTTTTGTTAGTTGTTCAACAAATAAATTAAAGAAAGTTTTGATAACAACTATACATTTGGGTTCAAAATCAAAGGGAAGAGTATTTGAACAGAGATCGAGGCTTACAGCTCAGGGAGAGGCCCAAATTTTAACAGTGAGGGCACTGTTTTTTTGTATCGGGACTTATACAACGACTGAGGCCCAAAAAGTTTTGGTCAAAGGGGGATTGGATCTTACACCACAAGGAGAGGCCCAAAGAGTTTGAAAATGAATAAAGATGGGTTTATAGCTCAAGGAGAAGCCCGGTTGATTTTGTTAAAAAGGCGACGATCTCGCTGAACGTTTGAAAATATATAGAGGCCCAAAAGTTTTAAGAAAAGGAATGGGACTTATAGCTCGAGGAGAGGCCCAGATGATTATTTGTTTGAAAAATGGCGATCGCACCGAGGTTTGAAAACACAGTGGGTCATATAAGATGACCGAGGCCCAAATTATTTTGGTTTTCAAAAGGGGTTGGGTCTTACACTCTATTAGAGGCCCAAAAGTGTGGAAAGGATTTGTTTTAGGGGGATTAAGATCAAAACCCTAAATTACTTTCAAAATGTATTTTAATTAAATAAAAATTTGATTAAAGTGATCAAAATTATCAAACATGTGTGAAAAACAAGTTGCAATCTTGGATTAATGTATGAAAAATCATGTTTTTATCCACAAAATGATTGGAAATCAATTAAGTTTGGAAAATCAAGAAAGACAAAATATTTTAAATGTTAAAAATAATTAAAAATTAATTCTTTGCAAAAATATCAAATATATGAAATAAATAATATTTTTGGGAAATTATTGTAGAATAAAATATTTTAACATTTTTGTGAATTATTAAAAAAAGAATCAACTCAAAATCATTAAAAACCAGAGAGAAATTAAATTTTGAATCAATTAAATAAAATCACAAAAATTCAAATATTTAAAATTCAAAAAAGGGTGCCAAGAACACCAAGTTCTTGCCCGCGTCCTCTGTTTCTTCAGATTTATGTTTTCCCCTCAATCTCCTTGAATACTTGATGGAATCACACAATCCACATATCAATCTACACGTTTTCACCTCACGATCATGTCTATGGTCTTTAATTTCATTTATTTTAAGCATGGACTAAGAAATCAAAGAGAAAACTCAAGAACCCTAAATTCTGCATGAAGGTTCAGAAATTCCGTACACGATTCATACAAAGCAGTTGATTAAGGGTAAACACTCTATACATGATTATGAACATATGGCAAAATTATTGTGCGAGGAAATATGCATAGATTAAGAGATGACCAAGTTTAGGCTTACTTTAAGGTCGTGGCAGCAAGAGCAATCCGATTTTTGAGTTGGAGGCGTTACAGATGAGTTGTGATGATCTGAACAGCTTCCCTACACCATATGGAATGTGTTTGAATGCGTGGAGTGATTGGAAATGGACTGGAACAGGTTATGGAACCTCACCTGCAACTTGGTTGAAAACTTGAGCAATTGGCTAGTGATTTTGTGAAATTGGTGTTCCAGATGTTGTTTAAGTGTTTGGATCACTTCTATATGATGTTTATGAGGTGTGTGTGTGTGATTGGTTTGGTTGGAATTGCTATCAAACTCAAAACCCGATAGTGACTTGATTTAGAAGTCAATTTTGGAAGAGAGAAGGTGATTTTGAGGAAAGCATCAGCTTGAGTGCTTTAGTGTACTTAAACTGAGCATAAATGAGCTCTATTTATAGTAGAGCAAGTTTGTTTTGCAAGAAATAATGAATAGTGGCTGCAGCAGGCTGTTGGCCAATTGAATCACTTTGGAATCTTAAGTCTCCTCTAGCCATTGACTAGAGGTTAGAGCATAAGCCTATGGTTCTTTGGTTCAGAGCTTATCCTTGACTCATTTAGTTGGAAATGGCTCAGTTCATGCCACCTTGGTGCATCCATTGAATGTTTGGAAACAAAATTGGAGTCTTGGCCTCTTTTAGGCTTTTTAGGATTTGGCATGCTACTTTGGGAATCTTGGACTTAGGAGGCTGATGAATCAGTGCATGTCCCTTGGTTGTTCCCCTTGAGGTGTGCAGATGGATAAGCATGCTTGGAATTGCACAATTTGAGCAAATCGAGCCTTTATGCACAAATCTACCTTGCCAAGACAGTTTGCTGCAAGGCATGTTGCAGCTCTCATAACTCCTAGCTCAGGTGGAGTTTGATGAAGTTCTTGGCCATTTTGGAAAGCTCTCATATGATATACCATATGTGTGATTATATTTTGTCTTCATACTTTTTGGACCCAAGTGAAAAATGCCCCTACATTTTGAAAAAAGTGAAACAGATTCTGACTTAGTGAAAATTTCACTAAGTGTTGGAAAAAGTGGCATTTTCATGTTTTTGTCATTTTGGTCACTCTATAACTTAAAATCCTTGAGGAATTGGAATGAGGTGTGGTTGACACTTTTAAAGTATGCCATGAGAGCTACAAATCCATCTTTGGATCATTCAAAATGGTTGCTTGGGTCTCAAGTTATGATCCTTGGAAGTTGGTACCCTAGCCACTTTGTTTCATAACTTAGAAAAATTCCAAGTTTTTACGGTTACCCCTTTTACAAGTTATCCCACTTTCTTTGATTTTTCTTGATAAATGATGATTCCAATCACATATCAACATCATTTTAGGGTTAAGGAACCATAATTGTGAAAAATATCAAAAACTCAAACGTTGACTTTTGTGCACAATTGACTTTTTATCAGAAAAATTCCAAACTGTGCGATCCTCTATGAAATCAAGTCCTTGACCTAAATAAAACTAAATATATGGATTCCATAGGTGATATAGGGTGTATTGAATCATGTCCCAAGGTTTGGGAGCATGTCTTGGTCAAAAGTCAAAGGTACATTTGACTTTTTCGTCAAAACCCTAATTGTGGTTCAAATGAAATTGAAACTTGTGAATCAAGCTTCTTGGATCAATCCATTTATGCAAATGGATCAATATGGTGCATTGGAGACCCTCAAATCATGTCTTGAGGTCTTGGCTCATGTTTTGTCCCAAAAGTCAACTTAGGGGTGAATTAGGTCAAGAAACCCTAATTCCTGATTTTTGATAAATGCATCCCCTGAGGTTAAATTGACTTGATGGTTGGGTCCATGAGGTCCCATGGAGTATCTAGGGTTATGCTTTGAAGCATTGGCTCATGCCCAGCGGAAAATTTCCATCTGGAGGCCCTGGTCAACCAAAACCCTAATTTGGCCACTTGGAAGGTTGCAAATTTGTGCTTGATCCTTGATGTGGGAGACCTCTTGATCCTTTATGGATGTTTGAGAATTTAGACAAGTTGAAGATCATGTTATTCCTTGATTGATCTTTTGCCTAAGTGTCATTATAGGGCTCAAAACCCTAATTCTTGTTTGTGGTGAATGCTCACCCATTTTTGGGGAGACTGATGAGTCATGATGGTTCATCCATATTGTGATGATGATTTACACAATGATGGGAAATCTTAGTGGTCAAATTTTGGGGTATGACAGTACCTTCCTGAGGTTTCAGCACCTTTAGCTGGCTTAGCAGTCTCGCTTCGAACTCTTTGCATTCTTCAATTAGGTGCTCCATTGTGCCTGTATGGAATTTGCATTCAATCTCTGGGCGATCTTCCTCGAAGATCAAGTCATTCTCATGGATCATTTTTCCCAAGCTAAGGAACCATCCAAATCATGCCCTTCAGCTCCCTTGTGAAATTCACAAGTCAAGTTTGCATTGTGCCAAGGTCCAGGCACATGGTTGTAAGGTCGGGGAGTCACCAACTTGCTCTGCATCAACAGCGGGAAAATTTTGCTCAATGGTACTGTCGCTCTGCGAATTTTCATCCAGGTACAAACGCGAAAGTGGCACGGAAGTAGAGTCGCCATCAATGTGTATTTATCCCAAGAGAGGGAAAGGAAACACTGCATAAACCTGGGGGAAATGAAAAGAGCATGGTCTCGCGACCAAGAGAAACGGGTAAGGGAGTCGGTTACGCGAGAGGAAGGTATTAGCACCCCCACGCGTCCATCGTACTTGATGGGATCCACGCTTGTTGTTATCGATCAAATGGTGTCGTTATCTGGAGCTCCGCTGCTACTGGAAAGGAAAAGGAACATGAACGGAAAAGAAATGAGAGACGGAAGAAGGGGAAAATAAGTGACTCGGTAGGACGTCCTCGGAGTCCTAGGCCTACGTATTCCCTCGTGTAATGGGAAAGTCAGTGTCAACGTAGTTTGGACTACAGTTTTGGGGGAAAAGAGAAGGATGGTGCTCGGAGAGATCTCGCACGATCTCCTGCCTACGTATCCCGCTCGCACACGAGAATCACAACGACGTAGTTCCCCTCACTAGGGATGGCTTCGCTTTGTTTGTGTTTTTTAACGGAAGACGCCAAGGTTCGCGTTCCAACAGTTAGGCGTCGCAATTCGTTATACAGAGTCTTAGGCATTTACCTGTTTGTGGTAGAACGGAAGTGACGCATCCTTTACGAATGTAGTAAAAGAGATGAGAGGAGAATTGTTTGTTTTTTTCTTTTATGAGAAAGTGTTTTGATTGTTTTGTATTTATAACACATAATGCCTTAAAGTCTATGATGTAGGATCGAATGCCTCGCATATCGACCCAAGACGGGACGTACGCTAAACACTCTAAGAAAGTGAAAGAAAATCCTCCACTATCTTATTTCCAACATGCAAGGCTCGAGGGCAATACATATTAATCCTTTATTAGATGTTTTTGCTTTTGTTTTGAGATGATAAAGAGACTCAAGGGATTGGAAAACACTAAGGGGAATTCTATCCTAATGTTGTCATGCAAAGGTGGCCCTATAGTTGAGTTAAAAGGGAAAGACTACCTAACACTATCATACAATGAATAGTCCTATGTTATAGTTTCTAACGTATCTAACTTGAATAAGTTAGAATAGGTGTCCTAAGGAAGAAGAAAGCTAAGCTAACAACAAACAATACAATGATATGAGATATCAAAGCAGATGAAGAAAGAAAAGAAGAGGGATGTGATGAAAATCACATGAGCGTCAACATCGGCCGATGCGAGCTAATGGCAATGTGTGGGGATTCGATTGCGGAACCCTATTCCACTTGGACCGACTCGATAACAAGAGTGGTAAGGTTCAAAGCTTCAATTATGTAATGAGAGCTAAGAACGACACACTGGAATAACGAGGGTCGATTGCGAACCCTATTCCATCAATTGCCTTCTTTGCGGTCTTACAAGGGGATATGGGAATGGGATGCCTCCTTAGAGGTATTTAGGCACAATATTAAACAAGCACAATCATGGCCTCACTTGAGGGCTTTCCATACAATCCTACTTATCATGGCATCGACTATTCCTACTTCTCATGGCATTTGAAAGCATTAAAGAGAAGTGAAGACATAAAAGGGAAACAAAATACTACCGCACGGATATAGATCCGAATTATAAGCAACTAACAGTAAAGAAACCCAGAGATCCATTTGAACAAGCTAGCATCCACAAAGAAGTCAAGTTAGCAATTGCACGTCCAATATAAGCTCAAGTCGTCGGTGTGAAAATAAATCACACGTAATGTGTAAGTCGGATGCGGCTACACAAATGCCCTGCACAAAATACAATCCAAACAAACAAACAAGACAAAGCATAACAAGTGCGTCGCAAGCAAAGCGGCGTCCCACAAATAAAATGGAATATCAAGTGCATACTCGTCGTCGGGATCTCCACGAAAACCTTGCAAAAATACTCAACAAACACATTAGAAACCACAAAGAGGTGCAATCGGAAGTTGCACCTATGCATCATAACTCCAAATCATGCATAATGATGAGCACACAAGTCGCAAACATGCACCGGAACATGCATCTCAAACACGGGGAAGCAACGTCGCAATATCATAAATCGTGCACAAAGTCGATTCGAAAAAGAGCGAAACCAATCACAATGATAATGTATGAGCAAGTAAGCACAAGTGTACATGAAATACAAGTCGACATGCAAAGTTCGCACGAAGCGGAGCTTAAAAGCGTCAAATCAGAAAAAATGCGTCAAAAATCACCGACTCGAAATTGAACAAAAATCGCCCGATTGACCGCAAACGTGCCAACGGACTAAAAAACGAAGTCGGTTTGAATTAATTCTGCTCGGAAGTGGGACTTTTAGGCCGATTTCGTCAGCTGGCAGTAGCGAAACAGTAGAAAAAAGTTGTCCTAAATCGGTTAAAAAGTCCACCAACAGCTCCGGAATCATCAACAAAGTCAAGTTACATTATTCACATTCGCAAAAACACGCCACGGTTAGGAAGTTATGACCAAAACACATAATCTCGACATGTAGCTCATGAACACAACAATTCAACAATTAAGCACAACGCAAGGTTCTCGACACGCGGCATAATTCACAGCAACAATTAATCACCAACCTATCCTATGCCGGATTTGCACATTGGAACAAGCATGAATTCAAGAGTCGAGCAATTCAATGGATGTCAAATCACAACAATTAACTCTCCTAGGATTTTTGTCAAACACTTAGCATGCACCACTTATCATGACACAATTCCAACAAGAATTCACAATTTAATGCACCATAACAATCATTAGAATCACTTTATCACAACAAATGTTATATCAACCTTAATATTCAACAAGATCAATTAAACAATATTCAAGTATGTTCAACAATTCTTCACAAAATCAATTCAATGCAAAGTTCAAGAATCGATTAATGAATTATTCAAGAATTAAAGGATTAAAGTTCAAGAAACTAACCGAATGAAGAATCGACGAAGAAATTGCAAAGACGGAGGGAGGGAGAATGAAGCGCGCGATTGCGAAGAGGAGAGGGAGAGGAGGCCGCGTGGCTGGCCGGTGGGAGGTCGGAGTTCGGTCGGAAGTTTATCGGAGAAAGAGAATTGATCAAGTTGTTGTTGAGTTCTTGAACTTGTCCATGATGTTCTTGAATTTCTTAATGAATAAGTTGAAAACCCTCACTTTGATCATGGAGAGAATTGGAGTTTGATTTTAGAGTGTTTGTAATGAATTGTGAAGTTGGAGGGAAAAACACTTAGATTTGAATATATAGTGCAAGGGGAATTCGGTTGCGCCTGAAAATAAACTGCTCAATTAAAAAATAACTCTTGGCTCGGTGCGAATCTATGACTCTACGTCTCACATGAAAACGTCTGTGACGGACTCACGGTCGTAACGCTTCGAGAATGGACCCAATCAGATAAAAATTGAGTGAGTTGCGAGTTTTTGAATGGCAAGACGGTACTGAGTAAATCATCCTTTTTAAGCTTTTCGACTGTCTGCTACTCAAAAACGTGACAAGGTCATGCGCTCGGGAGCAAAATCTCGACTTGAATTTGTCAGAAAAGTTGTAAATATACGAGTCAGTGACCTCGTATCCAAAAATGAGCTCAATCGGAAAAACAACGAGTGAGATATGAATTTTCTCGTGAAACAACTTTCAGCCATTCTCTTCGGTTCGACACGTCAGTTTTGCGAAATAAACCAAAACGACCATCTTAGGAGTACCGTTCGAACTCGAGTTTGTCTTCAATCTTGAAGAGCACAAAATTTGTGAACCGTAGCTTCGAGAACGGACGCAATCCGATAAAAATTGACAGAGTTATGAATTTTCCAATATCTGACAGACAGTGAATTGTGCCAAAGAATTCTTCCAGTACTTTGCACTTTCGGGGTTCTTCCATTTGAACCTGACTCATACTGAACTTACGTCTCGAAGATGGTATCGAAATAGAATTTTAGGCACCGGAACGACATCAATCCGATAAACGAGCTGAGAGTTATGAATTTTTTAGTGATCGAAACATGAAGGTTCAGCACTATTTTCCACTGTTATTGCACTGTATCGACTCTGAAAACTCGCGTATTCGGAGATCTTCCTCAAAGAATCAGCCTTCGGTCCGAACACGAAAGTTGCATATAATTCCAATATGGAAATTTTTGGCATAGGAATAGCTCAGAACTGATGATCCAATCAGAAGTTAAGCCCTTTTGAATACCACTGACGCAATTATCCAGCGAAACCGAAATTCCATAAACAAATAATTCCCACCACTTTCCTTGAAGAATTGACTTCCGAGCCGAACATAAAAGTTGGAGAGAATACCAAGACGGTACTAACTATTGAATATCCAGCCAAAATGAGTTCCAGAGCAAGAGTTATGAATTTTGCAAGTTTGCACAGCAAACTAATTTTCTGCTCAAACTGTTCTGAATCGGCTGAAAACTTCAACTTCCTCTGAGATTCTTGACATGAAAAATTATGTTTGATAAGAGTTTTGCTGACCCGGTGATTACGTAACCCGGAGAAATACTTTGCGCATGTGTCGAGTGACGAAATAAACGTATGCTGCAACCTGACGATGCTTGAACAGAGAACCTTGATCCCATAACCACAGAGCCAAATGATATGCATGTATGTGCCCGATGACCTAGCTAAAATGCAAATGAAGCATAAGCCACTATTATAAGGTAATAAATAAGAGGGCAAATTTTAAGGTATTACAGCTGCCCCTATTCAATCAACTTGGACCTGAAGGGATGATAGCAACAACTTTCAGACATTCAAGGTAGAAGGTGATTGAATACAAAAAGAACCGCAAAATTTGCTAACTGCGAGGAGAAACCATATAAACTAGAGCCCAGTCTCACTTTTCAAAGGAATATGATGGAAAGACAACATACCCAGCGAACCACATCGTCAAAGGGATTTGACGAAAAGAAAAATGGAACCCTACCGAAAGGGCACATCATCAAAGTAATTTGACGGCAGGAAGACTCAACTGAAGGAACACATTGTCATAGGGATGACAGAAAGAAGACTCGACCAAAGGAAACACATTGTCATAGGGATGACAGAAAGAAGACTCGACCGAGGGAGCACATTGTCATAAGGATAACAGAAAGAAAACCCGACCGAGGAAACACATCGTCATGGGGATGACAGAAAGAAGACCTAGCCAAAGGAAGCACGTTGTCATAGGGATGACAGAAAGAATACCTGACCAAAGGAAGCACGTTGTCATAGGGATGACAGAAAGAAGACCTGACCAAAGGAAGCACGTTGTCATAGGGATGACAGAAAGAAGACTCGACCAAAGGAAGCACGTTGTCATAGGGAGGACAGAAAGAATACTCGGCCAAAGGAAGCACGTTGTCATAGGGATGACAGAAAGAAGACTCGACCAAAGGAAGGACATCGTCAAAGGGGTTTGACGGCAAGAAGACTCAACTAAACGAAGCACACCGTCAAAGGGGTTTGACGGAAAGAAGACTCGACCAAACGAAGCACATTGTTTTAGGGATGACAAAAAGGAAACCTGAACGAAGATAACACGTCGTCATAGAAATGACGGAATGGAAACCTGAATGAAGATAACACATCGTCATAGAAATGACGGAAAGGAAACTTGTTTTTGGAATGTCTTCATCAAAGGGTTGATGGACATGGACTGATCGGGGGTAAGATCGACGTATGATCTACGACCCAAAAGAGGTAGGCAGAGGGATTGGTTGTAATGTCTGCTGGGGATATGTCACCGTCTTGACTGAAAGTTGATTTGGGCTTTCGCGCAAGGTACCAAATGTGGCTTATGCTTCGCATGCATATGTTTGAATTTTCTTTCTATGGTGTAATGCTCCACACGAAATGGAAATGCTACGCGTTTTGAGGATGCTATGATTGCTATATGCTAAATGCCGACGTATGCTCGGGCTACCGGGGAAGAAGAATGTGCCAAGTTCAATTTGACTTTG
The DNA here is from genome assembly GCA_022829125.1 of Lathyrus tuberosus. NCBI lineage: Eukaryota > Viridiplantae > Streptophyta > Magnoliopsida > Fabales > Fabaceae > Lathyrus > Lathyrus tuberosus. The sequence goes on from JALAZF010000381.1 coordinate 5,137,721, forward strand.
CTGGCAAGGACAGGTGAAACCTGATGGTGATTGTTTTTTCAAAGGCGAAATCTTTCTGGGTACCAATGGGGATTGGACTTTGAAATGAGGTGTCAATAGGGATTGGACTTTGCTTTAAAGGGGACGCCAATAGGGATAAGGCTTCAGGTTTTTGAAAGATGCCAGCAAAGTGGGTTGCGGAAGGATGCCGAGCAAGGTTGGGCTATAGATTTCTGTTCGGTTTTACACGGTTTCATGCAATGCTATGCTGATGATTATGCATGGTGATGATTATGCTACAATGTTTATGATATGCAACAGGACCACTCCAGCAAAATAAATGCTGAAGAAACAAGGCCAACTCCGCTGGGGATAACAAACTGAATCGCCTTCAGTGTCATAACTGCTCGAGATCTCGACTAAACCTCCACTCTGCAGGAAAGTACGAACAACAAACGCCTGTTGGAGAAACATCCTAGGAATCTGCTGAAGAAAAGTGTCAATGACAATCGACCTTTGACTTGCTGGGGAAAGCTAACCACCACCCAAAAATATGCTTGGGGACAATGGTTGATGATATCAGCTTTGCTAGGGAACAAGATCAGACTTGGTGCTCTGTTGGGAATCTACCTTCTACCCTTACTCTATTGGGGAGGCGGAAACAACTTTACCATAAACTGGTGAAGCATTAACCCAACACTCTGTACAGGAATATGAACTCTTGCTGAAGAGCAATAAACTTTGCCAAGCTGGCTAGGGGAGAGCGAACCCCTGAATTCTTGCTAGGGAGAATGATTCACAATCTTCATAATGCTCTGCTGAATGATAAAACTTTAGCCATCTCTGCCGAGACGAGAAACTCTACTGGGGACGTCACGTGTTAACTATCAACGTGAACCCTGCAGATGTGATATAACCAAAAGAGGTGCCCTGATGCAGCATAACCTGTAAATGAACATGTCTTCAGGATGTCTCGTAAAGATCCGACATATATTGCCCCATGGCTTTTGATTAACCGTTCTCCGAAGAGAATAACATTTTGTGCTCTTTATGGTGGCCTGCCCCAGCCTTGAAATGATTTGTGCCCCTGTCTGGCTGATCTGTGAAGGAATACCTTTAACTGACCTTCGAGAGATTTGTTGAATCTCGACTTGATTTCCCCAGATTGGCTTAATCTTGGAATGTATTACCCATTTGATATGCCCTGCCCCTGGCTCAACGGAGTACTCGGGCACTTTGCACCTTAAATTAATCAATCTTTCCATTGTAGAAACTTTTCTAATGCCAAGTACTGACTCGCAAGTAAAGCAATTCGTTTTGAAAAGATAATTTTAATGCAATGTGTGTGACAGTTTTGAAATCCAAGTTTGTTCACTGGAAAAATGTTATGACGTGTAGTGACTGAATCACTTATTAGAATGTCACATTGATACCAACATGAATGCTAAGAAAGTCCTTTTGGGAGTCAGAACTAACGTGATTTTAACCGAAGTATGCTTTCGAAATAACCCTGCTTCAATTAGGTCTTTCGAAGGTTGTAACGTGGCCTGGTTCACGGTTTAAGAAAGAAAGGATATAAGGCTCAAAGTTTTATTTTAACCCACCCATTCTCCTTGATGTTCTCCGATCCTACGTTCAGTTAACTCGACACATACGCTCACCTTTCAAAAAGGTTAATGAATGGTATGAGGATGGAAGGAACCCGCACGATTTTCGGAATGACAGTCACCCCTTTTGTCATTGGTGTCTGTATTCACATGATTTGTTCTTTATTCGAGGATTTTTCTTTTGTAATCCTTTTCGCTTTTCGTTCTTTTGTTTTTTGATTTCCCTTATTTTTGCCTGGACTGATTCTTTTGAATTTTTCGATTTTGAAGTCCAGCGGGATGCCCTAACTTTTGCCTAAGTCACTTGTTTTCAAGTCTTGACTTAGCGGGCTTTTTTTTCTTTTTTCTTTTGATTCCCTTTTTATTTGAACTAATCGTGTGACACAGGTTTGTCTTAACTTGTAAAGGGTTGTGACCGTCTCACTCTTCGGTTGGTGAGGGATAACCATGGATGTAATTGATCCTCGAAAGGGACACACCTTTTGAAATTTGAACGCACGGTCAAATTAACTGACACCTACCTTGCCCCAGGTTAAGATTGAGGGTTTTTTGTTTTCAGAAAGAAACTCCTACTTCTAAGCTCAACGGGGTTGACAAGGGATTATCTTCCTTATATCTCCGGTGTTTGAAACAATGCTTGTATATCATCAACAGGGTTTTGTCCCAAAAGCATACAATCGGAAGTCTTGCACCTTTCGATTTCGTCATCCTCCCTAGGGTCCTGCGTAAACAAGCATATGATATCGATAACAAGTATGAGTGAACACGACTGGATTTAATCAAAACATGCATATTCATTTCATTATCATTATCAATCGAAAACAACAAGTTTTACAAATGAATTTGTACATTTTAACAGAAAAGAAACTACAAATGCAAAGAAATGACATGATCTAAATGATTGCCAGCTTCGAGGAACTAGGCTTTCCAAGCTTGATTTGCAAATGCTAGCCATCTTCAGAATTGCTCATCAAAGCCAGCCTGATACTCATCTACACAACTGCTCTCGGTGACTTCTTCCATAACCTGGATGGATGAACCCACCTGACTGGATAAAGGAAGATTGTTGATTCAAATACCCTGAGGCGTGAACGAGAACATATTGGAGTCAAGGAGTGTCTGAATTTTGCTCCTGAGCACCTTACAATCTTCAGTTGAATGCCCCAGTGCCCCAGCATGGTAGTCACAACGGGCGTTGGCATCAAAATCCGGTGGATATGGAAAAGGAGTTGGCTTCAATTCCTTCATCACTATAAGTTCACCTCTGATTAAATCTGGCAACATCTGACTGTACGACATTGGCAACTGAGTGAAATGCCTCTCTGGTTTCCTTGGTCTTTGTCAGGCGTGTTGACGTGGATAACGGCGATATGATCATTGACTCTAAGGAGGTCTCTAATTTGCAGAAGAATATTGTCCCTGATATGAAGACCCATAATATTGTTGACTCTGAACAGTTGATATGTCTGAACACCGAGAACGAGGTGGTGAAGATTCCTGAATGGAACTAGTTTCTTCCTCGAATTCTTCCTGAGAACTGACAACTGATTCATTTTCATTAGCTTGGATGTTCGAGACGCCTTGGAGCTTTCCACACTTGATCAGACTCTCGATACGTTCTCCCACCATCACCAGGTCAGAAAATTTTGCTGCCCCATTGACAATCATCTTTTCCAAGTACGAACCTTATAAGGTATCCATGAACAAATCAACCAATTCTCTATTCGAAAGTGGCGGTTGAACACGAGCGGCTACCTCTCTCCATTTCTAAGCATACCCTCTGAATGACTCATTATCTGCTTAAGACAAGTCTTGCAAATGCATTTGGCTGGGAGCCATGTCAAGATTATAGTTGTATTGCTTCACAAAGGCATTGGCTAAATCTAACCATGATTGGATGCTACCACTCTGCAACTGCATATTCCAATACAAAGATGCCCCACTCAGAATGTCTTGGAAACAATGGATCATGAGCTTGTCATTGTGGGCATGATAAGTCATTCTTCGGAAAAACATCACCAAGTGTAGTTTTGGGCAGCTATCCCCTTTGTATTGCTCAAACTTCGGCATCTTAAACTTTGGTGGCAACACAAGGCCAAGTACTAGACACATGCTCGAAGCATTCAAATCAAGAGTATCACACCTCTCCAGGGATTTAATTTTCTCGTCCAACACACAGTATCTTTCATCATCAACAGATCGTGGGTCATTAGGTATCATCTTTGGAACTACCCCTTGGACATCTAGCACAAAGAATGCAAAACTGTGATAGTCTGTGGCATCAAGAGAAGAAGAATGTCCGTCTCGGACGATGGTACGCTCGTGTATAGCATGATTCTCAACAGGAATTCATACAGGTTGAGCTTGAGCAACATTGTTCACTAGAGGTGGAATGACATTCCCAATAACTGAAGACCTCTGAACATTGGCCTCTCCCCTAGTCATGGCTCTCATAGCTTCCACCAGTTGGTCCAACTGACTCTTCATCAATTCAACATCGGCCCGAGTCACAATCTGATTCTGGTCCCCTGAGTTCATCATTCTTCCAGAAGCTGATTCAAGTCCAATACAAAAGTCAAGAAATCAACTGCAGGCCGAGGCAAAGGATGGATGAGCTCACTGGTCTGGACTGGAGAAAGATATGCAAAATGATGCAAGATGTAAATGCAATGCAATAATATGAATGCAATAAGACATGGGATCAAAGCTTCCATATATTCTGAATAATCACTGTGATGTGCTGATGGCTGAATAAGTTCATAGGTCTGCTCTGAAGAGAATGCCGAAATACCAGAATATCCGAATAATCAGAATACCAGAATGCTAGAATATCGGCATAATCAGAATACCGACCTAATCAGAATACCAGGATGGTCAGAAGGTCAGAATACCATAATACCAGGCTGATGAGTCCACACTGATAGGAAAACCAGAATACCGGGTAGGTTGAAGGTCAAAGAAAGGCGAGGATCCTCAATATCACGGACTCTAACATGTGGGTACTAGAAAGGCGAGGATCCTCAATATCACGGACTCTCAGGTCGAGAAATGATGATACTTTCACCATTTCTGGTTTGGCATCATCATCAATCGAGGAGGCCTCAACTGGTTCCCCTAAAAAAGGATATCCTATAAGAGTTCCCAGCATTGGGTCCTCGGATTAAGAATGCGTAATGGGTTTGCCATTTCTGGTCTGCCATTATCACATCTCGGGAGGAGTACCGCAACTGAGTCCTCGGGAATGGTCACCAGAGTCGACAGCTTTCCAGGTTAACACTCCGAAATGCACAAGACGCGCAAATCAGAACATCTCCCAAGAAAACCTCGTCTGGGTGTGGATTTCGTGAAAACCAAACATACCAAGATGCTACATAGGCCACATTACTTTCCACTCTAGTCCTATGTGTGCACTCAAGCCTGTGTAATTGGCTTATCTCTCAGAACACCCAACCTGCCAAACAGAAAATCCAGTACAGCACAGCACAGTCCAGCATAATAATCAAATGCAATGCCATAAATACGGTAAAAACAGTAATACAGTAATATACAACAAATAAAGCACCACAAAAAACACCCAATGAAAACAACCAAGCGCTAGGATTGACTCGCAAAAGGGGTGGACCAGCAAGAGGTCAACCAGAGATTCTGGGTTCGATCCCCAGCAGAGTCGCCAGCTGTCGCTCCCGGGATTTTCATCCAGGTACAAACGCGAAAGTGGCGCGGAAACAGAGTCGCCAGCAATGTGTATTTATCCCAAGAAAGGGAAAGGAAACACTGCGTAAACCTGGGGGAAAGGAAAAGAGCATGGTCTCGCGACCAAGAGAAACGGGTAAGGGAGTCGGTTACGCGAGAGGAAGGTATTAGCACCCCCACGCGTCCATCGTACTCGATGGGATCCACGCTTGTTGTTATCGATCAAAGGGTGTCGTCATCTGGAGCTCCGCTGCTATTGGAAAGGAAAAGGAACAGGAACGAAAAAGAAAGGAGAGACGGAAGAAGAGGAAAAGAAGTGACTCGGTAAGACGTCCTCGGAGTCCTAGGTCTACGTATTCCCTCGTGCAATGGGAAAGTCAGAGTCAACATAGTTCGGACTACGGTTTGGGGGGAAAAGAGAAGGATGGTGCTCGGAGAGATCTCGCACGATCTCCTGCCTACGTATCCCGCTCGCACGCGAGAATCAGAGCCACGTAGTTCCCCTCACCAGGGATGGCTTCGCTTTGTTTGTGTTTTTTAATGGAAGATGCCAAGGTTCGCGTTCCAGTAGTTAGGCGTCACAGCTCGTTGTACGGAGTCTTAGGCATTTACATGTTTGCGGTAGAACGGAAGTGACGCATCCTTTACGAATGTAGTGAAAGAGATGGGAGGAGAATTGTTTGTTTTTGTCTTTTATGAGAAAGTGTTTTGATTGTTTTGTATTTATAACACATATTTCCTTAAAGTCTATGACGTAGGATCGAATGCCTCGCATATCGACCCAAGACGGGACGTACGCTAAACACTCTATGAAAGTGAAAGAAAATCCTCCACTATCTTATTTCCCACATGCAAGGCTCGAGGGCAATACATATTAATCCTTTATTAGATGTTTTTGCTTTTGTTTTGAGATGAGAAAGAGACTCAAGGGATTGGAAAACACTAAGGGGAATTCTATCCTAATGTTGTCATGCAAAGGTGGCCCTATAGTTGAGTTAAAGGGGAAAGACTACCTAACACTATCATACAATGAATAGTCCTATGTTATAGTTTCTAACCTATCTAACTTGAATAAGTTAGAATAGGTGTCCTAAGGAAGAAGAAAGCTAAGCTAACAACAAACAATGCAATAATATGAGATATCAAAGCAGATGAATAAAGAAAAGAAGAGGGATGTGATGAAGATCACATGAGCGTCAACATCGGCCGATGCGAGCTAATGACAATGTGTGGGGATTCGATTGCGGAACCCTATTCCACTTGGACCGACTCGATAACAAGAGTGATAAGGTTCAAAGCTTCAATCATGTAATGAGAGCTAAGAACAACACACTGGAATAACGAGGGTCAATTGCGAACCCTATTCCGCCAATTGCCTTCTTTGCGGTCTTACAAGGTGATATGGGAATGGAATGCCTCTTTAGAGGTCTTTAGACACAATATTAAACAAGCACAATCATGGCCTCACTTGAGGGCTTTCCATACAATCCTACTTATCATGGCATCGATTATTCCTACTTCTCATGGCATTTGAAAGCATTAAAGAGAAGTGAAGACATAAAAGGGAAACAAAATACTACCGCACGGATATAGATCTGAATTACAAGAAACTAACAGTAAAGAAACCCAGAGATCCGTTCGAACAAGCTAGCATCCACAAAGAAGTCAAGTTAGCAATTGCACGTCCAATATAAGCTCAAGTCGTCAGTGTGAAAATAAATCACACGTAATGTGTAAGTCAGATGCGACTACACAAATGCCCTGCACAAAATACAATCCAGACAAACAAACAAGACAAAGCATAACAAGTGCGTCGCAAGCAAAGCGGCATCCCACAAATAAAATGGAACACCAAGTGCATACTCGTCGTCGGGATCTCCACGAAAACCTTGCAAAAATACTCAACAAACACATTGGAAACCACAAAGAGGTGCAACCGGAAGTTGCACCTATGCATCATAACTCCAAATCATGCATAATGATGAGCACACAAGTCGCAAACATGCACCAGAACATGCATCTCAAACACGGGGCAGCAACGTCGCAATATCATAAATCGTGCATAAATTCGATTCGGAAAAGAGAAAAACCAATCACAATGATAATGTATGAGCAAGTAAGCACAAGTGTACATCAAATACAAGTCGACATGCAAAGTTCGCACGAAGCGGAGCTTAAAAGCGTCAAATCGGAAAAAACGCGTCAAAAATCACCGACTCGAAATTGAACAAAAATCGTATGGTTGACCGCAAACGTGCCAACGGACTCAAAAACGAACTCGGTTTGAATTAATTCCACTCGGAAGTGGGACTTTTAGGCCGATTTCGTCGCCTGGCAGTAGCGAAACAGTAGAAAAAAGTTGTTTGAAATCGGCTAAAAAGTCCACCTATAGCTCCGAAATCATCAACAAAGTCAAGTTACATTATTCACATTCGCAAAAACACGCCACGGTTAGGAAGTTATGACCAAAACACATAATCTCGACACATGGCACATGAACACAACAATTCAACAATTAAGCACAACGCAAGGTTCTCGACACGCGGCATAATTCACATCAACAATTCATCACCAACCTATCCTATTCCGGATTTGCACAATGTAACAAGCATGAATTCAAGAGTCGAGCAATTCAATGGATGTCAAATCACAACAATTAACTCTCCTAGGATTTTTGTCAAACACTTAGCATGCACCACTTATCATGACACAATTCCAACAAGAATTCACAATTTAATGCACCATAACAATCATTAGAATCACTTTATCACAACAAATGTTATATCAACCTTAATATTCAACAAGATCAATTAAACAATATTCACGTATTTTCAACAATTCTTTTCAAAATCAATTCAATGCAAAGTTCAAGAATCGATTAATGAATTATTCAAGAATTAAAGGATTAAAGTTCAAGAAACTAACCGAATGAAGAATCGACGAAGAAATTGCAAAGACGGAGGGAGGGAGAATGAAGCGCGTGATTGCGAAGAGGAGAGGGAGAGGAGGCCGCGTGGCTGGCCGGTGGGAGGCCGGAGTTCGGTCGGAAGTTGATCGGAGAAAGAGAATTGATCAAGTTGTCGTTGAGTTCTTGAACTTGTTCATGATGTTCTTGAATTTCTTGATGAATAAGTTGAAAACCCTCACTTTGATCATGGAGAGAATTGGAGTTTGATTTTAGAGTGTTTGTAATGAATAGTGAAGTTGGAGGGAAAAACACTTAGACTTGAATATATAGTGCAAGGGGAATTCGGTTGCGCCTGAAAATAAACTGCTCAATTAAAAAATAACTCTTGGCTCGGTGCAAATCTCTGACTCTACGTCTCACGTGAAAACGTCCGTGACGGACTCACGGTCGTAACGCTTCGAAAATGGACGCAATCGGATAAAAATTGAGTGAGTTGCGAGTTTTTGAATGGCGAGACAGTACTGAGTAAATCATCCGTTTTAAGCTTTTCGACTGTCTGCTACTCAAAAACGTGACAAGGTCATGCGCTCGGGAGCAAAATCTCGACTTGACTTTGTCAGAAAAGTTGTAAGTCTACGAGTTAGTGACCTCGTGTCCGAAAATGAGCTTAATCGGACAAACGACGAGTGAGATATGAATTTTCTCGTGAAACAACTCTCAACCATTTTCTTCGGTTCAACACGTCAGTTTTGCAAAATAAACAAAAACGACCATCTTCGGAGTACCGTTCGAACTCGAGCTTGTCTTCAATCTTGAAGAGCAAAAAATTTGTGAACCGTAGCTTCGAGAACGGATGCAATCCGATAAAAATTGACCGAGTTATGAATTTTCCAATATCTGACAGACAGTGAACTGTGCCAAAGAATTCTTCCAGTTATTCGCACTTTCGGGGTTCTTCCGTTTGGACCTGACTCATACTGAAGTTACGTTACGAAGATAGCATCAAAACGGAATTTTAGGCACCAGAACAGCATCAATCCGATAAACGAGCTGAGAGTTATGAATTTTTTAGTGACCGAAACATAACGGTTCAGCACTATTTTTCACTGTTTTTGCACTGTATCGACTCTGAAAACTCGCGTATTCAGAGATCTTCCTCAAAGAATCAGCCTTCGGTCCGAACATGAAAGTTGCATATAATTCCAATATGGAACTTTTTGGCATAGGAATAGCTCAGAACTGATGATCCAATCAGAAGTTAAGCCCTTTTGAATACCACTGACACAATTATCCAGCGAAACCGAAATTCCAGAAACAAATAATGCCCACCACTTTTCTTGATGAATTGACTTTCGAGCCGAACATAAAAGTTGTAGAGAATACCAAGACGGTTCTAACTGTTGAATATCCAGCCAAAACGAGTTCCAGAGCAAGAGTTATGAATTTTGCAAGTTTGCACAACAAACTGATTTTCTGCTCAAACTGTTCTGAATCGGCTGAAAACTTCAACTTTCTCTGAGATTCTTGACATGAAAAATTATGTTTGATAAGAGCATTGCTGACCCGGTGATTACGTAACCCGGAGAAATACTTTGCGCATATGTCGAGTGACGAAATAAACGTCTGTTGCAACCTGACGATGCTTGAACAGAGAACCTTGATCCCATAACCACAGAGCCAAATGATATGCATGTATGTGCCTGATGACCTAGCTAAAATGCAAATGAAGCATAAGCCACTGTTATAAGGTAATAAATAAGAGGGCAAATTTTGAGGTATTACAGGTACTAGAATAGGCTGGCAGTTAACCTTGCCTCTTTTGACAGAGCACTTCTTCTTGTATTGGTTTTGAGAACTTCGAGGAGAAACAATCGTTGGCGGCTGAGACACCCTTTTGGTAGACATCTGATGATATTCTGGTACAAGACCCAGATCAGATGCTGGCTGGTATGAAATTTCTCCAAAGGAAGATCCTTGGTATGGGAGAACCACAGAAGATGGCAAAGGATTATTGATTTGAATGCCCTGAGGTGTGAATGAGATCACATTGGAGTCAAGCAGAGCCTGAACCTTGTTTTTGAGCATTCTACAATCTTCAGTTGAATGCCTCTGTGCCCCAGCATGGTAGTCACAACGGGTGTCTGCGTCAAGGCCTGGCGGGTACGGAAAAGGCACTAGATCTATCTCCTCTGGCACTATCAATCCACCTTTGATTAAATCTGGTAAGAACTGGCGGTATGGTATTGGCAATGGAGTGAAATTCCTCTCTGGCTTTCTTGGCCTTTTTCGTGCATGCTGACGCGGCTGACGGCGGTCTGACCCTTGATACTGAGGAGGTCCTTGAGTTAGAGGAACCACAAGAGGCGATGAACTGACAACTTCTCTAGGAGTAACAGGGTGAGCATGCTCCTCTTTCTTTATCAGAGCTTGCAAAGTTCCCAGAACCCAATTCATCTGGCATTTGAGGATTCTGACCTTCTCTTTCAAGTCTTCTTGGTTTTTCAAAATTTCATTCATTGTCACCATTGTCTTGAATATGTGTGCTAGGTATCCCTTAGACATAGAAGAAGAAGAGACTCAAGACTGAGAAATGCAAATGAGATGAGAATGTGCATGCAATGCTAATGCAAGCCAAATGGTTTCAAGGAACTCAAAGGCAAGTTGCAAATATCCTTTTTTGAAAGCTGAAGAGTTTTGCTTTAAAAACCATGATCTTTATTGATTTCTGCAAAGGAAAGAACATCTGAGTTCTTTGAAACCAAAGGGATATCATGAATGAATGGATGTATGCACAAACGCACCTATACAAATAATCACATATATACAGGCAAATATAATGGGGGCCTAGGTTTGAAGATCATGAGCATGGGGCCATGGTCTAACCATCCCAACTGGTATGTACTATGGGTTTGTCATCTGTAGAACAGGTTCTAAAAAGTCCCAGAGTCGACAACCCATCTTTCGGATATTATCGACTTCCCGAATGACTCGATAGTCAATAATATTCTCAAGAGAGTCTCGTCTGAGTGTAGTATCACATAGCAACCAATTCGGGAATAGACTCCCTCATAGTCCTCGCACTACATCCTAAAAAGGCTAAGTGGGGTTTGGAGATAACTACAGTTCTCAGTATCAAGGGCACCTGTGTCGAGAGTAGCAAGGTTTTCACGAATAGACTCGTTCAACATTGACTAAACTCTCAAGACGGCCTCAACTGAGTGATGGTGTCTCAAATCAACTTTTTCGGGAATCGACTCCCTCAAAGCCTCCTTGAATATACCATCGTCCTATAATAAGTGCACTCAAGTCCAGGTTAGGACTTATCTCACCACTCAATAGTAGCAACCCTGCCAGACAGAAGATCCAAGTACAGACAGATATATACAGATATATAGATATGTACAGGTATAGCAAACAAACGTAAATAACAATAAACAAAACAAGGTGGGCTTAACCCTCAAGCTTTTACTCCCCAGTCGAGTTGTCGTTTCTGTTGCGGTGAGAATCGGATATCAAGCTATTAATTAACTTGAATCGCATTTCATTGAATTCACCACCGAGCTTTGATTTATCCAAAGGAAAGGGTAAAGTTCGAAGAAAACCCTAAGAGGATCTAGATTCGGGGGTTGGTTATACTAAGGGAAGGTATTAGCACCCTAAGTATCTGTAGTACTCTACAGGAACCTCTTATTTATGTTTGTGTTAAGTTATGTTTGCTTGCTAAAGGAATCTGTTAAGGGTAAAGGTAAAGATCTAAGGGTATGTTCACTAAGTTTGCTCGCCAAGACGTCGCATCTTGTGCCTACGTATCTAACTAAATAATTAGAGCAACCGTAATTCACCTAACTAAGGGTTTTGGAGAAACCATTGACTGTGGCCAAAGTTCCAATGGGAACGAGTGTGAAACTCGTATAGAGTTGAGGAACTCTCTAAGTCTACATTGTGAAATAGGAAGTGAATTATTCATGATGATGAGAATCACATAGAGTTTAAGAACTCTATCCTAGTTCTAAGTTGTGATGTAAATGGCTCTTAGAAGGGCAAGGAAAAGAGAGTACTATGAGGATAATACTCAAGTAGGGTTGAGGGTGATCCTTAGGAGGATTGGAAATGGCCCTAAGAAGACCAATGGTTAATGAGCTATCTATGACAATGAAGTCAATAGAGAGACTTTCCTTTGGAATAAAGGGAAACAACTTATAAACAAGAGTTGGATAAACAATATGATTTCAATGGTTCAAAAACAGTAAACATTAACCAACTGAAGTTTCACAGATGAACATGGATAAAGCAAAGATGACATTTTCCAGTTTTAAAGTCAGAGGCATGGTGAGTGATAAAGTCAAGGAATAGTTTTCAAATGAACATCCTCACATTGCTGCAAAATATTTCAGAGAAGAACTTAAACAGTTTCAAGAATCGGTTGATGATTTTTTTCACAAAAAAGGTTCAAGAATTAAACACAAAGCTAATGCACACTTTTGTTTTTTTAGTTTTTTAGAAAGACCATGGAAATACTACTATAAGAAAGAAATAAATAATAAGAAAATAAAACACACAAGGTGGCAGTCGCCACAACAAGGCATGGCAGGTGCTAAAATAATGTGGCAGGCGCCACATATGGTCATGGCAGGCGCCATGAAAGCCTTTGGGGGAGTGGTGGCAGGCGCCACACTTTATGTGTGGCCAGTGCCACATTTTCTTGTGGCAGGCGCCACAATATCCCTCCTTTTATATTATTATTTTTATTTTCTTTTTAAGTAACATTCATAAAACAAAACCATAATAAAAACCACTCACAAAATTTATTCAGGAATCAATAATAACATGATTATGATATTATGAAGATGAGATGAAACGGAAATGAAACGGAGATGTGAAGGTTACCAAGTGGAGACGGTCCACTGCCTCTTCACAAATATGTATTCGGAAAAATGGACGAACTATTTCTTCTTCAAAGTGAGGCAGCAAGGTTGGACGGTGGAAAACTCGAATCGAAAAACTCTTGTGACAAAACTCAGAATTATAACAGTAACTGAGGGAGAAATATGAAGAAAGTATTCACTATTTTTTCTGTGAATCTGGTGTGTTTGATACTGAAGATGGACGTCCTATTTATAGGAAAAAAATGACGAGCTTGCAGCATGCCGAGATTACCTTTTTTTCAAATCCTTGTGCAAATACAAGTGGTTGGTTCAAAAAGTCTTCATTTCAGAAAATAGGCTCAGAAGTAGATTGTGCTGAAGAGACGTGAACCATACTTTACTGAAATTTTTTTTTTATGTCATGATGAACTGAATCCACTTACCTGGCTTTGTTTAAAAAATAATGTTTAATTGAAACAAAATTCTGAAGTGTAGAAAAAAGTAAGGTGGCCAACGCCACATTTCCACATTATTTTCATGGCAGGTGCCACAAAATAATGTGGCAGGTGCCACACACTTAACATGGTAGACGCCATGGTTAAGGTGTGGTGGTGGTGGGTGCCACCTTAAGTGTGGTGGGCGCCACCACATCATTTTTCTTTTTTTTTTTCTTTTTTTTTTCCTTTTCTTTCTTTTCTTTTTTTCTTTTTTTTTTTCTTTTCTTTCTTTTCTTTTTTTCCAAATAAAATAAAATTCACAAGTGCCGATTCCTCGTGTCCTCAGTCAATGGTCAACCATATTAAAACTAGACATGGCTCGGATGCTTCATTTTGATCGAATCACATCAGAATCGGAGGCTCGATTTCTTCGGTCAAAACCCGAATTTCCTCAGGAATTCCAATGGAAGATCATTGAGGATCTTGCTTTTTCACTCTTTTCTAAGGCCCATATATGGCATCCAATGATGTCCAGTATCAGGTGGAATCATGTCCCAAAGCTTGGGAACATGCATTGATCAAAATCAAAGGCACTGGTTGACTGATGCTGATAAACCCTAGTTTTGAGTCACGGTGAATCTAGTGGTTCAAGGCACTTGTAATAAGAACCAAACACACTTGATTTATTGTTGAATGAGATCTCTTGATGATTCTTCAGGTTAAAGCCCTAATGCCACAACTCTTGACTAGGTGATTTCTTCTTGATTTCTCTTGACCCAAACTCATTAAGATCATAGCACATGACTTGTGGACTTCATAATTAGCCTCCGAGATCAGATGGTTGCACTTTGGAGTCTCAGATATCTTTCTTGAACAAATGGCTTCTCATAAGAATCTCACCCAAACTGGTGAACACTTGTGATGATTGTATGGAGCCAAAGAATGTCTTAGGAGACCTTTGAATTACATGAGAGTTTGGCCTATTGCCTTTTGTTCTCTTTCCTACGCCAACCTGGCTTTCACAAAAGAAACAAACTAGCAAGGTATAGTGGTTAGGTAACAAATGCACAGATGATTAATCCCTACTGTTGCACCCCAAAATTTGCTCTCCTAACTTTAGTACTAACTGGCTTATGTTTCATCTCATTTTGCATTATCATGTGTGCATATCATTTGGCTCTGTGGTTATGGGATCAAGGTTCTCTGTTCAAGCATCGTAAGGTTACAATAGACGTTTATTTCGTCACGCGACATATGCGCAAAGTATTTCTCTGGGTTACGTAATCAACGGGTCAGCAAAGCTCTTATCAAACATAATTTTTTCATGTCAAGAATCACAGAGGAAGTCGAAGTTTTCAGCCGATTCAGAACAGTTTGAGCAGAAAATCAGTTTGCTGTGCAAATTTGCAAAATTCATAACTCTTGCTCTGGAACTCGTTTTGGCAGGATATTCAACAGTTAGAACCGTCTTGGTATCCTCTACAACTTTTATGTTCGGCTCGGAAGTCAATTCATCAAGGAAAGTGGTGGGAATTATTTGTTTATGGAATTTCGGTTTCGCTGGATAATTGCGTCAGTGGTATTCAAAAGGGCTTAACTTCTGATTGGATCATAATTTCTGAGCTATTCCTATGCCAAAAAGTTCCATATTGAAATTATCTGCAACTTTTATGTTTAGACCGAGGGTTGATTCTTTGAGGAAGATCTCCGAACGCGCGAGTTTTCAGAGTCGATACAGTGCGAAAAACAGTGAAAAATAGTGCTGAACCGGTGTATTTCGGACACTAAAAAATTCATAACTCTCAGCTCGTTTATCGGATTAATGCCGTTCTGGTGCCTAAAATTCCGTTTATATGTTATCTTCGTGCCGTGAATTCAGTTTGGGTCAGGTCCGAGCGGAAGGACCCCGAAAATGTGAATTACCAGTGGGGTTCTTTGATGCAGTGCACTGTCTGTCAGATTTTGTAAAATTCATAACTCGGTCAATTTTCATCGGATTGCATCCGTTCTCGAAGCGTTGGTTCACAAATTTTATCATCTTCAAGTTCCAAGACAAGCTCGAGTTCGAACGATGCTCTGAAGATCATCGTTTTGGTTTATTTCGCAAAACGGAAATGCTGAACCGAAGAAAAAGGCTGAAAGTTGTTTCACGGGAAAATTCATATCTTACTCGTTTTTTGTTCAATCACGCTCATCTTTTGACACGAGGTCACTGACTCATAGATCTACAACTTTTCTAACAAAGTCGAGTCGAGATTATGCTCCGAAGAGGTTGACCTCGTCACGTTTTCGAGTAGCGGACAACAAATAAGCTGAAAAAAACGACTTATTCAGTGACGTCTTGCAGCTTAAGCGTATCGAACTCATTCGATTTTGATCGAATAACGTCCGTTCTTTTTGCGTTGCATCCGTAACTCAGACGCGGACAATTTCTTAAGAGGCTCAGAGTCGAAATTTTGTACCGGGCAAGGTGTTATTTTTGCTTAAGCTGCCGACAAGCTGGAATTTTACTGTTTCACTTTGTTTTTCATCACACTATATATTCAAAATTCTCTCATTTTCACAAACCCTGATGGATAATTCACAAACACTCAAAAATCAAACCTAAATTTCTCTCAAGGATCAAACAACAAGGTTTTCATATGCTCTCAAGAACATTCATCGAGTTCACCAATCTTCAAGGACATTCAAAGGCAAATTTCCAAATATCTCAAGATCTTTTTCGATCCGATCTCCCTTGGCCAGTCCACTGCCGCGATTTCCGGTCACCCTCCTCAACCGCGAGCGCCGCCGCGGATTCCTTCTCCGTACGCTTCCGACGTTTCTCTTCGGATTCCATCAATTCTTCCTCAGATTCACTTTCTGGTAATAATTCTTCACTTTAATTCTTAAATAATTGTTGAATTGGGTGAATTAGGATTTAATTGATAGTTGATTGTTAATTGAGATTATATTGTTGAACTTAATTTTCTTGTGATAAAATTGTGAATCAAACTTTGGATTAAGCTTTGCATTGGTGAATTAATTTGCGAATTGATTCTTGAATTGGTGAAATATGATTAAATCCGAAATTGGATAGTTATTTCGTGAATTGTTTGTGATTCTTGAATCAAATTATAGTTTTGATATTAATGGTTGTGGTGTTGTTCACTTTCCAAGAGTTGGATTTTGATTCCAGATAATTTGTTGTTGAATGATATTTAGTTTCGAAACTTGAGAATAGTGCTACCGGTGTGGTTTTGTTGATTTAATGTGAGTGTCGATGTTTGTGTTCATTTACTAATTCTTGTGCAATTCATGAGTTAATATAATTTCTATTCGATTCAAAGCATGGATTATTTCATTTTTGCGAACGAAGAGCTTGAATCGAATGAAATTATGTCAATTCTTGAATTTGGTTTTAATACTTGATGCTAGCTCATTTTGGTCATAACTTCCTAACCGTAGCATGTTTTTGCGAATGCGAATAATGTAACTTGACTTTGTTGATGATTCTGGAGCTGTTGGTGGACTTTTTGGTCGATTTCAGACAACTTTTTTTTACCGTTTCGTTACTGCCAGCCGACGAAATTGGCCTAAAAGTCCCACTTCCGAGCGGAATTAATTCACACCGAGTTCGTTTTTGAGTCCGTTGGCACGTTTGCGGTCAACCATGTGATTTTTGTTCAATTCTGAGTCGGTGATTTTTAACGCTTATTTTCCGATTTCGTGTTATTTGCCTCCGTTTGTGATGTACTTTGCATACTAATTGCTACTTGATGCATATTCATGCTTACTTAGTGATTTGTGTACTATCGCATTCATGTTTGCTTATTTCGGATTGACTCCATGTACATATTGTGTTTTGACATAACCATTGTCACTTTTCGTGCGATTTCTTGATTTGATATTGTGATACGAAAGTTGCGTTCGCTTGTTATTACTAACTTGTGTGCAAGGAATTTTTCTGAAAGAGTCTCCAATGGTGCTTATCCGCTGGGTGCTCCACTTTATTTGTTGGATACTACTTCGCGTCCGATGCGCTTTCTCTTTGTCTCTCATTCTTGAGACGTGCATATGTATTTGTGGTATTGTGTCTGGATTGCGTTTCTTGCAGGTGTACTGTCTGGTTGGGTGGTTGTGTCTGATACACACCACATGCCGGTTGTGATTTATTTTCACACCGACCATGCTTTGACGCTTATGTCGGATATACGATTTCTGACTTGCTTTGTTTGGTGATGCTAGCTTGCTCGAAGTATTCTGGGCTTCTTACTTTGTTTGCTTTTGCTACGGATTGTTATCCGTTTGGTATAGTTTCTTTTCCCTTTTATCTCATTCCGCACTTACTGCTTTCGATGCCATGAGAAGTAGGAATAGAGATGCATGCTTGGAAGTCCGTTCCTTTCTTTGGTCGGCATTCTGGAAAAGTCCTCAAGTGAGGCCATGATTGTGCTTGTTTAATATTATGCCTAAAGACCTCCAAAGAGGCATCCCACTCCCGTATCCCCTTGTAAGACCTCCGAGAAGGCAATTAACAGAAGGTAGGGTTCGCAATCGACCCCCGTTATTTTAGTCGAGTCGTTCTTAGCTCTCGTTACATGGTTGAAGCTTCGAACATAGCTTACTCTTGTTATCGAGTCCGTCAAGTGGAAGAAGGGTTCCGCAATCAAACCCCCACGCCTTGTCTATAGCTCGCATTGACCGATGCTGATGCTTATGTAATCTTATTCACATCCCCCTTACTCTGCTCTCCATGGTTCTCGATACCATTGGGTGAGTACCCCTATTTCCTATAGCTAGCTTGTTTGCCTCGGTTGATATGACCCGTTGGCTAAAGCTCCCCCCTTTTTACTTTGATTGTGTGGCATTGTTGTTGACTAACACTGTTTATTCCTTTGTTTGTTTTTAGTTCGTTTTGTGATTGATTCATCCTATGTTTACTTGTGTTCGTTCGCATGATCCCCTTAGGATTCCTAGCTCCACTTAATTTCTGATTAAGCCGGAGGTAGGAGAGACATTAGGCTTTCAATCCTTTGCATGCTAACATTAGGTAGTCTTCCCTCCTAATCCTCACTAACCATAGGTCACCCATGCATGATAACATTAGGACTCTTAGTTTCCCTTTAGAGTTTCCCTTGTGTCTTCTCTCTTCTCATCTCAAAACTTCTTGAAAACACTTAATAAAGATAAAGTGTATTGTGCACGAGCCTTAAGCGTGGGGAATGAGAAATGAGGGGCTTTCCCTCATCTTTCTAGAGTGCTTAGCGAGCTTCCTGTCTTGGGACGATTAGTTAAGTATTCGTCCCTGTGCCCTAGACTTTGGTGCAATACAAGTTATGAACTAACTCAAGTCACTTCTGTCTTAAAAAATACAAACAAACTTCAAACCTTTTTGTCCTTCGGGATTGTCAAACTAAAGGCTATTTTCAAAAAGGGCACGTTACTTTCCGTCTGAGTCGCAAACAGGCATCGACCCTAACTACTGGACGCAAACTTAGCATTGCTCATAAAAAACACAAAAAGAACTTGGTCCGAACTACGTTGACTCTGAATTCCCCATTGCACAATGGGGGGTACGTAGGCCTAGGACGTTGACGTCCTACCGAGTCTATCTTTGTTTTCCCCTTCCTCGTCTTAATACAGCCATAGATGATAGGATAACTCACCCTTAGAATAGATAACAAGCGTGGATCCCATCGAGTAAGATGGACGCGTGGGGTGCTAGCACCTTCCCCTCGCGTAACCGATTCCCGAACCCAGGTTATGGTTGCGATGACCATTCCTTTCCCTCTTCCTCAGGTTTATGCGGTGTTCCCTTTCCCTCTCTTGGGATAAATTTACACGGCTGGCGACTCTGTTTTTCCGCGCCACTCTCGCGTTTGTACCTGGATGAAAATCCTGGGAGCGACAGCTGGCGACTCTGCTGGGGGAAACTGGTTGACCTATGCTGGTCCATCCCTTTAGCGAGTCGATCCTAGCGCTTGTTTGCTTTTTTGTTGGGTGTTTATTCGTTGTGCTTTATTGTGTTGTATATTACCGTTTTACAGCTTTTACTGCATTGCATTTCATTTTTACTATTGTCATACTGGATATTGCTGTGTTGTGCTAGCTGTTTCTGTTTTGCAGGTTGGGTTGTTCTGAGAGATGAGCCCAATACCCAGGCTTGAGTACACCCTAGGACTAGAGTGGAAAGTAGTGGGACCTACGTGCCCGCTTGGTACGTTTGTGTGTTCACGAAATTCACAACCAGACGAGGCTATCTTGGGACGCATTCTGACGTGTGTGTCTTGCGCATGTTAGGGTGTCGATCTAGAGAGCTGTCGACTCTGGTGACCGATCATCGAGGACCTTAGTGGAAACATCCCTCTTTAGTGGTGACAGTGGCAGACCACATCCTGTGGCAAACCCATTCGCACCCGAGGGCCCACTTTGGAACTCGCATAGGATGGCCCCTATATTTTGAAGAGAATCAGTGGAGGCACTCCTCGATTGACGATAGTACTGTACCCCGAGGGATGAATGTACTATTATTTCTTGACCTCAGTGCCAGAAGCTGAGGACCTTCCGTTTTGGAGAATCAGTTGAGGCCTCCTCGATTGATGATGATGCCAAACCAGAAATGGTGAACGTATCATCATTTCTCGACCTGAGATCCCGGGATACTGAACATCCTAGTACCCACACGTGAGAGGGGATGGGTGTTTGTAGGTTTGCAGGTAACCGAAACCTTCAACCTACCCGGTTTTTCTGGATTTCTCATCAATGTTTGATTATCTGGGTTCCTGGTTATCTCAGTGGTTCGGTATTTTGGAATTCTAGTTTTCTGGGTTGTGGTTCTCGTTCAGTTGTTCAGTGCAGCAGTTGTCCAGTCTGTGTGGCATCCTTGATCCCATGTGTGCATTTGCATCATCATTTTTGCATCCTGACATGTTTATTGATTTGCAGGGCTGCATCCTAACTTTGAATCTGGTTTTAAAGACTATCAAGGATGAGTACTGAGAAGAGAAAGAACATCATAGTGTACAAGTTCCCATCACTTATTCTGGATCCTGTTCACAAGGTTGTTTCTATGGCAGAACCTGGGGAATTGGCACTTGTGGACTTTGATGACATGACGTAGTTCTTTTCCTCTTTGTTGTATTCGGATCACCGCCAGGCTTGTTGGTTGGGATCCATGGTTATTGTGTTCAGGCTTACTATCTTGGGTTATGATTATTGACAATTGGTTTCCTCTGGTTTTCTTAATATATGAGCAGAAGTCCTGTTATATCTTATTGTTAAACTGGAATCAAGGGGTGGATCGCCCTGCGAATTTCTCAACGTTCATTTGCATTTGCATATTCATAATCATTTTGCATAACAGGTGTTTATCTCTGGCGTTCTTACTTGGTTCTCCTCCTCAGTACAGGATTGCAGATCAACACATTCACAGGTATTCTACCAGACAAGATCAAAAAGGGCTTATGGATCAGCTACAAAATGAGATGACTGAGATGCGGACTCGCATGAACCAATTCATGGATTTGATGCAAGGGGCTGCGCAAGGCCAAGAGCAATTAAGAACTGTTGTCCAACCACTGATTGCAAGGATTGATGACGAAGCTATCCTTCATGGAGGAGTTCATACTGGTGTTACTGGTACTAATGTTCAGAATGGCCCTCCGGGCGGAGGTATTCCTGTTTCTGGTGTTGTGATCCCTCCGGGCGGGGCTGAAAATATCGAGGGAGGTGGTATTGGTGTCTGTGCTACTCATGGCCGTCAGTTTGATGATATTCAAGATGATGCATTCTCTGTGCCAGGTCGGGATGCTGGTTCCCAGATTGACACTGATCAGAGATTCAGGTTGATTGAGGAACAATTGAGGGGTGTTGTAAATCAAGATTCTGTGGATATGGATTTGGAAGATTTGGGGCTGGTTCCAGGCGTTGTTATCCCGCACAAGTTTCAGACTCCTACCTTCGAGAAGTACAATGGTATGACTTGCCCAAGGACTCACGTCAGGGCATACACGAGTAAAATGGCTGCTCACGCGAAGAACGAAAAGTTGATGATGCATTGCTTTCAAGATAGCCTATCTGGGGCATCCATGGAATGGTATATGTAGCTAGAGAGGAAAGACGTTCGTAGTTGGAGAGAGCTGGTAGGGGCATTTATTAGACACTATCAATATAACACTGATATGGCTCCCAATCGTACACAGCTGCAGAATATGTCTCAAAAGAGCAATGAAAGCTTTAGAGAGTACACCCAGAGGTGGCGCGAATTGGCATCCCGAGTTCAAGCTCCGATGTTTGAAAGAGAGCTCGTTGATATGAGAAATTATTATGAGAAATTGGTTGGATGTTTGTCAGCTGGATTTTCAGGTCTTGTATTGGCAGGAGAAAGAGTTGAAAACGGCATCAAAACGGGAAAGATTCAAGTTGCTCCCGGCTATTCTGAAAATGCGAAGAAATGTTACAGGGGAGAAGAAGGAGAGACTAATGTCGTTCAGTACCAACAACCTTATGCTCCTTAACAACAGAAGTATCAGCGTCAGAATCAGCATAGGCCACGCAACAATTTGGAAAGAAGGAATGCTCCTTTTCATCCAGTTCCCATGTCGTACAGTCAACTCTTGCCACACCTGGTTCGAAACTCATTGGTGGAGCCTAAGACTTTGAAGCCTGTTCCAGAACCATACCCTCCGGGGTACAATCCCTATGTGCAATGTGGATATCATGGAGGATCTATGGGGCACTCAACCGAAGATTGCAAAGCCTTCCAAGTCAAAGTGCAGCAATTGATTGACAAAGGGTACATATCATTTCCAGAAGGAGACTTGGTTGTGCATGTCGACCTCTCATCTGTTTGAAGACTTCAAGGGTCGTCTCCTAAAGCCAGTAGTCCGAGCGGAGTCAAGTCTTCTCAACAACTACAGTCATCAGTTTCTTTACTGCATTTTTATTTGTAGTTTTTCATTTCTCGTTAAAGCATTGTATGCATGTAAAAACTTGTTTGTTTTTAATGACGATCATAATACAATGAGCATGTTTTCCTTGAAGTAATCCATTCGTGTTCACTCTTAAATGTTTATATGCACTGCAATACCAATTTTCTTGTCTAGAACTCTCGAGGGAGGATGATGAGACGAAAACGCAAAATCTCTGGTCGTATGTTCAAGGATAGAACCCTGTTGAGGATGTACAGGCATTGTTTCAAACCCCTAAACACTGGAGATATAAGGGAGATAAACCCTCGTTAACCCCTTTGAGCCTTGGAGTAGGAGCTTCTTTCGTACGAAAAAACCCTCATACTTAACCCAGGGGCAGGGTAGGCGTCAGTTAGTTTGACCAAGCGTTCAAATTTCAAGGAGAGTGTGCATCTGAGGATCCATTACCTTCTATCCCACCATCAAGAGGTCAAGAGATGTCAAACCACAATGTTTATCCATCAACAATCAAGGAGTGGGGCAGTCACAACCCTTTTCAAGCAAGTAAGACAACCAGTGTCACATGCTTTGTTCAAAAGGGGAATAAAAAGAAAGCCCGCTAAGTCGAAACTTGAAAACAAGCGACTTAGGCAAAAGTTAGGGCATCCCGCTGGACTTCAAAATCCAAAAACTCAAAAGAGTTAGTCCAGGCAAAAATTAGGGATCAAAAAAGAAAAAAGGCAAAAGAAAGAAGAAGCGAAGAGGATTACAAAAGGAAATCCTCGATGAGAACAAATTCGTGTGATTACAGACACAGAAGATAAAAAGGGGTGACCGCCATTCCAAAACTCCCTTAGGTGCCAAACCATTAGTGGCATAGGTTCCTTAAAGATCATAAACCTTTTGAGAGATGAGCGTTTGTGTCAGATTAACTGAACATAAGACTGGAGAACATCACGAAGAGTGGGTGGGCACCGATAAATTTTGAGCCATAAATCCTTTTTTCTGAAGCCGTAAACCAGACCACGTTACAACCCTTAAAAGTCCTAATTGAAACAGGGTTTATTCCAAAAGCGTACTGCAACAGGATAACGTTCCTGACTCCTACGAGTTGTGCTAATAAGATTTGTTGGTATTGCATGTGCGCATTATTTTTCCATTCAAAAATCAAGGTCGCATCCCAGCTAGTGATTCGTTCACAAGGCTTGGCGACGCATTTTCAATAAAGCTTCAAGGTTAACATGAGTGTTGCATTAGAATTATCATTCTCATAAATAACTTGTTCTATTTGCATAATGTTCCTAAGCATCAATGCAGCTTACACAGTGAACGTCAGTCAAGAAGCTTGATCCTGCCAAGTTGGGTTGCTTGAAAATTCTGAAGGACAATCATATCAAAGGGCATGCTGCCAAGAGACTCAGTGTAGATTGGGCTCTCCCCAGTAAGTCATGTTAAGATGTAGCCAATCTGGGGCAGTCACGTCGAGAAATCTCTCCGAAATTCAGTTATTCTAAGATCAGGGGCAAAGTCACTTCAAAGCTCGTATTAGGGCAGGCCACCTCTAGAGCATGGGAGATTGTCCACTCCTGAAAATGGTTAATTGAAAACACCTCCTTAAGGTTCAAGACACTAAAGCATAGTATTTTTAAGTCATTACGATCCCTTTTCGAGGTAATGTACTTCATGGATTATAAAGACTGGGGCAGTTATGTCAAGATAAGATAAATCTCTCCAAGAGTTTGAAGACCCTGGGGCAGTGCGAACGCCCGATCTTCTATAAAATCCTCTTGAGATGATTTCTTCCATTAGACCTGGTGGTCTGGGGCAAGTGAAAAGTTCAAAGAGCCGCTTATGACCATAAAGACAAGTCAGGTTGCAGGGCAACAGGATTGTACATCCCCAGCAGTTGGCCCTCCCCAACATTGAGATTGCTCCTTTCCCAGCAGGACAAACTTTCCTCAGCAGAGCATACCTTCCCCCAGCAGGAGACTTGGGAAGTATTTTCTCTGGATCAAGACGTTATTTCCCCACAGAATCAGGGTGTTCACTTCCCCCATCCAGTCAGGAAGCACGCTCTCACCGACAATGTCATATTCTAGTCTCCAGCAAGGTGGGAGTAAAGTCATTCTCCCCACCAGCAGGCTGAGTTCAGCAGTATCCCCAAGCAGGATGGTATTATGGACTGTTTTCCCCGAGCAGGATGGTATTATGGGCTGGCATCCCCCAGCAGGTTCTGAGCCCAATTGGATATTAGCAATCTTCAGTAACAGACTTCCGGTTCCGTTATTGGCGTTCATTCTCAACTCCCCCAGCAGAGGAGAAATCTCAGGTTTTGGATGTTACCTTCAGTGAAAGACAGATGTGGCCCCCGATAGTTCTTTCGGTATTTCATCCCCAGCAGAAGTTGTTGATCCAAAGAGTCAATCAGTATGATCCTTCTCGGCAGAGTTCTTGGATTCAGAGGACAATTTATTTTTGTCGTCCCCAGCTGAATTGGTCTTTTCTCTCTAGCATTTATTTTGCTGGAGGGACCCTTTTTGCATATCATAAGCATTTGCATTGCATCCTCAAACGCGTAGCATTTCCACTTCGTGTGGAGCATTACGGCAAAATTCAAACATTTGCATTCGAAGCATAAGCCAGGTTTGATGCTTTCCTTGCCAGTTCTTTTCCTCAGCAGAGATGGCATGACTCAGGAGATTTTGGAGGGATGCGTTCCTCATACTTGTGCTCCCCGGCAGAGTCTTTTATTTAGACTTCTCCTTTCCCCGACGGAGTCGTCTTATCTGTGGATCGTGAGTCCGTTAGAAGTTTGCCTTTATTTGGCCATTCTCTTTTGGGAAATCCAGTTCTCGTCTGGTAGTCAGTGCTCGTCTGACTTATTTGGTGTAAACCCAGTTCTCGCCTGGTAGTCAGTTCTCGTCTGACCTATTGTTGTGGTAGTCAGTTCTCGTCTGACTTATTTTGTAAATCAAGTTCTCGTCTGGTAGTCAGTTCTTGTCTGACTTACTTGGTGAAACCCAGTTCTCGTCTGGTAGTCAGTTCTCGTCTGACTTATTCTGTAAATCCAGTTCTCATCTGGTAGTCAGTTCTTGTCTGACTTACTTGGTGAAACCCAGTTCTCGTCTGGTAGTCAGTTCTCGTCTAACTTATTCTGTAAATCCAGTTCTCATCTGGTAGTCAGTTCTCGACTGACTTATTTGGTGTAAACCCAGTTCTCGCCTGGTAGTCAGTTCCCTTTATCAGCAGGGATGACATTTATTTTGCTAGTTCTCTTTATCAGCAGAGATAGCAATCCTTTGAAGATTTCCTTAGTCAATTCCCTTGATCAGCAGGGATGACATTTATTTTGCTAGTTCTCTTTATCAATAGAGATAGCAATCCATTGAAGATTTCCTTTGTCAGTTCCCTTTATCAGCAGGGATGGCATATTTCGAGATTCCTTTGTCAGTTCTCTTTATCAGCAGAGATGACATAACCTGGGGGAGTTTTGTTTCACATTATCCTCGGCGAAGTCCACTTTATGTTGGTTATCATTTGCGGGTTCAATTGAGGTTGTATTCGTTTTTTGTGGATGCGGTTGAGGTCGTATTCATATTTTCTTAGTGGGTAGAGTGATTGAGGTCAGTCTTCCTTTGCGGGTGCAATTGAAGTTGTATTCGTTTTGTGGGTACGATTGAGGTCGTATTCGTATTTTTTTTGTGGGTGGAGTGATTGAGGTCAGTCTCCATTTGAGGGTACAATTGAGGTTGTATTCATTTTTTGTGGATGCGGTTGAGGCCGTATTCGTATTTCCTTTGTGGGTGCAATTGAGGTCGTATTCGTCTTATTTTTGAGGGTATGGTTGAGGTCATATTCCTTATTTTTCAGCACGCTCCATCTCGTTATTCTCACCATTAGCAAATTTCTGGGGCTCTTTCGGTATTCAATCCCCGTGTATCCTGGAATGTCTGAGAGCTGTCGCTACCATACCTTCAGGACCAAGTTGATTGAATAGGGGCAGCTGTTGCACCCCAAAATTTGCTCTCCTAACTTTAGTACTAACTGGCTTATGTTTCATCTCATTTTGCATTATCATGTGTGCATATCATTTGGCTCTGTGGTTATGGGATCAAGGTTCTCTGTTCAAGCATCGCCAGGTTGCAACAGACGTTTATTTCGTCACGCGACATATGCGCAAAGTATTTCTCCGGGTTACGTAATCAACGGGTTAGCAAAGCTCTTATCAAACATAATTTTTTCATGTTAAGAATCTCAGAGGAAGTCGAAGTTTTCAGCCGATTCAGAACAGTTTGAGCAGAAAATCAGTTTGTTGTGCAAATTTGCAAAATTCATAACTCTTGCTCTGGAACTCGTTTTGGCTGGATATTCAACAGTTAGAACCTTCTTGGTATCCTCTACAACTTTAATGTTTGGCTCGGAAGTCAATTCATCAAGGAAAGTGGTGGGAATTATTTGTTTATGGAATTTCGGTTTCGCTGGATAATTGCGTCAGTGGTATTCAAAAGGGCTTAACTTCTTATTGGATCATCATTTCTGAGCTATTCCTATGCCAAAAAGTTCCATATTGAAATTATCTATAACTTTTGTGTTTGGACCGAGGGTTGATTCTTTGAGGAAGATCTCCGAACGCGCGAGTTTTCAGAGTCGATACAGTGCAAAAAATAGTGAAAAATAGTGTTGAACCGGTGTATTTCGGACACTAAAAAATTCATAACTCTCAGCTCGTTTATTGGATTGATGCCGTTTTGATGCCTAAAATTCCGTTTAGATGTTATCTTCGTGCCGTGAATTCAGTTTGGGTCAGGTCCGAGCGGAAGGACCCCGAAAATGTGAATTACCAGTGGGGTTCTTTGATGCAGTGCACTGTCTGTCAGATTTTGTAAAATTCATAACTCGGTCGATTTTCATCGGATTGCGTACGTTCTCGAAGCGTTGGTTCACAAATTTTATCATCTTCAAGTTCCAAGACAAGCTCGAGTTCGAACGATGCTCCGAAGATCATCGTTTTGGTTTATTTCGCAAAACGGAAGTGCTGAACCGAAGAAAAAGGCTGAAAGTTGTTTCACGGGAAAATTCATATCTCACTCGGTTTTTGTCCGATCGCGCTCATCTTTTGACACGAGGTCACTGACTCATAGATCTACAACTTTGATAACAAAGTCGAGTCGATATTATGCTCAGAAGAGGTTGACCTCGTCACGTTTTCGAGTAGCGGACACCAAATAAGCTGAAAAAACGACTTATTCAGTGACGTCTTGCAGCTTAAGCGTATCGAACTCATTCGATTTTGATCGAATAACATCCATTCTTTTTGCGTTGCATCCGTAACTCAGACGCGGACAATTTCTTAAGAGGCTCAGAGTCGAAATTTTGTACCGGGCAAGGTGTTATTTTTGCTTAAGCTGCCGACAAGCTGGAATTTTACCGTTTCACTTTGTTTTTCATCACACTATATATTCAAAATTCTCTCATTTTCACAAACCCTGATGGATAATTCACAAACACTCAAAAATCAAACCTAAATTTCTCTCAAGGATCAAACAACAAGATTTTCTTATGCTCTCAAGAACATTCATCGAGTTCACCAATCTTCAAGGACATTCAAAGGCAAATTTCCAAATATCTCAAGATCTCTTCCGATCCGATCTCCCTTGGCCAGTCCACCGCCGCAATTTCCGGCCACCCTCCTCAACCGCGAGCGCCGCCGCGGATTCCTTCTCCGTCCGCTTCCGACGTTTCTCTTCGGATTCCATCAATTCTTCCTCAGATTCACTTTCTGGTAATAATTCTTCACTTTAATTCTTGAATAATTGGTGAATTGGGTGAATTAGGATTTAATTGATAGTTGATTGTGAATTGAGATTATATTGTTGAACTTAATTTTCTTGTGATAAAATTGTGAATCAAACTTTGGATTAAGCTTTGCATTGGTGAATTAATTTGCGAATTGATTCTTGAATTGGTGAAATATGATTAAATCCGAAATTGGATAGTTATTTCGTGAATTGTTTGTGATTCTTGAATCAAATTATAGTTTTGATATTAATGGTTGTGGTGTTGTTCACTTTCCAAGAGTTGGATTTTGATTCCAGATAATTTGTTGTTGAATGATATTTAGTTTCGAAACTTGAGAATAGTGCTACCGGTGTGGTTTTGTTGATTTAATGTGAGTGTCGATGTTTGTGTTCATTTACTAATTCTTGTGCAATTCATGAGTTAATATAATTTCTATTCGATTCAAAGCATGGATTATTTCATTTTTGCGAACGAAGAGCTTGAATCGAATGAAATTATGTCAATTCTTGAATTTGGTTTTAATACTTGATGCTAGCTCATTTTGGTCATAACTTCCTAACCGTAGCATGTTTTTGCGAATGCGAATAATGTAACTTGACTTTGTTGATGATTCTGGAGCTGTTGGTGGACTTTTTGGTCGATTTCAGACAACTTTTTTTTACCGTTTCGCTACTGCCAGCCGACGAAATTGGCCTAAAAGTCCCACTTCCGAGCGGAATTAATTCACACCGAGTTCGTTTTTGAGTCCGTTGGCACGTTTGCGGTCAACCATGCGATTTTTGTTCAATTCCGAGTCGGTGATTTTTAACGCTTATTTTCCGATTTCGTGTTATTTGCCTCCGTTTGTGATGTACTTTGCATACCAATTGCTACTTGATGCATATTCATGCTTACTTAGTGATTTGTGTACTATCGCATTCATGTTTGCTTATTTCGGATTGACTCCATGTACATATTGTGTTTTGACATAACCATTGTCACTTTTCGTGCGATTTCTTGATTTGATATTGTGATACGAAAGTTGCGTTCGCTTGTTATTACTAACTTGTGTGCAAGGAATTTTTCTGAAAGAGTCTCCAATGGTGCTTATCCGCTGGGTGTTCCACTTTATTTGTTGGATACTACTTCGCGTCCGATGCGCTTTCTCTTTGTCTCTCATTCTTGAGACGTGCATATGTATTTGTGGTATTGTGTCTGGATTGCGTTTCTTGCAGGTGTACTGTCTGGTTGGGTGGTTGTGTCTGATACACACCACATGGCTAAAGCTTGTTTGCCTCGGTTGATATGACCCCTTGGCTAAAGCTCCCCCCATTTTACTTTGATTGTGTGGCATTGTTGTTGACTAACACTGTTTATTCCTTCGTTTGTTTTTAGTTCGTTTTGTGATTGATTCATCCTATGTTTACTTGTGTTCGTTTGCATGATCCCCTTAGGATTCCTAGCTCCACTTAATTTCTGATTAAGCCGGAGGTAGGAGAGACATTAGGCTTTCAATCCTTTGCATGCTAACATTAGGTAGTCTTCCCTCTTAATCCTCACTAACCATAGGTCACCCATGCATAATAACATTAGGACTCTTAGTTTCCCTTTAGAGTTTCTGTTGTGTCTTCTCTCTTCTCATCTCAAAACTTCTTGAAAACACTTAATAAAGATAAAGTGTATTGCGCACGAGCCTTAAGCGTGGAAAATGAGAAATGAGGGGCTTCCCCTCATCTTTCTAGAGTGCTTAGCGAGCGTTCTGTCTTGGGACGATTCGTTAAGTATTCGTCCCTGTGCCCTAGACTTTGGTGCAATGCAAGTTATGAACTAACTCAAGTCACTTCTGTCTTAAAAAATACAAACAAACTTCAAACCTTTTTGTCCTTCGGGATTGTCAAACTAAAGGCTATTTTCAAAAAGGGCACGTTACTTTCCGTCTGAGTCGCAAACAGGCATCGACCCTAACTGCCGGACACGAACTTAGCATTGCTCATAAAAAACACAAAAAGAACTTGGTCCGAACTACGTTGACTCTGAATTCCCCATTGCACAAGGGGGGTACGTAGGCCTAGGACGTTGACGTCCTACCGAGTCTATCTTTGTTTTCCCCTTCCTCGTCTTAGTACAGCCATAGATGATAGGATAACTCACCCTTAGAATAGACAACAAGCATGGATCCCATCGAGTACGATGGACGCGTGGGGTGCTAGCACCTTCCCCTCGCGTAACCGACTCCCGAACCCAGGTTATGGTTGCGATGACCATTCCTTTCCCTCTTCCTCAGGTTTATGCGGTGTTCCCTTTCCCTCTCTTGGGATAAATTTACACGGCTGGCGACTCTGTTTTTCTGCGCCACTCTCGCGTTTGTACCTGGATGAAAATCCTGGGAGCGACACCTACATGTAAGTACAAAATGTTATGACATATAAGGGGTAAAATTTGGGGTACAACAGCCAGCATAACTTGAAGAATTTGGATCCATACCCATCCCCACCTGGGGATTTCAAGTCACCTATGCCATGCAGAGCGTCTTCAATTTCTTTAACATTGATAGGTCTCACTAGATAATCTCCCTGCTCTATAGTGAGTTGGTTACCCCTTCTCAGAGCCTTAATATCTACATGATTGAGCTCCTGACTATTACAACCCATTAGGTTACCATAGTACTCCTTTACCTCATGAGAAATATCTGCTTGAGTTGTTAGAATAGTGCCATCCAGTTTTTGAATCACCCTCATGCTTTTGGAGTTGTGCCTAGCCTTCAAATAAGCATGGAAGAAAGTAGTATTACCATCACCCATTTTTAGCCAATCAATTTTTGTTTTTTGCATCATCATTGTCTCCTCTATCTCATTCTAGTTTATGATCTCCTCAGTCAAATGCTTCACTTTTTCTATCTTGGCAGCATCCATCCTGTGATTTCTCAAATCAGCATAAGCCTTATCAAGGTCTTGTTTAGCAGAGATTATTTTTTGTTGAATATCTGTTGTATGTTTATTCAACTTCATCAGAAGTGGTTGAAGTCTTTTCAACTTGTGCCAAAGCCTCTGCATAGGTATGCCTCTTGCAGGTTCAACCCAACTCTTATTCACAGTCTCATAGAAACCAATAGCATCCCCCCGACAGTTATTGAATTTGAAGTGTTTCTTTTCCTCACATTTCTAGGTTCAGACACATATAGGACAACATGGTCTGAGACATGAGGTGGAAGGATGTTCAAAATAGTCTCATTATACTCTTGGAACCAAGCCACATTTGCCAAGACTATATCTATACGAGAGTAAATAGGGCTCCCAACCTACTTGTTGGACCATGTAAAAAACTCAGCAGAGCTATCCATTTCACACAAGCCAGTATTAGTCATCATAGTCTGCAAGTCTCTATATTCAGCTTCTGTCACAGTTTTCCTACCACTCCTATCATGGCTATTGGCAACATTATTAAAGTCGCCAATGGCACACCAAGATCCCTGTTGATTACTGTGTAACATCTCCATATCTTTCCAAAGAGTTTTCCTCCTCTCAAGTTGGTTGTGAGCATATATAGCTGTCAGCCAGAACTTGAACTTACCAGACAGTTCATAGACCCCACAATGTTGTATTGACTAAAACTACCCTCATATCTAATATCCACCTTAGTATCATCCCAGGCTATCCAAATTCTACCATTCCCATGACAGTTATAGTTATCAATATAATTGCCTTTTAAATGGACCTTTTTCCTTATATTAGCAGCCTTGTTTTCCTTCACCCTAGTTTCAATTAAAATAATAATAGTTGGTTGTAGCTTTAGGAGATGGGAGCTGATCTCCATTAGCTTACCAGCCTTGTTAAGCCCCCTCACATTCTAGGAGACTAACATGGACCCCTGTCATAAGGACCTTGTGGGGTATTCAAATCCCTCAAAGCCTCAAATCCATTCAAGCAAGAAACAAACTTAGATGATTCACCAAATAAGATACATTTCCTCTATCTCTTGATGGTTTACTGATAGCTGTCCACTTGCCTTCATTGTCTTCATTTCTAATCCTAGGTCGCACTGTAGGTGTGGATATCTCAGACACATTCTTTTCTTGAGGTGTTATAGCTACAGTCTCTTTCTCTTTTATTGGAACATTTTGCTTGACCCTCCAAACTTTTTGCTTTTGTGCAGCACCACATTGATGTCCAATTTTTTGGCATTGATCACAAAACTTTGGTCTCCATTCATACTCAATGGGTTGTTTTCCCTTCCTCCCCAAATTATCTGTGATTGAAATTTCATCTATTAGATTTTGTGTGTGAAGATGACTGGTTTATACCTGAGTGAATCGCACACTCAGAGATACAACAGAGTCGCCACCGAACTTTATTTAGTCCCAAAGGACAGGGAAAATATCGATAAAACCCAAGGGGAAGAGAACGGGAACGGGGGTCGGTTATGCGAAAGGAAGGTACTAGCACCTAACGCATCCGTCGTACTCGACGGGAACCATTTCGCTTGCTTCTAGGCTTGGATGGGTTATCTATCTAAATGCTTCTAACTAAAAGAAATGAGAAGAGAGAAAGGGGAATAAGAAAAGAAAGAAAGTGCTCGTGGAGGAATGTGGCCCTCGTGCCTACGTACCCTCATAGTGCAATGAGGAAATTAGAGCATCGTAGTTCATGGAACCAGGGGACAGAAAGGAAAAGAAGAAAGGGAGAAGGAAAGAAGGGTGGAAGTGTGCTCGCCAAGACATTGCGTCTCGTGCCTACGTATCTGACGTTCAAAAGAACGCAGAATCAGAGCTTCCGTAGTTCGGGGAACTGAGACGAAAAAGGAAAAGGAAAGGAAAGTGGTTTCAAAACCAAGAGAAAAATAAAGAAGGAGATTCCACTGGGGATTCCAAAGAAATGGTGTCAAAACCAAGAAAGAAGAGCAAAAGGTAAAAGAGAGTATTCCACTGAGGAGTAAGAGACTAAAGTGACCGTGCAAGAAACAAGAGAGAAATGGTGTCAAAACCAAGAGAATAAGAGAAAAATGGTGTCCAAACCAAGGGAAAAAGGAGTAAGAGAGAAATGGTGTCCAAACCAAGAGAATACAGGGTAAAGAAAGAAATGGGGTCCAAACCAAGAGGATAAGAGATAAAGAAAGAGATGGTGTCCAAACCAACCAAGAAGAGGATTAAGATTCTGTGGGGAAAAGAAGTTTTAACAGATAAGAAATGTGATCAACCAAAGAACGGGTGTAGAACCGATCAAAGGTCGCGACCCAAAGGACGGGTATAGGACCGAGCAAAGGTCGTGACCCAAAGGACGGGTCTGGGACAGAGCAAAGGTCGTGACCCAAAGGACGGGTGTGGGACCGAGCAAAGGTCGTGACCCAAAGGACGGGTGTGGGACCGAGCAAAGGCCGTGACCCAAAGGACGGGTGTGGGACCGAGCAAAGGTCGTGACCCAAAGGACGGGTCAAGGACCGATCAAAGGTCGTGACCCAAAGGACGGGTGTAGGACCGATCAAAGGTCGTGACCCAAAGGAGTTCGGTAAACTAACTGAACAAACAGTACTCAACCGAAGAAAGGGTATTTGAACCAAAGAAAGGTTACTAACCCAACGATGCAAGTATTCGAACCAAGAGGAGGTTGCCAACTGCTGGGGATTCGGTGTTTACAGACGGACTGTGATTAACCGAAGAGAAACGCGAGTGATTAACCAAGAGAAGGTGATTAACTCAAAAAAAGGTTCAATATTTTAACTGACGAACTGTGGTTAACTGAAGAGACGGGTGATTAACCAAGAGAAGGTGATTAACCCAAGAGGTTCAGTACTTTAATAGACAGATTGTGATTAACTGAAGAGAAACGGGTGATTAACCAAAAGAAGGTGATTAACCCAAGAGGTTCAGTATTTTAACTGACGGACTGTGATTAACTGAAGAGACGGGTGATTAACCAAGAGAAGGTGATTAACCCAAGAGGTTCAGTATTAACAGATGGACTGTGATTAACTGAGGAAACAGATGATTAACCGAAAAAAGGTGATTAACCCAAGTAGAGCTCAGTATTAACAGACGGACTGTAGTTAACTGAGTAAGAGAGCAAAATTGGTGTTATAACTGACAGACAGTGGTTAATCAATCAAATGGAGAAGAACCAAAAGAAGGTGGCAAACGCCAGGGGACTTACAGTTTTAACTGACAGACTGTGATTAGCCGCAAAAAAGAGATTGAGATTCTTCAGGGGAATCAAAAGGCAATGATTGATTACAAGAAGAAAGGAGTAATGAAATAAAGAGAGATTGCTAGCACAAGAATAATGATCTTAACCAAGAAGGATGGTGATTGATCAAAAGGAGAGATTGAAAGAGATATGAGTGATCAATGATCGACTCGATTGGGGAAGAAGATACACTACAACCTGGAATTAGAGGTGACTAAGCCAAGCACAGGGTCATTCGTCCCCTACCTGAAATAGTCAGAATGAGAGTAGGAATTCTCCCTTCTCATTCTTTCTCTAACACATAGAGTGTAGCACAGAAATTGAAACGGACAGCATAACAACTCTAAATTGTAAAGTGCTCCAACGTGTTGTGAAGTGAACGGCGTAACTACTTCAGTTTGTACAGCGCTCCAAAGTCGTGTATCGGCCGTTGTATGAATCTTTAACTCCGTGGGAGGAAAAGAGAGAAAAAAGCTCTAAAGGAAGCCTAAAGAGAGGGAAAGGGAAGGATCAACTAATCGAAACATGGTTTCGATCAATTAATCAAAGGGAAATGATCATGCCAACAATTTTCCAAAGAGAATGGAAAATCATTGAAGCAAAAGGTGTAAATTATTGATTATACATGATTAGATTTGCTCAATATAGAACAAATATAATGTGATCAAGAATTGAAAATGCAAAACAGTGCCATACAAATATTAGCATGTATCACACATCAAGTGTCAAGTGATCAAAAATTGTGCAAAAATTAGCATGTTCAAACAAATATCAAGAACACACATAATTGCAAAAATTGATAAATCAATCATTGAATTAATGTAAATATGCTTTAAACAGAGGTTAACAGCATTAAAAACATCCATAAATATGAAGCATATCAATCCATGGAAGTTAGAATGAGAAAGCATGGTAAACACACTTGAAAAAGCATGAAAATGACATTCTGGTTCAGTGTTAATCGGTTAACCATATGGTTAATCGGTTAACGGCTTGAAAATCAGCCTTTTTGGTGAAAAATGAACTGGTTAACCGATTAACCAAATGGTTAACCGATTAACATTGTGACAGTGGCAAAAATAACAGTAAAAACAGCTTTTCAAAAGTAGTTTTCAACACATAATCACTTATCCAAACTTCCACATGCTATGGTATGATTTTGTGCACGAAAATTACATCATGTAAGTGTAAATAAACACAAATTACAAGCATTAATCATGGAGATTAAAAATCAAGCAATTGCATGATAAATTAAACCGAAAACGATCGAAATTACGTCGTAAATGCGCGGAAACGATCGAAACAGTGAGTAAAGATCTACCAACCTACAAGCCAGAGGTTTGGCTTGGTAATTATTGTGAATGAAATGTAGCGAGAAAAAGCCAAGAAAACCAGAGAATTCTGCTATTACACTTCGATCCGCGGTGAAACCGAGCAAACTTCAACGAAAACTCAAAAATGCGAATTATCACCAAAGAAGCTTGAAGCAAACACTTAAGATGAATTCCAAAGCTTATAGAACTTCCGAAACTCAAGTATAATTGTAGAATGATGAAGATAATCAAGAAAACCAGAAATTCCTCAATTGCATTTTGAACCGTAGCGAAACCGAGCAAACTTCGATGAAAACTCCGAAATGCGAATTATCACTTAAGAATCTTGAAGTGATCACTTGAAATGAATCCAAAAACTACTGAAGCTCCACAAAATCTAGTAGAATGGAAAGATGATGAAGGTTAAGCTCAAGAAATAATCACTTTCAATGTGAAAAGTGATTATTCTTTAAGAATTAAGAGCTTTTGTGAGGTTTGGTGAAGAAGATGAAGAGGAATGTGTAGAAGTTGCAGAAAAATGCAGAGGAGAATGAGAGAATTGAGAGTGAAGAAAGTGTGAATTTGTGTGAATGATTGTGGAGGGTTTGCAAAATGGTGAAGCTTTGTTTAAATAGAGTTTAAGTTTGGAGTGTGAGAGGTTTGGACTTTGGTTTGGAATTAGCTTTGGGAAGTTTGGAGTTAGGGTTGGAGTTAGTTACACTTGACTCACCGAGTCAAGGTAGTTAACTCGGTTAGTTAGGATCAACTCGGTAACAATCCCAAGGTGAGCTTCATCATCCAAAGGTTGATATGCTTGGAAACAAGGAACATGGTGCACCTAATTTAAAGTGAAGTATATAATAAATGTAAGGGAAATGTCTTGAATGGTCTTGAATTGTCTAGAATGTTCCACACAATGCTAGAATGGAATAGACCAAAAGAGTGTGGAGAGAGTTGCTGAAATATGATGGAAATGCTGAATTTTTGCTGAAATAGCAGGTGTTAATCGATTAACCAACAGGTTAACCGATTAACAGTTGTTAAAAAGTTGAATTTGGCACTGTAAAAGTGTGTTAATCGATTAACCAAATGGTTAACCGGTTAACCAGTCAAAAACTTGCCCAATTTTGCTTGAAAAGGTGTGTTATGACCATGGTTCCGATTTCCGACCTCTTGCTTTGATAAATAGGCATAAAAACCCTTGTTTTTTTTGCTTGTGTTGATGATGTGATGACTTTGTGAGGATGCGATTAATCGGGCTCGAAAAACCTAAATATTCCTGCAACAAAATCATAGAGAAAAAATGCGAATGCGTATGCTAGCGATGCGAGTGCACATGCTTATGCAAAAGAAAAAAAGGAGGTCAAATTTTGGGTTACGACAGCTGCCCCTATTTAATCCACTTGGACCTGAATGTACGAATTGTGCTAGCTTTTCGATGATTCGAGGTAGAAGGGGATTAAATAAAAGAGTAGCTCAAAAATTTGGCCGTCGGCGACAAAAGAAAGGTGCAAATGCTAAGAATGTTTGAAGCTTGGCTGAAAATCTGCTAGGGAGATGAATCAGGCCAAAAGAAAGGGAGTATGCTTGATGCATATGCTATGTATGTGTTACTCTACATGATGCTGGGTATCATGCAATGCAAGGATGCGAGATAGGATGCAGTGTTGTAAGTTTGTAGGTGCTGGACGGACCAGAAAGGTTTTGGACGGACCAAGGAATTGAAAAGGTTCTGGAAAGGTTTGCTAGACGAAAACTAGATTTTGATTGGGACGCATGTTTAAACCTGTATGGTGTAATGCTCCAACTTGATGAATATGTTATGCGTCTAAGGATGCAATGTTATGCGGTGATGATTACTATATGCAGAATGTCGGTGATTGGGTATTGAAGAGATGTTAGATATGATCGGACTTAAGTTAAGACTTCATGCTATGCCAAATGAATGATATACAAGAGTGAAGCGACATGATCAACACATGAGAATGGTCTATGCAATGGTTTCTGAGAATATGTCAAGTGTTTTTGTTGCGGGAGGCGGAATAATTAAGGTTAGGGTGTAAGCCCTAAAGACGTGATTCATCGACACCTACTTCAGGATCAGCAGTTGTTGATGCCTCATTGCTCTTGCCTCGAAATAGGGGGAGAACCTGTACCTTGGTAGCCTGTCTCTGCCCCAATCTGTTGGGTATCTGCATGGGTTACCCCAGTCACAAGGTATGAAACAGTTGTGTCACAGGATGATCTTGATTTGACTTTCCCCAATGTATCAGAACAGTATGCCCCTGATTAACTGTCTCTTGGGGAGGTCGACTTCTTGTGCTCTTGAGGTGGCCTGCCCCAATGTGAGCTCTGAATTGATTTTGCCCCTGGCTGATCGATCTTTAGAGGAATTCCCCTGACCAAATGAACATGGAGGGATTTTTCGAATCTCGTCGTGATTGACTCGGATTGACTGTATCTCGAAGTGGCTAGGCCCAATGGAGTTTTCCAGGCGTTTTACCCCTTGAGGTGATCACACTTTCCATTATGGAAACTTTCTTGATGTCAAGTGCTTGTTTGTAGGTAAAAAGTGTTTGTTTTGAAAATGATAATGTTAATGCCATGGATATGTCAGTTTTGAAATCCAAGTATGTTCACTAAGATTATGACATATAGTGAATGAATCACCATTTAGAATTCCATGTCAGTATCAGCACAAATGATAAGCAAATCTTTGGGAGTCAACTTTGACACGATTTTACTGTCGTATGCTTTCGAAATAAACCCTGTTTCAATTAGGTCTTTTCAGGGTTGTAACGTGGCCTGGTTCATGGTTTAAGAAAGAAATGATATAAGGCTCAAAATTTATTTTAACCCACCCAATCTCCTTGATGTTCTCCAGTCCTACGTTCAGCTAGTTTGACACAAGTGTTCACCTTTCAAAAGGATTTTGAATGGTTTATGTGATGGTGGAGGAACCAACGAGGTTTTGGATTGGCAGTCACTCGCCTTTTGTTTTTGTCACATGTGATCACACGAACTTGTTCTTATTGAGGATTTTTCTCTTTTGATTCATTGTTTTGTTCTTTTTGTTTTCCCTAATTTTTGCATAGACTGATTATTTTGAACTTGCAGTCTACCGGGATGCCCTAATTTTTGCCTAAGTAATTTGTTTTTGAGTTTTTGACTTAGCGGGATTTTATTATTTTGCTCCTTTTTTTTTGTGATTTTGATTTTTTTTTCTCTCGAACAAAATCGTGTGACATGTGTTTGATTTGTAGGGTGAGTTGTGACTACTTCATTCCTTTGGTTGGTGAGGGATAATCGTTGTGGATTTGTGATTTTTCCGACCTTTTGCGAGGGATAGGATGTGGTTGATCCACATATGGGATGCTCCTCTTTTGAAATTTGAACGCATGGTCAAACTAACTGAAGACTACCCTGTCCCTGGTTAAGATTGAGGGTTTTTTTGTGTACAGAAAGAAACTCCTACTTCAAGACCCAAAGGGGTTGAGTAGGGATTATCTTCCTTACGACTCCAGTGTTTGGGGATTTGAACAAATGCCTTACATCCTCAGCGAGGTTTTATTCAAAGCATACAGACAGTGATCTCGTCTTTTTGATTTCATCATTCTCTTTTTGATTTTGCTTGATCAAATGTGTGATACTGATAAAAAGTATGAGTGAACACGAATGGATTTATTCAAAACATGCATATTCATTTCATTGTTATTGTCATCCGAAAACAAAAAAGTTTTACAAATGAACAATGCTTGACAAACAAAAGAGATTACAAATGGGAAATATGGAATGACATGATGATTGCCGATGTTGAGGAAGTGCTCACATGCTTATTCAAGGGATTCTTTTGCGATCTGGCCCTTACACGGACATAGGATTCCCGTTCACCCACAATTTCTCACCTTGAATGGTTAAGTGCTTATTGTCAATCAACTGTTGGACCTTAGCTTTGAAAGCGTTGCAATCCTCAGTCGAATGCCCAGCTGGCCCAGCATGATATCCGCATTGCACATTGGGATCATAACCAGGTGGGAATGGTTTTGAAGGTGGCTTCAGAGCTTTGGGAATCACCAGCGAGTTCTGAACCAGATATGGGAGAAGTTGAGTGTACGTCACAGGAAACCGATCTAGAGGAGCATTCCTTCGTTCTAGATTGTTCCGGGGCTTGCGTTGATTCTGGCGCTCTCAGCTTTGGGCTTTCTGATTATGAGTCTGAGGAGGCTGTTGATATTGGGCTGCAGCAACATGCGAGAGTGAATAGTATGACGTAGGAGCCAGAGGTGCTTGAGGATGAACCTGACGAGTAGCGTATCGCGGTAATACTTGAACAGGGTGCATCAATCAAGGATTAACTGCATGATTAACCGTATGACCAAAATGGATCCCATACGGAGTGTAGGGTACCCCAGGATAAGCAACTGGAGGTGCGACAGCAGCAGGTGCCCTAGGATAGGCCAAAGGCGTTCCAGAGTTAGCAGACTGAAAACCTTGGTAGGGGTATTGCCCAACAGGTTGAACAGCTAGAGGAATCTGCACATGAATAGGAGGACCTCTATTCTCAGCTTCGGCAGATGTTTCAGCAATCACAGGTGCAGACTTCTGGCAAGGCTTCTCTGTAAAGCAAAGCAATTTTTGATCAAGGAGCTCTTGGACTTTGTCCTTAAAGATGACACAGGCTTCTGTGGAATGCCCTACATATCCAGCATGGTATCCACATGTGGCATTAGGATCATGTTTAGGATGATAAGGAAACTTGGCCGGCTTAATTTCTTTAGGAACAGTTGCCCCAGCATGAATCAGAATAGGCAGTAGATGCGTGTAAGTCACGGGAATTAGATCATGACGAGGACGTCTCCTCCCTTGATTTTTGTTCCCTTTACTGATTTGCTTACGCTTTTGTTTCTGATTGCCTTGAGTGGTCTTCTGCTTAGACAAGGGGTGAACCGGAAGATTGCTTGCATCCATATTTATGACCTTATCCACTTTTGGTCCATTCTGGGCTTGTTCATTAATCACAACCTGATCAGAGGGGTTCATTGCCATACTGTCCAGAAGTAGTTCCATAACCGTTTCAACCTTACCTTCCTTGCGCACCGTGCTCTCATACCCAACCTGTTCCATGATTCTTTGGCTTTCAGCATCGGAGAATCGTTGTCTTTGGACTGATGAAGGGAAGAAAGTGAGCTTTCTCTGGTTTGAAGGTATCCAATGCAAAGGTATGTATGCATATGTTGTTTATGCAGGCGGAATGCAAATGAGACATGCAACACCCAATGATGCAAAGGCTAGATGATGCAAAAGTACCACAAACACATGGTGATGCAATAACTCAAGCTCAAAAGTTC
This sequence comes from Lathyrus tuberosus, assembly GCA_022829125.1. Classification (NCBI taxonomy): domain Eukaryota; kingdom Viridiplantae; phylum Streptophyta; class Magnoliopsida; order Fabales; family Fabaceae; genus Lathyrus; species Lathyrus tuberosus. The sequence goes on from JALAZF010000381.1 coordinate 5,178,716, forward strand.
GGCATACAGGATGATGCAAAATAGTATGCAATAACATTATGCAATAATGTAAGTTAGGAATGCAACATCTTCTGGATAATCTGCCCATGTAGCTCTAGGTAGGTGAGAAGATCTGACGTGCGTGAGAGAACAAAGGTATGAAGTGGCTTGTTTTCCTACAAAGAACCCATCCCCCTCACAGGTGTGATCTAGACACAACAAGGTAGTCCCTAGAAAAGGTGGCCCAAACCATAGGACTCAGAATGAAAATCCCCCGCCGTAGTGAATTCTCATAGGACGGAAGTATTCTCAAGTGAATCATGATCTGGGATGTGGCTCTCGTGATAACCCAATGTGCAAAACGCAGGCCTCACGACTATCCACGTTCTAGCCTATGTGTATGCTAGGCCCGGTGTTAGGACCTTTCTCTCCAATAATATCTACTCATCCCAACAACAGCAGAAAATAGCAGATATCCAGAATATGCAGTATATGAATATTAAAAGCAGTAAAGAAATGCAATAAATAAACATAAAGCTAAAGCATAAAACTAAAGCTAGTAAATTGCAAAAGATAAACACCCAAGAAAGCAAGAAAAGCAAACAAAACTAGGCGAGACCCCAACTTGCAAGCAAGCTGAGTCCCCAGCAGAGTCGCCAGCTGAAGATGGATGGTTTATACCTGAGTGAATCGCACACTCAGAGATACAACAGAGTCGCCACCGAACTTTATTTAGCCCCAAAGGACAGGGAAAATATCGATAAAAGCCAAGGGGGAAGAGAACGGGAATGGGGGTCAGTTATGCGAAAGGAAGGTACTAGCACCTAACGCATCCGTCGTACTCGACGGGAACCATTTCGCTTGCTTCTAGGCTTGGATGGGTTATCTATCTAAATGCTTCTAACTAAAAGAAAGGAGAAGAGAGAAAGGGGAAAAAGAAAAGAAAGAAAGTGCTCGCGGAGGAATGTGGCCCTCGTGCCTATATACCCTCATAGTACAATGAGGAAATCAGAGCGTCGTAGTTCATGGAACCAGGGGACAGAAAGGAAAAGAAGAAAGGGAGAAGGAAAGAAGGGTGAAAGTGTGCTCGCCAAGACATTGCGTCTCGTGCCTACGTATCTGACGTTCAAAAGAACACAGAATCAGAGATTTCGTAGTTCGGAGAACTGAGATGAAAAAGGAAAAGGAAAGGAAAGTGGTGTCAAAACCAAGAGCAAAATAAAGAAGGAGATTCCACTGGGGATTCCAAAGAAATGGTTTCAAAACCAAGAAAGAATAGCAAAAGGTAAAAGAGAGTATTCCACTGAGGAGTAAGAGACTAAAGTGACTGTGCAAGAAACAAGAGAGAAATGGTGTCAAAACCAAGAGAATAAGAGAAAAATGGTGTCCAAACCAAGGGAAAAAGGAGTAAGAGAGAAATGGTGTCCAAACCAAGAGAATACAGGATAAAGAAAGAAATGGTGTCCAAACCAAGAGGATAAGAGATAAAGAAAGAGATGGTGTCCAAACCAACCAAGAAGAGGATTAAGACTCTGTGGGGAAAAGAAGTTTTAACAGATAAGAAATGTGATCAACCAAAGAACGGGTGTAGGACCGAGCAAAGGTCGCGACCCAAAGGACAGGTGTAGGACCGAGCAAAGGTCGTGACCCAAAGGACAGGTGTGGGACCGAGCAAAGGTCGTGACCCAAAGGACGGGTGTGGGACCGAGCAAAGGTCATGACCCAAAGGACGGGTGTGGGACCGAGCAAAGGTCGTGACCCAAAGGACGGGTGTGGGACCGAGCAAAGGTCGTGACCCAAAGGACGGGTGTGGGGCCGAGCAAAGGTCGTGACCCAAAGGACGGGTGTATGACCGATCAAAGATCATGACCCAAAGGACGGGTGTAGGACCGACCAAAGGTCGTGACCCAAAGGGGTTTGGTAAACTGACTGAACAAACAGTACTCAACCGAAGAAAGGGTATTTGAACCAAAGAAAGGTTACTAACCCAAAGATGCAAGTATTCAAACCAAGAGGAGGTTGCCAACTGCTGGGGATTCGGTGTTTACAGATGGACTGCGATTAACCGAAGAGAAACGCGAGTGATTAACCAAGAGAAGGTGATTAACTCGAAAAAGGGTTCAGTATTTTAATAGAAGGACTGTGGTTAACTGAAGAGACGAGTGATTAACCAAGAGAAGGTGATTAACCCAAGAGGTTCAGTACTTTAACAGACGGACTGTGATTAACTGAAGAGAAACGGGTTATTAACCAAAAGAAGGTGATTAACCCAAGAGGTTCAGTATTTTAACAGATGGATTGTGATTAACTGAAGAGACTGGTGATTAACCAAGAGAAGGTGATTAACCCAAGAGGTTCAGTATTAACAGATGGACTGTGATTAACTGAGGAAACGGGTGATTAATCTAAAGAAGGTGATTAACCCAAGAAGAGCTCAATATTAACAGACGGACTGTAGTTAACTGAGTAAGAGAGCAAAATTGGTGTTATAACTGACAGACAGTGGTTAACCAATCAAAGGGAGAAGAACCAAAAGAAGGTTGCAAACTCCAAGGGACTTACGGTTTTAACGGACAGACTGTGATTAACCGCAGAAAAGAGATTGAGATTCTTCAGGGGAATCAAAAGGCAATGATTGATTACAAGAAGAAAGGAGTAATGAAACAAAGAGAGATTGCTAGCGTAAGAATAATGATCTTAACCAAGAAGGATGGTGATTGATCAAAAGGAGATGTCGAAAGAGATATGAGTGATCAAGGATCGACTCGATTGGGGAAGAAGATACACTACAACCCGGAATTAGAGGTGACTAAGCCAAGCACAGGGTCATTCGTCCCCTACCTGAAATAGTCAGAATGAGTGTAGGAATTCTCCCTTCTCATTCTTTCTCTAACACACAGAGTGTAGCACAGAAATTGAAACGGACAGCATAACAGCTCTAAATTGTACAGTGCTCTAACGTGTTGTGAAGTGAACGGCGTAACTACTTCAGTTTGTACCGCGCTCCAAAGTCGTGTATCGGCCGTTGTATGAATCTTCAACTCCGCGGGGGAAAAGAGAGAAAAAAACTCTAAAGGAAGCCTAAAGAGATGGAAAGGGAATGATCAACTAATCGAAACATGGTTTCGATCAATTAATCAAAGGGAAATGATCATGCCAACAATTTTCCAAAGAGAATGGAAAATCATTAAAGCAAAAGGTGTAAATTATTGATTATACATTATTAAATTTGCTCAATATAGAATAAATATAATGTGATCAAGAATTGAAAGTGCAAAATAGTGCCATACAAATATTAGCTTGTATCACACATCAAGTGTCAAGTGATCAAAAATTGTGCAAAAATTAGCATGTTCAAACAAATATCAAGAACACACATAATTGCAAAAATTGATAAATCAATCATTGAATTAATGTAAATATGCTTTAAACAGAGGTTAACAGCATTAAAAACATCCACAAATATGAAGCATATCAATCCATGGAAGTTAGAATGAGAAAACATGGTAAACACACTTGAAAAAGTATGAAAATGACATTCTGGTTCAGTGTTAATCAGTTAACCATATGATTAATCGGTTGACGGCTTGAAAATCAGCATTTTTGGTGAAAAATGAACTGGTTAACCGATTAACCAATTGGTTAACCGATTAGCACTGTGACAGTGGCAAAAATAACAGTAAAAACAGCTTTTCAAAAGTAGTTTTCAACACATAATCACTTATCCAAACTTCCACATGCTATGGTATGATTTTGTGCACGAAAATTACATCATGTAAGTGCAAATAAACACACATTACAAGCATTAATCATGGAGATTAAAGATCAAGCAACTGCATGATAAATTAAACCGAAAACGATCGAAATTACGACGTAAATGCGCGGAAACGATCAAAACAGTGAGTAAAGTAAGATCTACCAACCTACAAGCCGGAGGTTTAGCTTGGTAATTATTGTGAATGAAATGTAGCGAGAAAAAGCCAAGAAAACCAGAGAATTCTTCTATTACACTTCGATCTGCGGTGAAACCGAGCAAACTTCAACGAAAACTCAAAAATGCGAATTATCATCAAAGAAGCTTGAAGCAAACACTTAAGATGAATTCCAAAGCGTATAGAACTTCAGAAACTCAAGTATAATTGTAGAATGATGAAGATAATCAAAGAAAACCAGAAATTCCTCAATTGCACTTCGAACCGTAGCGAAACCGAGCAAACTTCGACGAAAACTCCGAAATGCGAATTATCACTTAAGAATCTTGAAGTGATCACTTGAAATGAATCCAAAAACTACTGAAGCTCCACAAAATATAGTAGAATGGAAAGATGATGAAGGTTAAGCTCAAGAAATAATCACTTTCAATGTGAAAAGTGATTATTCTTTAAGAATTAAGAGCTTTTGTGAGGTTTGGTGAAGAAGATGAAGAGGAATGTGTAGAAGTTGCAGAAAAATACAGAGGAGAATGAGAGAATTGAGAGTGAAGAAAGAGTGAATTTGTGTGAATGATTGTGGAGGGTTTGCAAAATGGTGAAGCTTTGTTTAAATAGAGTTTAGGTTTGGAGTGTGAGAGGTTTGGACTTAGCTTTGGGAGGTTTGGAGTTAGGGTTGGAGTTAGTTACACTTGACTCCCCGAGTCAAGGTAGTTAACTCGGTTAGTTAGGATCAACTCGGTAACAATCCCAAGGTGAGCTTCATCATCCAATGATTGATATGCTTAGAAAACAAGGAACATGGTGCACTTAATTTAAAGTGAAGTATAGAATAAATGTAAGGGAAATGTCTCGAATGGTCTTGAATTGTCTAGAATGTTCCACACAATACTAGAATGGAATAGACCAAAAGAGTGTGGAGAGAGTTGCTGAAATATGATGGAAATGCTGAATTTTTGCTGAAATAGCAGGTGTTAATTGATTAACCAACAGGTTAACCGATTAACAGCTGTTAAAAAGCTGAATTTGGCACTGTAAAAGGGTGTTAATCGATTAACCAAATGGTTAACCGGTTAACCAGTCAAAAACTTGTCCAATTTTGCATGAAAAGGGGTGTTATGACCATGGTTCCGATTTTCGACCTCTTGCTTTGATAAATAGGCATAAAAACCCTTGTTTTTTTTGCTTGTGTTGATGATGTGATGACTTTGTGAGGATGGGATTAATCGGGCTCGAAAAACCTGAATATTCCTGCAAAAAAATCATAGAGAAAAAATGCGAATGCGTATGCTAGCGATGCAAGTGCACATGCTTATGCAAAAGAAAAAAAGGAGGTCAAATTTTGGGTTACGACAGTGTGATATCTGCTTCTACCAATAACCTCGCATAAGACACTCGCAGCTTGTGCGTAGTACATTCGCCTGTGACCAGAGGGGATCCTATGGCGCTTCCTATCTTGTTGAGGCTTTTTGCTCCCCATAGGTGCAAGGGGAGTTGAGGTAACTTAACCCAGATTGGCATGGTTCTCAGTAGATCTGTTTTGAGGTTAAAATCAGGTCGCCATTCTATAATTATCATCGGGAAATTTTGTATCGTGTAAGGTCCCTTCATCAACACAACTTCCATATCATCATAAGTCTTGAACCGGAGGAGGAAATAGCCCTCATCATGATAGTAAAGCTCTGGGAGATGGACGAAATTCCACGTTTTCACCATAAAATTTTTCATCATATTCATACTTATATCTTCACCATAAACGTATACAATGAGGGCATTTTCCCAAAATTGTAACTCTAACACACCATTCACGACCTTAGGGGCAACATATTCCATGGCTCTTCCCTTTGTCGGATTCCTGTTCTCGCTGATTACATCCACCTATAACTTTCGATTTTCCACTTTCCCATTATGGTCATTGGTTCGGGTTTTCTCCGTCGCATGCTCGCTTCCTTCCCATCTTCAGTCTTGTTAATTTCCGAGTCACCTGTTTCGTCTTGCTTCTCTTAATCCACCACCAGTTGGACCACCTGTGGTGAGGGTTGGGTTGGCACCAGAGACACCGTAGCTTTAGGACGCCCCCGAGACCTCTTCGCACTGGCCATTCAGGATCACTTAATTAATTATAGTTGTTGGCGTGTTGCATTGGTTGCATAGATCTAAGCAACTTACTTTTGGCTACTAGTTTCATGTGTATTTATGTCTTACATAAATATCTATATTTATGTCTTTAAAAAATTAATTTATATAAATTAATGATTAAAATTGGTAGTAATTTATTTTACTTTATCTCTTACATAAATATCTATATTTATGTCTTAAAAAAATTAATTAATATAAAATATATTTGATTTTTTTGGGACAAATTTAATTATTAAAGACATTTATTAGCAATTAATTTTGTTTTTGTGGGGGCTTAGAGCCCCTTAAGGATGCACGTAAGTCCGCCCGTGTAACTTGTAAGATATATTTTAGTGTTCTTTACTCTCTACATTTACTTTGTAGTATGTTTATTTTTACATCTGTTTTAAAAAATTAAGAACATCATTACTAACAATAATAATCGAGAAAATTTCAATAAAATCGGATAATCTAATTCATCTTTTCTTAGATTATATTTCAGACATACACTTTTATCCCGCTTACTTTCCATAAATGTTGCAAGTCTTTTGGTTCCTAAAGGTTGCAAATAAATTGAATTGTAAGTTCAGTTGTGTTTTGTTTAAATATTTGGGATCCAAAAGGAGATAATCCAATAAGATTGTGTTTTTAGAAGCATGTAGATTGTTAAAATTGTGTAATTCGTCTTTAAGTGGTTGTTTGATTGTCTTAACAAGTTGAATGCCTAGCTTGTCAGTTTAACGCTTTTCTTTGTTCAAAACTCTTTCAAGTACTATTTATTAAATTGAGTTTTTATTTTAAAACACTTTTATGGGAAGAGGGTGAGTAGTGAGGCTAGAAAATTCTATCGAGTTAAATGGGACAAAATGTGCTTATCCAAATAAAATGGCGTGTTATGATGTGAAATGTTTTAATTTGGTTTTATTAGGCTAATGGTGTTGGAGATTGAGAGTGGATAAGTGAGGATTGTGGTTTAAAGCATTGCCTGATAAATATGATTTAGATTGCAGTTGGATGTTGGCATAGACGGTGAAATTTAATGTTTGGTGGAGATATACTATTTAGTTAAGATATGTGAAAAAATATAGTGGTAACATTTTTCACGCTCATGAAACCACGTAAGATATAATTTTTGTTGTTTTATAAAGGAAAATAATATATATATATATATATATATATATATATATATATATATATATATATATATATATATATATATATACTATTTAGTTAAGATATGTGAAACTGAAACCACGTAAGATATAATTTTTGTTGTTTTATAAAGGAAAATAATACATATATATATATTACGTGGTTTCATTTTCACATATCTTAACTAAATAGTGTATATATATATATATATATATATATATATATATATATATATATATATATATATATATTTGTAGCCGAGTTGTATGGTCGGCCAAGACTAGATGTGAGTTCGGCTATGAAAGCAAGAAGGGTCGAGTAACACCAAGAGTTAGGCAAGAGTCATTTACAACCCGGGCTGGTCAGGGAGCCTGACTCCCATCAGCCGAATTCCTACGAGGCCGGGTACTATACCCCATTAACCCGACACCAACGTCGGTCATGAACTCAACAAGATACACCAACAGTTGTAACGGTGGTGTCGCTCCCAGGATTTTCATCCAGGTACAAACGCGAAAGTGACGCGGAAAACAAAGTCGCCAGCAAATGTATATTTATCCCAAGAGAGGGAAAGGAAACACCGCATAATCCTGAGGAATAGGGAAAGGAATGGTCATCGCAACCATAGCCTGGGTTTGGGAGTCGGTTACGCGAGGGGAAGGTGTTAGCACCCCACGCGTCCATCGTACTCGATGGGATCCACGCTTGTTGTCTATTCTAAGGGTGAGTTATCCTAAAATCTACGGATGCACTAAAACGGGGAAGTGGAAAACAAAGACAGACTCGGTAAGACGTCGTCGTCCTAGGCCTACGTACCCCCTTTGTGCAATGGGGAATTCAGAGTCAACGTAATTCGGACCAAGTTCTTTTTGTGTTTTTTATGAGCGACGTTAAGTTCGCGTCCGGCAGTTAGGGTCGATGCCTGTTTGTGACTCAGACGGAAAGTAACGTGCCCTTTTTGAAAATAGTCTTTAGTTTGACAATCCCGCAGGATAAAAAGGTTTGAGATTTGTTTGTATTTTTTAGGACAGAAGTGAGTTGAATTAGTTCGTAACACACCTTGAACCAAAGTCTATGACACGGGAACGAATGCGTCGCATGGTCGTCCCCAATGGGACGTATGCTCAACATTCTAGAAGAGAGAACGGGGACCCCTCAATCTTGATTTCCTATATTTAAGGCTTGTGTGCAAGGCAAGTTGACCTTATTAAGTATCTTAGAAATTGTTATGAGATGAGAAGAGGGACTCAAAAGAAAAGAAAAACACTAATGGGGACTCTATCCTAATGTTATCATGCAAAGGTGGGCCTAAGGGGAGGTTTGACAACAACCTAAGCCTAAAGAAAAGAAAAGATGAGAGAAAGAAAGAGTGAGGGTGGACATGGATAACTATCCACACCCTCAAATAACTTACCTCTACCTCTGCATAAAAGGTTAGTACAAAACAGACATAAGTAATAATAAGACAAATGAAACCCCAAGCAAGTCACAAACCAAAGAGAAATGGTTACAAACCAAATGAAACTCATCCAAGCCAGAATATACACCTTAGAGGTGACCCACAATGTTTACCAAACAAAATCAAGCAAATAGAATGCAACCAAGTGGCAAAACAAACAAGAGAGTTATCAAAGAAGGAGTAGAAGAGGGAAGAGTGGATATGCAAGGTGATCATGCAAGAATGCTTCAAATAATATCCAAGTCAGAATGTGGATGACCTAAACATGTGCCTAAACATGTCATACAAGTGTCACATGAGGCACACAAACAAGTATCCAAGCATTAAGAATCAATAGAAGAAGGAGAAGGAAGCATATAAGTGGAACATGTTCAAGTATGCAAGATGAAACATGAATAACATATGATATGAATGCAAAGCTCCAAAGTCAGAAACATACATCAAATGAAATGCAAATGAATGATATGGCATGGCATACATAAACCAACATAAATCAGGAAGAGACACATGTGAGAAGAAGTGAGAAGATAAGTCAAAGAAAAGGCATGTAAACCAAGCATTGAACATGTGCACAAAGTATGCAACAACCTCACACCAATGACCTATAATGGCAATCAAGTGACCTATAACAATTCAAACATGGTTTATGAAGTCAAAGAAGCAATCCCAAATGATGGCACAAGTGCCTTCTCAAACAAGTAATCAGACATGATCATAGATGTGCACAAAAGAAGACCTCAAACAAAGAGCAATCAAACAATTAGCAAAACATCTTTAACAAATACCAAATTAACTCTCAACATACCTCAACCGGGGGTAAACATCATGTTAAAAATTCATGATAAAATTCACAAGATAAGTCCTTCAAACAATCATTCAAAGATCAAGTAGGAAACATGGTTCAATATGCAAAAGAGAAGGACCAAAATGCAACATGAAATGATTTTAAAAGTAAGAGAAAAATGTTTTTATGCAATTCAATGTGTTGGTGAAACAATACAAAAAGAATAGACTCAAAATGTTTTATGGATGATGAGAAATAAATTCTACAAGCTATGGTAATCATATATGGAATAAATTCAAAAGAAAATAGCCAAATAATTAATTCAGATGCTAAAAATAAAATAAAATGATAAAATAAAATTTGAGAAAATTTTATAAAACTATAAAAATGCTTCATGAATTTTTTGAGATTTTTTGGATGCACAAAACTATTTTTAAAAATTAAAAATGAAATCGTGTAATTAAATAAAATGAATTAGATTGAAATAAGCATGGGGGGTATGAATAGCAGCTAGAACACGTTGAAAATGGAAATGGACTTAAAAGGGGGGGTTCAAATAGCAAGCCCAGCCCAACAAAAAAACAGCGAAAATAGAAAAGGAATACATAGATCCAGTCAACGGTCCGACTCACCACCAACCATTGGATCCATCTAACGCGTACAATCCAGTCAACGAATCAATAAGGTAAACATGATCAACGATTCAGATCCACACGCACACCATAATAATGATGCACGCACCCACACACAATTGGTCAGAAATAAAAAAAAAAGGACGCACGTGATCAGCATGTGATTTTTTAATGTGTTGTCAAAATAATAGCCATCAGATGAATCCTACGCATGAGGAAAAGTCAAACCAAATCAAATTATGCAAAATGGGAAGCCAGGATGAAAGGCTCATGATAGTTAACATGGGATAGCACACACATAACTGAATAAATAAAACAACATTTTAAAAACGTGGCAAAGTATGGACCACACGATCTGTCTGATGGACGATCATGATTTCATCCCTGACCTTTGAACCCTAATCTCGCCGGCGATCAAGCCAGACGCCGGAGCCCTAGCTCCGGTCGTCACTTCCGGCCACCTGCAACCAAAAACATCCCAGAAAATGCAAAAGGGTACACTATCTTGACCAGAATTTAATGAGGATCAATAATATCATATTATTTTTCACAAACAACCATCATACAAAGAGATTCTAATGAAAAAAGTTATGGTTCAAAACTTTCAAACACGTAATATGCACACAATACACGTCCAATCTCAAAATAAAACATGCCAGGATCACCAGTGAGTGTCATAGATTATTATACGCATCAAAAAGTTGAGTTTAGAGAGCGCGCAAATCATCACTAACCTGAGATCAAGCAATCCGTACCCTTGCTGTTAGCTTCAAGTGGTGGTTGCTTCGTGCTCTATGGATCCCCAGGAAGAAGGCTGTGAAAGAAGTTTTTGAAAAACCATAGTGGATGATGAGATTCGATGAAGAGAAGTTTTTAGGGTTCACACTTGAAATCTCACAAAAATAACGTGCCTCCTCCTCTAACCAGTGCATGAGTAAGCATAAATATATTAGGTTATTCCACTGATTACCAATTGGGCCTTGTTAATTCCTCACTTAATGAGTTTTGGGTGATTTTGGAAATTTGCATAATGTGAAATACACCCTCCTCCATGCATCACACCCAAGCCTTTGATGATGGATCATTCACATTTCAATTGCTAATCACACCTGTATGGAATTTGGGCCTTGAGATGTCTTGGTTTATGATTTTTCAATGATCTTGCAATTTTGCATAATGGGAAATAAGTGATGAATAAGCCATGGATCCACTTGATTCAAAGGCCAAAAATGGTCCTTATGGAATGTACTTTGATGTTAGAATGTGCCTTGAAGCAATGGAACCAATTATAGGTCCATATGTCCCAAAATGCAAAAGTTGTGAAAATGGAACCATAAGGAAACCCTAAAAACCACCTTGCCCTCTTTTGATCATAACTTGAGTTCCACAAATGATATGGAGACCATCTAGTACTTGTTGGAAAGGGGAGAAAAATATCTTCAACTTTGATGTTTGAGGAAAATTCACTTGAAGCTTCTTTGATGATGAAAAGTCAAGTTGAATGTAGTGTAAAAACTTGCCAAAAATGGAAACTTTCAAATTATAGGTCATTTCCATATTTAGTAACTTTTGTACCAACCCTTGATTCTTGATAAATGGTATGAGAATTGACTCTTGAAGACCATATGAGGATGTGAGACCTTGAAAACCTTGAAGAGAACCTCAAAATTTCACAGTTGACTTCCCCTCTCACTGTTGACTTTTCCCCAATTCTCCTGATTCCCAATCCATTGGCCAATTGAACTTCTCATGAACCAAACTGATGCACAATCTTCCATTCCTAGATACTTAGGGACCCAAGGAATACCATAGAATCAAGTCTTGCCCAAAAAATCAGAAATAAACTGACTTTATAGCAAACCCTAATTTTGGTACCCTCAGTCTAGGAGGAAATAGCACAGTCTCCAAATCCAAATTCCTCTGAATATGATGTGTATCCTCTCCAACAAAGATAAGAAATGCCATTTGGTGATGATAAAAACCCAAGAAGCCTGCCCATTGGAGCAATAAACCCAAAAATCTCAAAACCCTAATTTCTGCACTAGTTAGGAGAGAGTGATCCACTTGAGATCTCTTGGACAATATAAGGACTCTTGCTTGACCCTTTAAAGAACATCTTCTCCTCTTGAACTGCCTCAGGCACCTTGACCCCATGCTAAGAACCAATGATATGCACACATGATAATGCAAAAATGAAATGAAACATAAGCCAGTTAATACTAAAGGTAGGAGAGCAAATTTTGGGGTGCTACAGCTGCCCCTATTCAATTAACTTGGTCCTGAAGGTATGATAGCAACGGCTGTCATGCGTTCAAAGGATTCACGGGGATTGAATACCAAAAGAAACCTAAAATTTGCAATCCTCAAAGGAGAGACGACTCCACTGGGGAACAAGCAATAAACGCTGCACTCGTCACAACACGTACGAGTGTTGGAAACCAATACGAATAATGTATTGGAATGTCATGAAATAAACACAAACGAGTGTTAACTACTGGGGATAAACACGAACGGGTGTCAAGGAGTCAAAGATATCAGATACGAACAGGGTATCGAAAAGATACATGGATGGGTGTAAAAAGGTTCAATACGGACGGGTATCGAAAAGATGCACGGACGGGTGTAAAAAGCTTCAATACAGACGAGTATCGAAAAGATACACGAACGGGTGTAAAAAGCTCAATACGGACGGGTATCGAAAAGGTACACGGATGGCGTAAAAAGGCAAATTTACTGGGGATTGATCTCGCTGGGAAATGGAAGGCAACACGGACAGGTGTCATCCAAAGGTCAATACGGATGGGTATCGAAATCAAAGGTTCAAACACGGACGGGTGCTGAAAGGAACACGGACAGGTGCCAAATTTCAATATGGACGGACATTGAAATGAAAGGTTCAAACATGGACGGATGCTGAAAGGACATGGACGGGCGCCAAATGTCAATACGGACGGGCATTGAAACAAAGGTTCAAACGCGGACGGGTGCTGAAAGGAACACGGACGGGTGCCAAATGTCAATACGGACGGGCATTGAAATGAAAGGTTCAAACATGGACGGGTGCTGAAAGGACGCGGACGGGCGCCAAATGTCAATACAGACGGGCATTGAAACAAAGGTTCAAACACGGACGGGTGCTGAAAGGAACACGGACGGGTGCCAAATGTCAATACGGACGGGCATTGAAATGAAAGGTTTAAACACGAACGAGTGCTAAAAGAACACGGACGGGTGCTAAAAGGAACACGGACGGGTGCCAAATGTCAATACGGACGGGCATTGAAATGAAAGGTTTAAACACGGACGGGTGCTGAAAGAACACGGACGGGTGTCTGACGGTAAAAACCCTCAAGGGAATAAACTAAAGGACCACTTGGACGAAGGGGTAAAAATGAAATCATGGATTAACGCTCCTGGCAAACAACTCTGCAAGGGAATTCCAAATATTGCTTTGAATGACTAAACCCAACACCTGTGGAGTAAAGTCGAATGATATTCTCCGAAATCTGCTTTTCTCCCGACGAAGGAAGACTCAAACCTGGCTTATGCTTCAGATGCCTATGTTTGAATTTTGCCGTAATGCTCCACACGAAGTGAAAATGCTACGCATTTGAGGATGCAATGTAAATGCTTATGATATGCGAAAAGGGTCCCTCCGGCAAAATAAATGCTAGAGAGAAAAGACCAATTCAGCTGGGGATGACAAAAATAAATTGTCCTCTGAATCTAGGAACTCTGCTGAGAAGGATCACACTGACTGACTCTTTGGATCCACAACTTCTGCCGGGGATGAAATCCAAAAGCAATATACACTCTACCGGGGATTACACATGTCCTTTACTGAAGGTGACATCGAACCTGAGATTCCTCCTCTGCTGGGGGAGTTGAGAATGAATGCCAATAACAGAACCGGAAGTCTGTTACTGAGGATTGCCAATAACAGATGGGCTTAGGACCTGCTGGGGGATGCCAGCCCATAATACCATCCTGCTTGGGGAAAACAGTCCATAATACCATCCTGCTTGGGGAAAACAGTCCATAATACCATCCTGCTTGGGGATACTGCTGAACTTAGCCTGCTGATGGGGAGAATGACTTTACTCCTACCTTGCCGGGGATTAGAATATGACATTGTCGGTGAAAGCACGCTTCCTGACTGGATGGGGAAAGTGAACACCCTGATTCTGTGGGGAAATAATGTCTTGATCCAGAGAAAATACTTCCCAAGTCTCCTGCTGGGGAAGGTCTGCTCTGCTGAGGAAAGGTGCAGTCTCAATGCTGGGGAGAGCAACCCTACTGGGGGAGTACAATGTTGTTGCCCTGCAAGTTAAATAACAACAAATAGAATATGCCACAACATGACTATCACCAATAATGCCTAAGTAATTTCTACTGCTTTTCGTTATGCTCCGCAAAGCTCGAAGTTTTATATGCAATGTTTATAAAAAATATCGGACGTTTTTGCAAACAAAACAGTAAAAGTAAAACAAACAAACGGAAAGATCTCTGAGTGAAATGAATATTTTATTGAAAAAAGTGGCCTGTAAATAGGCATTTACAATTGGAAGCAATTCCTAAAAAGAGGTAATTGCGCAAAAGCAAAAAGAAAATACACATGTCGGCAATGTGGGAACAGATATCAACCATGATTCAACTCAGCTATGACCCATATGTCCTGCTTATCCACCAATATCTTGACCTTTGAAGAGACTAACTGTACTGATTCCTTTCTTTCAGAATTTCCAAGTATCGAAAACGCTCACAGATCGAACGCAGACCATAGCCTTTCGCTTATAAATCCCTAACTTTTGCCTGGATCGCCCTTTTCGGGTTTTCAATCCATCGGGATACCTATTCTTGCCAAAGTTGCCTTTACCAGTTTTCAACTTTGCGGGTTTACACGTTTCTTTTTTACATTTTATTCCTAATTTTTGCCCGAACCTTTTCCTTTTTATGGTTCGCCGGGATGCCCTTTTTGCCTGGACCTTCTTTTTATGTCCAGCGGGTCTCTTTTATGCGAAGTATTTTTTGACTACGTCTGCGTTCACAGGGGACGTAAAATCTTCGCCATCCATAGTTGAAAGTAGTAAGGCTCCACCAGAGAAGACCTTTCTTACTACATATGGCCCTTCGTAGTTTGGAGTCCATTTGCCCCTGTGATCTGTCTGAGGAGGAAGGATCCTTTTCGAAACCAATTCACCTGTCTGAAAACTCCGAGGACAAACTTTCTGGTCAAAGGCGTGCTTCATCCTGCTCTGATACAACCGACCATGTGCGATGGCTACCAACCTCTTTTCTTCAATAAGGTTCAACTGATCCAACCTGGAACGCACCCACTCAGCTTCATCAAGCTTCACATCTGCCAGAATTCTCAAAGACGGAATCTCGACCACTAAGGGTAAAACTGCTTCCATACCATATACCAATGAGAAAGGGGTTGCCCCAGTTGATGTACGCACCGAAGTACGGTAACCATGTAGGGCATAAGGTAGCATCTCATGCCAATCTTTATATGTTACCACCATTTTCTGCACAATCTTCTTGATATTCTTATTCGCTGCCTCAACATCCCCATTCATCTTCGGACGATATGGAGAGGAATTATGATGTTCGATCTTGAAACTCTAACATAGTTCCTTCATCATCTTATTGTTCAAATTCGAGCCATTATCGGTAATGATTCTCTCCGGGACCCCATAACGACAGATGATGTCCTTCTTTATAAACGGGCTACCACTTGCTTGGTGACGTTGGCGTACGAGGCTGCTTCCACCCACTTTGTGAAATAGTCAATGGCAACCAAAATGAAATGATGCCCATTGGAAGCAGTGGGCTCAATCTTTCCAATCATATCTATGCCCCACATTGCAAAAGGCCAAGGAGATGATAACACGTTTAGAGGCGTAGGTGGTACATGCATCTTATCTGCATAAATCTGGCATTTATGGCACTTTCGGGCGTACTTGAAACAATCAGACTCCATAGTCATCCAATAATATCCTGCCCTCAACAACTTTCTAGCCATGGTGTGTCCACTGGAATGAGTACTGAAAGAACCCTCGTGAACTTCCTCCATCAATAAGCCTGCCTCGTGTTCATCAACACAACGTAGCAGGACCATATCGAAGTTCCTCTTATATAACACATCATCCTTGTTCAGAAAGAAGTTTCCTGCCAACCTTCTCAGAGTCTTCTTATCCTTGGTGGAGGCACCCCCTGGATACTCTTTTCTCTTCAGAAAAACCTTAATATCATGATACAACGGTTTGCCATCAGACACATCTTCAATTGCAAACACAAAAGCTGGTCTATCCAGACACATGATTCTAATCGACAGAGTTTCATTCCAACGGTTCACCTTATACATGGATGCCAATGTTGCCAACGCATCAGCCATCTGATTCTCAGCTCGGGGCACATGATGAAAATCCACCCTGTCAAAGAAAGGAAACAACCTTCTGGCATAGTTGTTATAAGGCACCAAATTTGCCCGACGAGTCTCCCATTCTCCTGTAATCTGATTAACTACCAATGCGGAATCACCATAGACATCGAGGTTCTTAATTCTCAAATCAATTACTTCCTCTAACCCCATGATGCATGCTTCATACTCCGCCTCGTTGTTGGTACACACGAATGCTAACCAGGCAGTGAAAGGTATATGAGAACCCTTTGGGGTTGTAATGATTGCCCCAATTCCATTACCATATGAGTTGACAGCCCGGTCAAAAATCATCTTCCACTGAGACCCAATCTCAGGTCCTTCATCAGGCAGAGGCTCTTCACAATCTTTCATTTTCAGAAACATAACATGCTCGTCCGGAAACTCAAACTTCATTGGCTGATAATCCTCGACCGGCTGTTCAGCAAGATATTCTGACAAAACACTTCCCTTAATTGCCTTCTGGGAAACATACTGAATATCGTATTCTGTCAAAACCATATGCCAACGTGCTATCCTTCCAGAAAGTGCTTGCGTCTCAAACACGTACTTAATCAGATCCATCTTCGAAATCAACAAGGTGGTGTGGTTTAACATATACTGTCTCAGACGCTTGGCTGGCCAAGCGAGTGCACAACATGTCTTTTCCAACATAGAGTATCTTGATTCACAATCAGTGAACTTCTTACTCAGGTAGTAAATGGCATGCTCTTTCCTACCTGTCTCGTCGTGTTGACCGAGCATACAACCCATCGAATTCTCAAGAACCGTAAGATACATAATTAATGGTCTCCCGGGCACCGGTGGCATAAGGACTAGAGGTTCCTGCAAATACTCCTTTATCTTTTCAAACGCCTCTCGACAATTTTCATTCCACCTGACCTCTTGATCTTTTCTTAACAACTTGAAGATTGGTTCACACGTGGCCGTAAGATGAGAGATGAACCTAGCAATATAATTCAACCTCCCCAAGAACCCACGAACCTCTTTCTCCGTCCTTGGCTTAGGCATCTCTTGTATGGCTCTTATTTTTGCAGGATCAACCTCGATACCTCTTTCACTAACATTGAATCCCAGCAATTTACCAGTCCTCACGCCGAAAGTGCACTTGTTCGGATTCAATCTCAGTCTGAACTTCCTCAACCTTTCAAACAACTTCTGGAGGTTTACCAAGTGTTCTTCCTCTGTCTGTGACTTCGCTATCATGTCATAAATATAGACTTCAATCTCCTTGTGAATCATATCATGAAAGAGAGTCACCATTTCCTGCT
The DNA here is from genome assembly GCA_022829125.1 of Lathyrus tuberosus. NCBI lineage: Eukaryota > Viridiplantae > Streptophyta > Magnoliopsida > Fabales > Fabaceae > Lathyrus > Lathyrus tuberosus. Next base: position 5,196,482 of record JALAZF010000381.1, read on the forward strand.
GATAGGTTGCCCCAACATTCTTCAATCCAAAGGGCATTACCTTGTAGCAAAATGTTCCCCACGTTGTTATGAACATTGTTTTCTCCATGTCCTCTGGGGCCATTTTGATTTGGTTATACCCAGAGAAGCCATCCATGAAGGAAAACACAGAATATTGAGCAGTATTGTCTACTAACACGTCAATGTGGGGGAGTGGGAAATCATCCTTCGGGCTCGCCCTATTCAAATCTCGGTAATCAACACACATCCTGACCTTCCCATCCTTCTTAGGTATAGGTACGATATTAGCAACCCACGGAGGATAATTTGTCACAGCAAGAAATTCGGCGTCCAATTGTTTCTGAACCTCTTCCTTGATCTTGACAGCCATATCTGGTTTCGTCCTTCTCAGTTTCTGCTTGACCGGAGTACAACCCTCTTTAAGCGGCAACTGATGTGCAACAATGTCAGTGTCAAGCCCGGGCATGTCTTGGTAAGACCAGGCAAAGATATCCACATACTCTCAAAGCAACTCAACCAATCTTCCTTTAACAGTGTCTTCCAAGGCAGTCCCAACCCTTACTTCTCGTTTAACATCCTCGGTTCCTAGATTAACAGTCTCAACTTCCTCCTGATAAGGTAGAATAACCCTTTCCTCTTGTTTCAGTAGCCTGGCTAATTCTTCTGGTAAGTCACAGTCTTCGTCAGTCTCTTCTTCGACCTGATAGATGGGATTGTCGAAGTCATATCGAGCCATAGCTAAGTCATGAGGGGTGGAATCTGAACAAAGGAACCTGCATGATGGATGTTTTATGTTTATTATGAGTGCAACAAACAAGAAAACACATTGCCATTTTGATGTGGGTTAATGCAAAAAGTAAAAAACAGAAAAATAGGGATCAAAATATTTGAATGAAAAAACGTCCTTTATTGATGATAAAAATAGCAAATAAAACATCCAAGCCCTACAAATAAATATCACTACGTCTTGGGCAGAATGTAGGATTTAACATAATAGAAAACAAAAGTAAATTACTCCGGGCGAGTCACTTAGATGACTTTCTCGGTAGACCAGTTGCCTAAACTCTGACCAGGGGTGCAGGGACGGATCCATTCATCCATGTCGCAGTCACTATCTCCTTCATCCTCAATAGCATTAACCTGATTAAAGAAAACCCCAGCACTTGTGAACCGAATCGGACCAGGATACTTGGGAGGCTCTTGATCTCGTCGGGGTGGCTTGTACCCTAGTCCATGGGTATCCTACTTTCTTTGAACATCAATGACACTGACCCACTTCTGAGAACCACCAGCTTCAACTATAGCGCGTGCCTCTTTGAAAGAGGACATCGGAACCTCTGGTTGTCTGATGACTTCGGGTTGGGCAACCACCTCAGGCTAACTGACTGCCTTTGGGGGTTCCTCGGGAATTTTCACAGCTTCAAAGGCTTGGCACAAAGCTTCCTGTACTTCACCATCTACCTCTACATACTTGAAGGTCGATAGGTGACTCACCATGATCTCTTCCTCACCACAAACAGTCACAACGTGGCCATCCACCATATACTTCAACTTCTGGTGCAGCGTAGATGTTACTGCTCCAGCACCATGGATCCAAGGGCGACCCAACAAACAACTATAGGCAGGCTGAATATCCATTATGTAAAAGGTGGTGTTGAAAATCTCAGGACCCACCTTGATTGGCAGAACTAACTCTCCAAAAACTGACCTCTTGGAGCCATCAAAAGCATGTACCACCAAGTCACTTGGTGTACAAATCAACCCACGAGTATCCAATTTTATCAAAGCCTTCTTCGGTAACACATTCAAAGACGACCCAGTGTCAACTAACACATGCGACATTAAGGAACCACGACATTCCACTAAAATATGCAGAGCGTTGTTGTGATTCCTCCCAGCCGGAGTTAGATCTAAATCGGTGAAACCAAAACCATTACCAGCATTCACATGAGCCACAACCCCTTCTAAGTGATTGACAGATATTTCCTGCGGTACATAAGCCGTGTTCAAAACCTTCAGTAATGCATTTTGGTGTGCCTCAGAGCACAATAGTAAGGATAGAATGGAAATCTTCGATGGAGTTTGGTGAAGTTGATCAATAATTTTGTAATCGCTTTTCCTGATCAATCTCATAAACTCCTCTACATCTTCTGAGAAAGTATCCCCAACTGGCTTTGTCATAGAATTATTTGCTTCCTGCCTCTGTACAGACTCATCCATCATTTATTTACCTTTGTCTTGTTTTGAACTGCCAACTTGATCCTCAGACGGAATAAAGACTCTACCACTCCTAGTGATAGCCCCTGCTTCAATAAGATTTTCAACCCCTGTATTCACAGCTGACGTCTCTACCAATTCCTGCTTCTTACCATTAACTAACACCTCGGCCCCATAGTTCCATGGGATGGCCTTGGTACTCTCATACGGGACTGGTCCAGGAACAGTGATAATGACCGGCGCTGGTCTCGCCGGCGCTGATATAGTTATTGTCTTGAACGGAATTGTTATTGTGGCAACATCGATCTCTCTGTCAATAACTTTACTCTGCCTACAACCCCTGTCAAACTGTAATATCCCTTCACTGATCATTCTCTGAATACCTGCTTTCAATAAATCGCAACCGCCTAGCTGCAACACACATCCCACACAACCTTCATCACAGCCGGGAAATACCCCTCCCTTCAACAGTCTTTTCTTCACCACACCCAAGGGAGTTTGGACTTCGTTCACATCTGAAATCAAACTCAAGTCTTCACAGTCTTTAATAATAGCATTGACCCTCGGCCCACCGTGATTCGGCATCGGGTTCTGATTCACATTTGGAACATCATTGGAGAAATTGATGGCTTTGGAATCCACTAAATCTTGAACCAGATGCTTAAAAGCTCTACAGTTCTCAGTATGATGTCCGGGTGCTCCAGAATGGAATTCACAGTGGGCGTTGGCGTCATAGCTGGGAGGTGGATTACCAGTAGGTGGAGCCAATGTTCTCTTCTGAATTAACTGTAGCTTTAACAAGTGCTGAAATAATTGAGAGTAGGGAATAGGCGGAGTGTCAAGATGCCTATCCCGCCTAGACGCAGGCTGTGGTCTGCGAGGAACCTGATTTTATTGTTGAGACACTGCTGGCTGCTGAGGTGCTACTGGGATGGTTACAGAAGCCACCTGCTGATTGAAGTTCTGACGAGATCCTTCTCTACCACGATATGATAGCACAGAGTTTGTATCTCCCTTCTTCTTCTTGTAACCACTGGCATAAGGCTTCTTACTTCCTCCAGATGAGGACCCATCACCGCCTGATATTTTTCCCGCCTTAATTCCACTTTCCACCATCTCTCCTACTAAGATCAAATCAGCAAACTTTCCAGTCATACACGGTACCAGCTTTTCATAGTAATGACCTTGCAAGGTGGCCATAAACATACTTATCATTTCTCGCTCCAACATGGGAGGTTGAACCCTCGCTGCCAGTTCTCGCCACCTCTGAGCGTATTCCTTGAAACTCTCATTGTTCTTCTGTGACAAATTCTGCAGCTGTGTTCTGTTAGGAGCCATGTCAGTGTTATATTGATAGTGTTTGATAAATGCCCCTGCCAGCTCTCTCCAACTACGAACATCTTTCCTCTCTAGTTGCATATACCATTCCAGGGATGCCCCAGATAGGCTATCCTGAAAGCAATGCATCATCAGCTTCTCATTCTTGGCATGAGCAGCCATTTTACTTGCGTTTGCCCTCACGTGAGTCCTTGGGCAAGTCATACCATTGTACTTCTCGAAAGTGGGAGTCTGAAACTTGTGCGGGATAACAACTCCTGGAACCAGCCCCAAATCCTCCAGATCCATCCCCACAGAATCCTGATTTACAACACCCCTCAGTTGTTCCTCAATCAACCTGAACCTCTGATCATTGTCAATCTGGGGACCAGCATCCCCACCTGGCACAGAGAATGCATCTTCCTGAAGATCATCATACTGACGGCCATGAATTGCGCAGACACTGTTACCTCCCCCCACTAAAGTGGGAACCACAACATTTTCTCCTCCGCCCGGAGGGATCACAACACCAGTAACAGGAATACCTCCGCCTGGAGGGCCATTCCGAACATTATTACCAGTAACACCAGTATGAACTCCTCTATGAAGGACACCCTCTTCATCAATTCTCGCAATCAGTGGCTGAACGAGAGTCCTTAACTGCTCTTGGCCTTGAGCAACCCCTTACATTAAATCCATGAATTGGTCAATGCAAGTCCGCATCTCAGTCATCTCATTTTGTAGCTGATCCATGACTTTCTTCTGATTTTGTCTGGTAGAATACCGGTGAATGTGCTGATCTGCGATACTGTACTGCGGAGGAGAACAAAGTAAGAACACCAGAGATAAGCACCTGTTATGCAAAATGATTATGAATATGCAAATGCAAATGAACATGTTTAGAAAAATCGCAGGGCGATCCACCCCTTGATTCCAGTTTAACAACAAGATAGAACGGAACTTCTGCTCATGTATTAAGAAAACCAGAGGAAAACCAAATGTCAACAATCACAATCCAAGATAACAAGTCTGAACATAGTAATCATAGATCCCAACCAACAAGCCTGGAGGTGATCCAAATACAATGAAAGAAAATAGAAAACTATGGCATGTCATCAAAGTCCACAAGTGCCAATCCCCCCATCCATTATGCTTTTTGCTCCAGTCTTGAATTTCCTTGAACAATTTTTTGGTGTCGGGATGCTTCGGTCTCTGAATTAGCTCTCGAATGAGAACGTCTCTCCTACGCATGATCCCCTCCAAGTATCGGCAATGCAACTCCCAAGCATCTTCTCCAGAAACACCATCCATGCTAGGACCCTCATTTCTAGGTCTCTTCACTTTAGCTTGGATCTTCAGTTCCTCTATGGAGGCTATGGCTTCATTGAGTCGACCCTCGACTGCTTGTCTCTGGAATACCCCTGATAGGATCTCAACGTCTTTTTTCTTGAGCTTCAACTTCAATTGATCAATCTGAGCTAGATAATCGTCTTCCTTTCGCTTATTATCAGCCATTGCAGTTTCTCGGTGAGCATTGAACTTATAAATTTTCAACAAAGCCTCGGCCAATTCCTCCTTCTTAGACTTAAGAACCTTACTGATACCCTCTAGAGCTTGCTTCATCCTTTGTCTGGCTGTGACCTTGTCAGCTAGCTCCTTTTCTGCCTTAGCGAGAAGTTCTGTCTTCAACTAGGCGATATGAACAGGTTCACCCTGCGCATGTTTCAACTAGTAAATCTCTCTTTGTAGCTCACTGTTTTCTTCTCGCAGCTTTTCCTTTTCAGCCCACAACTTGTTAAACTTCTCTATCTCAACTATGGTAGGAGGCTCAATCAGCAAGGGGTAAGACGGTGGTTCTTTGGAGAATGGTAAAAGTTCCTCCTCTACCCTTTTCTGAATCCAATCTTCATATGCAGGAAATGTTCTGTTGTTGCTCTTCCCAAAAGAAATCTTCCCCTTCTTATGACGATCTTCCCAAGTATTCGCAGCTTCTTTTAACAGTTCTGGATTGATTTCCCCACTCAGATATAAAGATTCTTGGACCTCCTCGTCTTTTGGTGGCTCTTTCAAGGCATACCCAAATTGCCTAATAGCAAGAATAGGGTTGTAGTTAATTCCCCCTTTCCTTCCTATTAGAGGCACATTTGGGAGACCTCCACAACTAATCATGATATCTTGGCCCAACAAGTCACGGTTAACCCAAATTAGATTATCTGCCCTCAAGCCCATCAATCTTTTGGACCACTCCAAAGTTCCTTGAGTATCTACAAATGCCCCAGATTTGGGAAGACGATCAGCAAACCATTTGTAGAAGACTGGCGCACAAAAATAAAGGGGTCCTCCCCTCCTCTTCTCATTCTTATAATGCACTGAATAATATAGATCTCCAAGCAAAGTAGGTACTGAATTCTTCATGGTAAATATCCGGACAGCGTGCATGTCCACAAAATCCTTCATATTTGGGAACAACACCGTTCCATAGACACATATAGCCAAGATGGCATTGAAAACCGACCAACATCTAGCCTTAGCATACACAGCAGCCTGTTCTACCAAAAATTTCACATGAAAGCCTTTACACCCTCCCTTACTGGCAACGTTATTTTTCAACAAAGACAAATCCAAATGCAAAGCCTCGGAGACCTTTCCCAGATCGGGAAGTTCTTTGGAATGATAGAAAGGAGCCTCTTCTTTAATGGAAACATCTAGAATGAGAGCAAATTCCTCCAATGTCGGAGCCAAAAGATAATCAGTGAATAGAAAACAACGCAGGTGAGGGTCATAGAATTGCACCAGAGTGTGCAAAGCCCTATACTCATATTCGGTGATGTCGCGAGCAAAATTCAGAATTCTTCCATAGTCTCCTCTAAAGTCTGCCAATACCCCAGGTTCTGCCATAGACACAATCTTGTGAACAGGATCCAGAATAAGTGATGGGAACTTGTACACTATGATGTTCTTTCTCTTCTCAGTACTCATCCTTAATAGTCTTCAAAAACCAGAATCAAAGTTAGGATGCAGCCCTGCAAATGAATAAACATGTTAGGATGCAAAATGATGATGCAAATGCACACATGGGATCAAGGATGCCACACAGACTGGACAACTGTTGCACTGAACAACTGTATAATCTCAAAGGTCTGCCCCAAAACCCAGAATACAAAAATAACCACAGTACCACACTGATAAATCTGCTGATCAGAAAACCGGGTATGTTGAAGGTCAAGGTTACCTGCAAACCTGTAAACACCCTGCCCTCTCACATGTGGGTACTAGAAAGCCGAGGATCCTCAATATCACGGGCTCTTAGGTCGAGAAATGATGATACGTTCACCATTTCTGGTTTGGCATCATCACCAATCGAGGAGGCCTCAACTGATTCCCCTCAAAAGAAAACATCCTATGGCAAGTCCTTAGTTTCGGCACTGAGGTCGAGAAGCAATAGTACATTCATCCCTCGGGGTACAGTACTATCGCCAATCGAGGAGTGCTTCCACTGATTCTTTTCCAAAAGGACACCCTATAGCAAGTTCCCAGCATTGTGTCCTCGGATCAACATGTGTAATGGGTTTGCCATTTCTGGTCTGCCATTATCACGTCTCGGGAGGAGTGCACCAATGCGCAGGATAGAACATTAGCAAAGAAAACCTCGTCTGGATGTGGAGTTTTCATGTATACTACGTCTGGCCAAATGCCACACAAGTCACACTACTTTCCACGCTAATCCTACGTGTACACTCAAGCCTGGGTATTGGGCTTATCTCTCAGAACTCCCAACCCACCAAACAGAAGAACAGTGCAGCAGATGATAATAATATGCAATGCAGAAAATGCGGTAAAAATAAAATACAACAAATAAAGCAAAACAAAAAACAAAAACACCCAAAGAGAACAAACACAAGCAAGCGTTAGGATTGACTCGCTTAGGGATAGACCAGCATAGGTCAACCAGAGTCCCCAGCAGAGTCACCAGCTGTCGTTCCCAGGATTTTCATCCAGGTACAAACGCGAAAGTGACGCGGAAAACAGAGTCGCCAGCAAATGTATATTTATCCCAAGAGAGGGAAAGGAAACACCTCATAATCCAGAGGAATAGGGAAAGGAATGGTCATCGCAACCATAGCCTGGGTTCGGGAGTCGGTTACATGAGGGGAAGGTGTTAGCACCCCACGCGTCCATCGTACTCGATGGGATCCACGCTTGTTGTCTATTCTAAGGGTGAGTTATCCTAAAATCTATGGCTACACTAAAACGGGGAAGTGGAAAACAAAAACAGACTCGGTAGGACGTCGTCGTCCTAGGCCTACGTACCCCCTTTGTGCAATGGGGAATTCAGAGTCAACGTAGTTCGGACCAAGTTCTTTTTGTGTTTTTTATGAGCGACGTTAAGTTCGCGTCCGGCAGTTAGGGCCGATGCCTGTTTGCGACTCAGACGAAAAGTAACGTGCCCTTTTTGAAAATAGTCTTTAGTTTGACAATCCCGCGGGATAAAAAGGTTTGAAATTTGTTTGTATTTTTTAGGACAGAAGTGAGTTGAATTAGTTCGTAACTCACCTTGAACCAAAGTTTATGACACGGGAACGAATGCGTCGCATGGTCGTCCCCAATGGGACGTATGCTCAACATTCTAGAAGAGAGAACGGGGACCCCTCAATCTTCATTTCCTATATTTAAGGCTTGTGTGCAAGGCAAGTTGACCTTATTAAGTATCTTAGAAATTGTTATGAGATGAGAAGAGGGACTCAAAAGAAAAGAAAAACACTAAGGGGACTCTATCCTAATGTTATCATGCAAAGGTGGCCCTAAGGGGAGGTTTGACAACAACCTAAGCCTAAAGAAAAGAAAAGATGAGAGAAAAAAAGAGTGAGGGTGGACATGGATAACTATCCACACCCTCAAATAACTTACCTCTACCTCTGCATAAAAGGTTAGTACAAAACAGACATAAGTAACAATAAGACAAATGAAACCCCAAGCAAGTCACAAACCAAAGAGAAATGGTTACAAACCAAATGAAACTCATCCAAGCCAGAATATACACCTTAGAGGTGACCCACAATGTTTACCAAACAAAATCAAGCAAATAGAATGCAAACAAGTGGCAAAACAAACAAGAGAGTTATCAAAGAAGGAGTAGAATAGGGAAGAGTGGATATGCAAGGTGATCATGCAAGAATGCTTCAAATAATATCCAAGTCAGAATGTGGATGACCTAAACATGTGCCTAAACATGTCATACAAGTGTCACATGAGGCACACAAACAAGTATCCAAGCATTAAGAATCAATAGAAGAAGGAGAAGGAAGCATATAAGTGGAACATGTTCAAGTATGCAAGATGAAACATGAATAACATATGATATGAATGCAAAGCTCCAAAGTCAGAAACATACATCAAATGAAATGCAAATGAATGATATGGAATGGCATACATAAACCAACATAAATCAGGAAGAGACACAGGTGAGAAGAAGTGAGAAGATAAGTCAAAGAAAAGGCATGTAAACCAAGCATTGAACATGTGCACAAAGTATGCAACAACCATACACCAATGACCTATAATGGCAATCAAGTGACCTATAACAATTTAAACATGGTTTATGAAGTCAAAGAAGCAATCCCAAATGATGGCACAAGTGCCTTCTCAAACAAGTAATCAGACATGATCATAGATGTGCACAAAAGAAGACCTCAAACAAAGAGCAATCAAACAATTAGTAAAACATCTTTAACAAATACCAAATTAACTCTCAACACACCTCAACCAGGGGTAAACATCATGTTAAAAATTCATGCTAAAATTCACAAGATAACTCCTTCAAACAATCATGCAAAGATCAAGTAGGAAACATGGTTCAATATGCAAAAGAGAAGGACCAAAATGCAACATGAAATGATTTTAAAAGTAAGAGAAAAATGTTTTTATGTAATTCAATGTGTTGGTGTAACAATGCAAAAAGAATGGACTCAAAATGTTTTATGGATGATGAGAAATAAATTCTACAAGCTATGGTATGCATATATGGAATAAATTCAAAATAAAATAGCCAAATAATTAATTCAGATGCTAAAAATAAAAAAAATGATAAAATAAAATTTGAGAAAATTTTATAAAACTATAAAAATGCTTCATGAATTTTTTGGGATTTTTTGAATGCACAAAACTATTTTTAAAAATTAAAAATGAAATCGTGTAATTAAATAAAATGAATTAGATTGAAATAAGCATGGGGGGTATGAATAACAGCTAGAACACGTTGAAAATGGAAATGGACTTAAAAGGGGGGGGTTCAAATAGCAAGCCCAGCCCAACAAAAAAACAGCGAAAATAAAAAAGGAATACATAGATCCAGTCAACGGTCAGACTCACCACCAACCATTGGATCCATCTAACGCGTACAATCCAGTCAACGAATCAATAAGGTAAACGTGATCAACGATTCAGATCCACACGCACACCATAATAATGATGCACGTACCCAAACACAATTGGTCAGAAATAAAAAAAAAGGACGCACGTGATCAGCATGTGATTTTTTAATGTGTTGTCAAAATAATAGCCATCTGATGAATCCTACGCATGAGGAAAAGTCAAACCAAATCAAATTATGCAAAATGGGAGGCCAGGATGAAAGGCACATGATAGTTAACGTGGGATAGCACACACATAACTGAATAAATAAAACAACATTTTAAAAACGTGGCAAAGTATGGACCACACGATTTGTCTGATGGACGGTCATGATTTCGTCCCTGACCTTTGAACCCTAATCTCGCCGGCGATCAAGCCAGACGCCGGAGCCCTAGCTCCAGCCGTCACTTCCGGCCACCTGCAACCAAAAACTTCCTAGAAAATGCAAAAGGGTACACTATCTTGACCAGAATTTAATAAGGATCAATAATATCATATTATTTTTCACAAACAACCATCATACAAAGAGATTTGAGTGAAAAAAGTTATGGTTCAAAGCTTTCAAACACGCAATATGCACACAATACACGTCCAATCTCAAAATAAAACATGCCAGGATCATCAGTGAGTGTCATAGATTATTATATGCATCAAAAAGTTGAGTTTAGAGAGCGTGCAAATCATCACTAACCTGAGATCAAGCAATACGTACCCTTGCTGTTAGCTTCAAGTGGTGGTTGCTTCGTGCTCTATGGATCCCCAGGAAGAAGGCTGTGAAAGAAGTTTTTGAAAAACCCTAGTGGATGATGAGATTCGATGAAGAGAAGTTTTTAGGGTTCACACTTGAAATCTCACAAAAATAACGTGCCTCCTCCTCTAACCAGTGCAAGAGTAAGCTTAAATATATTAGGTTATTCCACTGATTACCATTTGGGCCTTGTTAATTCCTCACTTAATGAGTTTTGGGTGATTTTGGAAATTTGCATAATGTGAAATACACCCTCCTCCATGCATCACACCCAAGCCTTTGATGATGGATCATTCACATTTCAATTGCTAATCACACCTGTTTAGAATTTGGGCCTTGAGATGTCTTGGTTTATGAATTTTCAAAGATCTTGTAATTTTGCATAATGGGAAATAAGTGATGAATAAGCCATGGATCCACTTGATTCAAAGGACAAAAATGGTCCTTATGGAATGTACTTTGATGTTAGAATGTGCCTTGAAGCAATGGAACCAATTATAGGTCCATATGTCCCAAAATGCAAAAGTTGTGAAAATGGAACCATAAGGAAACCCTAAAAACCACCTTGCCCTCTTTTGATCATAACTTGAGTTTCACAAATGATATGGAGACCATCTAGTACTTGTTGGAAAGGGGAGAAAAAGATATTCAACTTTCATGTTTGAGGAAAATTCACTTGAAGCCTCTTTGATGATGAAAAGTCAAGTTGAATGTAGTGTAAAAACTTGCCAAAAATGGAAACTTTCAAATTATAGGTCATTTCCATATTTAGTAACTTTTGTACCAACCCTTGATTCTTGATAAATGGTATGAGACTTGACTCTTGAAGACCATATGAGGATGTGAGACCTTGAAAACCTTGAAGAGAACCTCAAAATTTCACAGTTGACTTCCCCTCTCCCTGTTGACTTTTCCCCAATTCTCCTGATTCTCAATCCATTGGCCAATTGAACTTCTCATGAACCAAACAGACGGACAATCTTCCATTCCCAGAGACTTAGGAACCCAAGGAATACCATGGAATCAAGTCTTGCCCAAAAAATCAGAAATAAACTGACTTTATAGCAAACCCTAATTTTGGTACCCTCAGTCTAGGAGGAAATAACATAGTCTCCAAATCCAAATTCCTCTGAATATGATGTGTATCCTCTCCAACAAAGATAAGATATGCCATTTGGTGATGATAAAAACCCAAGAAGCCTGCCCATTGGAGCAATAAACCCAAGAATCTCAAAACCCTAATTTCTGCATTGGTTAGGAGAGAGTGATCCACTTGAGATCTCTTGGACAATATATGGACTCTTACTTGACCCTTTGAAGAACATCTTCCCCTCTTGAACTGTCTCAGGCACCTTGACCCCATTCTAAGAACCAATGATATGCATACATGATAATGCAAAAATGAAATGAAACATAAGCCAGTTAATACTAAAGGTAGGAGAGCAAATTTTGGGGTGCTACAGGTGGCAGCGTATCAATGCGAACGTTACCTGGTCTTCAAAGCATGAAATCATGAAGAGGAGTTACGACAATGATGGTCATGCAACGTCAGAAGGCCAAGAGACTTCTCTTAATGGCATACCTTAAATGAAGACTGATAAAAGGCAATAAAAGGGGTTCCCACGGGAGGGTTAAGCAAGACACATTCATCTTGAGACAATATACAACACTTGTATATCTCTCAAATCCCCAAATATACTCAAACAGTATAGACAGCGTAGTCTTCTCTGCCCTAAAGTAGAGGACTAGCACTTTTGGTGTATCTAACCATTTTTTACTAGAACATTTGGCACCCACCGTGGGGCCTAGATAAAATTCTCTCAGGCCACACCTTACACTAACAACATGTCCTCTGAAGGAGATCCTCTAGACATGGCTCAACTGCTAGCCATGATGGAGACCATGCGTTAGCATAATGAAATAGATAGCATACAAGTTCTGGAACAACAAAGTCAGGCTGACGGCGATTGTGAGGAGGAGGTTCTTGAGCCATAACCTATTTCTCAAGAGATATGGGACGACCACGTCCCAGAAAACTTCAAAGCACCATCACTAACCTCTTATGATGGGAAGACGGATCCTCATGAGCATGTTATTGTCATTAACAATCAGATGGGCATAGTTGCCCATTCGAATTCACTGAAGTGCAAACTGATGGTCGGTACCTTTAAGGATGTAGCTCTAAGATGGTACATGAGCCTTCCTCGGCTCTCCATCGCAAGCTACCAAGACTTGACTAATAAGTTAGTACAACACTTCTCAGCAAGTAAGCGTCGGAAGGTGTCTACTACCACACTGTTCAGTGTTCGACAGAAACAGTCAGAATCACTACGTGAGCACCTGGCTCGATTCAATGAGGAAACCCTCAAAGTATCTAATCCAAACCAGGAACTAGTTGTGGGAGCTTTTCAACATGGACTACGAGTCGATCAGTTCAATGAGTCGTTAGTTCAGAAGCCAGCTATCAGCATGGACGAGATCACTACTCGGGCTGAGTGTTACATCAAATGAGAAGAAAGTAACCAAGAGAAAAGAGCCTGGGATAGCAGTGAAAAGACAAAGAGCAAGGAAGAGGCTTCGAACAGGAGAAAGGAGCATCCTCGAGGAGCTATGCGTAAGCGACATGCTCCCAGACCATACAGACAGTCATATGAGCCAAACAGAGACCTCACCCCATTGAATACAAGCAGGGGAGATATCCTTAAAGAAGTCGGCCATATGAACCTGTTACTAGAGCCTCATCGTTCCAAAAGAGCCAACGTTATCATGGGAAGGCAACCCGAGGCTTGGTGTAATTACCACCGTATACGGGGACATCACACCGAGGACTGTCAACAGCTGAAAAAAGAAATTGAAGCTCTAATCCAGAGAGGTCATCTCTTGGCATATGTGAAGGATTCTCGACCATAAAATAACAAGAGAAGTCCCCGTCGAGACGACCCGGGTCCAAAAAAGTTGTCCTGGAAGAAGAGTTTAGATGCCGAAGAAGATCACGAGACGAAGACAACTCGGTACACGCTAAACACCATCGCTAGTGGGTTTGCTGGTGGTAGAGAAACAAGTTCAGCCAGAAAGAGATATGTTAGGGCAGTCATACATATCGACCAGAGATCCCTAGAGAAACTGGAAGGCAACTTAGATGCTGTAACATTCTCCAAACAAGACGTCATAGGAGTCCTAGCTCGTGAAAATGATCCCATGGTTATTAAAGTACAAATAAGAGACTGTAGCGTGAAAAGGGTACTGATAGACCCCAGAAGCTCAGCCAACGTACTATATTGGGATGCTTTCAGAGGAATGGGGCTCGATATGACCAAGTTATTACCATTCAAAGGCAGTCTGGTAGGATTCTTGGAAGAACAGGTGCAGGTGCTCGGGCACCTAGCGTTGCCGGCCACCTTTGGCAACACGGATAATGAAAAGACCGTCCGAGTGAGGTACCTGATAGTCAATGCTGCTTCACCCTATAACATCATTATAGGTCGACCATCATTCAATGCCCTGGAAGCTTCACTTTCAACTCTGTATTTGACCATGAAATTCCCACTCGGAGATGGCCGGGTTGGTATTTTCAAAGGAGAGCAGGGGCTGGCGAGAAAGTGTTATAAGGATAGCCTAAAGTTAAAAAGAAAGGAACTCGCAGGAGAAGCGGATCCCAAGAATACCCTCAATGTTCACCTGGTCGACATAGACCCACATGATGATTCAATTGAAGACAACATAGTGCCCAACGAAGAAACAAAGCAAGTCCAGATTGGGCACCTACTGTCCCATGTTACACACATCGAAGTCAACTTGTCCCCCGAAGAGGAGAAAGAGATCGTTCAAACACTAAAAGACAATGTGGATATTTTTTCCTGGAAGCCTTCAGACATGCCAGGGATAGATCCCAATTTCATGTGCCACCATTTAGTAATCGATCCAGATATCAAGCCAGTTTCCCAAAGGAAAAGAAAGAGTGGTGATGAAAAGAGGAAAGCAATTGCAGAGGAAGTCTAAAAGCTGGTCGGGTTCATCGAGGAGATCAAGTATCTGACCTAGTTATCCAACGTGGTGATGGTAAAGAAGAAATTCAGGAAATTCAGGAAATGGTGAATGTGTGTGGACTTCACGGATCTCAACAAGGTGTGTCCTAAAGATCCGTATCCATTTCCAAACATTGACTGATTGATAGATGCTACATATGGGTTTCATTTGCTCGGCTTCATGGATGCATACTCTAGGTACAATCAGATCCGGATGAATCCAATAGACGCACCAAAAACCGCCTTCATGACCCATCATAGAAATTATTATTATGAGGTCATGCCTTTTCGACTCAAAAATGTTGGGGCTACTTACCAGAGGCTAATGGATAAGGTGTTCGCTACTCAGATAAGTCAGAATCTGGAGGTTTATGTAGATGACAAGGTTATCAAGACAAGCGCAAATTGGTCACATGTAAAGGATTTAATAGAAACCTTTGCATCCATAAGAAGCTACAACATGAGACTGAACTCGGACAAGTGTACCTTTGGAGTACAAGCCGGGAAGTTCCTCACATTTATGTTCACCAACCAGGGAATCAAAGCAAACCCGGGAAAATGTCAGGCTATAATAGACATGAGAAGTCCAACCACGAAAAAGGAAGTCCAACAGTTGACTGGGAGACTAGCCGCATTGTCACGATTTTTATCATGTGCAGGAGATAAATCAATACACTTCTTTTGCAGCTATAAGGAAATCTAAGGAGTTTGAATGGACAGAGGCATGTGAAGAAGCCTTTCAAGAAATAAAGCATTTTCTATCCTCGCCTCCTATCCTAGTAAGGCCCAAAGAAAACACACCTTTGGTCTTATACTTATCGGTCACGGATAAAGCCCTTAGCTCGATTTTAGTACAAGACAGGGAAGACGGAGAGCGACTCGTGTACTTTATCAGCAAAGTTCTAAAAGGGGAAGAGTTAAGATACCAGAAGATTGAACGGTTGGTGGTGGCAGTAGTTATCACAGCCCGGAAGCTGAGACATTATTTTCAAGGTCACCCATCACAATCAAGATAAATTACCCAATCAAACAAATACTAAAAAAGCCCGACTTAGCAGGACGAATGGTCAAGTGGGCAGTAGAGCTCCGAGTATGACATTAGCTTTGTGCCCAGAGCCAGTATAAAGTCACAGACACTGGCCAATTTTGTGGTAGAATTAAGTGCACCAGCTGGAGAAGAGATCTCAAACAGATGGATCCTCTATGTAGATGGATCTTCAAATCTTAAAGGAAGCGGAGCCGGAATAATTATGGAAGGAGATGGAGATCTAACATTAGAATACTCTTTATGTTTCAATTTTAAGGTAAGAAACAACCAAGCAAAGTATGAAGCTTTGATTGCTGGAATGAAATTAGCGAGAGAGGTCGGAGTAACACATTTATTAGTGAAGACCGACTCACAGCTAGTGGTCGGACAAATGAAGAACGAGTACCAGACAAAGGATTCTACCCTGATAAAGTACCTTCAGAGAGCTTCGGGAATATCCAAAGCGTTCTCAGAATTCGAAGTCATCCATATCCCAAGGGAAGACAATGTCCGGGCTGACCTCCTAGTCTGATTAGCAAGCTCAAAGAATTCAGGAATGAATAAGACTGTGATCCAAGAAGTTCTCGAAACACCCAGTATTTAATCAGAGGAAGTATTAACAATAGAGGATATCCAAGGATGGATGAGGCCCATCATCATCTATTTGACTCAGGAAATATTACCTGAAGATGCCAATGAAGCCCGAAAGATTAAAAGAATAGCTTCCCGATACGTCATAATCTCGGACACGCTGTACAAGATGGGCAAGTCAACACCTATGCTCAGATGCGTGTCAGAGCCTGAGATTGAACTGGTAATTAAAGAGGTCCATGAGGGAGCCTGTGGTAGCCACATCGGTGGGAGAACATTTTCTGGAAAAATCCTAAGAGCCGGGTACTACTGGCCGTATATGATGCGAGATTGCATCGAGTACGTTAGCAAGTGTGAAAAATGCCAAGTATTCACTCCAATCAAACACCCACCAGGTGATTCGCTCTATTTGATTTCATCCCCATGGATATTCCATCAGTGGGGAGTAGACATCCTGAGACCATTCCCAGTTGCTTCAATACAACTCAAGCTCTTAATCATTGCAGTTGACTATTTCACAAAATAGGTGGAAGCCGAGGCTAATGCTCGGATCTCTGCCGGGAGGGTTCGCAAAATTTATTGGAAGAATATCATGTGCCGGTTCGGTTTTCCAGGAATCATAGTCTCGGATAATGGAACCCAATTTGCAAGCACTTCCGTCATAGACTTTTGCAGGGATTATGGAATAAAAAACATGTTCACATATGTGGAACACCCCTAAACCAATGGCCAAGCAGAAGCTGCAAACAAGGTTATCCTAGGTGGAATAAAAAAGAGCTGGAGGAAGCAAAAGGAATGTGGGTCAAGGACCTACCCGAGATCTTGTGGTCATACCACACAACACCACATTCTACTACTCAAGAGACACCCTTTAGGATGTTGTATGGGGCTGATGCAATGATACCGATGGAAATCAACACCCCGACTTGGAGGCGTGAACACTTTGCTAAACTCGCCAACATGGATAACTTGAACATCTCTGCTGACCAAATAGATGAGGTTGGAGAGACAGTACAAATCAGAGAAATCGCTGCAAAACAGAGGTTTGCACGAAGATTCAACCTGAAAGTCTGGCAGAGGGAGTTCTAGGAAGGCGACCTGGTCTTGAAGAAAATCTCAGACCCAAAAAATAAGGGAAAGCTCGTTCCCAACTGGGAAGTCCGATTCAGGGTACTTCGAAAACTAAACAACGAAGCATACAATCTGGAAACATTAGAAGGAGTAGAAATACCTAGGACATGGAATGTATCCAATCTTAGGCTATATTTCAGCTAAATATTATGTAATTCAATAACGAATAAAGGATCCGGGTTGCACTTTTTTCCCTTGCAAGGGCAAGGGTTTTTAACGAGGCTCCTGGACTTAAAAAATTTTTATGTTTGGTTTATAGGTATTCGGCTTGAGATGGTGAGTTATAACTCGGAAAACTCCAATAAACATGTTGACTTGCTCCGCGTACATAGGTCGCCCATAAACGCTCCGCGTACAAGGGTTGATTAAACTCCTATAAACGTGTTGACTTGCTCCGCGTACATAGGTCGCCCATAAACGCTCCACGTACAAGGGTTGATTAAACTCCTATAAACGTGTTGACTTGCTCCGCGTACATAAGTCGTCCATAAACGCTCCACGTACAAGGGTTGATTAAACTCCTATTGACTTGCTCCGCGTACATAGGCCGCCCATAAAAGCTCCGCGTACAAGGGTTGATTAAACTCCTATAAACGTGTTGACTTACTCCGCGTACCTAGGTCTCCCATAAACGTTCAGCGTACAAGGGTTGATTAAACTCCTATAAACGTGTTGACTTGCTCCGCGTACATAGGTCGTCCATAAACGCTCCGCGTATAAGGGTTAATTAAACTCCTATAAATGTGTTGACTTGCTCCGCATACATAGGTCGCCTACATATGCTCCGCGTACACGGGTTAAACAAACACTTATAAATGTGTCTACCAGTTTCGTGTACACCGGCCGGACAATCAATTATGAAAATGATAAAACATCCAAGCCAAACATGTCAAAAGAAACCTGGGGCTTGTGAGTATCAAAGTCATACATGACCAACTGTCAAAGGCTAATAATAACTGGGAGCAAATCTCTGATAAAAGGATACCCGAGTCCACACCATAATCGGCACCTAATCCTATAAGAGTCCAGGACTCTCAAAAGTGTCAAGGCTATACACATGCGATAGCTAAAGGCTTTTTAAATAATAATTAGCTCCACGATGAGTTATCTAAAAAGTCTTAGAAATCAAACATAAGCAAAATAAATAGGTGAAAATAATACCCGGCACCTTATAATCGGACACCTTAAGTTGTTTTAACTTAGTGCCCGAGGGGCTGGATATATGCACAGGATTATTTTGCAAAGGAATAAACACAATAAATAGAAATTACATAAACAAAAGCCTCAGAGAGGCCAAACATTGTACATTACAAAGCCAGAAGGCTAAAAAGTCATAAGCATAAGAGGGAACAACACCACACTCCCTCGCCAAAATTTAAAAACGCAACCAGAAGGATGACTAACTAAAATAAGAAAACATCAAGATTATGTAGCAGCCGAAGTCTCATTGGCAACATCATTGTTGGTCGGGTTTGCATTCCCGTCAGCGCCAGTGACCGGGCCTTGAGATCTCTCCGGTCTATCTTTCTCTAGCTCGCCAAGATCCACAAGACGACCATCCTGCACCACCTTGAAGTAATCCGTCTCCGACAAATCTAAGTCAGAATGGTGATAGAGAACTTGATCGTTGGCTCTATCAAAAGATTTATCACCAGTAGACAAAATGTCAATTTGAGCCTTCTTCAGAGATTCTCTAAGACCGTTATTGGATGATAAGAGCTCAGCATTGGAGGCCTCGGATAGCTTCATTTGAGCAGTAAGTTGGGCTAAGGCTGACTTGTGATTTGACTCCAAAGTCTCTTTCTCCTTCCTCGCATTAGCTAAATCCTTCTCCAAGATGGAAACCTTCTTAGACTGAGATTCTTGGGTGCTCTTCAACTGAGCGATTTCATCCTTAAATTTCGACTCAATCTTTTCAGAGTCATTAGACAATTCAAATAAACCACAGGCGAGGACGACACATCTCATTTGATAGGAACTAAGGTTCTGGGTAATCTTTTGTTGTCCAATGCATTTAACTTTATTAACATCCTCAGTAGCATTGAGGTGGTCACGCAGAAATCTGAAGCCATCAAAGTCATTGGACCAAAACTTAAATTCCCCAGACGCAGAATCCTCCCCAGGGCCTCGCATGAGTGAGTTGATCTCCATTTCAGCTTGATGGATATCGTCATTCATTAGAACCTCCAGCTTCTTCGGATCACCTTAAGAGATCTCATCTTGAACAGGAATAATAAGAGGTTGGGGCTCACCTTTACTCGGGATGGCTTTAATACTCGTTCCCCTGGGTCATTTTGGTGCTCGGACCTCTAACCCACTTAAATCGGATTTGGATGCAGACGCATCCCCAGCTCCTCTCCGGGCTTTCCGAGCTGCCTGCATCAATTTCTTTTGCTCGGCTACAGTCGAATCAGTCATCTTGTCTGCAAACAAGCAACATAAGGTTAGAATAAAAGGAAAACGAGAAATATGTAAAACAAAAAATGATGATTACCCAGAAAGGCAAGAAGTCGGTCGTCATCTAAAGGCAACAATTCTTTAATCTTCATCGTACGAAATGAGTCAAGAATGGCCAGGGATTGGAGTTCCAAGTCATTCAGTTTGTCATAGTTAAAATCAGTAACCGACAAGGGATCTTTGGTCCAGTAGTGAGGAAAGCGCGGATGTCCATCTAAGGCGTATAACACCTGCGGACATCTCGCCCCACATCGGACCCTCAAAAAACGACTTTTATAATTCTTATAATTTGAGGTATAAGCCTGAAGAAAGCTTCGGCCAGGAATTCCACTTATTTGAACCCAGCTCCGGTTATCAATTCCTTTTACCTCAAAGAAGGAGAAGAACAATTCTAAGGTCAGAACAATGTTCAAAATCTCACAAACCCTCTCAAAAGCCTTTATAAATCCCCAACTATTGGGACGAAGTTGGGAAGGTGCTATATTGACGATCTTCAACACGTCCACCTCGAAGTTGGAAAAAGGGATACGGATGTTGAAATTTTCCAAAATACTAGGATAGAAGTAGAAATATTCTTCAGAAACATCTTTTGGCCGAAGTATACACACTTTTTCCTTTGGACCACATGGTTCCAAAATAACATCATCCTCGGAACCAGTAAAGGATATAATCCTCAGGGATCGGATTTTAGCAATTTCTAGGTGATAACGTGAAAATATATCATTTATTTCGACCCGATTCACATGCAATTTAATGTCGTTTTACTTGTTTTTCATATTATTATGTCGTGTTATGTTTGTGTTTTAGGTATTTGTCGAATAAGAGCGTCCGTGCGAGAAAACTGGGAAAAGAGCAAGAAAATGAAGAAAAAGAGCAAGAAAATGAAGAAAAAGAGCAAATTATGTCATTTTACTGATACGGTGTTCACCGTGAGCAATGGTGTTCCCCTTCCCCAGATGGCGTTCGCCATTGCCCATGCCATGGCGTTCGCCATCACCCCCACGACGTTCGTCGTGACGCTGCAGACATCAGTTCTACGAAAGTGGGTAGTTTTCAGCAGTTTTTCAACCGTTTTTCCCTCCACTTTGTTTGCACGACCAATAGAAGTTACAATGGGATATTTCTCAATAAATAGGACCTAGAGGGGTGTTTCTGAGACATCCAAGTTGTGCGGAAACGCTGCCGTTTTCGTTTTCTAGTTTTAAGCATTAAAATTGCTTGTAAAAGTGACAATCGCTCACATCGAGGGATTGTCACAATTATATATTTTATTTTATTTTGTACAACTTGGATCAACAACAATCTTTCCGGAATAGATAGAAGTTTGTTTACTCTTTCAAGTATCGTTTTCGTTACCGTTCTACAGGTTTTTATCGCTTTAAATTATTTATCATTAGTGCATTATTATTTTTGTTAGTATGTTGTTCGTGAATTCAATTGTTATGTTCATGTTATTTTCATCTGAATTAATGTCTTTGTAAATTCTGTCTGAGTCCGGCGTATGAGGACCGTCGTTACTGACGGGACTCAGTAGAAAATAATAGGCGCGAAACATTAAATAAATTCTGTTTTGGTTTTAGTTTATAATTGTAAGTCTTACTGTTTCGACACGAGAGTGAGGAACACACTAAGGTTCGAGCCGATAGCGCGAGGGTGTGAGGATTGTAACGTATAGTGGAAACTAGGCATCGATCCTAAAAATAGCGAGAGCGCTTTAGGTATCGATTAGGATCTAATTGATTTTCAAAATATGCTTTATAATTAAAACGGGTGAGCGAGAGCAAAATCCTGTGGTTAGGGAGTGTGGCTTTGTAATAGCGCGAGAGTGTGAGACGGAGTCTTTAAATTGATATTTTCTACGGAACGTAGTTTAACTATAATTTAGTGCCTAAAATCTACAGAGTCCCTTAGGAACACGGAATCCATATTCCGACCTCTCCTTATTGATATACTTTCTATGTTTCATTTTAGTTTTCGTTTTAATTCCATTTAAACCAAGTAATCATTCGCCTTAGCTTTACATTGAAGTAATAGATAACGGTAGGTTGACATTGGTCTCTGTGGGTTCGACAATCTTTTATATTACTTCGATATTTCCGTGCACTTGTGGACGCATCAAGTTTTTGGCACCATTTCCAGGGACCAACAATCAATATTGTGATTTCGTTGTTGCGCCGTATAGACTAAGATACTCTAATCTCAATTACTATGTATCACCCAAATTTCCTCTACAATTGACACTCCCTATATTTTGAGGAACCACAAGAATCCCATAATCCCTACCTCGAAATATTAATGGAGGATTTCAATGCGACGCTAACTCACTCTCACCCAGATTTCCCCTACGATTACCACTCCCAGTATTTTGAGGAACCACAAGATTTCCATAAATCAAACCTCGAAATACTAATGGAGGAATATAATACAACGCTTACTCAGTCTAGGATATAATCTATGATGGAGCACTTTGTGGAGACACAAACACTCCAAAATGAAGAGTTTAGCAAACAACATCTCCAAATTAATGAAAACCTTAGGCAGATGAACATTGTGGTCGAGTCCCTCACGACTCACAATGAGGCATTGGAGACTCAAATCTCCCTGCTTACGCAAACACCTATAGGACCCTCCCCCGAGGAGCATGTAGATGTTGTAACAACCGATAGTGAAGAACAAATAGAATATCCTGAGGAGAGTGATCATGAGGTTGAGGAGAGTTTTGTTGAGAAAGGCGTAGAGATTAGGAAAAATCCACCGACGCCACCCGAAAGGGAGGTTGTCGAAGAGGTAGATAAGGAAGCACTTATTGATGTTCCTCCTCCTTATACCCCACCTGTTCCTTTCCAGCAAAGGTTTGTAGAAGTTAAGGTAGACTCCCAATCCAAAACGTATGTGGAGATATTGGAAAATATCCACACTAATGCACCTTTGTCCGAGGTCCTGCATAAAAATAGAAAGTTAGAGAACCATGAAACTATGGAAATCATTAGTGTTAAGAGGGAAAGGATTTCCTTTGAGGTGGTGGATGAAAGAACTAAGCCCAAACTTGAAAAACTGATACTCAGGATAGATCCAGAACCACCACCACAAGTTCAAAAGAATGAACCACCCCACAGAAGGAAGACAAGAAAAGGTGAGGGATACGTGAGATGACTTGATAAGTGGCCTTGGAAACTGAAGATTATTAAAAGTTCGATCGAGGAACCATCCTCGAAAGAACCACCTTGAGTGCTTGCACTCCTTAGCCATCGAGCTATCGACGTTAAACAAAGCGCTGTGTGGGAGGCAACCCACAGGGTTTTTATTTTAAGTTGTTATATTTTTTTGTTTGAGTTTGCAAAAAATAAAGAAATGTATCGCTTGTCACGTCTCAGCTACATCTAGGCGAAAAAATCTCTAGATGACGATCTTGGAGATGAGCTGGTGCCCACGGACATTCCTACGAATGTCGCTGCTGGTGGTGACACCGATGATGAGTATGATAGGAGAAAACATGTCTCTACCATCTATAACTCACCTCTTCCTCGTTCTTTGCATGGTCAGTTTCCACCTGCACACACCGCACCATATTTTTCTAACACTTTTGTAAGTACTTCCTCTGGAAGCGGGCGAATATGCTGAGCTAGTTCAAGAATTACATAATCGAAGGTATCTCAAAATGCCCGCTGCCGAAGCAGAAGTGGTCAGCGAAGACATGGATAACAAGAATAGGATCAGAGAGGATTTGGCACGCAGTAGCATTCATACAGGTTCTATCTTTCCCTTTTCCACCTTTTATCAAAACATTGAGGACAATGTTTGGTTTAAGTGTGGTGGAGGAACATTACCACTTTGATTTTAAGCCTTTATTGTTTTCTAGTTTATTTCATGTTTTTAGGAATGTTATCTGTTTTTAATGTTTTGTCGAGTCTTTGCATGTGATGTGGAGTCTTTATGCGTGGTTTTCACTTGTTATTTAGTTTCCCCGAAATTTTAAAATTTTAAAAATTTTAACCTCCAACATTTTTTTTGCTTTGATTCATGGCACGCCACTCTGAAAGTATATAGGTAATTTAGGTTGTGTTAGAGAGACTTGGGAAAGTTTCGATGAAATTGATACCGTCTTGACACCCTAAACCCCCTAAATATGCAAAATCAATTTGAGTACCCATTATGTCGAAACCTTAAGCTCAGTTATTAAAGTAATCCCTAAGTAGTTTATTTAAGTAGTCAACATCATCCTAAGCACACACTAAGTAAGAATCCGATGCAAATAAGTGTATGATCTCTAGTTTAAAATGAGAAATTAAGAAGAAAAAAAATGATGAATGATGAGATATGTTCCTTCTAAGTTAGGTGGTCCTCACCTGATCACTTAGCCCAACGGTACAAACTCTTTAAATTCAATCGATGCTTAAGCATATTTGCCGAGAAAAATGAAATAACAATGAGATCATAGTCATTAACATGCTTACTTACCATGTATGTGTATGGATAACAGGCTTAATGTGATTGCACTAGAATGAAATGAGGTGCAAAAGAGCAAGAGATATAGGTTGAGTTATAATGGCATGATTCGGATTGGTTTGCATAAGGAAAGAGCTTTTGAAATTGTGTCGTTACAGTATCCTTGGTATTGATATTTAGTACCTATCGATCTAACATTAACCTAGCAGCCACGTATGATTAGAGTCTCGTTGTGCCTATGTTTCGAACCATGCGTATTTCTTTTTTTTACCGTGTTGGTTGATTGCTTTAGGACAAACAAAGGTTTAAGTGTGGGGGTGTTGATAACGTGAAAATATATCGTTTATTTCGACTCGATTTGCATGCAATTTAATGTCGTTTTACTTGTTTTTCATATTATTGTGTCGTGTTATGTTTGTGTTTCAGGTATTTTTCGAAAAAGAGCGTCTGTGCGAGAAAACCGGGAAAAGAGCTAGAAAATGAAGAAACAGAGAAAATTCTGCCATTTTACTGATACGATGTTCGCCGTGGGAAAACAGTGTTAGCCGTGAGCAAATGGCGTTCGCCGTCCCCAAATGGCGTTCGTCGTCGCCCCACGACGTTCGCCGTGACGCTGCAGACAACTGTTATACGAAAATGGGTTGTTTTTAGCAGTTTTTCAAATGTTTTTCTCTCCACTTTGTTTGCACGACCAAGGGAAGTTACAATGGGATATTTCTCTATAAGTAGGACCTAGAGGGGTGTTTCCGAGACATCCAAGTTATGCGGAAACACTTTCGTTTTCATTTTCTAGTTTTAGGCATTAAAATTACTTGTAAAAGTGACAATCGCTCACATCGAGGGATTGTCACAATTATATATTTTATTTTATTCTGTATAACTTGGATCAACAACAATCTTGCCGGAATAGATAGAAGTTTGTTTACTCTTTCAAGTATCGTTTTCGTTACTGTTCTACAGGTTTTTATCGCTTTAAATTATTTATCATTAGTGCATTATTATTTTCGTTAGTATGTTGTCCTTGAATTCAATTGTTATGTTCATGTTATTTTCATCTGAATTAATGTCTTGGTAAATTATGTCTGAGTCCAACGTATGAGGACCGTCGTTACCGACGGGACTCAGCAGAAAATAATAGGCGCGAAACATTAAATAAATTCTGTTTTGGTTTTAGTTTCTAATTGTAAGTCTTACTGTTTCGACACGAGAGTGAGGAACAAACTAAGGTTCGAGCCGATAGCGTGAGAGTGTGGGGATTGAACCAGATAGTGGAAACTAGGCATCGATCCTAAAAACAACGAGAGCGCTTTAGGTATCGATTAGGATCTAATTGATTTTCAAAATATGCTTTCTAATTAAAACAGGTGAGCGAGAGCAAAATCCTGTGGTTAGAGAGTTTTGCTTTAGTCAATAGCGTGGGAGAGTGAGACGGAGTCTTTAAATTGATATTTTCTATGGAACGTAGTTTAATTATAATTTAGTGCCTAAAATCTACAGAGTCCCTTAGGAACACGGAATCCATATTCCGGCCTCTCCTTATTGATATATTTTTTAAGTTTCATTTTAGTTTTAGTTTTTATTCCATTTAAACCAAGTAATCATTCGACTTAGCTTTACATTGCAACAATAGATAATGGTAGGTTGACATTGGTCTCTGTGGGTTCGACAATAATTTATATTACTTCGATATTTCCGTGCACTTGCAGACACATCACCAGGTCATCAGCAGTACTATTCTTATGGTTCATAACCTCAGAATCGAAGGGAGCAGCTATCTCCATTAGGAATTCTACAAAACCTAAAGAGTCAGAGTCAAAGTCACTTTCAGAAGTGAGAATCTCATTATAAAATTTGCCCATGACTCACCTATACTCTTCTACCCCTATAGAACCCATCATCTCTTGCATGTTTTCTTTCCATAATCTTTTCCTCTCCTCGTCACTCTTATGGATGACCTTACCCTCATTATCACATTCCCTAAGGACTACCATTTCTGTTAAAGAAAAATAGAGGAAAATGAAGAGTGAAAGAAAAAATACCTAAAATGAAGAGAACACTTGAAGTTGAAACGAACTTGTTTAAAGAAGAATAAGAGCGTATGAGTAAAGGGAAGAGAAAAATGACGTTAAGAGGAGCCCAACATTCAAAAAATAGCTAGAGAATAGCCACTCATGACGCATCATAAAGCTAGGGAAGACTAGGAGACACGACCGTTCGAAGGTTTTTAACACGTAAGGACCTAAGAAGAAAAGTCGGCCTATAACACGACACCTATCAAATATATCCGGGCTCATGTTATTGTCGAATATTGTACCCTTATAAACGGATATAGTACTCGGGGGGCTTATGTACATACCAAATATATTTGGAGCCGAGTTGTATGGTCGGCCAAGGCTAGACGTGAGTTCGGCTACGAAAACAAGAAGGGTCGAGTAGCACCAAGAGCTAGGCAAGAGTCATTTAACTCAGGTCGGTTAGGGAGCCTGACTCCCATCAGCCGAATTCCTACGAGGCCGGGTACTATACCCATCAACCCGGCAGCTACGCTGGTCATGAACTCCATAAGGTACACCAACAGTTATAACGGTGGCAGCGTGTAGCGTGCGATTTTTGTCGGTGACACGACCACCTTACCACAATGGTTGGAATTGGGTGCTACTTTCTGATTTTTATTTATCCTATGAAGCTGGAAAAGAAAAGGAAGCTATCTAAAACTAACCTTGCACGCAAATGTTTTCTTTAACAAATGCTAAGAGATTGGGGGTTCGGGGTCAGGTTATACAAAGGGAAGTTGTCAATTACCCAATGTATATATGGTTATCCATAGACCTTTCATGGCATATTTTCTACTTTCTGGTGTTTATCTGTTATGGGTTGAAAAAAATTCTCCTTTGGGAGTGTTGAGAAGATGTTTTTGTTGTTTTTGGGTTTTCTGTTGTTTTTGGTAAGGTACTGGACCTAATGTTTTTTTATTTGTGTGCTCGCTAAGATTTCGTAATCTTATGCCTACGTATTCACGTAAAGATAACAGGGAAATCAGAGCAATCGTAGTTCCTCCTATTTCTATGGGAGGAAAATGTTTAGTGTCTTGTGAAGGTGCGAGAAAGACACAAGAAAAAGGGGTTTGAATTGTGTATTTACTCTTTTGATAACTTTTCGCTTCTCTTCGTTAAGACGCTAAGATAACATCAGAGTTCGTTGAGAGACACTGACTTATGAAGTAACATTCAGACTTGCCTTGCATGAAGCATAAGAACCAACGAGAGTCTGAATGTTGCGTACATCATTCAGAACTTGCAGAGCGGAAGCTTATCAGAGTTGCAAGGTTCTGACTTGTTTATGAATGGTTCTGATACTCAAGATAGAAACATAAACAAAGACATTAAGCATAAGAGTAAAGGACACACGATATATCCTAGTTCACCACAAAGGCTAATCCAGTCCACCCTCCTCAGGTGATTTCACCTTGAACACAAGGTCTTAATCCACTATAATCAATCTCGATTACAGATTCATGGGCAACAGCCGGTGACTAACAAACTGCACAGCCACAATGTGGCTAACATACAATGAACCATTTAGGGATTCAACTAAATGAATATAACGAACATTGCCCGGCAGGTTCCAATCTCGCAAGATCTACTGCTAGGCTTTCACAGTTAGACGTTCAGGGATTCATCGCAATGAATATAACGCTATTGACCCTATTTCAGACTTTTCTCACAATGACATCTCGCCATTGTCTTCTCGAGTCTCCGGTCACACTGGCCACTCAAGGAATCCTAATTCACCAAGAATTAGTTATACAGGAGATTACAATGATGCTTCTTAACAAGCATATTACTCCTAAGTTTAAGTACAAAAGAACCCATAAGTGTTCAAGCAAGATGTGAGCAATAGCTCCTTGCTATCCTAAGAAACTACAAAGATGTATAATGATTTGATAGTTGTTGACATCTTGTAGATCTTCTTCTTCTTCGTCTTCTTGGGTGAGCAAGCTTTGAGCAACAACTCCTTGCTTCAGATCTTCAATGTAGTGTTGACGAGAAGGTAGGTTGATGACTTGACTGATCTTCAATGTTGTCTTCTTCATCAACAACTTCTGTACCAATTCATTGTTGTTGTATTGAATGATGATCTTTGAGCTTCAACAACAATGGCCATGTGTAAATGGTGATAGCTTTGGATGTTTAAGTGTTACAATGAGAACTCATAGTTGTTGCTATCTTCACACAATGACTTGATCAATTCACCTTTTGATGGAATGAATTGATTACTTCAGAAGCGAGAACTCTTTCCTTTAAATAGCCCAGCAGAAATATAGCCGTTTGAAATACTGTTAGCTGTTGGAAAAGAGACGTTGTGTAATAATGAGCTGTACTGACACATCTCCTTTTTGCTGTGGGAGAAGTGATGGGATATCTTCTTGAGCAGTGTGTACAGTTGTTCACAATGGTAACATTTGACTTCCAAGCTTCAGAGGCTTCTGATGGTAATTTGATGAAGCATGAGTAGAGCCTTCTTAACAGGATATTTGATACGTAAAGTCTTTAGTCATTTGAAGAAGTCCATTAGGAATCAGTCTTCAGAACTTCAGCACTTGTCTTTAAGAACATTATCCTTTACTTCTTCAAGTCTTCCGAAACTTCAGAACTTGTCCATTATAAATCCGTCTTCAGCACTTGACTATTGGAACTGTAAACTTCAGAACACATAAGTCTTCAGAGTCTTTCTGCACTTGGTCTTCAGAGCCTTCCGCCTTCAGAACTTCAAGTCATGAGAGTCTTCAGCACTTCGGTTCTCTTCTTCAGAAGCTTCGCAATCTTCAGAATCTTGACCACTTTTAGAGAGCATCCACAAGAGCATTGCAACAGCAATATCGGCATCCTTGGATCTGACTAATCATGATCAGATACATAAGCGTTCTTGCTTTTTGCGACTTGTGTCACACATAGTAACTTCACATATTATCAATTACGCACATCTGGCTGATGCTTATTGGATCTGATATCTTTTATTAATATGATCTGCACACAACATAAGTTAGAACATAAAATGGTTCTTTCACAAATACGTATTGTTATCATTAAAACATAGATTAACTTGTAGAGACAATTCTTGCTCTCACAATCTCCCCCTTTTTGATGATGACAAAACCAAGTATTTTGATTAAATATTTTATACAAGGTAATCACCAAAACAAACATATTCAGAGTCTGGAACAACAGCTCCCCCTGAATGTGTTACCCTCAAAGTATTATCTATGATCATCTAGAATCTTATATGATCCAAAGACATACAGAGTATCAACTCGAGTTGCCAGAACAAAGAATAGAAAAGGACTACTTCTCTATTTTGTCTTTAAGGAGACATAATTCTTTAGCATCTGGACTAGTTCATCAGAACTTCCATCTTCAGATCTTTAGAACTCAGTTCCTTTGTGGTTGTATCAGAGTTTGTAATCTTCAGAGACTTCTGAAGCATTTCCACTTTTCAGCAGATTCATTTAAGCACAAACAGATCAGTTCTTATCTGATAACATAGCCTCGCTATTCATCAGAGACAGGCATTGTCTTTTTAAGAAACTCCCCTTGAGTTTCAGACTTTGTGAAGATTTTAGGTTTAGCAATTGAATCTTCTGGGTAGTCTCCCCCTAATTTCCATAAGTCAGATATTGGGATCTTCAGAACGTAGTTCAGGAATATGAGATTTTAATCACCAATGTAGATCATGACTTTTTTAGAGTTTGACTTTTGAACACATGTCTTCATCTCAGAACCTTGTTACTGTCACAACTCAGTGGTTTATCAAAGCTTGATTTTTGATCAGATACCAACTGAAGGTTAATTTTTATGATCAATCAACGCTTGATTCTGAAACTATCACACATGTTTTAATCTTAGTCTGGTACTGAATTATACCAGAGTATGTTGTGTCTGATACCAAGTGAAGGATTACTTTTCATACCACTTGAAGGGTATTTCCTTAGTGTGCTGAGATTGATACCAATGAAGGTATATGTAATTTCTAGTTATTGGCTGAGATTTTGTTAAAACAATGTTGATGTCATGATTGATGTTGCAACATGAGCTTCTAACAGTATAGCTAACATTCTGGTTTATTGTTGAAGAATTAAAGAGTGATGTCACATGCGATGTCTTAACATCACTATACCAGAACATTAAAACATCAGACAGGTATGTGATTAGGGCTGAACGTGTTTCTGATGTGAATGAGAAATTCTACTAAAGAGAATCAGAGAATATAAGCGAAGATCAAGGGAGAAATATATTCTGTTACAATCAGTTATGAAGATCAGTTTGTTGCGCATTTAAAGCATAAAGATATGGAGAATATTCAGAGTTAATAATTGAAGATTTAATTGAAGATATGATCTGTTCAGAAGCAGATTTGTTACTGAAGATATGATATGATTTGAAGGCCCAAATCCAGTTGGATTACATTATAAATAGAATGCTTGTAACCTAGAATAGGCACGGATCCAAGATGTAGATCTTTAGGGCTTTGTCAAAGTGAACCACTCGGGTTGTGAGATGGTCACTGGGTGTAACTCAGAAACCTGTAGGTAATGAGTTTGAGTTTGGTATTGTTCTTGGAGGAAGCTTTGAAGCCACTTCAAAGGGAGTCATGGAAGGGTGTCTTCTATGATTGTAAAGTTGTTGGTAATCAAGTTGTTGATGCAGTGACGGTGTAGTTGACTGCTAGACATCATAGTAATGATAGGAAGTGAGATGGAGTCTCTTACCTAGGGAGGACTTAGGTAGAAGGGTCATTGGGTAGTGATTAAATTAGGTAGATTGTCAACTGGTCTGTTGAGTCTGTAATTTGATACTACTAATAGTGGACTTCCTTCCTAGCTTGGTATGCCCCCAGATGTAGGTTGTTGAACTGAACTGGGTGAGCAATTCAGTGTGTTATTTATTGTTTCTGTTATTGCCTTGTTCTACGGATTGCGATGTTGTGACTTTGCACTATGACATCACACATCTGTACCAGAATTTCAATTGGTATCAGAGCAGGCATCCTGTCTGTTTCTGGATGAGATCTAGGGAAGGTACTTTCTGGTTCGTGAGCAAGGAAGATAGGATTGTTGAGTTGTGGACTTGGTCAGCTCATATAGTTGTTTCCCTTTAAGTGAAGGATGGACCAATCATTGAGTATTGTTGGCACGTGGTGTGCAAAGATTTTTAGATAGGACCTGAAGGTTGTTGAGGAGTAGTTCCGCTACAAGTAACCCTGGTTGATTTTTTTTTGAGATTCCAGGAATGATTCTCTTGGAAAGACTTTAGGGTTTGGTCTCCTCAGCAGGATATTCTCTGCAAGACAGCTTCAAAGATACTTGAGGAGTGAGTGGATCTTGTGACATGGATGTTCCAGCTCAAATCCAACAGTGAAGATCAACCTGTCCGGAACAGTGATTCCTTATGGTGAAAGAAGAGGGTAGAGCCTAAGCAATAGAGTATCACTGTCAAATCTTTCATGCAGGAGTGAAGATCTTGATCAGTCATCTCTTGAGCTTATTTGTGGAAGCTGAGCTTAATATGACAATTCTAATGCTAAGTCATTGTCATATTAGATTGTAGCTGTTTTGATGGATCACTGAAGTTATGAAGTTGAACAACTTTTTCCAAGAAGTTGTGTGTAGTAGCAGGGTAATTCAGCCGATGGTCATTTGGTGTCTTGTGCCTTGAAGGTTTCTATGGTTTGTTTCTGCAAAGGGAGGAGGTTCTTCTGAGTGGCAGAAGAAAGTGATGAATTCAACAGTTGGATGTCATAATGTTCTGACATCTATCTTAACATCAGAAGTCTCAGCTGGTGATGTGGCACATCAGTTTTTTGATAGGATGATCTACAGGGATGAACAATAGGATGCTTCAAAAAGATCGTTCTCATAGCAGTTTGCGGGAGCTGCAGGAAGGAGAAGATGTTGCATGACCATGGCTTAGGGAGTCTAAGTGGAACATGTGACTTGAAGATTAAGGATCAAGATATCTTTGTGAGAGTTCTGTCAAACATGAATGAGGTGATCAAACTGTGGCAGCTGGTTGATCTCAGATGTGGATCAAGATAATCAGAGTTTAACAGCTGGTTATTTTTTAGGATTGTCATGGTGGAGCATATCAAGAATCATGGTGTTGATGATGTTCTAACTTGTTTTGGGACTTTAACTGGATAGATATCCTTGGTGAAGGATGATTATGCTGTGGTTTCAGAAGCTTGGTGCTTACATTTTGCCTAAGGAGTGTCTACATAGTCATACGGGAGAATGATGAAGTAGAAGGTCTGCCTTGGATGGAGAATGTAGAGAAGACTGAAGTAGATCAGGTATTCTGAAGATGAAGAGTATGTCAGAGAATGACTGCATTTGGAGAAAGGGCATTGTACCAAAATGCAGGTGCTCAGCAAGTGTGCTCAAATGTTCATCTTTATCTTGAGCACTAGTTATCCATAACAGGGGGTATATTTGAGTATGGATTGTGAAGATTGGAGTGAGCTCTTAAAGCTCTGGCTACCCTTGTGAAGCTAATGAGGAGCAGTCAGAAGGACAACTTTGCTTGTGGAAAATTTGCGCTTCTATGCAAGTTTTGGAAGAACTCGGTAGGGGTTTGTGTTGATGGAAGGTGTTCGTTTTAGGGGGAGATTGATATTATTGAAGCGTTTGGTGTTGGGACTTAGTTTGAAGAAAATTAGAAAGTTGTTTACATAAGGATTTAGTGTCTTGTACAACTGTGTAAATGGAACAGAAGTAAACCAGAAATTTATTGCATTGATGAAAGCTTACAAGATTAATAGAAACATCAAACTAAGTGTCTAAAGATTATCCCAACCCCCTGAATCAAGAAAAGTCTTCCAATCTTCATCCCATTCATCATCAGATGCTTGAAGCTGCACTTGTTTTTTCTTGATAGTCTTCATCCTGGTGTCTGATGTCTTGCGTGTTCTTGTTGCTCCAGAAGATGCTCCAGCTGTGGACAGTGTTGTGTCCTTCATCCTCTGAGGATCTGGCTTCCTATCCTCGTGCATGTGCCTCTTTGATGCATTCTTGGTAGACTGACTCATGCTTCCGTCCCTGGTGTGCTGATAGGAGCAAGGAGGTTTGGTATTTGTAGTGGATAATATGGCATTGGTTGTATCGCCTGACCAGTCAGAGTAGTCTTGGCTGTGGGAATCTGTATTTCTTGGGAAACTGTTTTTCTTGGCACATTGGTTACCAGAGCTTCGTGTTTGATGCCTGGGTAGAAGTGGTCCTAGTATAATGAGGCTAGGTCTTGTCTAGTTGTCTGATGTTATAACTGCTGGGCTGGTTGAGTGGGTTGGTCTTTTGTCTCGTGCTGATGTCCTGCATGTTGTTACAACATTATGGTTGGGTATGTACCATACTTATGGAGTTTGAAGGAGCAGCATTATAGTCTGAAGTGGCAGTTCTGACATAGTGTGGATTAGAATGGGCAGATTCTAATCTTGATGGGTAGTAGTTCAGGAAATACATGGCTACTTTCATGTTGAAGACTTCATTAGGAGCTGGTGTATGTAAGGACAGAAAGGTGTTTATCTTGTGTGAAAAAAATTTCCAATTAAATGGGCTGTTGCCCTTTGGACTTGGCATATCTTGTACCTATAATCCCCATGAGGAATGTGGCATTATTGGTGGGATATCATGAAGGGCGTTGAGTGTAAAACTGATTACTATTGCCTATTGCAGCATGTGTACTGATCAAACTTGTGCAGTGTGATGATGTGACCTGTCATAGCTGTGTAAAGATAGTACTGATACAGGAAAGGTCTGAAAAACAAAAGTGGTGTACTTGGCTGATGGTTGGAAGCAATCTAGAAGAAGTTGTGAGAAGTTGCATCTATTAAATAAGAAGATGTGGTTAATAAGCCAACAGGCAATGTCTGAAGAGATGTCAGAACATGATATAAGACATGTTTTTGCTTGAGCCAAACAAGGTGGTATTTTGGACGGTGGTGTTAGGATAAAGTGAAACACGTGGCTTAGACTGTGCATGGAGCGTTATTGGCCTAATTTATGGTAAGATTCAGTTGTGAATTTTTTAAGGCAGTCAAGGCAGTTTTTGGAAGGTAGGCATTGAATTTGAATGCAGTTTTTGATACCTAAAATAGCGTTTGTTTGACCAAGAACATTGACATATTCAAGGCTCGTTAGTTTCTAAGTTACTGGTCAGCTATTTATAGGGGTTAGTTTGTTCTCCTTCAGCCAGTGAGTGTTTGTATCTCATAAGTCTTATGGCTTTTATTCGTGTTTGGGTAAGCACTTCTTGGGTCTGGTTTTGTGAGGGTTTCCTTTGCCAATTTGTGGCTAAAAAGGGGGAGAAAGGAGAGAGATGTCTTATATGGGTTGCGCAGTGGTTTTGCTTGGAACCTACAATTCCTGATGCAGCAGAAGAGGATGGTACATCCTTGAGTTGAGGTTGAGTCTTTGTGACTTGTGTCCTGAGTTATGAACATAGTTGTGACCTGTGTTCTGAGTTACCTGGGCTGACAGAATGACACTTCTCAACGTGTCATGTTATGCCACAGATTGACTAGGGGGTCTGATCAAAGAAGGTGTGCAGAAGTCTCTCATGCCACCATTGGTCTTTGGTGAACAGACACACACTTCTTTTATGGGGGAGTCTTCCACAATGATTCCAGGTCTGAGTTGAAAGGAAAAAGAAATGTGCTACATCAAGGGGGAGTGTCTAAAATCTTCTTCCTCATGTACACCAGATCTCTGTAATCTGAGTGCACAACTTCGGGACTTTCTACTTGTGCTGCCTGAAGTGATTGTGGTGAGTTGTGCTGCCAAAAGAAGGTGTCAGACATGATGTTTTAACATCATTCAACTATTCCCTAGAAGATGTTCTCCAGGATTGCTGCGCACTGTTGCTACTGATGGTTACTGATAGGTTCAGTGGTTACTGTTAACTACTGACAGTAGTATAGAGTTGTAATTACTGCGGTAATTTAA
Organism: Lathyrus tuberosus; assembly: GCA_022829125.1. Lineage (NCBI taxonomy): Eukaryota > Viridiplantae > Streptophyta > Magnoliopsida > Fabales > Fabaceae > Lathyrus > Lathyrus tuberosus. Next base: position 5,231,845 of record JALAZF010000381.1, read on the forward strand.
GTTGTAATGGTTATATAGTTGTTTTAGCCAAAATTAGCCAAAGGGGGAGATTGTAAGTTCTAGTTATTGGCTGAAATTTTGTTAAAACAATGTTGATGTCATGATTGATGTTGCAACATGAGCTTCTAACAGTATAGCTAACATTTTGGTTTATTGTTGAAGAATTAAAGAGTGATGTCACATGCGATGTCTTAACATCACTATACCAGAACATTAAAACATCAGACAGGTATGTGATTAGGGTTGCACGTGTTTCTGATGTGAATGAGAAATTCTACTAAAGAGAATCAGAGAATATAAGCGAAGATCAAGGGAGAAATATATTCTGTTACAATCAGTTATGAAGATCAGTTTGTTGCGCATTTAAAGCATAAAGATATGGAGAATATTCAGAGTTAATAATTGAAGATTTAATTGAAGATATGATCTGTTCAGAAGCAGATTTGTTACAGAAGATATGATATGATTTGAAGGCCTAAATCCAGTTGGATTACATTATAAATAGAATGCTTGTAACCTAGGATAGGCACGGATCCAAGATGTAGATCTTTAGGGCTTTGTCAAAGTGAACCACTCGGGTTGTGAGATGGTCACTGAGTGTAACTCAAAAACCTGTAGGTAATGAGTTTGAGTTTGGTATTGTTCTTGGAGGAAGCTTTGAAGCAACTTCAAAGGGAGTCATGGAAGGGTGTCTTCTATGATTGTAAAGTTGTTGGTAATCAAGTTGTTGATGCAGTGATGGTGTAGTTGACTGCTAGACATCATAGTAATGATAGGAAGTGAGATGAAGTCTCTTACCTAGGGAGGACTTAGGTAGAAGGGTCATTGGGTAGTGATTAAATTAGGTAGATTGTCAACTGGTCTGTTGAGTCTGTAATTTGATACTACTAATAGTGGACTTCCTTCCTGGCTTGGTATGCCCCCAGATGTAGGTTGTTGAACCGAACTGGGTGAACAATTCAGTGTGTCATTTATTATTTCTGTTATTGCCTTGTTCTGCAGATTGAGATGTTGTGACATTGCACTATGACATCACACATCTGTACCAGAATTTCAGTATACAAAACATTTCACAGCTTAGCTCTGATTGATATTACTGCAGACTGAGTCTGATACCAATCCTTGTGCATACTGAGTCTGATTACCACTTTTTGACTTAGTCTGATACCAAATCATTTCTTCTTAATTGAGTTCTCGATAGACATCAGAACTACTTGTTCTTGGATCTTTAATCCGGATCTTCAGATAGTTCTTTGACTTCTGATTTGCACAGTTCTTCTGAATAAGCATCTTGAGATGTAGACTTTGTCTTGACTGCTTTCAGAGTATCCTTCTTCTGATTCTTTCGTTCTAAATATCATATTCTCAGACAGCTTACAGCTTCTGAACCAAGTGAGACAGAGATCAAGATAAACTTTGACTTTCAGACAGTTCTCAACTTCTGAACAGTACTGGGTAGATCTGATTCTGAACACATGTTCACGAAGTGTACAACTTCTATCATATGATCAACAGTTCGTACGAACTTCTCTGTTCTTCTTTCTTAACCTGTCTTAAAATGCCTAGTGAACTTATTCAGAGTTCCTCGGATAACATCAAACAACAAACGTTAGTAGTAACGCATTTTATATGATTGATAACTTGTTTGAGTTGCATTCTTTTCTTTTCTTTAAGATATCTTTCTTTCTAATCAATATTCATCAATCAAAAGCATATTCTTTCTCCCCCCTTTTTGACATCATCAAAAAGTTATAGAGCATATGAGCATTTAAGCATATGTAGATCAATATGAGAGTGAATATTAATAGATTCAAAAGATATTATTATGTAAGCATTAATCACACAAAGGATGGATATAACACAAAACCACAAAATATTTTTAAAATATAAAACATAGGTTGTGCTTAATCAAAACATAGACCTAATGAGGATGGGTTTCTAAGGATTAGACTAATAGGAGCCTAATGATGATGAGGAAGGTGAGAGTGAGCTTTCAGAATCATCAGTTCTTGAGATATGCAGATTTCCTTCTGCTTGAGTAACGGTCAGTTTCTTGCTCTTCACAATTTCCTCTGAGATCCATTCATGGAACTTAGTCCAGGCAATTTTTATATCCATGGGGTCCACACAGGAACTGGAAGCATCCACTAAGCCATGAACTGGAAGATCCATTCATGGAACTTAGTCCAGGCAATTTTTATATCCATGGGGTCCACACAGGAACTGGAAGCATCCACTTAAAGGGATGTTAATGCATCATTTGATTATGATAATGTTTTAAATGTTTTATTTAAGCAGTGTAAGCATCTCAGAGAATGATAAAAAAAAATTAATTTTATGGATTTAATACTGATAAGGTTATAGATGATAAAACAGAAAGCAACATTGATTCATTGATTAAAATGATATATAACCATCAGCACAAAACTACACAAAACTATTTGAGATACACTAAGGTTTAAAGCTTAATCATCAAAATCTTCAACGTTGTCTATTCTTACACATCTAGTTTCAGTAGGTGAAGGTCCTAGTCCTAGCCTACTTATCAGTTCCCAGGCCTTTTCTTTCAAAATTATTTCAGATATTATTCTTCCATATGGAATATAGGCATGCATCTGATTCCTTGAGGTTCTGATAGAGTGTCTTATATGGTTAAAGATAGTCTTGGGAAGGTCTATTCTAACGTGATGTGTTAGAAGAAAGACGAAGATTCTATCGTCCTGAGTCATAGTGCTTCTCGCAGACACGCGTGAACGAAGGTTGGTCAGTGAAAATTTGAACCAAGTTTTTGGAGCAGAAAGGAGTTTCTCGGGATTATTCAATTCGTATGGAACTGAATCATCAAACAAGATTCTACATCTCTCCACCATGCTTAAGTCCGATTGAAAGTGATCAATCGTGACTCCGTCTGAGACACACCCAATGATTTTCTCTATCGAGGCAACAGAGATAGCAATGGGGTGATAATGAACCTCAGACCAGATGGTGTTTCCATCAGTGCTAACCCTAGCATAATTCCAGAATTATTTAACAAGATTAGTAAAGATTGGGCCATTCAGTTGGGAGTAATAGTGTAACACCCCACTTTCCCATATTACAAAATAAGTAAATATTATGAAAATAATCAGAGTTACAACCAAATAGTAGGATGCTACATCCATAAAACCAACAACAAAACTTCTTTGCATTAATAAAATCAAACAGCGGAAAAACAACTATTTATTCAATTTACGGCCACATGCCAACAACATCAAAATCCACCTAAAATGTGGTCCACCATAAGTGTTGGTTCTTGGATTGGCTAGAATTTTGGTAAAACAAAGTGTTCAATGTTGATGTCACATGGGTGATGTCTTAACATTGAGTCTTAACATTGAATAATGTTAAGTGTTTGGCTTGTTGAAGTTGTGAAGTCTGATGTCACATGCGATGTCATGACATCAGATATGCAGATCAGTAAAACATCAGGTTTGAGATGTTTTTAGGGTTAAGCATTTTAGCTAGATTTTGAAAGAGCTGGCAGAGTAATTGGATGCGAATATCTTGGAGGAGATATTTTCTGTTACAAACAGATTGGATGCAGATTTGTAGGAGGGTTTAAAGGCTGAAGATTTAAGAAGATTTTGAGAGAGAAAATCTGTTGAAGATTCAGTTTTAAATAACAAATCAGGTCAGATATTGTAGCAGGTCCAAGACCAGATCAAATAGCCATATAAAGCGTATCAATCCTTTGAAGAAAGTAACGAAGAAAGAGAGCTAAAGACTGAGAGTCGTTTGAGTCTTCGTGTTTGTATTGTAAACCATTCTAGTGTGAATTGGTGTTGTTGTTTTGAGTTGTTCTTGATCAAAGCTGTGAAGCATAATCAAGTTGTGATTTTCAAAGTGTGTGATCTTTGAATTATATCACTGAAGTGATTTAGGGATTGAGTAGTGTTCTCATACTTAAGTGGACTCTTAGGTAGAAGGTTCATTAAGTAGTGATTAAGTTTAGAAGATGTCAACTGGGTTGTTGACTCTGTAAATTTGATACTACTGATAGTGAAATTCATCCCTGGCTTGGTATCCCCTAGACGTAGGTAGTTAGACCGAACTGGGTGAACAATTCTTTGTGTACTCTGCTGTTGTTTTACATTGTCCATTGCAGAGTGTGTTGTTGTGACATCATACGTAACATCACATATCTGGTACCAGAATTTCAATTGGTATCAGAGCAGGCAACCTGCTCTGCATCTGGGTGAGATCTAGGGCTGATACTTTCTGGTAAAGATGGACAAGGAAGTTGGTGGATTTGTGAATAGACCCCCTATTTTGGATGGCTCTAATTATGATTATTGGAAGCCAAGGATGATTACCTTCTTGAAATCCTTGGACAGCAGGGCTTAGAAGGCTATCATAAAAGAATGGAAAGCACCTGTTGTTGTTGAGAAAGATGATGATGGGAAAGAAAAATAAGGCAACTCAAAACTGAAACCTGAAGAAGAATGGACCAAGGAAGAAGATGAGCTTGCCCTTGGTAATTCCAAAGCCTTAAATGCTATTTTCAATGGAGTTGATAAGAACATATTCCGGTTGATCAATACCTGTGAAGTTGCCAAGGAAGCTTGGGACATCCTGAAGACTACTCATGAAGGAACTTCAAAGGTTAAGATGTCAAGACTTCAACTTCTGACATCAAAGTTTGAAAGTCTAAAGATGAAGGAAGATGAAACTATTCAAGACTTTCATATGAGTATTCTTGAGCTGTCCAATGCCTCTAGTGCTCTTGGAGAGAAGATGACTGAAGAAAAACTGGTGAGGAAAATCCTTAGATCCCTTCCCAAGAGGTATAAGATGAAGGTGACTGCAATTGAGGAAGCTCAAGACATCAGCAAAATGAGAGTTGATGAGCTAATTGGATCTCTTCAAACCTTTGAGTTAGGGTTGAATAAAGAGGAACCTGAGAAGAAGTCCAAGAGTATAGCTTTGGTCTCCAGTTCTGAAGAAGCCAAGAAAGGGAATGGTGCTGAATTTCAGGAGGAGCTGTCTTAGGCCATTGCTATGCTGGGAAGACAGTTTAACAAGGTTTTCAAGAGGATGAATAAGAACTACAAACCTAATGTTAAGAACATCTCCTCTGACATCAACAAGTCAAAGGAGAAGGATGAAGAGAAGACTGCTCAAGACAAAGGTATTCAATGCTTTGAGTGTGAAGGATAGGGACATGTCAAGAAAGAATGTCCTACATTCCTTAAGAAGCAGAAAAAGGGCATAACAGTTTCCTGGTCTGATACTGATAGTGAAAGTGAAGAAGAGTCAGCCAAGCATGTCAGAGCCTTGACTGGGACATGTGTGACTGATGGAGAATCAAGTGTTGAGGAACTGGCTTTTGAGGAGTTAGCAGCCTCCTATCATGAGTTATGTCTGAAGAGTGCAGAAGTATGTCAAGAAAGTGAGAAACAAAAGAAACAAATTGTTCAGCTTGAGACTGTCAAAACTGATCTTGAAAATGAAGTCTTGTTGGTTAAATCTCAACTTGATCAAATGACAAAATCTGTTAGAATGTTGAACAGTGGATCTAATACTCTTGATAAGATCCTTTAGGCTGAAAAAGTAGCAGGAGACAAATCTGGCTTAGGATTCAATGAGGAGAAGGTTTCTGCTGAAGCTAGTACTTCAGGAACAAAAAAGGACATGTCTCAACCAATGTCTCAACATAACAAAAAGAGACATAATCCTAAACCCAAGCAGGTTGCTCACTAACAGCATCAGAATGTTGGGATAAGGGATGCTCATGGTCCTCATCAAGGGAAGGTACACACTTATGGAGCTAGGCAGTATATGCCTCATCAATACCATAGGAGTATGCAGGCTCCTAGGTTCAACATGTTCCATTAGATGTCTCAACATTAGGGGAACATGTATGGCTTTGAATATAATAATGATGTGCCTCATTATTATGGAAGAAGGAAGCCACATCACCATAGAAGACAGCCTAAGAGACAGAATCCTCACTACAGGAGACAGGCAAACTATGGAAGAAAATAGCACCAGTACTATGGATGGCAGCCACATCAGTTTCATCATCAAGGTGGCAGGAAGTTTAACAACTTCAGAAAAGAAAGAGTAAGGTGCTTCTATTGTGGAAGATTTGGCCATATGCAAGTTTCTTGCTTCAAGCTTCATGGTTATCCAAAGTCTATCCCTCAACCTAGACAGAAGGATAACAGGCCCAAGGTTGTTAAGCAGTGGGTTCCTAAAGAAGAGGTTAAATGTCTATTGGCTCACTTTTCAGATAGACACTCTGCTAAGGATGGTTGGTACTATGACAGTGGCTGTTCAAAGCACATGACTGGATTCAAAAACCAATTGGTGGATGTCAATTCTTGCTCCTTAATTGATGTTACTTTTGGAAATGGAGAGAAAGGGGTGGTAAAAGGTGTTGGAAAAGTGAAGTGTCATGATGGACCTGATCTTGACAATGTGCTACTTGTCAAAGGTTTGAGTGCTAACCTGATTAGCATAAGTCAGCTCTGCGATGATGGATATAAGGTCAGCTACACTAAAGATGAGTGTTTGATAACTAATGAGGAAAATGAGGTAGTTATAAAAGGAGTCAGATCCATAGATAACTGTTATCTATGGGTACCTCAAGAGTCTAGCTTATCAAGTGATGTTAAGGTTGATGTTGTGACATCAGACTGTAACATTAGCTGTGAAGACTTAAGCAGAAAATTGAAGTTGGTGGCTTATGGAGTGAATTTATTAAAATTCAAAAATGTGTTGTGGTGGGGAAAATACATTTATTGGCTTTTAAGTGATCCACAAAATCAGGCCCCTTACCTTAGGTTATCATTCCCTATTATTGCTCTCTCACGCTCTTTCACTCTCCACACTTCAAGTCCTTTCATCTTCCCCCCCCCCCCCCCCCCCAAGAACAGAAATTACAAAACCCCTTTGGTCACCAGTTGCTGTGCAGAAACGATGTCTAAACGAGTGTCATCTCCTTTCAAGAAGGCTGCTTCCAAAAGTTCCACTCATGCAAATTCTAGGGTTTCGCCAGAAGAGGTGTCTGTGAATGAAGCTATGGACATTGCTCCTATCTCTATGATTCCAGCTTCTGTAAAGACAAGACCTGAGAAGTATCAACCCAAGAGACCATCAAAAGGTAATAATTCTAATCAATTTGCGAGTAGTAAATTTGATGATAGCGAAAGTAGGGCCTTTGTCACTAGTGTGTTGTTTGGAGTTAACCCTACTCCTAAGACAATGACCCCTCTTTCTCAAGCTGTTGAAGAAAGGGTAGATGTGGACAAGAGCATTGATCAGATTGTCACAAAAATATTTAAGAAAGGGATCCCTGTGAAGGGAATATCTAGACCTCTGAGTCAAAGGCCTGCTGAATCTGTTAGAGAAGAGGGTGACGTTGAGACTTCTGAGACAAATCTTCATAGTTTAGCTGTTTCAGTCATTGAAGATGCTGAGATTGAAGATGAAGGTGAAGCTGAAGCAGAAAGAGAAAGGGATACTCATGCTGAAGATGAAGTTGATGTTGGACATGATGTTGAAACATCACCTGCTAAGGATGCTACTCCTAGTCCCAAAGGGAAGAAGAATGTTGATGTGGTGGATGTTGATGACTTATCTAATAATGAAGTAATTGGTAATGCAGTTCCTGGGATTGCCAATAGATTGAAGACAAGAAAAGGAAAGACTGTGGAATCTTCTCCTAAGATGACAGCTGAAGGCAAGAAGAAAAAGGCATCTGTTGTTAGTCCAACTAAATCTTGGAGCAAGGTGACTGTGTCCTCCAAAAAGAGGAAGGTTAGAGAAGAATCTGAATCTGAGTATGATGTTGAGGAAGATGTTCAAGACATTATACCTGTCAGAAAGTCCATTTTAAAGAGAATTTCTGATAAGGTTCCTGAAGTGCCAGTAGACAACATATCTTTTCATTATGCTAGCAGTGCATCTATGTGGAAATTTGTGTGCCAAAGGAGATTAGATTTGGAAAGAGAGCTGGGCAAAGATGCATTGGAGATGAAAGAAATTATGGAGCTCATTCATGCTGCTGGAATGTTGAAGACGGTGACAAAATTCTCTAAGTGCTATGGTGGGCTTGTTAAGGAATTTGTTGTTAACATTCCCATAGGCATTGCTGATAAAAGAAGTGAGGACTTCATGAAGGTGTTTGTTAGAGGTAAGTGCATTAATTTCTCTCCTAGTACCATCAATAAGTATCTGGGAAGAGATGATCAAGAGGGTTATGAACTGGAAGTGACTGATAATGATGTTTGTAAAGAGATCTCAGCCACTCAGGTAAAGGTTTGGCCACTGAAAGGTAAATTGACAGCTAGCAAACTCAGTATCAAGTATGCTATTTTACACAGAATTGGAGCTGCTAACTGGGTGCCTACTAATCACAAAACCACCATAGCTGTGGGATTAGGAAGGTTCATTTATGTTGTTGGGAAAAAGGTCAAGTTCAATTATGGGAATTACATATTTGAGCAAGTTGTGAAGCATGGTGCCACTAAGGCTATCAAGATGCCTATAGCTTTCCCTTCCCTTGTCTGTGGAATGATCTTAGATCAACATCCTGGAATTCTAACCAGTTCAGATGTAGCATGTAAGAGGGAGTCAGCTCTATCCTTGCATCCCAAGCTGTTTGTTGGGAATCATGTTCCAGACATTGTTGTAACATCAAGTTCTGGTGTTAAAAAGGCCAGTACTAAAGCTGAGTTGATTGAAGAATTAAAGACAACATGCAAGGATCTTGATGTGGTTATCAGTACTAGCACTGCTAGGAAGTTGAGAATTGAGCAGATGATCAAAGCCTTGGAACAAGGTGAAGATAATGTGAGTGCCAACATTGAAGATTCAGGTTCAGAGGAAGATGATGCAGATGGTTCTGATGCAGATGAAAATTAAATTGTTGTTTCTTTAGCTTTTTTTTTTTGCTTTTTGTAGTTTGTTTTGTTCTGCACTTGATGTGCTTATTTCTGTAATTTGAATATTGTGGCTTTTTAAGCACTTTTTATGTTCTATGATTTGTCTTGTCTTAAATGCTGACTTTAGACTGACAATGAGAGCTAGCTTAGGACTAACTGGTAGTTAGTAGGTGGTTGTCCAATTATGGCTAAAAAGGGGGAGAGTTAGCCAAGCCCATATGTGCAGCAGATGTTGAGGGGGAGTTTGTGCAGCTGTGTGCAGCTGGAAGATGATTCTGGTTTTGAGGGGGAGCTTGACCCTTTGCTGAGCTGATGAAGTATGTGCAGCATTTTGTAGTAGGAGCTGTTTTGAAGGAGTGCTGCTTCTGCTAACTGCTAGGAGTTTTAATTTTTCTAATGTTTTATCCACTGCTGAAGTCTCTGATGTTTCAGAGATTGTTTTAGCCAAAATTAGCCAAAGGCGGAGATTGTTGGTTCTTGGATTGGCTAGAATTTTGGTAAAACAAAGTGTTCAATGTTGATGTCACATGGGTGATGTCTTAACATTGAGTCTTAACATTGAATAATGTTAAGTGTTTGGCTTGTTGAAGTTGTGAAGTCTGATGTCACATGCGATGTCATGACATCAGATATGCAGATCAGTAAAACATCAGGTTTGAGATGTTTTTAGGGTTAAGCGTTTTAGCTGGATTTTGGAAGAGCTGGCAGAGTAATTGGATGCGAATATCTTGGAGGAGATATTTTCTGTTACAAACAGATTTGATGCAGATTTGTAGGAGGGTTTAAAGGCTGAAGATTTAAGAATATTTTGAGAGAGAAAATATGTTGAAGATTTAGTTTTAAGTAACAAATCAGGTCAGATATTGTAGCAGGTCCAAGACCAGATCAAATAGCTATATAAAGTGTATCAATCCTTTGAAGAAAGTAACGAAGAAAGAGAGCTAAAGACTGAGAGTCGTTTGAATCTTCGTGTTTGTATTGTAAACCATTCTAGTGTGAATTGGTGTTGTTGTTTTGAGTTGTTCTTGATCAAAGCTGTGAAGCAGAATCAAGTTGTGTTTTTCAAAGTGTGTGATCTTTGAATTATATCACTGAAGTGATTTAGGGATTGAGTAGTGTTCTCATACTTAAGTGGACTCTTAGGTAGAAGGTTCATTAAGTAGTGATTAAGCTTAGAAGATGTCAACTGGGTTGTTGAGTCTGTAAATTTGATACTACTGATACTGAAATTCATCCCTGGCTTGGTAGCCCCCAGACGTAGGTAGTTAGACCGAACTGGGTGAACAATTCTTTGTGTACTCTGCTGTTGTTTTACATTGTCCATTGCAGAGTGTGTTGTTGTGACATCACACGTAACATCACATATATGGTACCAGAATTTCAATAAGTTCAATAAAAGAAATGATACGTAACCAAATGAATAATGAATAACGAATAACAAATGTTACAAATTCCCCAAAATCCCGTGTTACGTATCAGAGCGACTCCTAAGACTCGATCAGGTAACACGCACTCCATGCACACTCAAGTACCTGGATTATCTGTACTTCCGAAGAAGCACAGACACAACAAACAACAGAGGGGTGAGAACTACATTCAATAATAAACGGTGAATAATACATATTAAGGGTAGTTACTCACACAAGCATATATCATAAACACACCATCACAACATACTTGTCATTTTCATTCAAACTTCATCAAACACATAACAATGCAATGTGACTCAAAACATTGACACAATGCATGTGGTACCAAAATCACCATGGTTCATTCAATCGAACGCGGATAAATCACATACACCCCTACTTGGCAATGATTTATCCCCACCACACTCCTCATTGGAGTTCGGGTGAATCACATACATTCCTCCTGAGCAATGATTCACCACCACCAACACCATGAATGCATGACAACAACTATGCATACAATACACATGTATAATAATAGATATACATCCTCACGATCCTCCTAATCTCACATGAACCAATCACCAACATACACCACATGGAAAATACCTCGCACGACGTTACTTAGCTAATTACTAATTTATTCACCAAAATTACTAAGTCAATTAATTTCATCACTAATTACACATTTCTCAGCTTCTGGCATCTATCCCCAACCTCTCAAGCTGAAAGGAATCACTTCGTACGCGAAAACGGGAAAGAAATCGCGAAACGGAAAAATTCTGCACTCTCGCTGGTCATACACGTATTGCCCCCTGGCCGTACGGGTATTGCCCAGCTCGCTCGCCCAACCTGCTGCGTATCATACGCGTAAGGCCTCTCCCCTCGCTAGGCCGTACGGGTATTGCCCTACCTAATACACGTATGGGCACAGACAGCTCATTCCAGAAATTCCACCTTCAGATCCCAATACGCGTACTCCCCCCCCCCCCCTCATACGCGTATTGCCAAGCTTCCATACGCGTAATGTTACGCGTACGGGCAAAGGGCCGTGCCAAAACCTCCTTTTGCCCTCCATTACGCGTATTGGCCATAGCATTACGCGTAACACCCTGCATGTTACGCGTATGGCCAGATCTATTACACGAATTGAATTTCCCCACACTAGTCCAGGTTCTGCTACGGGATCCTCACCTTTTCACTCTAATTCAATCCTAGATTTGTTTCTACATCAGTTTTAGGTCCTATTCGTCATCTTACTTCTTTTACCTACCATTACTAGTCAAAATTATAGATCTTAGGTCTAATCTCGTTCTCTCAACCTGCATCAAAACAGATCTGCAACAAACATGTTCACACAGCAGCAACGACATCAAGAGATCAAATAATTCAGAACCACAACCATTCAATTTATACATTTTTCATCACAGATTTACCAATGCACAACGAATCACAAAATAACCTGTATTCATACGAATTCCTACGGGGTTAAGGACTCCCCACTACCGTCTAATGATTATATCACCAATATTAAACCCGTTCTCCCCCCTTACCTCGAATTTGATCAAATTCCTGCAAAAATTGATGAAGATGGGTGCCTTAACTCTTCCTTGTTCTTCCTTCTCTAACCCTTTCTTTTCCCAAAATCTGATTATGATTAACCCCTCACTACTTCTCACTAATTCCAGCTTAAAGACTAAACTGCCCTTACCACTTTCCAATAGCCCATTATCCATTTAATTAATTCAGATTTTTAATCAACAAAAATAATAATAATATTATTAATAATCGTAATAATAATAGTAATAACAATAATAATAATATTAATAATAATAATATTCAATTCTATACTACTATTATTGGACATGCCCCCATATTAATCCTTATTATCTTATTATTATCCCTTCGCACTCAACCACACACCCTTAGCCCGACCAAACAATACAAAATAACACACGACGATTAAATAATTAAAATGGGGTGTTACAACTCTCCCCCACTTAAATTATTTTCATCCTCGAAAATATACCTGATGGAAACAGTTCCGAATACGACTCTCGCATCCTGCTCTCCAACTCCCAGGTCACACTTCCTCCAGCAGCTCCTCCCCAAGCTACTCTCACCAAAGGAATCTCCTTTCCTCTGAGTTGTTTCATCTTGCGATCCTCGATCCTTATCGGCATCGCCTCCACAGTAAGATTATCTCAAATCTGCACCTCATCCCTCTGGATAACATGAGATGGATAAGATACATACTTTCGAAGTTGCGACACATGAAACACGTCATGCAAGTTCGAAAGTTCAGGCGGCAACGCCACCCTATATGCAACTCCGCCCACTCTTTGCAAGATCTGATACGGTCCAATGAACTTAGGATCCAGCTTCTTTGATTTTAATGCACGTCCAACACCGGTCACTGGGTTGACTCTCAAGAACACATGGTCACCTTCACTGAATTCTAAGTCTTTCCTCCGATTGTCATGATAACTTTTCTGCCTACTCTGAGACATTTTCATCTTCTCGTGGATCATCTGAATTGTCTTAGTAGTCTGTTGCACAATCTCAGGTCCAAGCACCACATTCTCACCAGTCTCATACCAACACAGAGGCGTCCTACACCTCCTACCATACAAAGCTTCGAAAGGTGCCATTCCAATACTCGAATGGTAGCTATTGTTATACGTGAACTCAATCAATGGCAAATAAGTATCCCACGCACCACCTTTCTCCAACACACAGGCTCTCAGCAAATCTTCCAACGACTGAATGGTCCTCTCTGACTGACCATCAGTTTGTTGATGATAAGCCGAGCTCAACTTCAATTTAGAACCCAGGGCTTCCTGCAGACCCTTCCAAAATTCCGAAGTAAACCTCGGATCTCTATCCGACACTATGCTCGATGGAACACCATGTAACTTCACAATTATTCTGATATAAATCTCCGCCACCTTTGACAACGGGAAACTGATGTTAATTGGTATAAAATGTGCAAATTTTGTAAGTCGATCCACCACTACCCAAATAGCATCAAATCCCCTTGCCTTATTTGGCAAACCAGTAACAAAATCCATAGCAATACTGTCCCATTTCCATTCAGGAATCTCTAATGGTTGCATTAATCCCGAAGGATTCTGGTGCTCCACTTTTGACTTCTGACATGTCAAACAAGCATAGACAAACTGAGCTATGTCCCTCTTTATACCGGACCACCAAAACAACTTCTTCAAGTCATGATACATTTTCATAGCTCCCAGATGAATACTCAGGCTACTCCGGTGGCTCTCCTCTAAGATCGCTTTCTTTAATTCCGCATTATCCGGTACACAAATTCTGCCCCGGAATCTCAATACTCCAACATTATCCACTTTAAAGTCACTATCAGAATCATTGCTTCCTGCAGACATCAAGTCCACCAGCTTCACATCAAGCTTCTGATTTTCTTTAATTACATCCAAAAGTCATTATTCACCTTCAGCATACCCAATCTAACAATCTCCGGTGTAGTTTCACAAACCATACTCAAGTCTTTGAACTGTTCAATCAATTCCATTTCTTTCACCATCAATGTCGACATATGAATTGTCTTCCGACTCAGAGCATCTGCTACAACATTAGCTTTTCCCGGATGGTAACTCAAATTAAAATCATAATCTTTCAAGAACTCTAACCATCTTCTCTGCCTCATATTCAACTCCTTCTGATCGAATAAATATTTCAGACTCTTGTGGTCACTGAATACTTCAAATCTTGATCCATACAAATAATGTCACCAAATTTTCAATACAAAAACCGCTGCAGCTAATTCGAGATCATGAGTAGGATAATTCCTCTCATGTACCCTCAATTGCCGCGAAGCATATGCCACCACCTTGCCATCTTGCATCAACACTCCGTCTAATTCCATCTTAGACGCATCACAATACACCACAAAAGGTTCACTTGGACTTGGTAGAATTAACACCGGTGTCGTAGTCAATTTCTTCTTCAGTTCCTCAAAACTTTCCTCACAAGCAGCATCCCAAACAAAAGCTTGATTCTTTCTGGTTAGCTGAGTCAATGGTAACGCCAAATTAGAAAACCCTTCAATGAATCTTCTGTAGTAACCTGCCAAACCCAAAAAGCTTCTAATCTCCGTTGCTGTCTTCGGAGCTTCCCACTGAAGTACTGCACTTACTTTAGATGGATCCACCGCTATACCATCACTAGAAATAACATGACCCAAGAAACTCACAGTCCTCAACTAGATTTCACATTTTGAGAACTTTGCGAACAATTTATTATCCTTCAACACCTGCAATGCAATCCTCAAATATTCTGCGTGATCCTCGTCAATCTTAGAATAAATCAGTATATCATCAATAAATGCCACAATAAACTGATCCAAATAAGAGTGAAAGATACGGTTCATATATTCCATAAACACACCCGGAGCATTAGACACTCCGAAAGGCATCACTGCATATTCGTAATGTCCATAGCGAGTTCTGAACGCAGTCTTCTGAATATCACCTTCCTTTACTCTAATATGATGGTACCCCGACCTCAAATCAATTTTGCTGAAAACACAAGCTCCTACAAGCTGATCCATTAAGTCATCAATCCTCGGAAGTGGATACTTATTCTTAATGGTCACTTTATTCAACTGACGGTAATCAATACACAGACGCATACTACCATCCTTCTTTTTCACCAACAACACTGGAGCTCCCCACGGCGACACACTCAGTCTAATAAACTTCTTATCAAGCAATTCTCCAATTTGAGATTTCAACTCTGCCAATTCTGATGCAGACATCCTGTACGGTGCCATAGATATAGGTCTGGTACCAGGAACAAGATAAATAGTAAATTCAACTTCCCTCGTCGGAGGCAATTCTGTAATATCATCTGGAAACACTTCAGGAAATTCATTTACCACAGGAAACTCATTAGCTGAAGTCTTGCTTTCAACAGATAACGAGGCAAACACTGAAAACATCTTCGCTTCATCCTCCAACAATGTCCTCAACTCCCTGCTAGACAACGAATCTGCTAAAGCTTCCTCTTCAGGAGTAAGAAACAATAACGTCTTCCTAAAGCAATCAATATAAATCCGGTTGAACTCCAACTAGTTCATCCCCAGAATAACATCGAGATTACCGAGTGGCAAACAGATCAAGTCCACTCTGAAATCTCTACCAAACATAGTCAACGGACACTTCAAACACACCAAGGAAGTGACCACTGAACCAATAGACGGAGTTTCAATCGTCATCCTCTGATCTAGAGTAGACGGCACAATTCCTAGTCTCTTCACACAATCAACAGAAATAAACGAGTGGGTTGCACCCGTGTCAATGATAGCAATCAAAGGAATATCATTAATAAAACAAGTACCTTTGACGGAACGTTCCTCATCGGTGGATTGGGCTCCCACCAAGGCAAACACCTTCCCACCGGCATGAGACTTCTTTGGCTTCTCACAGTGAGTGCTGATATAACCCTTCTCTCCACAGTTATAACAGGTAGGCATAGTGGCTTTACAATCAGCTATCACATGACCTGGTCGACCACACTTGAAACACTTCTTCACTTCATTCGGACAATTATTAGCACGGTGACCCGCGCCACCACATCTGAAACACTTGAGAGTATCAGGAACCACTCCTTCCCCCTTTTGGTTTCTTTCCTGCTGCAGCTTTCTATTTCCCCTTATCAGTTGGAGCACTGTAAGGAGTACCTCCAAACATCTGCTTACCCTTTTTCTCATTCAGGGCTTTGTAATGAGCAATTTTGGCTCTGTTATCATTGTCATAGATCCTGCTTCTGCTTACCATCTCTGGATAATTCCTTATTTTCTGACAAGCAATGCCCAGTTTGATCTCGGGACATAGCCCATTCTCAAACTTCAAGCATTTTGAAGTCATAGCCTCTTCAGTATTGTAATGAGCACAATACTGCACCAATTCTTCAAACCGAGTAGCATATTCAGCAACTGTCTTATCACCCTATTTCAGCTCCAGAAATTCAATCTCCTTTGCACTACGGATGTCTTCCGGAAAATACTTTTCTAGAAACTCAGCTTGAAATGCTGTCCAAGTAATCTCAGTCCCTGCAGCTTCCAACCTCTAATGACTATTGTCCCACCATGCTTCAGCCTCTCCCTCTAGCATATGAGTGCCGAACCGTACCTTCTAAGCATCACTGCATCCCATGGTCCTGAAGATCTTCTCAACAGCCTTCAGCCATTTCTGCGCAGCCTTTGGATCCAAAATACCTCCCTCATATGTAGGCGGCTTATTGCTCTAAAACTGTGCTAAGTCACGGAACTGCGCACCCCCAGCCTGATTAGTGTTCTCTACCGCATGTGCCATGGCTTGCATAGCAGCAGCAAAAGCAGCGTCATTCCTTCCTGCCATACTGTTCAACAATCAACATACGGTCAGAACACACAACTACTCCTATTCTAAGGACAGACTCTACTACAACACCTGGTAGGACGGACCGACCTGCTCTGATACCAATTGTAACACCCCACTTTCCCATATTACAAAATAAGTAAATAATACGAAAATAATCAGAGTTACAACCAAACAGTAGGATGCTACATCCATAAAACCAACAACAAAACTTCTTTGCATTAATAAAATCAAACAGCGGAAAAACAATTATTTATTCAATTTACGGCCACATGCCAACAACATCAAAATCCACCTAAAATGTGGTCCACCATAAGTTCAATAAAAGAAATGATACGTAACCAAATGAATAATGAATAACGAATAACAAATGATACAAATTCCCCAAAATCCCGTGTTACGTATCAGAGTGACTCCTAAGACTCGATCAGGTAACAGCACTCCATGCACACTCAAGTACCTGGATTATCCGTACTTCCAAAGAAGCACAGACACAACAAACAATAGAGGGGTGAGAACTACATTCAATAATAAACGGTGAATAATACATATTAAGGGTAGTTACTCACACAAGCATATATCATAAACACACCATCACCACATACTTGTCATTTTCATTCAAACTTCATCAAACACATAATAATGCAATGTGACTCAAAACATCGACACAATGCATGTGGTACCAAAATCACCATGGTTCATTCAATCAAACCCGAATAAATCACATACACCCCTACTTGGCAATGATTTATCCCCACCACACTCCTCATTGGAGTTCGGATGAATCACATACACTCCTCCTGAGCAATGATTCACCACCACTGACACCATGAATGCATGACAACAACTATGCACACAATACACATGTATAATAATAGATATACATCCTCACAATCCTCCTAATCTCACATGAACCAATCAACAACATACACCACATAGAAAATACCTCACACGACGTTACTGAGCTAATTACTAATTAATTCACCAAAATTACTAAGTCAATTAATTTCATCACCAATTACACATTTCACAGCTTCTGGCATCTATCCCCAACCTCTCAAGCAAGAAGGAATCACTTCGTACGCGAAAACGGGAAAGAAATCGCGAAACGGCAAAATTCTGCACTCTCGCTGGTCATACGCGTATTGCCCCTGGTCGTACGCGTATTGTTCAGCTCGCTCGCCCAACCTGCTGTGTATCATACGCGTAAGGCATATCCCCTCGCTCTGCCATACGCGTATTGCCCTACCTAATACGCGTATTGGCATAGACAGCTCATTCCCAGAAATTCCACCTTCAGATCCCAATACGCGTACTCCCCCCCCCCCCCCCTCATACGTGTATTGCCAAGCTTCCATTCGCGTAATGTTATGCGTACGGGCAGAGGGTCGTGCCAAAACCTCCTTTTGCCCTCCATTATGCGTATTGGCCATAGCATTACGCGTAATTCCCTGCATGTTACGCGTATGGCCAGATCTATTACGCGAATTGAATTTCCCCACACCAGTCCAGGTACTGCTACGGGATCCTCACCTTTCCACTCTAATTCAATCCTAGATTTGTTTCTACATCAGTTTTAGGTCCTATTCGTCATCGTACTTCTTTTACCTACCATTACTAGTCAAAATTATAGATCTTAGGTCTAATCTCATTCTCTCAACCTGCATCAAAACAGATCTACAACAAACATGTTCACACAGCAGCAACAACATCAAGAGATCAAATAATTCAGAACCACAACCATTCAATTTATACATTTTTCATCACAGATTTACCAATGCACAACGAATCACAAAATAACCTGTATTCATACGAATTCCTACGGGGTTAAGGACTCCCCACTACCCTCTCATGATTATATCACCAATATTAAACTCGTTCTCCCCCCTTACCTCGAATTTGATCAAATTCCTGCAAAAATTGATGAAGATGGGTACCCTAGCTCTTCCTTGTTTTTCCTTCTCTAACCCTTTCTTTTCACAAAATCTGATTATGATTAACACCTCACTAATTCTCACTAATTCCAGCTTAAAGACTAAACTACCCTTACCACTTTCCACTAGCCCATTATCCATTTAATTAATTCAGATTTTTAATCAACAATAATTATAATAATATTAATAATAATAGTAATAACAATAATAATAATATTCAATTCTATAATACTATTATTGGACATGCCCCCATATTAATCCTTATTATCTTATTATTATCCCTTCGCACTCAACCACACACCCTTAGCCCGACCAAACAATACAAAATAACACACGACTATTAAATAATTAAAATGGGGTGTTACAAATAGCACTGCCAAGACTGAGCTTGCATGCTTCTTATTATCTCTAAGCCATCGTTTCCGAGACGAGCGAGGTTAGGTCTTTTCTCTGAAATAACATGTAAATTTTCTTTTCTGTCTAAGAAGGTAAGACCATTTCTTTGAGAGTTCATTATCTTGTTGAAATAAGAGTTTTATTAGAAAAAAGTTTAGATTTGAGGATGAGTTATGCAAGGGAAACGTCCAACTATTTATAGCAAGTTAGAGTGAAGAGAGAGACTGGTTTGTTTCAAGGGATTTGTGTTTACTATTTCCTAGGTAGGTTATGATTACTTAGGGTATACTAAGGGTTGTATCTGTGTGGTAAAAGAAAAACGGAGCAGTTACTAATTTATTTGGAAATGTGTTAACAACGATTTTACAGCGAGTGGCCAAAAGGTTGATAAGTTAATAATGACGGTTTCTTGAGCCACTAAAAGTTCTTTCAAATATCTTTCGATAGATAATATCAATAAATTCTTTGTTAGATACTTGATTTTCTTAATTCCAATTAATGGTTAGTCATGAGAGAATCTCATATTCTTAGAATAACAAAGAAGAGATATTTCATTGATTTAGATGATAGGCTTGACACTTCATTTACCATAAATCGTTTAGAAACAACCTGAATACAACTACCTAGACAAAATGCAATTAAACCAATAAAATCCAGACCTAGATTAAACAGAGATAGTTTTTCTAGTTGCTAAAGATTTCACATTTAGTCTTCAACAAGCAGTTATCTGGAAGGCTTTCAGGACCATCTTCTTCAATTTTCTCTGTGATCATGTCCACAATTCCATCTCTAAAGAAAATTTCAGACAAAACTCTTCCATAAGGAATGTAGGACTTTGTGAGGTTTCTGGACTCAGAGATGGTTTTCCAGAGATGGTTGAAGATAGTGTGTGGTAGGTTTATTTGAAATTCATTCATTAGTAAATAAATGAATTCATGGTCATGAAATCTAAGTAAGTCATGACTTTCTCCTCTGGGAAGAAAATTGGACAACATGAGCTTGTACCAAACTTTGGGAATGGGTAGGAGATTTTCAGGATTGAAGGGTATGTATCCTAAAGTTAGGTCATGAAGGGATGCAAAGTTTTTAGCAGCAAAAAATTAGTTTTTGTCAAAGTCAACAGGGATTCCAACATTCTCACACCCAGTTGCAAGCGTGACTGAGAACGGATTGATGGTGATTGGATTTTCAAAAACAAAGGAGGTGATACACTTGCTTTCAAGATCAAGATCAACATGTTTCTAGAAATCCTTAACAAGATTTACGTAGATAGGTTTTTCTAGCATCATGGAGTACCTAGTCCATTATTGAGTGTACATCACATCTGCTAGACTGCAAGCAATGTGACTCAGAAAAGGAGGGGTGTTAATTACAAACTATTTTTCAGGAATGAGTTCAAGGAGGTCTTGGTTTCCTAGGAAGGTTAGTGGAGGCATGATGATGGATGGACAACAAAGTTTTGATCCTTATGTTTTATGAACTAAGGATTTAGGTATGAAATTATTTAACGAGGAGAAGCTATTTTTAAACATATAAATAGATAGGATGAGATGTGCCTAGTCTAGAGAAAATCATAGATCAGTACCACAGGATTTTAATAAGGTTTCAGAATAGATTATGTTGTCAGAGATATGTTATAATTTCCAAAGATTCGCAATTATGATTGAGGTTACTTTTGAGTGCACACATAGTTAAGAAGTTTTCTTGTACGACGAGAATATTTCCGATCATTTATTTCTTCCTATCGAGTTCATGCATTATTGTTTAAATATTTAAGATAGAAAAGATCATACATTTAAGTTTATATGAAGGAAGTCGTACCTTGGATATTCTAAATTCTCTGTTGTCGTACTTTGTATTTAGTTCTGACTCAGAAGTACCGATCATAATCTTTCTGAACCAGTTCGCATCTGAGTGAACTGCTATTGGTTCCCATGTTCTTCAAGGGTTTGCCTTTGTATTCTGACTTCTTAATGATATTGAGATCTTTGCTGATCATTTGAGTGCTTTCCATTCTGACTTTGATCATCAATCCATTTTAGACGACTGAATTCTTTATGTAAGACTTCTTAAAAGCGTATGTTGAGCTTCTGATTATTAATTTTCATTTCCTGCTTCCTTCTGAGTGTCCTGTTGAACACTTGCTAATTCTCTCAAAGATCGTAGTTTGAAGTTGATAGACATTTGACATTTCTTCCATCCTGATCTTCAAGAGTCATATTCCAGATGATTTTGTCCTTTTTTGTTCAGAGTTATTCATTTGACATTTGAAAACAACCAATCAGAGATTCTGAATCTTCATTGTCAGAACAGCAAGCTTCCACCAAGCTTTCTAGTTTTTTAGAAGATCAATAGGTCTTTAGCTTAATCATGAACTATTATGAGCTAAGAGAATCGATTTCCATTTCATAGCTTCATTTGACTTGTTTCTCTAGACACCCACAGAGTTAGTTCAGAACTAAGTATCGTGAAACATATGTGTAGCACAACATATAATTTGCATGACACTTCTTGATCTCACATTGCTAATTTAACTTAATTATAGAATTAGTCCATCAAAGATCAACAACATATCTTCTTCCAAAAGAATGTCAACTGATTTATTCATTCTAAAAACATCAGCAACTTAAATCCTTTTGGCTTCAAGAGATGACTTTAGTTAATGCATCAACTTGAACATTTTCTGATTTCGGATTAAAGAATTTCTTAGAAACTTATCAGCTAGAATCTGACCAATAACATTTGTTTTTATTAAGATAGAATCTCAAGTTTAACAAAACTTTAATCCTCTGAGTTTATTTAACCAAGATTTAAGATTTATTCTGATCAAGTACTTAAATTTCTTCTTCCTGAATATTCTTTCAGTTATGCTTTTCAAGAAAACAATATTCATTACTTCATTGAATCTTTCAACTCCTTGATTAGTCAAGATTCAGATGTTGAATCATTTCTAAGAGTTTGAACTTATCAGATTTCTGACTTCATCAGACTTAATTCTAAAGTTCAAAATCATAAAACAACAATCTTTCCTTTTTACATGAAGAAGTTCTGAATGAGCTTTAAACGAGAAAGTCAAGGGTGTACCTAATCCGTTTCTTGAAAACATCTCAAAAACTCATAAAGAATTAATCTTCAGCAAACAAGACTTCTTGTTTTCTGATGATTCAACTTTGAGCAAATACGTGGTTCATCCACACGTATCTTCAAGATAAGCATTCAACAGATACTACTTCTTATCTGATGAATCTATCTTATCAGCTGATTCTTCAATCTTCATTAAACCTTAAGTGAGGAAGATTTATTTGTTTGACAACTGCAAAAACTTCCAGAATCAGTGATTTGCTCAAGTACTCAAATTGATTATAATTTTGTACACAACCATCTTCTGAACTGTTACAGAAATTGTAAGTGGATTTCAATCTCACCCAGAGTATTTCTACGCACCGCATCTGGATCTTTTTCTGACACTGTTAAGTGTTTGATATCCATCAATAACAGAACCAGAGCTCTGATACCAATTGAAGGTGCGAGAAAGACACAAGAAAGGGGGGTTTGAATTGTGTATTTACTTTTTTGAAAACTTTTCGCTTCTCGTCGTTAAGATGCTGAGATAACATCAGAGTTTGTTGAGAGACCCTGACTTGCGAAGTAACATTCAGACTTGCCTTGCATGAAGCATAAGAACCAACGAGATTCTGAACGTTGCGTACATCATTCAGAACTTACAGAGCGGAAGCTTATCAGAGTTGCAAGGTTCTGACTTATTTATGAATGGTTCTGATACACAAGATAGAAACATAAACAAAGACATTAAGCATAAGAGTAAAGGACACACGATATATCCTGGTTCACCATAAAGGCTAATCCAGTCCACCCTCCTCAGGTGATTTCTCCTTGAACACAAGGTCTTAATCCACTATAATCAATCTCGATTACAGATGCACGGGCAACAGCCGGTGACTAACAAACTGCACAGCCACACTGTGGCTAACATACAATGAACCATTCAGGGATTCAACTTAATGAATATAACGAACATTGACCTGCAGGTTCCAATCTCGCAAGATCTACTGCTAGGCTTTCACATCTAGACGTTCAGGGATTCATCGCAATGAATATAACGCTACTGACCCTATTTCAGGCTTTTCCCACAATGACATCTCGCCATTGTCTTCTCGAGTCTCCGGTCACACTGACCACACAAGGAATCCTAATTCACCAAGAATTATTTATACATGAGATTACAATGATGCTTCTTAACAAGTAGATTACTCCTAAGTTTAAGTACAAAAGAACACATAAGTGTTCAAGCAAGATGTGAGCAATAGCTCCTTGCTATCCTAAGAAACTACAAAGATATATAATGATTTGATAATTGTTGACATCTTGTATATCTTCTTGTTCTTCGTCTTCTTGGGTGAGCAAGCTTTGAGCAACAACTCCTTGCTTCAGATCTTCAATGTAGTGTTGACGAGAAGGTAGGTTGATGACTTGACTGATCTTCAATGTTGTCTTCTTCATCAACAGCTTATGTACCAATTCATTGTTGTTGTATTGAATGATGATCTTTGAGCTTCAACAACAATGGCCATGTGTAAATGGTGATAGCTTTGGATGTTTAAGTGTTACAACGAGAACTCATCGTTGTTGCTATCTTCACAGAATGACTTGATCAATTCACCTTTTAATGGAATGAATTGATTACTTCAGAAGCGAGAACTATTTCCTTTAAATAGCCCAGTAGAAATATAGCCGTTTGAAATACTGTTGGCTCTTGGAATGGAGACGTTGTGTAATAATGAGCTGTACTGACACATCTCCTTTTTGCTGTGGGAGAAGTGACGGGATATCTTCTTGAGCAGTGTGTACAGTTGTTCACAATGGTAACATTTGACTTCCAAACTTCAGAGGCTTCTGATGGTAATTTGATGAAGCATGAGTAGAGCCTTCTTAATAGGATATCTGATGCGTCAAGTCTTCAGTCATTTGAAGAAGTCCATTAGGAATCAGTCTTCAGAACTTCAGCACTTGTCTTTAAGAACATTATCCTTTACTTCTTCAAGTCTTCCGAAACTTCAGAACTTGTCCATTAGGAACCCGTCTTCAGAGTCTTCAGCACTTGACTTTTGGAACCGTAAACTTCATAACACATAAGTCTTCAGAGTCTTTCTGCACTTGGTCTTCAGAGCCTTCCGCCTTCAGAACTTCAAGTCATGAGAGTCTTCAGCACTTCGGTTCTCTTCTTCAGAAGCTTCGCAATCTTCAGAATCTCGACCACTTTCAGAGAGCATCCACAAGAGCATTGCAACAGCAATATCGGCATCCTTGGATCTGACTGATCATGATCAGATACAAAAGCGTTCTTGCTTTTTGCGACTTGTGTCACACATAGTAACTTCGCATATTATCAATTACGCACATCTGGCTGATGCTTTTTGGATCTGATATCTTCTATTAATATGATCTGCACACAGCACACGTTAGAACATAAAATGGTTCTTTCACAAATACGTATTGTTATCATCAAAACATAGATTGACTTATAGAGACAATTCTTGCTTTCACATCTTGTTCAAAGCCCAAGATTGAAGCTATGAGTATTTGTGTCTTGTTCAAAGCCTAAGATTGAAGCTAAAGGTTTGACTGAGAGAGAATTTGTCATCTCTAAAGGGAGAATATCTCATCCATACATCACAAGTTGGGTAAATGATTATAAGAGAAATTACTTTAACTGGGATATGAGAATCCAGCAATGCCATAATTTCCTTTATAAGGGAATTGTTCTAAAGGAAGAAACTTTAACTCAATGTAGAGCAATGCCATTTTTCCTTAGGAGTCTTCCATGCTAAGAGAGGGACATTGGCTTGGATGTAAATAATCTAGAGGCTTGCCACTTACAGTAATTAGATGAAAGAGGAAATTTACCAGGATAAAAGAGGGATCACAGCTTGGATTTTTGAATCAACAAGTGTGCCACTTACAGTAGTTATCTGGAATTAGGGTTTGTTTGATTGTTTGTTTGGATATATGATATACAAAGAAATGTCTTCCAATAGAGAAAAATCTTGATATCCTCTGAGGGGATGTTGATTTTTGTGTGCCTTGGTCAAAGCCCAGGGTTGAAACTAAAAGGTTGTCTCTACTACGGGAGTTTTATATCTGTCTTGTACAAAGCCCAAGATTGAGGCTAAAAAGAGATTAACTTTTCCGGGGAATGTCTTGTCTGTCTTGTACAAATCCCAAGATTGAGGCTGAAAAGAGATTGAATTTTTCGGGGAATGTCTTGTCTGTCTTGTACAAAGCCCAAGATTGAGGCTGAAAAGAGATTGACTCCACTTGGAAGGTTTATATCTGTCTTGTACAAAGCCCAAGATTGAGGCTGACTCTACTAAGGAAAATCATTATACAAAGCCTAAGAAGAGGCTGGTTGGGGAAATTCTTATATGAAGCCTAAGAGGAGGCTAGCTTCTGCTGAGGATTATTGATATCCAGAGACAGGTTTAAATGGTATTGGGGAATCAACTCTTGCTGAGAATTGAAGGAGGGTTGAAATATCAGATACCTTGAGGCTCTAATTCTGTTAGGTTTTATTGAGAGTAAATTGACCCTGGCTGGGTTTTTCAAGCTGAAGGTTCAAACCTTGAGTTTGAAAACCTATGCATGTTCTAACTTTGCTGGAGATTAGTGTGTTGATGAAATCATCAGGGTTTTTTCTTGTGTTTTGGAAACTTGAGGGTTTTTCTTGGTGAGGTCCAAGAGGAGATGGGACTTTCCAAGTCTACAGGTATGAAGAGGTTGACTCTTAGCTGGGGAATGGTCTTTGTATGATGCCCAAGGGGAGGCTGAGATTGTCCAAGTCTGCTTGTATGAAGCCCAAGAGGAGGTTGAGATTTTAAGGGATGAAGATCAACCCTAAAATGGTCTGATGTTCTAGAATTCTAACACTCTGGAGGATTGAACTAGTAAAGATGACTAATTTCTGTCCTATACCTGTAGGAGGCCTTTGGGTCCTTGTACTAAGCCCAAGAGAAGGCTGAGAAACTTCTAAGAAGCCTGAGGGTCATTTTACAAAGCCCAAGAGGAGGCTGGGGATGCTTTTAGGAAGCCTGTGGGTCCAAACCTAAGAAAAGTTCAAGAAAGGTTTCACCGGGAATTAGTCCTCTCTTTGCAGAATAGTTCTAAGGTTTGAAGAAATTCAAAAGAGGTTTCACCGGGAATTAATCCTCTTTGGGGAATTGAATTTCTTGTACACATATTTCTAAGTTGTGACAGTCTTGAGAAAAGTTTCACCGAGAATAATGCCTTTCTCTGTTCCATATTGTATAAGCCCAAGAGGAGGCAAGACTGTATCTGAAATTTCCTATAGGGAACTAGTTTTGACTGTGTTAAAACAGTAACCACTGGTTTGATCTAGACCTAGACCTAATTGCTGGGGAAAACTCTAAGCAAATATGTACAAGCATTTATATATATATATATATATATATATATAAACAAGTATGTTTAAGAAGATAGTGAAACTTACAGTTGTGCAAGCCCAAGCATAGTAACTACAGTTGTATGGTTAGTCATTCAAGAAATTGAAGAAATTTTTTATAAAACTTTGAATTTGAATTTGAATCAAAATAAAGTTGTTTTAAAAGGAAGTTTGGGGGCTTATACTCAAAGAGAGGCCCAGATGAATTCTTTTGAAAAGACGATAACCGCGTCGTAGTTTTGAAAACCAAAGAGGGACTTATACAATGACTGAGGCCCAAATTATTGTATTTATAAAAATAATGGGTCTTTCACTCTATTAGAGGCCCAAAAGTTTATTTTTATACAAGAGATGGGGCTTACAACTCAAGGAGGGGCCCAGATGAAAAACAGCGATCGCACCGTTATTTTGAAAATTGTATCGAGACTTATACAATGACTGAGGCCCAAAATGGTTTATTTACAAAGGGATGGGACTTACACTCTATCAAGAGGCCCAAAATGTTTTTGAAAAGAAGAAATATGGGAATTACAAGCAAAGGGAGGCTCAGATGATTTTTGTTTAAAAGGCGACGCTCGCGCCGCGGTTTTGGAAAGTACAGTGGAACTTATTCAGTGACTGAAGCCCAAAATTTATTTATGTGACAAGGGATGGGTCTTACACTCTATTAGATGCCCAAAATGTTTTTTAAAAAAGTTTTTAAGGGTGAAAACAATAAAAACCCTAATTTGATTTCAAAAATGCATTTTAATTTGAATACAATTAATTAAAATGATCAAAATTATCAAACATGTATGAAAAACAAGTTATTCAAATATTTAAAAATTTGAAAAAGGGCGCCAAGAACAAATCATCTTCTTCGCGTGAGCTATGGTTTTCCGGAATTGTAAAACCTCTCATATCTCTCTGATTACTCAATGAAAATGACTTTCGTAAACATGAAACTTTCTCGTTTTTGAACAAGGATTACAATCATATAAATTAATTGCATTTATATTAAGTATGGAATGAGAAATCAGAAGATGAACTCAAGAACTCTAATTTTTGCAAGAACATCATGAAATCCTATACATGAATCATACATAGCAATTGATTAAGGGGAAACACTCTACATAAGTTCAGAAACATGTTTGTAACTTGAAAACACATTTATGATGCATGGATTATAGAGTTTGAGAGTGTCAGGCTTACCTCTTGCAGCTGGTGATCGAATTCTATGTTGGAGGTGTTACAGATGCAAGATGATGATCTGGACAACTACAATGGACCCCAAGTAATGTGTTTGAAGGCTTGGAATGGATTGAATCGGCTCAGAACTTGTTGTGGCACCTCAACTGCAAATAGGTCAAAAAGCTTGAGAAAATGGGGGTTGACTTTGTGATTCAGGTGTTCCAGATGAGTTTTAAGGTCATGGATCACTCATATATGATGTATGTGAGGTGTTGGAATGATTGGTTTTGATAGAATTGCTCTCAAATGAAAAATTTGAAAGTTACTTGAATGAGAAGAAAAATTTGGTTTTTTGAGAGTGATTTTGAGGAAAGCGTGTTTTATGGTGCTTTGGTGTCCTTGAATTGATCAGAAAGAAGCTCTATTTATAGTAGAGCAAGTTTTTTGAGAGCAATAGTGATTGGAGGCTGGATCACTCCAATATCCATTGAACTTTGTCATGTAGCCAAAGTCTCCTCTAGCCATTGACTTGAGTCAATCTTGCTGGCTATGAGTCTTCTGTTGTAGGGATAAGGCTTGACTCATTTGGTTGATCATGGAATGATACATGCCAGCTCTATGCATCCCTTAAATGCCTCATGACAAATTGGAGTTTTTGGATTTTGAACTTTGAATGTCACATGCCAAATGATGAGGTTTTTGACTTGCAAGGCTCTATGGTGTTGTAGCTCTGCAGAGATCATGTTCATTTCACTTTAGAAAATCCTCTTGTATGGTGACAAGGCTTGCCAAGTCATGGAAATGACAAAATCGTGTGGCACGTTCATGACTGTCTTATAAAAACAGTTTTGGAGGTGTCATGTTTCCATGCTTGTAACTCCTTATTCAAGTTGAATTTGAAGATGATCTGGTACTTGTTGGAAAGGTTGTATGACATACTTTAACTTTTATGTCCACCAATGGTCTTGAATCAATTTGGATCAAGGTGAAAAATGGCCTCAAAGTTGGTGGAAAAAGTGGTCAGTTTCATGTTTTGTGATTTTGATCAATCCATAACTCAAAATCCATGAGGATTTGGAATCTTTTGTAGTTGACACTTTTGAAGTATGTCATGTGAACTTTCATTTGAGCTTAAGAAAAAGGCCTTGGGGTTTGGGAGTTATGACCTTGCAAAGTTGGTACCAAATCCATTTTGTTCCATAACTTAGAAAAATTTAAGTTTCTTAAGGTTGCCCCTTTTGCAAGTAACCCTATTTTTCTTGATTTTTCTTGATGGATGATGATCAAAACCATGTATTAACATTTTTTTTGACTTAGGGGAGCCATATTTGTGAAAAATTTCAAAAAGTCAAACTTGATTTTGGGCACAGTTGACTTTTTGTCAAATGAACTCTAAACTGTGTGATCCTCTATGCAATCAAGTTCTTGACCTAATTCAAACCTAATGGATGGATTCCATAGGTGTTTTAGGGTGTCTTGAATCATGTCCCAAGGTTTTGGTTCATGTCTTTGTCAAAAGTCAAAGGTACAGTTGACTTTTTCTTCAAAACCCTAATTGTGGTCCAGATGGATTTGAAACTTGTGAATCAAGCATCTTGGATCAATCCATTGTTGCAAATGGATCGATGTGGTGTATTTTAGGCCCTCAAATCATGTCTTGAGGTCTTGGTTCATGTCTTGCTCCAAAAGTCAACTTAGGGGTGAATTAGGTCAAGAAACCCTAATTCCTGATTTTTTATTAATGCTTCCTCTGAGGCCATTTTGACTTGATGATGGGACTCATAAGGTTTCCTTGAGCATTTTGGATCATGTTTTGAAGTACTGGCTCATGCCCAGATGAAAATTTTCCTCTGGAGGCCTTGGTCGACCAAAACCCTAATTTGGTGACACTGTGGATCTCGAGGCTTGATCAGCTTGAGAGGTTGCACTCTTGTGCTTGATTCTTGATATGGGAGACCTCTTGATCCTTCATGGATGTCTTAGAGGTTAGATAAGTTGATGATCATGTCATTTCTTGATTGATCCTTTGTCTAAGTGCTCTAAGAGGGCTCAAAACCCTAATTCTTGATTGTGGCGAATGCTCAACAATCCTTGAGAAGATTGATGAGGTATGATGGTACATCCACATTGTGGTAATGATCTTCAAATTGATGGGAAAACTTGTGGTCAAAATTTGGGGTATGACACAGCGCATTAATGCGGACGTTACCTAGTCTTCAAAGCATGCATTCATGAAGAGGAGTTACGGAAATGATGGCCATGCAACGTCAGAAGGCCAAGAAACTTCTCTTAATGGCATAACTTAAATGAAGACTGATAAAAGGCTATAAAAGGGGCTCCCACAGAAGGGTTAAGAAAGACACATTCATCTTGAGACAATATACAACACTTGTATAGCTCTCAAATCCCCAAATATACTCAAACAGTATAGACAGCGTAGTCTTCTTTGCCCTAAAGTAGAGGACTAGCACTTTTGGTGTATCTAACCATACTTTGCTAGAACTAAATATATATATATATATATATATATATATATATATATATATATATATATATATATATATATATATATATATATATAAAGGCCGAAGTACAAACGAATGATTAAGCAAAAACGAAAAAATCAAACAAAACATCTAACACTTAATAACAAGAGGATAAGCAAATCAAAACAGGCACAAGCTAAAAGTTGTCAAACAGATCGGAAAATAGAGCACTTTAAAAGCAAAATTAGGACTAGCAAAAGCAAGCAACTAACTTTATAAAACACCTCAAAAGACATCCAAAGTAGGTCAAAGACACTCAAGCCACTATAGGCTCAAATGGAGCGTAGGGTTCTCAAGCCATGTCGAGAAAGCACATGAGTTGGCCATGGACTTACAAAGATACCATTTCCAAGTCAGGAGGATGCTCATGTCTTCCATGTTCTTTGTTGTCCCCGATGAGCCTGCAAACACTATATCATTTTGAGATTTCTAAATTGACCAAACCATATAGTGTTAAATCATGAAATTCCCCCTAATCCTATACGCTCCACTAAGCGGAAAAAATAATTTGAAAATAGTCTGGAGATCTCCCAATAAGTTACATATCACCCCTAACCAACTAAAGATCATATACCAAACATAAACTACTACCTCATAGGTAATAAAAATGTGAGTGGATGACTCAAGAGTAGCAATATAGAAGGGAAGGGAGAAGGACCTTGAGCCTATGGGGACTCCATTTTTAAGTAGGTTAACTCTATTATGGATATGACCCTGAAGGAGTTTCGAAGAGAATACAAAAACTTTAGAGGGAGTCCAACTACTCCAGATACTAGGCATTACCAACTCAATAAGAGTGATTTGAATATCAAAACTAACCTCACGAGCCAGAAGATAGGAAAAGGCCGAAGCCACAAAATAGGATCCATCATTCGTATGGTTCCACCTCCACACATAACACTCAGAAGAAGGAATAAAATCCCTAATCACTAAGAGAAGATTCTTAATTACATCCAGCTCATGGTCAAAGAGGTAAGATTTCCTCCACATAAGCTCCCACCTACCAACCTCCCCTTCTCATCTACCAACCTCTCCAATAGAGTTATCACACTGATAAAACTCAAGAAAAGCCTCAGAAATCTAACTATAAGAAGAGTATTCAAAACCCAAAGGCCTCTCTAGAAATAAGGGAGGGGACCACATCTAACATTCAAATGGAGGCCATCCATAAACCAATCCGAGGGATCCTTAACTTTGGATCCAAAAAGAGTAACGCTGCTCCACCAAGAAGAGGCCAGTAGAAGAGAACTAATTTTCCGAGCCAAGATAGAAGAACATGGAGCAACTCCATATCTACCATAAATGAAATCACGCCAGAGACTCGAAGCATCCGAGATCATCCACCACTTCCACTTACCCAAGAGGGCCAATTTAACCAAGCGAAGGTTACAGACATCGAGACACCCTAACTTCCAAGGTTTAATTTACACACAACAACTTACCTAACCCAGGAAATCTTGGATGCCCATTTCACACTTCCCCACAGAAATCTCTGTTGAATCTTGACTATCTTCATCTAAACTTCAACACACATTTTCAAAAAAGATAAAAAGAAGATAAGAATAGAATTAAGAAAATATTTAAACAGAATCACTCTCCCTCCAAGGGACATATACCAGTGCTTCTACGAAAGGAGTCTTCTGGGGATAAGGTTAAATAGAGGCTTCCACATGAATTCTAGACGACGGGTTTTCCCCGCTAGAAGACCCGACTATCTGAAGTGGAGAGACTCATGCTTGCAATGGAGGAACTCATATGATATATTAAAAAAACAGGGTCAGAATTCACCCCAATGATAGAGGTTTTGGAAAAAAAATGTGAAACATAGTGGTAATATTTTGTTTTCACTAACATTATTTTGTAGCAAATCATAGCTTTTACCGAACTACAATGGTATATCTCTATAACCCTTGTATCCGATTTATATCATTTTATGTGCTTGTTCTATAGTTATGTATTGGTTTGCCTATTTCATCCTCATCTCTCTCATTCATATCTAGCTTATCTATTTGATTGTTCTTATTTGCATTTAAGTCTTTTTATATGTGTGTTGCTAATTATGTGCATTTGAGAATTTGTATGCTTGTTCATGCATTATTTATGATTATTAAGTCATTCCTTGACATAAAAGTTTTGATTACTTAATTTTTAGCGGTTGAATGTTGGTGTTGCATGTCTATTTGCATTGTGTTGCTTGTGACACGTCTATCTTCGTGTTCAATATGCGATATATGTTGTTGTTTATACTTCTGAGTTGTTTATCTCATATGTTCATTGGAATTATTTGTTTGTGGTTGTTTACTCATTCTTAGATGGATTTTAATATATCTCTTTTTGATGTTGCCAAAGGGGGAGAAATTGTAATGAGTCTAGAATTTTTTTATGCGTTTTTATGTTGTGAATGGTTTGTGTGCAATGTTTCAGGGGGAGCATCAGTGTATGCCACGTTATGCTCAAAGTCGACTCAATTCCAACCGAAAGCTTGCCAAGCGTCGAAAAGGGGGGATTGTAGTTACATGTCCCTAATTCATTTAGGGCGAGCACCTATATCCGGTTATTTTGTTGCTTGTCTTATCGCTTTCATCTTTGATTTAATTTTGATTTATTGAGTCTCCTTCATGATTGCACTTCTCGGAATCAAGTTTGAAAATATTCATTTTTAGCATGCATAAACCAATGGTTAGGTTTGATCTTGATCATGATGTTTTTTGATCAATTCCATGAGTAAGTGGAACAAAACCTTTTATGTTTTTTATTTGAGTTTAATTCAAAGTAAAATCTCATAGTTCTTTTAAAACTATGAAAATTTGAGATTTTATGTGTTTGATTCGAATAATGGAAATCAAACACACTTTACGATTCAAATCAAATTGGACAGAGGCAAAACTGAAATTTTCAAACCATTTGATTCAAAATATTTTCTACACATGATTCGAATCAATTTCTTGTCGTTCACCTCTGATTGATTTGATTTGAATCAAATATTGAACATGATTCAAATCACACACTTTTTTTTTGCATTTTCCAGTTGGGGTTGTTGCATTTTATCCGAATCATTTTTTGTACATGATTCAAATCATGAGGTCCATGATTCAAATCACACTTTCCTCATGAATTGAATCAACTAACAAATGTTAAAAATTCTATTTTTTCTTTTATTCCACTTCACTTTTTCATTTGAATTAAATCATTAATTGTTATTGATTCGAATCTAACTGACTTTTCAACCATTTTCTTTACTTAATACCAAGCACATATAAAACTTTTTTGTCATCATTTTTCGCATAACATCTTATCAACTGATCATAATTTTCATTATGATTTAGTGAAAAATCAATTTCCTCTGTTTTGAAAGTTCAAAGTCTTGCAACGAAATTCTTGCATCTTCAACTTCAATTTGATTCAGATATTGATAACAAGAGATTTGTAATTGATTGAAGGAGACACATCCTTGAAACTAATCAATCTTGGAGATCTGGTTGAGTTTTTCAAGTTGTTTGCAATATTGAGGTGATTGTCAATGGTGACGATAAATTCCATTGAAAAGAAGTAGGTTCCTCTCTCCAGAATTGTATTAGTAGAGACTGGGTGGAAGGCTCATATAAGGTGGAGTTCTTTTCAAATCTCTGGACAATTCATCGCTCAAGGAATCGGTAGGATCAAGGGGTTGATTGCTACACACGAAGGCTTGGAGCAGATTGGTGATATTGAAAGATTCAAGAAACGTAATTCAAGTAAATATTACGTAGAACATTTTGAAAGTGTGATAAGATCCAAATAGGAAATTTTAATTTTCTCAGCTGTATTGTGGATTTGTTATTGTAAAATCTTGCAAATATTTTCAAATAACAAAGAAGTATGCAGGTTCCATTGGGAAACCATTTAAGTGTGCATGTTGGCAAAGCAAGGACGAACGCCGAAGCACTATAAATCTCATTGTCATCTCTCTCTCTCTCTCACACTCACTCACTCACTCACTCTTGCATTTAATTTCGTAGTATATGCATGTTGGCAAAGCAAGGAAAAACGCCGAAGCACTATAAATCTTAGTGTCATCTCTCTCTCTCTCTCTCTCCCTCTCTCTCTCTCTCTCTATCTATCTATCTATCTATCTATCTATCTATCTTTATCTCTCTCCCTCTTTCCCTCTCTTGCATTTAATTTCATAGTATTTGCATGCTTATGTATTTCAATTCTATTGTAGTTTATCGTTAACTCATTATTCACCCCCTTTAAACCGTTTTTCTACTTCCATATTCATACCCAACAATTGTCATCAAGAACTGGTCTTTTGATTGTGTCTAATTGACATCCAAAAATTGTGAATATCTCGGAAGATGACGATCCTAAGGGAACATATTATAGAGCACTTGTTTTCAAAGGCGAAAATTATACTTATTTGAAATCGATCATGTATGTACACTTGTTATAGGTTAACAAAAATATATGGTGTGCCTTCACCGAGGGACCATATATTCCCAAGGGCAATGACAACCATGTTAAACATCTAAAAGATCAAGATGATGCTGAAACCAAAAAGGCTTCATATGATTTGAAAGCGATTAACATAGTTATTTTCGCATTAAGCGCTAAAGTGTTATATTCGATTTCACATCATACGAGTGTTAAAGGTATGTGGGACGATTTCCAAACTCTCTATGAGGGAAGAAATGACTTCAAGGATTCTAAAATCAATATGTTTATAGAGGAGCTTGAACTATTTCACATGGAACCCAAAGAATCAATGAATTCCATGTAAACTAGATTCCTCCATTTAATCAACAAACTGCGTAACTTCAGTAAAACCTTTTCCAACAAAGATTGTACTAAGAATATTTTGAGATGTGTGTGCAGGGACTGGAAACCAAAAGTAATTAATATAAAAGAATAAAATGATCTTAGTACTTTGGATATTATAAAACAGTTTGAAAAGTTAGTCAGGCATGAGAATGAACTGAAACGACTCGCCATAGCGAAGTAAAGTCGAAAAACAAAGAGAATGGTAAAGAAGAGAAACAAGATCTTTCTTTGAAAGCTTCATCTTCTAAAGGGAAAAACCCATAGGAATAAAGTGACAACTTTGACGAAGAAGTTTCCAAAAAGGAAGAGATGGGTTTATTCATCGGGCACTATAATAAATATCTTAAGAGAAATAAGTTTAAGCATACTGACAAAGGTCTAGTGAATTTCATAAATACTCATCTACCTAAGAAAGATCACAAGAAAGATGGTGATGGTATCACATTTTACATATTCACACCTAATAGGTTGGTTGCAAGTATCAAAGAAGAAGTCGTGCATCAAAAAGGTTCAGCAGGAATTGTGCAGGTTTGGAGTCTGATATTAGAATGAATATTATTTTACCTTTGCGGATAGGGAAATGGCTCATGTGTCTAACATATTGCATTTCTGTGACATATGGGCCTTTTAAGCCATCCGAGTTTGTTTTAGGCTAGAATGAAACATTTTAATATTTTCCATAATTTTCTATTTTATTTTTGTTTTGGATAAAAAGTCTATTAGGGTTTATTTTTCTATTTTACTTCTATTTTGGATTAAAAGCCCATTATAGTTTCTTTTTATTTATTTAAAGACCTTTGGGTGTGGCCGTAAAGGTCATCTTTGATCATAATAAAATTTAAGTATTTCCTATTTTGGTGGATTCCAAATCTTTATTTGACAGGTTTGTCGCTTCCAAACTAGTGTTTTCGTCTTAGGCATAATGCTTGCTAATCCTTCATGGTTTTGATTGTGTCAAGTTGCATCAGAGCATGTTTTCTCCTGTTTCTTTTTGTAGCTTGATCAACCATGGGAGATCAAACATTGACCATAACAGAACTTGAAAGAATTACCGCGACTTTTGCCACAACCCTAACTACTTTGACTAAACAGGCGATGGCTTTAACAGCTCAGTTGAACAACACAAACAACAATGGGAACCATCGAAGCAACAAGAGAAGGGAACAGATTAGGGTTCTGCTTGGTGGAAACAATCATGTCATTGCTACTGAAAATTTGAGTTCTAAAGAAGAAGAATTTAACATAGCCATGATTATCAAGTGAATGATGTTATTCCATTATTATATAGAAGGATAGGAGTGGATGAGTTTCTAGATTGGCAGATCTACATTGACAAATTCTTTAACATCACGGACGTCCATGAGAAAAATCAAGTTAAGATGGTGGCGATCAGGATGAAGAGTACTTCTGATGTCTGGTGGGATACACTTGTTATTCAGAGGCAGAGCAAAGAAAAGGGTCATTCAGATCTTGGCGAAGAATGAAACAATTGATGTTAGAGCGGTTTTTACTGGAGGATTATGAGTAGATACTTTATAAAATGTATATTAAGTGTGTTCAGAGAATGATAATTCTAACATAATACATAACTAAGTTCCTACTTTTTTCTGAGCGTAATGAACTAAGAGAATCAGAGAGCTAGAAAGTAGCTCGATACATTATTGGCTTAAACGGGTCTTTGGAGGAGAAGATGGGTTTGCAAACTGTGTGGACCGTAGCTGAGGTATCCAGTATAGCTTTGAAGAAAAATTTGATGGAGAAATCCCCTCAAAATTTCTCATCTTTTAGGTATTCACCCCTTAATAAATTTGAATCAGTAGACGACAAGGAAAAAAGTGCAGCAACGAGGGATTACAACTCTGAGAATAAGGAGACTAGTTGCCTTAAAGGTGTGCAGTAGGGTAAAACACCAGTCCAAAGGTAGAATAATCCATATGCTAAACCCACTAGAGATTTGTGTTATCATTGTTATGGAAGAGGTCACATATCAAATGTTTGTCCAACAAGGAAAGTCGCTGCTGTTGTGCATGAAAGGGAAGAGGAAGAGAAAAGAGAAGGACATAGAGTTGAGAACAATGAATATAAAGGGGCTGAGTTTATAGAGGAAGAATTTGATAAGAGCATAAATTTTATGTTGTAGAAAACTTTACTAGCATCCAAAGTTGAAGGGTAACACAAGAATTTGTTTAAAACACACTGTTCTATCTAGAACAAGGTGTGTAACTGATTGTAGATAATGGCAGCATGGAGAATCTGGTGTTACAAAAATTGGTATGTTATTTGAAGTTGTCAACCGAACCCCATGAGAAGCCACACACCCTCGGTTGGGTATGCAAGGGCTCCCAAGTTTGAGTAACACTAGCATGCAGAGTTCCTATCTCCATCGAAAAGCATTACATAAAAGAGGTACTTTTTTATGTTCTTGATATGGATGTTTTTCGTATTTTATTTGGTAGGCATTGATAGTTTGATAATAATATCGCTTATCGAGGAGGGGATAATATAATGATGTTTACACGGAGCACACATAAAATTGGCATGGCTTCTGTTTTGCACTTTAATAAGAATCCGAGAGGAAAGAAGTCTAGTTTCTTGATGATGACGCATAGTGAAAATGAGCTTATGTTAGCTGGGATTTTCGACCAGTGGAAAAATCTCAGCAAACAAGGGTAGTTTAGAAAGAGTTTTTGGTCCGACCATACTTTTGGACTTAGAGAAAATTTGGTTGTTGAAAGAAGCATCTCGACACCAATGTATCTCGACCAAGCATGTCTTACTACAGTGAGAGGTTGGTTGAGGGAGTGGTTATTTGGGCGCATCATGTCACGTTCAAATTTTGGTAACTGCTTAAGTTCTTTTCCTGAAGAGATGCGTGGAGGAAGTCTGAAGATGGATCGCATGTAGAAATGCATGTGGTGAACCCAAGGAATAGGAACGTTGAGGGTAGTTATTTTACGCTTGTATATATAGTAGTTCATTATGTTGAATTAGAGGTGTTCATTGTATTACAAACAATCTCACTGAAAACTCAAAGTATCAGCGCTAAGAGAAACGAGCAAATGGCTGAGAGAATGTAAGAGCAAATGAATCACCATGTTTTAATTTTGATGCAAAGATTTTTATTTTGTTCAATTTGTTTATTCATGTTCATCGTTTTCAATTTCCTTCAAGACTTTATTCTCATTCAGTACTTCCAGCATTGTTGCTTCTAGTGTATTTTCTTCTTGCAATAGTCGAAGTTATTTCATAGTCTTTTGCAAAACATTATCCTTCAACCAAGTCGAAGACAATCATTTTAGATACAAGAAAATCCATAACAAGAGGTTATTTGGCACCATGTCCTAAGATTCACTGGTTGATCCTACAAGTAACCTGTATTCTTGGAGACCAGCAGTTGTTTACCATTTTTCAGCATAAACAACTTGATGAGGCTGTTAAAGAAACTGATTTTTTTGTCTAGTGGTGATTAAAGGGCTGATGAGTGATGTAAACAAAGAAACAACAATTCCAGAAGAAGTGCTAGGGATCCTAGAGGATTTCAAGAAGTTGACAGCAGATGAACTACCAAACAATTTGCCTCCTATGCGAGATAAATGCATGAAAATTACAGTTTTAAATATGGGAAACAATGTGATGGTGTTTTTGCGTAAGGAGAGGTTTCAGATCGACGCTTACAACAAGTTGCACCCACACAAGTATGACCCATTCAAAGAAACCCGAAAGATCAATGATAATGCTTATATGACATCTCTCTCAGATTATATAAATATATCAATGCCTTCAATGTTTCTGACATTCATGAGTGTCAAGCAGATGAATAAATTAGGCGAGGAGTAAACGAACAGAAGAATCAATAGAGAGAAGATTAAACAAATATAAGAACAAAATCAAACTAACCGAACTAAATCACATATAACCAAATCACAATGAAGAGAGAGGAAAAATTAATGTTGTATATTACGAATAATAAAACCAATGAGGAGGGATTTTTTTTTCGTCTTCAATAGAATCAATCATTAAAGATATTATGTTAAATTTGAAATTATTTGTTAAAGATAATAGAACAATATTATTGATAATATATATTAACTTGATACAAAAACTCAATATTAATTTCTATTTTATTTTATAGGGATACGTATACTTAACTATAAATAAAAAGAAATACTAATAACTAATATTAAATTTGATATTAAAAAATACTATTATCTCTGTCCCAAATTATAAATCACTTTGTAAAAAACATTTGTCTTAAATTATAAATCACTTTAGAATCTCAATACAACATTAATATATATTTTTTATAATATACCATTTTTCCAATATAATTAATGAAGAGGTGTTTTGTAAAATCATAGATCATTTCACTTTTCTATAAAGTAATAATTACATTTCTTAATTCGTGTGAAATACCCAAAACGTCTTATAATTTGGGATGGATTGAGTATACTGTAATTTAATACAAAGAATATTATAATATATTTATAATATTCTAAACATTACTCTTTTAATGATTTTGAAATGATATATATATATATATATATATATATATATATATATATATATGTGTATAGTTCAACATCAAATATTATATGGTCTGAACATGTACTTATAAGTGAGAACAATTCTCATTATACAAGTTAGTTTTGTATGGATGATTTATATTAGAGTTTGGCGTAACTCATTTTTACAAAACTGACTTATAAGGTAAGGGGTGTCACTCTATATAAACTTTTCTAAGACTCTATATCTAACCAACGTGTGACTTGGGGGTTTCCCAATACACCCCCTCACATCCAACACTCTTTTAAGTTTGTTGCGTGGATATAAATCGTGGGCGTCCATGGTTTGATAGATAGGCTCTAATACCATATTAAAGTTTGACCTAACTTATCTTTACAAAAGAGAGAAATCACTCTATATTAAATCTTCTAAGATTATATCTCTAACCAATGTGGGACTTGAGATCTTTCCATTAAATTAAGTCCAAACTACATTTCTTAACATATTATCAAGAGTTTCATTTAAGATATGGTGGACTACCTGATATCAAGTTTATACTATCGAATATCCTACCGTTTATTTATGTTGGAATTCAACCACAAACTATGGAGAATTCTTCTATTCAATCTTGATCTCAAGATTGTTAACAATCACACAATGGCAATGAAAAGAAAAGGTTTGAGAAAGAGAAAACAATAACATTGGAGAAGAAGATGGAAATCTGCAGAGTTCTCTCTGCCCACAAACTGTGGAAACTTTCAATATTCACTTGCAACTGTAAACTGTGAATTCTGGTATAAGTTCTTACAAAAATAAGGTTTTCTCCCTATTTATAGATTTAGGTTAGCTTGCACTCCAGGCCAAAGCCCAAAACTATAAAAGCCCAAAATAGCTAACATTACTAAAATAGGCCTAAGTCAAAATCCTGTGTGAAACAACCTGCTTCGACACTTCGACACATACACATTATAACAATTCGACTACTTATTGTTTCTGTCGAGCTACACTGCTTTGACACAAGGAATTATAA
Source organism: Lathyrus tuberosus (assembly GCA_022829125.1). Taxonomy (NCBI): domain Eukaryota; kingdom Viridiplantae; phylum Streptophyta; class Magnoliopsida; order Fabales; family Fabaceae; genus Lathyrus; species Lathyrus tuberosus. The sequence goes on from JALAZF010000381.1 coordinate 5,272,435, forward strand.
CTCAACACGCCACTTAATTCATTGCGTATAAACTGTCTACATTCATCATGGCTCTTAGTCTTCTAAAAACTTCGACCTGCACTCCCTTCGTCATGATATCTGCAATCTGATTATCAGTTCTGCAGTGTTCCAAGTTCATCTTCCCTTCTGCTACTTGCTCTCGAAGATAATGGAACCTCATTTCGATGTTCTTGCTTCGACTGTGTGCTATTGGATTCTTTGCCAAGTAGATAGCTGACATGTTGTCGGTCTTCATGGTAATTGCTTCATGACTCTTCTCTATAATCTTTTCGACCAGGTTCACCATCCAGGTTGCTTGACATGCACAAAGAGAATCAGCTATGTACTCTTTTCGCATGATGATAATGCCACTACTGGCTCCTTTCTCGAACTTCATGCAACTGGTGCACCACCTAGCATAAACGCATATCCAGCTGTAGATTTTCTATCCTCAGCATCACTACACCAACTTGAGTTAGTGTATGCCACTAACTTGCATTCTTTTCCTTCATCAGCTGCAGGAAACAAAATTCCGTAGTCGAGAGTCCCTTTCAGATACCTCAGTATCCTCTTCGTTGTTGCACGGTGTGATACCTTTGGCTTATGCATGAATCTACTTACCATACCCACACTATATGCTAAGTCAAGCCTTGTGTGACAAAGGTATCTTAGTGACCCAATAAGTCTTCTATATTGGTTAGGTCGACATCATCTCCATCTGAATCTTTGGACAGTTGCAATCTGGTCTCAGTTGGAGTCAAAGTTGGGTTGCAATCTTGCATCTCAAATCTCTTGAGTATTTTGCCTGCATATCTTCTTTGGTGCATCATCAAACCTCTACTAGTCTTGTAGAATTCGATGCCAAGGAAATATGAGAGATTTCCCAAGTCTGGCATTTCAAACTCCTCACTTAGGCCATGTTTGAAATCTTCGATCTCCTTCTTACAAATTCCTGTTATCAACAGGTCATCGACATAAAGACATAGTATAAGCAATCCACTATTGCTTCTCCTTACATATACTTCATGCTCAGTCGTACACTTCACAAGTTCCTTCTCCCTTAAGAAGCTGTCGATTTTCTTATTCCAAGCTCTTGAAGCTTGCTTAAGTCCATACATGGCTTTATGCAGCCTGTACACCTTTCTTTCTTTGCCTCATTTCACATACCCAGTTGGTTGTGCGACATAAACTTCTTCATCTAAGGGGCCATTAAGGAATGCACATTTCACGTCCATCTGACATGTGTTCCAATTGTTCATTTGCTAGACCAACAACCAACCTGATTGTTTCTATCTTAGTAACAGGTGCAAACACTTTGTCGATTTCGATTCCTTCCTTCTAAAGAAATCCTTTTGCCACAAGTCTCGCCTTGTGTCGAGTTACTTCTCCTTTAGGGTTCACCTTCACCTTGTAAACCCACTTCACATCAATTTCCTTTTTGCCTTGAGGCAATTCGACAAGTGACTAGGTGTTGTTGACTTCGATGGAGTCTAACTCCTCATTCATTGTTTTCACGCACTTCGAATCTTTCAATGCCTCAGCTGCATTGACTGGTTTGACATCTGCATAGAAAGCATAATGTACTAGCTCACCCTCTTCATCGACCACATCATCTAATGTAATCACACATTCTTACAACCTTGCAGGCATGTGTCTTGTTCGCCGAGGTCTGTTTGGGACTGCTTCATCTCTGACTTGTTCCTGTCAAACTTCTCTTTCGACATCAGTGGCTGGTTCTTCACAAGAGATTCTCACTGAATCCTTCTTGGCATTCTCAGTCCAATCTCATTCTTTAAGCTCATTTATGATTACGTCCCTGCTGATCACTACCTGCTTATTCACTAGGTTGAATAACTTGTAACCTCCAGTCGAATGATATCCTATCAAGATCATCTAATTCGACTTGTCATCAACCTTCCTTCTCAACTGATATGGCACATGTCTATGTGCTATAGATCCAAACACCTTCAAGTGACTGAGACTAGGCTTGACACCAGACCAACATTCTTCTAGTGTGATTCCTTCAAGCTTCTTCGCCGGACATCTGTTTAATATGTATGTTGCTGTCGAAACCGTTTCTCACCATAATTCATTGGGTAGATGCTTTCCATTTAACATACTTCTCACCATGTTCATGATGATTCTGTTCTTTCTTTCTGCAATTCCATTTTGCTGTGGAGTGTAGGGTGGCACCACCTCATGCACAATCCCTTCCTTTTCACATAATGCATCAAACTCTTTCGATACTTACTCTCCACCACCATTAGTCCTCAAAATTTTCATCTTTCGACCACTCTGTCTTTCGACCATAGATTTGAATCTGGAAAATACCTCGATCACATCACTTTTTTCTTGATGAGGGTAAGTCCACAATTTTCGACTGTAATCATCTATGAATGTGACAAAGTATCTGTTTCCTACAATCGAATCCACCTGGATTGGACCACATACATCAGAGTATATGACTTCCAAAATTGCCTTCGACTTCCTTCCTGCATCCTTGCAGAAGCTATTCTTGTGTTGTTTCGACTGAACACACTCTTCATAAACTTCACTTGGAATGTTGATTTCAGGTAATCCTGAAGCCATATTTCTTCTCTTTGGCTCTTTAATGTCATTGAAGTTGAGATGGCCTAGTCGAAAATGCCATGACCACTCATCTCTGCTGGCTGCAATTGCTAGGCACATGTGCTCCATCACATTGAGTTAAATCTTGAAGGTCCTATTATGAGACATTTGATCCTTCAAGATTAACCTACCACCTGCATCGAGAACTCTCATCATCTTGTCTTCGATCGACACCTTGTAGTTCTTTTCGACTAACTGTCTTATACTGAGCAAATTACTCTTCATGCCTGGTATGTATAATACATTAGAAATTATTGACCTCTTGCCATCTTTCCTCATAATCAAAACATCACCAACACCTTCAGCTGCTAGAGTGTTGTCATTTGCAAACTTCACCGTGTTCTTCAACGAGGGCTTCATGTTGACAAACCAATCTTTCCTTCCACTCATTTGTGATGAGCATCTTGAGTCCAGGTACCACTGGTCTTGGAATCTCTCTTCGTCTCTTGTTATGACCATCAACAACATCTCTTCTTCTTCAGGTATTTTCAGCTTTGCTTTAGTTTCTTGATTCTTCTTCTTTTCTGGATAATCACTAAAATAGTGACCATACTTCTAACAATTGAAACACTGAATGTGACTTATGTTAGGCTTTCGGCCACCACATTTTCCTCTACCTGCAACACCACCTCTTTGATTGCCTTGGTTCAAGGGTTTTCTCTAATTCGACCAGTTTCCTTCATGCTGATTTCGACCAGTCGAATTGGTGTAGCTTCCTCTACCTTTGTTGCCATTCCAACTTCCTTTGCCTTTCCTTTCCATTTCTGTCTGCGCCTGCAAAGCTATATCACTCTTCGACTTTCCTGCAACTCTTTCAGCCATCATTTATTCATGAGACTCAAGTATCCCTTAAAGCTCTTCTTTCGTCAATACTGACAAGTCTTTCGACTCTTCTATGGCTACTACCACGTGGTTAAATTTTGGAGCCAATTACCTCAAGATCTTTGACACAACTGATCTTGATGTCAACACTCTCCACATACCTTGATTTGATTCACCAGCTTTGTAACTCTGGTGAAGAAGTATGTTACACTTTCATTGTCTTCCATCTAAAGCAATTCATAAGTCCTTTTGTGAGTTTGTAACCTCACCTCTTTCACCTTCTCTGCACCTCCAAACGATTTTTCAAGAATCTCCCAAGCTTCTTTTGTTGATTCTGCATCACTAACCTTTTCAAAATTATCTGGATCAACACATTGATGGATTATAAAGAGAGCTTTATAATCTTTCTTCAATTCTTTGTGTGCAGCCTTTTCTTGATTCATCGCGTCTTTTGCAAGCGGTGCTACTCCTTCCTTCACAAGATCCCAAAGATCTTGATAGCAGAAAACCACCTTGATCTGATTGCCCCAGTTCTCATAATTATCTTTCTTGAGAATCGGAATGCTCGCCGAAAAGTGTCAGTTTGGATGATTCATCGCCATCACAGTTTTCTTCCTCGAATCGCAACCGGAGCTCTAGATACTACATGTTGGAATTCAACCACAATCTATGAAGAATTCTTCTATTCAATTTTGATCTCAAGATTGTTAACAATCACACAATGTCAATGAAAAGAAAAGGGTTGAGAAAGAGAAAAGAATAACGTTGGAGAAGAAGATGAAAATCTGCAGAGTTCTCTCTGCCCACAAACTGTGGAAACTTTCAATATTCACTTGCAACTGCAAACTGTGAATTCTGTTATGAGTTCTTACAAAAATAAGGGTTTCTCCGTATTATTTAGGTTAGCTTGCACTACAAGCCAAAGTCCAAAACTATAAAAGCCCAAAATAGCTAACTTTACTAAAATAGGCCCAAGTCGAAATCCTGTGTGAAGCAACCTGCTTCGACACTTCGACACACTATTTCAACTCGACAAACACACATTATAATAATTCAACTATCCATTGTTTCTGTCGAGCTACACTGCTTCGACACAAAGAATTACAACTCAACAATTTCCATATTCTAGATGTTTAGTCTTGAGCATAAGAGTGTGTATTAAGAGTCTTACATCAATTTGTATGAACATGTATTTATAAATGAATGTAATCTTCGTCCGACAAACCGTTTTTTTTTTAATAAAAGAATTAAGTTCTGCCATATTTCTTAACTATTTTTTTATTGTTTCCTGTTTGGACAAGTATCATATAATGATTTATCTTAGATAGGAATTTTTTGCCTCTTATATAATGATTTATATATTAGTTTGATAATTTATTTTTGTATGGACGAGTTTTAAGTAAAATATTGCATAAAATAAAGTGATTTCTACAAATGTTGAAAGTTCATGACAAGTAGGAGTACATGTTATTGAGGATAGGTAAAATTTGCATAAATTTATAAAATAAACAAACTTAATTGTTAATGAGGACTACACTTGCATAAATTTATAGTGCACATGCATGCATCGCATGACTTGGGAAAAATAGTCGATCGCATAATTATTAATTATAGTAGTAGATTATGATAAGTTAAAACTAATTAATTATCGACCGACTGATATAAGTATAACTATCAATATTGATGTGAGTGTGTCACTAACTGGTCATACTCACTATCTTTTTTACGCAAGTATTTCTCACCACACACATTAATACTGCCTATTAGCCTACTATGATATATTGTAACATAGACAGACAAATATAGGATCCCCACTCTTTGCATGCCCACTATTAAAGTAAACACTACTGTTCCCATTAGCTTATATGTGGTCTCACCACACATATTGTTATTTTAGAACTAATATTTATATTTTACTGTAGTTTAGCTGCGACTAATTTCTATCCAAAACCTGCCAAGTACATAAAGTGGATTTTCTCTCTACTAAGTGTGTGTTTGTTATAGTTTTTCTATAAAAAATAATAATCTATTTTATACAACAACAAAATCACAATTATTATTTTAATGGCGTTTGTTTAAAATTAAAAAAAATATTGTTAAAGATTAATTTTAAACCTAAAAATTAAAAGCTATTCCTATTTTTTTTTTTTTTTTAAAAGTCTAAGTTTAAAAGCTTTTATTGGATTAAATAAACAAAAATTTGTTTTTTTTTTTTAATTTCTGTAAAACAAAATCATTTTATAAAAATCGAAAACAGACTGACCATACAAATTTTATACATACAAACCCGTTAATCAAAACTCTAACCACTTATCTAAGACAAATGTCTCTTACTGGGACCAATCTATTGTTGGTTGATTTTTTAATGCTATAATATAACATCTTTAATGGAGAATTTAGATGACCACTAACTCATCTTATCTTAGAGATTTTTATGGGTTCAACTACTCACGTCATCTGATCTTATTCAATTTTTTTTTTAAGCAAGATATATCAATAAAATGAGAACTTAGGGTTCTCAAATCTGTTTATAAAAGAAACGAGAAAAACTCTCGACCAAAAAAATATTAAAAATCAATTGAACATACGATAAGTAAAACAATGAATTTTTACAAAAATCGTAAAAATTACAATTGATTTTTGCAATATCACATATTAAGGTCCACTTGCAAGATGTAATCTTGATACTCCAAACTGTATCAAGAACATTCCACCTTTGATCTTTGAAGATAATACTATTTTTGAGAGACCAAATATTCCAACACACCGCCAATCAAATTACACCCGCTTTCCCTATTTTGACTTTCCGAGTTTTGCAAAATATAATCCACCTTGAAAAGCTATCTTGGAAGCTCGCTGTATCTAAATCCGAAATATCCACAAAACCAATCCACTCCCTAATCTCTCTCCAAATCAATTTCACCACTATACACCCTAAAAAAACGTGATCCAAATTTTCTTCTACCGATGAACAAAACAAACAGTTTGCAGAAGAAGAATCCGGAAAAATAATACCTCTCGCCTTTAATTTGTCTTTAGACGGTAATATTTTCTTGAATAACCGCCACCCGGAAGCTTTAGCTTTCGAAGGCACCTCCGACGTCCAAAGAAGCATCCATAATCTCTCCCCAACCGAACCTGCAGTCGTAAGAACAGCCGGTCTGCCATCGGCGGGGAAACCCCCAGCAGGCAACGACCGGACAGCCAAAACAGCAGGCAACAAAACATCCTTGCCGCTGTTTACAAATGCGTCCGCATCGACAGCATATCTGTTGTCCCAACACAAGTTGCCATCGCAACTCAGACCAAAATGAGCAGGACGAACTGACGCAGGAACGTCTTCACCTGCATTGATTGTGGCTTCAAGGCGTCTGCTGGAACTACTGTCAACAGAACCAGAAAACCTACAGGAAACATCAGCAGAAAGAAAACTAGAAAAAGGTCCAGACACAGCAGCAGCATTAACACTGTCATTCCCCCTGTAATCGGACCTAATTTCTCTAATGTTCTGCAGTAATTCAACAAAGGAACGCACAGAATATCCACCGTCGACTTCCACACTCTATTTAACCTTATCCCGAGCAAAGGAGGAAGGACCACGGCCCTGCACCAACGACCGTAATTCCGACAACTCATCCTGCACCCCAGGATCTAACCACTATTTTACACCCAAGTCACTCCACACCCAGCCTCCGTCAACCCAACCTCCCATAGCCCCCACCGACACATTTTTGAGCTCCGAGACCTCAAAAACACGAGGAAATCTATCTTTTAGACAACACTTCTCCAACCAATAGGAATACCAAAAAGACGTCGTCATTCCATTATGGATCTCGAAAATATAATTCTTCACAAAACAATCTTCGTCTAACTTCTTATTAATCGAGCCCAAGTCATTCCACCAAATCGAACAAGATCCCTTTATAACATTAGATTGAAGCTTGCAAACTAATTCAAGGTTGATGTCACCATAGCGGGCTTTCAATAACCTATACCAAAGAGAATCCGATCCATTAAGAATGCGTCATTTCCATTTGAGAAGAAGAGCCAAATTGAAATCCTCAATCCTTCGTATCCCCAAACCACATTTATCGAGAGGCTTACAAACTTCCTTCCATCCCACCCAATGAATCCTCCGCATTCCATCCGTTCCTCCCCATAAAAAATTACTTTGCAAACTTGATATTTCTTTGGCGATCTTAACCGGCAACCTATAGAAAGAAAGCCGAAAAATTGAGAGAGAACACAAGACCGTCTTTAGAAGTGTAATTCTTCCGCCAAAACTAAGAAACCGATTCTTCCAATTGTCTAACCGCCTCTTGATCTTGTCCACCAACGGCTTCCAAGTTGTGATCCTCCTCGGATTAAAACCGATAGGAATTCCAAGAAAAGTAAAGTTAGAACCCTCCCCTTTACAAGATAGGAAAGAGGTCGCATCCTCCAAAAAACAAGGATTCATATTGATGCCAATCAACTTGCTCTTATGGTAATTTATACCCAATCCCGAAACAATTTCGAAGCTTCTTAGAACCGCCTTGAAAGCCCAATTTTGGTTCCAAGATGGTTCCCCAATCAACAAAGTGTCATCCGCAAATTGAAGAATATCCACCGAACACATTCTATTAATGACCGCTCCTCTATACACCTCTATATCCACCGCCTTTCTAATCAACCCCGAAAGACCCTCCGCCACAATCACGAAAATAAAAGGTGAAAACGGGTCTCCTTGTCTCAAGCCCCTCTCCACCCTAAAGTCCTTCGTAGGGCTCCCATTCACAAGCACCGACATGTTACTATTGAAAATCAATAATTCCATCCATCTCATCCATCTCCCACCAAAACCCATCCTTCTCATCATGAATCTAGCAAAGTTCCAACTTACCTTGTCATATGCTTTTTCGAAATCGACCTTAAAGAGCATACTACTCCTCCCTTCCTTGGAATAGAAATCAACCAATTCATTAGCGATGACAACCCCATCAAGAAGTTGCATACCAGGCACAAAAGCACTTTGAGACGTAGAAATCAAAGAACTCAACACTAACTTCAATCTACCCGCCAAGAGTTTCGATAACACCTTATAGAGACACCCCACCAAACAAATTGGTCTAAAGTCATCAAGCGTTAAAGGATTCGAGACCTTAGGAATCAACGTCAAAAAAGAAAAAGTAATAGATTTAGACAAAATCGACCCCGAATGGAAACCATTTAAGAAATTAACAAAATCATCTTTCAAGAAATACCAACACTTCCGGATGAACATGAGCGTAAACCCATCGGGACCCAGACTCTTCGATCCATCACAACTCCAAACCGCCTCCTTGATTTCCCCCTCAGAGAATAGAGCTTCAAGAAATCCATTCTCCAAAGGCGAGAGAGAGTGCAAAGGAATGCCTTCAAGCCAAGGTCTCTCGACAACATCTTCCTTAAATTTATTAGAGAAATGATCGAACACCTCCTTCTTCACCAATCCCACCGAATCCGCAATGCCATTATCGATATTGATCACACCAATATGGTTCCTTCTCCTCCTCTCCTTCATGACATTGTGGAAAAATCTACTATTGTTATCACCATCATTTATCCAATTCAACCGCGCCTTTTGAATTAGCATGTTCTCCTTGATCTTTAAATTTAACCAAAACCTACTAGTCTCTTCTTTCCTCTTCCCTAGAACCCCCTCTACTTCATGCGCATCCACGTGGGATAAGATATCGTCTGCCTCATTCATCGCTCTAGCCCCCTCCTCCACTTCCAACTTGTATCTCCCAAAAACAATAGTATTCCACCACTTTAAACTACCTTTAATCAATATCATTTTCTCCTTCAACACAAAATCGCTCCTCCCGTTAACCTTCAACTTCTTCCATTCCTTTTCCACAAAAGGGATAAAATCTTTGTTTTTAAACCATTCATTATTGAATTTAAACGGTTTCGGACCCCAATCCTTGTTCTCCATTACCAACCAAATCGGGCAATGATCCGAAATATTCCTCTCACCAATCAATTGACCCACTATCCCCCATCTATCCACAATGGAATCCGACACAAGGAAACGGTCAATTATACTCATACTCTTCCCGTCTCCACTAAACCAACTAAATCTCTTACCTTTACAAGGAACATCCACCAACATGCTCTTCTCAATAAACAACCCAAACTCCTTCATCTATGAATTTCTAATCCCACTATACTTGCCTCTCCTTTCACTATTGTTCTTCACCGCGTTGAAATCCCCACTCAAAAACCAATCCCCATCCGTATATTTGGCCTTGAAATCATGAAGAGGCTTCCATAAGGCCATCTTCCCGGATAACTCACAAGGAGAATAAACATTCGCAATATAATATACCAAACTCCTCCACAACACTTTTATGCCCAAAAACCCTCCCCTATAAAGCTACAAACAACATCTATCTCTCCTTCCTTCCACAAAATAGCTAGCCCAGCCGAAGCTCCATTAGAATCAAGAAAAGAATAACCAACTTTCTCCCTACTCCAGAAACTCTTGGCTACTCCCTCTTTCAAATTAGACAATTTAGTTTCCTGTAACAAAAGCATATCCGCCTTCCCTTTTTTGATAATATGACTTATTCTTTTTCTCTTCAAAAGAGACCCACTTCCTCTAATATTAAACGATCTGATAATCATTTAAAACCATTTTTGTTCACCCTCCTTATCAACATTCTCCTCTTGTCCTCCTTTTCCATTTCCAAGGTTGTCTATCTATACCCTTCATTCGCACCCTTTGAAGTCACTCCAAGTCGCTCCATCACCTTCCACAACTTATCTCCCACATGGTTATTCATATTCTCCCACATCCTTTGGTTATTCCTTTAAATCAAAGATTCTTCCGATTGGTCCCCGTAATTTGTCGGAGCTGCCGAATTAATTCCTTCCTTAAAACATTCATTTTCCGAATTAAAAACAGCCCGTTTCGATACCGATTTTAGATTCCTAAGCACACTTCTTCCCGTTCTATTTTTTCGTAATCCTCTCTCTTCAACACACAATTTGTACTTCACCGTCTTGACTCTCCTCCTCCTCTTGATGATCGCCTTCTCCCCGCCTCCAGGCTCTATACTACACCCGACCACCGTTCCAGCTGAACTAAGGCCCGGAGATACAAAAGTATTCTCCCCACCTGTGATGCTATCCGAAGCTCCCTGCCTGGCAGAAATGCTCACAACAATAGCCCCACCCATGTTATCTTTGATTCCCTCAACCGTCGCGTCGAAGCTACCTTCAACCGCTCTGGACTCCGAAACAGATCCAGTAACAAAAATAGGCCCAGTAGAAGAATAGTCCTCAATATCATCCTCGCTGACAGTTCGTAAACCAGCCCCATGAAAGCTGGCAGGAATAACACTGTCTGTTCCAAACTCTTCAATGGGCTCATCACCTACCGAACTGTCATCCAACAAAGTTCCAGACTCTTCCGATTTCGCACTCTCTGATCTGCTACTAATATCCTTTGGCGTCTCCTTAGAAATTCTAACCGGACCATAGGTATCCTCCTTGAGGATAATCGGGTAAACTACTCCATCAATCTCCACGCGCACCACTTCCTTGAGACATTCGTCATTTAACAACTTTATAATAATCCTCCCCACATCCAAATTCAAGGCCTTCGATGTAATTTTGTCCACGCTCACGTAAGAACCGATGGAATTTCCCAATTCAATGAAAAATTCCAAGTTCCAAGCGTGACAAGGCACGCCATACACCCTAACCCATTTGACCTTCTCCGCATCCACCGCCCTCTCATCCCATGGATTGATTTCGGAAAACCAAAGTTTCCACCAAGATTCACCATCACGCAATAACTCCTTGATAAAACCTTCTTCTAAATCTTCCAACAAATACAAATTGCCTCCCATCGGTGTAACTTTAATCGTGAAGATGCCCTCGATTTTGAAAAAGGTTTATAAATTATAAGTAGAACCAGAAGACCACACCCTTCCCACAAACGCTTTTTTCAATCTATCACAGTCCTCCTTTTTATAGCTAAAACTCAGCAAAGCCTTCTTTCCCATCGTAACATCCTCCTGTTCCTTTCGTGATACCACCTCTGCATAAGATTTAAAACACACAGCAGAATCTCTTCTCCTAATGCCAACAAGACCCCCTTTCTTTATCCTATTTGCTCCATAAGTCGCCTCAGCACCTGCTCTTCCATTAGTGTAATGATTTAGGCCCGTTCTCTCATACCTAGGAAGATTAGCATGAATCTTCTTCCCGTCGATCAGAATGTTGTCTAATTTCACCGTCAAGAGTCTAGCATCCCCCCTTCATGGAACCTTGCGAAACCAAAACGTTTCCCCCGCCTGTTTCTCTTTGGAGGTATTACCACCTCTACAACCTCCCCCACACAACCAAACAACTCAAAAATATCTCTAGCTACAGTTCTCTCAGGGAACTCAGAGAAGTAAACGGAAAAGGTACCTTTGAATTTTGATCTGAAATCTCCTCCACCCATCGAGAAGGAATCCCATCTTGGCACCCTTTTTCGAAATCTTCTCTTTTTCACCACCGACCATCCCCCTTCGTCCCCTATATAGCCAGTGCTTCCCCTTCGGAAACGAGATAGAAACTCGAACGCTCCCCTCTACAAAAACGCTGAACACCAATTACTTAACAAGAAACAAGCAACAAACCAAGGCCCCTAACTCTAATGTTAGGAATTTAAGCCGAAAATTCGTTGATGTTTGCCAGGTCATTGCTCAGAACCTATACAGAACAGGGCACAAAACGAAAAAGAGAAGATTTTGAATTCTCTTAATCTTTGATCTTATTCAATTTTAACTTCAATGATATATCTCTAAAGAATTTATTTTGGATTCCACAATTTTAATCCATATATTATAGATTAGACTCACAAAAGCTTATGACCGTTGCAAAGTTGCGATGTGTTTTTTACTTCACAAAGTTGCGACGTGTTTTTTGTTGGGGGGAGATTTCACACTAGGGAACATTGGTACATAGTGTAGGACTAGGCACATTTGTGAGAGACACACCACTTGTCCACCTAAATCCTTAAGGTTTAAGGTTGACAAGTGGTGTGTCTCTCACAAAGGTGCCTAGTCCTACACTATGTGTCAATGCTCCCTAGTGTGAAACTCCTCTAACATGGTATCGGAGCCTGGTTCGTAAAGGGACCGACTTACTTGTATCGAAATGCCCAGGAAGTGGTGTCCCGTTGAAATCAAAACGCCCAAGGAAGAGGTGTATTTGAAATACCTAATATGAAGTGCCTTGAAAAAAGGTGTCAACGGCGGTACAAGTATAAAAAAAAGGGAACATTGTAGACTCACACTTAAGGGGGAGTGTTGGAATAATATAAGCAAGTGTGAGTAAGTGGAGAAAATAGTCCCACATTGGATAGGAATGTGGTGTCTTAAGCATTTATAAGTGGGAGAACCCACTCACCTATCACCTTAAGGTTTTAGGTGGACAAGTGGTGTGTCTCTCACAAAGGTGCCTAGTCCTACACTATGTGTCAATGCTCCCTAGTGTGAAACTCCTCTAACATTTTTCACTTCGCAAATTTGAATTTTGAAATTGGAACGTTGGGCATTGCAACGTGAATATCACGTGGCAAGGTTGCGACGTGAAATTCACGTCGCTAGGTGGATTATATTAATTGCACGCGTTCTCTTTCCCAAACACTTTAATATTTTCTCATTCCCAAACTTTTATCTTCCTTCTCTTCCTCTTTATCTTCTCTTTCTCTTCTCTTCTCTTCTCTGTCTCTAACGTTTCATCTCTTCTTCTTCTTCATCCATTCTTCCAACTCTCATCTCAAAAGCTCATTCAAAGGTATTTCTTATATTTTATTTCTTCAATTTTTTTAATAATTTCGTTTAATACATAATATATTCTGACCTAAATTTATATTCAATTTTTTTTGTCAAAAAGTTAAAGTGATTAGAAGATTGAAGGAGATATTTGAACAAGAAAATTGAAAAAAATATTGGAACAAGAAGATTGAAGGAGATTGGAGAAGAGGTATTTTTCTCATTTTTTTTAAATTTCATATATTATTGGGTTGTTGTTGTTGTTTAAATATTATGCTGTTATTTATAAAATATGTGTATGTATTATTTATTTAAAACAAAAATATATTATTTAGTTTATTAATTATTCAATTTAATATATTAATTATTCAATTTTATTTATTATTTATTCAATTTAATATATTATTAATTTTATTAATTATATAAATTTATTATTCAACGTAATATTGATATGGTTTTTTATTTTTAAAAAAATAATTACATTGTGAAGTGAAATTCACGTTGCAAGGTTGTGAAGTGAAATTCACGTGGCAACTTACTTACATGTTTTCTGCCCTCTCTGCTATTACTAAGCCATGGTAGACAAAAGGTGCAGAATGTTGTGAAGTGAAATTCACGTGGCAAAGTTGCGATGTGAAATTCATGTGGCAAAAAAATTGCCACACGTCCTCCTGCCACATGAATGATCACATCGCAAAAAGTGTGTTGTGAAGTGATTTTCAAGGTTGTGACGTGAAAATCATGTGGCAAGAGACAGTTTTTTTTATAGTGTTAGGTGGAGGGGTACGTTTTGAATTTTTAGTGGAGGGGTTTTCTTTTGGTCTGGAAAGAAAAGCTCTTTATAGAGTTGTTTAGTTTCATTGCTGGTGTGGTTAAGTAGGTTAGGCGAATGCCTGGTTGTGGTTATGTGATCTCAAAAGAGATTTTTTGAGTAAATTTTGCTTATTTAAAACTTTTCTCCTTGGTGGCAGGAGTTAATAGTAGGCCTCCTTGAGTGATTTAGGATTTGATTAGGATTTGAAGAAGTTAAGCGCTTCTAAAGTGGTGGTTTTTTTTTGTTGTTTTTTAAGAAAGGTTGACAACTAGGAAAAATCATACTAGATGTGGTATTGTGTGTGTGTACTGATAATCGAGTTTGTTGTGAGGTTTACTTAGGACAGATTGAGTATGAGGATCGTTTATTTGTTCAGTGTTAGGTTGTCTTGTTGATTTGGTATAAGGTGATTAGGTGGACGAGATGCCTTTACCTCTTCCTCGTTCGATCATGGGGTCTTATAGATTTTTCTAAGGTTAGGTCAGGGTAACAAGTCTCGGATATGTCTACTTTTGATATGGAATTTAATTGTCTAGATTATTTGGAAATTATGCAACAAAATCCCTTTTTGTCAAGAGAGTTTGTCTGTTAATTACTAGATAAATTTGATTATTGATTTGACTTGGAAGTGGGCTATTTCCCATGCTCTGATTTTTGCTCTCTCCATGATAGACTGGGAGTGTGATCTGCTCAAGTGCTTTGAGTTTAAGGGTCTGTTAGGTGGCCAGTTGTCCCCCTCTATTTTTTTGACAGGTGATCGAATTTACCTTCTTTCAGCTTTCGCTTTATGGTGGTGTGTTGATTTGGATTTTGAGTAAACTTGCTTTTGTTTTTAGGTTGGTGTTGATTGTGGTTCTTTGTGTTTTCTTTCTGCCTTTATTATTATTATTATTATTATTATTATTATTATTATTATTATTATTATTATTATTATCATTATTATTATTATTATTATTATTATTATTATTGGTTTTATTATTTTCTAAGCACCATTTGTACTTTTATTGTATTCAATACTCTTTATTTTTTTCTTAATAGTAAAACTCATATAAATTCTAAAATCTTAGGAGAAATAGGTTTTTAGAAAAAAAATTATGTGCGTGAAGGAAAGCGAAGTTTGAGAAGAGGAATTCAAAGAGTTACTAGGAACATCATCTTTCCTGGGAATAATAAGGTAAGAGGGGAATTATAAAAACTATAAAAGGGAAATGAAATTCTGGTAGCAGATCTTAGATGTCCTGAGAGATGTCGAGACACTTGATCTGTGCTTCAAACACAATGACAATAAGGAGAAAAAATACAACTTGCAAAAAGTAAACAAACACACAGTAATTGTTAACCCAATTCAGTGAACAACAACACCTACGTTTGAGCGCTACCAAGTCAGGAATGAAATCCACTAGATAGTATTAATTCTAAGCTAGACAACCTCCAGTTTACAACTTATCACTTAATCACTACCCGTGCTTTATTTCTACCTAAGACTCTTCCTAGGTATGAGACCTTTTTCAATTCGCTTTCAATCACAACAGTGAAAAAAATTACAACTCAATGTAAACAGTCCAACTCTAGTATCAACACGACACAAGAGAGGCTCACAAATACAAACCCTAGACTCACTAAGCAAGAATGTATTTTATACCTTTTTCTTAGGTTAAATCCATCCTATTTATAACCATAAACTAGACTGGATTTGGGCTTCAAAAACACAGCAATTATGTTACACAGAATCTGCAACTAATTCTCCTTAAAAGTAGTTTCTACAATCTAAAGTTTCCTAAAATGCCTCCACATTTAGAAAATAACATCTTCGAATTATAATCAGAATCTATGATTCCTCAATCTTTGACGCCACCTAGGATAAACAAATATTCTCAGAATACTCTGATATCTGGAAATAAAATAGTAGAATTAAAAATTAAAAAGTAACAGACAAAGATGCAGAATTAACATATAGGATATCTTGTCCAACATCTTGATCTTCAATTAGTTCTTCATGTTAAGACATCTTGTCCAACATCTTGTTGTTGAGTTAGTTTTACCAAAATTGATGTCAACCTCAAAAGCATGGACCCATCAATCTCCCCCTTTGGCAGATTTTGGCTAAAACTAACTAAATAACCCTTGCAAGCAGAAACACAAAGTCAGAGGCCAAAACATCAGAACATCAGCAACGAAAACAAAACACTTTAAAGCCTCCCCCTCAATCAGTTCCTCCTTCTGCAGCAATAGATTATAACACTCCCCCTCAATAGCAACAGTCATAGCGGCAGTCAGTGGTTAGCAGTGGAGTGGTTAGTAAGGTTAGTATTACTCCCCCTTTTTATCCATAATATGACAAAGGTAGTTAAACTAACTAAATAACCAAACAATAACACAAGATATTAAAGTACTTAACAAGCACATAAAGTGCCAAAATTATCCTGGGGATTAAGCCCTTACATAACCACACAAAAAATAACACTACATTCAAATATCATCTTGCGTAACCTCATTATCCTCTTCCTCTTCATCCTCTCTATTAATTTCATCATCAGCCTCATCATCAGCATCAGCATCAGCCGCATCATCTCCAGCTGCATCCTTTTCAGCATCATCAATACCTCCAGCAGCTTCAACAATCTTGTCCTGTTCAGCTGTCAAGGCATGTATCAAATGTTCTAGCTTTGCCTTCCTAACTGTGCTGGACTTGATGATAGCATCAAGATCCTTACAGGTCTCCTTCAGTTGAGCAATAGTATCCTCCTTTGAAGTTTCAGGAACAGATGTTGGAGCAGATGTTGAAACAATATCTGGGACATGATTCCCAGCAAATAAATTATGGTGCAATGTCAAGGGAGATTCCCTTTTCATTGCATAATCTGCAGGCACCAGGATACCAGGATGTTGATCCAGAATTATACCACAAATGAGGGATGGAAAACATATAGGCAGTTTAATAGTAGTTGATGAGGCTTGCTTCAGAACTTGGTCAAAGATATAAGCCCCAAAATCAAACTTCCTTCCTTTACCAACAATGTATATGAACTTTCCTAGCCTAATAGATATGGTTGAAGTATGGTTGGTAGGAACCTAGTTGATAGTATCAATTCTATGCAGAATTGCATACATCACACTGAGCTTCCCAGCTGAAAGTTTTCCTTTGCTTGGCCAATGCTTCACAGTATTGCAGGTGATCTCCTGGCACACCTGATCATCAGTATCTTCACACTCATGTTGAGGATCTTCTGATCTTCCCAAAAACTTGTTGATCACACTGAAGGAAAATGTCACAACATTTCCTCTGATATACACCTTCCTGTAGTCTTCATTGGTTGCATCATCACAGCCTTCAGGAATGTTTACCACAAATTCCTTGACCAGCTTCTCATAGCAATGACCAAATCTAGTGATTGTCTTCATCAAGCCAACAACTTCAATCCTCTTCAACACCTCTATTCATTCTAGGGCATTCTTCCGTAATTCCCTTTCCAAAGCAACTCTCCTTTGGTACACATATTGCCACCTCCCCATGTTTTCAGTAGCATGGAAGGAAACATTGTCCAAAGTAGCCGCATCCTTCTTCTTAGAAGCTGATTTCTTTACATGCATGATGTCCTGGACATCTTCTTCAACATCATAGTCTGACTTAGTATCAGACCCATCCTTTCTCTTTTTCGACACAATAGCAACCTTGCTCCAAGGTTTATGTGGTCCAACTACAGATTTCTTAGAGATCTTGGTAGGGGGTGTTCTCCGCAGCCACACCCTTACCTCTTCTGCACTTCAGTATCTTGGCAACACCAAGATGGAGGCTCTTGGCAATGATCTCATCATCAGAGGGCAACTCATCAATATTGATAACCTGATCAACAGCCTTTCCAGCAGTACCCTCAGATGCTTAACCCTTTGACTAAGATTTTTCTACAAAGGGAGATGTTCCACCATCTGCTTCAACATCTCTTACCACAGAATCAACAAGGGTGTGCGAATTCCCTTATGACCTTTCATGATAATCCCCTTCAACCCTATCCTCATCAACATTCTCCTCTGACACTACCTCTGGTTTAACAACAGGTGCAGAGATAGTGAGAATAATCTGAGCCAGAGTCTAATAATCCTAACAATATTCAGATGACTCCTTATGTTTAAGGTTTTATCAACTATTTTTCCAATCCTCTTATCAGTGTCAAATTTTTCTTTCTCAGTCCTAGGATTAGAAAAAGCATCAGAGGTTTTTGAAGCATTACCTGTAGGAAGATTCTTATATCTTCTCACAGGAAGTTTGTCAGGCTTGCATGGCATCATAGCCAAGGGAGCAACATCAATTGCATCTTCAGCAGACAACTTTCCAGACTTAGCCCTAGCTGTTGAAACGTTCTTCTTCTTGGTTACCCCTTTAGAAGATTTTTGTTGAGACATCTTTGAACACTTGAGAGTTGGAGAAGAATATATTGGATTAGGTTTTTCTCCGAGCTGGAAGATGAAACAGGTTGTGAGGAATGGTACAGTATGAAGGAAGCGTGTTTAAGAGAGGTTTAGGTAAATTTGAAATGATTGATTTTGAAACCCTCTCTTTATTTGTTGGGAACATACATACACTTGAATAGTATTCCCATAAATTAATTTCTCTAAACCCTCAATCATGTAAAACCTTAATTTGCCCGTTAACACTTTAAACTGATTTTTGGGACCATCAGTGGTGCTCAAGTTGTCACAGTATAATGTCACCACATCTTGTGTGACATTATGCCCAGTCAGCATCTGTCTCATTCCTATGAACTGAGAGAAACTATCCCTTGTTGCTATGCATTCAACTTCTGTGGTTGAGTCATCAGTAACAACGTAAGTACACCTCTTTCCTTCAACATCATCAACCATTGAGTTCCTATGAATAAGTTCCAGAATTCTTGAGGTAGTCAGATGTTGCAGCTTTTTGTGTGATATCTTGGTTAGCTTCCCAATCTGCCATTCACCACAAATTCCTCCACCATCAACATTCAGATTTGAGGTATATCTGCCTGTTGCATTTGACAAACTTTTCTTCATCTTTTAAAGATGACTAAGTTTCTGATGTTTCACTTCATCTTTATTTGATTGGAAAAACACTATGTCTCTAGAGAAGTCCACACATATCAATTATTTTTAGATCTGGTACCCTTCATGATAACCTTATCTTTATCATTTGTAACCAGACACTCAGATTTGGTAAAGTTAACCTTGAGACCTTGGTCACATAGTTGACTTATACTTATCAAATTTGCAGTCAGTCCCTTGACAAGAAACACATTATCAAGTCTAGGTTGCCCAACATTGTCCAGCTTCTCAACACCTTTAATTTTCCCTTTGGATCCATCTCCAAAGGTGACATAGCTGGTCGCATGTGATTCCATATCCACCAAAAATTTCTTGACACCAGTCATGTGTCTAGAACAACCACTATCAAAGTACCACCTCTCTCCAGCAAAGGCTCTTAGATAGGAATAAACTATTAGGGCCATAGAGTCATTCTTGGGAATCCACTTCTTTTCTCCTTTACCAGCCTGCATCTTTCTGGGTTGTGAAGCAGATTTGGGGTAGCCATGTAACTTGTAGCAGTAAGGTTTAATGTGACCATACTTACCACAATGATGACATTTCCAATCTGGCCTCTTTCTCCCTGAAGAATTTTTATGATGTCTGTGTTGATGTTGGGACATCCCTTTTGACATCTTCTGATTCTGCTTTCTTTTAGGCTGAGTAGAACTCAAAGTTGGCTCTTTATGTTATTCACCACAACTTGGTCATTGTAACCAAGTCCTCTAATATCTCTAGCGTTCCTCCCAAATTAAAGAATCTCATGTAGCACATTAGAACCGCTGTGGAGCATTCTAACAGTTTTGGTCATATTGTCAAGTTTAGAGTTGAGCAATACAACTTCCTCCTTTAGTTCAGAGATGGTGTCTAGGTGCTTCAATATTTCAGCCTCAAGACGGAAGATAACACTATGTTGATCCTCTCCTAGCTGACATACTTCTGCACTTTTAATGTACAACTCCCTGTATGAGCTAGCCAGATCATCATATGAAAGTTCTCCAATATCTGATTCTCCATCAGAGTCAAATACTCCATTAAGAGAAGAAACCTGTTTAGCTGATTCTCCTTCACTTGAAGAATCATCTTCAGACCATGATGTAGACAAGCCTTTCTTCTCCTTCTTGAGAAAGGTAGGACACTCAGATTTGATGTGTCCAAATTCTTCGCATTCATAGCACTTGATTCCTTTGCCTTTTCTAGCTTTCTCTTCGTTTTTGGACTTTCTTCCAAAATCCCTCCTTTTGTTGTTGTCGGATGACTGAGTCTTGACATTTTATCTTGACTCCCCTTCCATTCTCTTCAGCAATTGATTGTACTATTTTCCAAGAAGCACAACAACTTTAGACAATTCTTTCTTGGAATTTGTCTTACATTCACCTTGATTACACACAAAGGCTAAGCTTTTCTTCTTCTCAAATTTCTCACTGATAGCCATTTCAAAAGTTTGTAGAGAACCCATGAGTTCATCTACTTTTAGGGTATTTATATCTTGAGCTTCTTCAATGACAGTCAACTTCATGTCAAACTTCTTGGTAAGAGATCTTAGAATTTTCTGGACCAACTTAGCTTCTGGAATCTTTTCTCCAAGATCACTTGAAGTAATGGCTATATGTTTATATGAAAGTCTTGAATACATTCATCCTCCCTCATCTTCAAGTATTCAAACTTGGTTGTGAAAAGTTGAAGTCTTGATGATTTCACCCTAGAAGTTCCTTTATGAGCAGTCTTCAAAATCTCCCAAGCATCCTTGCAAACAATACAATTCTTGATCAACCTGAAGATTTTCTTGTCTACACCATTGAATAAGACATTCAATCCTTTGGAGTTACTTTGAGCAAGCTTATCATCTTCATCATCCCAGTCTTCCTCGGGCTTTATCATATCAGTAATCTTCCCTTCCTGATCTTTAGCCTTTGGTGGACCCCATCCTTTGACCACAGAATTCCAAGCTTTACCATCTATAGACTTGATAAAGGGCACCATGTGCACTTTCCAATATTCATAATTGGATCTTTCAAGAATGGGTGATCTGTTCAATATTCCTCCTTCTTTGTCCATTGTACCAGAAAGTAACTTCCCTGAATCGCACATAGATGCAGAGCAGGATGCCTGCTCTGATACCAATTGAAATTCTGGTAGCAGATCTCAGATGTCCTGAGAGATGTCGAGACACTTGATCTTTGATTCAAACATAATGACAATAAGGATAAAAAATAAAAATTGCAGAAAGTAAATAAACACACAATAATTGTTAGCCCAGTTCAGTGAACAACAAAACCTATGTTTGAGGGCTACAAAGCCAGGAATGAAATGCACTAGATAGTATTAATTCCAAGCTAAACAACCTCTGATTTACAACTTATCACTTAATCACTACCCGTGCTTAATTTCTACCTAAGACTCTTCCTAGGTATGAGACCCTTCTCAATCCACTTTCAATCACAACAGTGATAGAAATTACAACTCAATGTAAACAGTCCAACTCTAGTATCAACACGACACAAGAGAGGCTCACAAATACCAACCCAATACTCATTAAGCAACAATGTATTTTATACCCTTTTCTTAGGTTAAATCCATCCTATTTATAACCTTAAACTAGACTGGATTTGGGCTTCAAAAACGCAGTAATTCTGTTACACAGAAGCTGCAACTAATTCTCCTCAAGAGTAGTTTCTTCAATTCAAAGTTTCCTAAAATGCCTCCACATTTAGAAAACAACATTTTTGAATTATAATCAGAATCTCTGATTCCTCAATCTTTGACGCCACCTAGGATAAATAAATATTCCCATAATACTCTGAGATCTGGAAATAAAATAGCAGAATTAAAAACTGAAAAGTAACAAACAAAGATGTCGAATCAACAGATAGGATATCTTGTCCAGCATCTTGATCTTCAGTTAGTTCTTCATGTTAGGACATCTTGTCCAACATCTTTCTATTAAGTTAGTTTTACCAAAATTGATGCCAGCCTCAATAGCTTGGACTCATCAGGAAACTGATTAAAATCTGGGGTATGACAGCTGCCCCTATTAATTACATTCAACCCGAGAGCATGAGTGACGACGGTCTTCATGTGGCCGTGGTGGGAGATAATTAAATACGAGAGGACCCGAAATTTTTTCTGCTAGAAATAGTTATGAAATTTTGTCAGACCTGTTGATATTTGTAAATATAGTGTTAAGAATATTGTATATAGAATAGTCTCACATCTTCTATATCATGTAATTAGTTGTAATCTCTATATATATAACAATGGCTCCGTAGTGCTTTTCGAAACACATGATTTATTCAACTATTTCTTAGTCTTTTGTATTTCACAATGGTATCCAGAGCCTACTAAGAGACAACCTTTCACCGTGCTTTACCCGATTTACCCCTGTCTTTTGTTGAGTAATTTTTGGCAAACTGCGCCATAACTTTGGTTTGCCTTCCATACACTGTCGTAACTCATTCCAGCATCAGTTTTCAAAATTCTCCAATCACCACCGTACTTCCACCATCGTCACTATTGTTATTGGCGACCTCCTGACAAACTAAACCTACAGGCAAAAACGCCTTCTCCGATCCGGCCGTTCCCCACTTTTTCACCGGCAGAAACTTCCTCACGCACCCACATGCTCCACTGCCGTCTCCGTGTGTGGCCCTCACACACTGTCACTTTAACCACACATGACAACACGTCTGGTGGCCGATCTCGATAAATTTTTCACCGTCCCACTCGCCATCGTGCAACTATTTCAGATCTGGTCTCATATTTCATTTTCTGATTGCAAAAAACTGTGATCCAATTCAAACAAAGCATTTTCACCCGCTTCGAGTGATATTTTCTCTCTTTAGATACTCATGGATACTCCTCAGAACTTTATGTCAAACTATAATGATTTCCTCAATTGATATCAAAATTATTAGAACTCAGATTCTACTGCTTCGGTAGCACACACTAGTAATTCATCTATTTGCCTCTCTTAATCATCTTCTCTTGGACCTTTGGTCCCTGATTCTGGTGTGTCTAATCATGTTACCGACAATAAAAATCTTTTCTCTTCCCTCTCTACCTCTAGTTTCAAACCTATTATGACTTCTGCCAATGGTTCTCAAACCCGATCCGAAGGGATTGAACTGTTCAAATTCTACCTACTCTCTATGTTACTTTTGTCCTCTATGTACCAAATTGTCCATCTAATTTACTTTCAGTCAGTTGTTTAAGTCGTTCTCTTGAATGTAGTGTCACCTTCACTAACAATAATGCTACCCTGCAGGATTGGAGTTCGGGACAGATGATTGGAGTCGGATGTGAGTCTTAAGGCCTTTATTACCTCTCAATGTTATCTTAGACATACTCAGCCAAAGATTATCCACTTACTATCCATGCTTAGTTAGTTCATCCCAGTCTTTCCAAACTACATCGGTTCCAAATTTATCGAATGTATCTAATTTACATTGTGAGCCGTGTCAGTTAGGGAAATGCATTCGTAGTCAATTTCCCAATCGATTCAATAAACGAGCTTCGTCCCATTTTACTTTAGTTTACACCGATGTTTGGGGTCCCTCGCGTATTGTCTCTTCTATTTAGTTTAGGTATTTTGTCACCTTTATTGATGATTTTTCACGTTGTAAATGGTTATTTATAATGAAGAATATATCTGAATTATTTTTTACTTTTGAACAATTTTATCGAGAAATAAGAAATCAAATCGGGATGTTTATCCATACCTTAAGAAGTGACAATGCCCATTAATATTTATCCCAACAATTTTAAAATTTTATGTCACGCAATGGTATTCTCCATCAAACTGTCATACCCCAAATTTTGACCACTAAGATTTCCCATCATTGTTAAAATCATCATCACAATATGGAGGAACCATCATACCTCATCAGTCTCCCCAAAGATGGGTGAGCATCCACTACAATCAAATTTAGGGTTTCCAACCCTCTCAGAGCTTTTAGACAAAGGATCAATCAAGGAGTTACATGATCTTTAACTTTCCTAGCCTCTCAAATATCCACAAAGGATCAAGAGGACTCCCACTTCAAGGATTAAGCACAAGGCTGCTTCCTTTTAAGTGGATCAAGCCTCGAGATCGCCAGTGTCACCAAATTAGGGTTTTGGTCAACCAGGGCCTCCAGATGGAAATTTTCCTTTGGGTATGAGCCAATGCTTCAAGGCATAACCTATGATGCTCCAAGGGACATCATAAACCTAATCATCAAGTCAATTTAGCCTCAGGGGATGTATTCACCAAAAATCAGGAATTAGGGTTTCTTGACCTAATTCACCCTAAGTGGACTTTTGGGACAAATCATGAGCCAAGACCTCAAGACATGATTTGAGGGTCTCCAAAATACCACATTGATCCATTTATAACAATGGATTGATCCAGGAAGCTTGAGCAACAAGTCTCAATTTCATCAGAGCCACAATTAGGGTTTCGCGAGAAAAGTCAACTGTAGCTTTGACTTTTGACCAAGACATGCTCCCAAACCCTAGGACATGATTCAATATACCCTATAACACCCATGGAACATGTCCATCAAGTTTGATTTAGGTCAAGGACATGATTTCCTAAAGGATGGCACAGTTTGGAATTCATCTGATAAAAAGTCAACTGTGCACAAAAGTCAACTTTGACTTTTTGAGATTTTTCAGAATTATGGTTTTTTAACCCTAAAATGATGTTAATGTATGATTTGAATCATCATTCATCAAGAAAAATCAAGAAAAGTGGGATAACTTGTAAAAGGTGTAACCATAAAAACTTAGAAAATTTTCGAAGTTACGAACAAAGTGGCAAGGGTACCAACTTTGGAGGATCATAACTCCTAAACCACAAAGCCATTTTTGCCCATCCAAAGCTTGATTTTTAGATCTAATTACCCTCTACAAAAGCTTAAAACTAACCTCCCTCCAAATTCCTCATGGATTTTGAGTTATGGAGTGATCAAAATCACAAAAAGTGAAAATGTCACTTTTTCCAACACAGTGAAATTTTGACTAAGTCAGAATCTGCCTTCACTTTTTTCCAAATGTAGGGGGATTTTTCACTTGGATCCAAAAGGTATCAAGACCAAATATGATCAAACAGTTGTTGTATCATACAAGAGATTTCCAAAATGACCAAGAACATCACCAAATTCCACTTGAGCCATGAGATATGACAATACCAATATGCCTTGCTGAAAACTGCCAAGGCTAGGCAGAATTTTGCATTTTTGCTCGATTTGGCAAAATCAACTAATTCCAAGCCTTGTCATCATCTTGTACACATCTGAGGATCAAATCTAAAGGGGACAAACACTGAGCCAAGCCTCCAAAGTCCTTGGAACAAGAAGTAGCATGCCAAACCTAGAATTGCCTAAAAGAGGGACAAGACTCCAATTTTGGATTGGAGCATTCAATGCATACACCAAGGTGGCATGAACTGGCACATTTGCAACTGAATTCAGTCAATACTTATCCAAGACCAAGGAAACCACAGCCCTGTGCCCTAACCTTTAGTCAATGGCTAGAGGAGACTTGGATTCCAAAGTGCAACCATTGGCCAAACCTCTCCTGCAGTTGCCATTCACTATTGATCCCAAAACAAACTTGCTCTACTATAAATAGAGCTCATTTGTGCTCAGTTTGAGTACACCAAAGCCATCAAACAGATGCTTTCCTCAAAATCCCTCTCTTTAGGCCAAAATACCTTCTTTAGCAAGGTAACTCTGAGTTTTTGAGTTAGAGAGAATTTCCATCACATCTCATGATCCTAACACCTCATAAGCATCATATGTAGGTGATCCAAATTATCACAAGTGACCTGTAATACCAAAATCACAAAGTCACCTCTCAAAACCTCAAAATAGGCCTTTTTGTGCATTTTTCAAGCCATATCTTGATTCAGTCACTTTCCAAACCAGATAAAACCTCAAACACACTCCAGATAACATCCTTGAACTGTCCCAAATGGTTCCCCCCATCTGGAACACCATTTGAGAGAGTTTCTATTTTGGTCATTTTAACCCCTTTTGCAAGAAAGGGCCAGTTTGTGTTTTTGCAGGTTCTAGCTGATTCCACCATCCTCAAAGCTTCTAAGGGATCATTTGAGGGTGTCCAAAGTATCAAACAATTTCTGGAACAAGAGGCTTGACAGATTGCATAAAAACTCCCAAAAGCTCAAAAAGAGGTAAGCATCATGACTTGAAGTTTCCAAAATATGCATTTTTTTAAGTCCACTGATCATACACACCTCATACATGTTATATATGTTATGTTTGAACCAATTCATCATGTAATTCATGCCTGTATCAAAGTGTAGCATAGAAATTGCAATTATAGGCCTTTTTCAAAACCACTATCGGATTTTGAGGAGGGAGTATGATCTGAAAAAAATACCACCACCACTGGATTCCTTGTGAAATTATAGGCCATATGCATATAAATTTTGTCCCCTACCATTGAGAAATGAGAAAGTTATGGACCTTCCCGTTTCTTGGCAAAACTTGCCTTGCCGTGCCTTGGCCAGGCCTAGAAAACAAGGCAAGCCTTATATATTTGTGGTTTCACTTCAAGCAAAGGATGTATCACCACCCCAGTGGTAAGGCGCGCGCCCTATAACCTTGAGGTCGTGGGTTCAAACCCCACCCATGCCATTTTGTGTTTTCTCACATTTTTGCTATTTTTTCCAATATTTTCATGTTTTATTAATTAATTGAAAAATTAATAACTCTTTCAATTTTAATTATTTTTTATTGGTTCTTTTTGCAAAAAATCACAAAAATGTTGAAATATTTTATTCCACAACAAAATTAAGTTTATATTATTTATTTAATATAATTAGTATTTTTGTGAATAAATTCCTTTTTAATGTTTTTAAACATTTTAAAAGTGAATATTTACTTTGAAAAATCAAAACCTAGTGGTTTTTAATATCCTTTGTGATTAATCCCTCATTTTTCAAACCTTAAACAAAAATCACAAATGGTTTATTCAAACTTATTTGGTATTTTATTTGATTTTCTTTAAATATTTACTTTTAAAGAATAACAAATTAGGGTTTCTTTGATTTCCACCCTCATCAAACAATTTCAAACACTTTTGGGCCTCTAATAGAGTGTAAGACCCAATCCTTTGTAAATACAAACCTATTTTTTGGGCCTCACTTATTGTATAAGTCCCGTTGTATTTCAAAATGTTCGACGCGATCATCATCTGTTGAAAAACAAACCTTGGGCCTCTCCTCGAGCTATAAGACCAATTCAACTTTTGGGCCTCTATTAGAGTGTGAGACCCAACCTCCTTTAAAAACCAAACCATTTTGGGCCTCAATGCATTGTATAAGACCCACCGCATTTTCAAAAATCTCGGTGCGATCGCCATTTTCAAACAAATGACCCTGGGCCTCTCCTTGAGCTGTAAGCCCCCCCACTTGTACAAAAATAAATCTTTTGGGCCTCTATTAGAGTGTAAGACCCAATCCCCTTTTAACCAAAACTTTTTAGGCCTCAGATATTGTATAAGTCCCCCTGCGTTAAAAGAAAACCTCGGCACGATCGCCAATTCAAAAACAAATCATTTGGGCCTACCCCTCATGTTATAAGCCCCATTTCTTTTCTTTAAAACTTTTTGGGCCTCTTGAGAGAGTGTAAGACCCATCCCCATGTACATAAAACCTTTGTTGGGCCTCAGTCACTTGTATAAGTCCCTCTGTACAAAACGACAGTGCGATCACTGATAAAACCCTGGGCCTCTCCTTGAGCTGTAAGCCCCAACATCTTTTCAAAATACTTTCTCCTTTAATTTTAAATATACTGTTGTTTTCAATCTTTCTTTGTTGAACAACTAACCAAACAACATGGAAGCTCTACAACCGAGTAAGTGTTTATATGCTTTCTTTACCCGCTTTCATATACATATAACTATATTGTGGGGCTGTTTCACTATAAGTCTTCTTTCATAAACTCATATCAACTGTGTAATACTAGTATAGCTATTTAGAGTTTCCCCGGCAACTACGTCTAGCACTAAGCCCTGTTGATCACTCTTAAATAGACTAAACTAGATCCCCCATAGGATTACCAGACACAGTCTTCCCTCCTCTTGGGGTTAAACAATATGGAGATGTGAAAGGAAGATTCTTTTTTGAACCCTTTCTTAGACTGTCACCTTTAGAAATTATTAAAGAAACTCTACTCCCCAGAGATGATCTTTTCTCCGTGAATGGCATCTCTTGAGTTTCTTCCAAATTCTCGAACTTTCCTGGCTTGATCTATTCTCTATGAATGGCATGTCTTGAACTTCTCGGGGTTTGGGGACCCACAGGCTTCCTAAAAGCATCCCCGCCTCCTCTTGGGCATTGTACAAGGACCCTACGACTTCTTAGAAGTATTCACAACCTCCTCTTAGGCTTCGTATAAGGATTCTTCCTTCGGGATGAGAGCCTCCTCTTGGGCTTCGTACAAATTGTCCCTCGGCTTCTTAAAAGTTTCCAGCCTCCTCTTGGGCTTCGTACAAATTGTCCCGACGACCTCCTAGAGGTATAGGAACACAAATTAGTCATCTTAATAGAACGATCTTTCAAAGAGTCTAGATCTTTCTACCGTGAACGTACTACTACTGTTTCTTTAAGCATAGTACAAAAGATAAAACTCTAGACTTGGACAGTCTAATCTCCTTGAGTCTCAAAGGAATTCTCAAGTAGGGAAAGACACCAGTAGACTCGGACAACCTCCAATACCCTCTGGATTCCCTATTTCCTTAAAGAACAGGAAATAACCCTGATCCTCTGATCAATCCCAAAGCATAGCCTTACCTTTAATCAGTCTCTTTATAAGAACTGATTTTCTCTTTTAACCAACATACTAGACCTGTCACTTAACTGAAACAATAATCCTTTTAGCCTCTATCTCGGGCTTCGTACGAGATACAAAATCACTCTCTTGTTGAGTATAAAAGACTCTCTTGTTGATTCATTCTCTCTTTTAGCCTCCATCTCAGGCTTAGTACGAGATATAAAACACTCTCTTGTTGAGTATAAAAGACTCTCTTGTTGAGTCAACCTTTAGCCTCCGTCTTGGGCTTCGTACAAGACACATCTAAAAGCACTCTCTTGTTGAGTCAACTCCTTTTAGCCTCCCTCTCGGGCTTCGTACGAGACACAAAAGCATCCTCTTGTTGGGTCAATAGCCTCCTCTTAGGCTTTGTATAAGAAAAACCCCGGTTGAGTCAATCAACCTTTTAGCATCAATATTGTGCCTCGTTCACAGGATACAAACATCAACAACTCCTTTCATCTAATTTCTGTAAGCGGCAAGCCTCTGGATTATTTACATCCACACCATTGTCCCTCTTTTTAGCATGAGAAATTCCTAAGAAAAGATATCATTGCTCTACACTGAGTTAAAGTCTTATCCTTCAGGTTAAAACCCCCTATAAAGGAAATTATTGCATTGCTAGGATTCACATATCCCAGTTAAAGTAATCCTCCTTTATAGTCAGTCACCCAACAGTTATCACAAACAGACCCCCTTTAGAGATGACAAATTCTCTCTAAAGACAACACCTTTTTAGCTTCACATCTTGGGCTTTGAACAAGATATAAACCACCCATTCAGCTTCATGTCTTGGGCTTTGAACAAGACACCAAAACACCATTTCCTCCCATAGAATAGGAGGAACTGCGATCGCTCTGATTTCCCTGTTTCGGTAAATGGGAATACGTAGGCATAAGATTGAAAGAAAAATCTTAGCGAGCACACTAATCCAAAGCCCCAAATCCTGTACCTTCACATATCAATCGAAAAGCATCAGTCCCAACATCCTAACAAAATTCCCCATGAACATTCCCGGTGTTTCGTTCTAAACAAAGTAAGAAGAAAGAGGCCCCATTACCATATAACATCTGTAACCTAACAGACCGCTGATTAAACTCAGTATGCAATCAGGGTTAATTGGAGACATCTTTTCCCTTCCTTAGTCAGCTCAATAGGATAAAAAATGAATCGACCTGTAGTAACCCAAAGAGCGACAGTGCTTAAGAACCATGTCCAAAATCGCTCGCTACAGAAAAGTGGCGCCCACCGTGGGGCATTCTCATCTTTCTTTCTTACAATTTAAGGTGAAAACCTTAGACAAGTCATTTTCATGGCGGTGGTCGCTACAGAAAAGTGGCGCCCACCGTGGGGCCTTTTTCTTTCTTTCTTTCCTTTTTTGGGGATTTCACTGGGATAGGGCTTTTTTTGACTTCACTAGGATCTTAGGTCAAAACCTTTAAAGTTGGGAAGGTACCACAGAATGACGACTCCGCCGGGGAGCCATTTTTGTCAGGAACATAGGATTCATAGATCTTTAAAGTCTAGGACTTTAGGACAAATATATATACTGCTTTTCCTAATTGATATCTGTGTTTATTTTTCTGCTAATGGGAATGCGTGTGATGCCGCATGTGGAAAGATTGAGTATACACCTAGGAAAAACCTCTTTTAGTAGTACGAAAACTATTGGAAATGGTTGTCACGCGATACTACCCTCTTCTGATGGTTCTTCAAAAAAACATCACCTAGCACGGTTCCCGGCCCGCTGGTGTTTTCTCGACAAGAACTGATGATTTTGAGAGACAGGTACAAAAATCACTAGTATAAACCTTGGGGGGGGGGGGGGGTAGAGCCTTGACTTCATGACACCGACCCTTTGACCCCATGTTTTTTCTATGTTTTTGTGTGCTGCATTCATGCATTCATCTAAAAAACATTACATCAAAGAAAAACTTCTCTTCTAGTCTCTCTTTTTCAAACTAAACTAAGACAATGATTGCAAATGTCAGAGAAAAAGATTGCGCTCATGGACTTCGGTAGAAGAAGAACTCATAAGTATACCTTCAAGGTTCCAAAACTAGAGGATTTGAGAAGATTAGCAAGGATGATCACTAACCCTGATGCTTTTAGAGCCAAGTACGGAGGTCTGCTACCTCTGTTAAGGGTCCAAGTAATTGAAAGAATCATGGATGCATTTATTCAGTTTTACAATCCGGATTATCACTGTTTCACATTCCTGGATTACCAGCTCGCACCAACGCTGGAGGAGTACTCTCACCTGATTGACTTACATATCAATGATCAAGCTCCATTTTCTGGACTGGAAGAAATTCCAAAGGATCAAATCATTGCAAGAGCAATTTATTTGGACGAATCGGAAGTCAGGACTCACTTTACCACTAAGGGTGGCATACGAGGTTTGCCAGCCCAGTTCTTGAGAAAGAAAGCCCTGTACTTTTCCAGTATAGGGAACGTGGCCGCTTTCGAGAGCATCTTTGTTTTGCTCACCTACGGGTTATTTTTGTTTCCCAACATCGATAACTTTGTAGATATCAACGCCATTAAGGTTTTTCTCATTGGAAACCCTGTACCAAACTTGCTCACAGATGCATATCATTCTGTACACTTAGGGAATTTGTACAGCGGAGGAAGGATCATGTGTTGTGTACCCCTGCTATATAAATGGTTTATCTCCCATTTGCCTAAGTCTGCTGCTTTTTGGGATCATAAGAGTGCCTTACGTTGGTCGCAGAAAATCATGTCCCTCACCAACTCTGACATAGATTGGTGCAATAGGATTTATGACGGAATCAGGATCATTGATCGTTGTGGAAACTTCCCCAACATACCCCTCATAGGAACTAAGGGAGGAATCAATTACCATCCAGTTTTACTTCGTCGTCAATTTGGATACCCGATGAGGCATGTCTCGCGTAATGCTCATCTGGAAGGTCTTTTCTTCAAAGAAGGAGAAAATGACAGGGCACTAAAGATGGAAATAGTGCACGCTTGGAAACATGTTCATAAGAAAGGACGAGAGTCTCTAGGAAAACCGGACTGTGTCTCGGTGGAGCCTTATCTTTACTGGGTATAAACTAGAGCTCTCAAGCTAAAGATGCCTTATCCTCATCACGGAGTTCTTCCGCCGAGGGAATCTGTCATGTACTTCATGACTGAAATGGAAAAACTTCAGGTTACTCTCAACAAAGTTCAACAGGAGAGGAGGTCTTGGAAGAACAAGTACCGCATTCTCAATGTAGAGTGTACCAAAATACAGCAACTACTGAAAGACAAGGATGTTCTGGTCGAAATTTTGGAACAACATGCTGTAGAAAATCAGGATGACCAAAGGAATTTGCTCACTCCGTTCACTTGGCAAAGGAATGACAACCCGATAACGGCCCAA
The DNA here is from genome assembly GCA_022829125.1 of Lathyrus tuberosus. Taxonomy (NCBI): domain Eukaryota; kingdom Viridiplantae; phylum Streptophyta; class Magnoliopsida; order Fabales; family Fabaceae; genus Lathyrus; species Lathyrus tuberosus. The sequence goes on from JALAZF010000381.1 coordinate 5,304,757, forward strand.
GAGCCCCGGTCCAAGAAAAGGAAAGTACCAGAATTAGCACCCGGTTTCTCCCCAGAGAGGACTCGGGACCCATTAGCTTAGGTTTCTGCTTCCGCACCTTGTAATCTACTGTATTTCTATTTTCGCAATCTTTGAATTCAATAAAACGGGGTTTCCCCACTGTTTGATATTTGCAATCTAATTGTCGAAGTTTATTTTGATTAAACCAAAAAAACAATTAATATAATCATTGCATTCATCATTCTCACGTCACGTATTCTTCTTACCTATGAATCTCACGTTTGTGTCTCGGTTCTAGAGTCAAACTGTCTCATTCGTACAATACTCTGGCCATTCGTCAGAAAAAGATGGATGATCTCGAGGAAGAGAACATAGAGTTGAGAGAAGAGATCGACGCTCTGAGAGAGGATGTGAGAAAGCTTTATAACGACATGTAAGCCATGTCAGAAGCTCAGCTACAAAGGACTGTGATCTCAGAGATCACCTCAACGCCCATAGTGGAAAAGTCCGATCCTAGGTACAAAATGCCGAAAGATCGTCCCTGGGGCATGCCACTTAACTATATCCCAGAAGGATATATCCCTTTGATCAATGAGGATTAGGGGACCGCAGCAGGAACCGTTGGGCCTGAAGGTTACAAACTTTGGAAAAGCGAAGATGCCAGGGGCATGACAGCAACTCCTGAAGGTTACAAACTTTGGGAGGCACCGAGAGTCTCCGCCCTAATGACTATACCACCGCCCGTGATACACACTGTCCCGGAAGGACAGATTCCACAGATACCTTCTGGTGGAAACGACAACATGTTCGAAAGAATGAATGAGTTCTAGGAACAGTTCTTGGGAATGCAGAAAGAACTGCAGGCCCTTCGCGGTCAGGATTTATTTGGAAAGGACGCCGCGGACCTCTGCTTGGTCCCCAATGTGAAAGTCCCGCACAAATTCCAGGTGCCTGACTTTGAAAAGTACAAGGGTAACTCTTGCCCTCAGAGCCACTTGGTGATGTACGCTCGGCGAATGTCAGCTCAGACAGAGAATCAGGACTTACTGATTCACTACTTTCAGGATAGTTTAACCGGTGTCGCACTAAAATGGTACATGGATTTAAACCGTGCTACGATTAGAACTTTCAGAGATCTTGGCACTGCCTTCGTCCAATAATACAAATACAATCTGGACATGGCACCAAATAGAGATCAACTCAGATCAATGTCACAAAAGGACAAGGAAACCTTTAAGGAATACGCTCAGAGATGGCGTGAAATTTCCGCTCAAATTTGTCCACCTCTTGAGGAAAAAGAGATGACAAAGATCTTCTTAAAGACCTTGAGCTCATTTTATTGCGACAGAATGGTTTCCAGTGCGCCCAGTGACTTCACCGAAATGGCCGGTATGGGAGTTCGTCTGGAGGAACCCGTCCGAGAAGGACGTCTAGTTAAAGACGCTGGATCATCAAGTAGTGCAAAATGATACAGTAGTGCTCTCCCTAAGAAAAAATAGCAGGATATTGGGAATATCTCTCTCAGAAAGCAAATGTGACGTTATTAACTAGTAGCAGCTATGACTCCTGCTATCAACCCTGCGCTTGTTTCTACGTATCAACCTCAGGTTGCGCAGAGCCAACCTAATCAACAAAGGACACAACAACCTCTTCAGCAGGCTCGTCCTCCATACAATAACAACCGTACAACGCGGCCACCAGGATTTGATCCTATACCCATATCGTACACAGAACTATTTCTGATACTACTGGCTAAGGGGCATGTCCAGACTAAGTCTCCTCTTACAGTACCGGAAAATCTGCCTTTTTGGTTTAAGGTGGATCAGACTTGCCTTTACCATCAAGGAGGACCAGGGCATAACATAGAGAATTGTCTCAATTTCAAATCCGACGTGCAAAAGCTTGTTAGGAGCGGGGTCTTATCTTTCAAGGATACAAATCCTAATGTTCTCACAAACCCGCTGCCTCAACACGAGAAAGCTACAGTCAACTTGATAGAGGGTGAGTCTAACAACGTCTATCAAATTCACGATGTACTCTTATTGAGGGCCAACCTGGTCAAGATGCATTGCAGACAGAGTGGATATGGCCATGTACCACCTTATAACTATCACCAGTGTGATATATGCTCTAAAAGCAATCGAGGATGGTCTGTGGTGCAATCAGTTCTACAGGAACAAATGGATCTCGGATGGATCCAAGAGCACCGAGTTTGTGGATTTAACATGGTTTACACGAATTCTAACATCATTCAGAACCACGACATCCGTGCAATGAATGTCAACTTGGTGGCGATGCATTCCAGGCAAAGCTAGTATTATAATCTACCGTGGCACGATTACAGTTCCTGTCTGACTTGCTCGCTAAACAAACAGGGATGCTCTTTTGTACAATTGGCCCTCCAGCTGTCATACCCCAAATTCTGACAACTAAGATTTCCCATCATTGTGCAAATCATCATCACAATATGGATGAACCATCATGCCTCATCAAAAGCCTCAAGGGTTGTTGAGCATTTACTACAATCAAAATTAGGGTTTCAAGCCCTCTCTGAGTGCTTAGACAAAGGATCAATCAAGGAATGACATGATCTTCAACTCGTCTAACCTCTCAAGCATTCACAATGGATCAAGAGGACTCCCACTTCAAGGATTAAGCACAAGGTTGCTCCCTTCTAGGTGGATCAAGCTTCAAGATCAATAGTGCCACCAAATTAGGGTTTTGGTCGACCAGGGCCCCAGATGGAAATTTTCATCTGGGCATGAGCCAATGATCCAAAACATAACCTAATATACTCCATGGAACCTCATGGACCCAATCACCAAGTCAATTTTGCCTCAGGGGATGCATACATCAATAATCAGGAATTAGGGTTTCTTGACCTAATTCACCCCAAAGTTGACTTTTGGTGTAAATCATGAACCAAGACCTCAAGAGAGGGTTTGAAGGTATCTAATGAACTATATTGATCCATTTGGAACAATGGATTAATCCAAGGGGCTTGAGCAACAAGTCTCAATTTCATCTGCACCACAGTTAGGGTTTTAAGGAAAAAGTCAACTGTAACTTTGACTTTTGACCAGGACATGCTCCCAAACCCTAGGACATGCCTCAATATACCCTATGACACCCATGGAACATGTCCATAAAGTTTGATTTAGGTAAAGGACATGATTTTCTGAAGAATTGCACAGTTTGGAATTCATCTGATAAAAAGTCAACTGTGCCCAAAAGTCAACTTTGACTTTTTGAGATTTTTCACCAAAATGGATTTTTAACCCTAAAATGATGTTAATGTATGATTTGAATCATTATTCATCAAAGAAAATCAAGAAAAGTTGGATAACTTGTAAAAGGGGTAACCATAAAAACTTAGAAAATTGTCTAAGTTAAAAATAAAGTGACAAGGGTACCAACTTTGGAGGATCATAACTCCTTAACCACAAGGCCAATTTTTCTCATCCAAAGATGGATTTGTAGCCCTCATTACCCTCTACAAAAACTTCAACTAGACCTAAGTCCAATTCATTAAGGATTTTGAGTTATGGAGTGATCAAAATGGCTGAAAATTGAAAATGTCACTTTTTCCAACACTTAGTGAAATTTTCACTAAGTCCAAATCTGTCTTCACTTTTTGCCAAATGTAGGGGGATTTTTCACTTGGATTCAAAAGAGATCAAAACCAAATATTTTCAAACAGTTATTGTATCATGTAAGGGCTTTCCAAAATGGCCAAGAACATTACCAAATTCCATTTGGACTATGAGTTATGACATTGGGAAGTTGCCTTGTTGAAATCTGTCAAGGCAAGGCAGAATTTGCATTTTTGCTCGATTTGCCAAAATCAGCCAAATCCAAATGCTCCTATCCACTTGGACACATCTGAGGATTGAATCTAAAGAGGACAATCACTGAGCCAAGCCTCCAAAGTCCTTGGAACAAGAAAAAGCATGTTGAACCTAGAATGGCCAAAATAGGGACAAGACTTCAAATTTGGATTGGAGCATTCAATGGAAGCATCAAGGTGGCATGGACTGAGCCATTCTCATATGAAATCAGTCAAGACTTATCCAAGACCAAGGGAACCACAGCCCTGTGCCCTAACCTCTAGTCAGTGGCTAGAGGAGACTTGGATTTCCATTGGACAACATTGGCCAAACCTCTGCTGCAGTTGCCATTCACTATGGATCCCAAAACAAACTTGTTCTACTATAAATAGAGCTCAATTGTGTTCAGTTTGAGTACACCAAAGCCATCAAACAGATGCTTTCCTCAAAACCTCTTCTTTCACCTCAAATTTGCCTTCCAAAGCAAGTAACTTTGAGTCTTTGAGCTAGAGAGCAATTCCATCACAATCAATCACACACACACCTCATATATATCATATGTAAGCTGTGCAAACTATCACAAGTGACCTATAATCACAAAATCACAAAGTCACCTCTCAAAACCTCAAAATAGGCTTGTTTTGCATTTTTCAAGCCATGTCTTGATTCAGTCACTTTCCAAACCAGGTAAAACCTCAAACACACTCCAAATATCATCCTTGAACTATCCCAAATGGTTCCCTCCATCTGGAACACCATTTGAGAGAGTTGCTATTTTGGTCACTTTTGACCCCTTTTGCAAGAAATGGATTGTTTGTGTTTTTGCAGGTACCAGCTGATTCCAACCATCCTAAAAGTATCCAAGGGATCATTTGAGGTGGTTCAAGGCATAAAATCATATCTGGAGCAAGAGGGTTTGTAGATTGCAAAGAAAACTCCAAAATCCCAAAGAAGGGTAAGCCTCTCAACTTGCACTCACCAAAACATGTGTGCATTTGAAGTCCACTGAGTATGCATCTATTATACATGTCATATGTGTTGTGTTTGTGCCAATTGATCATGTAATTCATGCCTGTATCAAAGTGTAGCATAGAAAATACAATTATAGGTCATTTTCAAAATCACTATCGGGTTTTGAGGAGGGAGCGTGATCTGGAAAAAACCACCACCACCATTGGATTCCTTGTGAAATTCTGGCCCAGATACATATAAATTTTGTCTCAAACCATTAAGAATTGAGAAAGTTATGACCTTCACGTTTTTGAGCCAAAACTTGCCTTGGGCAAGCCAAAACCAAGTCATACCTTGTATATTTGTTGTTTCATTTCAAATAATGGATGTACCACCACCCTAGTGGTAAAGCGCGTGCCTTGTATGCTTGAGGTCGTGGGTTCAAACCCCACCCATGCCATTTTGTGATTTTTCACATTTTTGCTATTTTTCCAACTATTTTCATGTTTTGTTAATTATTTGGGAAATTAATAACTCTTTCAATTTTAATTGGTTCTTTTTGCAAAAAATCACAAAAATGTTGAAATATTTTATTCCACAAAAAAATTGAGTTTATATTATTTATTTAATATAATTAGTATTTTTGTGAATAAATTCATTTTTATTTGTTTTTAAGCATTTTAAAATGAATATTCATCTTGACAAATCAACGCCAAATGAGTTTTAATATCCCTTGTGATTTATACCTCATTTTTCAAACCTTAAACAAAAATCACAAGTGGTTTATTCAAACCTATTTGGTATTTTTCATTGATTTTCTTTAAATATTTACTTTTAAAGAATAAAATTAGGGTTTCTTTGATTTTTCACTCAAACAAATCATTGTCAAACACTTTTGGGCCTCTAATTGAGTGTAAGACCCAATCCTTTTTTGACCAAACATTTTGGGTCTCACTTATGGTATAAGTCCCGAGACCGTAAAAAATAAACAGCGCGATCGTCGCCTTTTGAAAAATAACCTTGGGCCTCTCCTTGAGCTATAAGACCCATTCAAAAATACACTTGGGCCTCTAATAGAGTGTAAGACCCAATCCCCTTTTAACCAAAACCTTTTTGGGCCTCACTTATTGTATAAGTCCCTTCGCGTTAAAAGAAAATCTCGGCGCGATCGTCATTTCAAACGAAAAGTCAACTGGGCCTACCCTCGAGTAGTAAGACCCATTTCCTTTCTTAAAACTTTTTGGGCATCTATTAGAGTGTAAGACCCAACCCCTTTGTACAGAAAACATTTTGGGCCCCAGTCACTGGTATAAGTCCCTCTGTACAAATTAAAATAGTGCAATCACTGATAAAACCCTAGGCCTCTCCTTGAGGTTTAACCCCCAAATCTTTCTTTTTCAAAGCACTTTCTCCTTTGATTTTGAATATACTGTTGTTTTCAATCTTTCTTTGTTGAACAACTAACCAAACAGCATGGAAGCTCTACAACCGAGTAAGTGGTCATTGCTTTCATTTACCGCTTTCATATACATATAACTGTATTGTGGGGCTGTTTCACTGTAAGTCTTCTTTCATAAACTCATATCAACTGTGTAATAATAGTATAGATATTTCGAGTTTCCCCGGAAACTACGTCTAGAACTAGGTGACGCCGTTTCGTTTATTCGTAGAAATAGACAACTAGACCCCCAATAGGATCACCAGATACAGTCTTCTCTTCGGCTGTCCTCATTTGGAATTGTCAAGAAACTCTACTCCCCAAGATGAATGTATTCTCCGTGAATGGCATCTTTGAGTTTCTTCCAAATTCTCGAACTTTCCTGACTTTGATGTATTCTCGGTGAATAGCATTGCCTTTAATTTCTCGGGGTTTGGGGACCCACGGGCTTCTTAAAAGCATCGGCCTCCTCTTGGGCATCGTACAAGGACCCACAGGCTTCATAAAAGCAACCCCGCCTCCTCTTGGGCTTAGTACAAGGACCCTACGGCTTCTTAGAAGTATTCACAGCCTCCTCTTAGGCTTCGTATAATGATCTCTTCCTTCGGGAATGATAACCTCCTCTTGGGCTTAGTACAAGGACCCGTCGGCTTCTTAAAAGTTTCCAGCCTCCTCTTAAGCTTCGTACAAATTGTCCCGACGACCTCCTAGAGGTATAGGAACAGAACCTAGTCATCTTCATAGAACAGTCCTTTCATAGAGTCTACTACTGTTTCTCAAAGCATAGTACAAAAGATGAAACTCTAGACTTGGACAGTCTCATCTCCTTGAGTCTCAAAGACATTCTCAAGTGACCCCTTCGTTAAATAGGAAGAAAACCCGTAGACTCGGACAGTCTCAATACCCTTCGGATTTCCCACTTCCTTAAAGAACAGGAATAACCCGGATCCTTGAATCAAATCCTTGAGTATAGTGTTGCTCATATAAGAACTTATTTTCTCTTTCAAAATCAGTATACTGGACCTGTCACTTAACTGAAACAGTAACCCTAGCCTCTCTCTTGGGCTTTGTACAATGATTCTCCCCAGCGGAATCAAACAACGTTTAGCCTCTCTCTCGGGCTTTGTACGAGACACATGAAAGACTCCCTCGTTGAGTCAATCACCCCTTTCGCCTTCATCTCGGGCTTTATACGAGATACAAAAAGGTTCTTATTGAGCCAAACAAACAACAACCTCCATCTCGGGCTTCGTACGAGATACAAAAAACTCTCTTGTTGAGTCAAATAGCCTCCACCTCGGGCTTTGTACGAGACACATATTAGCCTCCTCTTAGGCTTTATATAAGAAAACCACTGGTTGATCCAATCAACCTTTTAGCATCAAAGTTGTGCCTCGTTCACAGTACATAAACATCAACAACTCCTTCCCTTTCATCTAATTGCTGTAAGCGGCAAGCCTCTGGATCATCTACATCCATGCCACTGTCCCTCTTTTAGCATGAGAAATTCCTAAGGAAAGATGGCATTGCTCTACACTGAGTTAAAGTCTTCTCCTTCAGATTAAAACCTCCTTTAAAGGAAATTATGGCATTTCCGGATTCACAAATCCCGGTTAAAGTAATTCTCCTTTATAAATAGTTGTGACAAACAGACCTCTTTAGAGATGACAAATTCTCTCTAAAGTCGACGCCTTTTAGCTTCACATCTTGGGCTTTGAACAAGATACAAATAAACTCTTTAGCTTCACATCTTGGGCTTTGAACAAGATACAAATCACCTTTCGCTTCACGTCTTGGGCTTTGAACAAGACACCAAAAACACCCATTTCCTCCCATAGAATAGGAGGAACTACGAACGCTCTGATTTCCTTGTTTTGATAAACGGGAATACGTAGGCATAAGATTGAAAGAAAAATCTTAGCGAGCACACTAAACAAAAATCCAAAATCCCATACTCTTATGTATCTATCAAAAAGCATCAGTTCTAACATCCTAATCCTTGTTCCCCGCTATAAGATCCTAGAAAGAGAGAAAACAGTATTGGCGAAAATACAAATAACTAGTACAAAGGCCCCCCCCACATTGATAGCATTCGTAACCTAATAGACCGCTATTTAAACTCAGTATGCAAAGCAGGGTTAATTGGAGACATCTATTTCCCTTCCTTCATCAGGTTCAATAGGATAAAAAATGAATCGACCTGTAGTTTAAGCTCAACCGCAGAGAGCGACCAGCGCTTAAGAACCGCGTCCAAAATCGCTCGCTACAGAAAAATGGCGCCCACCGCGGGGCTTTCCTTTTCTTTTAAACTTTTTTCTCCTTCTCTTCCCTTTGAAAACCACAGATTGGGGCTTCCGCCGGGGAACCCATTTTCTGTCAGGAACTTAGGATTCATAGCTTTAAAGGTCTAGGATGTTTAGGACAAATATATATACTGCTTTTCCTAATTGCTATACGTGTTTATTTTTCTGCTAATGGGAATACGGGTGATGCCGTATGTGGAAAGATTGAGTATACACTTAAGATAAGTGATGGCGACGGGGTCGACCATCAACCTCAGTGGAGGCTGACCAATGCAACCCATTCTCTCACCTAGACAATGGGCCGATTGTTAAGTCTGAGAAGCTGAGGAGCCAAACCCTTTCGTAGTGCAGAAAATATCGAAAATAGTTGTTACGCGATACTACCCTCATTTGAGGCTGGTGATCTATTCTCAGTAAATGGCACTTACTCTAAGATTGAACTACAACTCGCTGGCGATCCGCTTGTTGTTTTGCTTTCCTGGGAGGAGCTGATGATAATGAGTACAGGTACAAAAATCACCCTAGTATAAACCTTTGGGGATGGGTAGAGCCTTGACTTCATGACAACGACCCTTTGACCCCATGTTTTTTCTATGTTTTTGTGTGCAGCATTCATGCATTCATTTAAAAAACATTAAAACATTCAAAAAACTTCTCTTCTAGTCTCTCTGTTTTTCAAATTAAACTAAGACTCCATTGCAAATATCAGAGAAAAGGATTGCACTAATGGATTTCGGTAGAAGGAGAACTCATAAGTATACCTTCAAGGTTCCAAAACTAGAGGATTTGAGAAGGTTGGCGAGGATGATCACTAACCCTGAGGCTTTCAGAGCCAAGCACGGAGGTCTGCTACCATTGTTAAGAGTCCATGCGATTGAGGGAATCATGGATGCGTTCATTCAGTTTTATGATCCAGTGTATCACTATTTCACATTCTCGGATTACCAGCTTGCACCAATGCTGGAGGAGTATTCTCATCTGATTGATCTACACATTACAGATCAGGCTCCATTTCTTGGACTGGAAGAAATTCCAATCAGACCATTGCAAGAGCAATTCATTTGAACGAGTCTGAGGTCAGGACTCACCTAACTACTAAGGGTGGCATCCAAGGTTTGCCAGCCCAGTTTTTGACAAAGAAAACCCTGTATTTTGCCAGTATAGGAAACGTGACTGCTTTTGAAAGCATCTTTGTCTTGCTCACCTACGGGTTATATTTGTTTCCAAACATCAATAACTTCGTCGATATTAACTCCATTAAGGTTTTTCTCATTGGAAACCCTGTGCCGACTTTACTCGCAGATGCGTATCATTCTGTACACTTGGGAAATTTGTACAGTGGAGGGGAGATCACATGCTATGTACCTCTGCTTTATAAATGGTTTATCTCTCACTTGCCTAAGTCTGCTGCTTTTTGGGATTGTAAGAGTGCCTTACGTTGGTCGCAGAAGATCATGGCCCTCACCAACTCTGATATAGATTGGTGTAATAGGATCTATGATGGAATCAGAATCATTGACCGTTGTGGAAACTTCCCCAACGTACCCCTCATAGGAACTAAGGGAGGAATCAACTACCATCCGGTATTGGTTCGCCGTCAATTTGGATACCCGATGAGACACGTCCCACTGGGTGTTCATCTGGAAGGTCTTTTCTTCAAAGAAGGAGAAAACGACAGAGCACTAAAGATGGAAATAGTGCAAGCTTGGAAACAAGTTCATAAGAAAGGACGAGAGTCTCTAGGAAAACCGGAATGTGTCTCGGTGGAGCCTTAGCTCCATTGGGTACAAACTAGAGCTCTCAAGCTAAAAATTCCTTATCCTCGTTACAGAATTCTTCCGCCGAGGGAATCTGTCATGTACTTCATGACTGAGACTAAAAAGCTTCAGGTTACTCTCAACAAGGTTCAACGGGAAAGAAGGTCTTGGAAGAACAAGTACCGCAACCTCGATGTAGAGTGCATCAAAATACAACAGTTACTGAAAGAAAAGGATGCTCTGATTGAGATTTTAGAGCAACATGTTGTAGAAAATCAAGATGACCAAAGGAATTTGCTCACTCCTTTAACCTGGCAAAGGAATGACAACCCGACAACGGCCCAAGAGCCCCGATCAAAGAAAAGGAAGATACCAGAATCAGCACCCGATTTCTCTTCAGAGAGGACTCGGGACCCATTAGCTTAGGTTTCTGTTTCTGCACCTTGTAATCTACTGTATTTCCATTTCTATAATCCTTTGAATTTCAATAAAAAGGGGTTTCCCCACCGTTTGATATTTACAATCTAATTGTCGAAGTTTATTTTGATTAAACCAAAAAACAATTAATATAATCATTGCATTCATCATTCTCACATCACGTATTCTTCTTCCCTACGAATCTCACGTTTGTGTCTCGGTTCTAGAGTCAAACTGTCTCATTCGTATAATACTCGGGCCGATCGTCAGAAAAAGATGGATGATCTTGAGGAAGAAAACAGAGAGTTGAAAGAAGAGATCGACGCTCTGAGAGAGGATATGAGAAAGCTTTGTAACGACATGCAAGCCATGGCAGAAGCTCAGCTACAAAGGACTGTGATCTCGGAGATCACCTCAACACCCATAATGGAGAAGTATGATCCTAGGTATCAAATACCGAAAGATCGTCCTTGGGGCATGCCTGTTAACTATATCCCGGAAGGATATGTTCCGCCGATCGCTGAAGATCAGGGAATCACAACAGAAGCCGCTGGGCCTGAAGGTTACAAACTTCGGGAAAGCGAAGATGCCAGGGGCATACTGAAGACTCCTGAAGGTTACAAACTTTGGGAAACGGCAAGATTCACTGCCGTAGTCACGGTACCACCCCGTGTGGTGCACACTGTCCCGGAAGGACAGATTCCACCAACACCTTCTGGTAAGAAGGAAACTTTGTTTGACAGAATGGATGAATTCCAGGAGCAATTCCTGGAAATGCAGAAAGAACTGCAAGCCATTCGCTGTCAGGATCTATTTGGAAAGGACGCCACAGACCTCTGCTTGGTCCCCAATGTGAAAGTCTCGCACAAATTTCAAGTGCCCGACTTTGAAAAGTACAAGGGTAACTCTTGCCCTCAAAGCCATCTGGTGATGTACGCTCGGCGGATGTCAGCTCAGACTGAGAATCAGGTCCTACTGATTCACTACTTCCAAGATAGTTTAACCGGTGCCGCACTCAAATGGTACATGGGTTTAAACCGTACTATGATTAGTACATTCAGAGATCTTGGTACTACCTTCGTCCAACAATACAAATACAATTTGGACATGGCACCCGACAGAGATCAACTCAGATCAATGTCGCAAAAGGACAAGGAAACCTTTAAGGAGTATGCTCAAAGGTGGCGTGAAATTGCCGCTCAAATTTGTCCACCTCTTGAGGAAAAAGAGATGACAAAGATCTTCTTAAAGACCTTAAGCACATTTTATTATGACCGAATGGTTGCCAGTGCACCTAGTGATTTCACCGAAATGGTGGGCATGGGCGTACGTCTTGAGGAAGCCGTCCGAGAAGGACGTTTGGCAAAAGACACTGGATCGACGAGCGGTACTAAAACATACGGTAGTGCTCTCCCTAAGAAAAAAGAGCAAGATATTGGGAATATCTCTCTCGGAAAGCAAAGGTGACGTTATCAACCGGTAGCAGCTGTGACTCCTGCTATCAATCCTGCGCCTATTCCTACGTATCAACCTCAGGTTGCACAGAGCCAACCTGATCAACAAAGGACACAACAGCTTCTTCAGCCGGCTCGTCCTCCATATAACAACAACCGTACTACACGGCCACCAGGATTTGATCCTATACCCGTAACGTACGCAGAGCTGTTTCCATTACTGCTAGCCAAGGGGCACATTCAGACTAAGTCCCCTCTTACAGTACTAGAAAATCTGCCTTTTTGGTTTAAGGTGGATCAAACATGCCCTTATCATCAAGGAGGACCAGGGCATAACATAGAGACTTATCTCAATTTCAAGTACGACGTGCAAAAACTTGTTAGGAGTGGGGTCTTATCTTTCAAAGATACAAATCCTAATGTTCTCACAAACCCGCTGCCTCAACATGAGAAGGCTGCAGTCAATCTGATTGAGAAAGAGACTAACGACGTCTATCAAATTCACGATGTACTCTTGTTGAAGACCAATCTAGTCAAGATGCATTGTAGACAGAGTGGATATGGCCATGTGCCACCTCATAGCTATCACCAGTGTGATATCTGCTCTAAAAACAATCAAGGATGTTCTGTGGTGCAAGCAGCTCTACAGGAACAAATGGATCTCAGATGGATCCAAGAGCACTGAGTTCGTGGAGTTAACATGGTCTACGCAAATTCTAACATCATTCAAAACCCTGATATCCATGCAATGAATGTCAACTTGGTGGCGATGCACTCAAGGCAAAGCCAGTATCATAATCTGCTGCGGCACGATTACAGTTTCTGTCTGACTTGCTCGGTAAACAAACAGGGATGCTCTTTCATACAAGAGGCCCTCCAGCGTCAGATGGATCTTGGATGGATCCAAGACTACCATGATGGGAACCCTTATCAGATCAACATGGTTCAGATCTTTGACATTTGTGTGATGAATACCAACCTGGTAGAGTTACATGCTGAGCAGGTCCGAGTCGGATTCTTAATATCACACGACTATCAAAGCTGTAAAGCAGGTTGCGAAAACGATCGAGGTTGTACCCTTGTCCAGGTGGCACTTCAGCACTTGTTAAATCACTGGTGGATGCCAATTTACATGGATGAAGATACTTAGCAAATTAGTATCAGTAACGGCGGGATGTCCGATCAGTGGAAGCTAACCTAGTGAGGTTACATTGTATTCAAAGTGGGCGTGGCCAGGTGCCACCACACAATTATGACCGTTGTAGCGTCTGTTCGGAAAGTAACCAAGGGTGCTACCTTGTGCGAGCAGCTCTCCAGGGGCTGGTGGACCGTGGAGAAATTCGTTCATATCCGGGTTCTGGACCCATCAACTGGACGCCGAACTACCTTGCCGATCAAGTTAAGGATGTTGTCACCATCTCTGGTCGTCACCAGACCAGGGATATTTTTGCCATCATCCCTCTACTGGATGAATCTAAGGTTCCCAATCGGGAATGGATCGCGATTACTTATGATGGCCAGAAAAATCAGAGGGCTCCCGTAGTCATCTATCTACCGGGACCACTACCGTATGAATCAACTAAGGTTATCCCTTACAAATACGGTGCAACAACCATTGAAAATGGAAAAGAAATTCCATTACCCTCCGTCGTGAACATTGCAGACATCAGTCGTGTAACACGGAGTGGTTGAATCTTCAACCGAGGGGTTGGGGAACATAACAAAGAAAAGGAACTTCAGACGGAAGCTCCCGATCCACTAATCGGTCAATCCAGTAATCCTGACCTTTCAAAAAATAATGATGAGATGCTGAAGCTCATCCAAAGGAGTGAATACAACATTGTTGATCAACTATTACAGACTCCTTCAAAGATCTCGGTGTTATCACTGTTACTCAGTTCAGAAGCCCACAGGGAGGCTCTACAGAAAGTCTTGGAGCAAGCCTTTGTGGAACAGGATGTAACAATCAGACAGTTCGATAGTATTGTCTCTAACATCACTTCCTGCAATACTTTGGGATTTTGTGATGAGAAATTACCCGAAGAGGGTCGCCGTCATAACATGGCGCTCAATATCACAGTTAACTGCCAGGATGATGCTTTAGCCAGCATACTGGTAGACACAGGGTCAGCCCTGAATGTTATGCTGAAGTCCACTTTGATGCAATTATCATTCAAAGGCCCTCCGATGAGAATCAGCGAGGTCGTCGTCAAAGCATTCAACGGATCCAGAAAAACGGTTATCGGCGAAGTTGATCTTCCCATAACTATTGGTCCTCACACTTTCCAAGTCACTTTCCAGGTCATGGACATCCGGGCAATGTACAATTGTTTATTAGGAAGACCTTGGATAAACCAGGCTGGAGCGGTTACGTCAACCCTCCACCAAAAGCTAAAGTTCGTTCAGAACGATCAACTTGTCACGGTTTGTGGAGAACAGGCCTTGCTCGTGAGTAACTTGTCATCGTCTACTGGTATAGAACCCGAGGAGGTAATTGGAACGCAGTTCCAAGCACTGTCGGTAAGCAAGAACAATCAGTTTAAAGAAGGAACTTCCATTTCTTCATACAACGATGCTATCAAAGCGGTCGAGAGTACCGATACGACAGGATGGGATAGCTTGTCATTCCTACTAGAAATACAACAAAGAAGGGTCTTGGTTTTTCTGTAACCTGTACCCAGATAGCTGCCAACAATGAAAGTCTTCATCCCCTTCAAAACTTCTTCTACAGTGGAGGTTTCCTTCACCCAGTGTCTCAAGCGGTACATGCTATCAATGAGGAAGATCCCTCTGACACGGATGAAGAATGGAAGTCTTATCTTAACGAGGACGGTTATATGTCTCAAGAAGAGGTGCCTATACCTTTTTGCTTTCCTACAGAGAGTCCGAGATTTATACCCAGGTCAGACGTCGAAATGATATACGGGGATTGTGATCCGGAAGGATGCCGCGCTCCGCCAAATTCATTAGAGGAGGACACTCTGATGAAAGACAACTTTGACCACAACTACTATGGCCCAATGGATGGTCTGCCAATGTGGCAGCCTTACCCAGGAAGCTTGGGGCAAGAAAGTCAGCCGAACAATGAAACTCAGCTGACCGTCATTGAACAGAATACCTGTGTCCCCACCATGTTATGGGATCAACACTCAGGTCATTCAGAAACTACTCAACATGAAGATGAATTCGCAACATTTGCAGGACTGGAATTCGTCAACTATGCTTTTCCCGAGGTCAACATCATTGAGAGGGATGACTCCTCCAGTTCCAAAGAAGTTTGGGACACCTTGGGATAACCGAGTGGAAAGTACGACTCTATGGTCAAGTACACTGCTCCCAAAAGCTCTCGTATCAGGTTCGAAGACATCCAGCCTACTGGATGGGGAGATGTACCTGAGAGCACCAATACTCTGCAGAATGCAACAGAGGAATTCTCCTACGACAACTCTGCCTGGGATACAGATTCCAATGATCCTGCTTCACCAGAAATCAGCGTTATTTCTGAAGACAAATCAAGGAAGGTGCCAGACTTTGTGATTCACCGAGGAGTTCGCCGCCAATGGGTTGCTGTCGATGTTCCGAAGGTCGTTCACCAGTCAAAGTAATTGGCATCTTTTAACCTTTCACCCTGCCCAGGTGAAACGGATGTTTTGATAGGGCTCGCTTTCTGTAAATATCCCTCTTCGCTTCGCCCAAAGCGACAGAGTTTTGTTTTATAGGGCTGTAGTTTCAAGTATCGACTTGTTCATTAATAAAATAACGTCGTTCTGTAATTTCCGCATTAATTGCTGTTTTCTCTTTTTGTTTTTTCAGAAAATGGTAATCCTAAAAAATAATTCAATAATAAAAACAAGCAGTGATAGAATAAATAGACTGCACACACTTGCATTTTCCTCTATCTCTTCTAAACACGAATCATCACGTCATGCATATTGCTTGTTTTAAACCCCGTTGAAACATATGATCCGATGCCTTCTCCCAACTTTGAGTTCCCGATATTTGGGGCTGAAGAAGAAAATGACAACGAAATTCCAAAAGAGATCTCCCGACTACTCAGACAAGAGGAAAGGTCTATTGAACCTCACAAAGAACCGTTGGAAATGGTAAACTTGGGTTCAGAGTAAGAGAGAAAAGAAATCAGGATCGGAGCACTGCTCAGTCCAACTGCCAGAGAGGGTTTGATAAAGCTTCTCAAAGAATTCCCCGATGTGTTCGCTTGGTCCTATCAGGATATGCCAGGGTTGGATACCAGCATCATGGAACATCACTTACTGTTAAGATCGAAATATCCACCAGTAAAGCAAAGGTTGAGACGCACTCACCTGGACATGGCCATCAAAATCAAAGAGGAGGTACAGAAACAGATTGACGCGGGTTTCCTCGCTACATCTGAATATCCTCAATGGTTAGCCAACATCGTACCCATTCCCAAAAAGGACGGAAAGGTCAGAATGTGTGTTGATTACAGAGATCTGAACAAGGCAAGTCCAAAGGACAACTTTCCTTTACCACACATTGACATGCTGGTTGATAGTACAACAAAGTTCAGAGTATTCTCCTTCATGGATGGATTCTCGGGCTATAACCAAATCAAAATGGCGCCGAAAGACATGGAGAAAACTTTGTTCATCACCCCATGGGGCACCTTTTGTTACAAGGTAATGCCGTTCGGTTTGAAGAATGCCAGGGCAACCTATCAAAGGGCCATGACTACTCTGTTTCATGACATGATACACAAGGAAATTGAGGTATATGTCGATGATATGATTGCCAAATCTAAAATAAAGAGTGAGCACGTTGAACATCTGTCAAAATTGTTCGACCGTTTAAGAAAATTCAAGCTCCGCTTGAATCCCAATAAGTGCACCTTTGGTGTCCGTTCAGGGAAACTACTAGGGTTCATCGTCAGCCAGAAAGGGATTGAGGTTGATCCTGACAAGGTCAAGGCCATTCAAGAAATGCCGTCTCCGAAAACTGAAAAACAAGTCAGAGGATTCCTGGGACGTTTGAACTACATCTCCAGATTCATATTCCTTATGACCGCGACCTGTGCGCCGATTTTCAAGTTACTCAAAAAGAACCAGGATTGCGTTTGGTCAGAAGATTGCCAAACCGCCTTCGACAGCATTAAGGAATATCTGTTGAATCCTCTGATTCTATCACCTCCAGTGAAAGGAAGACCACTGATCATTTACCTCACAGTTCTAGAGGACTCAATGGGATGTGTACTTGGCCAACAAGATGAAACCAAAAGGAAAGAGTCTGCCATTTACTATCTAAGCAAGAAATTCACCGACTACGAAACTCGGTACACGATGATCGAGAAAACTTGCTGCGCTTTGGATTGGGCAGCCAGACGTCTTCGCCAATACATGATTTGTCACACTACTTGGTTAATCTCCGAAATGGATCCAATTAAGTACGTTTTCGAAAAACCTGCTCTTACGGGAAGGATTGCCCGTTGGCAGATGCTGTTATCAGAATATGACATAGAGTACCACGCTCAAAAAGCCATTAAGGGAAGTATTTTAGCCGATCATTTGGCTTATCAACCGATTGACGATCAAGAACCAGTCGGGTTCAACTTCCCAGACGAAGATGTCATGTATCTAAAGATGAAAGACTGCGATGAACCGCTACCCGGTGAAGGGCCAGAACCAGGTTCCCAGTGGGGACTTATCTTTGACGGAGCAGTTAATCATTATGGAAACGGAATTGGGGCAATCAATGTTACCCCTCAGGGTACCCACATTCCTTTCACTGCCAGACTTACGTTTAAATGTACGAACAATGAGGCCGAATACGAAGCTTGTATTATGGGTCTCGAGGAAGCGATTGATTTAAGGATCAAAAACTTGGACGTATACGGTGACTCAGCCCTGGTTATCAATCAGATAAAAGGAGATCGGAACACATACCAACCAGGATTGATTCCTTACAAAGACTACGCGAGAAGGTTGCTACCTTTCTTCGATAGAGTTAAGTTTCATCACATCCCTCGTGAGGAGAATCACATGGCTGATGCATTAGCCACTATCTCTTCCATGATTAGTGTAGGTCAATGGAATGACATACCTAAGATTGACATCATGCGCCTTAAACGGCCCGCCTACATCTTTACGATTGAAGCAGTCATAGACGACAAACCTTAGTATCACGATATCAAATGCTTCCTTCAGAAACAAGAGTACCCACCTGGGGCACTAAGAAAAGATAGAAAAACCCTCAGAAGCATGGCCATTCTCGATATGGGGAATCGACATGATTGGCATGATTGAGCCCAACGATTCAAACGGACATCGGTTCATCCTAGTAGCCATTGACTATTTCACCAAGTGGGTCGAAGCAGCGTCATTCGCCAATGTAACCCGACAAGTGATGGTCCGATTTATAAAAAACAATATCATCTGCCGTTATGGTGTTCCAAGCGAGATCATTACTGATAATGGATCTAACTTGAACAATAAGATGATGAAAGAGTTGTGCGCAGAATTCAAGATCGAACACCATAACTCATCTCCCTACCGACCTAGGACGAACGGGGCGGTAGAAGCAGCTAACAAGAACATCAAGAAGATTGTTCAGAAGATGGTTGTAACCTACAAAGATTGGCACGAGATGCTACCCTTTGCTCTTCACGGTTATTGCACGTCTGTCCGCACTTCAACAGGGGCTATCCCTTTTTCTCTAGTATATGGCATGGAAGTAGTGCTCCCCATAGAAGTAGAGATCCCATCAATCTGAGTATTGATGGAAGCTAAGCTCACTGAAGCTGAATGGTGTCAAAGTCGACACGAAGAACTAAACCTGATCGAAGAGAAGCGAATCACGGCACTATGCCACGGTCAGTTATATCAGCAAAGAATGAAGAGGGCGTTCAACAAGAAGGTTCGACCTCGCGTCTTCAGAAAAGGAGACCTCGTGCTCAAGAAGATACAATCATTTCTCACTGATTCTCGGGGTAAATAGACTCTGAATTATGATGGCCCCTATGTGGTCACGAAAGCTTTCTCAGGCGGCGCCTTGAGACTTGCAACCATGGATGGAGAGGAATTTGCCTACCCCACAAATGTTGATGTAGTCAAGAAATACTTCGCCTAAACTAAAAAAAAAAAAAAAAAAAAAAAACGTCTCGGTGGATTGAAAACCCGAAAGGGCGGTCCAGGCAAAAGTTAGAGACATGAAAAAAAATCATCCCGATGGATTGGCAATCTCATAGTACAATCCAGGCAAAAATTAGGGATAATGGCAAGTAACTAGGTTCAACAAAGGGGCAAGTCCCTCAGCAGCAGTTACATCATCTGCCAGAAAACTCCGGTCAAGGTCATCTTCGACAGAAGCTCAGGATGCCCCGAATTCAAAGTTGGTAGAAGGATAGCGGTCGTTATGTGTCAACGTAGCCCTTTTCCCTGTAAATTACCATTTTCAAACTTTGTATATACTATTTGGAATCACGCATTTGGCTGATCTCCATCTTATCAATAAAATTTGAGCCCTTGTGCTTTTGTTTGTAATTCTCATTTGTTTTAGCTTTACAGAACGACGTTTTAACATGATTAACGATTCTTGAAATAAAACAAAAATGATTTTACTTGATAAATTTTTTTTTGCTTTTTTAAATAGAGATGGCAATTTCTTTTGACTGTTAAACATCGAAAGAATATCAATCGCGTCTCCAAAGGTGTTCGAACCTCAAAGTGCAGAATCAAAGTACTCCTTCTAGGCCCAGTACGCCTAAATGAAGGGATCAACTGTGTCAGAGACCTTGTTTCGTCTAACACACCTCGGCCGAGTTCTTATCTCCTAAGCCCGATCGACGATATTCCACGCAGGGACTATCTCTCCTAAGCAAGGTGGAATTGCTATCTTAAACCAGTGATATCTCTACACGCCCCGCGATGGCTGAGTATCCAGTCATGGTTATCCATACATCATGCATTATTGATTTGCATTCACAATTCATATTGCATCACTATCACTCTAGTCGGTCTTGTCCCCTGGTGATAGAAGTTCTCTCAATCGAGTTGTCAGTTCTTGCCTCGTCAGGAAACGCTGCGTTTGGACAACCTCGCCTCCAATCTATTTCTGGGAGGAAGTTGGCCTTCAACCACTTTGATAACTTGAACCTTTGAAAAACCAGAGGAATCTTCAGTCAGCATCACTCTTCGCCATTGAAGATGATATCCTTGCTTTCCCGGATTAAGGAAAATCCCCAGAGAAAACCTCATAATCAGAGATTCGGCAGTACAACAATTTTTCTCCGAAAAAACCGCTGATGAAAAGATCATCGACACCTCAAAATTGGACCCCATCATATGGCATGTCTCCGGGACGATCCCGAGAAAAGTATGATGTAAGATCCCAAGCGACAGTAGTCCCCCAAGAGACTCGCTTTCCCTAGTAGAATCGACAAATGGCGTCTTTAACAGAGAAGTTTGTGCAACTCTACAACTCAGACGACTGGGTTCCCCAGCAAGTCTGACATCAAAACATTTTCTACTCAAATGGCATCTCCCCAGGAAAATTCGGTGAGAAGTTTGAAGGGAAAACCGCTACAAATAGCGTCCCTTGTCAATAAAGTTTATTGACAAAAGAAACTAAGACCAGTTCCTTGGTAAGAAACCATGATCGAGGGGAAGTTTATTTCAGCAACTGAGACCA
The DNA here is from genome assembly GCA_022829125.1 of Lathyrus tuberosus. NCBI lineage: Eukaryota > Viridiplantae > Streptophyta > Magnoliopsida > Fabales > Fabaceae > Lathyrus > Lathyrus tuberosus. The sequence continues at coordinate 5,325,565 of JALAZF010000381.1, forward strand.
GTTCCTTGGTAGGAAACCAGGATCGAGGGGAAGTTGACAAAAGAAACTAAGACCAGTTCCTTGGTAGGAAACCAGGATCGAGGGGAAGTTGATAAAAGAAACTAAGACCAGTTCCTTGGTAAGAAACCAGGATCGAGGGGAAGTTTATTTCAGCAACTGAGACCAGTTCCTTGGTAGGAAACCAGGATCGAGGGGAAGTTTACAAAAGAAACTAAGACCAGTTCCTTGGTAGGAAACCAGGATCGAGGGGAAGTTGACAAAAGAAACTAAGACCAATTCCTTGGTAGGAAACCAGGATCGAGAAGAAGTTGACAAAAGAAAACTGAGACCAGCTCCTTGGCTGAAGACCAGGACCGAGGGGAAGTTTCCCTTTTCTTAAATAGGGGCATCTGTCATACCCCAAATTTTGACCACTAATATTTCCCATCATTGTGCAAATCATCATCACAATATGGATGAACCATCATGCCTCATCAAAAGCCTCAAGGGTTGTTGAGCATTTACTTCAATCAAAATTAGGGTTTCAAGCCCTCTCTGAGTGCTTAGACAAAGGATCAATCAAGGAATGACATGATCTTCAACTTTTCTAACCTCTCAAGCATTCACAATGGATCAAGAGGACTCCCACTTCAAGGATTAAGCACAAGGTTGCTCCCTTCTAGGTGGATCAAGCTTCAAGATCAACAGTGTCACCAAATTAGGGTTTTGGTCGACCAGGGCCCCATATGGAAATTTTTATCTAGGCATGAGCCAATGATCTAAAACATAACCTAATATACTCCATGGAACCTCATGGACCCAATCACCAAGTCAATTTTGCCTCAGGGGATGCATACATCAAAAATCAGGAATTAGGGTTTCTTGACCTAATTCACCCCTAAGTTGACTTTTGGTGTAAATCATGAACCAAGACCTCAAGATAGGGTTTGAAGGTCTCTAATGAACTATATTGATCCATTTGGAACAATGGATTAATCCAAGGAGCTTGAGCAACAAGTCTCAATTTCATCTGCACCACAGTTAGGGTTTTAAGGAAAAAGTCAACTGTAACTTTGACTTTTGACCAGGACATGCTCCCAAACCCTAGGACATACCTCAATATACCCTATGACACCCATGGAACATGTCCATCAAGTTTGATTTAGGTCAAGGACATGATTTCCTGAAGAATTCCACAGTTTGGAATTCATCTGATAAAAAGTTAACTGTGCCCAAAAGTCAACTTTGACTTTTTGAGATTTTTCACCAAAATGGATTTTTAACCCTAAAATGATGTTAATGTATGATTTGAATCATCATTCATCAAATAAAATCAAGAAAAGTTGGATAACTTGTAAAAGGGGTAACCATAAAAACTTAGTGTCATACCCTAATTTTTTACCCTAAGATTCTATTTTTATTTCGCATCGTCTGCATAGCATATCTAGGTCAATCATCCATGCATATCTAACAAATTTATCATACTTGTGTCTGTTTGTCTTTCTTTGTGAATATAGGGTTGCTGCAGAAAGTTCAGAGGCCATGAAAGTTGTGTGTGTGCTCATTGTGATTCTGATCCTTTGAAAGATCTGTTAATTTCCTATGGAAGGATATACCCTTATTCTTATAGTCCCTTCGTCAATACAAGGTCATTTTCCTCCGAGTTTCTCAGAAGTTTCAATGTGTACTTCCAAAGAGAATTAAGGCTTTCTTGGTGCTGAACATGGTCGTTTGAAGACCAGTTATGGCTTTTTGTGGCAAGTGATATTACGGATTGCATCCTTGTGGCGGATTGGATTTACCATTTGGTTCCTTTGGATTTTAAGGGGAGAATTTTTTAATTTTATTGTTGGTAGCTTGTGAACAACATACTTTGAAGTGGTAAAATTGGTATCGTGAATCAAGTTTAAGCTAGAAATTCTCAAAAGGGGAATTCAAAACTCATGTTCTTTGCAAGGTTTAAAGTTCAAATTCAAGTTATTCAATTACAAGGCAAGTTTAGGAATAATACAAGGTTCTAATTTACAATGACAAGGTGTCTTGTCACACACTTTTGCTTGAGATTGCAACTTAATGAGAAATCAATCATGATCTGAATTAATGATCAATGAATTGGGCGTTTTTGTTTTCTACTTTGCGTGCCATTAAATGCAACTGCAGTAACGTGATTCATATTACATATGCACCACTTCCAAATTTCAAAGTGAGATTAAAGTTCACAGTGCTTTTTGAGACGTCTCATTAAGCAAGCTATTGGATGATGTTTCAATCCTTTGGAGAACATTGGCCAATGTCGTAAAGCTTTTAATTCAGAAAGCAATTTTCAAATGACATGGAATTTTCTAAAAAAACCCTCTATATTCCTCCATGTTCATTTAATCATTACAAATGGTTGAGTCTAAAAAAAACAACTCGGATCAAATTACATGTATTTAGTAAAATCTGAGGATGTAAGCATAGCCAATTTACGAGTCGAGCTTCGTAGCCTCGAGAAAAATACTATGTACCTAAGTTCAACTAAGGCTATTGACTACATTACGGTTAACAAAAGCTCTTTTGGAGAGGACCTGTTCTCTGCTGCTGGAAGAACAACCGAATCGTTTAAGGTAGACAGTACCACATCGTAGTTTGCTCGCAATTGCCAAACTTAAGGGTTCTACTGCGAGAAAGTATCTTGCTTTACGGCTGTTGCAGGCAATACTTGTTGATTCTTTGTATAAGCTCATTGGAAATTCGGCGAAATTCTCACTAATATTGGTTACTGATGAAAAGCACAGTAGGCAGAGAAAGGAGGCACTCAAAGTCGCTTCGTTTTCACCTGGAAATGGACAAAAGTTAGAAATTGACAGGATGCATTTCATAGCTTCAAAAGTGTTTTGATTGAAGGTTCAAGTACATTAGAGCTGAGCATGGAGTTGAATTGTTACCTGCAACTTCGGAAAAAATATTCGGATCATATTGACAAGCATACAAAGGCCATTCGAGAGCTGAAAATTTGTTTTACAAGGCATGCTCCAGAAGAAATAAGCACTACTCTAGTTTTCAGATTGACATCATGCGATCGTGGCGATACTTCTCGCTTAACGTCGTCTGTTTCTTTCCCTACGGATAAGCCTAGTCTCTAGTCCATGCCTTGATTCCATGCCTCTATTTGACAATTTACGCTCAATGTTCTACATTTTAGCCAACTTTCGCAAGTTCATCTCCGGCCAACATCATATAACCCTGCATATAAAGCAAAGAAAAAACAATTACAAGTGTATAATTGGTCCATACGTCTACATGTCATCATGAACTAAAGACCAAGGCAACTCTGTTAAACTACGCCAATCCAGTCGATACACTGATGGGGTCATTGCTACTATTCTACAAACATTGGCAAGTTCACTAAGTATTCATAGCAAAATTCACTACTAATACAGAAAATGCAGAGCAATGAACCCATTAAGCTTAACGAGCTTTACAAAGAGAGAATTCTAAGATGAAGGGCATACCGCATTATTCGAAGACAAGCTTTTGTTGGCAAGTGGAAGTAATAGAAAGCCAACTACACAATCCTTCCAAGCTCCACAATTTAATCCTGAAAGAAAGTAGCAGCAGCCATAAAGACACGTAAGGACCAAATCCAACAGGTTGGGATAGAAACGGCAAGCGAATAAAAGCGAATAAAATCATCATCAAATCAAGCACTCAAAGAGAATTTAAGCTGAATAAAAGTTCGTTCTAACATGTTTGAACAAAAAGGGAATTCAATTCATGAGCTTTCATCAAGTTCCAGACATATCAAGACGAAAATGGCACGAAATCATCACCATCAATCACAGGTTCAAAGAAAATCACTGCAATAACTTCCCCTTTCCAAAACCAAAAAACAACAATAATATCACACGTTCAATTCAAAATCAAGGAATTAAAACTCACCCATGCCTATAATAGCAAGTTTCTCTCATTCGTATTGGGGGGCGGGGCAACAGATGAGAAAAAAAGGATTCACATACATTCACGACCGTAAACAAAATCCTGCAGAAAGTCACACACCAGAAAAATCACACACATATCAGAAACATTACGCAGCAGCTACCCGCACCAGTGACAAAACTCACAGCAAGTCACACCAGAAGAAATTTCACAAGATATCACTTCATAGTATCATCACAATATCATCAACACAAATGTGTAAAGGGATTGGTACCTGGAGCTCGCCGTCATCGAACCATAGCGTCGAGTTTTTCAAAGTGAGTGTCGTCGTAAAACTGATGTCGACCGCGTGAATCCTCTATACACCGCCGTTGCCGACGCCATACCACCACCATTTCCTCACTCGCGGGTCACTGCTGCACCTTGTTTCCTGTTACGCATAGCAGAAATTATCAACGACATCAATGCAATATACAACGGACAACAACGACGCTCATCAATAATCAGCGGCAAAACTCACACACACACGAAGAGGAAGAAGGCGAAAAGCGAGAAGCTTACGATTTGGTGAACGAAGACGAAGGCGTGACGAATCAATTCCATTCTGACAGTTACTTTGCTCAAATCGCTAGCCACTGTCGAATCTTCTATTCCCAACCGCCACCGCGCCGTAAGTTGATTCCTTCGTCTTTTCTTATTGATGTTGCGGACTGATTGTTGTTGTCGTTACATTTTATCTGCAAAATTTGTGTGAAATTGTGGAAATTATAGTGATTGAGAGAGAACGTTGAACTAGCATTTTTTTTCAATTGTTATTTTCTTTGAATGTGAGTTTTGTTTGGCTTCATTTCACACTGACTTGTGCTTTTAAAGGAGAAAATGGCTAGGGTAAGAACATCAATCGTGATTCCCTTTCCCTTAGAGATGGGTCGGGTTTTGACAACCCAACTAAGCAACAACCGCCCCAACCCTTCTTGGACATGTAACCAAACTGGACCTTGATCTGCACCTGGCCCGTGCTCATTTTTTTTATGTGGTTGTCCTTTATAAGTTTAGTTAAGATTTCTTTGGGTTTAATAATTAATTTAATTAGTCTTTTTTTTAATTAGTTTTAGATAGACTTTAATTAAAATTTAGTTTTTTAGTTTAATTAAGTTAATTAGAATTTAATTTTAATCAGAATTAATTAGTTAATTATATTTATTTAGAATTTTATTTTATCTTATTTTAATAAATTGTCAATATATTGTATTTTTGTTAGTTAATTTTAATTTAGGACTTAACTTCTCATTTAGTTTATTTGTTAAAAAATTTAAAGAAAAATGTCAAAAAAAAAAATATTTACTTTTCTCTCATGATATTTTGTTTATATTTTTTATATCTAAAGATCCAAAAAATGTTTAATTATCTTTTGATTAGTTAAAAAGAAAATTCTTACTTTTATTTTGATTCTTGTTCTGACTATTCTCTCACTCATATCGTGCACTCATGATGCAATAAAGTTGTGTCGATCTTTGTTCTTCGCCTGTATATTCAAACCATTTTTTCAAAATAAACTCTCGATTCACATCTAGCTTTTTTTTTCTTCTTGTAAGTCGATTGCTTTTTAAGCATCGCCATCAATCTTTAGGTCATTTCCCTTAGCACATACCCTTAGCGAGCAAGCAATAGATAACATAATAAAACGAGAGGCTCCCGTAGAGTACTACGGACGTTTAGGATGCTAATACCCTCCCTAGGCGTAACCAACCCCCGAACCTTAGATCTCCCCCCTTTAGGTTTTTGACCTTGAACCTTTCCTTTGGATAAATCAAAGTCGGTGTCGAAATAAATGTGATCCTAGTTCATTAATAACTATGGTATCGAATTTTCACCGCGACAGAAATGGCGACTTCACTGGGGATGTTATAATGTTTTATTATTATTGAGGGTTTCCCCTAACTTGTTTATTTACGTTATTATTATTATTTGCTTGCTTGGTTTTCTTTTTTATGTGCAGGTTTGGGAACGTAGTGTGGTGAGACAAAGTCCTACACCCGGACTAGAGTGAAATTAAGATAGAAAAACGGTGAGACTTCAATGATACTTTGAGGGAGTCGATTCCTGAAAAAGTAAATTGAGACTTCACCACTCAATCTAGGCCCTCTCGAATAAAATATTTGTCCAACGAGTTCATTCGTGAAGACGGTATGGTTTCGATCTAAAGGCCCTCGGGACTGGGGACCGTAGTTACCTTTAACCCAACTTGGCCTATTAGGGCGTAGTACGAGGACTATGCGGGAGTCTATTTCTGCGATAGTTGCTACGCGATAATACACTCAGACGAGATTCTCTTGAGAATATTATTGACTACCGAGTGATCTGGAAAATCGATAATATCCGAAAGATGGATTGTAGGCTCTGGGAACTTTGTAGAACCCGTTTGGCAGGTACATTTGAAACTATAGTACACTCCTATGGGATGGGTAGACATTGACTCCATGATCGCGACCTTTGAACCTAGGACCTTTGTCTGTGTGTTTGTGAATATGTGTATACCTGTGTTTGTGCATTCATGCATCCATGCAATCATGCACCATCTTTCTAACCCTTTCAAGGAACTTGGAGTTACCTTGCAAGCATCATAGGCTTTATTATGGATTTTGGAAGTTGTACTTTATTTTGTAACCCTTCAAAAAAAAAATTCAATGAAATGAGACTTTTTCAGTCATTCAAAAGTTTTATCCACTTTATGGTGTTTGTAACATAACCTTTGAGTTCCTTGAAATTCATTTGCACTCTGCATTTGCATACATCATTAGCATCACATCCTTTATATTCCAAGTTCTCAATTTTGTTTCTTCTACCATAGTCGAGTCATCATAAGCACGGTACTCAAGCCAAGAAGATGGATCATTTGGAACAAGAAAACCACACACTTCGAGCAGAGATTTCCGCTTTGGAAGCTAACATGGAAACTTTTTCTACCACGATGAAGAATCTGAGGGAAACCTAAGAGTTGGAGAATCAAGTACTTCGCGACAAAGTTGCAAACTTGAAGGCTACCAAGAAGAGCCTGATGAATTGGGTCAAAGATTTGGTTGTATCCCAACACCATGATATCGAGGAATGCTATGTCTTGAAAGAGAAAGTGAAAGAGATGATTCAAAAGGGAGTCTTGTCCTTCGAATTATGCGAACACCAAGTTGAGATCCATCTCTTACTTGAACAAGAAGTAATCCCCTCTATTCACATGGTGGACTAATACAAAAGACTTGTTCCTTAGGCTATGTCTTGTCAGATTTTAAGCTTATTTGCTGTTTTTCATATGTAACTTTCTACGTTCGTTAATGCATTTATTTTGGCATTGTAAGAACTTGTTATTTTGAATGATTAATGCAATGAATAATGTTTGTCTTGAAGAAATCCATTATTTTCACTCACTTTAAATGCTCTTTCAATTTTATAATGCCAATGCTACCCGATCTCTTGCTTAGGCAGAGAATTGGAGGGAGGATGACGAATCAAAAACGCAAGATCTCTTGTTGTATGCTTTTGAATAAAACCTTGTTGAGGATGTAAGGCATTGTTTCAAATCCCAAACACCGGAGATATAAGGGAGATAGACCCTCGTTAACCCCTTTGAGCCTTGAAGTAGGAGTTTTCTTTTTCAAATAAAATAAAAAACCTTAATTTTAACCTGGGGCAGGGTAGTGTTCAGTTAAGCTGATCGAGCGCCCAGACTTTCCAAAAAAAGAAACGAGGAGTAAACATCCAAGAATCCACTTTATCCTGCACATTAGGAGGCTAGAAGTCAAATCCACAATGATCCCTTGACTATCTAAAGAATGAGGCAGTCACAATCCTTCAAAAAGGTCAAAATGACTTAGAATCACACGACTTGTTCATAAATCAAAAAATAAAAAAAGCCTGCTAAGTCAAAACCTATGAAGGAGACTTAGGCAAAATTGGGGCATCCCGCTGGACTTCAAATTCAAATCCAAGAGACTCAGACCAGGCAAAAGTTAGGGAATGAAAAAACAAAAAACGAAAACAAATGATTATAAAGAAAAATCCTCAATAAATAATAAAGTCGTGTGATCAAACACCAAAAGTAAACAAGTGAGTGACTGTCATGTCCAAAGCCTCAGTGGTTTCTCAACCATACAATAAAACTCCTTTTGAGAGATGAGTGTTCGTGTCAGGTTAACTGAATGTAGGGCCGAAGAACATCACGAAGAATGGGTGGGTACAAATAAACTTTGGGCCTTTATCCTTTGTTTCGTAAACCATGAACCAATCCACGATACAACCCTTAAAAGACCTAATTGAAGCAAGGTTTATTTCGAAAGCATACTAATTGAGGTAACGTTTCCTGACTCCTATGAGCTATGCTCAAAATTGGTGTTGGCTTTGTAAAATTAATTCATATCCTAACTAATGATTCGGTCACAAGTTATCGCGATATCTTTTCATAAAAACTTCAAGACAAACATGTGTGCTGCATTACCCACTTCAGAATTAACATTTTCTACATGCTAACGTTGCTCGAATTCATAGAAACTTGCATATGAGCATCAGTAATGAGCTCGGTCTTTTTGGACTTGAAATTCTAATGAGTAAATGGAAAATATTTCAGAAAGATGATCGTATCCAGGGGCATATTTCCTGAAGACTCCGCTAAACAGGGGCAAGTTATTCTCAGTTGCTGCTTCCATAATCTGAACCCAAGGGGCAAGTTTGAAGACTCAGTTGCACAGAATACAGTCAATCCGGGACAGTTATGTCGAGATTCTACAAATCTCTCAAGAGTTGAAAGACATTGGAACATCTTGGATGCCAAGTTTTCTGTAAAATCCTCTTGGAATGTCTTTTTCTCATAAACCATGTGACCTAGGGCATTTGAGAACTGAAGACTCTTTATCCATTCACGACTACCGTTGTTCAAAATGGCGACTACTACACAGTTCATCAATGCAGAGCTACATTGTTCTCGCAACATTCTTCACCCATACTCCAAAGAGTTTCTGTCTCAAGTGGCGTGATGATTCCCCAACAAATTTCTACTTCAGTCAGTCACAACTATTCCCCGGTGAATTTCTACTTCAAGCAGTTATGGTGTGTCTGATGCAGAGTTCCCCAATTGGTGACCTAAGAATTCCCCCCAGTGGATTCCCTTGGCTTCAACCTCCCCTCAATGAAGTAACTGTTACTTCACTCAACAGACTTCTTACAACTTCAATCTTCCCCAGCGAAGTGGATGTTTATTTCATCCCCATGAAGTCTCAACTCTTACATCTTCAATTTGTAACTTTGATCCGAGCTTCCCCCAATGAAGTGGATATTTATTTTATTCCCTGTGTGGCCTCATCTCTGGCATCTCCAGTTACAACTTCCTTTCAGACTACTTCAGCTCGCCGTGGATATTTATTTTATCCCCTATGAAATCTCTCCAATCATGAGTTTGATTCTTTACCCAGTGGATCTTTCTCGTTCTCAACAGAGTAGTCGGATTCATCTTGACAATCCCCTAAGTAAAGTCATGATGCTCATCCCCAAGTGGAGTGCTCTCTTTTCCCAGAGAAGCTGAAGCCTTGAAGCAGGACTTTGTTTCCATATGTGGTTTTCCAATCATCCCCAGTGATGATATATCTTGTGAAGTTTGGCTGAGTATCCGTGTCGAGATGTTTATTTCATCTCCAGTTTACTTTTCTCTGTCTGTTTTGTCAGCATAAGCATAATATGGCATACATTCATTCATATAGACACATGGCGTCGATGCATTTTACATTTTTGTGCTTGTTTGTTTGTTCTTTCACCTTGGTTGTGTTTACCCCCAAGTGATCGGTTTGTCTTCTCTCTCAAAGTAGAGTCGTCAGCCCTAAGCAGAAATAGCACATCATTTCCAATTCCCTACTTGAGCTCGATCCTCGTGGAAGATGGTTGCTTTAGTTTTCTTTTCCGTTGAGTTCATTCCTCACTGGATAGAGTCTTGCTTGACCGTTTCTTTTCAGTTATTTCCTGAATTGAACTTTGGTCCCTAACAATCACAATTTTTAAATCTCTCTAGGCTGTTAAACCTAAATCGAGTGTGCATTTATTTTGCACTTTGTCTCCCCAGGAAGAATCTAATTGATCACCATTGAAGACAAAAATATTTCTTCGGCAGTGGTGTTATAACATCTTGGAATTTATACCCAGACAACAAGTGGCAACCTCTTTATTTGAGCAGTTTGTTTTGGTTTTCAGGTTTTCTATCAGGATGATAAATGGCAGTCTCTTTTTCAAGATAGTTTGTCTATCCCCAGAAGTTATCAAGATCGTCAACTTATTCTCCATCAAATGGCATCTCTCTGGAAATCCGTCAGAGAAGTTTGTTGAAGACTTTACATGTTTTCTCTTTCTTTGAGAATTCCTGTTGTAATGATTTTATTTCAAACTACAGCAATACTGCTCCTCAGTGATATTCTCCCAGTGAGTCCACTATTCAAAGTTACATCCGTCAAATGGCATCCCTCTGAGAAGTTTCGTGAAGATTCTTACGGTTGATCTTTCTCCTTATTTGAGAAGACATGTTTGCAAGCCAACCAGACCTCCATCTCTTCGGAAGATCCTTGGTGATATTTTCTAATCTCCAGTAAGTTATGGATTCCCGCTGAAGTCTTCAATCTCCAGTGAAAATTCCAATCCCCTGTGAAGTTACTTTCCAACAAGTGTTCACATTTCAAGGAGGAATTCAAGACTTTTGCTCGAGGAAAACAACCTCGTAGCCTTTTATTTCAAGACTTTGCTCGTGGCATACAGCCTCGAAGCGTTTAGTTTTGGACTTGCTCGTGGCATACAACCTTGCAGTATTCTATTTGAAAACCCGTTCATGGCATACAACCTTGAGGCGTGGGGAAGTTTATTTACCCTTTCTAAATGGAACATTTAGTTAAAGAAGAAGCTGAATCATATTTTGATCATTGGAAGCTTATTTTGGTTGTTACCTTTGCTTAGGCTATCATATGTTTGATAGTAGGTAATATACCATATCTTTTGGGTCAGATACCTTTGCTTAGGCTACCAGGTTTGGTAGTAGGTTATCTTTCCTTTTGCGTTTACCTTTGCTCAGGCTATCATATGTTTGATAGTAGGTAATTACCATATCTTTTGGTTTGATACCTGTGCTTAGGCTACCATGTATGGTAGTAGGTCATCTTTCCTTCCGTGTTCACCTCTGCTTTGGCTATCATGTTTGATAGTAGGTAACACGCCTTTCTTTTGGGTCAGACACATTTGCTTAGGCTACCGTGTTTGGTAGTAGGTAGTCTCTTCCTTTCAAGTCAATTACCTCTGCTTAGGCTATCATATGTTTGATAGTAGGTAATATACCATATCTATTTTGGTCAGATACCTTTGCTTAGGCTACCAGGTTTGGTATTAGGTCATCTTTCCTCATGTGTTTACCTTTGCTTAGGCTATCATTTGTTCGATAGTAGGTAACACACCTTTCTTTTGGGTTGGACACCTATGCTTAGGCTACCGTGTTTGGTAGTAGGTGATCTCCCTTCTCTAGTCTATTACCTTTGCTTAGGCTACCATGTTTTGGTAGTAGGTAATATACGTCCTTTCATTTCAACTGGATACCTTTGCTTAGGCTACCATCTGTTGGTAGTAGGATTATCCTTTCTTTCAAGCTTCTTGCCTGTTGTAGACCATACATACCTTTGTTCTATTTGGAGATGCCTTGTGATTGTCAGTTGGTAGTCTCTTCCCCAGTGGAGTTGGGATCTTTCCCCGTGGAGTCTTGCTTTGCTAAGTCATCCTCGTCGGGTCTTTCATTCTTTAATTGTGTTTCAACATTTTCTGTATTCGATTATCCCATGTTACATCATTCCTCCACAGGATATATGTCTTGCATTCATATCATATCATATGCATTTGTGGCATCTTAGGGCCAAAAATTGTGCATGTTTATATTTAAGTCTCTTCTATCACGTCGAGACGAAGATTTCAATCTCCATATCTCCGAATAGAAGAAACTTAAATAGGGGCATCTGTCATACCCTAATTTTTGACCCTAAGATTCTATTTTTATTTCACATCGTCTGCATAGCATATCTAGGTCAATCATCCATGCATAGCTAACAAATTTATCATACTTGTGTCTGTTTGTCTTTCTTTGTGAATATAGGGTTGCTGCAGAAAGTTCAGAGGCCATGAAAGTTGTGTGTGTGCTCATTGTGATTCTGATCCTTTGAAAGATCTGTTAATTTCCTATGGAAGGATATACCCTTATTCTTATAGTTCCTTCGTCAATACAAGGTCATTTTCCTCAGAGTTTCTCAGAAGTTTCAATGTGTACTTCTAAAGAGAATTAAGGCTTTCTTGGTGCTGAACATGGTCGTTTGAAGACCAGTTAAGGCTTTTTATGGAAAGTGATATTACGGATTGCATCCTTGTGGCGGATTGGATTTACCATTTGGTTCCTTTGGATTTTAAGGGGAGAATTTTTGAATTTTATTGTTGGTAGCTTGTGAACAACATACTTTGAAGTGGTAAAATTGGTATCGTGAATCAAGTTTAAGCTAGAAATTCTCAAAAGGGGAATTCAAAACTCATGTTCTTTGCAAGGTTTAAAGTTCAAATTCAAGCTATTCAATTACAAGGCAAGTTTAGGAATAATACAAGGTTCTAATTTACAATGACAACGTGTCTTGTCACACACTTTTGCTTGAGATTGCAACTTAATGAGAAATCAATCATGATCTGAATTAATGATCAATGAATTGGGCGTTTTTGTTTTCTACTTTGCGTGCCATTAAATGCAACTGCAGTAACGTGATTCATATTACATATGCACCACTTCCAAATTTCAAAGTGAGATTAAAGTTCACAGTGCTTTTTGAGATGTCTCATTAAGCAAGCTATTGGATGATGTTTCAATCCTTTGGAGAACATTGGCCAATGTCGTAAAGCTTTTAATTCATAAAGCAATTTTCAAATGACATGGAATTTTCTAAAAAAAACCCTCTATATTCCTCCATGCTCATTTAATCATTACAAATGGTTGAGTCTAAAAAAAACATCTCGAATCAAATTACATGTATTTAGTAAAATCTGAGGATGTAAGCATAGCCAATTTACGAGTCGAGCTTCGTAGCCTCGAGAAAAATACTATGTGCCTAAGTTCAGCTAAGGCTATTGACTACATTACGGTTAACAAAAGCCCTTTTGGAGAGGACCTGTTCTCTACTGCTGGAAGAACAACTGAATCGTTTAACGTAGATAGTACCACATCGTAGTTTGCTCGCAATTGCCAAACTTAAGGGTTCTACTGCGAGACAGTATCTTGCTTTACGGCTGTTGCAGGCAATACTTGTTGATTCTTTGTACGAGCTCATTGGAAATTTGGCGAAGTTCTCACTAATATTGGTTACTGATGAGAAGCACAGTAGGCAGACAAAGGAGGTACTCAAAATCGCTTCGTTTTCACCTGGAAAAGGACAAAAGTTAGAAATTGACAGGATGCATTTCATAGCTTCAAAAGTGTTTTGATTGAAGGTTCAAGTACTTTAGAGCTGAGCATGGAGTTGAATTGTTACCTGCAACTTCGGCGAAAATATTCGGATCATCATGAGAAGCATACAAAGGCCATTCGAGAGCTGAAACTTTGTTTTACAAGGCATGCTCCAGAAGAAATAAGCACTACTCTAGTTTTCGGATTGACAGCATGTGATCGTGGCGATACTTCTCGCTTAACGTCGTCTTTTTCTTTCCCTACAGATAAGCCTAGTCTCTAGTCCATGCCTTGATTCCATGCCTCTATTTGACAATTTATGCTCAATGTTCTACATTTTAGCCAACTTTCGCAAGTTCATATCCGGCCAACAGCATATAACCCTGCATATAAAGCAAAGAAAAAACAATTACAAGTGTATAATTGGTCCATACGTCTACATGTCATCATGAACTAAAAACCAAGGCAACTCTGTTAAACTACGCCAATCCAGTCGATACACTGATGGGGTCATTGCTACTATTCTACAAACATTGGCAAGTTCACTAAGTATTCATAGCAAAATTCAATACTGATATAGAAAATTCAGAGCAATGAACCCATTAAGCTTAACGAGCTTTACAAAGAGAGAATTCTAAGATGAAGGGAATACCGCATTATTCGAAGACAAGCTTTTGTTGGAAATTGGAAGTAATAGAAATCCAGCTACACGATCCTTCCAAGCACCACAATTTAATCCTGAAAGAAAGTAGCAGCAACCATAAAGACACGTAAGGACCAAATCCAACAGGTTGGGATAGAAACGGCAAGCAAATAAAAGCGAATAAAATCATCATCAAATCAAGCACTCAAAGAGAATTTAAGTTGAATAAAAGTTCGTTCTAACATGTTTGAACAAAAAGGGAATTCAATTCATGAGCTTTCATCAAGTTCCAGACATATCAAGACGAAAACGGCACGAAATCATCACCATCAATCACAGGTTCAAAGAAAATCACTGCAATAACTTCCCCTTTCCAAAACCAAAAAACAACAATAATATCACACGTTCAATTCACAATCAAGGAATTAAAACTCACCCAGGCCTATAAAAGCAAGTTTCTCTCATTCGTATTGGGGGGCGGGGCAATAGATGAGAAAAAAAGGATTCACATACATTCACGACCGTAAACAAAATCCTGCAGAAAGTCACACACTAGAAAAATCACACACATATCAGAAACAATACGCAGCAGCTACCCGCACCAGTGACAAAACTCACAGCAAGTCACACCAGAAGAAATTTCACAAGATATCACTTCATAGTATCATCACAATATCATCAACATAGACGTGTAAAGGGATTGGTACCTGGTGCTCGCCATCATCGAACCATAGCGTCGAGTTTTTCAAAGTGAGTGTCGTCATAAAACTGATGTCGACCGCGTGAATCCTCTATACACCACCGTTCCCGACGCCATACCACCACCATTTCCTCACTTGCGGGTCACTGCTGCACCTTGTTTCCTGTTACGCATAGCAGAAATTATCAACGACATCAATGTAATATACAACGGACAACAACGATGCTCATCAATAATCAGCGGCAAAACTCACACACACACGAAAAGGAAGAAGGCGAAAAGCGAGAAGATTACGATTTGGTGAACGAAGACGAAGGCGTGACGAATCAATTCCATTCTGACAGTTACTTTGCTCAAATCGCTAGCCACCGTTGAATCTTCTATTCCCAACCGCCACCGCGCCATAAGTTGATTCCTTCGTCTTTTCTTATTGATGTTGCGCACTGATTGTTGTTGTCGTTACATTTTATCTGCAAAATTTGGGTGAAATTGTGGAAATTATAGTGATTGAGAGAGAACGTTGAACTAGCATTTTTTTCAATTGTTATTTTCTTTGAATGTGAGTTTTGTTTGGCTTCATTTCACACTGACTTGTGCTTTTAAAGGAGAAAATGGCTAGGGTAAAAACATCAATCGTGATTCCCTTTCCCTTAGAGATGGGTCGGGTTTTGACAACCCAACTAAGCAACAACCGCCCCAACCCTTCTTGGACATGTAACCAAACTGGACCTTGATCTGCACCTGGCCCGTGCTCATTTTTTTTATGTGGTTGTCCTTTATAAGTTTAGTTAAGATTTCTTTGGGTTTAATAATTAATTTAATTAGTCTTTTTTTTAATTAGTTTTAGAAAGACTTTAATTAAAATTTAGTTTTTTAGTTTAATTAAGTTAATAAGAATTTAATTTTAATCAGAATTAATTAGTTAATTATATTTATTTAGAATTTTATTTTATCTTATTTTTAATAAATTGTCAATATAGTGTATTTTTGTTAGTTAATTTTAATTTAGGACTTAACTTCTCATTTAGTTTATTTGTTAAAAAATTTGAAGAAAAATGTCAAAAAAAAAAAATATTTACTTTTCTCTCATGATATTTTGTTTATATTTTTTATATCTAAAAATCCAAAAAATGTTTAATTATCTTTTGATTAGTTAAAAAAGAAAATTCTTACTTTTATTTTGATTCTTGTTCTGACTATTCTCTCACTCATATCGTGCACTCATGATGCAACAAAGTTGTGTCGATCTTTGTTCTTCGCCTTTATATTCAAACCATTTTTTCAAAATAAACTCTCGATTCACATCTAGCTTTTTTTTTTCTTGTAAGTCGATTGCTTTTTAAGCATCGCCATCAACCTTTAGGTAATTTCCCTTAGCACATACCCTTAGCGGGCAAGAAATAGATAACATAATAAAACGAGAGGCTCCCGTAGAGTACTACGGACGTTTAGGACGCTAATACCTTCCCTAGGCGTAACCAACCCCCGAACCTTAGATCTCCCCTCTTTAGGTTTTTGACCTTGAACCTTTCCTTTGGATAAATCAAAGTCGGTGTCGAAATAAATGTGATCCTAGTTCATTAATAACTATGGTATCGAATTTTCACCGCGACATTTAGAAAATTTTCTAAGTTAAAAATAAAGTGACAAGGGTACCAACTTTGGAGGATCATAATTCCTAAACCACAAGGCCAATTTTTCTCATCCAAAGATGGATTTGTAGCCCTTATTACCCTCTACAAAAGCTTCAACTAGACCTAAGTCCAATTCATTAAGGATATTGAGTTATGGAGTGATCAAAATGGCTGAAAATTGAAAATGTCACTTTTTCCAACACTTAGTGAAATTTTCACTAAGTCCAAATTTGTCTTCACTTTTTGCCAAATGTAGGGGGATTTTTCACTTGGATTCAAAAGAGATCAAAACCAAATATGTTCAAACAGTTGTTGTATCATGTAAGGACTTTCCAAAATGGCCAAGAACATTAGCAAATTCCATTTGGACTATGATTTATGACATTGGGAAGTTGCCTTGTTGAAATCTGTCAAGGCAAGGTAGAATTTTCATTTTTGCTCGATTTGCCAAAATCAGCCAAATCCAAATGCTCCTATCCACTTGGACACATCTAAGGATTGAATCTAAAGGGGACAATCCCTGAGCCAAGCCTCCAAAGTCCTTGGAACAAGAAAAAGCATGTTGAACCTAGAATGGCCAAAATAGGGACAAGACTTCAAATTTGGATTGGGGCAATCAATGGAAGCATCAAGGTGGCATGGACTGAGCCATTCTCATCTGAAATCAGTCAAGACTTATCCAAGACCAAGGGAACCACAACCCTATGCCCTAACCTCTAGTCAATGGCTAGAGGAGACTTGGATTTCCATTGGACAACATTGGCCAAACCTCTGCTGCAGTTGCCATTCACTGTGGATCCTAAAACAAACTTGCTATACTATAAATAGAGCTCAATTGTGTTCAGTTTGAGTACACCAAAGCCATCAAACAGATGCTTTCCTCAAAACCTCTTCTTTCACCTCAAATTTGCCTTCCAAAGCAAGTAACTTTGAGTTTTTGAGCTAGAGAGCAATTCCATCACAATCAATCACACACACACCTCATATATATCATATGTAAGCTGTGCAAACTATCACAAGTGACCTGTAATCACAAAATCACAATGTCACCTCTCAAAACCTCAAAATAGGCTTGTTTTGCATTTTTCAAGCCATGTCTTGATTCAGTCACTTTCCAAACTAGATAAAACCTCAAACACACTCCAAATATCATCCTTGAACTATCCCAAATGGTTCCCCCATCTGGAACACCATTTGAGAGAGTTGATATTTTGGTCACTTTTGACCCCTTTTGCAAGAAAGAGACTGTTTGTGTTTTTGCAAGTACCAGCTGATTCCAACCATCCTAAAAGCATCCAAGGGATCATTTGAGGTGGTTCAAGGCATAAAATCATATCTGGAGCAAGAGGGTTGGTAGATTGCAGAGAAAACTCCAAAATCCCAAAGAAGGGTAAGCCTCTCAACTTGCACTCACCAAAACATGTGTGCATTTGAAGTCCACTGAGTATGCATCTATTATACATGTCATATGTGTTGTGTTTGTGCCAATTGATCATGTAATTCATGCCTGTATCAAAGTGTAGCATAGAAAATGCAATTATAGGTCATTTTCAAAACCACTATCGGGTTTTGAGGAGGGAGTGTGATCTGAAAAAACCACCACCACCATTGGATTCCTTGTAAAATTCTGGCCCAAATACATATAAATTTTGTCTCAAACCATTAAGAATTGAGAAAGTTATGACCTTCACGTTTTTGAGCCAAAACTTGCCTTGGGCAAGCCAAAACCAAGTCAAACCTTGTATATTTGTTGTTTCATTTCAAACAATGGATGTACCACCACCCACTGGTAAAGCGCGCGCCTTGTATGCTTGAGATCGTGGGTTCAAACCCCACCCATGCCATTTTGTGATTTTTCACATTTTTGCTATTTTTCCAACTATTTTCATGTTTTGTTAATTATTTGGGAAATTAATAACTCTTTCAATTTTAATTATTTTTTATTGGTTCTTTTTGAAAAAAATCACAAAAATGTTGAACTATTTTATTCCACAAAAAAATTGAGTTTATATTATTTATTTAATATAATTAGTATTTTTGTGAATAGATTTATTTTTATTTGTTTTTAAGCATTTTAAAATGAATATTCATCTTGACAAATCAAGGCCAAATGAGTTTTAATATCTCTTGTGATTTATACCTCATTTTTCAAACCTTAAACAAAAATCACAAGTGGTTTATTCAAACCTATTTGGTATTTTTCATTGATTTTCTTTAAATATTTACCTTTAAAGAATAAAATTAGGGTTTCTTTGATTTTTCACTCAAACAAATTATTGTCAAACACTTTTGGGCCTCTAATAGAGTGTAAGACCCAATCCTTTTTTGACCAAACATTTTGGGCCTCACTTATTGTATAAGTCCCGAGACCGTAAAAAATAAACGGCGCGATCGTCGCCTTTTGAAAAATAACCTTGGGCCTCTCCTTGAGCTATAAGACCCATTCAAAAATACACTTGGGCCTCTAATAGAGTGTAAGACCCAATCCCCTTTTAACCAAAACCTTTTTGTGCCTCACTTATTGTATAAGTTCCTTCGCGTTAAAAGAAAATCTTGGCGCGATCGTCATTTCAAACGAAAAGTCAACTGGGCCTACCCTCGAGTAGTAAGACCCATTTCCTTTCTTAAAACTTTTTGGGCCTCTATTAGAGTGTAAGACCCAACCCCTTTGTACAAAAAACATTTTGGGCCCCAGTCACTGGTATAAGTCCCTCAGTACAAATTAAAACAGTGCAATCACTAATAAAACCCTGGGCCTCTCCTTGAGTTGTAAGCCCCAAATCTTTCTTTTTCAAAGCACTTTCTCCTTTGATTTTGAATATACTGTTGTTTTCAATCTTTCTTTGTTGAACAACTAACCAAACAACATGGAAGCTCTACAACCGAGTAAGTGGTTATTGCTTTCATTTACCGCTTTCATATACATATAACTGTATTATGGGGCTGTTTCACTGTAAGTCTTCTTTCATAAACTCATATCAACTGTGTAATAATAGTATAGATATTTTGAGTTTCCCCGGCAACTACGTCTAGAACTAGGTGACACCGTTTCGTTTATTCGTAGAAATAGACAACTAGATCCCCAATAGGATCACCAGATACAGTCTTCTCTTCGGCTGTCCTCATTAGGAATTATCAAGAAACTCTACTCCCCAAGATGAATGTATTCTCCGTGAATGGCATCTTTAAGTTTCTTCCAAATTCTCGAACTTTCCTGACTTTGATCTATTCTCGGTGAATAGCATTGCCTTGAATTTCTCGGGGTTTGGGGACCCACGGGCTTCTTAAAAGCATCGGCCTCCTCTTGGGCATCGTACAAGGACCCACAGGCTTCCTAAAAGCAACCCCGCCTCCTCTTGGGCTTAGTACAAGGACCCTGCGGCTTCTTAGAAGTATTCACAGCCTCCTCTTAGGCTTCGTATAATGATCTCTTCCTCCGGGAATGATAGCCTCCTCTTGGGCTTAGTACAAGGACCCGTCGGCTTCTTAAAAGTTTCCAGCCTCCTCTTAGGCTTCGTACAAATTGTCCCGACGACCTCCTAGAGGTATAGGAACAGAACCTAGTCATCTTCATAGAACAGTCCTTTCATAGAGTCTACTACTGTTTCTCAAAGCATAGTACAAAAGATGAAACTCTAGGCTTGGACAGTCTCATCTCCTTGAGTCTTAAAGACATTCTCAAGTGACCCCTTCGTTAAATAGGAAGAAAACCCGTAGACTTGGACAGTCTCAATACCCTTCGGATTTCCCACTTCCTTAAAGAACAGGAATAACCCGGATCCTTGAATCAAATCCTTGAGTACAGTGTTGCTCATATAAGAACTGATTTTCTCTTTCAAAATCAGTATACTGGACCTGTCACTTAACTGAAACAGTAACCCTAGCCTCTCTCTTGGGCTTTGTACAATGATTCTCCCTAGCGGAGTCAAACAACGTTTAGCCTCTCTCTCGGGCTTTGTACGAGACACATTAAAAACTCCCTCGTTGAGTCAATCACCCCTTTCGCCTTCATCTCGGGCTTTATACGAGATACAAAAAGGTTCTTATTGAGCCAAATAAACAACAACCTCCATCTTGGGCTTCGTACGAGATACAAAAAACTCTCTTGTTGAGTCAAGCAGCCTCCACCTCGGGCTTTGTACGAGACACATATTAGCCTCCTCTTAGGCTTTGTATAAGAAAACCACTGGTTGATCCAATCAACCTTTTAGCATCAAAGTTGTGCCTCGCTCACAGTACACAAACATCAACAACTCCCTCCCTTTCATCTAATTGATGTAAGCGGCAAGCCTCTGGATCATCTACATACATGCCACTGTCCCTCTTTTAGCATGAGAAATTCCTAAGGAAAGATGGCATTGCTCTACACTGAGTTAAAGTCTTCTCCTTCAGGTTAAAACCTCCTTTAAAGGAAATTATGGCATTTCCAGATTCACAAATCCCGGTTAAAGTAATTCTCCTTTATAAACAGTTGTGACAAACAGACCTCTTTAGAGATGACAAATTCTCTCTAAAGTCAACGCCTTTTAGCTTCACATCTTGGGCTTTGAACAAGATATAAATAAACTCTTCAGCTTCATATCTTGGGCTTTGAACAAGATATAAATCACCTTTCGCTTCACGTCTTGGGCTTTGAACAAGACACCAAAAACACCCATTTCCTCCCATAGAATAGGAGGAACTACGAACGCTCTGATTTCCCTGTTTCGGTAAACGGGAATACGTAGGCATAAGATTGAAAGACAAATCTTAGCGAGCACACTAAACAAAAACCCAAAATCCCATACTCTTATGTATCTATCAAAAAGAATTAGTCCTAACATCCTAATCCTTGTTCCCCACTATAAGATCCTAGAAAGAGAGAAAATAGTATTGGCGAAAATACAAATAACCAGTACAAAGGCCCCCCCACATTGATAGCATTCGTAACCTAACAGACCGCTGTTTAAACTCAGTATGCAAAGCAGGGTTAATTGGAGACATCTATTTCCCTTCCTTCATCAGCTTCAATAGGATAAAAAATGAATAGACCTGTAGTTTAAGCTCAACCGCAGAGAGCGACCAGCGCTTAAGAACCGCGTCCAAAATCGCTCGCTACACCAGCGTCAGATGGATCTTGGATGGATCCAGGACTACCATGATAGGAATCCCTATCAGATCAACATGATTCAAATCATCGATATTCGCTTGATGAATACCATCCTGGTGGAGTTACATGCTAAACAGGTCCGGGTCGGGTTCCTGGTATCACATTTATCAAAGCTGTAAGGCGGGTTGCGAAAACGATCAAGGATGTGCGCTTGTCTAGGAAACCCTTTAGTACTTGTTGAACCACTGGTGGCTTCCCATCTATATGGATGAAGACACCCAACAAATTAGTATTACCAACGGGAACCCTACTCGGCATCAAAGTCAGGACGTTCGATCTGTGGAAACTGACCTAGTAAGGTTACATTGTATTCAAAGCGGGCGTGGCCAGGTGCCACCACACAACTATGAACGTTGTAGAGTCTGTTCAGAAAGTAACCAAGGATGTTACCTTGTGCGATTAACTCTTCAGGGTCAGGTGGATCGTAGAGAGATTCGCCCATATCCGGGTTCCGGACCAATCAACTGGGCACCAGACTACCTCACTGATCAAATTGAGGACGTTGTCGTAATATCTGATCATCAGAGGGCTAGGGATGTTTATACCATCATCCCTCTACTTGACGAATCGAGAGTTCCCAACCAGGAACAGATCGAAATTGCTTATGATGGTCGGAAAAATCAGAAGGCTCCCATAGTCATCTATCTACCGGGACCACTACCGTATGAATCAACTAAGGTTATCCCTTACAAATACAGTGCAACAACAGTCGAGAATGGAAAGGAAATTCCATTACCCTCCGTCGTGAATATTGCAGACATCAGTCTAGTAACACGGAGTGGTCGAATCTTCAACCGAGGAGTTGGAGAACTTAACAAAGAAAAGGAACCTCAGACAGAAGTTCCCAATCCACCAGTCAGCCAATCCAGTAATCCCGACCTTTCGAAAAACGATGATGAGATGCTGAAGCTCATCCAAAAGAGTGAATACAACATTGCTGATCAACTGTTACAAACTCCTTCAAAGATCTTTGTGCCGTCACTTTTACTCAGTTCAGAAGCGCACAGGGAGGCTCTACAGAAAGTCTTGGTGCTAGTCTTTATGGAACAGGATGTAACAATCATACACTTCGATAGCATTGTCTCTAACACCACTTCCTGCAATAACTTGGGATTTAGTGATGAGGAATTACCGGAAGAGGGTCGCCGTCATAACATGGCGCTCAATATCACGGTCAGCTGCCAGGGCGATGCTTTAGCCAGCGTACTGGTAGACATAGGGTCAACCCTAAATGTTATGCCGAAGTCCACTTTGATGCAATTATCCTTCAAAGGACCCCCGATGAGAACCAGTGAGGTCGTCGTCAAAGCATTTGACGGGTCCAGAAAAACGATTATCGGCAAAGTCGACCTTCCCATAACTATTGGTCCTCACACTTTCCAAGTCGCTTTCCAGGTCATGGACATCTGGGCAACGTACAGTTGTTTATTAGGAAGACCTTGGATACATCAGGCTGGGGAGGTCACCTCGACCCTCCACCAAAAGTTAAAGTTCATCCAGAACAACCAGCTCGTCACGGTCTGTGGAGAACAAGCCTTGCTCGTGAGTAACTTATCATCATCTACTGGTGTAGAACCCGAGGAGGTCATTGGAACTCAGTTCCAACCACTGTCGGTGAGCAAGGACAATCAATCCGAAGAGGGAACTTCCATTTCCTCATACAAAGATTCTATCAAAGAGGTCGAGAGTACCAATACAACAGGATAGGGACAGCTAGTCATTCCTACTGACAATAAAACAAAGAAGGGTCTTGGTTTTTCTGCAACCTGTACCCAGACAGCTACTACCAGCGATGAAAGTCTTCATCCCATTCAAGACTTCTTCCACAGTGGAGGTTTCCTTCACCCAGCGTCTCAAGAAGTACATACCATCAATGAAGATGATTCCTCCGATACAGATGAGGAATGGAAGTCCTATCTTAATAAGGACAGTTATATGTCTCAGGAAGAGGTATCTACGCCCTTTTGCTATCCCGCACAGAGTCCTGGATTTATACCCAGGTCAGATGTCGAAATGATATACAGAGATTGTGATCCGGAAGGATGTCGTGCTCCACCAAACTCGTTAGAGGAGGACACTCTGATGAAGGACAACTTTGACCACAACTATTATGGCCCGATGGATGGCCTGCCAATGTGGCAGCTGTATCCAGGAGACTTGGGGCAAGGAAATCAGCCGAACTATGAAAATCAGCTGAGCATCATTGAAAAGAATACCTGCGTCCCCACCATGTCATGGGATCAACAATCAGGTCATTCAGAAAACGTCCAGTACGACGATGAATTTGCAACGTTTTCAGGACTAGAATTCATTAACTATGCTTTTCCCGAGGTCAACATCATCGAGAAGGATGACTCATCCAGTTCCAAAGAAGTGTGGGACACCTTGGGATAACCCAGTGGAAAATACGACTATATGGTCAAGTACACCACTCTGGAAAGCTATCATATCAGGCTCGAAGACATCCAGCCAACTGGATGGGGAGATACAACTGAGAGCACAAATGCTATGCAAAATGCAACAGAGGAATCCTCCTACGACAACTCTGCCTGGGAGATAGAGTTCAATGATCCTGCTCCGCCAGAAATCAGCGTCATTTCTGAAGACAAATCAAGGAAGGTACCGGACTTTGTGATTCACCGAGGAGTTTGCCGCCAATGGGTTGCTGTCGATGTTTCGAAGATTGTTCATAAGTCAAAGTAATTGTCGTCTTTAACCTTTCACCCTGCTCAGGTGAAATGGATGTTTTGATAGGCTCGCTTTCTGTAAATTTTCCCTCTTCGCTTGGTCCAAAGCGATAGAGTTTTGTTTTATAGGGCTGTAGTTTCAAGAATCGACTTGTTCATTAATAAAATAATGTCGTTCTGTAATTTCCTCATTTTGTTGTTGTTTTCTCTTTTTGCTTTTCTCAGAAAATGGCAATCCTAAAGAACAAATCAATAATAAAAAACAAGCAGTTTTCCAAAGAAATACACTGCACACACTCTTGCATTCTCTCTATATCTTCTAAACACAAATCATCACGTCATGCAGATTGCTTGTTTTAAACCCCGTTGAAACATACGATCCGATGCCTTCTCCCAACTTTGAATTCCCGGTATTTGGGGCTGAAGAAGAAGTTAACGACGAAATTCCAGAAGAGATCTCCCGATTACTCAAACAAGAGGAAAGGTCCATCGAACCTCACAAAGAGCCGTTGGAAACAGTAAACTTAAGTTTGGAGGAGGAAAGAAAAGAAATTAGGATTGGGGCACTGCTCAGTCCGACTTCCAAAGAGAGTTTGATAAAGCTTCTCAAAGAATTCCCCGATGTATTCGCTTGGTCCTATCAGGATATGCCAGGGTTGGATACCAACATCGTGGAACATCATTTACCGTTGAGATCAGAATGTCCGCCAGTAAAACAGAGGTTGAGACGGACTCATCAGGACATGGCCATCAAAATCAAAGAGGAGGTACAGAAACAGATTGATGCTGGTTTCCTCGCCACATCAGAATATCCTCAATGGTTAGCCAACATCGTACTCGTTCCCAAAAAGGACGGAAATGTCAGAATGTGTGTGGATTACAGGGATCTAAACAAGGCTAGTCCAAAGGACGACTTTCCTTTACCATACATCGACATGCTGGTATACAGTACAACAAAGTTCAAAGTTTTCTCCTTCATGGATGGATTCTCGGGCTATAATCAAATCAAAATGGCGCCGAAAGACATGGAGAAAACTTCGTTCATTACCCCATGGGGTACCTTTTGTTACAAGGTGATGCCTTTCGGTTTGAAGAACGTCGGGGCAACCTATCAAAGGGCCATGACTACTCTTTTTCATGACATGATACACAAAGAGATAGAGGTATATGTCGATGATATGATTGCAAAATCTAAGACAGAGGAGGAGCATGTGACCCACCTGTCAAAGTTATTCGAGCGGTTGAGAAAGTACAAACTCTGCTTGAATCCCAACAAGTGCACCTTCGGTGTCCGTTCAGGAAAACTTTTAGGGTTCATCGTCAGCCAGAAAGGAATTGAGGTTGATACTGACAAGGTTAAGTCCATTCAAGAAATGCCTTCTCTAAAAACTAAAAAACAAGTCAGAGGATTCCTGGGACGTTTGAACTACATCTCCAGATTCATATTCCTCATGACCGCGACATGTGCGCCGATTTTCAAATTACTTAAAACGAATCAGGATTGCGTTTGGATAGAGGAATGTCAAACCACCTTCAACAGTATTAAGGAATACCTGTTGAACCCTCCGATTCTATCACCTCTAGTGGAAGGAAGACCACTGATTATCTACCTCACCGTCCTAAAGGACTCAATGGGATGTGTACTTGGCCAACAAGACGAAACCAAAAGGAAGGAGTCTGCCATCTACTATTTGAGCAAGAAATTCACCGACTGCAAGACTCGTTACACTATGCTTGAGAAAACTTGTTGTGCTTTGGCTTGGGCAGCCAAACGTCTGCGCCAGTACATGATTCGTCACACTACTTGGTTGGTCTCCGAGATGGATCCAATCAAGTATGTATTTGAAAAACCTGCTCTCACGGGAAGGATTGTCCATTGGGAGATGTAGTTATCAAAATATGACATAGAGTACCACGCTCAGAAAACCGTTAAAGGAAGCATTTTAGCCGATCATTTGGCTCATCAACCGATTGATGATCAGGAATCAGTCGGATTTGACTTCCCAGACGAAGATGTCATGTATCTAAAAATGAAGGACTGCGATGAACCGCTACCCAGTGAAGGGCCAGAACCAAGTTCCCAATGGGGACTTATCTTTCACGGAGCTGTCAATCATTACGGAAACGGAATTGGGGCAATCATCATAACCCCTCAGGGTATCCACATTCCTTTCACTGCCCGACTTACGTTCAATTGTACAAACAACGAGGCCGAATACGAAGCTTGTATTATGGATCTCGAAGAAGCGATCGATTTAAGGATCAAGAACTTGGACGTATATGGCGACTCAGCTCTGGTTATCAATCAAATCAAAGGATATTATAACACATACCAATCAGGACTGATTTCGTACAAAGACTACGCGAAAAGGTTGTTACCCTTCTTCAACAGAGTCGAGTTTCATCATATCCCTCGGGAAGAAAATCACATGGCTGATGCATTAGCCACTCTCTCTTCCATGATTAGTGTAGGTCAATGGAACGACCTGCCTAAGATCGACATAATACGCCTTGAACGGCCCGCTTACATCTTCACGATTGAAGCAGTCATAGACGATAAACCTTGGTATCACGATATCAAATGCTTCCTTCAGAAACAAGAGTACCCACCTGGGGCACTAAGGAAGGACAGAAAGACCCTCAGAAGATTGGCAGGCAGCTTCTTCCTGAGGGGTGATACCCTCTATAAGCAGAATTTCGACATGGTCTTGCTCCGATGTGTAGACAGACTAGAAGCAAACATGCTGATGAAAGAAATTCACGAAGGATCCTTTGGTACTCATGCTAACGGACATACAATGGCGAGAAAAATTCTAAGAGCAGGGTACTACTGGTTGACCATGGAATCTGACTGCTACAAATACATGAGGAAGTGTCACAAGTGTCAGATATACTCCGACAAAATCCATGTGCCGCCAACGCATCTCAAAGTTCCTTCTTCCCCGTGGCCTTTTTCCATTTGGGGAATCGACATAATTGGCATGATTGAGCCTAAGGCTTCGAACGGACATCGGTTCATCCTGGTAGCCATTGATTACTTCACCAAGTGGGTCGAAGCAGCGTCATACGCTAATGTAACCCGACAAGTGGTGGTCCGATTTATCAAAAACAATATCATCTGCCGTTATGGTGTTCCGAGCCAGATCATTACTGATAATGGATCTAACTTGAATAATACGATGATGAAAGAGTTGTGCATTGAGTTCAAGATCGAACACCATAACTCATCTCCCTATCGACCAAAGATGAACGGAGCAGTAGAAGCGGCTAACAAGAACATCAAGAAGATCGTTCAAAAAATGGTTGTAACCTACAAAGATTGGCATGAAATGCTACCCTTTGCTCTTCACGGTTATCACACATCTGTCCACACTTCAACAGGGGCAACCCCTTTCTCTCTAGTATATGGCATGGAGGCAGTGCTCCCCATAGAGGTAAAGATCCCATCAATCCGGGTATTGATGGAAGCTAAGCTTACAGAAGCTGAATGGTGTCAAAGTTGACACGACGAACTAAATCTGATCGAAGAGAAGTGAATCATAGCACTATGCCATGGTCAGTTGTATCAACAAAGAATGAAGAAGGCGTTTGACAAAAAAGTCCGACCTCGCGTATTCAGAAAAGGAGACCTCGTGCTAAAAAAGATACAATCATTCCTCAGTGATTCCCGGGGCAAATGGACTCTGAACTATGACGGCCCCTATGTGGTCAAGAAAGCTTTCTCAGGTGGCGCCTTGAGATTTGCAACCATGGACGGAGAGGAATTTTCCTACCCCACAAATGTCGATGTAGTCAAGAAATACTTTGCCTAAACTAAAAAAAAAACGTCTCGGTGGATTGAAAACCCGAAAAGGCGGTCCAGGAAAAAATTAGAGACAAAGTCAAAAAATCATCCCGGTGGATTGGAAATCTCCAAGTACAATCCAGGCAAAAGTTAGGGATAATGGAAAGTAACTACGTCTGATCAGTTTAAGTCCTCAGCAGCTATATCATGCATCAGAGAAACTCCAGTCAAGGTCATCTTCAACAGAAACTCAGGATGCCCCGAATTCAAAGTTGGCAGAAGGATAGTGGTCGTTATGTTTAAACGTAGCCCTTTTCCCTGTAAATTACCATTTTCTAACTTTGTAAATACTCTATGGAATCACACGTTTGGTTGATCTCCATCCTATCAATAAAAATTGAGCCATTGTGCTTTTGTTTGTAATTCTTATCTGTTTTAGCCTTACAGAACGACATTTTAACATGATCAACGATTCTTGAAACGAAACAAAAATGAATTTACTTGTTAAAACTTTTCTGCTTTTAAAATAAAGATGGCAATTTCTTTTTACTGTTGAACATCGAAAGAACATCGATCGCTTCTCCAAAGGTGTTTGAGCCTCAAAGTGCAGAATCAAAGTACTCCTTCTAAACCAGTGCACCTGAATGAAGGGTCAACTGTGTCAGAGACCATGGTTCATCTGACATCCTCGGCCGAGTTCTCATCTCCTAAGGCCGACCAGCGTCGCTCCCAACAGGGTCTGTGTCTCCTAAGCAATGTAGAATTGCTATCTTGAACTAGCGACATTTCTACATGCCTCACTGTGGCCGAGTATCCCGTCGTGTTCATCCGTTAGTTTGTATGTTGCGTCAGTTTTGTCAGCATATACATACATGCATCGTGCATTATTGATTTACATTCATATTCATATTGCATCACTATCACTCTAGTCGGTCTTGTCCCCTAGTGATAATAGTCTTCTCAATCGAGTTGTCAGTTCATTCCTCGTCAGGAAATGTTGCGTCTGAACAATCTCTCTCCTCCAGTTTATGTCTGGATTAGAGTTGGCCCTTGACCACTTTGATATCTTGAACCTCTGAAAGACCAGAGAACTTTCGACAAATGTCACTCTTCACCATTGAAGATGATATTTTTGCTTTCCCGGATTAAGGAAAATCCCCAGTGAAAGCCTCTTAAGCAGAGATTCGACAATACAACTGTTTTTCTCCAAAAAGACCCCTGATGAAAAGGTCACCGACACCTAAAAAAAAATTGGATCACATCATATGGCATTTCTCCGAGAAAATCCCGAGAAAAGTATGATGTAAGACCCCAAGCAGAAGCAGTCTGTCAAGAGACTCGTTTTCCCCGATAGAATTGACAAATGGCGTCTCCAAACAGAGAAGTTTGTACACCTCTACAACTCAGATGACTGGGTTCCCCAACAACTCTGACATCAAAATTTTTTCCATCAAATGGCATCTCCCCAGGAAAATTCGGCGAGAAGTTTGAGGAAAACCGCTACACGTAGTGTCCCTTGTCAATACAGTTTATTGACAAAAGAAACTGAGACCAGTTCCTTGGTAGGAAACCAGGATCGAGGGGAAGTTTATTTCAGAAACTGAGACCAGTTCCTTGGTAGGAAACCAGGATCGAGGGGAAGTTTATTTCAGAAACTGAGACCAGTTCCTTGGTAGGAAACCAGGATCGAGGGGAAGTTTATTTCAAAAACTGAAACTAGTTCCTTGGTAGGAAACCAGGATCGAGGGGAAGTTTATTTCAGCAACTGAAACCAGATCCTTGGTAGGAAACCCGGATCGAGGGGAAGTTTATATCAGAAAATTAAGACCAGTTCCTTGGCTGAAGACCAGGATCGAGGGGAAGTTTTTACCTTTTCTAAGCATCATTGCTTAGCAAAAGAGGATGAATGTGTAAGCTACCATTCATAACCACCATCAAAATTTCATGTATTCCGATATTTAATCCTCTTGCACCCTGAATGCCCGAATACCATCGCCACTCACACCTTCGGGTCCAAGAAGATTAAATAGGGGCATCTGTCATACCCCAAATTTTGACCACTAAGATTTCCCATCATTGTGAAAATCATCATCACAATATGGAGGAACCATCATACCTCATCAGTCTCCCGAAAGATGGGTGAGCATCCACTACAATCAAATTTAGGGTTTCCAACCCTCTCAGAGCTTTTAGACAAAGGATCAATCAAGGAATATCATGATCTTCAACTTTTCTAGCCTCTCAAATATCCACAAAGGATCAAGAGGACTCTCACTTCAAGGATTAAGCACAAGGATGCTCCCTTTTAAGTGGATAAAGCCTCGAGATCGCCAGTGTCACCAAATTAGGGTTTTGGTCAACCAGGGCCTCCAGAAGGAAATTTTCCTCTGGGCATGAGCCAATGTTTCAAGGCATAACCTATGATGCTCCAAGGGACATCATAAACCCAATCATCAAGTCAATTTAGCCTCAGGGGGTGTATTCACCAAAAATCAAGAATTAGGGTTTCTTGACCTTATTCACCCCTAAATGGACTTTTGGGACAAATCATGAGCCAATACCTCAAGACATGATTTGAGGGTCTCCAACATACCACATTGATCCATTTGTAACAATGGATTGATCCAGGAAGCTTGAGCAACAAGTCTCAATTTCATCAGAGCCACAATTAGGGTTTCGCGAGAAAAGTCAACTGTAGCTTTGACTTTTGACCAGGACATGCTTCCAAACCCTAGGACATTATTCAATATACCCTATAACACCCATGGAACATGTCCATCAAGTTTGATTTAGGTCAAGGACATGATTTCCTAAAGGATGGCACAATTTGGAATTCATCTGATAAAAAGTCAACTGTGCACAAAAGTCAAGTTTGACTTTTTGAGATTTTTCACAATTATGGTTTTTTAAACCTAAAATGATGTTAATGTATGATTTGAATCATCATTCATCAAGAAAAATCAAGAAAAGTGGGATAACTTGTAAAAGGGGTAACCATAAAAACTTAGAAAATTTTCTAAGTTATGAACAAAGTGGCAAGGGTACCAACTTTGGAGGATCATAACTCCTAAACCACAAAACCATTTTTCCCCATCCAAAGCTTGATTTGTAGATCTCATTACCCTCTACAAAATCTTAAAACTGACCTCCCTCCAAATTCCTCATGGATATTGAGTTATGGAGTGATCAAAATCACAAAAAGTGAAAATGTCACTTTTTCCAACACTTAGTGAAATTTTCACTAAGTCAGAATCTGCCTTCACTTTTTTCCAAATGTAGGGGGATTTTTCACTTGGATCCAAAAGGCATCAAGACCAAATATGATCAAACAGTTATTGTATCATATAAGGGCTTTCCAAAATGACCAAGAACATCACCAAGTTCCACTTGAGCCATGAGATATGACAATGGCAATATGCCTTGCTGAAAACTGCCAAGGCTAGGCAGAATTTTGCATTTTTGCTCGATTTGGCAAAACCATCTAATTCCAAGCCTTGTCATCATCTTGAACACATCTGAGGATCAAATATAAAGGGGACAAACACTGAGCCAAGCCTCCAAAGTCCTTGGAACAAAAAGTAGCATGCCAAACCTAGAATTGCCTAAAAGAGGGACAAGACTCCAATTTTGGATTGGAGCATTCAATGCATACACCAAGGTGGCATGAACTGACACATTTGCAACTAAATTCAGTTAAGACTTATCCAAGACCAGGGGAACCACAACCCTGTGCCCTAACCTCTAGTCAATGGCTAGAGGAGACTTGGATTCCAAAGTGCAACCATTGGCCAAACCTCTGTTGCATTTGCCATTCACTATTGATCCCAAAACAAACTTGCTCTACTATAAATAGAGCACATTTGTGCTCAGTTTGAGTACACCAAAGCCATCAAACAGATACTTTCCTAAAAATTCCTCTCTTTAGGCCAAAATACCTTCTTTAGCAAGGTAACTCTGAGTTTTTGAGTTAGAGAGAATTTCCATCACATCTCATGATCCTAACACCTCATAAACATCATATGTAGGTGATCCAAACTATCACAAGTGACCTGTAATACCAAAATCACAAAGTAACCTCTCAAAACCTCAAAATAAGCCTTTTTGTGCATTTTTCAAGCCATGTCTTGATTCAGTCACTTTCCAAACCAGATAAAACCTCAAACACACTCCAAATAACATCCTTGAACTGTCCTAAATGGTTCCCCCCATCTGGAACACCATTTGAGAGAGTTGCTATTTTGGTCATTTTAACCCATTTTGCAAGAAAGGGCCAGTTTGTGTTTTTGCAGGTTCCATCTGATTCCAACCATCCTCAAAGCTTCTAAGGGATCATTTGAGAGTGTCCAAAGCATCAAACCATTTCTGGAACAAGAGACTTGACAGATTGCACAAAAACTTCCAAAAGCTCAAAAAGAGGTAAGCATCATGACTTGAACTTTCCAAAATATGCATTGCTTTGAAGTCCACTGATCATACACACCTCATACATTTTATATATGTTGTGTTTGAACAAATTCATCATGTAATTCATGTCTGTATCAAAGTGTAGCATAGAAAATGCAATTATAGGCCTTTTTCAAAACCACTATCGGATTTTGAGGAGGGACTATGATCTGAAAAAAAATACCACCACCATTGGATTCCTTGTGAAATTCTAGGCCAGATGCATATAAATTTTGTCCCCAACCATTGAGAAATGAGAAAGTTATGGACCTTCCTGTTTCTTGGCAAAACTTGCCTTGCCTTGCCTTGGCCAGACCTAGAAAACAAGGCAAGCCTTGTATATTTGTGGTTTCACTTCAAGTAATAGATGTATCACCACCCCAGTGGTAAGGCGCGCGCCCTATAACCTTGAGGTCGTGGGTTCAAACCCCATCCATGCCATTTTGTTTTTTCTCACATTTTTTCTTTTTTTTTTCCAATATTTTCATGTTTTATTAATTAATTGGAAAATTAATAACTCTTTCAATTTTAATTATTTTTTATTGGTTCTTTTTGCAAAAAATCACAAAAATGTTGAAATATTTTATTCCACAAAAAAATTTAAGTTTATATTATTTATTTAATATAATTATTATTTTTGTGAATAAATTCCTTTTTAATGTTTTTAAACATTTTAAAAGTGAATATTTACTTTGAAAAATCAAAACCTAGTGGGTTTTAATATCCTTTGTGATTAATCCCTCATTTTTCAAACCTTAAAAAAAAATCACAAATGGTTTATTCAAACTTATTTGGTATTTTATTTGATTTTCTTTAAATATTTACTTTTAAAGAATAACAAATTAGGGTTTCTTTGATTTTCACCCTCATCAAACAATTTCAAACACTTTTGGGCCTCTAATAGAGTGTAAGACCCAATCCTTTGTAAATACAAACCTATTTTTTGGGCCTCACTTATTGTATAAGTCCCGTTGTATTTTAAAAAGTTCGACGCGATCATCATCCGTTAAAAAACGAACCTTGGGCCTCTTCTCGAGCTATAAGACCCATTCAAAATCTTTTGGGCCTCTATTAGAGTGTAAGACCCAACCCCCTTTGAAAACTAAACCATTTTGGGCCTCACTGCATTGTATAAGACCCACCGCGTTTTCAAAAATCTCGGCGCGATCGCCATTTTCAAACAAATGACCCTGGGCCTCTCCTTGAGTTGTAAGCCCCACCACTTGTACAAAAATAAATCTTTTGGGCCTCTATTAGAGTGTAAGACCCAATCCCCTTTTAACCAAAACTTTTTGGGCCTCAGACATTGTATAAGTCCCCCTGCGTTAAAAGAAAACCTCGACACGATCACCAATTCAAAAACAAATCATCTGGGCATACCCTCGTGTTATAAGCCCCATTTCTTTTCTTTAAAACTTTTTGGGCCTCTTAAGAGAGTATAAGACCCATCCCCTTGTACAAAAAACCTTTCTTGGGCCTCAGTCACTTGTGTAAGTCCCCCTGTACAAAACGACAGTGCGATTACTGATAAAACCCTGGGCCTCTCCTTGAGCTGTAAGCCCCAACATCTTTTCAAAATACTTTCTCCTTTAATTTTGAATATACTGTTGTTTTCAATCTTTCTTTGTTGAACAACTAACCAAATAGCATGAAAGCTCTACAACCGAGTAAGTGTTTATATGCTTTCTTTACCCGCTTTCATATACATATAACTGTATTGTGGGGCTGTTTCACTGTAAGTCTTCTTTCATAAACTCATATCAACTGTGTAATACTAGTATAGCTATTTAGAGTTTCCCCGGCAACTACGTCTAGCACTAAGCCCTGTTGATCACTCTTAAATAGACTAAACTAGATCCCCCATAGGATTACCAGACACAGTCTTCCCTCCTCTTGGGGTTAAACAATATGGAGATTTGAAAGGCAGATTCTTGTTTGAACCCTTTCTCAGACTGTCACCTTTAGAAATTGTTAAAGAAACTCTACTCCCCAGAGATGATCTTTTCTCCGTGAATGGCATCTCTTGAGTTTCTTCCAAATTCTCGAACTTTCCTGCCTTGATCTATTCTCTGTGAATGGCATGTCTTGAACTTCTTGGGGTTTGGGGACCCACAGGCTTCCTAAAAGCATCCTCGCCTCCTCTTGGGCGTTGTACAAGGACCCAACGGCTTCTTAGAAGTATTCACAGCCTCCTCTTAGGCTTCGTATAAGGATTCTTCCTTCGGGAAGAGAGCCTCCTCTTGGGCTTCGTTCAAATTGTCCCTCGGCTTCTTAAAAGTTTCCAGCCTCCTCTTGGGCTTTGTACAAATTGTCCCGACGACCTCCTAGAGGTATAGGAACAGAAATTAGTCATCTTCATAGAACAATCTTTCAAAGAGTCTAGATATTTCTACCGTGAACGTACTACTACTGTTTCTTTAAGCATAGTACAAAAGATAAAACTCTAGACTTGGACAGTCTAATCTCCTTGAGTCTCGAAGGCATTCTCAAGTAGGGAAAGACACCAGTAGACTCGGACAGTCTCCAATACCCTCTGGATTCCCCATTTCATTAAAGAACAGGAAATAACCCTGATCCTCTTATCAATCCCAAAACATAGCCTTACCTTTAATCAGTCTCTTTATAAGAACTGATTTTCTCTTTTAACCAACATACTGGACCTGTCACTTAACTGAAACAATAATCCTTTTAGCCTCTATCTCAGGCTTCGTACGAGACACAAAATTACTCTCTTGTTGAGTATAAAAGACTCTCTTGTTAAGTCATTCTCTCTTTTAGCCTCCATCTCGGGCTTAGTACGAGATACAAAACACTCTCTTGTTGAGTATAAAAGACTCTCTTGTTGAGTCAACCTTTAGCCTCCGTCTCGGGCTTTGTACAAGACACATCTAAAAGCACTCTCTTGTTGAGTCAACTCCTTTTAGCCTCCCTCTCGGGCTTCGTACGAGACACAAAAGCATCCTCTTGTTGGGTCAATAGCCTCCTCTTAGGCTTTGTATAAGAAAAACCCTGGTTGAGTCAATCAACCTTTTAGCATCAAAATTGTGCCTCGTTCACAGGATACAAACATCAACAACTCCTTTCATCTAATTGCTGTAAGTGGTAAGCGTCTAGATTATTTACATCCACACCACTGTCCCTCTTTTAGCATGAGAAATTCTTAAGGAAAGATAGCATTGCTCTACACTGAGTTAAAGTCTTCTCCTTCAGGTTAAAACCCCCTATAGAGGAAATTATGGCATTTCTAGGATTCACATATCCCGGTTAAAGTAATCCTCCTTTATAGTCAGTCACCCAACAGTTGTGACAAACAGACCCCCTTTAGAGATGACAAATTCTCTCTAAAGACAACACCTTTTTGGCTTCACATCTTGGGCTTTGAACAAGATATAAACCACCCTTTCAGCTTCACATCTTAGGCTTTGAACAAGACACCAAAACATGATTTCCTCCCATAGAATAGGAGGAACTATGATCGCTCTGATTTCCCTGTTTCGGTAAACGGGAATACGTAGGCATAAGATTGAAAGAAAAATCTTAGCGAGCACACTAATCCAAAGCCCCAAATCCCGTACCTTCACATATCAATCGAAAAACATCAGTCCCAGCATCCTAACAAAATTCCCCATGAACATTCCTGGTGTTTCGTTCTAAACAAAGTAAGAAGAAAGAGGCCCCATTACCATATAGCATCCGTAAGCTAACAGACCGCTGTTTAAACTCAGTATGCGAGCAGGGTTAATTGGAGACATCTATTTCCCTTCCTTAGTCAGCTCAATAGGATAAAAAATGAATCGACCTGTAGTAACCCAAAGAACGACAGTGTTTAAGAACCACGTCCAAAATCGTTCACTACACAAACTTCTTTCCCTCACACACCTCAATAAAACGGGGTAGTCGAATGTAAAAATCGGCATCTCGTAGAAACCACTTGGACCCTACTTCTCCATGGTAATGTTCCACTTCGGTTTCAGGGTATTTTTTTCTAACGACATGTTACCTTATAAATCACATGCCCTCATCTGTCCTTAACAATAAAATCCCTTATTCAATCCTTGTTCCCAATTCTCTACTTCACCAAATTCCTCCCCGAGTCTTCGGGTCCACATGTTTTATACACAATCTCTCTCTTGGTCTTGATAAACTATCAGCTCAATCACTAAAGTGTGTTTTTCTTGGTTATCATCGATCCAAAAAAGGTTATCGTTGTTATTCACATACTCTAAAACGATACCTCATATTGGCTGATGTTACCTTCTTTGAGTCTGTTCCATATTTCGAGTACAGCAAAGCAACTCCAAAACCCCTTTAGGAAAGTAATCCCACACCTCTTCTGGAAGTCCCATTAGTCATTGTCGCCCATCATTCTAGGGAACCTGGGCCACTAGGTACCTCTACGATTGACCCTCCACATATCTCCCACTTCAAACATATCAACATTGTCAACCAGCGTCTATCGTACATGTCCTTAAGGTCGTACCTGTCCCTAAGGTCATACTTATCCATGAGGTCATTGCAGACTTTCCTCCGACACTCTCGCCATCACCAGATCTGATCCTGTAACCTGATTTTGATCTTCCAATTGCCTATCAAAAAGGTATACGTTAAACACGAAATCCTTTTCCACATTATATTAATTTATGTTATCATCATCTTTCCCCTTTGCAGTATACTTGTTTGTCTTCTATTTTTGTTCCAAAAACTCCATGTGAAGGATTATCTCACCCTGAGTGGAGGCAAGAAATGATTGGTTAAATGTGTGCTCTTTAGAGCAGTGGTACCTAGGAGCTGGTTCCTCTATCCCTTGGGAAATCTTTAGTAGGTTGTCATTGGCTTTATACTGTGAAGATTAGTCCAGATGGTAAGATTGATCAATTTAAAGCTCGCTTGGTATCCAAAGGATACACTCATACTTTTGGGTTAGATTATAGTGATACCTTTTCGCCTGTAGCCAAGATGGCATCTGTTAGACTTCTTCTAACCATTGCACCCATTCGACATTGGCCTCTCCATCAACTTGACATCAAAAATACTTTTTTACATGGTGATCTTGAAGAGGAAGTATCTATGGAGCAAACACCTAGGTTTGTTGCTCAAGGGGAGTCATCAAATATGGTGTGTAGGCTACACAAGTCTCTTTATGTCTTAAGCAATTTCCGAGAGTTTGGTTTGACAAATTCAGCATTGTAGTACAATAGTTTGGTATGATCTGTAATGCAGTTGACAATTCTGTTTTTATCGTCACCCAGCCCAAAGGTGTATTTATCTTATTGTGTATGTAGATGATATTCTCATAACTGGTAGTGATTATCGGGGAATACTCCACTTAAAACAACATCTCTCGAATCCATTTCAAAAAAAAGATATTGGTAAACTCCTTTATTTCTTAAGTATTGAGGTAGTCTAATGTAAAGATGGTTTGGTGATTCTCGGCAGAAATGTGCTATGGATATTTTGAAAGAAACAAGTTTGTTGAATGCTAAGGTAGTTGATACTCCTATTGTGAAGACATAGCTTCTCAAATGTTTTGATGACAACACATTTTCTCAAGTCTAAAAATGGAATAGCAAAAAGGATTGATCAAAGGCATCAAGCTCAAAGAATGAAGTTTTAACAAATTAATCAAGTCTTGATGTTTTAATGAAGATTGGATTGCAAAGGATTAAGATTTCAACCTCACCTCCTTACAAATTTCAAAATCAATCACTCATTCTTTCTAACTTTCAAAATCATTCTAAGTGTTCATATTCAGAATTTTCTTTGAGAGAAACCTTGCATAAACTTTCAAATAAAGCATCATAGTTTCATCTCATTCATAGAACACTTGTATAATTATTGTGAGAGTTGAATGTTTCAAGGAGAAGATCAATCTTGTGATTGATAAAGACTCAAAATTTCCATCTTTTATATTAATACAAAAATTCAGATTTATTATAGAAATCCTAAGTTCCAAGAATTGTTTGGATTTAGGTGTTGACTATAAGGAGAAGGATTGTTTCTCTTATAGGGTTTGATATATTCCTTGTTGTCCAGGTTTGTTGGAAACAAGAGGTTGATCTTGAGAGGATTGTTCTCATTTCAACTAAGTTGTAAAATCCAAGAGGTTGTTTTTGGTGTGTTTGTTAGAGTCTGTATAGAAAGACTAGGATAGTATTGTCTTAGGATCTAACACTATTAAAATATCTTTCATGTTGAAAGGGGACTGGAGTACTCTCGGGCTGTGAGGGGAACCAGGATATATCTTCGTGTCATTTACATTCAGCACTTTACAGCATTTCATCACTTAGTAACTTTAGGAAAGTAAAAATCTAAACCGTCAAAAAACCAAGAAAATCTTCTAAGGCACCTAATTCACCCCCCTCTTAGGTGTATTCCTACTTCCAATTGGCATCAGAGAAGGTTATAGGTAACCTGTCCTTCAAGATCCAGTATGGCTTCCACAAGCGCAAATCCGGTTTTCAAAGATGGCGGTAGTAGCAACAAGCTCCCTCTATTTTCAGGAGAGTATTTCGACTTTTGGAAAATTTGAATGAGAGCACACTTAGAAGCACAAGGAGATGGAATATGGGAAACTATTGAAAATGGTCCTCATTAACAGATGAGAATGGTTAATGGTGTTGGCACTCCTAAGATTAAAAATTCATATGATGAAGATGATAGAAAGAAATTGCTCGATGAAAAGAAAGCCATTAACATGTTACAAAGTGCTTTAAGTATGGATGAATTTTTCCGCGTTTCACAATGTAAATCCGCGAAAAAATTTGGGACACTTTAGTGGAAACTCATGAAGGAACCGCTGAAGTTAAACGATCTAGATTGAACACATTAATTCAAGAATATGAGATGTTGAGAATGCAGCCCCAAGAATCAATCCTCGACTTGCAAAAAAGATTTGTGCATTTGACGAATCATTTGAAAGCACTCGGTAAGACTTTTACTAACGATGAATTAAATATTAAAGTTCTTAGATCTTTAAACAGGGAATGGCAACCAAAGATGACGGCGATATTAGAAAAGAAGAGTCTTTCTACCATGACATCCGCTTCCTTGTTCGAAAAACTTCAAGAGCATGAGTTAGAACTTGAAAGATTTGAGAAGCATGAAATACAAGTAAAAGATTCAAAAGACGTTGCCTTAAAGACAAAAGTAAAAAATTATGATAGCAATCAAGAGGATGAGTTCAATAGTGATGAAAATGACGATCTTATCAAGAAGTTTGAAAAGTTTCTAAGAAAAGAAAGGAAAAAGGAGATCATTAAAGGGGAAGCACCAACAAGAAAGATTAAATTCTTTGAATGTGGAGAAAGAGGACATGTTAAAAGTGAATCCCTACACTTTAAAAGAAGAATAAATTCAAGAAAAAGAATCATAAAAAGGAAAAGAAAGCATATGTACCATGGAATGACAATGAAATAAGTTCATCTTCAGATGAAGAACATGTAAATATTGCATTGATAGCAACACACCATTCCGATGAAGAAGAAGAAGAGGGTTTGATATATTCCTTGTTATCCAGGTTTGTTGGAAACAAGAGGTTGATCTTGAGAGGATTGTTCTCATTTCAACTAAGTTGTAAAATCCAAGAGGTTGTTCTTGGTGTGTTTGTTAGAGTCTGTATAGAAAGGCTAGGATAGTCTTGTATTAGGATCTAACATTATTAAAATCTCTTTCATGTTGAAAGGGGACTGGAGTACTCTCGGACTGTGAGGGGAACCAGGATATATCTCCATGTCATTTACTTTCCGCACTTTAAAGCATTTCATCACTTAGTAACTTTAGGAAAGTAAAAATATAAACCGTCGAAAAACCGAGAAAATCTTTAAGGCACCTAATTCACCCCCCTCCTCTTTAGGGGGTTCATTCACTAATAATCAGGAATTAGGGTTTCTTGACCTAATTCACCCCTGAGTTGACTTTTGGGACAAAACATGAGCCAAGACCTAAAGAGGGGATTTGAAGGTCTCAAATACATCACATTGATCCATTTGCAACAATGGATTAATCCAAGAAGCTTGAGCAATAAGTTTCAATTTCATCTGAACCACAATTAGGGTTTCGCGGGAAAAGTCAACTGTGCCTTTGACTTTTGACCAGGACATGCTCCCAAACCCTAGGACATGATTCAATACACCCTATAACACCTATGAAATCAATCCATCAAGTTTGATTTAGGTCAAGGACTTGATTTCATAGAGGATCACACAGTTTGGAATTCATCTGACAAAAAGTCAACTGTGCACAAAAGTCAACTTTGACTTTTTGAGATTTTTCACAAATATGGTTCTTTGACCCTAAAATGATGTTAATGTGTGATTTGGATCATCATTCATCAAGAAAAATCAAGAAAAGTTGGATAACTTGTAAAAGGGGTAACCATAAAAAACTTAGAAAATTTTCTAAGTTATGGAACAAAGTGGCTAGGGTACCAACTTTGGAGGATCATAACTCCTAAACCACAAGGCCATTTTTTCCCATCCAAAGCTGGATTTGTAGCTATCATTACACTCTACAAAAACTTCAACTACCACTCATTCCAATTCCCCATGGATTTCAAGTTATGGAATGATCAAAATCCAGAAAAGTGAAAATGTCACTTTTTTCCAACACTTAGTGAAATTTTCACTAAGTCAGAATCTGCCTTCACTTTTTTCCAAATGTAGGGGCATTTTTCACTTGGATCCAAAAAGTATCAAAACCAACTATGATCAAACAGTTGTTGTATCATATAAGGGCTTTCCAAAATGGCCAAGGACTCCATCAAATTCCACTTGAGCCATGAGATATGACAATGGCAACATGCCTTGCTGAAAACTGTCAAGGCAAGGCATATTTTGGAGTTTTGCTCGATTTGCCAAATTTGTGCAATTCCAAGCAACTCTATCCATCTGAACACCTCAAGGGGGGACCAAGGAGGAACCAACTCTGACCCCAAGCCTCCCAAGTCTTTGGAACCAAAAATAGCATGCCAAACCTAGAATTGCCTAAAAGAGGGACAAGACTCCAATTTTGGATTGGAGCATTCAATGCATACACCAAGGTGGCATGGACTGAGCCATTGCCAACTGAATTCAGTCAAGACTTATCCAAGACCAAGGGAACCAGCAGCCTGTGCTCTAACCTCCAGTCAATGGCTAGAGGAGACTTGGATTCTCATTGCTCAACATTGGCCAAACCTATGCAGCAGTTGCCATTCACTATTCCTTGCAAAACAAACTTGCTCTACTATAAATAGAGCTCATTTGTGATCAGTTTGAGTATACCAAAGCCATCAAACAGATGCTTTCCTCAAAATCACCTTCTTCACTCCAAAATTCCCTTCGAAAGCAAGTCACTATCGGGTTTTGAGTTTGAGAGCAATTCCAACCAAACCAATCACACAAACCTCATAAACATCATATAGAAGTGATCCAAACACTCACATAACATCTGGAACACCAAAATCACAAAATCACTAGCCAATTGCTCAAGCTTTAGACAGATTTGCAGTTGGGGTGCCATCTCAAGTTCCTGATCATTTCAATCCATTCCAAGCATCCAGACACACTCCATGGCACCTAGGGAAGCTATCCAGATCATTGGAACCTAGCTGTAATACCCCTAACCCAAAACACGATCACCAGCTGCAAGTGGTAAGCATGAGCTCTTCTAACTCTATGATCCATGCAATTTTTGCTGCACAATAATTTGGCCATATGTTCATAATCATGCATAGAGTGTTTACCCTCAATCAATTGCTTTGTATGAATCGTGTATGGAATATCTGAACCTTCATGCAGAATTTAGGGTTCTTGAGGTTTCTCTTTGATTTCTTATTCCATGCTTAAATTAAATGAAATTAAAGACCATAGACATGATCGTGAGGTGAAAACGAGCAAATTGATATGTAGATTGAATGATATAATTAAGTATTCAGTGAGATTGGATAGAAAACGCAAATCTGGGAAAAACAGAGCACGCGGGCAAGGCCAAGATGTTCTTGGCGCCCTTTTTCAAATATGTGAATTTTTGAATTTTTGTGATTTTATTTAATTGATTCAAAAATTAATTTCTCTCCGAGTTTTAATGATTTTGAGTTGATTCGTTTTTTAATAATTCACAAAAATGTTAAAAAATTTTATTTTACCAAAAAATCCCAAAAATATTATTTATTTCATATAATTGATATTTTTGCAAAGAATTAATATTTTAATTGTTTTTGACATTTAAAATATTTTTTCCTTCTTGATTTTGCAAATTTTAATGACTTCTAATAATTTTGTAGGTCAAAACTTGATTTTTGAAACATTAATCCAAGATCACAATTTGTTTTCCACATGTTAAACAATTTTGATAATTTTAATTGAATTATTTATTCAATTAAAATACATTTTGGAAACAAATTAGGGTTTTGATTAATTCAACCCTCATCAAACCTTTTAAAAACATTTTGGGCCTCAAATAGAGTGTAAGACCCAATCCTTTGTAAATACAAACCTATTTTGGGTCTCAAATGTGGTATAAGTCCCGTTGTATTTCAAAAGTTCGGCGCGATCATCGCCCGTTTAAAACAAACCATCTGGGCATCTCCTCAAGCTATAAGACCCATTTAAAATCATTTTGGGCCTCTAATAGAGTGTAAGACCCAATCCCCTTTTGAAACCAAAAACTTTTGGGCCTCCGTCGTTGTATAAGACCCACAGTGTTTTCAAAACCTCGGCGCAATCATCGCCCTTTTCAAAATAAACCCTGGGCTTCTCCTTGAGCTATAAGACCCATTCAAAATCATTTTGGGCCTCTTGAGAGAGTGTAAGACCCATCCCCTTGTACAGAAAACCTTTCTTGGGCCTCAGTTACTTGTATAAGTCCCTGTACAAAACGATAGTGCGATCACTGATAAAACCCTGGGCATCTCCTTGAACTATAAGCCGCAATTTTCCTTTCAAAAACACTTTCTCCTTTGATTTTGAATATAATATTGTTATCAAAGCTTTCTTTGTTGAACAAACTAACCAAACAGCATGGAAGCTTTACAACCGAGTAAGTGTTTACCTGCTTTCATTTACCGCTTTCATATGTATATAACTGTACTGTGGGGCTATTTCACTGTAAGTCTTCTTTCATAAACTCATATCGACTGTGTAATACTAGTATAGATATTTAGAGTTTCCCTGGCAACTACGTCTAGAACTAAGACAAAACCTCGTCTCCTTACATCCGACGTTCTCCCGAATATTT
Organism: Lathyrus tuberosus; assembly: GCA_022829125.1. NCBI lineage: Eukaryota > Viridiplantae > Streptophyta > Magnoliopsida > Fabales > Fabaceae > Lathyrus > Lathyrus tuberosus. The sequence continues at coordinate 5,369,197 of JALAZF010000381.1, forward strand.
CAACATAACCTAAACCATGAGAATTTTCTTTTACAACAATTTTAGATAACTAGATCTAAGAAATCTCCCCCTTGAACAATTCATATACAGAAGGCCAATGTTCCAAGTGAAACCCCTTCTGGAACTGTTCATCAGCCTCCTCTTGGGCTTAGTACAAGGACCCACAGGCTTCCTAAAAGCATCCCCGCCTCCTCTTGGGCATTGTACAAGGACCCGTCGACTTCTTAGAAGTTTTCACAGCCTCCTCTTAGGCTTCGTATAATGATTCTTCCTCCGAGAAGATAGCCTCCTCTTGGGCTTTGTACAATGATTCTCCCCAGCGGAGCTAACCTTTTTAACCTCCATCTCGGGCTTCGTACGAGATATAAAATCATTCTCTTGTTGAATATAAAGGGCTCTCTTGTTGAGTCAACCCCCTTTTAGCCTTCATCTCGGGCTTTGTACGAGATACAAAACACTCTCTTGTTGAGTATAAAAAGACTCTCTTAATGAGTCGATCACCTTTAGCCTCCATCTCGGGCTTCGTACGAGATACAAATCACTCTCTTGGTGAGTATAAAAGACTCTCTTGTTGAGTCAAACCCTTTTAGCCTCCGTCTTGGGCTTCGTACAAGACACATATAAAAACACTCTCTTGTTGAGTCAACCCTTTTAGCTTCTCTCTCGGGCTTCGTACGAAACACACAAAAGCATCCTCTTGTTGGGTCAATAGCCTCCTCTTAGGCTTTGTATAAAGAAATCCCCGTTTGATTCAATCAACCTTTTAGCATCAAATCATGCTTTGGTCACAACATACAAACATCAACAACTCCTTTTCCCCATCTAATTGATGTAAGCGGCAAGCCTCTAGATTATTTATATCCACACCACTGTCCCTCTTTTAGCATGAGAAATTCCTAAGGAAAGATAACATTACTCTACACTGAGTTAAAGTCTTCTCCTTCAGGTTGAAAATCCACTATAAAGGAAATTATGGCATTATTGGACTCACATATCTCATTTAAAGTAATTCTCCTTTATAATCAGTCACCCAACAGTTGTGCCAAACAGACCAAATATTACCCTTTAGAGATGACAAATTCTCTCTAAAGTCAACACCTTTTCAGCTTCATATCTTGGGCTTTGAACAATAATGTCTCTCTAGTGCTTTTCAAAACACATAGTTTATTCAAATGTCTCTCAGTCTCTTATATTTCAACAATATTAATTTGCTTTTCTATTAAAAAAATATTTATTATAATTTAAAATATAAATTTAGGTATTTTTAATTAATATTAAAATAAAATAAATCTAAAATTTAACAATAATTAAAACTAACACTAAATAAAAGACATGTATAGTTGAGAATGAATAAAAAATATTTTTAGTGGAATCCATTAAAAAATAATTTTAAAATGATAAGATATAAAATAGAGTAAAAATTTATGTCAAATGAAGATTAAAGTGATGAATTTATAAAATTAAAATCATGAAAATAAAATTAATGATAAGTTTAAAACTAAAAAGATAAAATTATAAATATAAACTTGAATGTAACATTTGAATGATCGAAGTTCGAGAGTAGAAATATTGTTTTGCTTAAAAAATTCAAAGAAAAAAAGAGTAACTGAATAGAAAATAAATTATTTAATTATTATGTTGTTCAAAATAACTTAGCTAACGACGCAATTGTGGTGCCACCTGAAAAACATAACTTATCCCTTCAATGATAAATACTTTTGAATATATGCTGAAGTAATGGCCAGCATGAATATACTGGTATGAAATATAATATTAGAAAAAAGGAAAAAGGTACGTTTACATGAATAAAAAATAATATATCTTTTATAAAATGTACCATAAAAGACATAAATTATTCAATTTACAACAAGAATTTAAAATAAAAAATAAAAAAAAAACGAATAAATAATATTATATTAATATATGAGAAAAATACAAATTTTATTTAAACACATCTCAGTCACCCTATGATGCATATGTTATGTAATGTAATGTCCACAATCCACTTTCTTGTTAAGATAAGCACCAGTTATCTTAATTAATTCTACGAAGATGAGGTAAAGTAAGATTAAAGAAACGAATGGTAGTGACAAGAGTTAAAGTATTTTCAAGTTGCATGCATGGACTCAATTTCAGTTTAAAAAACAAATGAATGTTATGCAGTCTTTAAAGTGTATCTTTTTAACCGTCCATCCACTCTAAAGTTGAGAATCGATGCCTCTCTCTCATGCTTTGCTTGCACTCCCAGTCACAACAGCACTGAGCACACCTATTTCGCCGCCCAAATTGATAAACCACTATGTCTGGTCAGGGTTGTTTGGCTTCTTTTGTCACTCTATCATGTAGCTATACAATGATAATGGCAGTTTATATAAGCATTTTCATTTCTCCAACTTTATGGTTTTGTAACTTGAGGCAGACCTTGTCAGCAATTTGCTGTGACCAATGCCTAAAGTGACCTAGTTGATTAATCATACCCTCCTCAACTATTGTGTTAGATTCATCTTAGTCATATATAACAGCACTACTATTTTTTTTTTTTTGCATGTCATGTTTCTATAGATATATGGCTTTGAGCTAGTTAAAAACATGTGTTTGACATGATCTCTATAGGATTGGATATTGAATCACGTCTTTACTAGTTTTACTATGAATATCCTAAGTTTGGATACAAAATAGAGTTTTATTATCATTCAACGGTCAATGTAAAATTTTGTTAAATCTCTAAGAAATGGATCAAATACATAATAATGTAAATGTTAAGTCATTGACTAGAAACAATGTATTGTATATATAGCTTGAGTATAATGTTAAGTGAGCAAGGGTCGTTGCTTTGCTAACTAGATGCAATGAAAAATAAACTTTGGTTCCCACCTTTCCGTGAATAGATATGGGTAAAAAAAGTTAGTCATGAGAGTCTGTTTCATTTTAGATGAACATGGAATATATTTATTCTTATAAAAAAAATTCTATGGATATAATAGACACTATGGTTAGGAATAGACAACTTAGTATTTAAACTTTGGTACATCGATGAAGTTAAGTCAAAAAATGGTATGGAAATTGTTATTGACAAGAATTGGAAGAAGAATATAGTAGATGTAAAAAAAAGTAGGTGATTAGATCATAACATTGAAATTTGTAGTAATACAAGATACATTTAAGGTTATTACTGCTTACGCACATTAGGTTGGTTTAGCAGTAAACCTTAAAGAAAATTTTGTTGGTGTCACTACAACAAATAACATTTTTTATGACGAAACTTTCACCTTGAACATGCCAAAACTGAGCGTATAAGTCTTGACAGCGACATGTTTGGTTATTTCATAAAAACAACATTTTCCATCGGTTTTATAAAAATCTGAGGTAATATAGTTATAAGTGAGTGTCAGATTTTCGTCATAAAAAATAATAAACCTATTACTTTGGTGTTTTTGAAAACCGAGGGAATATAGCTATAAGGGAACACGCTTCGAATCTCTGTAACTGCATTTAAGGATTTTTTTCAATGATTTCTCACTTGGCGCCTTCCAATCTTCCCTTTTTTTCTTAGTTAATTTTTTTTCTTCTTTTTTTTCATGTTAATTAGTAATTCTCAAAAATTTTGTTATCAATAAAAACGAATAGACAATAATATGAAAAAAATATTTCATTAACTAAAAACATGACAACAAATAGTTATTCCACATATTCAAATTTCTGACTCCACTAAACTTCAATAGTATCACTATTAAGTATATCTAACTGAGAGAAAAATTTAGAAAGAACTCTTCCATAGGTATAAGGAAAGTCATTTCTTCCCTAGAGATGATTATAATTTTCTTTAAGAAGTTAAAAATGGTAAGAGAAAGATTAACTCTGATGTTCTTAGTAAGGAAAATAACAAGAGATACTTGTCTTCCCAAGTAAGCGTTTCCAACTGTTTCTCCCTTGGATGGAGATTTGACATTAAAAGTTGATACGAAACTTTTCCAATTGGTCGTAGAGTAGCAGGACTGCTGAGATTATCGTTCTTAGTATAAATTAGGCGAACGTGATCGGAGTAGCTATTTTTGAATCTATAATGTTTAACACAACAACCTTCCTCTTCACATTTTATTGTCTGAGCAATAAGTGACTGAGTAATTGTGATAGGAAAGCAATTGACATATGACTGAATTGACTCAACATCATGACCAGATGGCCCAACAGAGACATTTAACCAGAACTCTTTAACGAGATTAATGTAGATAGGTCCATGAAGAATGTCAAAGCAACCATTCAACTTTTGTTTGCGAATAGTTTTCCTTATATCAAGACCTTTGTCTTTCAAATCATCGAAATCAACAAACTTTTCATTGATAACAAACAAAAGATTTTATGTACGGTTGTTGAAGACATTTTTGAAGAAAAGAAAAGACTTTGAAACTAGGTTTGAAGACACAAAGAGTTGAAAATGAGACGTTGAAACTAGGAATAATGTTTAAATAAAGTGAAGAATATGAAGTGAAACAATCAGAAAAGCTCAAACGCCTCCTTGAAAATTTGAAAGATACGTTATATTTTTTAATATGGATGATCATTGATATTCTAGTGATATGCTTCTAATGCGCGCCATGGTTTAATTTTTTTAGAAATAGAAACCACATATTATCTTGGTTTTTAACAAAATCGACGGGACAATCAATTTATTACCTTGGTGATTAAAAAAATCTGAAGGGAAAAATAATTCAGGTACCTTTTTTTTATTATATAATTTTTTTTGTTAACTAAATGATATTTTACCTTGGTTTTCTAAATAATTGAGGGTTAAGATAATCAGATTTAACTATAAAAGTACTCGTTAAACAGATTTTACCCTAATTCTAACTTATATGTAGCCGCTCCAAACTCGAACGCATCATTATTTTGGGACCCATCTCACAAAATAGTGTTATTGTTCTTGTTCTCTATGATGGATTGCAAGTGCAGAAAAACATTTTTTTAAATTTGGAACAGATAATTCCTTTAGAAGTTGGATGCATTCAATGGTAACTCCTAGAAATTGGATGCGTGCAATATTTGGAACACATAACTTCTTACACCAAAATTCTTCTTTTGTTGTATTATTGTTTTTCAATATTTTGTGTAAACAATGTAATTTTTTTTATAAAAAAATCATGTTCACCTCAGTTTTTAACAAAACCAATGGGATAACTTAGCGTGATAATTTTAAATATTGATCAATGTCCTTAAACAAATCTTTGTCGTCCATTTCATGATTATCAACGCTCAAGACAGTACCATTAGTGATCCGCGTGAAACCTAAAAAAATTTCATTATAAAGATCTTCTGATATCTATAATTGATAAATAAATGTTATGAAGCACTTGAAACTATCTACATCCTCCACTTTAACTTTTGTCATTAGGATTTATGTATGATGGATTGCAAGTGCAGAAAATTATTTGGGTTTAAAGTTTGTTTTTTTAAATATTCATTTGAGCAGAAAATTATATATTTTTCTAACCTTTTTTTATAACCCTTTTTTAGTTTTATATCATAAACAAATACTTGTAAGGTGAAACATTTGATCTTGCCCAAATATCAAGGAGTCGAAGATCCAACATATGATATTCAGAGATAAATTAACTTTAATTTAAATATTTTGTGTAAACAATGTAATATTCTAGGTACACATAATAGTTTGTAAACAAATTATTTTATTTATTTTCTATGTAAATAATGTAACGAATTTTAATTAAAACACAATCTATCTTACCCCTCGGTTTTATCGTAAACTGAGATGTATGAGGCGATAGTTTTGTAAATTAAAAATGATAATGTTGGGGGTTCGAACCCATGTGTAAATTAATATACCCCTCGGTATTTAAAAAATGAGGTGATAAGCCGTTACTTTTAATGACGCCCTTCGTGACCTTGCTACTGCATCTGAGGTAAAATGCATTTCGCATCCGACGTTAAAAGCATTTTTTGTAGTAGTGTGATGTCAATAGTTTTGGTACATATATCGAATTATTTATTAATAATAAAATGAATTTATTTGTTATGTTTGTTTTTCCAAAATAATAGAATAGCTAGTCCATTTAATGAAACATTAAGTGTGACTTAATTATGAGATCCTATTGAACATACGAACAATATTTTTAAAGTATCCATAGTCAAGCTTTATTGTGAAATGTGATAACAGTAAAATATTAAGACTATTATGTGGATAGGATGATGATCACATCTCATGGATCATGGATAAAAATTTATCAAGTCTTCACATAGGAATTTATGTTAGGAGTAATATTTATTTTAGATTGACCTACCATGAGAATACTACTTAGAATGTTATGTAAGTGTCATAAATTATTCTTAAGGTGATAGTGGTGTATACCACCAACTAACCTGAAACCACTATGGGCCCTAGATGTGGAGTCGGGTACTTTATTTCCAATCAAATGTTCTCTATAACACGATGACCATAAAGATGGTTGATAGAAGTTCCATAAATCATGTTAAGGTACATGAGTGACCTAGATGGAATTTGTCCATCCTACATAACATGATATATGTATAATGTCCCAATATTAAAATGGACAAGGGTGACACGGTCAATGCCTTGTGTTCAATATATACATCACGAAAAAATGGTATTTGTACACACAAACAATATCACGAAAAGTTTTTGTCAGATCACATGACAATTTCATGACTTGGGTAGCAATGATGTGTTATTATATACCTCTCACTATTTATTAAATTAAATGTGTGATTTTGTAGAATTCACAACGTCACAAGAACTTCCATGGTCACACACATAAGGACAGATTAATAAAAGATAGAATTGTAAGAACAAGAGTTGTCTCTGCAAGTCATCTCTATATTTTGATGATAACAATGAGTATTTGTGAAAGAACTATTTAATGTTCTAATGTGTGTTGTGTGCAGATCATAATCATAGAAGATATCAGATCCAACAAATACCAGCAAGATGTGCGTAAATGATCATATGCGAGTTACTGTGTGTAACACAAGTCGCAAGAAGCAAGTATGCTTCTGTATCTGATCATAATCAAATAGATCCAAGGATGACGATATTGCTGTTACAATGCTCTTGTGGATGCTACTCTGAAAGTGGTTATAATTCTGAAGATAGCGAAGCTTCTGAAGAAATAATCTTGTGGAGAACCGAAGTGCTGAAGATTCTCATGACTTAAAGTTCTGAAGGCTGAAGGCTCTGAAGACCAAGTGCAGAAAGACTCTGAAGACTGAAGTATTCTGAAGATTATGGTTCTAAAGGTCAAGTGCTGAAGACTCTGAAGACAGTGTTCTGAGTGAACAGGGTTCTAAAGATTCTGAAGACTTGAAGCAGTGAAGATAACGAGTTTCATGACAAGTGCTGAAGCTTTGAAGACAGATTCCTAATGGACAAGTTATGAAGACAGAAGACTTGAAGTTTCTGAAGACCCAGTTATAAAGTCTCTACTCATGCTTCAATTAATTACCATCAGAAGCCTCTGAAGATTTGAAGACAAATGTTATCGTTAGCAATGACTGTACACCGTGCTAAAAAGATATATCCCATCACTTCATCTACAGTAAAAAGAAGATATGGAAGTACAACTTTCATCATTGCATAACGACTCTTTTCAAACAGTCAACAGATCTTCAACGACTATAATTTACTTGGCTATTTAAAGGAAAGGAGAATGCGCTTCTAAAGGTGTCGATGTGATGATAGTCGCAATGATCAGTTATCGTTGTTACACTAAAACATTCAAAGCTATCACCATTAACACACGACTATTGTTGTTGAAGCTCAAAGATCATCATTCAACACAACAACAATCAATTAGAACAGAAGCTGTTGATGAACAAGACAACATTGCAAATCAGTCAAGTCATCAACCAACTTCATCATTTGAGCGATATTGAAGATAAGAAGCAAGGAGTTGTTGCTTGAAGCTTGCTCAACAAAGAAGATGAAGAAGATCTACAAGATGTCATCAAACTGTCAAATCAACATACATCTTTGTAGAATAAAAAGATAGCAAGGAGCTGTTGCTCATATCTTGCTAGAACACCGAGTGTTCGTTTTTACTTAAACTTGGGAGTTATCTGCTTATTAAGAAGCATTATTGTAATCTCTAAAACAACTAATTCTACGTGAATTAGGATTCCTCAAGTGATCAGTGTGATCGGAGACTTGAGAAGACAATGGCTTGGTGTCGTTGTGGAAATCCAGAAATATGGTCAATGATAGTCATATCTCAAAGAGGATCAAGTGTGAATCAGACTCTTGTGAGATCACTGATGGAACTCATTAAAAATCCTGGAAGAATGGTTAGTAAACGTTATATTCGTTAAGTTGAATCCCTGAACGTTTAGCTGTGAAATCCTGATAGTAGATCTTGCGAGATTGGAACCTATTAGGTCAATGTTCGTTATATTCATTAAGTTGAATCCTTGAACAGTTCATTGTGGGTTAGTCACAGCTGCGGTTGTGCTGGTTGTTAGTCACCGACTGTTGCCCATGCATCTGTAATCGGGTTTGATTATAGTGGATTAAGTCCTTGTGTTCAAGGCAAAATCACATTGGAAGAGTGGATTGGACTAGATTGGGAATGGCTCAAGTGAACCAGGATATATCGTGTGTTCTTTACTCTTGCTTATGCTTTGAATTATTGTTTATGTTTCTGTATCTGTTATCAGAACCTTGCAACCTATCTCTGATAAGCTTCTGCATTGCAAATCTAATTCAAGCATCACTTATTCAGATTCTCCCCATCGCTTATGCTTCATGCATAACACAATTTGAATGTCGCATCGCAAAGTCAGAGTCTCTCATCGCAACTATGATTTTCTGTAAGCACGAGAACGATAAGTTTTCAAAAAGCTGTTAAATAGTTAAAACACAATTCAAACCCCCCCTTTCTTGTGTCTTTGTCACACCTTCAATTGGTATCAGAGCTCTGGTTCTGCTATTGATGAATATCAAACACTTAACAGTGTCAGAAAAAGATCCAGATATGGTGTGTAGAAATACTCTAGGTAAGATTTCAATCCACTTACAATTTCAGTACCAGTTCAGAAGATGACTGTGTACTAAATTGTAATCAAACAGATTACCAGAGCAAGTCATTGATTCTTGAAGCTTTGTTATTGTTAACAACGGAATCTTCCTCTCTAATACTTAAAGAGAAGATTTAAGAATTAGCTGACAAGATAGACTCATCAGATATGTAGTAGTATCTGTTGAATGCTTATCTTAGAAGATACGTTTGGATAAACAACGTACTTGCTCAAGATTGAATCATCAGAAAACAAGAAATCTTGTTTGCTGAAGTTTATTTCCTTATGAGTTTCAGAGATGTTTTCAAGAAATGGATTAGTCCACCCTTGACTTTCTCATTTAGAGCTCATTAAGAAATTCTTCATGTAAAGAAGAAAGATTGTTGTTCTATGATTTTGAACTTCAGAATGAAGTCTGCAGAAGAAACCTTGCAGAAAACTAAAGAAACTTCAGAAAGAGGAAATCTAGAGATTCATCAGGAATCTGATTAAGAACAAATTCTGAGTCTTGGTAGACATAACATTAACGATTAAGTTCTGTTAACTTAAGATTCTATCTCAGTGGAACCAATTGTAATTGGTTAGAACGTTATCTGATATTTCTCTCAAAAGCTCATGTTGCATAAATTCTGTAATCAGAAGATGCTCGACAAGATGCAACTTCAGATGTCATCTACTCCAAGCCACAAAGGATCTCAGTCACTAATGTTGTTCAGAATGAAGAAATCAGCTGACACTCTTTTCAAAGCAGATATGCTGTAAATCCTTTGATGGACTAAATCTAAGCAAGTTATATCAGTATTGCAAGAACAAGATTGTCATACAAACCATGTCATGTGTTACACATGTGTTTGATGATACTCGTTTCTGAACAAGCTCTGCATCTGTTCAAAGAAACAGAGTCAGAAGATGTAATAAAATGAAAGCTTCATGAAAGATAGACGTTCTGATAATAAAGATTAGAACCTCTGAAGGTTGCTCTCAGAAGTCAGATGAATGTTTCTAAACGAAAAAGGGAAAAGATCATCTGAAGAGAAGATTGAGCCTAGTTCTCAGACTAGAGATCCGAGTTCAGAGACATCACTATGCCACAGAAGGGAAAAAACAACGCTTTTTTGGCTTTTAACAGCGCTTAAAAGCGCTGCCTAAGGTGGCGCTGCTATAGGTAAAGACAACGCTTTTGTTTTATGCAAAAGCGCTGCCTTATGTAGGCCTTTAGCAGCGCTTTTTCTGGAAAAGCGCTTTCTAATGTAGGCCTTTAGCAACGCTTTTTCTGGAAAAACACTTTCTAAAGTGGGCCTTTAGCAGCACTTTTTCTGGCCTTTTATGCCTTCTAAAGTGGGGCTTCTTGTGTACGTCTGAGTGATTGAGCTAATATAAAGTCTCAGAAAACAAAAAGGCAAAAAAATAACGCTTGGTACATAAAAGGGTAATTCCTTGCAGGAGGAAAAACGACATATTATATAAAATGCCTCAGATGAGCCAAAACATTGTACAATACAATTAAAAGGAGACAATAAAAAACAATAAAATAACAACCATAAAACAACCATATAACGGGACAATCAAAACAACGGGACAACCATATACAGCTTTCCCTCTAGAAGCTAATCGCTCTCTCTCCAGCCTATTGAATGAAGAAAATTGAACCAGTCTTCATCTTAGTCCTCATCAACATCTGCACCAAAATCACGTTTCGGAGCGCGGTCTTTTGTGAGGGATTTCATCTTTGTCACAGATTTCTTCCCGGAGAAGGTTGCTCCGATTGATGATGCAGCAGATATTGCAACATTTGGACCGTCCTTCTTCATTTTCTCGGTCACCTTATTGGCCGCGGAGTTTTTTGAGGACGTGCTCATGTTAAAGTATTGCGCAGGTCGTTGAAACTTCCTATGTCATTGAAACTTGTTTTGTTAAAACTAATCTACAACAAAAATTTCAAAATCAAAACTAATCTACAACAACAATTTCAAAATCAAATTCAAACAACATTCAAACTAACCTGTTTTTGCACGCCTTTTTTAGAGGAAAGGGGGGGTCAGTCAAACTACTTCAAACTAACACATTCAAACTAAAAACAAAACAAAAACAAAACAAGATGCTAAAGAAAAAACCCTCAAGAGAAGATGATGAACAGTGCCGGTTGGAGAAGATGAAGATATAAACAGATGAACAGTTCCGGTCAGAGAAGACGGACAGAGGAATGCCGGTCGGAGAAAACGAACAGTGCGGAGGGAGAAGTCACGAGAGAGGGGGAGAAACGGCGGAGGAAGAAGTCGCGAGAGAAAGAGAGAAAGAAAAGAAATGATTAGGGCTTCTGAAACAATGAAAAGTTTTTTAATATATATTTATGAAATAATAACATAAGACAACGCTTTTGGAAAGCGCTTTCTTATGTATTAGCTTTAGCAGCGCTTTTTCTATAAAAGCGCTTTCTTTTTAATTGCCTATAGCAGCGCTTGCAGAAAGCGCTTTCAAATGTGTGACCTACGTAAGGCCTTTAGCAGCGATTTTTAAAAGCTCTTTCTAAAGTGTGCCTTTAGCAGCGCTTTCCTGAAAGCGCTTTCTAAGGTGTCACATTTGTATGGCTTTTAACAGCGCTTTTAGGAAGCGCTATTTAAAGTAGGCCTTTAGGCAGTGCTTTTTTTCAGCGTGTTTTTTTTAAAACATATAGCAGCGCTTTTGATCAAAAGCGCTGTCTATGTTGTGCTGCCAAAAATAAATTTTGGCGTAGTGCATCGATATTCAACGACAGATTGCAATGTCAGATCACTCTGAAGGAAGCAAAGGCGCAGAGTCAGAATGGAAAACACTCAGATATAGAATCGCTGTAAAAAAGAATTCAAAATCTCTAAGGTACGTTTTTCCTCATTCATGATCATCCTTATTCTCTAAATTTAAAACAGTAGCAATATTTTGAATCTCGTCATAACCACTGACACATTAGGTTTCGTAAGATTTATTGAAAATATAATAAGATTCTCACGCATTCATGATTCGATGAATATTGAGAGTAAAATAAGCAGTTATGATTACCTTGTTCCAGCCACTCCCCTACGACTCATAAGTGTACATCTATTCATATTCTTATTTATAATCTGCTCTGACAACCTCTATATAGAGTCTATAACATGTATTGTCAAAGCTGGCCTCCATAGCTACTCATAGCTATTCTCGAAAATAATGAACCCTGTCTGTTCCAGTTCATTAAATAGTTATTGAACTTAAGTCCTTCCCATATCATTTCCTCTATTCTAAGAAGAATCACTTTTTAACTATCTCATAGTTTAATTTATTTCTCTCTCAAACAAAATCACTCATGTTCAAAATGACTTCCCACAACATCAGAGGTGAAATTTCTGATCTTGAACTTCTGAAGGAATACACTCTGAATTTAAACCTTCTGCCTCAACTCAACAAAACAAGTATTCTCTTTGGAATTGAATTTCAGAACTGGGAAAATTACTTCAACATGCTTGTTGGACCTGTCTTTCCTACGCTTGTAACTGAGTTCTGGGCAAATGCTCGAGTACTAGAGTATGACTATGGCAAGAATTCTATTTTTTCTGTGGTTGCTGGTTATCCAGTCTTGATGAACCCTACCATCATTGCTAAAGCCATAAGGTATGTTGAAGATGGTGTGACTGTGGAAAGAAACATTAACAATCATAGCTTCGACAGGTATCTACATGTCATTTTAGAGACTGAAGGTCGTCTCACTCAACCATGTACCCTCACTCCCATTGCTAAAGATTGGTACAAGCTAATGGCAACTAACTTAAGACCAAGAGAAAGAGGAGCAGGATGGTTATCTGACAAAGAGAGACTATTTATTTTCTTCTTAGTTTCTAGGATCAAAATAAACCTACCCCAATCCATGTATAATCATCTGAAGAAAGAAATTAATCTATCTAGGGAAGACACAGTCTATCAAGTTCCCTACTGTAGAGTTGTCTCTCACATTGTTGATCTTCAAGGTGTAGTTAGTCACTACAGAAGAAATGGAACGTCTGAAAAGATCTTTCCTGAGTTCAGTCAACCCATGACTTTCTTAGAATAAGTTGAGAAGTCAGATTTCTTAAAGTTCTTTTTGTGTCTGTTTTCTTTAATTATGATGTGTATCTCATTAATTAATTAATGAAACATCATTGTCTATGAACTGCTTATTATTAAGAATGCTCAATCTAAGGCTCATCTGAATCGATATGCATTGATTGACTTAGAATTTATATATATTCATTAAAGTTAATAATATTTATTCATTGCATTAGTAATAATGAATATGCAAGTTTCCTTTAAAACAAAGCATAACTCTCTGTGTCGTTACTGAGTAATAATTACCTTCTAATAATTCACAATTGGTTGATATTCCCTCATAGAAGAGTTTAATCGTGCCTTTTCAGTTACCCATGTCTCTTAATGTCTCTAGGTACTCATTACTTCCTAGGAAATATCAATCGTCGTTCTCATCAATTCCTCGAACCCATATTGGCCTTAGTCTATAAATTGGATCACCCTTCATTCACATTTTAACACTCCACACTCTCTTTTCCTCTAAAAAATCTTAAGCAAGCTCTGTTAGAAAGAACTACCTTCTCTATCATCCACAATGGCCTCCTTCTGTCAAAGCACATGTCCCTTCACTGCCAAGACACCAGCTAAGAAACTCATTGTCAAAAGTGAGACAATGGTGAACTTCAAAAGTTTAAAAGAAAATGGATGCGAAGTTACTCACTCGATGGAAGCTCAAGGGTGGAGTAACTACTTCAAAAGGTTGGAAGGACCAACCTATGCTTGTCTGGTCAAGGACTTCTGGATTCATGCTGCAACTGGCGCTAATACCATTATGTCTTCTGTCTTTGGAAGAAGGATAGTAATATCTGAAAAGACCAGCTCAGATTTACTGATGTTTGATAACACAGGAGTAAGAATCACTAAGACAGAACTTAGTAAGCAAAGAAATGAAAAAAATATGGCTTCCATATTCAAAGAAGGAACGGTAATTGATACTGAGAATCCAATCCTGTCCCGTCTCAAAGATCCTCTACAAGTATGGCTCAAAATCCTGCAAAGTTTTCATCACTTTCCTTCAGATAAATTAAATGAGATTCAGAAGTATGTTCTATACTTTCTACTCAAAGGGATAAAGATTCATCTTCCGGCGATTTTGTTCAAGCTTCTGAAAGAATCCATCAAGGACTCCAGAATAGGCTCAAGCACAGAAATAAGGCATGTTTTGTATGAGAGACTCATTTCTGACATTCTGGTAGAGTCAGGAATAGTTGAAGACATAATTATTAACGAAGTAGAGTCAAGCAAACTTCTAAAGAGTGGAGGAAAAGTTCTCAGATACAAGGATCTAGAGAAGAAGAAAGAAGCTGCTGATCTTGATGGTATGTCACTAAGGGAAGTGACTATGGCTATGAGAGTTCCTGTCGAAGGGTTTCCTAACTTCAACAGACCACATGATCAAGGAGAAGTGATAGATTATCTGAGAAAATTTGAAAATGAAACCTTAGATGTATGGTTTGACTTGGAGGATATTAGAGATCAGCTTCAAGAGATCTTGAAAAAGATAAATAAGGAAAAGAAGAAAAGATGTGCTGATGGCGAAGGATCATCTACAAAAAGGTCAAAAACTGTTAATAAAGTATTGAAAATTTTCAAGGATAATGCTATTACCAGAATCCAGAACTTACTAGACATATCCAGCTCTAGTATGGATCCCACTGCTCTGGGAAATGTCTGGACGGAATTTCATGGATGGATTTCTGAAGAAATTGTGAAGAACAAGCAACTAACAATCAAATTAGTTGAAGAAAAACAAGCAACTGCATTAAGAAAAGTTGAGTCTAGTGATTCGTCTTCCACCTCCTTCCATTCCTTAGGCACTTTCTTAGTTAATCCCTTGTTTTGAATGTTTAAGATTGAAAATGTTCTATCTTTTATTATGAATGAATTATGCCTTGAATGTCTTATTACATTAGAGATTCATTATCATATTAATCATATGCATCTCGATTTAAAATGCCTAACATGGTCTAACCTTTTGATGATGTCAAAAAGGGGGAGAAAAAGAAATAATTTTGATAGAATGCAAAACTCAAACTAGTAAATTAATGCGTTTACCACTAACGATTGTTTGATGTTTTACCGAGGAACTCTGAACAAGTTCACTAGGCATTCTTAGAACAGGTTAAACTGAAAGAAATCTGTTAAAAGTTCTTATGGAATGTTTATTCATATTATCGAAGTTGTACACTTCTTGAACATATGTTTAGAATCTGATTGACTCAGTACTGTTCAGAAGTTGAGAAATTTCTGAAAGTCAAAGTTATCGTGATTCTTGTTTCACTTTATTCAGAAGCTGTAAGCTGTCTAAGAATATGATATTCAGAACATAAGAATCAGAAGAAGAAAACTTCCTGAAAGCAGTCAAGACAAAGTCTACAATCCAAGATGCTTTTCAGAAGAACTGAGCAAATCAGAAGTCGAAGACTGTCTGAAGATACGGATAAAAGATCCAAGAAGAAGAAGATTTGATAAACCAAGATTTCAACTCAGAAGAAAATTATTTGGCATCAGACTAAATCTACAATTGATATCAACCTCAGCAGACTAAGAATCAAAAGTACGTTGGTATCAGATTCAGAATTAAGCTTCGATTGATCACAAAAATATTTTTCAATCAGATCAAGAATCAAGCTTTGATGAACCAATGAGTTGTGACAAGTAACAAGGTTCTGAGATGAAGGCCTGTGTTCAAGTCAAACTCTGAAATGTCAAGATTTTAAAAGATGATCAGAATCAGTATGACCAAATTAAGAATCTGAAGATCATCGAATCTGAAACTCAGGGGGAGTTTATTACGTCAAAATACAAGTTCAATTCTGATAAATAGCGTGGCTAAGTTATTAGAAGAGAATTGTCAATGATTGTCATATCTCAAAGAGGATCAAGTGTGAATCAGACTTTTGTGAGATCACTGATGGAACTCATTGAAAATCTAGGAAGAATGGTCAGTAAACTTTATATTCATTAAGTCAAATCCCTAAACATTTAGCTGTGAAATCCTGATAGTAGATATTGCAAGATTGGAACCTATTAGTTCAATGTTCGTTATATTCATTAAGTTGAATCCCTGAACGGTTCATTGTGGGTTAGTCACAACTGCGGTTGTGCAGGTTGTTAGTCACCGGCTGTTGCCCGTGCATCTGTTATCGGGTTTGGTTATAATGGATTAAGTCCTTGTGTTCAAGGCGAAATCACCTTGGAAGGGTGGACTGGACTAGCTTGGGAATGGCTCAAGTGAACCAGGATATATCGTGTGTTCTTTACTCTTGCTTATGCTTTGAATTATTGTTTATGTTTCTGTATCTATTATCAGAACCTTGCAACCTATCTCTGATAAGCTTCCGCATTGCAAATATGATTCAAGCATCACTTATTCAGATTCTCTCTGTCGCTTATGCTTCATGCATAGCACAATCTGAATGTCGCATCGCAAAGTTAGAGTCTCTCATCGCAACTCTGATTTTCTGTAAGCAGGAGAACGAAAAGTTTTCAAAAACCTGTTAAATAGTTAAAACACAATTCAAACCCCCCCTTTCTTGTGTCTTTCTCACACCTTCAAGAATGAATAAGTGAAATAAGGAACATTGTAATGTACAATGTATTTAAGAGAATTATGGAACACCATAAGGTATGATGCACGTAAGTGAGTTGTAGAACACTGTAAGGTACGTTGGACTTCGGTAGATGATGCGGGTCAAGGACACTAACGTGACCGTCGAGCTTAGACTGCAAGTATAGAGCTGTTCACGTAGTTTTAATTAAGGTTGTTGAACCAACAGGGAAGGGATAATCAAACTAATGCGATCTAAGTTGTAGTGTAAAGCTAAGGCTAAGAGTTTACATAATTTGGACAAAAAGGGAAATAATACTAATTCTCTAGGTTTTAGGAAATAATACTAAAATCGAGTTCGGAATATGTATTCCACGTGCCTAAAGGACTTGTAGAAGTCGGGCGCTAATTACGACTGCACTTCGTTCCGTAGGAAATACTTACTTAAAGACATTGCCTCACACTCCCGCGCTATTGACAAAAGCCACGCTTAACAACCACAACATTTTGCTCTCGCTCGCCTGTTTTAATTGAAAAGTGTATTTTGGTAGTTAGTGAGATTCTAAACGATGCCTAAAGCGCTCTCGTTGTTTTTAGTATCGATGCCTAGTTTCTACTATCCGTTCTTTCCTCACACTCTAGGGCTATTGGTCCGAACTTAGTTTATCCCTCACTTTCGTGTCACAATAATAGATCAATAAAATATAGAAATATAAACCAAAAATAGCATGCAATCACATAAAGTCGCGCCTATATTTTCTACGGAGTCCCGTCGGTAACGACGGTCCTCATATGCCAAACTCAATAGAATTTAGAAAAACATTTCGACGTTTATAACATACATGATCATGGTAAAACACATAGCATAATCAAAATAGAAAGTAAATTGCAAAATGGAAGTACTAAAAACCTGTAAAGAAAATACTGAATTAAATTGAGACGAAAGTGCCAGAGCCTTGTTCGAAATCACAATTACAGCAGCAAATAATACAAAGAAATCTGCGACAATTCCTCGATGTGAGTAATTGTCGCTTTGAAAGTAATTTATGCCTAAACGGAATTCGAAAGAGCTTCCGCATCTAAAATCGGATGTCCAAAACACAAGTGGAAGGTCCTATATATAGAGAAAAATTCCCAGGATAACTGTTGAAACGTGCATGGAAGAGTGGAGGGAAAATGGCCCATCAAAACTGCCTATGACAGTTGCAGTTTTGAAATTCTGTAATTGCTCAGCCATGGCGTTTACCACCAGGCCATGGCGTTCTCCATGGACCTGGCCATTTTAATTGATGTGGCATCCTTCTCATGGCGAACGCCATATCAGCAGAAACCAGAATTCTGCACTTCTTTGCTGAATTTCCTTCTTTCTTTGCTCTTTTCCGATCTTGTGTCCGATTTCTCCACAGACGAAGCTATCAACTGCAAAACACGATTAAATGCTAATAAAACTCAAATAAAATGGACTAAACAAATGCGTAATGAGCCATAAAATATGATTCGATCTCTCGTTATCAAACTCCCCCACACTAAGACTTTTGCTTGTCGTCAAGCAAACTCCCGACATAATTAAAAATAGTAAGTGCAGCATCCGAAATCAAAGTACGAAACCACAATAAAACAAAGTACAACTAATAGGCTATTGTTAGAAGATAGGTACTAGACTTCGACAAATGAGGATACCGAGATGTCACACATCCGCACATGCAGACCAAGACTCCCCCCTTCACAATACTAATCCAAAGCGTACCATTATAACTCGACCTATATTCCTTGTCTCTTTTTCCCTCTATTTCATTCTCGCACGATCACATTAAGCTCGTTATCCCCACACTTGCATGGTTAGTGAACCTGTTAGTGTTTATGATCTCGATTTTTCAACTTTTTGCATAATGACTTCTTTTCTTTTGCTTTTCTTTTCGAATTTCCAGAATCTGATCCGTTGGGCTAAATGGTTGGGTGAAGGCCACCTAACTTAGAAGGAATTGAATCCTTTCATTCGCATTCTACAATAAAGCTCAAATGAAATTATTATCAATTTTTTTTCGAGATCACCACATATTTGCATCGGTTCATTACTTAGCATGTGTTTCTGGGATGGTGCTGACCGCTAACATAAACTACTCAAGAGACTACTAAGGAAACTCGGAAATCAAGGTCTCGGCATAATGGTTATTTAGATTGGTACCGCATACTTAGGGAGTCTAGGGTGCTAAAACGGTACCGACAATGTCAATACTTTCCCAAGTATAAGTAACAAAGCCTAAAGGGGAAAATATGTCATGCAATAGATTCGGATAAAAAAAAATTTCTGTCGGGGCTGCTTGTTATCAATCTTAGGGGAATTTTTTCTAACGAAAGGAAAAGGTAAAGCATAATAAGACTCGATTACGCATACACGAATCAACATAAGAGAAACTAACTAAAAAGCATAGAAATAACATGAAAATAACAAAAAAAAAACAACAAAGCAAGTAAAAATCCTCCCCCACACTTGAACTAAACATTGTCCCCAATGTTTTCGTACAAGGTGAAAAAAGGAGTTGAAAAACCTAGAATGATCAATGAGGACGGCCTCGGCCGTGATGTCGTCCAATCCCTCTGGTAGCAAATGGGTTAGGAACGTGCTGAACATACTCCCTCAAAGAGGTAACATGTATCCTGATGCTCTTCATATGGTTAGTCAGATCTGCCATGTCATGGTCAATGCGCTCTGGAAAATCAACCTACTGTTGGTTGGCAAGATCTACAGCAACTCGGATATCCTCCTGCTGACGCTGTAAGTTCTGGAGCAGCAAGTCATGCTCCACCTCTCTGTCATTCTGATATCACAATTCAGACAAAATATCATCCAAATTGGATCGGATAGTGACATAGTCGTACTCCTCTCGAGGCTGGTGTGTACCTGAAAATTGATCAGAAATGTAGGGTGCGGTGTGTGCTCTGTGACTCGGACCTGGAATGTCAGAATTGCCATGAGGGCCAGGCTGGTGTGCAAATCCAAAGGTCTCAGCAAAAGCCCTATTCACAACTTCGTCACCTAAGTTTGGGGCCTCAGTGTCAATAAGCCAATTTGTGCTAACGCGCATATTAATGCGCTCTGCACAAGGTAAATCTATACTCCTCACCTCCCTATTCCTAATTATGAGCCTGTATTTTCCGCTTGGCACATTTTTGATAAGTCGCATACTGCCGCAGTAGTCTAAATCAGCTTAAGGGGCGGCTAAACCTTTGAGGGCAGCCAACTGTGGTTCTAGTCTTAAAGCCATAGCAATGGAGGTAATCACGCCTCCTACACAAATGTGACCACCGGACCGACTAGCAACAGAAGAAAGGCGAGCCAACAAGAAAGGTGTGGGATTGACCATTGTTTTCGATACTGCACAGTGAATGAAAAATAAATCTTTAGAATTCACATTCCCCGTGTTTTCTCTCCCAAAAATAGTACTTGCAAGAACGCGATGGAAATACCTAATCGCGGGGTTATGAATGGAAATGGCCTTTAGACCTTCCTATGAGGTAATGGTCTTTCCAGTAATTTGGCGCCAGAAGCGTAATGCACTGGCTTTCCATTTGCTTTCGAGCGGTGCCAAACAAGCATATTCTTCCCCACTTGGAAAATGAAAAATCTCATATTATTTCTACCGGCAGCGAGTAATCTATGTTAAACATCCTAAAATTCGCAGTGCCAGTGGTACGGGTCAAGTCATGCAAGTATTGGAATGAAATCAAGAACTCATAGGTTAGTCTAGTAAAAGTATGGCTCGGAGAAGAGAAAAATTGAGACAAAACTACATTATTCAGCATCCAGTTGATGCTTTCGAACAATCCTAGTGCACGGACAGTATCTATGAGAGCATAGCGTGTGGCTCCGACGAGCCTCTTATAAATTTTGTGAAAAACAGCCCTTTGCCTCTCGCCAATGATATCTTCGAGAAATTCAATTCCATATAATCGATGTCGCAAGCAGCTCTAGGAGGCATTGTGAATTTTTTTTTTCAGAAAGGTTTTGAGAGTTTACATACTAAAAACAGAGAGTAAGAGTCTGAGAATGTTGGTGGTGGTGATGAAGAATGAAGTTTAGAGGGTTTAAATAGGTGAAAAAGTGGTATATGAGTAGTTAGGGGTTAATGAGATAATTAATGGGTAGTTATGTGGGTGGTTTCTGATGTATAGGGAAGTTGGAAAGGTTGCAATTGGAACCCACACATTTTTCTGCAACAGAATACGCGCAGACAGTTCTGCAGTTTCCATCTCCATGGTGAACGCCATTTAGCACATAGCAAACGCCATGTGTTTAATGTTAAAATTTTGAATTTTAATAGACTGATGGCGAACGCCATTGAGCAAAAATGCGCAGAATTTAATTTGCAGCAGAGGAACACTTTGTTTTTGGATTTTTGATAATTGAAAACATATATAAACATCAGTACAGTGGCAGAATGAGATTAAGATTGCAGAAAAAAAAACAAAATAAGATAAAATAAACGATATAACTCACAAAATAACAAAAGAAACATAAACGGGAAATAACATTAATTCAAAAACTATAACATCATGTCTTTGCCGAGAATCGACAGTACAAAATAATGTAAATTACAACTGAATGGAAATACAACAAAACCAAAATAAACTAAATCATAAAAACAACATAAACTCCATTGGTACAAATCATAGTGTCGCTTGCTAAAATGCCTAGTGAAAGAATAAACTTGCTGGAATAAATGATCAAATTGTTCATTAGCAACGTCCATATATCCAATAAGGTCCCCTCGAATAGAAGTAATCTCATCCCTAAGGGTGTCCACTTGGCACTGTAAAGCACCAATGGCAGCAGTGTAATCAACTCTAGCTCCAGAGACGTGGAAAGTGGCATCAGGGGCAATGGTATCAGGTATCTCATAAGGTTGTAGGCTCTAGGGTGGTGTTGGTGATTCACTCTCTTCCTCAAGGTCATAAAGCCAATTATCCTTATTATGCACGTTCGTCCTCTCGTGGTTAGGCAGGGTAAAGTTATGGACCACTTTGTTGTCAATAAGGAATTCAAACTCGACTGGCCCTAGGTTTGCTAACAAACCACGGCTAAAACAGAAATTCAGGTGCATCAAACGGATGCCTCCACAAGCACGAATGCGGTTAAGCTGGTAACGAAAACCTATTGCCTCATCGATCATGGATACTAAACCTCCAGCAAGGATAGGACCATCGGTCGCTTAAGCAATGCGGTTCAAGCTAGCCAACATAAATGAAGCAACATTCACAGGCTTTCCCTGTGAAGCACAGTACATAATGAATAATTCATCTTTGGAAACAGAAGTGAAGTTTTCTTCCTTACAAAATAAGGTATGAGCCAAAATCTTATGAAAGTACCTCCAAGCGGGGTTATGTATGTTACTAGAGAACATAGTGTCAGGTTCTGGATGGTAGTTACCAATAATGGTCCCCCAGAAATAGTCAAGGTCAAGGGCAGTAAAAGCGTCATTAGGTGTCACTGAATAGGCATCTGGCCCATTAGGAAAATTCAACAGGTTATCCATCTCGTGGTGGGTAAAACGATGTTTGGTGTTAAACAGCCTGAATGTAGCCAAGCCTCGGCCAAATCCAAGGCCTCGGCTAGGATCATAATACAATGAGCTAAGAAACTCAAGAGTCAGCATACTGTAAGGACTATATATGTGCCTCACACCAAAATTCACCCAACCAATTCGGTCAAGCAAGTACATCACACTGTCCCTCAAACCTAAAGTGGTCAAGGTACGGCCATCAGGGTAAACTTTAGAAATCTAAGCATCGTGGGTTGCCTCCCACGCAACGCATGTTTAATGTCCTTAGCTCGACATCAGGATCGAACTAGTCTTTCGAAAGAGCGGATAGCTTCCTCCAACTTATAACTTATGCATAAATCTTTATTCTCTATGTTATGGTAGTGCTTTAGTCTCTGCCCATTAACAATGAAGGTTTTGTCAGAGTTCCCTTTAATTTCCACTGCTCCACTTTTGAGAACTATTACAACTTCGAAGGGTCCAGACCATAGGGAACGAAGTTTACCAGGGAACAACTTCAGTAGAGAGTTAAAAAGGAGAACTACGTCGCCTTGGTTGAACTCTCGTCTAGCTATTCGTCTGTCATGCCACTGTTTGGTTCTTTCCTTATAGATTCAGGCATTTTCATACGCGTCTAACCTAAGCTTCTCTAGTTCATGTATATCAAGAATTCTCTTTTCTCCTGTCGCCTTATAGTTCATATTCAAGGTTTTTAGTGGCCCGATAAGCCTTATGCTCAAGTTCGACAGGTGGATGACATGATTTGCCATAAACTAGCTTGAATGGGGTGGTTTCTATCAGGGTTTTATAAGCGGTTCTATAAGCCCACAGAGCTTCGTGAAGTTTTGCAGACCAATCATTCCTTAAGGTCGCAACTGTTTTTTCTAAAAATTTTTTGATCTCTCTTTGGAAATCTCCACTTGTCCACTCGTTTGAGGGTGATACGGTGTTGTTACTCGATGACGCACTCCATATTTAAGCAGTAGTTTCCCGAAAATATTCGAGATAAAATGGGATCCACCGTCACTAATGACAACTCTCGGCACTCCGAATCTCGAGAATATAACATTCTTAAAGAGTCGTATAACTACTCGTGCATCTTTGGTAGGAAAAGCTATTGCCTCGATCCATTTCAAAACATAATCGACTACAACTAGTATATATTTGTTGCCAAAGGATGACGAAAAAGGGCCCATGAAATTTATCCCCAAACATCGAAGACTTCTACTTCTAAAATACCTTTTAGTGGCATCACATCACATCTAGAAATGTTACCCGTGCGTTGGCATCGATCGCAATTTATGACAGCGATGTGGACGTCCTTCCAAAGGCTAGGCCAGAATAGGCCAGATTGTAAAATCTTCGCGCAAGTCTTTGAAATGCTTGCATGCCCCCCATAAGGTGCAGAGTGGCAATGATATATGATATCTTTAACTTCAGATTCTGGGACATATCGACGGAAAATTCCATTGGCGCCTCGCTTGAAAATTAGGGGCTCATCCCAATAATAGTGTTTGAGATCATGAAAGAATTTTTTCTTTTGTTGGTAGGATAAATCTTGTGGAAGCACTCCAGCTGCCAGGTAATTTACAAAGTCAGCGTACCATGCAAGTGTGGTCTTTGAGCATATCGATTCTACTACTTCATCTGTTTCTGCATCGTGATAAATTATAGAGCCTTCGCTCGTTTCGCTTTCGTTTTCTAACTGGGCTACAAGTCTATCGTATGGAAAGTCGTCATTGATGGGGACTTGCTCAGGTTTTTGATCCTCAATCCTAGAAAGGTGATCCGCTACTACATTCTCGATTCCTTTCTTATCTTTGATTTCTATATCAAATTTTTTTCAGAAGCAAAATCCATCTTAGAAGTCTCGGCTTTGCATCCATTTTACTCAACAGGTACCTAATTGCAGCGTGATCGGTATAGACAACTATTTTCGCTCTCACTAAGTAAGAACGAAATTTTTCTAAGGCAAACACAACATCTAGGAGTTCTTTTTCAGTGGTAGCGTAGTTCATTTGTGCACTGTCCAAGGTTCTACTAGCATAATATATGGCATAAAGCCTTTTATCCTTCCTTTGTCCTAGGACAGCACCAACAGCGTAGTCACTAGCATCACACATTATTTTGAATAGTCTACTCCAATCGGGCGGTTGCATAATAGTTGCAGTTACGAGAGCCTTTTTCAAGTGTTTGAATGCTTTCCAGCAATCCTCATTAAATGACAAATTCAGCATCTTTCATTAATAAGCCCGTTAGTGGTTTAGTTATCTTAGAGAAATCCTTAATGAATCGTCGGTAGAAACCGGCGTGTCCTAGAAAACTACAAATTTCTCTAACTGTTTTTGGAGGTTGAAGGTTTTCTATGATTTCTATTTTTACTTTATCCACTTCGATTCCTCGGTTAGATATTACATGTCCAAGCACAATTCCTTCTTTGACCATGAAATGGCATTTCTCCCAATTCAGCACTAGATTGACTTTAACGCATCGTTCGAGTACAATCTCTAGGTTTTATAAATATCCTTCAAAACTTTCCCCATAGACAGAGAAGTCATCCATGCATACTTCTATTATATTATTTATAAAGTCGGCAAAAATTGCCATCATGCATCTCTGAAAGGTCGCGGGAGCATTACACAGTTCCGAACGGTATTCGTCCGTAGGCAAACGTACCATAAGGGCAGGTAAATGTAGTCTTATTCTTGATCGTCAAGATGAATAGGAATTTGGAAAATCCTGAATATCCGTCTAAATAGCAGAAGTAAGAATGTTTGGCCAATCTTTCAAGCATTTGATCTATAAAAGGTACAGGAAAATGATCTTTACGAGTGGCCTTGTTCAGCTTTCTATAGTCTATGCACATTCTCCATCCAGTTTGAGTTATTTTGGCAATGGATTCGCCTTTTTTGTTGCTAACAACCGTAACACCTCCCTTCTTTGGCACAGCGTGCACAGGACTAACCCATTTACTGTCAAATATCGGGGTATATGATTCCTGCATCTAATAGCTTTTGTACCTCCTTTTTAACTACATCGATTACAATAGGATTTATCCTTCTTTGAGGCTCTCTAGATGTCTTACCATCTTCTTCTAGCATAATGTGATGCATGCATATGGAAGGACTTATTCCTTTAAGGTCCAAAATGTTATACCCCAGCGCTTTATGATACTTTCTTAGAACATGCAAAAGCTTTTCGGTTTCTATCTGTCCCATGTCGGTGTTAACTATCACTAGTTGTTCCAGCTCAGTGTCTAATAACTCATATCTTAGGTTTTTGGGTAGTGTCTTAATTTCTACAGAAGGTTTCTTTGGGCATGGCATTGGATCTGGTGTTAGTGCTAAACATTCCCTTAAACTGTCATCTACGTATGGCTCACGCCAATTATCATCTTCGAGTATAGGAGGTGCTGGAATCTTTAGTGTTTTTGTACACTTGAATGATTCCATCTCCACTTCTCTTACGCACTCATCGATGACGTCGATAAAACAACATGAATCATCTATAGCGGGAGCTTTCAAAAATTATGCCAGAATAAATTCAACCTTTTCTTCACCAACTTCAAAAGTCAGCTTTCCTTTCTTGACATCAATGATCGCTCCGGCCGTAGCTAAAAAGGGTCTTCCTAAAATAGTAGGAATGTTGGAATCCTCTTTGATATCCATTACCACAAAATCAGTAGGAATGTAGAATTGTCCTATACGAACGGGCACATTCTCTAGCATACCTATTGGAAATTTAACAGAACGGTCCGCTAGTTGCAAAGACATTTTCGTTGGTCTCAACTCTCCTAATTCGAGCTTTTTACAGGTGGATAAGGGCATTAGACTTACACTTGCTCCTAAATCGCATAGAGCGTTGTCTATGACGTACTTTCCGATTACACATGGTATCGAGAAACTACCTGGGTCTTTAAGTTTAGGAGGCACATTGTTCTGGATGATAGCGCTACACTCGGCAGTGAGCATAACGGTTTCGTTATCCTCAAGTTTCTTCTTATTAGACAGGATTTCTTTAAGGAATTTAGCATACGAAGGCGTTTGTGTTATAGCTTCTATGAAAGGTATGGTAATATTGAGTTGTTTTAGAAGCTCCATAAACTTTTTGAATTGTCCTTCGTTTTTAGGCTTAGCAAGTCTTTGCGGATAAGGTATTGGTGGTTTATACGGTGGTGGAGGCACATAAGGTGTTTCTTTCTCTTCGGCCTCTTCACTTTTGTCGTTTTTGTCATTTTTCGGTTCCTTTACCAGGATTCTGATACATGGCAGGGTTTTGAAGCCTTGGATCCACTGGTCCATCTAATTCAGTCCCGCTTCACAATGTAATAGCATTAGCATGTGCTTTTGGGTTTGGTTATGGTTGTCCAGGAAATGTTCCTGCAGGGGCTATACTAGTGCTTGTTGTTGTGCTACCTGAGAGATTTGGGTTTCTAACATTTTATTATGGGTAGCCATGGCATCAAGCTTAGTTGCCATCTGCTTTAACAACTCACTTGTGTGCACATTTTGGTTGGCAAACTCTTTGTTTTGTTGGGTTTGTGTTGCGATGAAATTTTCTAGTAAAACCTCAACGTTTGACTTTCTTGGTGCTTGAGGGGCACCGGTTGCTCCCTTCTGATATCCTGGAGGTACTGCTGGTGCTTGAGTTGGGGAAAATAAAGCATTGTTGTTCTTATACGAGAAATTCGGGTGATTCCTCCAACCAGGATTGTATGTGTTTGAGTACGGGTTTCCTTGGGTGTAATTCACTTGGTCGGTAAGAATACCGGCTAGCAAATGACATTCAGCGTTACTATGTCCAGGATTTCCGCACAATTCACAATTTGGTGTCACAGCGGCCACGGTGGCTGCTGGAGCTACAGTCAAACTTTCTATCTTTTGAGTAAGCGCATCCACTTTTGCTCTGACACGGTCTAAACTGTTAACTTCGTACATTCTGTTCTTCGTAGCGGGTTTTTCTGTCGGAGTCCTCTCACATCCATATTGGAAATGGTTTTGAGCCATATATTCAATGAGTTGATAAGCGTCTTCATACGGTTTATCCATCAGAGCGCCGCCAACTGCAGCGTTCAGATTCAGCTTTGTGTTGTAAAGAAGACCATTATAGAAGGTATGGATTATCAACCATTGTTCAAGTCCATGGTGCGGGCATAGCCTTAACATGTCCTTGTATCTTTCCTAAGCATCGAAAAGAGATTCATTGTCTTTTTGCCTAAAGCCGTTAATTTGGGATCTTAACATAGCAGTTTTGCTCGGCGGAAAGTATCGGGCTAAAAATACTTTCTTCAACTCGTCCCACGTAGTGATAGAATTGGATGGTAAAGACTGGAGCCAAGCTCTAGCTCTATCTCTCAAAGAAAAAGGAAAAAGATGTAGTCGTATGGCTTCATTACTAACACCATTTGCTTTTACGGTATCAACATATTACACAAACATCAATAAATGAAGGTTCAGGTCATCAGTGGAACTTCCAGAAAACTGGTTCTGTTGAACGGCTTGTAATAGTGAAGGTTTTAGTTCAAAATCGTTTCGATTAATGGCAGGGGCAGCAATGCTGTTATGCGTTTCATCTTGTGATGGGACAGCGTAATCCTTAAGAGGTCGGTTTTGCGGATTCTCAGCCATGTGTATTGGTAATTCTAGATACAGAATTTCAGGTTCAGGAAGATTATATTCAATTCTGAACTAGTTAATTCGGTGTCTTAAATTAATGAAATGCTCGATATCGTCAATTGGTTGCTCAAGCTTGTCCCCCTAGAATGAGTGTTTGGCATACAATCGACGAAATTGAGAAAAAGGAAAATTTTGGTGCCTTAGTCTATAATGTGCAACAAAGGATTCATAATATTGACTAGATCATCCTTCCCCAGCAACGGCGCCAAAAACTTGATGCGGATCGAGGACACTAACATGACCTTCGAGCTTAGACTGCAAGTATACATCTGTTCGCATAGTTTTAATTAAGGTTATCAAACCCACAGGGAATGGATAATCAAACTAATGCAATCTAAGTTGCAGTGTAAAGCTAAGGCTAAGAGTTTACGGAATTTGGACAAAAAGGAAAATAATACTAATTCTCGAGGTTTTAGGAAATAATACTAAAATCGAGTCCGGAATGTGGATTCCACGTGCCTAAAGGACTTGTAGAAGTCGGGGCGCTAATTACGACTGCACTTTGTTCCGAGGAAATACTAACTTAAAGACTCTGCCTCACACTCTCGCGCTATTGAAAAAAATCACGCTTAACAACCACAGGATTTTGCTCTCGCTCGTCCATTTTAATTGAAAAGTGTATTTTGGAAGTTAGTGAGATTCTAAACGATGCTAAAGTGCTCTCGCTGTTTTTAGGATCGATGCCTAGTTTCTACTATCCGTTCTTTCCTCACACTCTCGCGCTATTGGTCCGAACTTAGTTTATCCCACACTTTCGTGTCGGAATAATAGATCAATAAAATATAGAAACATAAACCAAAAATAGCATGCAATCACATAAAGTCGCACCTATATTTTCTAAGGAGTCACGTTGGTAACGAAGGCCCTCACACGCCGAACTCAATAGAATTTAGCAAAACATTTCGACGTTTATAACATACATGATCATGGTAAAACACGTAGCATAATCAAAATAGAGAGTAAATTGCAAAATGGAAGTAATAAAAACCTGTAAAGAAAATACTGAATTAAATTGAGATGAAAGTGTCGGAGCCTTGTTCGAAATCATGATTACAGCAGCATATAATACAAAGAAATCTGCGACAATTGCTTGATGTGAGTAATTTCCGCTTTGAAAGTAATTTATGCCTAAATGGAATTCGACAGAGCTTCCGCGTCTAAAATCAGATGTCCAAAACACAAGTGGAAGGTCCTATATATAGAGAAAAATTCCCAGGATAATTACTGAAATGTGCATGGAAGAGTGGAGGGAAAATGGCCCATCAAAACTGCCCATGACAGTTGCAGTTTTGAAATTCTGTAACTGCACGGCCATGGCGTTCGCCGCCAGGCCATGGCGTTCGCCATGGACCTGGCCTTTTTAATTGACGTGACATCCTTCTCATGGCGAATGCCATCTGGGGATGGCAAACACCATATCAGCAGAAACTAGAATTCTGCACTTCTTTGCCGAATTTCCTTCTTTCTTTGCTCTTTTCCGATCTTGTGCCCGATTTCTCCACAGACGTAGCTATCAACTGCAAAACACATAAAACAAGATTAAATGCTAATAAAACTCGAATAAAATGGACGAAACAAATGCGTAATGAGCCATAAAATACGATACGATTTCTCATTATCAGTTGAATACTGAATACCGCAAGGTATCGTGTGCTTAAGTGAAATAGAGTACACCATAAGGTAATATTCACTTAAGTGGCATGTTTCAGCTTGCAGTCCACACAAGTAGTTCTATAAATAGAACACTTATGTAGAAGCATTTTCACTTGATAAAATTTGATTTTGAACCCTAATTTCTCTCTATCTATCTATCTATCATTCACACACACACACATACTCTCTCTCTCTCTCTCTCTCTCTCTCTCTCTCTCTCTCTATCTATCTCTCAAGGTTTTCAATTTGTGGCAGCTAGTACAAAGATTGAAGACACTCTATCTGTATGTACTGAGTATAGGCATTGTTATTCGTTCATCCAATTTTGCATCAGAAGTTTTAATTGCCACATGTGGTAATTGTTTCTATCACTGATCATGTTCATTCGTAAGGATCCACTTAAGGGAAATTTCATTTTTTATTGCATGTTATATCATGGTTTCCCTTCAAATTTAAGGTTTATTATAACTAGGATATACCACAAAGAGAAAATATTTTTATAAGAGGTAATCTACAAATGACTTTCCAACTCAAGATCTTTGAGGGAGATTTTGGATATTAAAGTGAAAATGATACGTTGAAAAATGGAATTGGGAATTCAAAAATTAGCAAAGTAGATGTTGGGAGAATCAATAGTTACATTTTCTACAAGTAACATTCATTAGTGATGAAGCAATGTATCTATAAGTGTACTTAATATGCTTAATCCTCTTGTAATCATCATGTATATATGGAAACCTTGTGCCATAATCAATCTAAGAGAAATTTACTGTGCCATTGATTCTTTCTTCAAGCTCAAGAATGCTCTGAGTTTGTTAATTCATAATTATTGGACAAGTGACTCCAAACACAAGAGGGAGAAAGGGTGATTTGTGTGGGTTTGGAATATAGTGTCCAATGAAAAATTCTTTGCTAAAAATGGTTCTTTAAAACAATTTTTTTAAATTAAATAAAGAATAGGAAGCATAATAAATAACAGAAACAAAATCAGAGTAGCTAAGTGTTAAAAGCACAACTGAAATAAATAAATTGAGGAAATATAAAGAGATAAGGTTTGAGATAATTGCACCATAGATTTATAGAAGTTGAGTCTAACCACTCTACCTACTCCTTTCCTCAAGAAGAATTCTTGAGGTTTTCCACTATAGATGAGTTTTTCATAGGTTATGCCCACAGACTTTCTTACAATAAAATTGGAGTATTACACTGCCTATCCTCCAAAAAAACACAAATTTTACACCAGGCTAATCTCAAAACCAAGAGAGAGCTTTTATGCTAGGATAAATTCATAAATCAATTGGAGATTTTGACAGACAATCTTCTGGACAAATGACTCCATATACAAGTGAGGGGTGAAATGTGGAGGTTTGGAAAACATTGGTTAAAATCAAAATCATTTGAAAAATAACATTTTAAAAACAAGCGAGTAAATATGCTGCAGAAAAAGGAAATAAATATATGGAAAACTAGAGGAAAGAAAATAAAGTGAAAAAGATAAGGGAGAGAGATATGCATTAGATATTTTTATAGGTTCAGCCAAATAATTACTTTACATACTCATGTCCCCAAGAATTCTTATTGAGAGTGTCCACTAACTTGATAGATTTTAATAGGATATTCCCACAAACCTCCTTTTACAAGGATGTTTAGTTTAAAGGGTAACTTCCAATCAATCAAAGATCAGAGTTTAACCTCCAAACCAAATAGAGATTTTGCATGGGCTGATCGTGAACCAAGACGGAGTTTTACACTAGCTATCCTCTAAAATAGGATAGATTTTTATGTTGGCTACCATCTGAATCAAACTAGAGTTTTACATAGGCTGGCCCTAAACGAAGATAAGATTTTACCTAGGATAGTTTCAAACCAGCAGAGCTTTTACACCTGCTAAACTCAGCAACAAAGATGATATTTTTAACATGATAATCTCGAACCAATAGAGCTTTTACACTAGGTTGAGCTTAGGATTTATTGGGGAGATTTTACTGGTTGATCTTTATGAACCAAAAAGATGTTTCTTTTCCATGTGAAACTCTCAAACCAAGAGGAGACTTCCCTAGACAATCTCCCAAACCAAATAAGAACTTTTGCTGGTTTAGCTTGCAACATAACAACTTCTTATAGAATAAATCTTTATTCAAAAGATAATACACTCTTGGTATATGTCATACCCCAAATTTTGACCACTAATATTTCCCATCATTGTGTATATCATCACCACAATATGGATGTATCATTATGCCTCATCAGTCTCCCCAAAGATGGGTGAGCATTCACTACAAACAATGATTAGCGTTTTGAGCCCTCTCTGAGCCTTAGACAAAGGATCAATCAAGAATTGACACGATCTTCAACTTGTCTAACCTCTCAGAACATCCATAAAGGATCAAGAGGACTCCCACATCAGGATCAAGCACAAAGTTGCTACCTTCCAAGTGGATTAAGCCTCAAGATCGCCAGTGTCACCAAATTAGGGTTTTGGTCGACCAGGGCCTCCAGGTGGAAATTTTCCTCTGGGAATGAGCCAATGCTTCAAAGCATAACCTAAGATACTCCATGGGACCTCATGGACCCAATCATTGGGTTAATTTAACCTCAGGGAATGCATTTATCAAAAATCAGGAATTAGAGTTTCTTGACCTAATTCACCCCTAAGTTAACTTCTGGGACAAAACATGAGCCAAGACCTCAAGACATGATTTGAGGGTCTCTAATACACTACATTGATCCATTTGCAACAATGGATTAATCCAAGAAGCTTGATTCACAAGTTTCAATTTCATCTGAACCATAATTACGGTTTTGAAGAAAAAGTCAACTGTATCTTTGACTTTTGACCAGGAAATACTCCCAAACCTTGGGGCATGATTCAATACACCCTATAACACCTATGGAATCCATCTATTAAGTTTGATTTAGGTCAAGGATTTGATTTCATAGAGAATCGCACAGTTTGGAATTCATCTGATAAAAAGTCAACTGTGTACAAAAGTCAAAGTTTGACTTTTTGAGATTTTTCACAATTATGGTTTGTTGTACCCCAAATTTTACCCTCATATCCTCTGATCATTTTTCATATCATTTTAAGCCGGTCATTTTAGCATTTGCAGTCATTTGGTCCATTAATCATTAATCAAACATTTTTTTATCATTATTTTTCTATTTAGTTAAATATTTATTTTTGATTCATTTAGAATTCATTTAAATCCACTTTAGCCTATCTTTTTACATAGTACATATTTAAGTTAGTTTAATCTTAAACTTAATTTGATTTTAATATTATAATTATAGGTTTATTTCCCAGTTTTATTTTTTAGTTTAATTCATTTTAACTTAACTTAATTTTCAAAACAATTACCAAATAGAAGTTCATAACTTGTATTTTCATTACACAAACCAAATTCATTTTGAACATGAATCATTGCCAAACACTTAGAAAATTTCAGACTTCCATTCTTTTTGTTACATCATGTTTTGGCACGTTTCTAGAATGACTCTAGGCATTATTTCAACTTGTTACAAGACATCAAAAGTGTACCTCTCCATTTTCTTAAAGAGATCAAAGTGGTATCATGTGGCCCATGATTTGAAGTTATGGCCGTGTGGACAAGGAGGGTGCATGACTTTGTACTTCATGCCACACCATGCTGAACCAAAGTGTTCTAGTGCAACCTACTGATTTTTTCCACCCATTTCCAATACCCCTTTGTCCACAAAACCCGTGCAAAGCTTATTCAAGTACGCCACCTTTTTGTACTTGTAAATTGACATTCACAAGCCATAGACAAGAAACCGTCGTGTCACACCATGGCATTTCGCTTTGAGATCTTTTTTTTTTTCTGATTCAAGGCTGGAAACTAGCAAGTAATACACTCTCACTTGGCTCAAGAAAAGCATAAACCATTGTGTAAGGCTTTCACGTACTAGAATTCCTTTGGCCCTTGCATTTCTTCTGCTGACATGAACCAAGAATAAGCAACCATTAACCTTCTCACTTGGCTCGAGAATGATTTTAGAAAGCCATGCGTGCAGTACTTACCCAGCCATTTTCTTTGCAAGACAAAACAAAGGTCCACCGAGTTTTAAGGCTAAGGACCAGCTGGTGCCATTATAAAAATAGGAGGCTTCTCATTCATTTCTCACCAACAATCAGAACCAACAATCAGACCACCAATACTACACTCCACAAAGATCACCAAAACCTTAAGAACTCGTGAGCTCTTCTTCTTGCCACCAAGATCAGATCTTCAACACAACAACAAGGAACACATTAAGCACTTCATTGCAAAACACTATCCTAAAAGGGAGAAGTTTGTGAGCAACAAAGAAAGAGCCAGAAGTTGTGTACTCCACAGAGACCCTTGCACATCATCATCTGCCAAGAAAAAGTTTGAGCTAGTTGAGTTCCAAAGCTCCCAAGAGAAGAAGCAGTGGACTTGACTCCACTTGGTAAGCCTCCTTCTTCTTACACATGATCCCATGTTCTCATTTTAAATGATCTTAGATGCTGTCTTCATGTTTATATATTGCATCTGTGTTGGTTTAGATTGACAATATAGATGTCTGGTTGAATTTGTGTTGATGCATTAGCATTCTGAGAGTTTCGTTTCAGTTTGGATGCCCCACTTTCGTGTTGATTTTCTCCTCGCTTAGGTTGCTATTTTGAGTTATTTATGGTTTAGTTTTGTTCCACTGAGTGAGCACTACAGGAGGGTATTTTATTTCACGAGTTTTGGTTAAGATTTGGGGTGGTGTTTGATTGAACAAGATGAGAAAAACCACGGCTGCATTCTGGTCTGCACGAGTTGGATTCTTTGTGCATGGTTTATTTTGCATGAGGAAGGTGCGTGGCGTCACGTGAGTGGTTAGATTTTGTTTTTGTCACTTAGTCACTTAAAGTGTGGGTGACCAATTGATGTTATGTCCCTAGCTGTCTGCGTAACGTTTTATGTGGGTTTAAAAAATCTCATTTTATTTCGCCTGGATGGTTTAAGTGTTATTGGGGTGGGCTTATACATTGGATGTATAGCCAACCCAGTGGTAAAACCATGCGCCTTTGAACCAAGGGGTCTGGGGTTTGAATCCCCCTCGCCCCAGACGCCCTTTTATTCATTTTTTCCATTTTCCTTCAATTTTCTGACTTGGGCCTGGGCCTTGCGTGAATCACTATTAACACCCCCCCCCCCCAAGGCTGAAGGCCCACACGCTGTAACACAAACCCTTTCTCTTCAAATTTTCTAAAACACCCCCCTTTTTGTTCAAATTTAAATGACCTTATTTTCTTTTTTTTCTTCAATTTTAATTAGTTCAAAATATTTTCTTTCACTCAAAAAAATACTCAAAAATTTGAAAGACACATTTTAATATCTAATTTAATTTTCTAATTATTATTTTCACTTTTATGTTATTTTCACTTTATTTTAATAGTTATTTTAATTTAGTGAATTTACGAAGTTTGTTTCAAACTTAATTTTGAACTTATTTTCTTTCAAACTTTCTTGGATAATTTTCTAAAGAAGTTTAGGATATTTTTGAGAATTGTTTTTTAGTGTGATCATAAACTTTATTTTGAGGACTTTTGATTAAGTCTTGAATTTTGGTTAACACCTCCTCACCCTTGTCCATAGCTTGTGACACCTCTTAGAATTTTCTTGCAAGATAAATTTGTGTTGATATGATTGCTTCACTCTCAATTTCAAAACTTTGCCATACTTGTTCATTTATTCATGCTTGTTGTTAACTATCTTTTGCCATGCTCATATATGGATGTTATTCTCACTTGATTATTGTTTATCCCCCTTGAGTCCTTGAACTCACATTGCTTATCACTCCATTTAATCCCACTTCAACTCTTGTTTACAAGTTGTTGTCCTCCCCTCCTTCCAAAGGAAAGTCTCTCTATTGACCCCATAGTCATAGGTAACCATTCATTACCCTTTTAACCTAACCTTCCCAAGAGATAGCCATGAATCTCTTGTAACCCTTTTCACAATCCTTTCAAGAGAGATAGCCATTAATCTCTTCTCCCTTCTAACATAGCCTTCCCAAAGAGATAGCCATTAATCTCTTCTCTTTCACGACGGTCTAACCCTTCACAATCCCTTTATAAGAGATAACCATTAATCTCTTTCTCCTAACTAATCAATCCTTACAAGCTTTGCTTTCAAGCTTTCCACCCTACTTTCCCTTGGAACCTTGACCACAGTCAAGAGTTCCTCACCCCCATTGAGGGGAACTATGAATGCTCTGATTCCATTCCTGTCAGGATACGTAGGCACGAGATGCGATGTCTTCGCGAGCATACTTAGTGTATATACCCCCAGGTCTTTCTTTACCTTAGCATATTTCCCTTAGCAAGCAACTAAAACATAACACAAATACTAACAAGAGGTTCCCATAGAGTACTACGGATACTTAGGGTGTTAATACCTTCCCTTAGTATAACCAACCCCCGAACCTAGATTCTCTTAATTTAGGGGTTTTCGTTCTTTACCCTTTCCTTTGGATAAATCAAAGCACGGTGGTGAATTTCAAAGATGTGTGAAGCAAGTTAATTAATAGCTTGTTATCCGATTCTCACCGCAACAGAAATGGCGACTTCACTGGGGAAAATAACTCCCCTAAGAGGGTTAAGCCCACCTTGTTTGTCTTTGTGTTATTTATATGTTTGCTTGCTTGTATACTTGTATATTTTGTATATCTGTATATATATACCTGTTGTGTTTGGGCTTTTTCTGTGTGCAGGGTTGTTACTTTGAGTGGTGAGATAAGTCCTATACCCGGACTTGAGCGTACACTTATGATAGGACGGTGGTATATTCAAGGAGGCTTTGAGGGAGTCGATTTCTGAAAAAGTTGACTTGAGACACCATCACTCAGTTTAGGCCCTCTTGAGAGTTTAGTCATGTTGAGCGAGTCTATTCGTGAAAACGTGCTACTCTCGACATAGGTGCTGTCAAGACTGAGAACCTTAGTTACCTTTAACCCCACTTGGCCTCTTAGGATGTAGTGCGGTGACCATGAGGGAGTTTATTTCTGAAATGGTTGTCACATGATACTACACTCAGACGAGATTCTCTTGAGAATTGTATTGATTACCGAGTCATTCGGGAAGTCGATAAAATCCGAAAGATGGGTTGTTGACTCTGGGAACTTCTTAGAACCCTGTTTTACAGATACAAGAACCCTAGTACACACCTTGTGGTTGATTCTTTACCCAGACTCCATGTTGTGATCTTGAACCCTAGATCCTGTTGCATGTGTTTTGCATCCTGTTTGCATTGCATTGCATTGCATATCATTTGCATTTTTGCATGATTCATTGCATGTGTCTGTTTACCCAGATACTCATTGCCAATTGTCTCCATATTCCAGAGTTTTTCTGTGAGTCGTCAAGCTGATTCCTCGACATCGATACCGGACTAGAGCTAATTACAGACGCAAGATGTCAGAGCAAGAGGCACACAATGCTGAGGTCCGAATGGAGATTGATGACCTCAAATCAAGTATGACTAAACTCACTGAGATGCTTCAAGTTTTGATTGCTAGAGGAGAGCCTCCCCAAAGGACAGCCATCCTGGAAGTTTCAAGTGCTGATTCTCCACCGGTTCAAGTGCCACCTTCAACTTGGCCAGAGTTTGGTTTGCCACACAACTATTCTCCACCTCTTGCATCTAATGCTATGATTGGTCAGGCTGCTAGACCAGTGTTTCAAGCTCCTATTTTTGCTGAGCCTCAACCTATAGTTCAGACTACTCGAGCTCCCTTTGAGAATCCCCTCTATGAGTACAATGCTGCCAGTGCTCAAGGTGAAGACCGTGAGGACTT
Organism: Lathyrus tuberosus; assembly: GCA_022829125.1. Lineage (NCBI taxonomy): Eukaryota > Viridiplantae > Streptophyta > Magnoliopsida > Fabales > Fabaceae > Lathyrus > Lathyrus tuberosus. The sequence goes on from JALAZF010000381.1 coordinate 5,406,555, forward strand.
TGTTGAACTTGAAGTTGTCCGAGAGCAGTTTCAGAGCATAGAGAAGAGACTCAAAGCCATTGAAGGCGCTGATTTCTTTAACGTGGATGCAGACAACATGTGTTTAGTATCTGACCTTGTTATACCTCCTAAGTTCATAACTCCAGACTTTGTGAAGTACAAGGGTCACTCTTGCCCAAGAGCTCATTTGGTCATGTATCTTCGCAGGATGACTGCTCATGCCAAAAATCAGAAGTTGCTTATCCACTGTTTTCAAGACAGCTTGAGTGGAGCATCACTCAAATGGTACATGGGTCTCGAGCAAAACTCTATCCATAGCTTCCAAGACCTCACAAATGCCTTCATGAAGCAGTATAAGTATAACCTTGATAAGGCTCATGATCGCCGCCAGCTGTAAAACATGACTCAACATGAGAAGGAATCTTTTTAGGAGTACGCTCAACGCTGGAGAGAGTTGGCTTCCCAAGTTGAACCTCCTTTGGCTGAGAAAGAGTTAACCGGAATGTTCATGGATACCCTGTCCCCATTCTATTGGGAGAAGATGGTTGGAAGTGTTTCCTCCAATTTCACTGATTTGGTTACTATTGGCCAAAGATTAGAGGAAGGTCTTAAGAAGAGAAAAGTATCCAAGGCTGTTGAATCTTCCAATGCTGTGAAGAAATCCTATGGTAACTTTCAGAAGAAAAAGGAAGAACAGACTAATGCTGTCATGGTTGAAGCAAGAAGGCCTTGTCCCCAACCTCGGTATACCATTCACCCTGTTGTTGCTGCTGTTACTCCTGTGGTTGTTGCACCACGACCAGCTCAAGCTCTCAAACGTCCGACTGTTGGACAAAACCAGTAGCGTAATAGGGGTCAATTTGATCCTATTCCCATAACTTACATAGAACTTTATCCTGGTTTGGTCCAACAAGGTTTGATTACCACAAGGCCTCTGCCTCCTCCTCCAAATCCTCTTCCAGCCGACTATATGGCTGATCTTCATTGTGAATACCATCAAGGTGGTGCAGGCCATAACTTGGAAAGTTGCTTTGCATTGAAGGCTAGAGTACAAGAGCTGATGAGGAACAAAATCCTCTCCTTTAAGGACAATCCCAATGTTCAGAGCGATCCTCTACCAGGGCACGCCAAGTGAAGCCTCAGTCGACTTCGGCTCAGCTACTTCTTAAAGACAGGACAACTCATCCTTGTGTTTGATTAGTCACTAGGCCTTTGTTTCTTGTTGTTTGTACTTTCTTTATTTTGTAATAGTTGTTTGCTTTCAACTATGTTTGTACTTTCAAAATTAATGAAATGAGCATTGCAATTTTTGATTCAATTCATTTGTGTTTGCTATTTACATCTTTATGCTTTCTTTTGCAAAATAATTTATCTCTTTTCCACTTTCCTTTTGATTATGCAAAAATCGGAGGGAGGATGATGATACTTAATACTCATAACTGCTATTGATATGCTTTCAAACCAAAACTTTGCTGATGATGTAAGGCATTGTTTCAATCCCCAAACACTGGAGAAATAAGGAAGATAACCCCTCTTTAACCCCTTCGAGCCTTGAAGTAGGAGTTTCTTTTCTTTACAAATAGAAACCCGCAGTTTTAACCGGGGGCAGGGTAGTTCTCAGTTAACTAGATTGTACATTCAATTACAAGAGCTTCATGCAAGACGAAATTCAACAAATAGTTGCACTCACAGTTTTCCTTCGCACACAACAAGCAAGTTTCGAAGATGTCTTTTTGGTCTAACGCCAATGATGGTTCACTGTAATCATTAAGCCAAGCAGTCACTAAAAAAAAGAGTAAAAAAAAAAATCAAAATAAAAGCCCGCTAAGTCAAAACCTATGAAGGAGACTTAGGCAAAAATTAGGGCATCCCGCTGGTTGTAAGCTCATATGACACAGTTCAGGCAAAAGTTAGGGATAACAAAAATCATTGAAGAGGTTACCAAAATCCTCAAACATAAAACGAGTTGACTAAGGTCCTCACCAAAAAAACAACAAAATGTTGTGAGAAGCAATGACTGCTATTTCAAAGTCCCTTTACTTATGAACCATCATTACTACCATCAGTGCAATTCCTAACCTATGGGAGCTGACTGCATAGGATGAGTTAACTGAGCATAGGACTGGAGAACATCGCGTAGATTGGGTAGGCACAAATAAACTTTGAGCTTTTATCCTTTGCTTCTTAAACCGTGAACCAGGCCATGTTATAACCCTCAAAAGACCTGATTGAAGCGAGGTTATTTTGAAAGTATACTACAGCAAGGTTGCGTAAACTGACTCCAAAAGATCTTTGCAGATCATTTGTTTTTGCATCGCACTTGTGCTTTAACTCCCACTTTTAAATGTCTTGAACCACCGTGTTCTGACTAATAACTCGTATACTTTGCACCTGTTTCAAAATGATTTTGATTTCAAAAGTTGCATGAACTTTGCATTTACCATGTTTGTACAAATACTTTTGTTTGCAAACTAGCTTTCTTCTTAAGGAATTTTCAAACATTTGAGAAACTTGGTCGGTGATCCAATCAGGGGAAAGTTCCTTCCATATCCTGTTGAGAATCAGTTCAAGATTTGTGGTTTAATGGCGACTTCTCAGATTTGGTTTATCCAGAAAACCTTTCAAGACTCAGACTGGGGCAAGCTTTCTAAGAGCACCATGAAACGGTCATTTCCAGAATCGATCAAGCTAAAGCAATGATCAGTTTATCTACAACAGCCGGTTAGTCTGGGGCAGTTTACCTGAAGAATCCCCAAGCAGCACTTCATCCTTCCTATAAGGATCATCAACTTGATACAGTTTACTAGTGTGGCGGAGATGTGTTCAGTAGTAGCATATTTAGTCCCCAAGAAGAGTGTTAATGATCTCCGTGTTGAGGAATCAGTCTTCTGGTCTTGTCTTCTCACCAAAAGAGTCGAGCCATGTCATTAGCATCTGCATTTGCATTTGATCATATATCATTTGCATAATTCATATACATATGCATAGCATGAGTGTTTCATCCTCATTTGCATTTCTCCCAAGGTCGTGTCGTTATCCGTGTCTTACCTTGTGGTCAAAGCCCAATTTACTTGGCGCCTACCAAAACGTTACATGTCCTTTCATTCAGTACTATTCTTGAATGTTATCATTCTCTTGCGCATCTAATTTTATTGATAGATGTTGGTCTTCTCTCATTCCAGTGCTATTCCTGGATCTTTATATTCTCTCACTCCAGTGCCATTCCTGGATGTCTGTCTCTTGTGATCTCCAGTGCCATTCCTGGATATCTTGTTCCTCTTGTTTCTCCCAGTGCTATTCCTGGAAGTTTTGCCTACCTTCTGTAACCACAATCAAATTTGCTTGGATATCTTTCAGTACCATTCCTGAAAGTATTTTTTGTCCATTCAGTGCCATTCCTGGATGAGTTTTCTCCTTTGCATTCAGTGCCATTCCTGGATGTCTTTCTCACTATCATTCGATACCATTCTTGAATATAGTTATCTACCTTTACTTTCAGTGCCATTCCTGAAAGTTCACAGTCACTTAATGCTTTCTTGGATATTGTGATCCCTTTTATCCATGCTTTCTTGGATCCTTACTTTGTTCACTTTCATCTAAAGCTATTATTAGAAATTGTGAGTCATACCTCTCATTCAAAGCCGTTATTGGATGTCTGGTTTCTTTACCATCCGATGCCTTTCCGGATGTGTGTCTTTTTCTGATGTTTTTCCAGATCGAGTCTTTGTTCACTTTTATCTAAAGCCATTATTAGATATCGTGATTTGTACCTTTCATTCAAAGCCATTATTGGATGACTGGTTTCTTTGCATTCAATGCCATTCTTGAATGTAGTCTTTGTTCACTTTCATCTAAAGCCATTATTAGATATTGTGAGTCATACCTTTCATTCAAAGCCATTATTGGATCTCTGGTGTCTTTGTATCCATTGCTTTCTTGGGTTACCCTTTTATCTCATTCTCATCTGATGCTTTCTTAGATACTTTTGAGTTATACTTTTCATTCAAAGCCATTATTGAATGCCTGGTGTCCTTTTATTCAATGCCATATAGTCTTGTTTGCTCACCTTTATCTAAAGCCATTATTAGATATTGTGACTTGTACCTTTCATTCAAAGCCATTATTGGATGATCGGTTTCCTTTTCCATCTGATGTTTTTCCGGATGTGCCTTTCTCTGTCTTTTCTGGCTTTTTCTTGAAGATCCCATTTGAACTCTTCAGCCTAAGAAGAACCCAGAAAATCTTTTGTTGATGTCTATCCTTTTATTTCAAATTGATCCCCAGTGGAGATCATGTCTTCTTTCTGGTTCCATGCCCAGTAAAGAGTGTACTTTCATTTCCCCAGTGTCGTCCGGTCACCTATAAACCTGTCGTCCATCTCGTTAGACTTTTCCCCAGTGGAGAACACCTCTCTGGCTTCCATTCCCAGTGAGGACCTGTAGGACTTCCTCTTTATTTTTCTATCCCCGGTGTTTCCTCAGAGTCTCCCCATTGAGTCTTTTTTGTTGATCGATCTGAATCCCCAATGAGTCTTTCTCGTGGATGCTAACCTTATCCTTCCCCAGTAAGCTCACCTGTGGTGGTTTGCTCTTTATCTTTGGTGTTTGGTTTGTCTGCACCTTCGCATCTATCATAACATCATATCATCATACTAGAAGTTCATGGCATGTCAGTATGTGCATGTCTGTTGTTTGTCCTTATCATCTGCATTTCATCCGAGGGCAAAATTTTTGGTTTGCTATATTTAAATACCTTTCACCTTGATGTCCCGAGGATTTCCATCCCCCGTGTCATCCGGTAAAGCTATTTAAATAGGGGCAACTGTTGTACCCCAAATTTTACCCTCATATCCTCTGATCATTTTTTATATCATTTTAAGCCGGTCATTTTAGCATTTGCAGTCATTTGGTCCATTAATCATTAATCAGACTTTTTTTATCATTATTTTTCTATTTTGTTAAATATTTATTTTTGATTCATTTAGAATTCATTTAAATCCACTTTAGCCTATCTTTTTACATAGTACATATTTAAGTTAGTTTAATCTTAAACTTAATTTGATTTTAATATTATAATTATAGTTTTAATTCCCAGTTTTATTTTTTAGTTTAATTCATTTTAACTTAACTTAATTTTTAAAACAATTACCAAATAGAAGTTCATAACTTGTATTTTCATTACACAAACCAAATTCATTTTGAACTGAATCATTGCCAAACACTTAGAAAATTTCAGACTTTCATTCTTTTTGTTACATCATGTTTTGGCACGTTTCTAGAATGACTCTAGGCATTATTTCAACTTGTTACAAGACATCAAAAGTGTACCTCTCCATTTGCTTAAAGAGATCAAAGTGGTATCATGTGGCCCATGATTTGAAGTTATGGCCGTGTGGACAAGGAGGGTACATGACTTTGTACTTCATGCCACACCATGTTGAACCAAAGTGTTCTAGTGCAACCTACTGATTTTTTCCACCCATTTCCAATACCCCTTTGTCCACAAAACCCGTGCAAAGCTTATTCAAGTACGCCACCTTTTTGTACTTGCAAATTGACATTCACAAGCTATAGACAAGAAACCGTCGTGTCACACCATGGCATTTTGCTTTGAGATCTTTTTTTTTTCCGGATTCAAGCCTGGAAACTAGCAAGTAATACACTCTCACTTGGCTCAAGAAAAGCATAAACCATTGTGTAAGGCTTTCAATTACTAGAATTCCTTTGGCCCTTGCATTTCTTCTGCTGACATGAACCAAGAATAAGCAACCATTAAGCTTCTCACTTGGCTCGAGAATGATTTTAGAAAGCCATGCGTGCAGTACTTACCCAGCCACTTTCTTTGCAAGATAAAACAAAGGTCCACTAAGTTTTAAGGCTAAGGACCAGCTGGTGCCATTATAAAAATATGAGGCTTCTCATTCATTTCTCACCAACAATCAGAACTAACAATCAGACCACCAACACTACACTCCACAAGAGATCACCAAAACCTTAAGAACTCGTGAGCTCTTCTTCTTGCCACCAAGATCAGATCATCAACACAACAACAAGGAACACATTAAGCACTTCATAGCAAAACACTTTCCTAAAAGGGAGAAGTTTGTGAGCAACAAAGAAAGAGCCAGAAGTTGTGTACTCCACAGAGACCCTTGCACATCATCATCTTCCAAGAAAAAGTTTGAGCTAGTTGAGTTCCAAAGCTCCCAAGAGAAGAAGCAGTGGACTTGACTTCACTTGGTAAGCCTCCTTCTTCTTACACATGATCCCATGTTCTCATTTTAAATGATCTTAGATGTTGTCTTCATGCTTATATATTGCATCTGTATTGGTTTAGATTGACAATATGGATGTCTGGTTGAATTTGTGTTGATGCATTAGCATTCTGAGAGTTTCTTTTCAGTTTGGATGCCCCACTTTTGTGTTGATTTTCCCCTCGCTTAGGTTGCTGTTTTGAGTTATTTATGGTTTAGTTTTGTTCCACTGAGTGAGCACTACAGGAGGGTATTTTATTTCACGAGTTTTGGTTAAGATTTGGGGTGGTGTTTGATTGAACAAGATGAGAAAAACCACGGCTGCATTCTGGTCTGCACGAGTTGGATTCTTTGTGCATGGTTTAGTTTGCATGAGGAAGGTGCGTGGCGTCACGTGAGTGGTTAGATTTTGTTTTTGTCACTTAGTCACTTAAAGTATGGGTGACCAATTGATGTTATGTCCCTAGCTGTCTGCATAACGTTTTATGTGGGTTTGAAAAATCTCATTTTATTTCGCCTGGATGGTTTAAGTGTTATTGGGGTGGGCTTATACATTGGATGTATAGCCACCCCAGTGGTAAAACTATGCGCCTTTGTACCAAGGGGTCTGGGGTTCGAATCCCCCTCGCCCCATACGCCCTTTTGTTCATTTTTTCTATTTTCCTTCAATTTTCTGACTTAGGCCTGGGCCTTGCGTGAATCACTATTAACACCCCCCCAAGGCTGAAGGCCCACACGCTATAACACAAACCCTTTCTCTTCAAATTTTCTAAAGGATAGTCTCTCTATTGACCCCATAGTCATAGGTAACCATTCATTACCCTTTTAACCTAATCTTCCCAAGAGATAGCCATGAATCTCTTGTAACCCTTTTCACAATCCTTTCAAGAGAGATAGCCATTAATCTCTTCTCCCTTCTAACATAGCCTTCCCAAAGAGATAGCCATTAATCTCTTCTCTTTCACGATGGTCTAACCCTTCACAATCCCTTTATAAGAGATAGCCATTAATCTCTTTCTCCTAACCAATCATTCCTTACAAGCTTTGCTTTCAAGCTTTCCACCCTACTTTCCCTTGGAACCTTGACCACAGGCTAGAGTTCCTCACCCCCATTGAGGGGAACTACGAATGCTCTGATTCCATTCCCGTCAGGATACGTAGGCATGAGATGCGATGTTTTCGCGAGCATACTTAGTGTATTTACCCCTAGGTCTTTCTTTACCTTAGCATATTTCCCTTAGCAAGCAACTAAAACATAACACAAATACTAACAAGAGGTTCCCGTAGAGTACTACGGATACTTAGGGTGTTAATACCTTCCCTTAGTATAACCAACCCCCGAACCTAGATTCTCTTAACTTAGGGTTTTCGTTCTTTACCCTTTCCTTTAGATAAATCAAAGCACGGTGGTGAATTTCAAAGATGTGTGATGCAAGTTAATTAATAGCTTGTTATCCGATTCTCACCGCAACATGGTTCCTTAACCCTAAAATGATGTTAATGTGTGATTGGAATCATCATTCATCAAGAAAAACCAAAGAAAGTGAGATAACTTGTAAAAGAGGTAACCATAAAAAACTTAGAATTTTTCTTAGTTATGAAATAAAGTGGCTAGGGTACCAACTTCCAAGGATCATAACTTGAGATCCAAGCAACCATTTTGAATGATCCAAAGATGGATTTGTAGTTCTCATTACACACTTTGAAAGTGTCAACTACACCTCATTCCAATTATTCATGGATTTTTAGTTATGGAGTGATCAAAATGGCTGAAAACATGAAATGTCACTTTTTCCAACACTTAGTGAAATTTTCACTAAGTCAGAATCTGTCTTGCTTTTTTTCAAAATGTAGGGGGATTTTTCACTTGGATCCAAAAAGTGTCAAGACAAACTATGATCACACATGTGTTGTATCTAATGAGAGCTTTCCAAAATGGCCAAGAACTTCATCAAATTCCATCTGAGCTAAGAATTATGACAGTTGCAACATGCCTTGCTTCAAACTGTCTTGGCAAGGCAGATTTGTACACAAAGGCTCGATTTGATCAATTTGTGCAAATGACAAACAAGTTTATCCATCTGCACACCTCAGGGGGAGACCAAGGAGGGACAAACGCTGATCCATAAGCCTCCCAAGTCTTTGGAACTACATATAGATTTGGCACCCCTAAAAGCTAAAGATGCTTCAAGACTCTAATTTTGTTTTGGAGCATTCAATGGATGCTTAGAGGTGGCATGTATCAGAGCAAAAATGAACACTTCAGTCAAGCTTTATCCTTGAATCAAAGAACCATAGGCCTATGCTCTAACCTCTAGTCAATGGCTAGAGGATACTTGAGATTCCATTTGATCACCATTGGCCAACAGCCTGCTGCAGCCACCATTCACTATTGCTTGCAAAACAAACTTGCTCTACTATAAATAGAGCTCATTTGTGCTCAGTTTAAGTACACCAAAGCAATCAAATTGATGCTTTCCTCAAAATCTCCTCTTTCACTACAAATTTGCCTTCTAAAGCAAGTCAATATCGGGTTTTGAGTTTGAGATCCATTCCAACCAAACCAATCACACACACACCTCATAAACATCATATGTAAGCTGATCAAACACTTAAACAACATCTGGAACACCAATTTCAAAAAATCACCAGCCAATTGCTCAAGTTTTCAACCAAGTTGCAGCTGAGGTGCCATAATCTATTACAATCTATTTCAAATCACTCCAAGTATTCAAACACATTCCATATGGTGTAGGGAAGCTATTCAGATCATCACAACTCATCTGTAACACCTCCAACTCAAAAATCCAATTGCACTTGCTGTTACGACCTTCAAGTAAGCCTAAACTTGGTCATCTCTAAATCTATGCATATTTCCTCGCACAATACTTTTGCCAAATGTTCATAATCATACATAGAATGTTTCCCCCAAATTACTTGCTTTGTAAGAATTGTGTATCAAAATTCCCAGCCTTCATGCAGAATTTAGGGTTCTTGAGGTTTTGTCTTGATTTCTTATTCCATGCTTAAAATAAATGAAATTGAGTAGATTGATATGTGGATTGCATGATTTCATCAAGTATTCAGTGAGATTGGATAGAAAATGCAAATCTGAGCAAAACTCCCTTCGTGTGTTGTCGCTCCCGGGATTTTTGTCCTGGTACAAACGCGAAAGTGGCGCGGAAGAAGGAAAGAAGAGTCGTCAGCCAGGCATTTTTATCCCAAAGAAAAGGAAAGGTAATGCTGCACAAACCTGGGAGAAAGGAAAGAACAAGGTCTCGCGAACAAAAGAGAAAGGGTAAGGAAGTCGGTTACGTGAAGGGAAGGTTATCGCACCCCTTCACGTCCGTCGTACTCGACGGGATCCACGCTTGCTGTTTCGATCAAAGGGTGCAAAGAATAGGAAATCAACTACTAACTAGAGAACTGGAAACAAAAGACAGAAAAGAAAAAGGAGAGAGAGGGGGGAAGGAAAGAAGTGACTCGATAGGACATTATCGTTGTCCTAGGCCCACGTATTCCCTCAGTGCAATGGGAAAGTCAGAGTCAACGTAGTTTGACGGACTACGGGGAGGGTTGCTCGTCAAGACATCGCCGTCTTGTGCCCACGTATCCTCAATCGGACGAGAAAGAAGAATCAGAGCAAACGTAGTTCGGCTCAACAAGGGTTGCTTTGTTTGTGTTTTTTAATGGAAATGTCAGAGTGCGCGTCCCAGCAGTTAGGTGTTGCAGCTCGCTGTATGGAGACTTAGGCGTTACCTGTTTGCGGTAGAACGGACCTGACGAATCCTTTTAGAAAGGAGTGAAGAGATGAGAAGAGAATTGTTTGTTTGTATTTTAGAAAGAAGTATTTTGATTATTGGTGCGTATAACGCATATTGTATTTAAGTCTTTCACGTAGGATCGAATGCCTCGCATATCGACCCAAGACGGGACGTATGCTAAACATTCTAAGAAAGTGAGAGAAGACCCCTCACTATATTATTCTCACATGAAAGGCTCAAATGCAATATATGTTATGCCTTTATTAAGTTTTTTTTTGCTTTTTGTTTTGAGATGAGAAGAAGAGAGACTCAAAGGTTGAGAACGGTAAAAGTCTAAATGGGAGACTAACAATCCTATTTGTTATCATGCATGGATGATCCTAAAGGTTAAGTGTGGTTTGAAGGGGGAACTTCTACCTAAGTTAGCATGCAAAGGAAAGCCTAATGCTAATCCTACTCCAAGCTTAATCGAAAATTAAGTTGGACTAGGTAGCCCTAAGGGAGTGAATCCAAGACTTAAACAAGTCTTGAGACTCATGGGAAGATAAAGAGTGAAAGGGATGAAGAAGGAAAGACGAAAAAGAGAAACAACAGCAGCTACAATAGTGCATATGCAACAACACAGCAGTTAAAGATAGCACACAAGCAAAACACTTATAACAACACACAATTCAGCAAAAGAAAGGGTGTAAAATGTCAGCCAGCAGCACATACAACAACACACATGCACATAGACAGCCGTAGAAACAGGGCAGCATGTGATACATTTGAAGACAATTCAAACATGGCATAGCAAATATACATCAAGCATCACATATTCTTTAATCAAACATGATCACAAATCATACCAAACACAAAGGTAAACATCATGAAAGAACATCATGAGATGGTGCACAACATTAAGCACATGAACTCGTCAAACCAAGTTTGCATCAAACGAAATCCAAAAGTAAGCAAGCATGCACAACACAACAAATCCAGCAACACCAGCCAAAATCAACAATTATCATGCTCAAGGAGTGTGTGCAAAGTGTTCATCACATCAACAAAACAATCATGAACATTCATCAATGAAAACCAAAAGCCGCGTGTCGAAGAAATGTGCTCATGCAAAGGTGTGAGGAAAAACAACTCAAGAATAATCTACAAATCATCAACACATCAATCCATGAAGTTTAGACATGCAAGAGATCTCAAACAAGCAAGAAAATGCAAGAAAAACACAATCTGCTTCAGTGGTAATCGATTACTCACATAGGGTAATCGATTACTCAGTTGAAAAATAGCTAAAAACGTGAAAATAAGGCAGAGTAATCGATTACCCTATTAGAGTAATTGATTACCACTGAAACAGAGGCAGAAATTCAACTTTGAAAAGCACTTTCAACAACAAATCACTTATTTAAACATCCAAATGATCATGTAATCAATCATGCACAAAAATTAAGTTCAACCACAATAATCAAACATCAACTAGATCCAACAATCATCAACATCCACAATCAAGATCAACCAAATGAATCAAAACACATCAAAATTCATGGATCTACATTGTATAAGTTGCAATTAAGCTAAAATGAGTATGGATCTGAAATTAACCAACCTACAAAGCTGAGATTTGCTTTGGTAAGTGTTGCAAACAGAAATGGGTGAATTCAAGTAGAGAAATCCAAGATCCGCAAGCTTCTTGAACTCAAAAGTTGAAGATCCAAGCAATAAGCAACTAAAACTCCAAAAGCACTTCCAAAAATTTCTTCTGAAAATTCAGCACCAGATCCAAACAAAAATCCAAATTGAAATGCTGAAATATGGTGAGGATGAGAGGTTTTAGCTCAAGAATTAACAAGTTCCAATGAAGAACTTGTCATTCTCTATGAAGGAGCTTTGAGTGTGGTTGAAAATGGAGGTTGAGAGTGAAAAAGTGAGAGAGAATTGAGAGAATTCTGAAAATTGAGAGTGGAAAAAAATCGATCTCTCCTTTTGAGGTTTGGAATAAATTAGTTTAAATAACCCCTAGGTTAGGAGTTAAGTTTGGGTTGGGAGTGAGGTTAAGTGAGTGGAAATTGGGATGAAATGTGAATTAGGAAAAAAAATGTGGAATTGGAGTGGAAAGAATTTGAATTTTTTGGATGGGAAATGATGAAAATAGTTTAGTTCTAGATCCTTCCCACACATGCACAAGCCAAACACATGATAAAAAATGCTCAAAAATTCTGCAGTGCTGAAAAATGCCATATTTTTGCAATTTCGCCCAGAGTAATCGGTTACTCACTTTGAGTAATCGATTAATTTATTCAAAAATTCAAAAATTTGGCGCCAAAAGAAGGGAAACTTGGATATTCGTCCGGTTCCACCTGTTCTGAACCCTGATAGACCTCTGAAACTTGCCATCTGATATTACCAATGGAATACACTTGAAATATGCTGCGAAATGTTTTTTTCCGCACTCGGATTAACTGCTGATAACAACTGTCTGGTGCTGAATAACTGATCAAAAATTGATTGCCAGAGTTTCTGATCATCCAGTCGCTTAATGAGCAAAATAAATGCTCGAAAAGACTTGGAAAGCTATCTGCTTGGCTCTGAACACTGTTAAAAATCATACTGGAACTGATGACGCCGTAAGCTGCTGAAAGAATACCTTGATCCCATGCCCAAAAGAAACATGCAAAAATGCAGGAATGATAATGCAAATGAAATGAAACATAAGCCAAAAGGGTTAGCAACACTAGGGAAAATTTTGGGGTGTTACAGCTGCCCCTATTCAATCATCAGTTAACCTGAGAAGGATGAAAGCAACGGTTATTCAGACAATCAAGGTGAATTGTGATTGAATACCCAAAACAACAAGAAAATTTGCACGCTGAATGAAGAAGAAAAGGGATATAAACCCTCATGGAAGTATCAGCAAGTAACTGCATAGATTGATACGACGTGTATCGAAAAAAGACCATACGGCCGAGTACGGAAAGAAAACACGGGCGGGTGTTGAAAGGACATGGACGGGTGCCAAAGGTCAATACAGACGGGTATTGAAATACGAGCTCAAACACGGACGAGTGCTAAAAGGACACGGACGGGTGTTAAAGGTCAACGATGCGGACGAGCAACGAACTATCATCAGAGGAAAACGAAGAGTGACCAAGTCAACGATACAGACAAGTATCAGACGATGATTAATAAGGGAACACACACAAGTGTTCGGGTCAACGATACGAACAAGCATCGGACAATCATCAAAGGAACACGACGAGCGACCAAGTCGACGATACGAACGAGTATCGGATGATGATTAATAAGGGAACACACACAAGTGTTCGGGTCAATGATACGAACGAGCATCGGAAAATCATCAAAGGAAAACGACGAGTGACCAAGTCGACGATACGGGCGAGTATCGGACGATGATTAAGAAGGTACGGACGAGCATCAGACAATCATCAAAGGAACATGACGAGTGACCAAGTCGACGATACGGACGAGTATCGGACGATGATTAAGAAGATACGGACGAGCATCTCAAAAGTCAATACGAACGAGTATTGGCTAAAAAGTTCAAACACGAACGGGTGTTGAAAAGGGTTAATACGAACAGGTAATGAAAGGACACAGACGGATGTCCAAGGTCAATACGGATGGGTATTGACTTAACATTGTACGATCAAGTGCTGTAGTAGGCTTTGCTGGGGTTGCACGACAATGCTTTGTCTGTGAATTGGTCTGGCTTGCAGGTAAACGGTTGAACCTGGCTTATGTTTCGAATGCGTATGTTTGAGTTTTGCCGTAATGCTCCATATCAATGGAATGCTACGCTTTAGAAAAATACCATGCAAACAAAATGCAAATGCAAAAGAGACTCTGGACGAGGAATCCAACTCCGCGGGGAAAAGATCATTGCTCGATCCTTCAATTGTTCTGTGGGGATTAACCCTTTTGCCGGGGATGACGCTTGCCACAAATTGCCAAAAATAAATTGGCTTACAGATGTGCTGAGGTGTGATGATCCTGTTAAGGAAGTTTCCACTGGAAGGACTCTGCCTTAGAGAGAGATTACTCTGCCCATGGAACTCCGTTGGGGATGAGAATTTTCTGAATGACGTTCTGCTGGGGACAAAAGAGTCATTAAAACTCTGCTTGGGGATCTATCAAACCCAAGATCCTTTGCGAGGGATAATCAGCCTTCTGACTCCGCTAGGGAATACTCCGATTCTGACACTACTGAGGAATCAACAACTGTTATCGACACAGAAAAGCTTAAAGCTGTTGGAAATACTGGATGGGAAGATCGACTTAATAAGATACAATGACATTGCCGGAGTTGCCTGTCAAACTCAAGCAGTTACGAGTGACCGCTAATCACCCGGTGAACTTGATCAGTAAAAGTTGTGACAAAAGGGTGATCGGGAACCCTTTCCTGAATATGGTTGCCCCGGTATTCTGACTTGGGGGTGAGTGATTACTTGTTTGGAAGAAATTGCCCATGCTCTTGAAAAGGCTTCAATCTTGCTTTCGAGCCTAATACGAGGCTGCTACCTGCAAGCGAAAGAATATGCACCTATGCCCCGTGTCATACATGACTTCGTGCTAGGCTTTTTAATATAAACCTGCAATAAAAGAAATGCACACATATGTCCCGGAGACTGCATGGTTTGAATCTACCGTCCGGAGTTAATCAACATTCAAAGCAATTTTAAATGTTTTCCCTGCGCATGTTATTATAAAGCCTCAATGTTTTCAACAATGCAATGCTTTTTTATCAAAAATTCAGACGCTTTTGGCAAACAAAACAGTAATATGAAAACAAATGCGAAGCTTTTGACTGAATAACCAACTTTATTAATTGAAATGCCCAGAATAGGCAAGTACATCAGGAAGCAATCCCTAGAAAGAGGTGATCGCTGAAAATTGAGAAAAAGAAATTGTCCTAATGGCAACGTGAAAACGGATTTTCACTGAGTTTCAATTCTGCTATGACCAGTATGTCTTTAAGACTTTCCGATTATCTTCACTTTCTGAAGGGGATGATTGGCCTGATTCCTATCCTTTGGAGATTTCCAGCTTGAGTTAAATGATAAGGCAGTACAGATGACTCAGATCGCAGTCTTCGCTTAATCCCTCTTTTGCATGGACCGCCCTTTTCGAATTTTCAATCCACCGGGATACCCTTTCTTGCCTGAGTTGTCCTTACGGATTTTCAACTCACTGGGTGTAAAAATTTTTTTTATTTATCCCTAATTTTTGCCTGAACCTATTTATTCTGTTTTTATGGTTCGCCGGGATGCCCTTTTTTGCCTGGACCTTTCTTTTTTTTCCAGCGGGTCTATTTATGCGAAGTATTTTTTGACTACGTCTGAGTTGACAGGGGATGGAAAATCTTCACCATCCATGGTTGTAAGCATTAAGGTTCCGCCAGAGAAAACCTTCTTAACCACATATGGACCTTCATAGTTCGGTGTCCATTTTCCCCTGTGATCTGTGTTTGGAGGATGGATCCTTCTAAGTACCAATTCACCAACTTGATACTCCCGAGGTCGCACTTTCTGATCAAATGCCCGCTTCATCCTTCTTTGATACAATTGACCATGGCAAATAGCTGCTAGTCTCTTTTCCTCAACTAAGCTCAGCTCATTGAATCGGGTGCGAACCCATTTTGCCTCATCTAGCTTGACATCCATCATAACCCTCAGCGAGGGAATCTCAACTTCAACTGGTAGGACTGCCTCCATACCATACACAAGTGAGAACGATGTTGCCCCAGTAGATGTCCTTACTGATGTTCGGTACCCATGCAAGGTAAATGGTAGCATCTCATGCCAATCTTTATAGGTCACCACCATATTTTGCACAATCTTCTTGATGTTCTTGTTGGCTGCTTCAACAGTGCCATTCATCTTTGGACGGTACGGTGAAGAATTGTGATGCTCAATTTTAAAGTCCCGACATAATTCTTCCATCATTTTGTTGTTGAGATTAGAACCATTATCGGTAATGATTCTTTCGGGCACTCCATAGCGACATATGATATCTCTTTTCAGAAATCTGGCTACCACCTGCTTGGTGACATTAGCATAAGACGCTGCTTCCACCCATTTGGTGAAGTAATCAATAGCGACCAAGATGAAGCGATGACCGTTGGAAGCATTTGGCTCAATCTTTCCAATCATATCAATGCCCCACATTGCAAAGGGCCAAGGAGAAGCCATAACATTCAACGGATTCGGAGGTACATGCACTTTATCCGCATAAATCTGACATTTGTGACATTTGTGGGCGTATGAACAACAGTCTGCATCCATAGTCATCCATAATACCCTGACCTCAATAATTTCTTTGCCATTGCATGTCCTCCGGCATGGGTACCAAAATAGCCTCCGTGCACTTCTTACATCAACATGTTTGCTTCGTGTCTATCCACGCATCTGAGCAAAACCATGTCAAAGTTTCGTTTGTACAACACATCCTCATTCAAGAAGAAACTACCAGCTAACCTCCTCAGAGTCTTTTTATCGTTATTGGATGCTCCAGCCGGATACTCTTGAATCCTCAAGAAGCATTTGATATCATGAAACCACGGCATGTCATCTGACACTGCATCAACAGCAAACACATGTGCATGCCTGTCAAGACGAGACACCTCAATTTTGGGCACATGGTTCCACCCATTCACTTGAATCATGGAAGATAATGTTGCAGAGCGTCAGCCATTTGATTTCCATCTCGAGGTATATGGTATAATTTCATTGTTGTAAAGAAAGTCAACAACCTCCTCGCATAGTCTCTGTAAGGAATCAAGTTTGGTTGATGGGTATGCCAATCTCCATTGATCTGATTGATCACCAGAGCAGAGTCCCCAAATATCTCAAGAGTCTTGATCCTTAAGTCGATGGCTTCTTCAATGCCCATAATGCAAGCTTCATATTCTGCTTCATTGTTGGTGACATCAAAAGTTAACCTGGCAGTGAAAGGTATATGAGACCCTTTTGGAGTGATAAGAACTGCCCCAACTCCGCATCCATTCATGTTGACGGCCCCATCAAACACCAAACTCCATTTGGATTCAGGGTCTGGCCCCTCCTCCAAGAGTGGTTCCTCGCAATCTTTAACTTTGAGAAACATGATGTCCTCATCAGGGAAATCAAACCTCATCGGATGATAGTAATCAATTGGTTGCTGTGCAAGATAATCCGACAAAATACTTCCTTTGATGGCTTTCTGAGAAGTATACTGGATATCATATTCAATCAGCACCATCTTCCAACGTGCAACCCGTCCGGTCAATGCTGGTTTCTCGAATATGTACTTGACAGGGTCCATCTTTGAGATTAACAAGGTTGTATGAGTGAGCATATACTGCCTCAATCGTTTAGCAGCCCATGCAAGTGCACATCATGTCCTCTCAAGCATTGAGTATCGTGATTCGCAATCATTTAATTTTTTGCTCAAGTAGTAGATGGCATGCTCCTTTTTACCTGTCTCATCATGTTGACCGAGAACACAACCCATGGATCCTTCAAGCACAGTCAAATACATGATCAATCGTCTCCCTGGAACTGGAGGCATGAGAATTGGAGGTTCTCGCAAATATTCTTTTATTTTCTCGAAAGCCCTTTGGCAATCGTTATTCCACCTGACCACTTGTTCTTTTCTTAACAGCTTAAATATTGGTTCACAAGTGGCTGTGAGGTGAGATATGAACCGTGTAATGTAGTTCAATCTACCCAGGAAACCACGTACTTCTTTTTCTGTTCTTGGTACAGGCATTTCTTGTATTGCTTTTATTTTGGCAGGATCAACCTCAATTCCTTTTTCACTTACGATGAAACCCAGCAATTTACCGGACCGCACTCCGAAAGTGCACTTGTTCGGATTCAGCCTTAGTCAAAACTCCCTTAACCTTTCAAACAGTTTCTGCAGATTAACCAGATACTCTTCTTCAGTTCAAGACTTGGCAATCATATCATCTATATAACACTCAATCTCTTTATGAATCATGTCATGGAATAGTGTTACCATAGCTCGCTGATACGTTGCCCCTTCGTTCTTCAACCCAAAAGGCATCACCTTGTAACAGAAGGTACCCCACGGGGTATGAACGTTGTCTTCTCCATATCTTCCGGCGCCATCTTGATTTGATTATACCCGGAGAAGCCATCCATGAAGGAGAATACCGAGAACTGAGCGGTGTTGTCAACCAGTACATCAATATGAGGTAAAGGAAAGTCATCTTTCGGACTTGCTCTATTTAGATCCCGGTAATCAACGCACATTCTGACTTTACCATCTTTCTTTGGCATAGGGACAATATTTTCAACCCATGGTTGGTAATTGGTGACGGCCACAAATCCCGCATCTAACTGTTTTTGTACCTCCTCCTTGATTTTGAGAGCCATTTCTGGTTTAGTTCTCCGAAGCTTCTGTTTGACAGGAGGACAACCCTCTTTCAATGGTAACCTGTGCACAACAATGTCTGTATCTAACCCCGGCATATCTTGATATGACCAAGCAAAGATGTCAACATATTCCCGCAGCATACTGATCAGCTCTTTCTTTACCTCGGCCTGCAGACTGGCTCCAGTATTAACTTCTTTCTTTGCGTCCTCGGAACCAATATTGATAACCTCAATTGTCTCTTGGTGAGGTTGAATGACCCTTTCCTCCTGTTTCAACAATCTAGCTAATTCTTTGGGATGTTCACAGTCTTCTTCATCCCCCTCTTCGGCTTCATAGATTGGGTTATCAAAGTCATACTTGGCCATAGCAGAATCGTTATCAATGAAGTCCGGGTGATTAAGTCTGCATGATTGAAGGTCATGCTTTATTTTAGAATGAGACTTTTTGAAAAAAAAAACAAAAAAACAACATTGCCATTTTATTGTTTTTTCTGCAAAAATAAAAAATGAAAGGCAAGGAACACAAAATTTGAATGCAAAACGTCCTTTATTAATGATAAAAAAACTTGCAAATGCAATTATGAGGCCCTACAAATGGATCTACACGCCTTGGACAGAGCGCGAGATATTAATATGCAGCAGAGAAAACAAAGAAAATTACTCTGTTTGAAGAGTAACTTGAACAATTTCTTCAACAAACCAATTGCAAAGCTCTTGACCCGGTACACACGAGCACACCCAATTGTCGAGATCACAATCACTGTCGACGCCATCTTCACTTGCAGCACACATCTGATTTGGATTAATGATTCCCCCGCTATAGAAAGTAATCAGCCCCTTGCGCTCTGTTGTAGCAGCCTGATACGGATTATAGCCTATACCGAACTTATCTTCCTTTGCAGAGACTTCAATCAATTTACCCCAGCCTTGGGCATTACCTGCTTTGACTACTTCCACTGCCTGTCTGTAAGAAGCAATAGAAGTACCCACCTGGTCTTCGCTCTGAGAAGATACTGCCTGTGAAGACGAATCACCGATACTGACTGCCTCAAATTCTTAACACAGCATCTCATGGATCTCTCCATCCATTTCCACGTACTTAAAAGTAGACAGCTGACTGACGAAGATATCTTCCTCTCCACATACAGTCACCACTTGACCGTCAACCACATATTTCAACTTTTGGTGCAACGTAGATGTCACTGCCCCAGCGGCATGAATCCACGGTCTGCCTAACAAGCAACTATATGCGGGTTGGATGTCCATCACGTAGAACACACACTTAAACACTTGAGGACCGATCTTTACTGGGAGCTCTACCTCTCCGAATACAGAATGTTTCGAACATCGAAAGCCCTCACTACCAAATCACTTGGTCTTAGAATAATTCCGTCAGCGTCTAACTTCATTAAGGCCTTCTTTGGTAACACGTTCAGGGAAGACCCCGTGTCTACCAACACATGAGATAATACTGCACCTTTACACTCCAGGGTGATGTGTAATGCCCTGTTGTGATTGCGACCCTCAGTAGTCAAATCATAATCTGTAAAACCTAGCCCATGGCTAGCATTGACATTAGAAACAACAGACTACAATTGATTCACAGTAATCTCTTGAGGTACATAGGCCATATTCAAAACCTTCAGAAGGGCCTCTCGATGAGATGCAGAACACATAAGAAACAACAAGATAGAAATCTTTGATAGCGTCTGACTCAACTGATCAACTAATTTATAATCACTCTTTTTTATAAGTCTCATGAACTCCTCGACCTCTTTCTCAAAAGTACCTTTCTGTACAGATTCAGGAACAACAACCTCCTTTGTAACCACCTGTTTACCCTTGGCTTTGGCTGCTGCCTCAGCTTCAACATTAGTTCTCAGAGTCTGTGGAGCAAAAAAGCGTCCACTTCTGGTGAAGCCACCAAGACCTCCAACATTATCAATACTGGAACTACCCCCAGCTGGAGTTTCCACTTCTTGTTTTTCTCCTTGGTAGTAAACATCTGCACCGTAGTGCCATGGGATAGCCCGCTCACAAGTATAAGGAAGTGGCCCTGGTACCGTAATAGTAACAGGACTCACCACATCAGGCACAATGATAGCAGCAGGCACCGACACTTAAATTTTAGCTGGCGTAAAATAAATGGTAACGGCCGACACGTCATCACCCTTTTTGTCCCCCTGATCGAACTGTAGACAACCCTCATCAATCAAATTTTGAATACCGGCTTTTAGTTTATCACAACCATTACTCTGATTCTTGCAATCAACACAACCTTCTTCACAGCCAGGGAACACTTGCCCCTTCAACAACCGAGCCTTCACAAAACTCAAAGGAGTCTTCACCTTGTTCACATCAGTTACCAAATTCAAAACTTTCCCATCTTCAATGGCGTTGACCTTTGGCACATTATGATCTGGCATGGGATTCTGAAGCACATTCGGTGGAGTTGAGAAATTAATTGCCTTGGCATCAATCAAATCCTGTACCTTATACTGAAATGCCCGACACTTTTCAATACTATGACCTGGAGCCCCATAATGAAACTCACAGTGGGCATTAGCATTATAACCCTTTGGTAACACAACAGGAGTCGGGCCCATCGTACGAAGCTCCACCAGATTGAGTTTCAACAATTTAGGTAACAAAGCTGCGTAAGTCAAAGGCAGAGGGTCCATGTGCCTGTCAGTTTGTCTCTGCTGATACGATCTTCGTGGCTGTTGATTATTCTGTGGCTGAACATTTTGTTGCTGCGGCTGTGATTGAACTTGTGGACTAGGAATAGTAATAGCAGCAACCTGATTATAGGAATCCTGATAGCCTCTACCTCTATTCTTATAAACAGCACTGGTCTCCCCATCTCTCTTTCTGGTAACTCCAGCAAATGGCTTCCTCACTCCTGAAGAACTAGCACCACTGACATCTTGTATTTTTTCGAGCTTCAACAAACTTTCAATCCTTTCCCCAGCGATTACAATGTCCGCAAACCCAATTGATGGACAGGCAGCCAACCTATCAAGATAAGTTCCCTGAAGAGTACCCATAAACATGTCGGCCATCTCCCGGTCCTGCACTGGAGGTTGAACCATGACAGCCAACTGGCACCATCTTTGAGCATATTCCTTAAAAATCTCCTTCGCATTCTGCGCCATACTCTACAGCTGAGTACGGTTTAGAGCCATATCCATGTTGTATTAATACTGCTTGACAAAAGCATGAGCTAACTCCTTCCAGCTCCTTACAGAAGTCCTGCTCAACTTCATATACCATTCTTGAGATGCCCCAGTAAGGCTGTCTTGAAAATAATACATCCACAATTTTTCATCGTCAGTATGAGCGGCTATCCTCCCCACATAGGATTGAAGATGAGTTTTAGGACAAGTAGTGCCATTGTACTTGTCAAATGTTTGTGGCTTGAACTTGTGTGGGATTCTTACTCCGGGTACCAATCCCAAGTCGGAAACATCAAAGCCAAGAGTGTTTTGGGATTCAATGGACCTAATTTTTTTAGCGAGCTCGTCGAATCTACGAGTATTCTCATCTTCAGCATCTAACAGAGTGAACTTCTCATCTTGGTTATCTTCCACAACATGACGAACCCCAGTATTTCTAGGAGGGTCACCACCCGCATTAATGCCAGTCTGATTACCAGTCTCATCAATAATTCTCTGACCTCTATTATTACCGTTGCCATTCTGCACCTCTACTTCTGGCCGCTCGACCATTGCCGTGAGTCTTTCCTGATTTTGGGCCATGCCAGTCATTAATGTCATGAACTGGTCCATCCTGTTCCTCAGCTCAGCCAATTCAGTTTGCATCTGATCCATGATCTTAGCTTGGTTTCTGCGAGTTGCATACCGGTGAATGCGGATATCAACTATAATGCCTGAAAATTGTAGAAAGATCAGAAATTCACATCCCAGTACCTGAAAAGCAAGCAACAAAATGCAAAATGAAATATGTTATGCAATGTCATGTTTATTCATTTTGGGGCATTCCTTCCCTCGATTCCAGTTTGACCGAAACGGAATAACACATACACTTGCAATTGCTAATATTGAAGAACATCAGAGGCGCACATTAGTGAATCAGAATATCCATCATATACGGCCCAGTGAGTGTGTGACCCATTGTATAATTTGATGAAGAATCCACCTCATAGAATCAATAATACCAAACGAAATATCCATAGCATAAATGAAAACCCCCAACCAGGTGTGGCACTGTCAAGTACAAATTTGTTCGGAACAAATACACATGAAAGCATGAATACAGACAAAGGAAAACCCATCAACAAGCCTGATGGTGAATCCTCGGACCAACAACGAAAATACTTCAGACACTAAGCCCATACAATTCTTCCCGAACCTCCTTGAGAAGTGCTTCGGTAGCTGGATCGTTAGGGCGCTCTGTAAGACTCCTAATCAGCTGACTCCTTATCTTGATAGCTTCCTCCAGCTTCCTGATTTGATTTTTAATAGCTAAATCTTTTACTTTCTTTACTCCAGCGCGGACTTTCAGATCTTCAATCTCTCGGCTAGCTGAACTAAGTTTCTTGAGAAATTCGCTCTCTTTACTCTTCAAATTCTTCTTCAATTCATCATTTTAGCCCTGATTCTTGCTTCAATCTCCCTTCGACACTCGGAGAACTCATCCCATCTCTGCTGCCCTTTGGAAAGTACATTCTCAGACCTTGCCAACTGCTTGTTGATACGCTTGCACGCCTCTTTTAATGCCATCTCATTTTGTTTAATCTTGCGAATATAGACAGTGTCCTGAGCAATTCTTTTCTCATTTTCCTCATGACGCTCGGTTAACTTTTGAAGTTCATGCTCAACATTACGCTTATCACAAAGCGTCTTTCGGAGTCCTTCGCTTAGCTTCTCATTCATCTTGATTGCCTTGTCCTTTTCTGCCTTAAGCTTGTTATATTCAATAACACTTATCATGGTCACAGGTTCAATAGCAACTGGGTCTGACGGACCTTCCGCAGAGAACGGCAAAAGAGTGATCTGAACTCTTCTTTTCAACCATGCATCATACTAAGGAGAAGACACGTTATTGCACTTGCCAAAGACAACTTTACCTTTTGTTTGCAAATTGCTCTACGCCCCGGCCGCTTGCCTTACCAACAAAAGATTATCCTTCACAGAGAAAAAGAAGGATTCTTCCAATTCACTATCCTTCGGAGGATCTATTAAAGCAAATCCCAATTGTCTCCTTAAGATAACATGATTGTAATTGATGCAACCCTTTATTCCCAAGAGTGGCACATTTGGATGTCTCCCACAACTATTGATAAAATTCCCACCCATCGTTCTTTGATCAAACCAACGAATATCTTTTGCCGTCAACTTAATCAACCTTTTAGCCCAATTCATTGAAGAATGAGGATTCAAGAAAGTCTCGGAACTCGGTAAGTGTCTCATGAGCCATTTATGAAATAAAGGTGCACAACATCGAACCAATCCCCCTCGTTTCTTCTCATTCTTATAATGCACAAAATGATACAAATCACCCAAGAGTGTAGGAATAGGATTCCTCAACACAAAGATATGGATGGCTCTCATGTCTACAAACTTAGACTCATCAGCAAACAACATAATCCCATAAATGCTCAAGGCCGGAATAGCACAAACTGTTTCCCATTGAGCCTAAGCAGCACACTCTTCAGCTTTGGCAACCAAGAAATCCAGATGAAAATCGGATAAACCTCCTTTGGTGGCGAGGTTATCTTTTACCACAGGTACACTCAGATGGCGAGCCTTAGCTACCTCCTCATGCTTTGGAGGACGCATATCAGAGCTAAAAGGAATATGGTGTTTGAGAGGCACACCTAGAAGAATGGCATACTCTTCTAGCATCGGAGCCAACTAAAAGTCCGAAAAAGTAAAGCACCTTAACTGTGGATCATAAAACTGCAAGCAAGTATGAATAAAACTCCTCTCTGAAGTATTCAAATCATCAACCGTAGTCAGAATCTCTCCATGAGACTTTCGGAACATACCCACATAATCTGGAGTAATAAGAGATACCATCTTCTGTAACTGACCCACGTTGGTGTCAAAGAAAGTGTAATGCACATTATTCTTTCTTGGAACATCCATAGCTGCAAAGTGAACAGTCAAACGGAATCAAAAGGAAGTATACCCTGCAAATGAATAAACATGAAGGTTAAATGCAAAATGCAAATGATGATATGTATGCAAAGGCATGGGATCATTGTTGAACATATACTGCTGAACCCATTGTACTGTTGTCTGAATTTGGTGAGATACGAAAAACCAGGATCAAAGGCCCAAAAACAAATCCAGAACAAATAGAAACCAGTCAGGATTGAAGGTTCAGTAACAAATCCAGACCAATAAGAAAACCAGGTATGATGAAGGTCAATGGTTCCTGCACACCTGTAAACAATCCCCCCAATCTCACATGCATGTTCTAGAAAGTGAAGATTCTCAAATTCAGATCTCGGAATGAGAGGTAATAGCACATTCAGCCCGAATGATACAATGCTACCGCCATACAAAAAGATCATCCTCTGATTCACCTCAAAATAAAGAGGGGTCATCCTAAAGGTCATCCAGACTTAACAGCTCTTCCAGATAGCTCTACCATTGTGGCAGACCCACAACGCAGAATTATCTAGAGAGAACCACATCCAAATTGTGTTTCATATTCCCTCCTCGCACTGAAATGGAGCGTGCGAGGATATGAAACACACTAAACATAAGTGCACTCAGGCCTGTGTACTGGGCCTATCTCTCAGATTACCCATCCCACCAAACAGAAACAGCACAGTCCAGTATAATACAGTATATAAAATGAAAATGCTAAAATGCGGTAAATATAGTCAAGTACGGTAAAGCAGTAATACAATAAAACAGCAAAAACAACATCAAAGTAAACACCCAATGAAAGAAAAACAGACAAGCGCTAGGATTGACTCGCAAAAGGGGATGGACCAGCAAGAGGTCAACCTGTCCACAGCAGAGTCGCCAGCTGTCGCTCCTGGGATTTTCGTCCTGGTACAAACGCGAAAGTGGCGCGGAAGAAGGAAAGAAGAGTCGCCAGCCAGGCATTTTTATCCCAAAGAAAGGGAAAGGTAATGCTGCACAAACCTAGGAGAAAGGAAAGAACAAGGTCTCGCGAACCAAAGAGAAAGGGTAAGGGAGTCGGTTACGTGAAGGGAAGGTTATCGTACCCCTTCACGTCCATCGTACTCGACGGGATCCACGCTTGCTGTTTCGATCAAAGGGTGCAAAGAACTGGAAATCAACTGCTAACTGGAGAACTGGAAACGAAAGACAGAAAAGAAAAAGGAGAGAGAGGGGGGAAGGAAAGAAGTGACTCGATAGGAAATTATCGTTGTCCTAGGCCTACGTATTCCCTCAATGCAATGGGAAAGTCAGAGTCAACGTAGTTCGACGGACTACGGGGAGGGTTGCTCATCAAGACATCGCTGTCTTGTGCCTACGTATCCTCAATCGGACGAGAAAGAAGAATCAGAGCAAACGTAGTTCGGCTCAACAAGGTTTGCTTTGTTTGTGTTTTTTAATGGAAATGTCAGAGTGCGCGTCCCAGCAGTTAGGTGGTGCAGCTCACTGTATGGAGACTTAGGCGTTACCTGTTTGCGGTAGAACGGACCTGACATATCCTTTTAGAAATGAGTGAAGAGATGAGAAGAGAATTGTTTGTTTGTATTTTAGAAAGAAGTATTTTGATTATTGGTGCGTATAGCGCATATTATATTTAAGTCTTTCACGTAGGATCGAATGCCTCGCATATCGACCCAAGACGGGACGTATGCTAAACATTCTAAGAAAGTGAGAGAAGACCCCTCACTATCTCATTCTCACATGAAAGACTCAAATGCAATATATGTTATGCCTTTATTAAGTTTTTTTTGTTTTTTGTTTTGAGATGAGAAGAAGAGATACTCAAAGGTTGAGAACGGTAAAAGTCTAAATGGGAGACTAACAATCCTATTTGTTATCATGCATGGATGATCCTAAAGGTTAAGTGTGGTTTGAAGGGGGAACTTCTACCTAAGTTAGCATGCAAAGGGAAGCCTAATGCTAATCATACTCCAAGCTTAATCGAAAATTAAGTTGGACTAGGTAGCCCTAAGTAGGGGTGTTCAAAACCGAACCAACCCAATTGAAAACCGCAAACCAAACCAAACCAAACTGAAACTGCAAAAAACCGCATTTGGTTCGGATTTGTTCGGGCCATCTTTTAACAAAACCGCACGGTTTGGTTTGGTTTGCGGTTTGTATTTTGCAAACCGAACTAAACCAAACCAAACCGCATTATGTTACAACTCAAACTTCACTTATCTCACATCTAACCAAAAACTCAAACCCATTATGCCCTAACCTTACAATTACGAAATATTTTCTCTTAATCACACTTAGCTTTTCAGTTTTAATCTTCTCAAATCTCTCTTAATATTATTGTGCATTCTTCTCATCTTCTTTGCCATGTACGTCTCACATCTTCTACACTAATCTCTCATCTCACATGTTCTTTCTTTTTCATCTTCTCATTTTTATCTTACTATTTTCTCTTCTAATTATGTTTGTATCGCGCCTTTCTTCTCCAATCTCACATCTCTTATGTTCTTTCTTTTTCATCTTCTCTAATCTCCCTTCTCCTCTATTTTTTCTGTTTTATTATAATATTTTTGATATTGTTTTATACTACTATTTTTTTCCACTTTTGTTTAAATTGATTTTTGTATATTGAATGAGAAGTTTTTGTCTAAATATGATGAGCTTTGTTGTTATTTGTTAATGTATGAATGACTAAACACAAAGTTATGTTGTTCTCTATATATGTATATATGACTCAATAAAAATTTTGTAAAAAACCGAACCAACCGAACCAACTCAAACCGCAATGGTTTGGTTTGGTTTGGTTCGGATTTTTTTTAAAAGCCAACCGAACCAAACCGAACCGCATGCTTTTTTTCTCTTGCGGTTCGGATGATTTTTAGCGTCAAAACCGCCCAAACCGCACTGCGAACACCCCTAGCCCTAAGGGAGTGAATCCAAGACTTAAACAAGTCTTGAGACTCATGGGAAGATAAAGAGTGAAAGGGATGAAGAAGGAAAGACGAAAAAGAGCAACAACAGCAGCTACAACAGCGCATCTGCAACAACACAGCAGTTAAAGACAGCACACAAGCAAGACACTTATAACAGCACACAATTCAGCAAAACAAAGGGTGTAAAATGTCAGCCAGCAGCACATACAACAGCACACATGCACATAGACAGCCGTAGAAACAGGGCAACATGTGATACATTTGAAGATAATTCAAACATGGCATAGCAAATATACATCAAGCATCACATATTCTTTAATCAAACATGATCACAAATCATACCAAACACAAAGGTAAACATCATGAAAGAACATCATGAGATGGTGCACAACATTAAGCACATGAACTTGTCAAACCAAGTATGCATCTCACGAAATCCAAAAGCAAGCAAGCATGCACAACACAACAAATCCAGCAACACCAACCATGATCAACAATTATCATGCTCAAGGAGTGTGTGCAAAGTGTTCATCACATCAACAAAACAATCATGAACATTCATCAATGAAAACCAAAAGCCGCGTGTAGAAGAAATGTGCTCATGCAAAGGTGTGAGGCAAAACAGCTCAAGAATAATCCACAAATCATCAACACATCAATCCATGAAGTTTAGACATGCAAGAGATCTCAAACAAGCAAGAAAATGCAAGAAAAACACAATCTGCTTCAGTGGTAATCGATTACTCACATAGGGTAATCGATTACTCAGTTGAAAATGGGCTAAAAACGTGAAAATAAGGCAGAGTAATCGATTACCCTATTAGAGTAATCGATTACCACTGAAACAGAGGCAGAAATTCAACTTTGAAAAGCACTTTTCAGCAGCAAATCACTTAGTTAAACATCCAAATGATCATGTAATCAATCATGCACGAAAATTAAGTTCAACCACATCAATCAAACATCAACTAGATCCAACAATCATCAACATCCACAATCAAGATCAACCAAATGAATCAAAACACATCAAAATTCATGGATCTACATTGTATAAGTTGCAATTAAGCTAAAATGAGTATGGATCTGAAATTAACCAACCTACAAAGCTGAGATTTGCTTTGGTAAGTGTTGCAAACAGAAATGGGTGAATTCAAGTAGAGAAATCCAAGATCCACAAGCTTCTTGAACTCAAAAGTTGAAGATCCAAGCAATAAGCAACTAAAACTCCAAAAGCACTTCCAAAAAACACTTCTGAAAATTTAGCACCAGATCCAAACGAAAATCCAAATTGAAATGCTGAAATGTGGTGAGGATGAGAGGTTTTAGCTCAAGAATTAACAAGTTCCAATGAAGAACTTGTCATTCTCTATGAAGGAGCTTTGAGTGTGGTTGAAAATGGAGGTTGAGAGTGAAAAAGTGAGAGAGAATTGAGAGAATTATGAAAATTGAGAGTGGGAAAAAATGGATCTCTCCTTTTGAGGTTTGGAATGAATTAGTTTAAATAACCCCTAGGTTAGGAGTTAAGTTTGGGTTGGGAGTGAGGTTAAGTGAGTGGAAATTGGGATGAAATGTGAATTAGGAAAAAAATGTGGAATTGGAGTGGAAAGAATTTGAATTTTTTGGATTGAAAATGATGAAAATAGATCAGTTCTAGATCCTTCCCACACATGCACAAGCCAAGCACATGATCAAAAATGCTCAAAAATTCTGCAGTACTGAAAAATGCCATATTTTTGCAATTTCGCCCAGAGTAATCGGTTACTCACTTTGAGTAATCGATTACTCTATTCAAAAATTCAAAAATTTGGCGCCAAAAGGAGGGAAACTTGGATATTCGTCTGGTTCCACCTGTTCTGAACCCTGATAGACCTCTGAAACTTGCCATCTGATATTACCAATAGAATACACTTGAAATATGCTGCGAGATGTTTTTTTCCGCACTCAGATTAACTGCTGATAACAACTGTCTGGTGCTGAATAACTGATCAAAAATTGACTGCCGGAGTTTCTGATCATCCAATCGCTTAATGAGCAAAATAAATGCTCGAAAAGACTTGGAAAGATATCTGTTTGGCTCTAAACACTGTTAAAAATCATACTAGAACTGATGACGCCGTGAGCTGCTGAAAGACCTTGATCCCATGTCCAAAAGAAACATGCAAAAATGCAGGAATGATAATGCAAATGAAATGAAACATAAGCCAAAAGGGTTAGCAACACTAGGGCAAATTTTGGGGTGTTACACGTGTATTATTGGCCCATGTTCTTGGCGCCTTTTTCATAAATTCAAATATTTGAATTTTTGTGATTTTATTTAATTGATTCAAAAATTAATTTCTCTCTGGTTTTTAATGATTTTGAGTTGATTCTTTTTTTAATAATTCAAAAAAATGTTAAAATATTTTATTTTACCAAAAATTTCCAAAAATATTATTTATTTCATATATTTGATATTTTTGCAAAGAATTAATTTTTATTTGTTTTTTAACATTTAAAATATTTTTTCCTCCTTGATTTTCCAAACTTAATTGATTTCCAATCATTTTGTGGATAAAAACATGATTTGTCAAACATTAATCCAAGATCACAACTTGTTTTTCACACATGTTTGATAATTTTGATCATTTTAATCAAATTTTTATTTAATTAAAATACATTTTGAAATTAATTTAGGGTTTTGATCTTAATCACCCTAAACAAATCTTTTTCAAACACTCATGGGCCTCTAATAGAGTGTAAGACCCAACCCCTTTGGTAAATAAACATTTTTGGGCCTCACACATTGTATATGTCCCTCTGTATATTTTCAAAACAACGGCGCGATCGTCGCCTTTTCGAAAATCTTTTGGGCCTCTCCTTGAGTTGTAAGCCCCATCACTTGTACAAAAAAAATCTTTGGGCCTCTAATAGAGTGTAAGACCCAACCCCTTTTGAAAACCAAAATAATTTGGGCCTCGGTCATCGTATAAGACCCACTGTGTGTTTCAAACCTCGGCGCGATCGCCATTTTTTAAACAAATAATCATCTGGGCCTACCCTCGTGTTGTAAGTCCCATATTTCTTTTTTAAAAATCTTTTGGGCCTCTAATGGAGTGTAAGACCCAACGCCTTTGTAAATAATACCTTTTGGGCCTCACACATTGTATAAGTCCCTCTGTATATTTTCAAACGTTCGGCGAGATCGTCGCCGTTTTAA
The DNA here is from genome assembly GCA_022829125.1 of Lathyrus tuberosus. NCBI lineage: Eukaryota > Viridiplantae > Streptophyta > Magnoliopsida > Fabales > Fabaceae > Lathyrus > Lathyrus tuberosus. The sequence continues at coordinate 5,437,210 of JALAZF010000381.1, forward strand.
CAAAATCAACTGGGCTTCTCCTTGAGCTATAAGACCCATCTTTATTCATTTTAAAACTCTTTGGGCCTCTAATAGAGTGTAAGACCCAATCCCTTTTTGATCAAAACTTTTTGGGCCTCAGTCGTTGTATAAGTCCCGATACAAAACAACAGTGCCATCACTGTTAAAATTTGGGCCTCTCCCTGAGATGTAAGCCCCGATCTCTGTTCAAAATACTTTCTCCTTTGATTTTTAACCCAAATGTATAGTTGCTATCAAAACTTTCTTTAATTTCTTTGTTAAACAACTAACAAAACAGCATGGAAGCTCTACAACGGGTAAGTGTTTATCCGCTTTCTTTTATATGCTTTCATATACATAACTGTATTGTGGGAAGCTGCACATGATTAGTCTTATTTCATTCTTTTAAATGCTTTAATATACATAACTGTATTGTGGGAAGCTGCGCATGGTTAGTCTTCTTTCATACTCCTCTAAATACTTGTCATATATCAACTGTATATATACTAGTATAATTATTTAGAGTTTTCCCCGGCAACTACGTCTAGAACTAGGTAAAGCCCTGTTGGTCACTCTTTAAATACAAACAAAACTAGATCCCCATAGGATTTCCAGATACAGTCTTCCCTTCTCTTGGGGTTAATCAATATGGAACAAAGAGAACGGCAGTATTCTCGGTGAACCTTTTCTCAAACTATCACCCCTAGAAATTGTCAAAGAAATTCTATTCCCCAGAGTTGATCTATTCTCCGTGAATAGCATCTCTTGAGTTTCTTCCAAATACTCGAACTTTCCTGGAATGATCTCTTCTCTATGAATTGCATTTCTTGAACTTCTCTTGGTTTGGGGACCCACAGGCTTCCTAAAAGCATTCTCGCCTCCTCTTGGGCTTTGTACAAGGACCCTTCGGCTTCTTAGAAGTTCTCATGCCTTCTCTTGGGCTTAATACAAGGACCCTAACGACCTCTTAAAGGTATAAGATAGAACTTAGTCATCCTTTGATAGAGCAGTCTTTCCAGTGTCAAACCTCTGGCCACCTTAGGGTTAATCCTCATCCCTTAAGGCCTTTTCCCTCTTTTAAGCATCCTACAAAAGATAAAACTCTTCAACACCAGTAGACTTGGACAGTCTAAGATCCCTTTGAGTCTCAAAGACATTCTCAAGTTCCTTTCAAACATAGGAAAAAACACCGATCACTCTGGATAAATCTCCCGCAGAAACCCGGTCTCTCTCATGAGAGTTCCCCGTCCTTGGACCTGCCTATGGATCTAATCCTCAGCAGTAAGATAGCCTCCTCTTAGGCTTTGTATAATGATCTTTCCTCAGCAAAGTCATCCTCCTCTTGGGCTTTGTACAAAGATCCTCCCCCAGCGGAGCTAACCTTTCCAGACTCTCTTGTTGAGTCAATCACTCTTCAGACTCTCTTGTTGAGTCAATCACTTCTCAGACTCTCTTGTTGAGTCAACCATTTTTCAGACTCTCTTGTTGAGTCCATCACTTTTCAAAACTCTCTTGTTGGGTCAATCTCCTTTTAGCCCCCATCTCGGGCTTTGTACGAGACAACAAATCACTCTCTTGTTGAGTATAAAAGACTCTCTTGTTGAGTCAACTCCTTTAGCCTCCGTCTTGGGCTTTGTACAAGACATATAAAAGCACTTTCTTGTTGAGTCAACTCATTTCAGCCTCCGTCTTAGGCTTTGTACAAGACACATATAAACCTCCCCAACGGAGTCAAAAATCCCTTTTAGCCTCAATCTTGGGCTTTGTACAAGACAGAAAGAACATTTTCCTCGAAAAAGTCAAATTGTTAGCCTCCTCTTAGGCTTCATATAATGATATCCCCAAAGATTCAGTCTCTTTTAGCCTCCGTCTTGGGCTTTGTACAAGACACCAATATATCCACTCTCTTGTTGAGTCGGTCTCATACAGCCTCCTCTTAGGCTTTGTATAAGGACTTCCCCAGTGGAGTCAATCAACCTCTTAGCTTCATCCTTGGGCTTTGATCAAGCCACACAAAAATAAAAAATCCCTCTTTAGAGATAACAAATTCTCTTTCAGTCAACCTTTTAACTTCAATATTGGGCTTTGAACAAGACACAAATATTCCTTTTAGCATCTGTCTTGGGCTTTGAAAGAGACACCAAAACATCTTTTTCCTCCCTTAGAATAGGAGGAACTACGATTGCTCTGATTTCCCTGTTTCGTTTAAACGGGAATACGTAGGCATAAGATTGCGAAATCTTAGCGAGCATACTAATCAAAAACTCTAGGTCCAATACCTCACCAAAATCATCAAAAACTCTCTATCACATTTCCCAAGAAACTTTCCCAAACCCATTAACAGATAAACACCATCAAGTACAAAGCAAAACCTAAAGCTAATATCCTGTGGAGAACCACATATAGGATGGGTAACTAACAACTGCCCATTGTATAACCTGACCCTGGACTCCCCAATCTCTTTAAGCGTTTGTTCAGTTAAACATTCGCGTGCAAGGTTAGTTTTAGATACCTTCCCTTTCCCTTCCAGCTTCACGGGATAAATAAGAAATCAGAAAGTAGCACCCCTTTCTCCTCGAGGAGGAAAACCCAACTCCAGCGATAAGGTGGTCGCGTCACCGACAAAAATCGCTCGCTACAATATATAACATTTAAGCCTTTACCTAAAATAATGATCCTCGCTTAGACACAAGAACACTCTCGAAGCACCAAGGAAAAATGTAAGTAAGAAAAATATGATATTTATAGAAAAAGATGAGACTGAGAAAGTAGAATTAAGGATTGCTTTTTGAGTGATTTGAAATAATAGAGAAATATATCTCTATTTATAGGCTAAAACATGGTTTAAATTTGGAAACAACCCATTGGTGAATCAATTGTTATAATCGATTAAGCCAATCAATTATTGCCCCTCAATAATTGATTGTTCAAGCCACAAATGGAAGGTTTTTATATTTACCCATTACCAATCATTAAGATACTAACCCAATTGGTTATAGACTTAACAAAGTGAAAATAATCTATTGGAGCTTTAGGGCTAATTAATTATCCACTTGTAAAAAGCACTCCAATTGATCAGACAATACCCTAATTAGTTAGCTAGGCCTTAAAACATTTTTTGATGATTTTAATAAAATAAAAGAGGTTTCTCGAAGGTTTTGAGCATGTGTGTGTGAGTGTGTGTGTGATTTTTCCTTAGTATTTCCATAAATTTTCCTATGCCTTTACAAGACACAATATGAGATTTCAAACTTCCTCTCTTTCACACTTTTAAAGCTTCAAGTCTTGATATCATTATCTTTGATTTTAGAATCACATAAGAACCTTAATTTTTCTATCTTCATGAGACTTTAGATATCTTCATGTTGATTACCATCATCAGAGAGTTGAGAGATAAACCCATCAAAGAACCTTGAAACATAAGTCTTCACTTGAACATCGTTTGAACATAGTGTTGACTTCAAAGAGATTACTTGATCTTCAAGATCATCTTGAAAAGGATATTTTGATAAAAATATCTTGAGCGTATTTGACCATTTGAGCTATCTTCAAGAGACAAGGAATTCACTATGTATCATTTGTATCACATGTTGTCCCCATCAAAACTAAATAACCAATCAATTAAATGCAAGTTTACTATCAACAAACTCCACCACCCTGTATCACCCTGACATTACCTACAAGCACATAGATATATGTCGCAACTGCGAAAAACAACCGGAGGAAAAATAGAAGAGTCGCCACCGAACGTAATTTATCCCAACGGGGGAAAGGAAACGATCGAAGAAAACCTCAAAAAGTGAAAGACATGGTCATCGCAACCAAATCCTGGGTTCGGGAGTCAGTTACGTGAGAGGAAGGTATTAGCACCCCCTCGCGTCCGTTGTACTCAACGGGATCCACGCTTGTTATCTAATCAAAGGGTGTGTTATCTAAAGGTCTACTGCTAAATGAAAACGAAAAGGGAAAAACAAAAGGAGACTCGATACGACTTCGTCGTCCTAGGCCTACGTATTCCCTCGTACGATGGGAAAGCCAGAGTCAACGTAGTTCGGAAGACTACGGGTGAATGGGGGAAGGTTGCTTGCCAAGACATCGCCGTCTTGTGCCTATATATCCTTAATCAGACGGGAATGAGGAAATCAGAGCAGTCGTAGTTCGACCTACACAACCACATATTGGTTATGTTTTTTTTTATGAGTGGTGCTAAGTTCGAGTTCCAGTAGTTAGGGTCGATGCCTGTTTGCGGTAGAACGTAAGTAACGTACTCTTTCTAAAATTGATTTGACGCCAATCCCGAAGGATAAAAAAGATTTTCATTTGGTTTGTGAATTTTAGACAAAAGTGAATTGAGTTAGTTTGGGACTCGTATTGCACTAAAGCCTATGACATAGGAGCGATTGTGTCGCATGGTGTCCCTCAAATGGGACGTACGCTAAACACTCCAGAAGAGCAAGGGGAGACCCCTCACTCGTCATTTCCCATGTACTTAAGGCTCGTGGCGCACAATACTCCTCATATTTATTAAGTGTTTTCGATTTGTTTTGGGATGAGAAGAAAGTGGACTCAAAGGTTGAAAAGAAAACAACTAAGGGAAACTGATTCCTAATGTTGTCATGCACAATAGTCCTAAAGTTGGGATAGAAATGGAACTCTACCTAATGTCAGCATGTGAATCGATGAACCTAAGGTTAAGGTTAAGAAAGGAACTAACCTAATGTTATCATACAAAGGATTGAAAGCCTAGTGTCTCTCCTACCTCAAGCTTAATAAAAAATTACGTCGAACTAGGAATCCTAAGGGATCATGTGAACAAACACAAGTAAACATTATACTAATCAATCACAAAAAGAATGATGTCGTGATCTCAGCTAAGAAACAAAACTGAGTGACTTCTCGTCCTTGACTAGAACAAAAATAACAAGAAAGAATGATGTCGTGATCTCAGCTAACAAAACTGAGTGACTCCTCATCCTCGACAAAGAGAATAACAAGAAAGAACAGTGTCGTGATCTCAAGAGTGAGTGACTCTTCGTTCACCATAAAGTATGACAAAATGGTAGCAAACGAAACCAATGTGTCAATTGAATTGGCACACAAGCCAAATATACAACTAGGAGTGAAGACACCTCAATCAACAACAAGTTGTAAGAAAAAATGTTGAACCTTAAGAATACCTCACACAAGTGCGCAAGTGGTACCTAACGGAGAAGGTTCGTTGCCTCTTCAATACGCGGAAAAAGCTCAAGAACACTTGTAGAAGCTTCACACGATCAATCGAATCAACATACAAGATCAACAAGCTCAAATGGGCAAGACTCGAAGGAAGAAGATTCCAAGGTGGAAGAGAATCAAGTCGTCAAGTACTTCAGACGAGTAAGAGAATCCAACAGTCAAGTATCAAACATCAAGTTCAAAACATGTCAGAATCTAACAAGAATCAAATGTAAGCAACCTGCATCAAAGACAATCAACAAGTAGAACCGATATCAGGGACTAAGCACAATCTGCATCAAGATGGTGATTGAGTAAAAATTATTTCGAGGGATATGGTGAGGTCAAGAGGAGTATGAAGGGAGATTAATTCCAGTACTGGTGTTTATATTAGTGGAAATTGGAGAGTTTTCAGGGAATTGTGGAATTTGTTTTCTGCTCTGAGAATGAAGTTTTTTTGTGTGAAAGATGGTTAAATTGAAGGATTGTGCGTGAGTAGTGGAAGGGAGAATGTTGGTTTATTCATGGAGTATTTTGATTTGGTGGTGTGAAGGTGAGGTTCGTGTTGTTCATCGCGGAAGGAAGAAATGTGGCTGCAGTGAGGTTGAAAGGTTGTTTTGCGGTTTGAAGAAGAGATTGAGGTTTTTGCTCAGAAACAGTGGTTCTCAGAGGAGTATTGGAAGGTTTGGGAAGAAGATTTCATGAAGGTGTTTTTAGCGAATGCTTCCCTCCTATTTTGCTCTGCCTTTCTGTTTTTTTAGGCTGTCCCTCTTTTCCTTATTTAAATTCAAGGTAAACTTGGTCACTATCTCTTGGTACACTATTTGTCTGATATTGGTTGTGCTGTAGGAGGCATTTGTTGCAGCAATTGTTGGTTTTGCGTGGTTGTTGCTTTGTCGTACAGTTTTTGTAATGGTTGTGGCACAGGTTTGCTTAAGGTTGCAGCAGGTTTTGTTTGGCGTGCTTTGATTGTACCGTTTTGGAGCGTGGTTGAATAAGTGGTATGGTGTGAGTTTGTAGCTAGTGGTTTGGCATTTGGAATGGCTTTGTAGCTTGTGAATTATTTTAGCATTTGAAGCTTTCAAAATGACTTAGACTTGTGTACATTGACTTCTCTCCTTTTTTTCCTTTGTTATTTCAAATGGGCTTGCAAAAATTGGATTATGGGCTTTTGGCTTTTGTTGTAACTTGTATAAAAAAATAAAAATTAGAATTGATTGAAAATGGGTATTTATATTGGATAATGAAATTAAAATGGATATGGAAGTGGTTCAATATGGATTTAGAAAAACGACTTATGGTTAATGGACTATTTAAAAATATGGACTAAAATAAAATGGTTAGATAAATGGATAATTATGGATAGAAAATGGATTATGGAAAAAAAAACATGGTTTAATGGTTATTAACATGAATTTGGTTTGGAATTGAATTGTGGATCTAGAAAAATGAATTAAATTGAAAGGTGGATTTGAAGAATGATTAATGGTCTCTAAAAAATAGATTGGACTTTATTTTGGACATGAAATGGATAATTGGATAATTGAAAATAATAAAAATGGTTAAAGTGAAATTTGAATTTAAAAAGGATAGAAATGTTGATTAGGGAATTTGGTTTGAAAATGGATATGGATATGGATATGCATGGACCAATATTTCCAATAACACGGCCATGGAATCTCAACTTTCAACTCAAACTCAATCTTGTCTTCTTCCGCAAACCTCTGATTAAATGAACACAGTTACCATGAACAACTCGCAACAGCCAACTGAATCAATTTGAAACCATGCATTGATTATTGAATCCATACTGAGGAAAATAAATCCATAAATGAACCACAAATGAACCGATGAGTCATGATGAACCTGATGATTGAACCAAACTCCCGATGAATTAAACTTTGATGATCTAATGACCTCCACAACACATAACTTGACCTTGGGTACACATCACTGTGAAAATTAATCATTTGTACCGATAACTTGCAATTAAAGGAATCTCTTGGTGGTTTGACCAAGAGTAGGTCAAACATCCATCTGAACTGGATCATGAATGAACAACCATGCTAGACTCAAAGCTACACCCTTACCTTTGAATGCACAATGATACTCCTCTATATACGGAAGACTCGAACCATAGAAAAATGCATTGATCCCATGTCTTAGAAGACTAATGCGATGTATGATTATGATCTATGACCTAATGATGATGCAAATGAAAGAGAAACACAAGCCAGTTAGAGTTAGGAAAAGAGAGGGCAAATTTTGGGATGCTATAATATACAATTCTCTAAAACCAAATGAGAGATTTTACATCGGGCTACCAGTCAATTGAATGCAAGTTTACTATCGACAAACTCCACCACCTTGTATCACCCTGAAATTACCTACAAGCACATAGATATAAAATTCTCTCAAACCAAATGAGAGATTTTACATCGGGATAAGGGCCTCAACACAGAATGAGAGATTTTATTGTCTTAAATCATAAATCAAACAACAAATTATCATAGGAAATAAATTCTTATTTTTAGATTACAATAATTCCTCAATACTAGAACAAACAAAAACTTCCTCACTAATATTTTCCACTCTCAAAGCACTAAGTCAATTAATGAATAAGAAAAAAATGAGAAAGGAGAGAGTAAAGAGGGAAAAAATATATAGAAATACGTTTTTCGGTGTGTTTTGAAAGCGAAAATAAGTCATCTATTTATAGGTGAAAAATATGGCTTAAAAATGAAAATGATCCACGGGCCTTTAAATTTCATAATCGATTATACCATGGGTTTAAATGATTATGAGCTTCAAAAAGATGGCAAACCTAATTTCCTAAAAGGAAAACCTACAACATCTAGTGTCTTAGTCGATTAGGTGTTTTCTTAATTGATTAATAAGCTTATGTCTTGCTATAATTTATTGGCTAAGGGCCTTAATCAATTAGGCATTGTATACAAGCTTCCTAAATTTTTAGGAGCATCCTTGATAAATCCCTTAAGAACCTTAATGGTTCCTCTAAGGGTTTGAATCTGTTTTGGAAAATTTAGTGAGGTTTAAAAACTTTTAGGTGAGTGTGTGCTTTCTTTAGTAATTTAAGAATTAATCTACTATCTTTACAAGACTTTGATCACTCAGCCACAGACCATGCAAGCTTATACACTTCCTATCTTTCACAATATTTGGAGCTTCAAGATCCCTTGCTAGATTCATCATAAATTTAGCACTTCATTTAAGACTTGACATCATCATACTGATGAGGCTTAATAAGGCTTCTTGATAGACATCGTCATTATAGATTTCTTGACTTGAGATCATCAAGGATTCTTGATCCGCTATCGCACACGGGTCAAAAATGTGTTTAAAGAAACGTAGTATAACGGAAGAGACACTAGAGTCATATCGCAAGGACTCTCGAAATGATTTAACCAACCAAATAAAAGAGGGATTTTTTTAGGTTCATAACTTAAATCAAAGATGATTGAGGTAAAAGCAAAATCGGTAAATAAGTTAATCTACTGTATTGATTTTTGACTTACCATCGATTCTTATAATTCCAGTTCCCTAAGTTAACTCGATCATTCGATTACAATACACACTGAAAAGCGCAATTGTTATTATATGATGTATGTTCCTAACTTCTGAGTTAAGCAAACAGATTCAAGTTGTCGCGAATTAAGCAAGTGCGACTTAATCAAACGCGATAACGAAAATGCTATGCTAACGTGATTAAAGTTAAGAATCACACAAACAATCGAATTTAATCAACTATATCCTATAAGAAACTATCGAATTAAGCAAACGAAAGTAATTGAATTAAGAAAACGAGTTTATAGGAAGAATTAAAAAGAAATCGGAATTAAACAGAAATTTATAAAAACCACAAAGTGAAATCCGAATATCGAAGATCTGGTCTTTAGGAATTAGCTCTCCATAGAATTATTAATCCTTATTTCTTATTTTGTGAATGATGAATGTAAGTTCTGTGTTTTTTGGATTGGCAAAATTTTGGTAGAACGTGCTGTCAGCAAGATGATAAGCCAAATGTTCTGCAATGACAGTCACACATCATGTTCAGCATGATATTGTGACATGTGCTAGGACATGTTATACCAGAAATTTAGGGCATGACTGTTTTGGTATTTTAGTGTGATTTTTTAGTGTGTTTTATTTCACACGTTTGTGTTGTCCAAGGAGGGATATTTTGGGAACTTCTATTTTGTTAGATTGTCTTGATTTTTGTAAAAAGGATCTTTGAACCTTTTCAGGAAACTTTGTATTTTGCTCCTATTATTGTGTAGGCGATTATGCTTATTATTTAAAGCTGATCCCTGGTGGTTTTGCGCTTCAAGACCCCTAGCCCAAGTGGACAGAAGGCCATTTAAAGAGAATACCTAACCCTATAGTGGGGTGGACATTGCGTGGAATTTGAAGAAATTAGGATTAGCCGTGTCTTGGAGTCTCTTTAGTGTTTAGTGTGTTTTGTTTCTATGTCAGTCTTGTATCTTTTGATGCATTGAGTTGACTGATTGTTAATTGTTAATCGTTCACTCATAAGCTTTTAAGCAAGAGTGTATTGTTTTTAGTTGAAGCTTTTAAGCAAAACTAAGTATTGTACTTGGAAGGGTTGGTACTTCAATTTTGAGTTGTTGAATTGTCACTAGTTTGTGAGTGATATGAAGTGAGAGGGGGATCTCATATCTAGAGGGTGTCTAGGTAGAAGTTGCACAAGGTAGTGATTAGGCGAGAAGTTGTAAACGGGGGATTTTAGCTTTGAACGAATACTATCATAGTGAATTTACTTCCTGGCTTGATAGCCCCCAGATGTAGGTGAGTTGTACCAAACCGGGTTAAAACTACTGGCATTATTTTATCTTTCTGCCATTTAAGTTTCTGCATATTTACTTGTGTGATCAAACTGTCTTGATCCTAGAGTTGTGACATTTGTCTCGACATCTAGTATCTGCGTGCCAGAATTTCAATTGGCATCAGAGCAGGTCACTCTGTTCTGTTTTGGGTGAGCTCTAGGATCTTTTTTGTTTTTTCTGGCACTATGGACAAGGAAGGAGGAGGAAATGTAAACAGACCATCCATCTTATATGGATCCAACTATGACTATTGAAAGGAATGCATGGTGGCCTTCTTAAAATATATAAATAGAAAAACTTGGAAAGTTATCATCAAGAGTTGGGAACATCCTGTGGTTAAAGATAAAGATGGGAAGGGATCCTTGAAACCTGAAAAGGACTGGACCAAGGAAGAAGATGAGACAGCTCTTGGAAACTCCAAAGCCTTGAATGCCTTATTCAACGGAGTTGATAAAAACATGTTTAGATTAATCAATACATGCACTGTGGCTAAGGATGCTTGGGAAATTCTCAAGACAACTAATGAAGGCACATCCAAGGTAAAGATGTCTAGACTTCAGTTGCTTACTACAAAATTTGGAAAACTAAACATGAGTGAAGATGAAAGTATTCATGACTTTCACATGAATGTTCTTGAAATAGCTAATGCCTTTAGTGCTTTGGGAGAGAAAATATCAAAAGAAAAGTGGGTAAGGAAGATCCTTAGGTCTCTTCCCAAGAGATTTGACATGAAGGTCACAGAAGTTGAAGAAGCCCAAGACATAAGCAAACTAAGGGTGGATGAACTCATTGGGTCTCTTTAAACTTTTGAATTAGGTATGAGTAACAGATCGGGACAGAAGAACAAGAACATAGCTCTTACTTCCAACCACAATGATGAACAAATTTCTAAAGCCATTGTATTACTTGTAAAGAAATTTAATAAGATTCTGGAAAATATGGATAAGAAAATTGAAATAGAAGTCAAGGACATTTCATCTGACATCAATAGTGGCCTTCAGATAAAAATCAAAACAGAGAAGAAACAAAATCCAAACAGAGTTATCCATTGCCATAACTGTGAGGGTCTTGGTCACATTAAATCTGAATGTCCAACATCTACCCAAAAACAAGAAGAAAGGAAACCCTACACTCTGGACTGATGGGTATGAAGAAAGTAATGACAAAATCAAAAAAATGTTATTGCTCTCTCTGGTAGATGCAGCTCAGATAAAGACTCGTGTAATGAATAAATCACATATGAAGAACTAGTTGCCTCATACAAGGAACTATGTGTAAGAAGTGAAGAGGTGTGCAAGTTAGGAGAAAATATAAGGTTTTTATAGCGCATCTTCAAGAAGAAAAAGAGAGTCTTCTGGATACCATATGTAATCTTCAAAATAAAGTGAACCTATTTACTCATAAGGTAGAAAGTCTGACAAAATTCAGAATGTTGAACAATGTATCTGATATATTGAATGAAACTCTTCAAGTTGGAAAAGAGGGTAAGATTTTCACTAATATAGGAATTAACTATCAGACTGTAAAAAATCAAAGAAAAAACAGTGCTGCTAAAAAGAAGGATGCTTTTGACCAAATGTTGCATCATTCTGCCAGACATCAGAAAACTCACACCAGAGGTAAGCACCAGCCATGGAAATTTCATTATTGTGGAAGATATGGTCACATAAAACCATTATGCTACAAATTGTATGGATACCCTAAACACTTTCCTAAAACTGGAGTTAATCATGTAGGGATTAACGGCAAAAAGGAGGTTGGTGCTGAGAGCATGGTCCTTAGTCTATTAGCTCCGATGTCTCCAAAAGACTCCTCTCAAGAAAACTGGTATGTTGATAATGGGTGGTCTAGACATATGACAAGTGATAAAAACTATCTGGTTGACAATAAGCCTTGTCTCACAAATTCTGTTACATTTGGTGATGATACAAATGAAGAGAATGAGGTTATATCCAAGGATGAGTGTTGCATTCTTAAACGGGAAAGTGTGGCTGAAAAGGACTATAGATATCTCTTAGACTGAGAACTGAGAGGGAAACCATGATGTCTAATCAGGTGTTTAAACATCTCAACCAAACCGGAAAATTTTGGGTCAAACTTGAAATTTGGTTGTATCTGGAATTAGAGAAATTATTAGTTTGTACGCATGGAAAGGGATTTTTCTCTCTCCAATTAATACGACACGATTCTCGTTGTAAATCATTAATTTCTTGCCATACTTCTCAAAATTACGTAAAATCCCTTTACAACTACTCCTCTATTCATCTTGCTTGCCTAAACAAACTGTTCATCTCCCATTCATCTCAAAATTATCTCCTCAACATGCAATATGATTCCATGATGTCTAACATTTCTGTCTCAACTCCTAGCAAGAGTCTTGAAGAAAAGAATATGGAATCCCCAACAAAGTCTAGGGTTTCACCTTCAATAACTGAGGCCCTCTCACCATATGTCATTACTAATATTGTTCCCCTCTCTGTTGTTCATCCTCAAGCCTCCCCTAAAGAAGGTGTCAAATCCTCTAGAAACAAGAATGCTAAGACCTCTAAGGTAAGTAAAGACCCTTATTTTTTAAAAAGTGTTCAAAAATTCCGTAGATATAGGAAATCAACACCCTCTGGTACAAAGAAACCTCTATCTATGAAAATTTTGTACCTTGATCCTCTCCATACTAATAAGAGCCCTCTAGAATCGAACCTTAAGATAAACACTGATGAGGCTGAAACTGAACTCGCCATTTCTGAAACTGGTATGAATGTTACTGATGCTGCTAGTACTGAAGAGCTCAGGAACAAAGTTGACCTAGACAAATTGGAATTGAGTACTATTGCTCAAGAAGTCAGTGAAAAGAATGTTTCCAAATTTGTGATTGTTGACTCTGGATCTAATGTTGAGCTAGATGTTGAAACATCTTTGGCCCTGACTGAACATGGAAACCCTAACATAAGTGAGGCTGAGAAGATAGACACTAATAGGAAGCTTCGTAAATTAGTAGCTAGTGTTCTAAAAGAATCTCGATGCGAGACTAAACAAAGTGGTTCTACTTTCTTGACTAAAACTGATCAACATGAAGGAAACCCTATGAGTCATCGTCAAAACGAGATGGCTACAAAACTGTGTCCTTTAATGTACCTGAGCAGCATGTTCAAGAAGAGGTGGTTACCAAAGAGTAAAGTAGAACTAGAAAATAAATAGTGATATTTGATGATAAGGAAAGACTATCTGACAAGGAAACTAACTCTGAACCAAAGACACCTGAAACTGTTAATCTGAGTTCAAATGATGAGACGTTGACAGCTAGTATTGCTAAGAAGATAAAAAAGGAGGAAAGGAGAGACTCATGTGTCGACAAGCAAATAACGTAGGAACTTTAAGAGAAAACCTAGTATAGGGCCTAAGAAAAGTTTGAGCAAGGTGGTATTTCATGTCCCAAAGAAGAAATCACTGAAAAGGAAGAAAGGTTGTTGAACCAGATGTCCAGAACATCGTGTCTTCTAGTAGAAAGGTTGTTGCACGAAAGAAGGTACCTACAAATGTTCCTGAAGTGGTCATTGATAACATTTCTTTTCATTTTGTGGAGAGTGTTGAAAAGTGGAGGTTTGTTTGTCAAAGAAGGATAGCACTTGAAAGAGAACTTGAAAACGATGCTCTTGAGCTCAAGGAAGTAATGAGTCTCATTGAATAGGCAATATTAATGAGAAGTGTAGTTGGGATGTGGAAGTGCTATGAGATGCTGGTGAAGGAATTTATAGTGAACATTCCTACTGACTGTGACAACAAGAGAAGTAAGAAATACATAAAAGTTTATGTAAGGGGCAGGTGCATTGAGTTCTCTCCAAAAACCATCAAGAGAATCATGGGAAGAAGTGAGGAAGAGAAAGCTGAAGTATAAGTCAGTGATAATATGATATGTAAGGAAATCACAGCCAATCAGGTGAAGAGATGGCCTAGAAAAGGCAAGTTGTTTGTAGGAAATCTAAGTGTCAAATATGTTGTACGACACAAAATTGGAGCTGCAAATTGAGTGCCTACAAATCACATATTTACCATTGCTACTGGGTTGGGTAGATTTATTTATATAATTGGTACAAAAACACCATTTGATTTTGGTTATTATATGTTTGATCAAACAATGAAGCATGCAGGCACCTTTGCTGTCAAACTACCAATTGCCTTTCCTTCTCTGATCTGTGGAATTATCCTAAGTCAGCATCCTATTATTTTGACAAATGTTGATGCAATTTGCAAAAGGGAAGTGTCATTGTCCTTACACTACAAACTGTTTGAGGGACACATGTCCCAGACATTGTCAGGACATATGACAAGAGAACTACTACTGCAACGTCAAGAACAAGTGTATTGGCTGAGTTAAAGGCAACCTGCAAGGAATTGGAAGCAACTATAAAGAGTTGCACTGTAAGGAATTGGAAGCAACTATAAAGAGTTGCACTGCAAGAAAAATCAAATTGGAAGATTACCTGAAAGTGATTTAACTGCGTGCTTCCACTTATGTTTGTTTACATTTACTCTGTTTTTTTTCAATTTTTGGCTAAAAAGGGGGAGTAAAGTATTAGTGTGTTTAATCCTGATGTTGGATCAGGTGTCATGACTTCATGTCATGTTCATATTACTGCTTAAGAAGAGTAGTTTTTCATTGTTGTTGCTTACTGTATGCAACTATTTTGGGGGAGTAGTAGTGGTGATGATAGTGTTGATACTGTGAGAAGGAGAAAGTCTCATGGTGTGAAGCATAGACATGATCATTCCATTCTTATGGTTTCTTTTGTGTTGCTGAGAGGCTTGTGTTGGTGGTGCTGGGATGTCATTCTATATGTTTTAGCATCATTCCATTTGATGTGTCTGGGTGAATTCATTGTTTCTCTGCAGTAAGTTGTAATTTGTGGTCTTCAGGGGGAGTGAGCTTGTGTTTGGTGTTGTTGGAGTGTGGTTTTATTGTATGAGCTTGCAAGAGTTCATGTACATTTTTCTTGTGATTTAGGTTTTCCCCTTGAGGGGGAGTATTGGTTATCTATGACAGGGGGAGCTTTGTACCTGTCTGTTATGTAACTACAAAGTTGCAAGTTTGTACATTGTCTATTGAAGTATTGGTTGATCTGTGATGTCAGCCTAGATGTCTTGACATTGTGCTATCTAGTGTGCTCTATTACCTTGATAGTTTTTGGTTTGTGGTTCTTGGGTTTGTGGTTCTTGTTGTCTAGTGTTTCTATTTTGATTCCGCTGTGTGTGCCTCTGATGTGTGCTAAGGTTGTTTTAGCCAAATTTTACCAAAAGGGGGAGATTGTAAGTTCTTTGTTTTTTGGATTGGCAACATTTTGGTAAAACATGATGTCGGCAAGATGTTAAGCCAGATGTTCTGCTATGATAGTCAGACATCATGTTCAGCATGATGTTGTGACATGTACCAGGACATGTTATACCAGAAAGTTAGGGCATGAATGTTTTGGTATTTTAGTGTGATTTTTTAGTGTGTTTTATTTCACACGTTTACGTTGTCCAAGGAGGGATATTTTGGGAACTTCTATTTTGTCAGATTGTGTTGATATTTGTAAAAAGGAACTTTGAACCTTTTTAGGAAACTTTGTATTTTATTCCTATTATTGTGCAGGAGATTATGCTTATGATTTAAAGCTGATTCCTGGTGGTTTTGCGCTTCAAGATCCCAAGCCCAAGTGGATAGAAGGCTATTTAAAGAGACGACCTAACCCTATTATGAAGTGGACATTGCTTGGAATTTGAAGAAATTAGGATTAGCCGTGTCTTGGAGTCTCTTTAGTGTTTAGTACGTTTGGTTTGTTTGTCACTCTTGTATCTTTTGATGCATTGAGTTGACTGATTGTTAATTGTTAATTGTTCACTCATAAGCTTTTAAGCAAGAGTGTATTGTTCTTAGTTGAAGCTTTTAAGAAAAACTAAGTATTTTACTTAGAAGGGTTGGTATTTCTAATTTAAGTTGTTGAATTGTCACTGGTTTGTGACTGATAGGAAGTGAGAGGGGGATCTAATATCTAGAGGGTGTCTAGGTAGAAGTTGCACAAGGTGGTGATTAAGCGAGAAGTTGTAAACGGGGGAGTTTAGCTTTGAGCTAATACTATCATAGTGAATTTCCTTTTTGGCTTGGTAGCCCCCAGATGTAGGTGAATTGCACCGAACTGGGTTAACAACTACTGGTGTTATTTTATCTTTCCGCCATTTAAGTTTCTGCATGTTTACTTATCTGATCAAACTCTCTTGATCCCAGAGTTGTGATATTTATCTCGACATCTGGTATCTGTGTGCCAGAATTTCAATGAATAATGAAATATAAAACTAATAATTTGTTTAAATAGAGCAAGGAAATTTGGGCCTAATAGAAATCGACATGAAAAATACAAAACTGGCCCAAAAACTAAGTATTTTTTTAAGTCTTAATTTAAAACAAATTATTCGACTCTTCTTCACTCTGAATTTGCTTCTGACTTCTATACAAAA
Source organism: Lathyrus tuberosus (assembly GCA_022829125.1). NCBI lineage: Eukaryota > Viridiplantae > Streptophyta > Magnoliopsida > Fabales > Fabaceae > Lathyrus > Lathyrus tuberosus. The sequence continues at coordinate 5,453,778 of JALAZF010000381.1, forward strand.
CTTGTAGCTTATCCCCCATATTTCTAACAAATATTAGAACGCGTTAATCCGATTCTTGTAGCTCATGTTATGACTTTCACGGCGAGAAGGTTTAAATAACTGATTATTCAAAAAATAAGCACTTATTTAGAAAATAAGCAGAACCAAACTTAACTTTCAAAAACATATTAAAAACAATTAAAATAATGTGACAAGTCAAATAAAAGTCTTAGAACAACTAAAAAGACAGTGTATTAAAATACACTGATCAGCTCCATCAAACATCGTTTGACATTATGGATTTTTTTTAGATAGAGATAGGTTTTGACATCTTGATCTCATAATAAGAAATGACTTGAACATATGATTGTAAATTCAGATGAAGAATTCACATTTAATGTTGTCATCATCAAACAATTGAGAACTTCTGATTTTTGCAGATATTGTACTTACAAGCACATAGATGCACATTCCCCCTCCTATTATGATGATATTGCATCTCTCTAGAAGGAGGACAAATAGAGAAATAAAGATAAAGGTTTAGAGTGGTTAAAATCCACCTTATTAATGTATATTATACGCCACTCCCATTAAGAGTAAACTTTCCCCCATAAGCATTATCAAAAAGGTGGAAAAATAAATATATAGGGAAAATTTTCACCACATAGATCATGAATTTCAAATAAAGAGAGAAATAACATAATTATTATTAATTTCACTTAAATAAATTCAGAGTACAATAAAGCAAAAAAGAGGTTGTAAGTAAACATATTGAAAGCGATAAAAAAACATGACGCCAGAGTACTAACTATTATCATCACCATTTGTTATTTCCTTTCCCATAACATACTTCTTGATGAGGGTGTGCTTATTTATGAGCATAACATCCTTAGTCAACATGTGAACAACCCGAGCAGTCTCTTAGGATATTGCTAAAAAGGTTGAAAACATTCCTTCAGAAGATGATCTTCAATTGTCCTTGATATCTCTTGCTTCTATCACAACAATCTCTAAGTTCCCATTATCAATTGGAACCTTGATCAGACTGAGATATGTTTCATCAATTTTCCAATGACATGAACTTGAGGTTTCACAATCCAAAAGGATGCCAGTTTTAACCAAGAATTTGGTGAATCATCGGCTTATGTTTTTATTTCTTCAAAGGTGGCGCATATCTTTTTATTTTATTTTTTAATTTTTAATTAATGATTTATATATTCAGTTATATTTAATAACCGAAGGATTATATTATCATATTTTATTATAAAATAACTCGTTAATCATATTTTATCTTTAACCTAACTTATATGTACTCGCTCCAAAGTCCTACACATCATTCTTTTGGATGGAATGCAAGACATAAAAAATACTCAATGTTCTTCACTCTTGAAAAAAAAATCTGCCCTTGAAATCTATCTCACATAATGATGTTGATGTTGTTGTTATATTTTTGGAATAACCTTCCTATGTGTTCAATCAAAGAAAACATTGAGAAATTGATTGCTTTCCTAGGTTAAGAACATTGAGAAATTTATTCCTAAACACAATCATACATTTCTCTTTCATGTTCTCTTTCATATGAAAGCATTTTCCATAAAAACATTTGCACAAGATAATGAAATATCTCTGGGATGAATTATAAATACAAAAAATAAAATTCTGTTAGTTGGAACAGATAACTTATCAGATATTTGAAAAGATATGTTGTTCACCAAGAATACATAGTCAAAATTTTTATTTGTTTAAACAATTTATTTTAATATTCTGTGTAAACAATTTAATTATATAAAAAAATTCCCCTATGTTTTTAACAAAAACTGAGAGATATACGGCGCTTGGGGTGGAACATATTTTATTGTATTTTTTATCTAAAAAGAAACACATGTTACCTCGGTTTTGAGTAATAATCGAGGTAAAATATAAGTGTGTTTATTTAGTTTTTTAACCATCCTTAAACAAATATTTGTTGTCCATTTAATGAGTAGCAACGCTCAAGATACTGCCATTAATGATCCTCGTGAAACCTAAAATACTCATTATAAAAGCATTTAGAATATTAAAAATTGATAGTGAAACATTTGACATGAAAACTTTGAAATTTAAAAGAGCGTTTAATTTATCTAGAAAAAATTCTCTAGGATGAATCAGTCAACGGGGATTAAGGTTGATGCATATGCTATGTATGTTTTGTCTTACATGATGCTTGATATTATGTCATGCAACAGTGCAGGTGATGGTATTGTATTGCAGGTAGTGTCATACCCCAAATTTTGACCACCAAGATTTCCCATCATTGTGCAAATCATCATCACAATATGGATGAACCATCATGCCTCACTAATCTCCTCAAAGAGGGGTGAGCATTCACCACAACCAAAAATTAGGGTTTTGAGCCCTACCAGAGCACTTAGACAAAGGATCAATCAAGAATTGTCAGGATCTTTAACTTGTCTAAACTCTCCAACACATATAAAGGATCAAGAGGACTCCCACATCAAGATCAAGCACAAAGTTGCAACATTCTAAGTGGATTAAGCCTCAAGATCGCAAGTGTCACCAAATTAGGGTTTTGGTCGACCAAGGCCTTCAGATGGAAATTTTCATCTGGGCATGAGCCAATGCTTCAAAACATAACCTATGATACTCCAAGGGACCTCATGGACCCAATCATCAAGTCAAATTTAACCTCAGGGGATGCATTTAGCAAAAATCAGGAATTAGGGTTTTCTTGACCTAATTCACCCCTAAGTTGACTTTTGGGACAAAACATGAGCCAAGACCTCAAAACATGATTTGGGGGTCTCTAATACACTACATTGATCCATTTGCAACAATGGATTAACCCAGGAAACTTGATTAACAAGTTTCATTTTCATCTGGACCACAATTAGGGTTTTGGGGAAAAAGTCAACTGTACCTTTGACTTTTGACCAAGACATGCTCCCAAACCTTGGGACATGATTCAATAAACCCTATATCACCTATGAAGTCCATCCATTAGGTTTGATTTAGGTCAAGGACTTGATTTCACAAAGGATCGCACAGTTTGGAGTTCATCTTATAAAAAGTCAACTGTACAAAAAGTCAAGGTTTGACTTTTTGATTTTTTGGTCAACCAAGGTTCCTTAACCCTAAAACAATGTTAATGTGTGATTGGAATCATCATTCATAAAGAAAAATCAAGAAAAGTGAGTTAATTTGTAAAAGGGGTAACCATAAAAAAAACTTAGAATTTTTCTAAGTTATGAAACAAAGTGGTTAGGGTACCGACTTCCAAGGATCATAACTTGAGATCTAGGAAACCATTTTGGATGATCCAAAGATGGATTTATAGCTCTCATGGCACACTTTAAAAGTGTCAACTACATCTCATTCCAATTCCTCATGGATTTTTAGTTATGGAATGATCAAAATGGCTGAAAACATGAAATGCCACTTTTTCCAACACTTAGTGAAATTTTCACTAAGTCAGAATCTGTCTTGTTTTTTTTCAAGATGTAGGGGCATTTTTCACTTGGATCCAAAAAGTTTCAAGACAAACTATGATCACACATGTGTTGTGTCATATGAGGGCTTTCCAAAATGCCCAAGAACTCCATCAAACTCCACTTGAGCTAGGAGTTATGACAGCTGCAACATGCCTTGCTGCAAACCGTCTTGGCAAGGCATATTTGTGCATAAGGGCTCGGTTTGATCAAATTGTACAACAACAAGCATGGTTATCCATCTGCACACCTCAAGGGTGAACAAACAAGGGACAAGCACTGATCTATCAGCCTCCCAAGTCCAAGATTCCACAAGTAGCATGCCAAACCTAAAGAGCTACAAAGATGCCAAATATCCAATTTTGTTTCTAACACTACGGGAAAAGAGGGAAAAGAGGGCTTTTTTTGCCCTATAAAAGCGCTGTCTAAGCCTGCGCTGTCGTAGGTAAAGACGACGCTTTTTATTTATGAAAAAGCGCTCTCTAAAAGGGGACTTTAGACAGCGCTTTTAAAAGCGCTGTCTAAAGTATACGTTTAAAATTAAAAAATAAATTTTTATATACTTTAGAAAGTGCTTTTTCCTTCAAAAGCGCTCTCTAAAGGTGCTTTTAGACAACCCTTTTGAAAGCGCTGTCTAACGTATACGGAAAATGATTTTTTTTATATACCTTTGGAGAGCGCTTTTACCCTAAAAGCGCTCTTTAAATGGGACTTTAGACAGCGCTTTTGAAAAGCGCTGTCTAATGTATACGGAAAATGATTTTTTTATATACCTTTAGAGAGCACTTTTTACCTAAAAGCGCTCTCTAAAGGGGACTTTAGAGAGCGCTTTTTCATTAAAAGCGCTCTCTAAAGTATACCTATAATTTTATTGATTTTTTCTACGTATAAAAAATCCCATTTTAGCCATATTTTTTATGCAGAAACCTGCATAGTTTCAAACCTGCATTTCTTATAGAATTTCTTGCAACAACAGAATTCTTATACATTTCAATAAATAGAATTCTTGCAACAACAGAATTCATATACATTTCAATAAACACAGAATTTCCTTCTATTCACAAAACTAGAATTTACAACAGAATTCTTACAACAGAATTCTTGCAACAGAATTTACAACAGAATTTCCTTCTATTCACAAAACTAGAATTTACAACAGAATTCTTCTTGCAACAGAATTTCCTTATATTCACAAAACTAAAATTTACATTCACAAAACTATACATTCAAAGAATTCTTCTTAGAAGAAAGAATTCGCACAATTCTTCCGTAATATAATTCAATTGTTTCCTTGTGTAACAAGAACACGCCATATCTTCGAAATACTACATAAAAAAACAAAATATGCATTATTTAGTTAAAAATAATAAATTATATGACATATCCGATAAATATTAAAATAAATCCTAAGTTATAAATCCATACATACCATGATAGGAATCTCCAATTGTTCCATTTGAATGATTTCTCTCATGAACCTCAAAACGAAGTACCCACAGTCTATGCCATTACGCTGACGAGGGCACTACACATAGACAAACAAATTAAATAAGAAATAATATATAGATGTTTTGTGTTATCAAGTAGCATCACTAATAAGCAACATTGTGAAAATTAATATACCTCCACTTTGACCCATGTAACATTGGTTGCTCTAGCCCGTGCTACTCGAATCTCTCTTTGTGCACGGTACACTATTATAGTTCTATAAAAGAAAAATGTAAACTTAGAACAATGTCACAGAAATAATTAAATATACAAATACACACAAATATTTTGAACAATCTCACTTACGTGTCAACCACATCCTTCATATTTTGATACGTGGACCAATCGGTATCCAATGAATTAAGATAATATACCACTTCTCTTACAGGATTAATGGCAACCAACAGCCAGTGTCCACTGTAAAATATAACAAAAGTTTAGATGGATAATTTCTACGCAAAAGATACAAATTAAAGATTAGAATGAAAATCTTACCCGTTTCCAGTATTATACGGTAAAAGAAACAGACTTTCTGTGTTACTGGCCATAAATCTGTTAAGTAAGTGGCCTCTTACTTCTGCTGCATTCATATCAATTCTGGGTGCATTAACAATGTTGCAACAGAAGAAATGGAATTTGTTTGACAAATCCATCCCCTGCATGATTTTTCATACATGCACCTTAAATAAAAACATAATAAACATTAGACTATTATCATTGAAATGTGTAAATAAATTGTTCAACTAAATAAATAATAGATTGATTGGAGTACCAGATGTATGAATGCATAACACCGATGCCTAATTCAGTATGATTGAAAACCTGCTCCATGTCCTCTTTTCCAATTATCTCGGAATGAGGAAAACCAAAAACACCTTCGTCCATGTTGATTTGACGAATAACACCTTGCATCAAATCTGACATTGACATAAGTGTTTCTAGACACGTCTGAAAGTGAGGTCTTTTTTCCTTCACGGTCCTTGTAGGAGCTTTTTTCTTGCCGGTCTGTTGTGAAGGTTGAGCAGGAACCTAACAATCATATAAGTTAGGTAAAGTAGAAAATCATGAAACTTTTGAATTCGGATAATAGAATAACACTTAAAAGCTACCTCTCTGTGTGATTCAACAGACTTGTTTTGCCGCAAAACCCCTTTATTCTTTGCTGCGGGTTTTGTAGGAGTCTAACATTACCATGTAAAAAAAATGTAAGTAATGGTTCAGAATGATTTTCATAATCGTTTAGAATTGACATTTGAATACTAAGAGATTCGTAATGGTTTTCAACATACCTCATCACCTATGGAAATGAGGTCTAATGGCCATGCAAAAAACGAACCTATTGCATCCCGCAATAATGTAACCTCTGAAACCGAGTCTGGTATCGGTATTAACGCATCTGTATCTAAAGCAATATCAACTGACACTTTCAGATAACCTTGTGGGAGAGGATGATGGTGAAGTAACGCTCCCACAAAGTTATGCACTTTTCCCTTGCCAACCATGCGATAAGTCGGAAACGACAAATACAGCTGGCAAGATGAAATGCCCTGAAGCAATAATAAATATGTAACTGTTAATATGTATAAAGGTCAATTAAAATAAATGTGTTAATTTAATTAAAATAAATATGTGCTAATTACCTCGGGAATTTTATTTGGAGAATTGATACTAGCTTTGTCACTAGCATCTTTCAAACCGGAACCGCGCCTTTCCGCCTCATATCTCTCTTTATCCTGCTGCAATGCTTGGACTTACGCTTGTAGTGCCATCACAGTTTGCATTAATTTTCTAACAATGACATTCAATAAGCTAGAGTTGTTAAATATTGCTCACAAAGAAGAACGAAGGACGATAATGGGAACTGAAGAATACCTGAACTGAAGAACAAAGGAGAGTTTCGAACGGGAAATAAATGCAAGAACGACGACAAGTTTAGAAGAACAAAGAACGACGATAATGGAAACAGTGACGGTAACGGCAACGGAAAAGAACGACGGCTATAATGGCATGCAAGAACGATGGCAAGGGTTTAGAGAAACGGTCGAGAGAGAAAATGAATAGAACTGTCTCTGAAAATGTTTAGAATTGTTTTATATTTTAATTAGTAAAGGACTTTAGAGGGCGCTTTTCCTTAGAAAGCGCTTTCTAAAGTGAAAATAATTAGAGCCCTATAAGAGCGCTTTCTGAAAGCGCTTTCTAAGGTGGCCTTTAGACAGCGCTTTTTAAAAGCGCTCTCTAAAGTAATACCTATAGCAGCGCTTTTTGGAAAGCGCTTTCTAAGGTGGTCTAAGGTGGCAGTCTTTTACAGTGCTTTTGAAAAGCGCTTTCTAAAGCCTTTCTTTTAAGGCGCTTTTTTTTAGCGAAATTTTTTTATTCTTTTTAGCAGCGCTTTTTTATAAAAGCGCTGTCTTTTAGGTGCCGTCTAAACATATTTTTGGTGTAGTACAAGCATTCAATGCATACACCATGGTGGTGTGAACTAAGCCTATTCCAAATGAATTCAGTCTAAGTTTATCTTTGAATCAAAGAACCATAGGCCTGTGCTCTAACCTCAAGTCAATGGCTAGAGGAGACTTGAGATTCCATTTGATCCCCATTGGCCAAAGGGCCGCTGCAGTTGCCATTCCCTATTGATGCCAAAACAAACTTGACACACTATAAATAGACCTCATTTCTGATCAGTTTAAGCACACCAAAGGCTCCAAACAAATGCCTTTCTCAGAATCACACTTTCACTCCATTTTTTACCTTCTAAACCAAGTTACTATCGGGTTTTGAAATTGAGAGTGATTCAAACCAAACCAATCATTCTAACACTTCATAAACATCATATAGAAGTGATCCAAACACTCACATAACATCTGGAACACAAAATTCACAAAATCACCATCCAACTGCTCAAGTTCTTGACAGAGTTGCAGTTGAGGTACCATATAAAGTTCCAGCTTATTTCAAACCACTCCAAGCATTCAGACACATCACTTGGCACCTAAGGAAGCTGTCCAGATCATTGGAACCAGCTTGCAACACCTCTAACACAAAACACGATCACCACCTGCAAGAGGTAAGCCTAAACTTGGTCATCTCATGATTGATGCATATTTCCTCGCACAATAATTTTGCCATATGTTCAGAATCATGTGTAGAGTGTTTACCCTCAATCAATTGCTTTGTATGAATCGTGTATGAAATTTCTGAGCCTTCATGCAGAAATTAGGGTTCTTGAGGTTTCTCTTTGATTTCTTATTCCATACTTAAAATAAATGAAATTAAAGACCATGGACATGATTGTGAGTTGAAAGCGAGAAGATTGATATGTGGATTGTGTGATTTCATCAAGTATTCAGTGAGATTGATGAGAAAATGAAAATCTGGGCAAATAAGAACACGCGCGTGTTCTTGGCGCCTTTTTTCGAAAATTTGAATATTTGAATTTTGTGATTTTATTTAAATGATTTTGAGTTGATTTTTTTTTAATAATTCACAAAAATGTTAAAATATTTTATTTTACAAAAATTTCCCAAAAATATTACTTATTTCATATATTTGATATTTTTGCAAAGAATTAATTTTTATTTGTTTTTCAACATTTTGAAAATTTTCGTTCTCTTGATTTTCCAAACTTAAATGGTTTTCAATCATTTTGTGGACAAAAACATGATTTTAGAAACATTGATCCAAGATCACAACTCATTTTTTACATGTTTTCAATAATTTTTATTAATTTTTTAACAAAATTAATTCCATTTTTAAACAAAATGAGGGTTTTGGTTGATTCCACCCTCATCAATCTTTTTCAAACACTCATGGGCATCTAATTGAGTGTAAGACCCAACCCCTTTTGAAAACCAAAATAATTTGGGCCTCAAGTATTGTATAAGTCCCAACAGATTTTCAAAAACCTCGGCGCGATCGCCAGTTCCAAAATCAAATAACCAGGGCCTCCCCTCGTGTTGTAAGTCCCATCTTTTTTTCAAAACATCCTTTGGCCTCTAATAGAGTGTAAGACCCAATCCTTGTGTAAATAAACCATTGTGGGCCTCACTTATTGTATAAGTCCCTCTGTACGTTTTCAAAACAAACGGCGCGATCGTCACCTTTTTAACAAAACCATTTGGGCTTCTCCTTGAGCTATAAGACCCATCTTTATTCATTTTTCAAACTCTTTGGGCCTCTCCTTGAGTTATAAGACCCATACCTTTGTACAGAAAACCTTTTGGGCCTCAGTCATTGCATAAGTCCCAGTAAAATCTTATCAAAACAACTTCCCTTTTGATTTAGGTTCAAATATACAGTTGTTATCAAAACTTTCTTTAATTTCTTTGAACAACTAACAATACAGCATGGAAGCTTGCTCACCTGTAAGTTTTATCAGCTTTCATTTACTCGCTTTCATATATATATATAACTGTATTGTGGGAAGCTGCACACTGTAAGTCTTCTTTCATTCTTTTAAATATATGTCAAATATATATAACTGTATTGTGGGAAGCTGCGCATGGTTAGTCTTCTTTCATACCCTTTAAAATACTTGTCATATATCAACTGCATATATACTAGTATAGTTATTTAGAGTTTTCCCTGGCAACTAGGTCTAGAACTAGGTAAAGCCATGTTGGTCACTCTTTAAATACAGTCAAAACTAGATCCCCATAGGATTTCCAGATACAGTCTTGCCTTCTCTTTGGCTTAAACAATATGGAACAAAGAGAAAGGCAGTATTCCTCGTGAACCTTTTCTCAGGCTGTCACCCCTAGAAATTGTCAAAGAAACTCTACTCCCCAGAGTTGATCTATTCTCGATGAATAGCATCTCTTAAGTTTCTTCAAACCTCAGAACTTTCACTAAATGATCTATTCTTGGTGAATAGCATTTCTTGAACTTTTCTGGGTTTGGTACTCACAGGCTTCCTAAAAGCATCCCCGCCTCCTCTTGGGCTTTATACAAGGACCCTCCGGCTTCTTAGAATTTCTCATGTCTTCTCTTGGGCTTAATACAAGGACCCTGAAGACCTCCTAAAGGTATAGGACATAACTTAGTCATCCTTCGTTAGAGCTGTCTTTCTAAAAAAGAGTCAAAACCTCATACTAATTTTAGGTTTGATACTCATCCCTTAAAAGAGTCGGCCTCCTCTTGGGCATCATACAAAAGATAAAACTCTTCCACACCAGTAGGCTTGGACAGTCTAATCCTCTTGAGTCTCAAAGACATTCTCAAGTTCCCTCCAAACATAGGAAGAAACCCCGGATTCTGGATTAATCTCCAGCAGAGCTAAAACCCAGTCTCTCTCCTAAAAATCCCCCAGCCAGGGTTAGTCTATCACTAGTATAACACTATCTCAAATCAGAACCTCAAGGCATCTGATACCTCAACTCTTCTATAATCCTCAGCAAGAGTTTATTCCCCACTTGGACCTGCCTCGGGATCTCAATAACCCCCGACAAAAGATAGCCTTCTCTTAGGCTTTGTATAATGATCCTTCCTCAGCATAGTCAGCCTCCTCTTGGGCTTCGTACAATGATTCTCCCCAACGGAGTTAACCTTTTCAGACTCTCTTGTTGAGTCAATCACATTTTTAGACTCTCTTGTTGAGTCAATCACCGTCTCAGACTCTCTTGTTGAGTCAATCACCTTTCATTACTCTCTTGTTGAGTCAACCCTTTATCCTCAATCTCAGGCTTTGTACGAGACAGATAAAAAAATACTCTCTTGTTGAGTCAATAGCCTCCTCTTAGGCTTTGTATAATGATTTCCCCTTGCAGGAGTCCACCTCCTCTCAAGCTATATATGATTTCTCCAGCTTGTTCTGCCACAGTCCTAGGCTTTGTACAGGATAGATAAAAGCACTCTCTTGTTGAGTCAAACCCTTTTAGCCTCAATCTTGGGCTTCGTACAAGATGATAATGCGAAATTATATCGTATATTCGACTTAACTTGCATGAATTTTAATTGCGATTTCTATTCATTTCTTTCATTTATGTTTTATTATGCCGGTATATCATTTTGTTTTTCAGGTGCTTAAAAGATTTGAAAAGAATTGGAAAAGGAAGAAAAGGAAATAGAAGAAGGAAAGAAATGAAAAGAAAATAAAAATAGGAAATTGAACACAGAAGAGTGTGGCGACCGTCACACCTTCTGTGGCGACCGTAACAGCCAAGGAGTGTGACCCTCGTCACACATCACGTAGAGACCGGCACAACTTAGTTTACAAAGTTTATTTCTACACGTGGACCACTCAGCATCACGTTTCAACCCACGTTTCAAGCCAAGTTTCAACCCAGTCTTCCTGATTTTTCTCCACGAAGCCACTTTCCCTGATTTTTCTCCACGAACTCCTACATTCTTGGGAGGACATTTTCCACCAGTTTTAAAGACGATAAATAGGACCTGAGATTTATTTTTTGGGGATCCAAGTTTTGTGCGCGAAAGCGCTGTTCGTAGTTTTAGGCAGAAAATTACAATTGTAAAAGGAGTATTTTCTCACATCTAGGAATTACTCCCTCATTAGTTTTTAGGCTTGTAATCTGTGTAACTTCTTGGATCAACAATCTTGCCATCATTTTATTGAAGTTATTTCCAGTTCCGTTTACTTCAAGTCTCTATTTATTTTATTGTATTTACAGGTTCTTTATTTTATCGCTTTATTATTATTATTATTATTATTATTATTGTTATTGCATTTCATAATTGTTTAAGCATGCTGTCATTGATTATATTTACCATGTTTATGTCGTTTTCATTTAATTTCATGTTCGGCTAAATAGTTTAGAGTCCAGTATGTGAGGACCGTCGTTCCGACGGGACTCGGTAATGAAATTGGCATTAACTTGTAATAAATTATGTTTTGGTCTTTGTTTCCAAGTTTAATTTAAATAGCTTTGTCACGAGAGTGAGAGGTTATTTAACACTGTTTCGTCACGAGAGTGAGAAGCAAGTAAAGGTTAGAGCCGACACTGCGAGAGCGTGGGGGTCAAACCGGATAGTGAAAACTAGACATTGATCCTAAAAACAGCGAGAGCGCTTTAGGTATCGATTAGGATCTAATGGATTTTCAAAATATGCTTTCTAATTAAAACGGGTGAGCAAGAGCAAAATGCTGTGGTTAGGAGATGTGGCTTTAGTCAATGATGCGAGAGTGTGAGGCGGAGTCTTTAGATCAATATTTTCTACAGAACGTAAGTAAATTAATGCCAACCAATTACAGAGCGCCTGAGGTACACGGAATCCACATTTCGGTCTCTCTTTTCTGTTATATTTTCTTAGTTTTATTTTAGTTTTAGTTTTAGTTTCCCTTTTATCAATTATCATTAGCCTTAGCTTTACAAAGCGACGATAGATTACGGTAGGTTGACATTGGTCTCTGTGGGTTCGACAATCTTTTATAATACTTCGATAAATCAGTGCACTTGCTGACGCATCAATTTTTTCGCGCCGTTGCCAGGGACCAACAGTCAATATTGTTATTACGTTGTTGCACCGTATAGACTAAGGAACTCATTACTATGTGTCACCCAAATTTTTTCTACAATCACCACTCCCAGTATTTCAAGGAATCGTAAGAATCCCATAATGCCAACCTTGAAACACAAATGCAGAATTTCAATGCATCACTAACTCATTCTCACCCAAATTGCCTCTGCAACTACCAATCCCAACATTTTGAGGAGTCGCAAGAATCTCATAATTCCAACCTAGAAATATTAATGCAGGATTTCAATGCAACACTGACTCACTCCCAATATCTCGAGGAACCGCACCCAAATTTCCTCTACGATCGCCATTCCCAATATTTCGAGGAACCACAAGAATCTGTTAATTCCAACCTCTAAACATTAATGGAGGATTTCATTGAAACAACAACTAATTCTAGGCTAGAATATATGATGGAGCGCTTTGTGGAGACACAAACTCTCCAGAATGAAGAGCTTAGAAGACAACATCTCGATACTTATGAAAACCTTAGGCAGATAAACATTATGGTCGAGTCCCTCGCGAATCACACTGAGGCATTGGAGACTCAAATCTCCCTGCTTGCACAGACACCTATAGGACCCTACCCTAAGGAGCATGTGGATGTTGTAACAACCATTAATGAAAAACAAATTGAGAATCCCGAGGAGAGTGATAATGAGGTTGACGAGAGTGATAATGAGGTTGGGGAGAGTTCTAGTGAGAAGAGAGTAGAGATTGAGAAAAATCCATTGACACCATCCGAAAGGGAGGTTGTCGAGGAGGTAGAGAAGGAAGCACCTAATGTCGTTCCTCCTCCATATACCCCACCAATTCATTTCTCGCAAAGGTTTGTGGAAGCTAAGGTAGAATCCCAATCCAAAATATATGTGGAGATATTGGAAAATATCCACACTAACGCACCTTTGTCCGAGGTCCTGCATAAAAGGATAAAATTAGAGGACTATGAAACTAGGGATATCATTACTATTAAGAGGGTTAGGTTAAACTTTGAGGTGATGGATGAAATAACTAAGCCCAAACTTGAAAAGCTAATACTTAGGATAGATGTAGAACCACTACCACAAGTTCAAAAGAATGAACCACCCCACAGAAGGAAGAAAAGAAAAGGTAGAGATATGTGAGATGGCTTGATAAATGGCCATGGAAACCGAAGATTAACACTCCTAACCGCCGAGCTATCAACGTTAAACGAAGCCCTGCATGGGAGGTAACCCACGAGATTTTAATTTAATGTTTTCCTTTTATTGTTTGTGTTTGCAGAAAATAAAGAAATGAATTTCTTGCCACGTCTTAGCTACATTTAGGTGAAAGATCTCTATATGACAATCCCTTATAATGACCTGGTGCCCACGGACATTCCTACGAATGTCGCTGCTGGTGGTGACACCGATGATGGGTATGATGGGACAGAGCATATCTATCATGTTCGTGACTCACCTTCTCTTTGTCTTTCCGCATGGTCAGGTTCCACCTGCATACACCGCACCATATTTTTCTAACATTTTTTGCAGGTACTTCCGTCGGAAACAGGCAGTATGATAAGCGCCTTCAGTAAAGTGAAGTTTCAGCAAATTCAGATAACTCGTAGTATAAGACGCCGGAGTAGAAGTGGCCAACGAAGACAGGGACAACATGGGAAGAATCAGAGCGAATTTGGTCGTGGCATTCATACAGGTTCTATCCTTCCTTTACCACCTTTTATCAAAACATTGAGGACAATGTTTGGTTTAAGTGTGGGGGAGGAACTTTACTGCTTTCATTTTACCGCTTTCTAGTTAGATTTACTGTTTTCTAGCATAATTTTAAAATTTTTTCTGTTTTAAATGTTTCGTCCGTTTGTGCATGTGCTGTTGAGTCTTTATGCTGATTTTATTTTGTTTATCCATTATCTTTAGCCATACCGAATATTTTGAAAATTTTTGAGTTAAAAATAGTGTTTCTTTTGAAAATCTTAGGTTACAGACGAAATTGAGGTTAGATTGTAAGACTTGGGAAAATTCCGCAAGACCGGTATCGTTTTAACACCGCGAGCCTCTAAATTATGGAAATCAATTTGAGTACTTGTTATGCCATAGCCTTAAGTTCTCACCCCTTTAGTAGTCCCTAAGTAGTTTATTTAGCAGTCAGCACCATCCTAAGAACGCACTAAGTAGGAAGCCGATGCAAATAAGTGTATGATCTCAGGCTTAAAAGGTAAATTAAGAAAAGGAAAAAAATGAATGAATGAAAAGAAATGCTCCTTCTAAGTTAGGTGATCCTCACCCGATCAGTTAGCCCAACGGTGCAAACTTCTTTATTTTATTGATATTTAAGCCAATGTGCAAAAAGAAAAAAAATGATGATAATGAGATCATAGTCACTAACAGGTTATCCTACCATGAGTGTGAAAGGATAACAGGCTTAATGTGATTGCGCCATAATGAAAAGGGATAAAAGAAGGATGAGTGAGTTAGGTTTAGGTATAATGACATGATTCGGACTGGTTTGTATAGGAGGGAGGTTAATGACCGCAAAAGCAAAATCGTGTTATTACGATATCCTTAGTGTGTGAGCAAGTACCTATCGACACAAACTTAACCGAAGTAGAGTTGGTGGCCTAGGATAAGTATCCGTATACACTATTTTTATCGTAAGTCATGGTTTGCTTGAGGACAAGCAAAGGTTTAAGTGTGGGGGAGTTTGATAACGCGAAATTATATCGTATATTCGACTTAACTTGAATGAATTTTAATTGCGATTTCTATTCATTTCTTTCATTTATGTTTTATTACGCCGGTATTTCATTTTGTTTTTCAGGTGCTTAAAAGATTTGAAAAGAATTGGAAAAGGAAGAAAAGGAAATAGAAGAAGGAAAGAAATGAAAAGAAAAGAAAAATAGGAAATTGCACATAGAAGAGTGTGGCGACCGTCACACCTTCTGTGGCGACCGTAACAGCCAAGGAGTGTGACCCTCGTCACACATCACGTGGCGACCGGCACAACTTAGTTTACAAAGTTTATTTTTACGCGTGGACCACTCAGCATCACGTTTCAACCCGCGTTTCAAGCCACGTTTCAACCCAGTCTTCCTGATTTTTCTCCACGAAGCCACTTTCCCTGATTTTTCTCAACGAACTCCTACATTCTTGGGAGGACATTTTCCACCAGTTTTGAGGAAGATAAATAGGACCTGAGATTTATTTTTTGGGGATCCAAGTTTTGTGCGCGAAAGCGCTGTTCGTAGTTTTAGGCAGAAAATTACAATTGTAAAAGGAGTATTTTCTCACATCGAGGAATTACTCCCTCATTAGTTTTTAGGCCTGTAATCTATGTAACTGCTTGGATCAACAATATTGCCATCATTTTATTGAAGTTATTTCCAGTTCTGTTTACTTCAAGTCTCTATTTATTTTCTCGTATTTACAGGTTCTTTATTTTATCGCTTTATTATTATTATTATTATTATTATTATTATTTTTATTATTGTTATTGCATTTCATAATTGTTTTAGTATACTGCCATTGATTATATTTACCATGTTTATGTCGTTTGCATTTAATTCCATGTTCGGCTAAATAGTTTAGAGTCCGATATGTGAGGACCGTCGTTCCGACGGGACTCGGTAATGAAATTGGCGTTAACTTGTAATAAATTCTGTTTTGGTCTTTGTTTCCAAGTTTAATTTAAATAGCTTTGTCATGAGAGTGAGAGGTTATTTAACACTGTTTTGTCACGAGAGTGAGAAGCAAGTAAAGGTTAGAGCCGGCACTGCGAGAGCGTGGGGGTCAAACCGGATAGTGAAAACTAGACATTGATCCTAAAAATAGTGAGAGTGCTTTAGGTATCGATTAGGATCTAATTGATTTTCAAAATATATTTTCTAATAAAAAAGGGCGAGCGAGAGAAAAATCCTGTGGTTAGAAGATCTGGCTTTAGTCAATAACGCGAGAGTGTGAGGCGGAGTCTTTAGATCAATATTTTCTATGGAACGTAAGTAAATTAACGCCAACCAATTACAGAGCGCCTGAGGTACACGGAATCCACATTTTGGTCTCTCTTTTCTGTTATATTTTCTTAGTTTTATTTTAGTTTTAGTTTTAGTTTCCCTTTTATCAATTATCATTAGCCTTAGCTTTACAAAGCGACGATAGATTACGGTAGGTTGACATTGGTCTCTATTGACATCGGACGCATCACAAGAGATAACTCTTCACAACCTTCTCTTAAGCTTGGGACAAATAACTTCCCCAGCAGAGTCAATTCCTCCCAGCCTTGTTTTGGGCTTCGAGGAATGATTTCCCAAGCAGAGTCAAAATCGTATCAGCCTCTATCTTGGGCTTTGTACGAGATACCTAAAATATCCTTAGCCGAGTCAGTAAAGTCTCTTTCTGCCTCAATCTTGGGCTTTGTACAAGACAAATAAAGATTTCTTCCCCGCAGCGTCAGTCTTCTTTTCAGCTTCTATCTTGGGCTTTGTACAAGATACATATAAACCTCCCCAGCGGAGTCAAAATCCTTTTAGCCTCAATCTTGGGCTTTGTACAAGACAGATAGAACATTTTCCCCGAAAAAGTCAAACTCTTAGCCTCCTCTTAGGCTTTGTATAATGATATCCCCAAAAGAATAAATCTCTTTTAGTCTCAATCTTGGCCGTTGTACAAGACATATATAAACACTCTCTTGTTGAGTCGGTCATTCCCAGCCTCCTCTTAGGCTTTGTATAAGGACTTCCCCAGTGGAGTCAATCAACCTCTTAGCCTCAACCTTGGGCTTTGATCAAGGCACACAAAAATCAACATACCCTCCGAGGAAATCAAAAGTCCCTCTGTAGGAAGTCATCTTTCTGTTTATCATATGTTAAAGAAGAAACTCCATTTCCTTCATCTAATTACTGTAAGCGGCAAGCCTCTGGATTATTTACATCCAAGCCACTGTCCCTCTTTTAGCATGAGAAATTCCTAAGGAAAGATGGCATTGCTCTACACTGAGTTAAAGTCTTCTCCTTTAGGTCAAAGATCCCCTATAAAGGAAATTATGGCATTACTGGATTCACACATCCCAGTTAAAGTAATCCTCCTTTATAATTAGCCACCCAACAATTGTGATAAACAGACCAAATGTCTCCCTTTAAAGATGACAAGTTCTCTCTCAGTCAAACCTTTTAGCTTCAATCTTGGGCTTTGAACAAGACACAAATACTCAACCTTTCAGCCTCTGTCTTGGGCTTTGAACAAGACACCAAACAGTATCTTTTCCTCCCTTAGAATAGGAGGAACTACGATTGCTCTGATATCCCTGTTTCGTTTAAACGAGAATACGTAGGCATAAGATTGCAAAATCTTAGCAAGCATATTAAATCAAAAACTCTAGGTCCAACACCTTCATACCAATCAGAGCTTAGGTCCAGTACCTTACCAAAAACATCGGGAAGAACCCGAACATCAAACCAAAAACTCACTCACTCACTCATAGTTCCCAAGAAACTTTCCCAACCCATTAACAGATAAACACTATCAATTACAAAGTGAAACCTAAAGTTGATATCCTGTGGATAACCACATATAGGATGGGTAATTGACAACTACCCATTGTATAACCTGACCCCAGGCCCCCAATCTCTTTTAAACGTTTGTTCAGTTAAACATTCGCGTGCAAGGTTAGTTTTAGATAGCTTCCCTTTCCCTTCCAGATTCATGGGATAAATAAGAAATCAGAAAGTAGCACCCCCTCCTACCATTGCGGTGAGGAAAACCCAGCGATAAGGTGGTCGCGTCACCGAAAAAAAATCGTTCGCTACAGAAAAAAGGCGACTCTGCTGGGGATCGTCGTTGACCTGTTAGGATTATAGACTAGCTCTTAAGAGGTCTAGGATGTTAGTTTTAGGAATAAATATATATATCGCTTTTCCTAATTGATATCCGTGTTTATTTTTCTGCTAATGGGACTGCGGGTGATGTCGCATCTAGAAAGTTTGAGTGACACCTAAGATAAGTGATGGCACTAGACGGGTAATCTTATAGGGAGTGACTCCCAAATAAGAGACCTCGGTCGACCATCGAATCAGTGGAGACACCCTTTGCTGATTCAATGCCTATACGACTTCGGTTGTTGAAAGCATATTATTCGATTGTGGTTGTCCATGAAACTGAGGATTTAGTAGGCTGAGACCTATTACTATTTTGTAGTACGGAAGCTATCAGAAATAGTTGTCACGCGATACTACCCTCATTTGAGATTACTCTAAGATACTGCAGCTCGCTTGGGTGAACCAACCTGGTGTTGTTATCCCAAGAGGGATCAATGATTTTGCGGACAGGTACAAAAAATCACCAGTACAACCTTTGGGGATGGGTAGAGCCATGACTTTATGACACCGAACCTTTGACCCCATGTTTTTTCTGTGTTTTTGTGTGCTGCATTCATGCATTCATTTCATTAAAAAACTCTTAATCAAAGAAAATTTTTCTCATCTAGTCTCTCTTTTTCAAATTAAACTGAGACAATGATTGCAAATGTCAGAGAGAAAGATTGTGTTATAGATTTCGGTAGAAGGAAGACTCACAAGTACACCTTCAAGGTTCCAAAATTATAGGATTTAAGAGGATTGGCAAGGATGATCACCAACCCTGATGCTTTCAGAGCTAAGTATGGAGGACTGCTGTCTCTGTTAAGGGTCCATGTAATTAAAGGAATCCTGTCTACACTCATCCAGTTCTACGATCCGGTCTATCACTGTTTCACATTCCCGGATTATCAGCTAGCACCAACGCTGGAGGAGTACTCTCACCTGACTGATTTACCCATTACTGACCAAGCTCCCTTTTCTGGACTGGAAGAAATTCCAAAGGATCAGGCCATTGCAAGAGCAATTTATTTGAACGAGTCAGAAGTCAGGACTCACATGACCATTAAGGGTGGAATCCAAGGTTTGCCAACCCAATTCTTGATAAAGAAGGTACTGTACTTTACCAGTATAGGGAACGTGACTGCTTTCGAGAGCATCTTTGTATTACTCGCTTACGGGTTATTTCTGTTTCCCAACATTGATAGCTTTGTTGATATCAATGCCATTAAGATTTTTCTGATTGGAAACCCCGTACCAACCCTGCTCGCAGATGCTTATCATTCTGTACACTTAAGGAATTTATACAGTGGAGGAATGATCACATGCTGTGTACCCCTGTTATACAAATGGTTCACTTCCCATTTGCCTAAGTCTGCTGCTTTCTGGGATCATAAAAGTACTCTACGTTGGTCGCAGAGAATCATGTCTCTTACCAACTCTGGCATAGATTGGTACAATCGAATCTATGACGGGATCAGAATCATTGACCTTTGTGGAAACTTCCCTAATGTACCCCTCATAGGAACTAAAGGAGGAATCAACTATCATCCAGTTTTAGTTCGTCGTCAATTTGGATACCCGATGAGACATATCCCACGTAATGTTCATCTGGAATGTCTTTTCTTCATGGAAGGAGAAAATGGCAGGGCACTAAAGATAGAAATAGTGCATGCTTGGAAACATGTTCACAGGAAAGGAAGAGAGTCTCTAGGAAAATCAGACTGTATCTCTATGGAGCCTTATCTCCATTGGGTACAAACTTGAGCTCTCAAACTGAGGATGCCTTACTCTCGTCAAGAAGTTCTTCCGTTAAAGGAATCTGTCCTTTATTTTATGTCTGATACAGAAAAACTTCTGGTTACTCTCAACAAAGTTCAACTGGAGAAGAAGTCGTGGAAGAACAAGTATCGTATTCTCAATGTGGAGTGTAACAAAATACAACAACTGTAAAAAGAAAAAGATGCTCTGATTGAGATTTTAGAGCAACATGCTGTAGAGAATCAAGAAGACCAAAGGAATTTGCTCACTCCTTTCACTTGGCAAAGGAATGACAACCCGACAACGACTCAAGAGCCCTGGTCAAAGAAAAGAAAAATACCATAACCAGCACCTGAGCTCTCCTCAAAGAGGACTTAGGATCCTTAAGTTTAGACATTTCCTTTTACAACACTTTGTAAATTACTGTATGATATTTCCAATCCAATTGTCAATGTTTCTTTTGATTAAATAACAAAAAATTATTAATATAATCATTGCATATCATTCATCATTCACACATAACGTATTCTTCTTCCCTACGAATCTCACATTTGTGTCTCGGTTCTAGAGTCAAATTGTCTCATTCGTACAATACTCGGGCCAATCGACAAAAGAAAATGGATGATCTCGAGGAAGAGAACAAATAGTTGAGAGAAGAAATTGACACTCTGAAAGAAGATCTGAGGAAACTTCACAATGACATGCAAGCTCTAGCAGCAGCTCAGATACTACAACAAAGGATTGTGATCTCAGAGATCACCTCGATGCCCATAGTCGAAAAGTATGATCCTCGGTACAACATGCCTAAAGATCGTCCCTGGGCATGCCATGTAACTCCCCCAATCTATACCCCGAGTAATTAAAGCGATAACAAATAATCAGAGTATAATTAAAACATTCATGGCATAGACGGGAACATCACATCACAAGAGATAAAATATAACAACCTGCTCATATAGATATGTAACACTCAGGTAGCAACATAAACAAAGGAACTCGGTTCCTAACACCCATAATTCAGATACAGAATAAAAGCGGAAAATCTGCAACTGAAATCTCATATATAAACATAAAAGTTTGTCTGTCATATACAGAGTCATACATGTAAAATCCAAAAAAAGATATATATATATATATATATATATATATATACACATAGTCATATAACGATCTCCCCGACTACCCGGTGCAAACGATGTTCCCTGTCGCTTTAGGTCCTCTTTGTTTAAGGCACACGATCCGATCGCTTTAGGCCCTCTTTGTATAAGGCACACGATCGTCTATAATGTCGCTTTAGGTCCTCTTTGTATAAGGCATACGACCGTTACAGCAAATTCCCTCTGAAATCGTTTCGTCGCTCACACCCCACAAGGCCACACGACATCACAAGATGCATATCAAGATGCTTGGCATACAAATGACTCATGACAATCAAATGCATATACATATATAACCATGTGAACCATCTCAACATCAATAATCATGCATTGAAATAAAACCCAAAACAATGCATTTATTTGCCATAAGGCCACAAACCATCATCACAACATTTCATCACATGCATTCACATCATATAATAGCACACAAGCTATACGTTATATATCAAAAGCATATCACATGATAACACATCAATCGCACACAATTACGACGGTAAAAGTCGACAAAATGACACGTTTCCAAATTCCTAACACAATTAAATCGGCCACTAATCCCAATACCATTTTATAAGAAAGAACATCTCATTAGCTTTCCAACGCTTCCGACCGTGCCACAATCCGAGTTACGAATCCGAAGTTATGAAGGAAACAAAATGAAAAATTTGTCACGTTCGCTTTCCTATTCGCAATGCGAACCCCCAGCGAACCATGGTAGAGAGAAAATAGCAGAAAGTTTACAATTCGAACCGCTAGCGAACCTTCGCTTTCCTATTCGCAATGCGAACCCCCAGCGAACCATGGCAGAGAAAAAACAGCAGAAAGTTCGCAATGCGAACCCCCAGCGAACCTTCGCTTTCCTCTTCGCAATGCGAACCCCCAACGAACCTTCGCTTTCCTATTCGCTTTGGTTCGCAAAGTGAACCTGCGAACCCATAAATTCTCAGCAGTGCTGTTTTTCACCCCAAAATCAACATTTCCTCCACCAAAACACTTCCAAACCATAACATAACAACCAGAACATATTCCAATCATAACAACAAGTATTCTACAGTATTTATATCGCATTTCAACCGCGAAGACATCCATTTATATCGTTTTTCTCATTTCAACCTAGAATTGAAAAGCTAGGAAAACCAGCAAACATTCCAACACACACATACACAATCATACACAAGCATAGCATAACCGATTTTCGCACCCTTACCCGATTAATCGTGCTTCGAAGTGTCCGTTGAATCGGTTTCTTACACTCCAAGTTTTCCTTTTTTTCTTCTTCTCCCTCTCTATTTCTTTTAACTTCTTTTTCTCTCTTTCTAACATCTATATTTTTATTTTAAGAAAAACAATAATATATAGCCAAGCAAAATGACCAAAATACCCCTACACTCAATTTTCTCGCAAACGCTCCCAAAACGCGATAAAACATAATAACGATAACCATAACATATTTACCAAATAAAGCCAAGAATAAAATAATATAAAACAAAAATAATTAAATCGACTCGATTAAATAAATCTAACAAAAACCAGGGCGTTACAACTCTCCCCCACTTAGAAATTTTCGTCCTCGTAAATATTACCTGAGACGAACAACTCCGGATACGATCCCTGCATCCAACCCTCCAACTCCCAAGTCAAATTGCCCTCAGCAACGCCTCCCCACGCTACTTTCACAAGCGCAATATCCTTGCCTCTTAACCGCTTCAACTCGCGATCCAAAACCCTTACCGGTAATGCCTCAACCGTAAGGTTCTCCCTTACCTCAACCTCATCCATCGGAATCACATGCGAAAGGTCCGAAACATACTTTCGAAGCTGTGAAACATGGAACACATCATGTAAATTCGAAAGATTCGCCGGCAACGCCACCCGATAAGCCACAGCACCCACTCTCGCGGATATCTGATAAGGACCAATAAACTGAGAAGTAAGCTTCTTCGACTTCAATGCACGTCCAACACCCGCCACTGGTGTAACTCTCAAAAATACATGATCGCCTTCTCGAAACTCAAGATCTTTCCTCCTTCGATCATGATAACTCTTTTGCCTACTCTGAGAAGCCTTCATCTTCTCACGAATAAGTTTCACCTTTTCCGTAGTTTGTCGACTAACTCCGGTCCAACCACCGAACTCTCACCAGATTCATGCCAACACAAAGGTGTTCGACATCTTCTTCCATACAACGCTTCAAAAGGTGCCATTCCAATACTAGAATGGAAACTGTTGTTATACGTGAACTCCACCAACAAAAGATAACTATCCCAAGCACCACCTTGCTCAAGAACACAAGCTCTCAACAAATCTTCCAATGACTGAATAGTTCTCTCGGTCTGACCATCCGTCTGAGGATGATAAGCAGAACTCAATCTCAACTTGGAGCCTAACGCCTTTTGTAAACTTTCCCAAAATCTGGAAGTAAACCTCGGATCTCGATCTGAAACAATACACAACGGAACACCATGTAATCCCAGAATCACACGGATATAAATCTCAGCCAACCTCTCCAAAGAAAAACTGATGTCAATCAGAATGAAATGCGTCGATATATCAGCCTATCCACAATCACCCAAATGGCATTATGTCCCCTCTGAGCATTCGGCAACCCTGTCACAAAATCCATATAAATGCTGTCCCATTTCCACTCGGGAATATCCAACGGTTGCAATAATCCACTAGGCTTTTGATGTTCTACCTTTGACTTCTGACACGTCAAACATGCATAAACAAACTGAGCCATATCCCTCTTTAATCCGGACCACCAAAAGATCTTCTTCAAGTCTTGATACATTTTATTAGCTCCCGGATGTATGCTCAAACTACTCTGGTGTCCTTCCTCTAAAATCATCTTTTTCAATTCCGAATCATCAGGAATACAAATTCTACCACGGAATCACAAAACACCCTGATCATCCACTTTAAAGTCACCATTCACACCTTTATCTCCAACTGTCATCAAATCAACAAATTTCACATCTAACCTCTGTTTCTCTCTAACGGTCAACAGAAAATCATTAATGACCTTTAACATACCAAGCCTCACGCTGTCAGATGCAATTCACACACCAAACTCAAATCTATAAATTCTTCCAAAAGTTCCCACTCTTTAACCATCAAAGCAAACATATGCAAAGATTTCCAGCTTAACGCATCGGCTACCACATTAGCTTTACCAGGATGGTAATTTAAGCTAAAATCGTAGTCCTTCAAAAATTCCAACCATCTCCGTTGCCTCATATTCAACTCTTTCTGATCAAACAAGTATTTTAGACTCTTGTGATCACTAAAGACTTCGAATCTTGCACCGTAGAGATGATGTCTCCAAATTTTCAATACAAAAACCACCGCAGCTAATTCCAAATCATGCATAGGATAATTCTTCTCATGATCCCTCAATTGTCTCGAAGCATAAGCCACAACCTTACCTTCTTGCATCAACACTCCACCTAAACCACTCAAAGACGCGTCGCAATACACCACAAACGGTTCACTAGGATTCGGTAAGATCAAAATCGGAGCCGTAGTCAATCTTCTCTTCAGCTCACTAAAACTTTCCTCACACTGAATATCCCAAATAAACGCTTTACCTTTACAAGTCAGCTGGGTCAAAGGAAGTGCTAACTTAGAAAAGCCTTCAATGAATCTTCGATAATATCCAGCTAAACCCAAAAAGCTTCTAATTTCAGTAACAAATCTAGGAGCCTCCCATTGTAGAACTGCATCTACTTTGGATGGATCCACAACAATACCATTACCTGAAATCACATGCCCAAGAAAACACACTTCTGACAACCAGAACTCACACTTGGACAACTTGGCATAAAGTCTCTTTTCCTTCAAAATTTGCAATACAATACACAAATGCTCCGCATGTTCCTCCCAAGACTTAGAATAAATCAAGATGTCATCAATAAACACAACCACAAATTGATCCAAATGCTCATGGAAAATGTGATTCATATACTCCATAAACACTCCCGGCGCATTAGAAACCCCGAACGGCATCATGGAATATTCATAATGTCCGTATCGTGTCCTAAAAGGCATCTTCTGAATATCTTCCTCCTTTACTCTAATCTGATGATAACCTGACCTCAAATCAATTTTACTAAACACACACGCACCTACCAACTGGTCCATCAAATCATCAATTCTCAGAAGAGGATACTTATTCTTAATCGTCACCTTATTCAGCTGGCGATAATCAATACACAATCACATACTTCCATCTTTCTTCTTCACCAATAAAACTAGAGCACCCCAAGGCGATACACTCGGCCTCACAAACCTCTTTTCTAACAATTCCTTCAACTGCTTCTTCAACTCAACCAACTCAGATGCCGACATACGATATGGTGCCATAGATACAGGTCTAGTACCAGGAACTAGATCTATAGAAAACTCTACCTCTCTTTCTGGCGGCACATCAGAAATATCCTCCGGAAACACCTCCGAAAAATCACACACGACTGGAAACACATCAATTACAACTTGACTATCCACAGTCAACGATGCAAACAACCCGAACAACTGAGCTTCATCCGCCAAAAGTTCCTTCAACTCTTTGGTAGATAAGAAACTCGATTCCTCGTCTTCCTCAAGAGAAGGAAATCTTACCAACTTATGATAACAATCGATATGAACTCGATTGAACTGCAACCAATTCATTCCCAGAACTATGTCTAAACCCTCCAATGGCAGACACGCCAAATCCATAGCAAAATCCTTACCATATATGGTCAAAGGACAACTTAAACAAACCAGAGAAGTAGTTACCGACCCCAATGCTGGAGTATCGATATTCATCTATCCACCCATCGATGACAACAAAAGATTCAAACGCCGCGCACACTCAGACGAAATAAACGAATGAGTCGCTCCGGTATCAATAATAGCAACTAAAGGCATACTATTAATAAAACAAGTACCTCTGATCAGAGATATACACTAGTAGGTTGAGTTCCTGCCAACGCCAATACTTTCCCTCCAGCTTGAGCTTGCTTTGGTTTCGGACACCTCGTACTAACATGACCAGGTTCCCCACAGTTGAAACACTTCACCACATTCCTCTTGCAATCAGCTGCGACATGTCCTATACCTCCACACTTGGAACACTTCCTCATATCCTTTCTACATTCAAACTGACGATGTCCTAAGTCACCACACTTAAAACATCTCGGAGGAGTATGCATACCTCCCCCACTTGGCCTTTTATCAAAATTAGCCCTTTGCTTTCCCTTGTCAGCTGGTGACACATAAGGACCACCACGAAACAGTTGTTTTCCTTTCCTTTCGTCCACACTCTTATAATGAGTAGAACGAGCTTTGCTATCCTCCTCATAAATTCTACAACAATCCACCAAATCTGAAAACCTCCTAATTCTTTGATAACCAATTGTCTGTTTGATCTCGGGACGCAACCCGTTCTCAAACTTCACACATTTGGAAAACTCCGCAGTTGCTTCAGCATAATGTGGATAAAACTAAACAAGCTCCACAAACTTAGCAGTGTAATCAGTAATCGACATGTTACCCTGTTTCAACTCCAAGAACTCTATTTCTTTCTTTCCTCTAACATATTCAGGAAAATGCTTCCTCAAAAATTCACTGCTAAACAAAGCCCAAGTGACAACGTCACCTGTAGCTTCCCACACATGACGCGTATTAACCCACCAATCATCAGCCTCCTCCTTTAACATGTGAGTACCCAGTCTCACCTTCTGTTCCTCTGCATAATCCATCACTCGAAAGATTCTTTCAATCTCCTTAAGCCAAATCTGAGCACCATCAGGGTCATATCTTCTTGTGAAGATAGGCGGTTTATTCTTCCTGAACTCATCATTCCCACCAGAATCAGGTGCATTCCGCACAGCCTGAGCCATACCTTGCATAGCAGCAGCAAGAGCAGCATCATTCCTACGAGCCATATTCTGTTCATATCCAATAAAAGTAACTATGGTTAAACAATCAGCTCGCCAGAACACAACTGACGCACAACAAACAACTTGGTCAAAATGACCGACACGGACTGGCTCTGATACCACTTAATGTAACACCCCCAATCTATACCTCGAGTAATTAAAGCGATAACAAATAATCAGAGTATAATTAAAACATTCATGGCATAGACGGGAACGTCACATCACAAGAGATGAAATATAACAACCTGCTCATTTAGATATGCAACAATCAGGTAGCAACATAAATAGAGGAACTCGGTTCCTAACACCCACAATTCAGATACAGAATAAAAGCGAAAAATCTGCAACTGAAATCTCATATATAAACATAAAAGTTTGTCTGTCATATACAGAGTCATACATGTAAAATCCAAAATAGATATATATATATATATATATATATATATATATATATATATATATATATATATATATATACACATAGTCACATAACGATTTCCCCGACTACCCGGTGCTACATATCAGAGCCGACCGACAAAAGGATGAAGACATAATCTTCACAAAAAGAGCTCCAGCATCTAATCTGCAATGCCTCATAGAGCATTCAAAAGAGCAGAAGGGTGAGAAACACGATTATAATATAGTTGCATAAAATTATGTAATAACATGAAATACGCACGCAAAAACATTCTCACCACAACCTATACCATAATTCAAATACAAAACAACACAATTCATAATTCATGCATCCATCGCTAAGGCATATCAATCATGCTCAATACATTTATCACCAATATATATATATATATATATATATATATATATATATATATATATATATATATATATATATATTATTTATATATATATGTATATCAACTCATCAATCCCATTCACAATTTCCCACGCATAATCAATCCATGCACAGAGACCGACACAATGACTCTATGCATGCGGTACCATTTCATCCATCATTCTCATCATTAATTCACTTAGGAATTATTGGAATCATCGCTTGTTACTTAGTGTAACTCCCCGTCGGGCAAACGATGTTCCCCGTCACTTTAGGTCCTCTTTGTATAAGGCACACGACATTTATGGATCGCTTTAGGTCCTCTTTGTATAAGGCACACGATCCGATCGCTTTAGGTCCTCTTTGTATAAGGCACACGATCGTCTATATCGTCGCTCTAGGCCCTCTTTGTATAAGGCACACGACCGTTACAGCAGATTCCCTCTTGAATTGTTTCGTCGCTCACACCCCACAAGGGCACACGACATCACAATATGCATATCATGATGCTTGGCATACAAATGACTCATGACAATCAAATGCATATACATATATAACCATGTGAACCATCTCAACATCAATAATCATGCATTGAAATAAAACCCAAAACAATGCATTTATTTTCCATAAGGCCACAAACCATCATCACAACATTTCATCACATGCATTCACATCATATAATAGCACACAAGCTATACGTTATACATCAAAAGCATATCACATGATAACACATCAATCACACACAATTACGACGGTAAAAGTCGACAAAACGACACGTTTCCAAATTCTCGACATAATTAAATCGGCCACTGATCCCAATACCATTTTATAAGAAAGAACATCTCATTAGCTTTCCAACGCATCCGACGGTGCCACAATCCGAGTTACGAATCAAAAGTTATGAAGGAAACAAAATGGAAAATCTGTCACATTCGCTTTCCTATTCGTAATGCGAACTGCAAACCATGGCAGAGAAAAAATAGCAAAAAGTTCGCAATGCGAACCCCCAATGAACCTTCACTTTCCTATTCGCAATGCGAACCCCCAGCGAACCATGGCAGAGAAAAAACAGCAGAAAGTTCGTAATGCGAAACCCCAGCGAACCTTCGCTTTCCTCTTCGCAATGCGAACCCCCAGCGAACCTTCGCTTTCCTATTCGCTTTGGTTCGCAAAGCGAACCTGCGAATCCAGAAATTCTCATCAGCGCTTTTGTTCACCCCAAAATCAACATTTCCTCCACCAAAACACTTCCAAACCATAACATAACAACCAGAACATATTCCAATCATAACAACAAGTATTCTACAGTATTTATATCGCATTTCAACCGCGAAAACATCGATTTCTATCGTTTTCTCATTTCAACCTAGAATTGAAAAGCTAGGAAAAACCAGCAAACATTCCAACACACACATACACAATCATACACAAGCATAGCATAACCGAGTTTCACACCCTTACCCGATTAATCGTGCTTCGAAGTGTCGGTTGAATCGGTTTCTTACGCTCCAAGTTTTCCTCTTTTTCTTCTTCTCCCTCTCTATTTCTCTTAACTTATTTTTCTCTCTTTCTAACCTCTATATTTCTATTTTAAGAAAAACAATAATATCTAGCCAAATAAAATGACCAAAATACCCCTACACTCAATTTTCTCGCAAAAGCTCTCAAAACGCGATAAAACATAATAACGATAACCATAAAATATTTACCAAATAAAACCAAGAATAAAATAATATAAAAAATAATAATTAAATCAACTCGATTAAATAAATCTAACAAAAATCGGGGCGTTACATGCCACCCAACTATATTCCGGAAGGATATATTCTGCCGATCATGGAAGATTCGGAAACTGCAGCAAGAGCTGCTGGGCCTGAAGGTTACAAACTTCAGAAAAGCGAAGATGCAAGGGGTATGACAGCAACTCCTGAAGGTTACAAACTTCGGGAGAGAGAAGCAACAAGAGTCACTGCCATAATAACTATACCACCACCCGTGGTACACACTGTCTCAGAAGGACAAATTCCACAGATACCTTCTGGTGGAAATGAAAGTATGAATGATAAAATGAAGGAATTCTAGGAACAGTTCCTGGAGATACAGAAAGAACTGCAAGCCATTCGCGGTCAGGATTTATTTGGAAAGGACGCCGCAGACCTTTGTTTGGTCCCCAATGTGAAAATTCCGCACAAATTCAAGGTGCCCAAATTTGAGAAATACAAGGGTAACTCTTGCTCTTAAAGTCATTTGGTGATGTACGCTCAGAGGATGTCAACACAGACAGAGAACCAACAGCTACTGATCCATTACTTCCAAGATAGTTTAACCGGTGCCGCACTCAAATGGTACATGGGTTTAAACCGCACCAAGATCGTCACTTTCAGAAATCTTGGCGCTGCCATTGTTCAACAATATAAGTATAACCTGGACATGGCACTGGACAGAGATCAACTTAGAGCCATGTCGCAGAAGGATAAGGAAACCTTTAAGGAATATGCTCAGAGATGGAGTGAAATTGTCGCTCAGATTTGTCCACCTCTTGAAGAAAAAGAGATGACAAAGATCTTCTTGAAAACCTTGAGCTCATTTTACTACGACAGAATGGTCGCCAGCGCGCCCAGTGACTTCACCAAGATGGTGGGCATGGGAGTTTGTCTTGAAGAAGCAGTCTGAGAAGGATGTTTAATTAAAGATGCTAGACCATCAAGCAGTACCAAAAGATACGGTAGTGCACTCCCTAAGAAAAAAGAGCAAGATATTGGCAATATCTCTCTCGGAAAGCAAAGGCGATGTTACCAAACAGTAGCAGCTGTTACTCCTGCTATTAACCCTGCGCCTGTTCCTACGTATCAACCTCAGGTTACTCAGAGCCAACCGAATCAACGACAATATCAGCAAAGGACACAACAGCCTCTTCAGCAGGCTCGTCCTCCGTACAATAACAACCGTACAACGCGACCACCAGGGTTCGACCTTATACCAATGTTGTACGTAGAATTGTTTCCACTACTACTGGTCAAGGGGCACGTCCAAACCAGGTCTCCTCTTCCAATACCGGAGAATCCGCCTTTTTGGTTTAAGGCAGATCAGACTTGTCCTTACCATCAAGGAGGACCAAGGCATAACATAGAAAACTGTCTCAGCTTCAAGTCCGATGTACAGAAGGTTGTCAGGAGCGGGGTCTTATCCTTCAAGGATACAAATCTAAATGTTCAGACAAACCCGTTGCCTCAACACGAGAAAGCTGCGGTAAATTTGATAGAGGAAGAGTCTAAACACAGCTATCAAATTCATGATGTACTCTTATTAGGAACCAATATGGTCAAGATGCATTGCAGGCAGAGTGGATACGGTCATATACCGTCTCATAACTATCACTAGTGTGATATCTGCTCAAAAGACAATCAAGGATGTTCTATGGTGCAATCTGCTTTACAGGAGCAGATGGATCTCGGATGGATCCAGGATCACCGAATTTGTGAGGTCAACATGACTTCTACAAATTCCAGCATCATTCAGAACCACAATATTCTAGCGATGAATGTCAACTTGGTGGCAATGCACTCAAGACAAAGCCAACATCATAATCTGCCACGACACGATTATGACTCCTGTCTGATTTGCTCGATAAACAATCAGGGATGCTCTTTTGTACAAGAGGCCCTCCAGCGACATATGGATCTTGGGTGGATCCATGATTACCATGATAGAAGTCATTATCAAGTTAATATGATTCAAATCTTTGATATTCGTTTGATGAATACCAGCTTGGTGGAATTACCCGCTAAGCAAGTTCATCTCGGTTTTCTGACTTCACGTGAGTATCAGAATTGTAGAGTATGTCGTGAGAGTGACCAAGGATGTGCACTCGTTCAAAGAACACTGTAACACTTGTTAAATCATTGGTGGCTTCCGATCTA
Source organism: Lathyrus tuberosus (assembly GCA_022829125.1). Taxonomy (NCBI): domain Eukaryota; kingdom Viridiplantae; phylum Streptophyta; class Magnoliopsida; order Fabales; family Fabaceae; genus Lathyrus; species Lathyrus tuberosus. Next base: position 5,485,573 of record JALAZF010000381.1, read on the forward strand.
TCTAGATGAAGACACACAACAAGTCAGTATGATCGATAGGAACCCTACTAGGCATCACAATCAGGACGTTCGATCCATGGAAACAGACCTAGTGAGGTTACACTGCATTCAAAGCAGACGTGGCTGGGTGCCACCACACAACTACGAGTGCTGTAGAGTTTGCTCGGAGAATAATCAAGGATGATACCTTGTGCGAGCAGCCATTCAAGGTCAGGTAGACCATAATGAAATTCAACCATGGTCAGGTCCTGGTTCAACGTCAAACTATCATCCTGATTGAAGCAGAAATGATGTCTTAATCCCTAAGCGAGAAGTGGCTAAAGATATATGCGCCATAATCCCTTTACTCCATGAATCAAGAGTCTCTCTTGATAGTGGAAGGATTCTCAACCTCGAACCAATTGTAGCCGGTTATGATGGTCAGAAAAATCAGAAGGCTCCTGTAGTTATCTATTTGCCGGGACCAGTATTGTACAAGTCTGATAAAGCTATCCCTTACAAGTACGGTGCAACAACAGTTGAGAATGGAAAAGAAATTCCATTACCCTTCGTCATGAATATTGCAGACATCAGCTGAGTAACACGGAGCGATCGAATCTTCAACCGAGGAGTTGGAGAACCTACCAGAGAAAAGGAACCTCAAACAGAAGTTCCCGATCAGCCAGTTGGTCAGTCCAATGATCCCGACCTTTCAATGAATAATGATGAGATGCTAAAGCTCATCTAAAAGAGTGAGTACAACATTGTAGATCAACTGTTGCAAACTCCTTCAAAAATCTCTGTGTTATCTCTTTTACTCAGTTCCGAAGCTCATAGGGAAGCTCTGCATAAAGTCTTAGAGCAAGCCTTTGTGGAACAGGATGTAACGATAAGACAATTCGACAACATCATTTCCAACATCACATCCTGCAACAACTTGGGGTTTAGTGATGAGGAACTGCCAGAAGAAGGAAAAAGTCACAACATGGCGCTTAATATTACAGTCAACTGCCAGGACGATGCTTTAGCCAGCGTACTGGTAGACACCAGATCGGCTCTAAATGTTATGCTGAAATCTACGTTAATGCGACTATCATTCAAAAGATCTCCGATGAGGGGCAGTGAGGTCATCGTCAAAGCATTTGACGGATCTCGAAAAATAGTTATCGGTGAAGTCGACCTTCCCATAACTATCGGTCTTCACACTTTCCAAGTCACTTTCCAAGTCATGGACATCCGGGAAGCATAAAACTGTTTGTTAGGAAGACCTTGGATACACGAGGCTGGGGCAGTCACTTCAACACTTCACCAAAAGCTGAAGTTTGTCAAGAATGACCAACTAGTTATAGTATGTGGAGAACAAGCCTTGATCGTGCGTAACTTATCATCGTCCACTTGTTTAGGGCCAGAAAAGGTCGTTGGAACCCAGTTCCAAGCACTTTCGGTGAGAAATAACAACCAATCGGAAAAAGGAACATCAATTTCATCGTACAGAGATGCTCTCGAAGTGATCAAAAGTAACAATACAAAAGGATGGGGGCAGCTTGTCATTCCTACTGATAACAAAACAAAGAAGGGTCTTGGTTTTTCCTTGACCTGTACCCAGACTGCTACTAACGATGAAAGTCCTCATCCCATTCAGGACTTCTTCCACAGTAGAGGCTTCCTTCACCCGGTATCTCAAGAAGTACACACCATCAACGAGGGTGATCCCTCCGATACAGATGAATAGTGGAAATCCTATCTTAACGAGGACGGTTATATGTCTCAGGAAGAGGTGCCTACGCCATTTTTCTATCCCGCACAGAGTCCAAGATTTATTCCAAGATCAGATGTCAAAATGATATACGGAGATTGTGATCCGGAAGGATGTCGTGCTCCACCAAACTCATTGAGGAGGATACTCTGATGAGAGAAAACTTTGACCATGACTATTATGGCCCAATGGATGGGCTGCCTATCTGGCAGCCATACCCGGGAGACTTGGGGCAAGAAAGTCAGCCCAACGATGCATATCAACTGAGCATTATTGAAAAGAATACCTGCGTCCCCACCATGTCATGGGATCATTATTCAGGGAATTCAGAAAATATCCAGCACGATGATGAATTTGCAAAGCTTGCAGGACTAGAATTCATCAATTATGCTTTTCCTGAGGTCAACGTCATCGAAAGGGATAACTCCTCCAGTTCCAAAGAAGTGTGGGACACCTTAGGACAATCGAGTGGCAAATATGACTACTTGGTTAAGTACACCGCTCCTGAAAGCTCTCGCATCAGGCTCGAAGACATCCAGCCAACTGGATGGGGAGATCCACCTAAGAGTACAAATACTATGCAAGATACAACAGAAGAGTTCGTCTACGACAACTCTGCCTGGGAAACAGATTCCAATGATCCTGCTCCACCAGAAATCAGCGTCATTTCTGAAGACAAGTCAAGAAAGAAGGTGCCAGACTTTTGATTCACCGAGGAGTTCGCCACTAATGGGTTGCTGTCGATGTTCCAAAAGTTGTTCATAAGTCTAAGTAATTGTCGTCTTTTTTTTAACCTTTCATCTTTCCCAAGTGAAATGGATGTTTTGATAGGGCTCACTTTCTTTAAATATACCTCTTCGCTTTGACTAAAGCGACAGAGTTTTGTTTTATAGGGTTGTAGTTTCAAGAATCGACAAGATCATAAATAAAATAACGTCGTTCTGTAATTTCCGCATTTATTTTTGTTTTCTCTTTTCGCTTTTTCAGAAAATGGTAATTCTAAAAAACAACTCAAATAATAAAAAACGAGCATTTTTCAGAAAATACACTGCACACACTCTTGCATTCTCTCTATCTCTTCTAAAAAACAAATCATCACGTCATGCAGATTGCTTGTTTTAAACCCTATTGAAACACATGATCCAATGCCTTCTCCCAAATTTAAATTCCCGGTATTTGAGGTTGAAGAAGAAGGTGATGAAGAAATTCTAGAAGAGATTTCCCGATTACTCAGACAAGATGAAAGGTCCATTGAACCTCACAAATAGCCGTTGGAAATGGTCAACTTGGGTTCAGAAGAAGAGAGAAAAGAAGTCAATATTGGGGCACTGCTCAGTTCGACTGTCAAAGAAGGTTTGATAAAGCTTCTCAAAGATTTTCCCAATGTATGCGCTTCGTCCTATCAGGACATGCCAGGGTTGGACACCAGCATCGTGGAACATCATCTACCGTTAAGATCAGAATGTCTGCCAGTAAAGCAGAGGTTGAGAAGAACTCACCCAGACATGGCCATCAAAATCAAAGAGGAAGTACATAAATAGATTGACACGGGTTTCCTCGCCACGTCAGAATATCCTCAATGGCTAGCCAACATCGTACCAGTTCCAAAAAAGGACGGAAAGGTCAGAATGTGTGTGGACTACAGGGATCTAAATAAGGCCAGTCCCAAGGATGATTTTCCCTTGCCACAGATTGACATGCTGGTAGACAGTACAGCGAAATTCAAAGTATTCTCCTTCATGGATGGATTCTCGGGCTATAATCAAATAAAAATGGCGCCGAAAGACATGGAGAAAACTTTGTTCATCACCCCATGGGGTACTTTTTGCTACAAGGTAATGTCGTTCGGTTTGAAGAATGTCGGGGCAACCTATCAAAGGGCCATAACTACTCTCTTTCATGACATGATACACAAAGAGATAGAGGTATATGTCGATGACATGATTGCCAAATCTAAGACAGAAGAGGAGCATGTGACCCACTTGTCAAAGCTATTCGAGCGGTTGAGAGAGTACAAACTCCGCTTGAATCCCAATAAGTGCACATTCGGTGTCCGTTATGGGAAACTTTTAGGGTTCATCGTCAGCCAGAAAGGAATTGAGGTTGATCCTGACAAGGTCAAGGCCATTCAAGAAATACTTTCTCCAAAGACTGAAAAACAAGTCAGGGGCTTCCTGGGATGGCTGAACTATATTTCCAGATTTATATTCCTCATGACCGCGACATGTGCTCCGATCTTCAAATTACTCAAAAAGAATCGGGACTGCGTTTGGACGGAAGACTGTCAAACCACCTTCGACAGTATCAAGGAATACTTGTTGAACACACCAATTATATCACCTCCTATAGAGGAAAAACCACTGATCATCTACCTAACAGTCTGGGAAGACTCCATGGGCTGTGTACTTGGTCAACAGAATGAAACAAAAAGGAAAGAGTCTGCCATCTATTATTTGAGCAAGAAATTCACCGACTGCGAGACTCGGTACACTATGCTTCAGAAAACTTACTATGCTCTGGCTTGGGCAGCCAAACGTCTTCGCCAATATATGATTCGTCACACTACTTGGTTAATCTCCGAAATGGATCCAATCAAGTATGTCTTTGAAAAACCTGCTCTCACGGGAAAGATTGCCCGTTGGCAGATGTTGTTATCAGAATACGGCATCGAATACCACGCTCAAAAAGCCGTCAAGGGAAGTATTTTAGCCGATCATTTGGCTCATCAACCGATTGACGATCATGAATCAGTCGGGTTTAACTTCTCAGACGAAGATGTCATGTACTTGAAAATGATAGATTGCGATGAACTGCTACCCAGTGAAGGGCCAGAACCATATTCTCAATGGGGACTAATCTTTGACGGAGCTGCTAACAATTATGGAAACGAAATTGGGGAAATAATCGTAACACCTCAGGGTACCCATATTCCTTTCACTGCCAGACTGATATTCAAGTGTACAAACAACGAGGCTAAATACGAAGCTTGTATCATGGGTCTCGAAGAAGCGATCGACTTAAGGATCAAGAACCCGGATGTATATGGCTACTCAGCCCTGGTTATCAATCAGATCAAAGGAGATTGGAACACATACCAATCAGGACTGATTCCTTACAAAGACTACGCGAGAAGGTTGTTACCATTCTTCAATAGAATCGAGTTTCACCATATCCCTCGTGAAGAGAATCACATGGCTGATCCACTAGCTATGCTCTCTTCCATGATTAGTGTAGGTCAATGGAATGACATACCTAAGATCGACATAATACGCCTGGAAAGGCCCGCTTACATCTTCACGATTGAAGCAGTCATAGATGACCAACCTTGGTATCACGATATCAAATGCTTCCTTCAAAAATAAGAGTACCCACCTGGGGCATCCAGAAAAGACAGAAATACCCTCAGAAGATTGGCAGGCAGCTTCTTTCTGAGCGGTGATACACTCTATAAGAGAAACTTCGACATAATTTTGCTTCGATGTGTAGACAGACCAGAAGCAAACATGCTGATGAAAGAAATTCATGAAGGATCTGTCATACCCTAAATTTTGACCACTAATATTTCCATCATTGTGCAAATCATCACCATAATATGGATGTATCATTATGCCTCATCTGTCTCCCCAAAGATGGGTGAGCATTCACCACAAACAAGGATTAGGGTTTTAAACCCTCCCAGAGCATTTAGACAAAGGATCACTCAAGAAATGACATGATATTCAACTTGTCTAACCACTCAAACACCCATAGAGGATCAAGAGGACTCCCACATCAAGAATTAAGCACAAGGTTGCAGCATTCCAAGTGGATTAAGCCTCGAGATCGACAATGTCACCAAATTAGGGTTTTGGTCGACCAAGGCCTCCAGATGGAAATTTTTCTCTAGGCATGAGCCAATACTTCAAATCATGACTTAAGATACTACAAGGGACATCATGAACCCCAATCATCAAGTCAATTTAGCCTCAGGGAATGCATTCACCAAAAATCAGGAATTAGGGTTTCTTGACCTAATTCACCCCTAAGTTGACTTTTGGGACAAAACATGAGCGAAAACCTCAAGACAAGATTTGAGGGTCTCCAATATATCATATTGATCCATTTGCAACAATGGATTGATCCAAGAAGCTTGATCCACAAGTTTCAATTTCCTCAGGACCACCATTAGGGTTTTGAAGAAAAAGTCAACTGTGCCTTTGACTTTTGACCAAGGCATGCTCCCAAATATTGGGACATGATTCAATACACCCTATATCACCTATGGAATCCATATATTAAGTTTGATTTAGGTCAAGGACTAGATTTCATAGAGGATCGCACAGTTTGGAATTCATCTGATAAAAAGTCAACTATGCACAAAAGTCAAAGTTTGACTTTTTGAGATTTTTCATAATTATGGTTCTTTAACCCTAAAATGATGTTAATGTGTGATTTGAATCATCATTCATCAAGAAAAACCAAAAAAAGTGAGATAACTTGTAAAAGGGGTAACCATAAAAACTTAGAATTTTTCTAAGTTATGGAACAAAGTGGCTATGGTACCAACTTCCAAGGATCATAACTTGAGATCCAAGAAACCATTTTGAATGATCCAAAGATGGATTTTTAGCTCTCATGGCATACTTTAAAAGTGTCAACTACACCTCATTCCAATTCCTCATGGATTTTTAGTTATGGAGTGACCAAAATGACAAAAACATGAAAATGCCACTTTTTCCAACACTTTGTGAAATTTTCACTAAGTCAGAATCTGTTTCACTTTTTTCAAAATGTAGGGGCATTTTTCACTTGGATCCAAAAATTTTCAAGACAAACTATGATCACACATATGTTGTATCATATGAGAGCTTTCCAAAATGGCCAAGAACTCCATCAAATTCCATCTGAGCTAAGAATTATGACAGCTGCAACATACCTTACTGCAACTGTCATGACAAGGCAGATTTGTGCATATTGGCTCGATTTGATCAATTTGTGCAAATGACAAACAAGTTTATCCATCTGCACACCTCAGGGGGAGACCAAGGAGGAACAAACACTGATCCATAAGCCTCCCAAATCTTTGGAACTACATATAGGTTTGACACCCCTAAAAGCTAAAGATGCTTCAAGACTCCAATTTTGTTTTGGAGCATTCAATGGATGCTTAAAGGTGGCATGTATCAGAGCAAAAATGAACACTTCAGTCAAGCCTTATCCTCGAATCAAAGAACCATAGGCCTGTGCTCTAACCTCTAGTCAATGGCTAGAGGAGACTTTAGATTCCATTTGATTACCATTGGCCAACAGCCTGCTGCAGCCACGATTCACTATTGCTTGCAAAAAAAACTTGCTCTACTATAAATAGAGCTCATTTGTGCTCAGTTTAAGTACACCAAAGCAACCAAACTGATGCTTTCCTCAAAATCTCCTCTTTCACTCCAAATTGCCTTCTAAAGCAAGTCACTATCGGGTTTTGAGTTTTACAGCAATTCCAACCAAACCAATCACACACACACACACCTCATAAACATCATATAGAATTGATCCAAACACTTAAACCACATCTGGAACACCAATTTCACAAAATCACCAGCCAATTGCTCAAGTTTTCAACTAAGTTGCAGTTGAGGTGCCATAACCTGTTACAGTCCATTTCTAATCACTCCAAGAATTCAAACACATTCCATATGGTGTAGGGAAGCTGTTCAGATCATCACAACTCATTTGTAACACCTCCAACTCAAAAATCAGATTGGTCTTGCTGCCACGACCTTCAAGTAAGCCTAAACTTGGTCATCTCTTAATATATGCATATTTCCTCGCACAATACTTTTGCCAAATGTTCATAATCATGCATAGAATATTTCCCCTCAATTAATTACTTTGTATGAATCGTGTATCAAAATTCCCAGCCTTCATGCATAATTTAGGGTTCTTGAGGTTTTGTCTTGATTTCTTATTCCATGCTTAAAATAAATGAAATTAAAGACCATAAACATGATCGTGAGATGAAAACGAGTAGATTCATATGTGGATTGTGTGATTTCATCAAGTATTCAGTGAGATTGAGGGAAAATGCAAATCTGAAGAAACAGAGGCCGCGGGTAAGAACTTGGTGTTCTTGGCGCCCTTTTTTGAATTTTTAAATATTTGAATTTTTGTGATTTTATTTAATTGATTCAAAAATTAATTTCTCTTTGGTTTTTATTGAGTTTGAGTTGATTCTTTTTTTAATAATTCACAAAAATGTTAACATATTTTATTATACAATAATTTCCCAAAAATATTATTTATTTCATATATTTGATATTTTTGCAAAGAATTAATTTTTATTTGTTTTTAACATTTAAAATATTTTTTCTTTCTTGATTTTCCAAACTTAAATGGTTTCCAATCATTTTGTGGATAAAAACATGATTTTTTAAACATTAATCCAAGATCACAACTTGTTTTTCACACATGTTTGATAATTTTGATCATTTTAATCAAATTTTTATTTAATTAAAATACATTTTGAAATTAATTTAGGGTTTTGATCTTAATCACCCTAAACAAATCTTTTTCACACTAATGGGCCCTTAATAGAGTGTAAGACCCAACCTCTTTTGAAAACCAAAATAATTTGGGCCTCGGTCATCGTATAAGACCCACTGTGTTTTCAAACCTCGGCGCGATCACCATTTTTTAAACAAATAATTATTTGGGCCTCTCCTCAAGCTATAAGTCCCATTCCTTTTCTTAAAAATATTTTGGGCCAATAATAGAGTGTAAGACCCAACCCCTTTGTAAATAATACCTTTTGGGCCTCACACATTGTATAAGTCCCTCTGTATATTTTCAAACATTCGGCGAGATCGTTGCCTTTTTAACAAAATCAATAGGGCTTCTCCTTGCGCTATAAGACCCATATTTATTCATTTTCAAACTCCTTGGGCCTCTAATAGAGTGTAAGACCCAATCCCCTTTTGACCAAAACTTTTTGGGCCTCAGTCGTTGTATAAGTCCCGATACAAAACAACAGTGTCATCACTATTAAAATTTGGGCCTCTCCCTGAGTTGTAAGCCCCGATCTCTGTTCAAAATACGTTCTCCTTTGATTTTGAATCCAAATGTATAGTTGCTATCAAAACTTTCTTTAATTTCTTTGTTAAACAACTAACAAAATAGCATGGAAGCTCTACAACAGGTAAGTGTTTATCTGCTTTCTTTTATATGCTTTCATATACATAACTGTATTGCGGGAAGTTGCGCATGGTTAATCTTCTTTCATTCTTTTAAATACATTTCCAATATATATAACTGTATTGTGGGAAGCTGCGCATGGTTAGTCTTCTTTCACATCCTTTTAAATACTCGTCATATATCAACTGTATATATACTAGTATAGTTATTTAGAGTTTTCCCCAGCAACTACGTCTAGAACTAGGTAAAGCCATGTTGGTCACTCTTTAAATACAAGTAAAACTAGATCCCCATAGGACTTCTAGATACAGTCTTCCCTTCTCTTGGGGTTAATCAATATGGAACAAAGAGAAAGGCAGTATTCTCGGTGAACCTTTTCTCATACTGTCACCCCTAGAAATTGTCAAAGAAATTCTATTCCCCAGAGTTGATCTATTCTCTGTGAATAGCATCTCTTGAGTTTCTTCCAAATACTCAAACTTTCCTGGAATGATCTCTTCTCTGTGAATTGCATTTCTTGAACGTTTCTTGGTTTGGGGACCCACAGGCTTCCTAAAAGCATCCCCGCCTCCTCTTGGGCTTTGTACAAGGACCCTTCGGCTTCTTAGAAGTTCTCACGCCTTATCTTGGGCTTAATACAAGGATCCTAAAGACCTCTTAAAGGTATAAGACAGAACTTAGTCATCCTTTGCTAGAGCAGTTTTTCCAGTGTCAAACCTCTGGCCACTTTAGGGCTGATTCTCATCCCTTAAGGCCCTTGCCCTCTTTTGGGCATCCTACAAAAGATAAAACTCTTCAACACCAGTAGACTTGGATAGTCTAAACCCCCTTTGAGTCTCAAATACATTCTCAAGTTCCTTTCAAACATAGGAAAAAACACCGATCACTCTGGATAAATCTCCAGTAGAAACCCGGTCTCTCTCATAAGAGTTCCCCAATTGGACATGCATATGGATCTAATCCTCAGCAGTAAGATAACCTCCTCTTAGGCTTTGTATAATGATTTTTCCTCAACACAGTCAGCCTCCTCTTGGGCTTTGTATAATGATCCTCCCCCAGCGGAGCTAACCTTTTCAGACTCTCTTGTTGAGTCAATCACTTTTCAGACTCTCTTGTTGAGCCAATCACTTTTCAGACTCTCTTGTTGAGTCAATCACTTTTCAGACTCTCTTGTTGAGTCAATCATTTTTAGACTCTCATGTTGAGTCCATCACTTTTCAAGACTCTCTTGTTGGGTCAATCTCCTTTTAGCCTCAATCTCGGGCTTCGTACGAGACAACAAATCACTCTCTTGTTGAGTATAAAAGACTCTCTTATTGGGTCAATCACCTTTGCAAGCACTCTCTTGTTGAGTCAACTCCTTTATCCTCCGTCTTGGGCTTTGTACAAGACATATAAAAGCACTCTCTTATTGAGACAAACTCATTTGAGCCTCCGTCTTGGGCTTTGTACAAGACACATATAAACCTCCCCAACGGAGTCAAAAACCCTTTTTTTAGCCTCAATCTTGGGCTTTGTACAAGACAGAAAAAACATTTTCCCCGGAAAAGTCAAACTGTTAGCCTCCTCTTAGGCTTTATATATTGATATCCCCAAAGAGTCAATCTCTTTTTTGCCTCAATCTTGGGCCTGGTACAAGACATATAGACTCTCTTGTTGAGTCGGTCTTATCTAGCCTCCTCTTAGGCTTCATATAAAGAAATCCCTAGCTGAGTCAATCAACCTTTTAGCATCAAACTTGTTCTTTGATCAAAGCACACAAACATCAACGGTTCCTCTTTAGAGATGACAAATTCTCTGTCAGCCAAAACCCTTTAGCTTCATATCTTGGGCTTTGAACAAGATACAAATCCCTTTTAGCTTCAATCTTTGGGCTTTGAACAAGACACAAATACTCCTTTTAGCCTCTGTCTTGGGCTTTGAACGAGACACCAAAACATCTTTTTCCTCCCTTAGAATAGGGGGAACTACGATTACTCTGATTTCCCTGTTTCGTTAAACGGGAATACGTAGGCATAAGATTGCGAAATCTTAGCGAGCATACTAATCAAAAACTCTAGGTCCAGTACCTTCATACATCAATCAAAGAAAAATTAGATATGGTACCTTATCAAAAGCCTCGTGAACAGTCAAGACACTCTATTCTTAAGCCAAATAACCTAAGAGAGATCCACGATTTTGATAGCATCTGTAAACCAACAGTCACCTGTTTAAACTCAGTATACAAGCAGGGTTAATTGGAAACATCTATTTTCCTTCCTTAATCAGCTTCACAGGATAAAAAACGAATTGAACTATAGCACCCCAAAGCGATAGTGATTCGAAACCACAAAAACCGCGCTACAGGATCCTTTGGCACCTATGCCAACAGACACACAATGGCCAGAAAAGTTCTGAGAGCATGGTAATACTGGTTGACCATGGAATCCAATTGCTACAAGTACATGAGAAGGTGTCACAAGTGTCAAATATATTCCGACAAAATCCATGTACCGCCAACGCATCTCAAAGTTCTCTCTTCCCTATGGCCTTTTTCCAAATGGGGAATCGACATGATTGGCATGATCGAACCCAAAGCTTCAAACGGACATCGATTCATCCTGGTAGCCATTGATTACTTCACCAAGTGGGTCGAAGCAGCATCGTACGCCAATGTAACCCAATAAGTGGTGGTCCGATTTATTAAAAACAATATCATCTGTCGTTATTGTGTTCCTAGCCAGATCATTACGGATAATTGATCCAACTTGAACAACAAGATGATGAAAGAGTTGTGCGCTGAGTTCAAGATCGAACAACATAACTCATCTCCCTACCGACCTAAGATGAACGGAGCGGTAGAAGCGGCTAACAAGAACATCAAGAGGACTGTTCAGAAGATGGTCGTAACCTACAAAGACTCGCACGAGATGCTACCCTTTGCTCTTTACGGTTATCGCACATCTGTCTGTACTTCAACGGAGGCAACCCCTTTCTCTCTAGTATATGGCATGGAAGCAGTGCTCCCCATCGAAGTAGAGATCCCATCAATCTGGGTATTGATGGAAGTTAAGCTAACAGAAGCTGAATGGTGTCAAAGTCGGCACGATGAACTAAATCTGATCAAAGAAAAACGAATAACGGCTTTATGCCATGGTCAGTTGTATCAGCAAAGGATGAAGAAGGCATTTGACAAAAAGGTCAGACCTCGCGCCTTCAGGAAAGGAGACCTTGTGCTCAAGAAGATACAATCATTTCTTACTGACTCTCGGGGCAAGTGGACTCCGAATTATGACGGCCCCTATGTGGTCAAGAAAGCTTTCTCAAGCGGTGCCTTGAGACTTGCAACCATGGATGGAGAAGAATTTGCCTACCCCACGAATGTTGACGTAGTCAAGAAATACTTCGCCTAAACTAAAAAAAACGTCTCGGTGGATTGAAAACCCAAATGGGCGGTCCAGGAAAAAATTAGAGACATAATCAAAAATCATCTCGGTGGATTGGAAATCTCAAAGTACAATCCAGGAAAAAGTTAGGGATTAATGGCAAGTAACTACGTCTGATCAGTTCAACTCCTCAGCAATCGCGCCATCCATAAGAAAACTCCAGTCAAGGTCATCTTCGACGGAAGCTCAGGATGTCCAGAATTCAAAGTTGGTAGAAGGATAATTGTCGTTTTGTTTCAATGTAGCCCTTTTCCCTTAAAGTACCATTTTCTAAACTTTGTAAATACTCTATGGAATCATGCGCTTGGCTGATTTCCATCCTATCAATAAAATTTGAGCCTTGGTGCTTTTGTTTGAAATTCTTATTTGTTTTAGCTTTACGGAACGACATTTTTAACATGATTAGCAATTCTTGAAATAAAACAAAAATGAATTTACTTGTCAAACTTTTTCTGCTTTTTAAATAAAGATGGCAATTCTTTTGACTGTTGAACATCGAAAGAACATCGATCGCTTCTCCGAAAGTAATTGAGCTTCAAAGTGTAGAATCAAAGTACTCATTCTAAACCAATGCGCCTGAATGAAGGACCAGCTATGTCAGATGCGAATATTCCATCTGACATCCCTGACAGAGTTCTTACCTCCTAAGTCCGACCAACCGTTATTCCCCACAGGGACTATCTCTCCTAAGCAAGGCAGAATTACTATTTTTGGACCAGATGATACTTTCCATCCCCCGGAGTGGCCGAGTATCCAGTCGTGTTCATCTATTAGTCTGTATGCCGTGTCAATTTTGTCAGCATAAACATACATACATCATGCATTATTGATTTAAATTCATATTGCATCACTATCACTCTAGTCGGTCTTGTCCCCTAGTGATAAAAGTCCTCTCAATCGAGTTGTCAGTCATTTCCTCGTCAGGAAGCAAATCATCTGAGCGATCTCTCCTCCAGTTTATTTCTGGATTAGAGACGGCCCTTGACCACTTTGATAACTTGAACCTCTGAAAGACAAGAAAACTTTCGACAAATGTCACTCATCGCCATTGAAGGTGATATCTTCGCTTTCCCAGATTAAGGAAAATCCTCAGAGAAAGCCTCTTAATCAAAGATTCCGCAGTATATCAGTTTTTCTCCGAAAGATTCGCTGACAAAGAGGTCATCATCACCTCAAAATTAGATTACATCACATGGCGTTTCTCCGAAAAGATCTCGAAGAAAAGTATGATGTAATATCCCCAAGCGGAAAGCAGTATCTCAAGAGACTCGTTTTCCCCAGTAGAGTCGTAAAATGGAGTCTCCAAACAGGGCAGTTTGTGCACCTCTACAACTCAGACGAATTGGTTCCCCAGCAAGTCTGACATCAAAAGTTTTTACCATCAAATGGCATCTCCCCAGGAAAATACGGCGAGAAGTTTGAGGAAAACCGCTACGAATAGCGTCCCTTGTCAAGAAAGTTTATTGACAAAAGAAACCAAGACCAGTTCCTTGGTAGGAAACCAGGACCGAGGGGAAGTTTATATCAGAAACTGAGACCAGTTCCTTGGTAGGAAACCAGGATCGAGGGGAAGTTTATTTCAGAAACTTAGACCAGTTCCTTGGTAGAAAACCAGGATCTAGGGGAAGTTTATTTAAACAACTTAGACCAGTTCCTTGGTAGGACACCAGGATCGAGGGGAAGTTTACATCAGAAACTTAGACAAGTTCCTTGGTAGGAAACCAGGATCGAGGGGAAGTTTATTTCAGAAACTGAGACCAGTTCCTTGGCTGAAAACCAGGATCGAGGGGAAGTTTACCTTTTCTAAGCATCATTGCTTAGCGAAAGAAGATGGATGAGCAAACTGCAATTCATAACCACCATCAAAATTTCGGGTATTCCGATATTTTATCCTCTTGCACCCCCGAATGCCCGAATACCTTCACCATTCACACCTTCAGGTCCAAGAAGATTAAATAGGAGCATCTGTCATACCCCAAATTTTGACCACCAAGATTTCCCATCATTGTACAAATCATCATCACAATATGGATGAACCATCATGCCTCACTAATCTCCTCAAAGAGGGGTGAGCATTCACCACAACCAAAAATTAAGGTTTTGAGCCCTATCAGAGCACTTAGACAAAGGATCAATCAAGAATTGATAGGATCTTTAACTTGTCTAAACTCTCCAACAGCTATAAAGGATCAAGAGGACTCCCACATCAAGAATAAAGCACAAAGTTGCAACATTCTAAGTGGATTAAGCCTCAAGATCGCCAGTGTCACCAAATTAGGGTTTTGGTCGACCAAGGCCTCCAGATGGAAATTTTCATCTGGGCATGAGCCAATGCTTCAAAACATAACCTATGATACTCCAAGGGACCTCATGGACCCAATCATCAAGTCAAATTTAACCTCAGGGGATGCATTTACCAAAAATCAGGAATTAGGGTTTCTTGACCTAATTCACCCCTAAGTTGACTTTTGGGACAAAACATGAGCTAAGACCTCAAGACATGATTTGGGGGTCTCTAATACACTACATGGATCCATTTGCAACAATGGATTAACCTAGGTAACTTGATTCACAAGTTTCATTTTCATCTGGACCACAATTAGGGTTTTGGGGAAAAGGTCAACTGTACCTTTGACTTTTGACCAAGACATGCTCCCAAACCTTGGGACATGATTCAATACACCCTATATCACCTATGAAGTCCATCCATTAGGTTTGATTTAGGTCAAGGACTTGATTTCACAAAGGATCGCTCAGTTTGGAGTTCATCTGATAAAAAGTCAATTGTACAAAAAGTCAAAGTTTGACTTTTTGATTTTTTGGTCAACCAAGGTTCCTTAACCCTAAAATAATGTTAATGTGTGATTGGAATCATCATTCATCAAGAAAAATCAATAAAAGTGAGTTAACTTGTAAAAGGGGTAACCATAAAAAAACTTAGAATTTTTCTAAGTTATGAAACAAAGTGGTTAGGGTACCAACTTCCAAGGATCATAACTTGAGATCCAGGCATCCATTTTGGATGATCCAAAGACGGATTTGTAGCTCTCATGGCATACTTTAAAAGTGTCAACTACATCTCATTCCAATTCCTCATGGATTTTTAGTTATGGAATGATCAAAATGGCAAAAAACATGAAATGCCACTTTTTCCAACACTTAGTGAAATTTTCACTAAGTCAGAATCTGTCTTGTTTTTTTTCAAGATGTAGGGGCATTTTTCACTTGGATCCAAAAATTTTCAAGACAAACTATGATCACACATGTGTTGTGTCATAAGAGAGGCTTTCCAAAATGCCCAAGAACTCCATCAAACTCCACTTGAGCTAGGAGTTATGACAGCTGCAACATGCCTTGCTGTAAACTGTCTTGGCAAGGCAGATTTGTGCATAAGGGCTCGATTTGATCAAATTGTGCAACAACAAGCATGGTTATCCATCTGCACACCTCAAGGGGGAACAAACAAGGGACAAGCACTGATCTATCTACCTCCCAAGTCCAAGATTCCACAAGTAGCATGCCAAACCTAAAAGCTACAAAGATGCCAAATATCCTATTTTGTTTCCAAGCATTCAATGCATACACCAAGGTGGCGTGAACTGAGCCTATTCCAACTGAACTCAGTCCAAGTTTATCTTTGAATCAAAGAACCATAGACCTGTGCTCTAACCTCTAGTCAATGGCTAGAGGAGACTTGAGATTCCATTTGATCCCCATTGACCAAAGGCCTGCTGCAGTTGCCATTCCCTATTGATACTAAAACAAACTTGACACACTATAAATAGACCTCATTTCTGATAAGTTTAAGCACACCAAAGGCCCCAAACAAATGCCTTTCTCAGAATCACACTTTCACTCCATTTTTTGCCTTCTAAACCAAGTTACTATCGGGTTTTGAAATTAAGTGATTCAAACCAAACCAATCATTCTAACACTTCATAAACATCATATAGAAGTGATCCAAATACTCACATAACATCTGGAACACCAAATTCACAAAATCACCATCCAACTGCTCAAGTTCTTGATAGAGTTGCAGTTGAGGTACCATCTTATGTTCCAGCTTGTTTCAAACCACTCCAAGCATTCAGACACATCACTTGGCACCTAAGGAAGTTGTCCAGATCATTGGAACCAGCTTGCAACACCTCTAACACAAAACACGATCACCAGCTGCTAGAGGTAAGCCTAAACTTGGTCATCTCATGATTCATGCATATTTCCTCGCACAATAATTTTGCCATATGTTCATAATCATGTGTAGAGTGTTTACCCTCAATCAATTGCTTTGTATGAATCGTGTATGAATTTTCTAAGCCTTCATGCAGAAATTAGGGTTCTTGAGGTTTCTCTTTGATTTCTTATTCCATACTTAAAATAAATGAAATTAAAGACCATAGACATGATCGTGAGTTGAAAACAAGCAGATTGATATGTGGATTGTGTGATTTCATCAAGTATTCAGTGAGATTGATGAGAAAATGCAAATCTGGGCAAATCAGAACACGCGCGTGTTCTTGGTGTGTTCTTGGCGCCTTTTTTTTGAAAATTTGAAAATTTGAATTTTGTGATTTTATTTAATTGATTCAAAAATTAATTTCTCTCTGAATTTTAATGATTTTGAGTTGATTCTTTTTTTAATAATTCACAAAAATGTTAAAATATTTTATTTTACAAAAATTTCCCAAAAACATTACTTATTTCATATATTTGATATTTTTGCAAAGAATTAAATTTTATTTGTTTTTCAACATTTTGAAAATTTTCTTTCTCTTGATTTTCCAAACTTAAATGGTTTTCAATCATTTTGTGGAAAAAAACATGATTTTAGAAACATTGATCCAAGATCACCACTCATTTTTACATGTTTTCAATAATTTTTATTAATTTTTTAACAAAATTAATTCCATTTTTAAACAAAATGAGGGTTTTGGTTGATTTCAACCTCATTAATCTTTTTCAAACACTCATGGGCCTCTAATAGAGTGTAAGACCCAACTCCTTTTGAAAAACAAAATAATTTGGGCCTCAAGTATTGTATAAGTCCCAACAAGTTTTCAAAAACCTCGGCGCGATCACCAGCTCAAAAATCAAATAACCAGGGCCTCCCTCGTGTTGTAAGTGCCATCTTTTTTTCAAAACATACTTTGGCCTCTATTAGAGTGTAAGACATAATCCCTATGTAAATAAACCATTGTGGGCCTCACTTATTGTATAAGTCCCTCTGTACGTTTTCAAAACAAATGGCGTGATCGTCGCCTTTTTAACAAAACCATCTGGTGAATAGCATCTCTTGAGTTTCTTCATTCTCGGTGAATAGCATCTCTTAAGTTTCTTCAAACCTCAGAACTTTCACTTAATGATCTATTCTCGGTGAATAGCATTTCTTGAACTTTTCTGGGTTTGGGACCCACAGGCTTCCTAAAAGCATCCCCGCCTCCTCTTGGGCTTTATACAAGGACCCTCCGACTTCTTAGAAGTTCTCATGCCTTATCTTGGGCTTAATACAAGGACCCTGAAGACCTCCTAAAGGTATAGGACAGAACTTAGTCATCCTTCGTTAGAGTTGTCTTTCTAAAAAAGAGTCAAAACCTCAGACTAATTTTAGGGTTGACACTCATCCCTTAAAAGAGTCGGCCTCCTCTTGGGCATCATACAAAAGATAAAACTCTTCCACACCAGTAGGCTTGGACAGTCTAATCCTCTTGAGTCTCAAAGACATTCTCAAGTTCCCTCCAAACATAGGAAGAAACCCCGGATTCTGGATTAATCTCCAGCAGAGCTAAAACCCAATCTCTCTCCTAAAAATCCCCCAGCCAGTGTTAGTCTATCACTAGTATAACACTATCTCAAATCAGAACCTCAAGGCATCTGATACCTCAACTCTTCTATAATCCTCAGCAAGAGTTGATTCCCCATTTGGACCTGCCTCGGGATCTCAATAACCCCCGGCATAAGATAACCTCCTCTTAGGCTTTATATAATGATCCTTCCTCAGCATAGTCAGCCTCCTCTTGGGCTTCGTACAATGATTCTCCCCAATAGAGTTAACCTTTTCAAATTCTCTTGTTGAGTCAATCACATTTTCAGACTCTCTTGTTGAGTCAATCACCGTCTCAGGCTCTCTTGTTGAGTCAATCACCTTTCAGTACTCTCTTGTTGAGTAAACCCTTTAGCCTCAATCTCGGGCTTTGGGCGAGACAGATAAAAAAAACACTCTCTTGTTGAGTCAATAGCCTCCTCTTAGGCTTTGTATAATGATTTCCCCTAGAAGGAGTTCACCTCCTCTCGAGCTGTATATGATTTCTCCAGCTTGTTCTGCCACAGTCCTGGGCTTTGTACAGGATAGATAAAAGCACTCTCTTGTTAAGTCAAACCCTTTTAACCTCAATCTTGGGCTTTGTACAGGACATAAATTTTCACAACCTTCTCTTAAGCTTGGGACAAATAACTTCCCCAGCAGAGTCAATTCCTCCTAGCCTTGTTTTAGGCTTCGAGGAATGATTTCCCAAGCAGAGTCAAAATCGTTTCAGCCTCTATCTTGGGCTTTGTACGAGATACCTAAAATATCCTTAGCCGAGTCAGTAAAGTTTGATTTAGCCTCAATCTTGGGCTTTGTACAAGACATATAAAGATTTCTTCCCCGCAGCGTCTGTCTTCTTTTCAGCTTCTATCTTGGGCTTTGTACAAGATACATACAAACCTCCCCAGTGGAGTCAAAATCCTTTTAGCCTCAATCTTGGGCTTTGTACAAGACAGATAGAACATTTTCCCCAGAAAAGTCAAACTCTTAGCCTCCTCTTAGGCTTTGTATAATGATATCCCCAAAAGAATCAGTCTCTTTTAGCCT
Source organism: Lathyrus tuberosus (assembly GCA_022829125.1). Taxonomy (NCBI): domain Eukaryota; kingdom Viridiplantae; phylum Streptophyta; class Magnoliopsida; order Fabales; family Fabaceae; genus Lathyrus; species Lathyrus tuberosus. The sequence continues at coordinate 5,504,747 of JALAZF010000381.1, forward strand.
CAATCTTGGGCGTTGTACAAGACATATATAAACACTCTCTTGTTGAGTCGGTCATTCCCAGCCTCCTCTTAGGCTTTGTATAAGGACTTCCCCAGTGGAGTCATTCAACCTCTTAGCCTCAACCTTAGGCTTTGATCAAGGCACACAAAAATCAACATACCCTCCGAGGAAATCAAAAGTCCCTCTGTAGGAAGTCATCTTTCTGTTTATCATATGTCAAAACAAAAACTCCTTTTCCTTCATCTAATTTCTGTAAGCGGAAAGCCTCTGGATTATTTAAATCCAAGCCACTGTCCCTCTTTTAGCATGAGAAATTCCTAAGGAAAGATGGCATTGCTCTACAGTGAGTTAAAGTCTTTTCCTTCAGGTAAAAGATCCCCTATAAAGGAAATTATAGAATTGCTGGATTCACATATCCCAGTTAAAGTATTCCTCCTTTATAATCAGTCACCCAACAGTTGTGATAAATAGACCAAATGTCTCCCTTTAGAGATGACAAGTTCTCTCTCAGTCAAACCTTTTAGCTTCAATCTTGGGCTTTGAATAAGACACAAATACTCAACCTTTCAGCCTCTGTCTTGGGCTTTGAACAAGACACCAAACATTATCTTTTTCCTCCGTTAGAATAGGAGGAACTACGATTGCTCTGATTTACCTGTTTCGTTTAAACGGGAATACGTAGGCATAAGATTGTGATATCTTAGCGAGCATACTAAATCAAAAACTCTAGGTCCAGCACCTTCATACCAATCAGAGCTTAGGTCCAGTACCTTACCAAAAATATCGGGAAGAACCCGAACATCAAACCAAAAACTCACTCACTCACTCATACTTCCTAAGAAACTTTCCCAACCCATTAACAGATAAACACTATCAATTACAAAGCAAAACCTAAAGCTGATATCCTGTGGATCACCACATATAGGATGGGTAATTGACAACTACCCATTGTATAACCTGACCCCGGACCCCCAATCTCTTTTAAGCATTTGTTCAATTAAACACTCGCGTGCAAGGTTAGTTTTAGATTGCTTCCCTTTCCCTTCCAGCTTCACGGGATAAATAAGAAATCAGAAAGTAGCACCCCCTCCTACCATTGCGGTGAGGAAAACCCATCGATAAGGTGGTCGCGTCACCGACAAAAATTGCTCGCTACAGGTAGGTAAGGATTATAGCATAACAGACTTGGCTTCCGCAGATGGAGGACACACTCAATTGAGAGAACCCTAGACAGACCAGAGAAAATGGAAGTGTTCCCGATGGACTAGGGAGGACAGGAAATGTTCGGGACAGACCAGAGGTAAGATTGTAAAGGTTTTGGAGAGACCATGGACAACTTGAAATTTTCTGAACGGACTATAGAGAATAAAAAGATTCTGGACGGACCAGAGAAAACTAGGAAGGTTTTGGACGGACCAGAGAAAATAAAGAGATTCTGGACAGACCAGAGAGAACTAAAAAGATTCTAGACAGACCAGAGAAATCTTGAAATGTTATGGGCGAACCAGAGAGGGTAAAGGGTTCTGGACAGACCAGAGATAAGGAACAGACTTTGGGCGGACCAAAGGTAAGGAAAAGACTTTGGACGGACCAAAGCATTGAAAGAAAGACTTTGGGCGGACCAAAGAATTGAAAAGGTTCTGAAAAAGTTTTCCAGACAAGAACTGGACTTTGAAAAAGTTTGCCAGACCAGAATTGGACTTTGGAAAAGTTTGCCAGACGAGAACTAGACTTTGAAATAATGTGCCAGACGAGAACTGGACATCGGAAAAGTTTGCCATACGAGAACTGGACTTTGAAAAAATGTACCAAACGAGAATTGGACATTGGAAAAGTTTGATAGACGAGAACTGGACTTTAAAAAGTTTTCTAGACGAGAAATGGACTTTGAAAAAGTTTTCCAGATGAGAACTGGACTTTGAAGAGACAAGTCAAACGAGAATTGACTACCAGACGAGAACTAGAATTTGAAGAGACAAGTCAGACGAGAACTGACTACTAGACGAGAACTGGATTTTGAAGAGACGAGTCAGATAAGAACTGGCTACCAGACGAGAACTGGATTTTGAAGAGACAAGTCAGACGAGAACTGACTACCAAACGAGAACTGGATTTTGAGGAGACGAGTCAGACGAGAACTGGCTACCAGATGAGAAATGAATTTTGAAGAGACGAGTCAGACGAGAACTGACTACTAGACGAGAACTGAATTTTGTAAAGACAGGTCAAACAAGAACTAGCCACCAGACGAGAACTGGATTTTGATATGTTGAGTATGATTAGACAAGTAAGGTCGAGTTTTGGAAGTTCCTCTCAAATATTTGGTTTTTCTTGTTTGTTCAACAAGGCTACATGCTATGCTAGATGATTGATATGCATGAGAATGATCTATGAAATGGTTTTGGAAGGTTCACCAGGTGCTCCGGTTGCGAGGGTGAGAGATTTAGGGCTAGGATGCAGGTCATAAAGACGTGATTCTCTGACACCTACTCCAGGCTCACCACTTTTTGATTTGCCATTTTTCTGGCCTAGAAACAGGGAGAGAACTTGTACCTTGGTAGTCTATCTATGCCCTAGCCTGTTGGATATTTGCATATGGACTGCCCCAATTGCAAGTTACAGAGTGATCTTGTCGCAGGATGATCTAGATTTGACTTGCCCTAGTGTCTTGAAATCGCATACCCCTGATTAACTGCCTCTTAAAGAGGTCGACTTCTTGTGCTATTGGGTGACCTTCCCCAGTATGAGCCCTGAAGTAATTTTGCCCCTAGCTGATCGATCTTTAGAGGAATGCCCCTAACCAACTAATATTTAAGAGGTTTGTCGAATCAGATTGACTGAATCCTATATTGGGTTGCCCTTTTGCTCAACAAAGTTCCTCAGGTATTTTACCCCTTGAGGCGATCAAACTTTCCATTGTGGAAACTTTTTGATTCAAGGGTTGTTCGTAGGTAAAAATGTCCGTTTGAAAATGATAACATTAATGCCATGCATATGTCAATTTTGAAATCCAAGTATGTTCACTAAGATGATGACATATAGTGAATGAATCACTATTTAGAATGCCATGTCAATACCAACACAAATTATAAGCAAATCTTCAGGAGTCAGCTTCAACATGATCCCACTGTAGTATGCTTTTGAAATCAACCCTGCTTCAATTAGGTCTTTTGAAGGTTGTAACGTGACCTGGTTCATGGTTTAAGAAAGAAAGGATATAAAGCTCAAAATTCATTTTAACCCACACATTCTCCTTGATGTTCTCCAGTCCTACGTGTAGCGCAATTTTTGTGGTTTCGAATCACTATCGCTTTGGTACTACAGTTTGATTCATTTTTTATCCTATTGAGATGATTAAAGAAGGGAAATAGATGTCTCCAATTAAGCCTGCTCGCAAACTGAGGTTAAATAGTCAAAACTGTTGGTTTACAGATGCTATAGGGGGTTCGTCTTTTAGGGTTATTTGCTTAAAAACAGGGTCTGGACTATGGGCTAGGTTTTTGGTAAGGTGTTAGGTCTGATTCTTTTGATGGATATATGAAGGTACTGGATTTTGAGTTTTTGATTAGTATGCTCACTAAGATTTTTGCAATCTTATGCCTACGTATTGCCGAAACAGGGAAATCAGAGCGATCGTAGTTCCTCCTATTCTATGGGAGGAAATAGGTTGTTTTGGTGTCTTGTTCAAAGCCCAAGACATGAAGCTAAAGGTGGTTTGTATCTTGTTCAAAGCCCAAGATGTGAAGCTAAAGGGTTTTGGATGAGAGAGAATTTGTCATCTCTAAAGAGGAGTTGTTGATGTTTGTATGATGTGAGCAAGGCAAAAATTTGAGGTTAAAAGGTTGATTGACTCAACCGGGGTTTCCTTATACAAAGCCTAAGAGGGGGCGGGAAGTTTGACTTTTCCAGGGCAAACGTTGTTTCTGTCTTGTATAACACCCAAGATTGAGGCTAAAAGGGATTTTGACTCCGTTGGGGAGAATGTATCTTGTATAAAGCCCAAGATGGGGGCTGAAAGGGTTTGACTCAACAAGAGAGTACTTTTATCTGTCCTGTATAAAGCCCAAGACGGAGGCTAAAAAGGTTGACTCAACAAGAGAGTCTGGAATAGGTGATTGACTTAACAAGAGAGTCTGTTTAACTCAACAAGAGAGTCTTTTATACTCAACAAGAGAGTGTTTTGCTATCTCGTATCGACTCAACAAGAGAGTGTTTTACTGTCTCGAATGAAGCCCGAGATAGAGGCTAAAAGGAGATCGAATCAACAAGAGAGTCTTTTATACTCAACAAGAGAGTATTTTGCTGTCTCGTACGAAGCCTGAGATAGAGGCTAAAAAGGTTGACTCATCAAGAGAGTCGGGAACAGGTGATTGACTCAACAAGAGAGTCTGTTTGACTCAACAAGAGAGTCTTTTATACTCAACAAGAGATTGTTTTGTTGTCTTGTACGAAGCCCGAGATAGAGGCTAAAAGGAGATCGACTCAACATGAGAGTCTTTTATACTAAACAAGAGAGTGTTTTACTGTCTCGTACAAAGCCCGAGATAGAGGCTAAAAAGAGATCGACTCAACAAGAGAGTCTTTTATACTCAACAAGAGAGTGTTTTACTGTCTCGTGCAAAGCCCGGGATAGAGGATAAAAAGAGATCGACTCAACAAGAGAGTCTTTTATACTCAACAAGAGAGTGTTTTACTATCTCGTACATAGCCCGAGATAGAGGCTAAAAAAGAGATCGACTCAACAAGAGAGTCTTTTATACTCAACAAGAGAGTGGGTTTTATATATCTTGTACTAAGCCCAAGATGGAGGCTAAAAGGGAGACTGACTCAACAAGAGAGTCTGAAAAGGTTAGCTCCACGGGAGAGTCATTGTACAAAGCCCAAGAGGAGGCTATGTTACTGCTGAGGATTAGATCCATAGGCAGGCCCAAGGGTGGGGAACTCTCATGAGAGAGACCGGGTATCAGAGTGATCCATGTTTTTTCGGATGTTTGAAAGGAACTTGAGAATGTCTTTGAGACTAAAGGGGGTTTAGACTGTCCAAGTCTAGAGTTTTATCTATTGTACAATGCCCAAGAGGAAGCACGGGTATTAAAGGATGAGTATCAACCCTAAAGTGGCCAGTGGTTTGACACTGGAAATACTGCTCTAGCAAAGGATGACTAAGTTTTATCTTATACCTTTAAGAGGTCATCAGAGTCCTTGTATTAAGCTCAAGAGAAGGCATGAGAACTTCTAAGAAGCCGAAAGGTCCTTGTACAACGACCAAGAGGAGGCGGGGATGCTTTTAGGAAGCCTGTAGGTCCCCAAACCAAGTGAAGTTCAAGAAATGCAATTCACAGAGAAGAGATCATTCCATGAAAGTTCGAGAATTTGGAAGAAACTCAAGAGATGCCATTCACGGAGAAAAGATCATCTCTGGGGAGTTAGAGTTTCTTTGAAAATTTCTAAGAGTGACAGTGTGAGAAAAGGTTCACCGAGAATACTGCCTTTCTCTTTGTTCCATATTGTTTAACCCCAAGAGAAGGGAAGACTGTATCTGGAATCCTATTAGGGATCTAGTTTTGACTGTACTTGAGAGTGATCAACAGGACTTTACCTAGTTCTAGACGTAGTTGCCGGGGAAACTCTAAATAACTATACTAGTATTACATAATTGATATTTGACAAGTATATAAAAGGATATGAAAGGAGACTTACAGTGAAACGGCCCCACAATACAGTTATATACATATGAAAGCGATAAATGAAAGCGGATAAACACTTACCCGTTGTAGAGCTTCCTTGTTGTTTTGTTAGTTGTTCAACAAAGAAAGTTTTGATAACAACAGATATTTGAATTCAAAATCAAAGGAGAAAGTGCTTTGCACCGTTGTTTTGAAAACTGTACAGAGGGACTTATACAATATGTGAGGCCCAAAAAGTTTTGGCTTAATTGTAATTTTGGTCCCCCTATTTTGGTTTTTTCACGGTTTTAGTCCCCCTATTTTGTTTTTAAGCAGTTTTGGTCCCCCATCCCAATTTTGACCCAACTGTTCATGTACGGTCGTGTACTGTTCATGTACGGTCATGCACTGTTCATGTACGGACAAAATGAACAGTACACGACCGTACATGAACAGTTGGGTCAAAATTGGGATGGGGGACCAAAATTGCTTAAAAACAAAATAGGGGGACTAAAACTGCGAAAAAACCAAAACAGGGGGACCAAAATTGTAATTAAGCCAAAAGTATTTATGTACAAGAGATGGGACTTACAACTCAAGGAGAAGCCCAAATATTTTTGTTAAAAAGGTGGCGATCGCGTCGAATGTTTGAAAATATACAGAGGGACTTATACAAGGAGTGAGGGCCAAAAGGTATTATTTACAAAGGGGTTGGGTCTTACACTCTATTGAGGCCCAAAAGTATTTTTGTACAAGTGATGGGGCTTACAACTCAAGGAGAGGCCCAAAGATTTTTTAAACTGGCGATCGTGCCGAGATTTTTTATTGTGTCAGGACTTATACAATATCTGAGGCCCAAAAAGTTTTATTTACAAAAGGATGGGACTTACACTCTACCAAGAGGCCCAAGAGTTGGAAAATAAGTAAAGATGGGTCTTATAGTTTAAGGATAAACCCAATTGGTTTCGTTACAAAGGCGACGGTCGCGCCGTACTTTTGAAAATATACAAAGGGACTTATACAATGTGTGAGGCCCTAAAAGGTTTATTTACAAAAGGATTGGGACTTACACTCTACCAAGAGGCCCAAGAGTGTTTGAAAATGCTTGATGAGGGTGGAATCAATCAAAACCCTAATTTCATCATTTTTTAAAAGTAAATTCTCCAAGAAAATCAATAAAAAATGATAAAACACCAAATAAGCTTGAATAAACAACTTGTATTTTTGGTTAAGGTTTGAAAAATGAGGTTTTAATCACAAGATGAATTAAAACTCATTTGGTTTTGATTTTTCAAGGTGAATATTCACTTTTAAAATGTTTAAAACAATTAAAAATGAATTTATTCATAAAAATACTAACTATATTAAATAAATAATATAAATTTGATTTTTTTGTGGAATAAAATATTTCAACATTTTTGTGATTTTTTGCAAAAAGAACCAATAAAAAATAGTTAAAGTTGAGGAAGTTATTAATTTTTCAAATCATTAAAAATAATAAGAAAAATAATAAAATATGAAAAAGTGGTAAAAAAGAGGATCTGGGGCGAGGGGGATTCAAACCCCAAACCTCTTGTGTGCAGTGTGCGCACCCTACCACTAGGGTGGTGATACATCTGTGTGTAATACCCCAAATTTTGACCACTAAGTTTCCCATCATTGTGCAAATCATCACCACAATATGGATGAATCATCATGCCTCATTAGTCTCCCCAAAGATAGGTGAGCATCCACTACAATCAAAATTAGGGTTTCAAGCCCTCTCTGAGCTTTAGACAAAGGATCAATCAAGAAATGACATGATCTTCAACTTGTCTAATCTCTCAAACATCCTCAAAGGATCAAAAGGACTCCTACTTCAAGGATTAAGCACAAGGCTGCTCCCTTCTAGGTGGATCAAATCTCAAGATCGACAGTGTCACCAAATTAGGGTTTTGGTCGACCAGGGCCTCCAGATGGAAATTTTCATCTGGGCATGAGCCAATGATCCAAAACATAACCTAATATACTTCATGGAACCTCATGAACCCATGCATCAAGTCAATTTTGCCTTAGGGGATGCATTCATCAAAAATCAGGAATTAGGGTTTCTTGACCTAATTCACCCCTAAGCTGACTTTTGGGACAAACCATGAGCCAAGACCTCAAGGCGTGATTTGAGGGTCTCTAATATACCATATTGATCCATTTTGAACAATGGATTGATCCAAGAAGCTTGAGCAACAAGTCTCAATTCCATCTGCACCACAATTAGGGTTTTAAGGGAAAAGTCAACTGTAACTTTGACTTTTGACCAGGACATGCTCCCAAACCCTAATACATGATTGAATATACCCTATGACACCCATGGAACATGTCCATCAAGTTTGATTTAGGTCAAGGACATGATTTCCTGAAGAATTGCACAGCTTGGAATTCATCTGATAAAAAGTCAAATGTGCACAAAAGTCAACTTTGACTTTTTGAGATTTTTCACCAAAATGGATTTTTAACCCTAAAATGATGTTAATGTATGATTTGAATCATCATTCATCAAGAAAAATCAAGAAAAGTGAGATAACTTGTAAAAGGGGTAACCATAAAACTTAGAAATTTTTCTAAGTTAAAAATAAAGTGGCAAGGGTACCAACTTTGAAGGACCATAACTCCTAAACCACAAGGCCATTTTTTCTCATCCAAAGATGGATTTGTAGCCCTCATTATCACCTACAAAAACATCAACTACAAGTCATTCCAATTCATTAAGGATTTTGAGTTATGGAGTGATCAAAGTGGCTGAAAAGTGAAAAAGTCACTTTTTCCAACACTTAGTGAAATTTTCACCAAGTCAGATTCTGCCTCACTTTTTGTCAAATGTAGGGGGATTTTTCACTTGGAATCAAAAGAGATCAAAACCAAACTTGTTCAAACAGTTGTTGTATCATGTAAGAGCTTTCCAAAATGGCCAAGAACATTGCCAAATTCAACTTACACCATGAGATATGACATTGGCAAGTTGCCTTGCTGAAATCTGTCAAGGCAAGGCAGAATTTGCAACTTTGGTCGATTTGCCAAAATCAACCAAATTCAATTGCTCCTATCCACTTGGACACCTCAGAGGATTGAATCTAAAGGGGACAATCACTGAGCCAAGCCTCCAAAGTCCATGGAACAAGAAATAGCATGTTGAACCTAGAATGGCCAAAATAGGGACAAGACTTCAAATTTGGAATGAGGCATTCAATGGAACCATCAAGGTGGCATGGACTGAGCCATTCTCATCTGAAATCAGTCAAGACTTATCCAAGACCAAGGTGACCAAAGCTCTGTGCCCTAACCTCTAGTCAATGGCTAGAGGAGACTTGGATTTTCATTTGCCCACATTGGCCAAACCTACTTACCAGCTGCCATGCACTATTCCTTGCAAAACAAACTTGCTCTACTATAAATAGAGCTCAATTGTGGTCAGTTTGAGTACACCAAAGCCATCTAACAGATGCTTTCCTCAAAATCTCTTCTTTCACTCCAATTTTGCCTTCTAAGGCAAGTCACTATCGGGTTTTGAGTTTGAGAGCAATTCCAACCAAACCAATCACTCACACACCTCACATACATCACATATGAGCTGATCAAACACTTAGATTACTTCTGAAACATCAATTTCACAAAATCACCAGCTGGTTGCTCAAGGTTTTAACCAAAGTGCAGCTGAGGTACCACAAAATGATCCAGCCAATTTCAATCAAGTCCAACCATCCAAACACAATCCATAGGGTGTAGGGAAGCTGTTCAGATCATCACAACTCATCTGTAACACCTCCAAATCAAAAATCACTTTGAACTTGCTGTCACGGCTTGGAGGTAAGCACATGCTTGGTCATCTCTCAATCTATTCATATTTCCTCGCACAATAATTTGGCCATATGTTCATAATCATGCATGGAATGTTTTCCCTCAATTAATTGCATTGTTTGAATCGTGTATCAAAAATCCTAGCCTTCATGCAGAAATTAGGGTTCTTGGGGTCTCTTCGTGATTTCTTGTTGTATGTTTAATTTAAATCAAATTAAAGTACATAGACATGATCGTGAGGTTGAGACGAGCATAATGATATGTGGATTGCATGATATGATTACGTATTCATGGAGATTGGATAGAAAATGCAAATCTGAGAAACCAAGAACACGCGCGTGTTCTTCAGCTTGTTCTTGGCGCCATTTTTAGAAATTCAAATATTTGAATTTTGTGATTTTGTTTAATTGATTCAAAAATTAATTTCTCTCTGAGTTTTAATGATTTTGAGTTGATTCTTTTTTTAATAATTCACAAAAATGTTAAAATATTTTATTTTCCCAAAAAATCCCAAAAATATTATTTATTTCATATAATTGATATTTTTTCAAAGAATTAATGTTTTAATTGTTTTTGACATTTAAAATATTTTTTCTACATTGATTTTGCAACTTTTAATGCTTTCTAATTATTTTGTAGGTCAATACTTAATTTTTGAAGCATTAATCCAAGATCACAATTTGTTTTCCATGTGTTAAACAATTTTTGATCATTTTAATTAAATTTTTATTCAATTAAATACATTTTGAAAACAAATTAGGGTTTTGGATTAATTCAACCCTCATAAATCATTTTCAAAACTCTTTGGGCCTCTTGAGAGAGTGTAAGACCCATCCCCCCTTGTACAAAAACTTTTTCGGCCTCACTCATTGTATAAGTCCCTCTGTACAAGTAAACGGCGCGATCGTCGCCCGTTTAAAAATAAGAATCATCTGGGCCTCTCCTTGAGCTATAAGACCCATTCAAAACACTTTGGGCCTCTATTAGAGTGTAAGACCCAATCCCCCTTTTAACCAAAACATTTTGGGCCTCACTTATTGTATAAGTCCCTCTGCGTTAAAAGAAAACCTCGGCGCGATCGCCATTTTTAAACGAAAAATCATTTGGGCCTACCCTCGTGTTATAAGCCCCACTCTTTTCTTTAAACCTTTTTGGGCCTCTTGAGAGAGTGTAAGACCCATCCCTTTGTACAGAAAACCTTTTTTGGGCCCCAGTCACTTGTATAAGTCCCGCTGTACAAAGTCAAACAGTGCGTTCACCGATAAAACCCTGGGCCTCTCCTTGAGCTGTAAGCCCCAAATCTTTCTTTTTCAAAGAACTTTCTCCTTTGATTTTGAATATACTGTTGTTTTCAATCTTTCTTTGTTGAACAACTAACCAAACAGCATGGAAGCACTCCAACTGAGTAAGTGGTTATCGTTTTCGTTTATTGCTTTCATATTATAAACTGTATTGTGGGGCTGCTCACTGTAAGTCTCCTTTCATAAACTCATATCTACTATGTAATAATAGTATAGATATTTCGAGTTTCCCCGGCAACTACGTCTAGAACTAGGTGACGCCGTTTCATTTATTCGTAGAAATAGACGCCTAGATCCCCAATAGGAGCACCAGATACAGTCTTCTCTTCAGCTGTCCTCCTTAGGAATCGTCAAGAAGCTCTACTCCCCAAGATGAATGTATTCTCCGTGAATGGCATCTTTGAGTTTCTTCCAAATTCTCGAACTTTCCTGACTTGATCTATTCCTTGTGGATAACTTGCCTTGAATGTCTCGGGGTTTGGGTACCCACTACGGTCATAATCTTTTACCTTAACTAAGGAACCCTCTTTAAAAGCTAAAAGTCGCTGGATAGTAAACCTCGCACGTTTACCAGTGGTTTTTATCTTTAAAAGAGTTATCTCTCCTAATGGAAAGAAGATGATAGACCCACGGGCTTCTTAAAAGCATCGGCCTCCTCTTGGGCATTATTCAAGGACCCTACGGCTTCTTAGAAGTATTCGCAGCCTCCTCTTAGGCTTCGTATAATGATCTCTTCCTCCGGGAATGATAGCCTCCTCTTGGGCTTCGTACAAGGACCCGTCGGCTTCTTAAAAGTTTCCAGCCTCCTCTTGGGCTTCGTACAAATTATCCCGACGACCTCCTAGAGGTATAGGAACAGAACCTAGTCATCCTCATAGAACAGTCCTTTCATAGAGTCTACTACTGTTTCTCAAAGCATAGTACGAAAGGAAAAAACCCTATACTTGGACAGTCTAATATCCTTGAGTCTCAAAGACATTCTCAAGTGACCCCTTCGTTAAATAGGAAGGAAACCCGTAGACTCGGACAGTCTCAATACCCTTTGGATTTCCCGTTTCCTCAAAGAGAAGGAAATGTCCCTGATCCTCAAATCAAATCCCTGAGTACAGTGTTGCTCACATAAGAACTGATTTTCTCTTTTAAAATCAGTATATTAGAGCTGTCACTCAACTGAAATAGTTATAATAGCCTCCATCTCGGGCTTCGTACGAGATACAAAGACTCTCTTGTTGAGTCAAACCTTTTAGCCTCTCTCTCGGGCCTTGTACGAGACACATAAGAGACTCCCTCGTTGAGTCAAACATTTTTTCGCCTCCATCTCGGGCTTTATGCGAGATACCAAAAGACTTCATCGTCGGGTCAAAACCTTTTCGCCTCTCTCTCGGGCTTTGTACGAGATACAAATTAGCCTCCTCTTAGGCTTTGTATAAGAAAACCACTGGTTGATCCAATCAACCTTTTAGCATCAAAGTTGTGCCTCGTTCACAGTACACAAACATCAACAACTCCTTTCCCTTCATCTAATCGCTGTAAGCGGCAAGCCTCTGGATCATCTACATCCATGCCACTGTCCCTCTTTTAGCATGAGAAATTCCTAAGGAAAGATAGCATTGCTCTACACTGAGTTAAAGTCTTCTCCTTCAGGTTAAAACCCTTTCTTCGGAAATTATGGCATTGCTCAGATCCGCGTATCCCAGTTAAAGTAATTCTCCTTCTCCCCTCTTTAGAGATGACAAATTCTCTCTAAAGCCGAGGTCTTTCAGCTTCACGTCTTGGGCTTTGAACAAGACACAAATAGACCTTTCAACTTCACATCTTGGGCTTTGAATAAGATATAAACCACCTTTCGCTTCACGTCTTGGGCTTTGAACAAGACACCAAAACACCCATTTCCTCCCATAGAATAGGAGGAACTACGAACGCTCTGATTTCCCTGTTTCGGTAAACGGGAATACGTAGGCATAAGATCGAAAGAAAAGATCTTAGCGAGCGCAATCAACAAAAAAAAACCAAATCCCATATCTCCATCAATCAAAAAGCAGTATTTCAAAAGCATCAGTCCTAACATCCTAACCCTTGTTCCCCGCTAGAAAACTTCTGCTTAGATAAAAAACCAGTATTGGCGAAAATACAAATAACCAGTACAAAGGCCCCCCACATTGATAACATTCGTAACCTAACAGACCTCTATTTAAACTCAGTATGCAAGCAGGGTTAATTGGAGACATCTATTTCCCTTCCTTATTCAGCTCACAATAGGATAAAAAATGAATCGACCTGTAGTCAAAGCTCGAACCGCAGAGAGCGACCAACGCTTAAGAACCGCGTCCAAAATCGCTCGCTATAGAAAAGTGGCGCCCACTGTGGGGCGTTTCAAAGTTAGATCTAGGCACGGTCTTCCTTCTCTTCACTTATGTGAAAACCACAGATTGGGGCTTCCGCCGGGGAACCCATTTCTGTCAGGAACTTAAGATTCTTAACTTTATAAGTCTAGGATGATTAGGACAAATATATATACTGCTTTTTCCTAATTGCTATACGTGTTTATGTTTCTGCAAATGGGAATGCGAGTGATGCCGTATGTGGAAAGATTGAGTATACACCTAGAAAAGCCAACCCTTTCGTAGTGCGGAAACTATCGGAAATAGTTGTTACGCGATACTACCCTCATTTGAGGCTGGTGATCTATTCTCGGTGAATGGCACTTACTCTAAGATTGCTTTACAACTCGCTGGCGATCCGCTTGTTGTTTTGCTTTCCTGGGAGGAGCTGATGATAATGAGTACAGGTACAAAAATCACCCTAGTATAAACCTTTGGGGATGGGTAGAGCCTTGACTTCATGACAACGACCCTTTGACCCCATGTTTTTTCTATGTTTTTGTGTGCTGCATTCATGCATTCATTTAATAAAACATTAAAACATTCAAAAAAATTTCTCTTCTAGTCTCTCTGTTTTTCAAATTAAACTAAGACTGTGATTGCAAATATCAGAGAAAAAGATTGCATTAATGGATTTCGGTAGAAGGAGAACTCACCAATATACCTTCAAGGTTCCAAAACTAGGGGATTTGAGAATGTTAGCAAGGATGATCGTTAACCCAGAGGCTTTCAGAGCCAAGCACGGTGGTTTGCTACCACTGTTAAGAGTCCATGTGATTAAGGGGATCATGGATGCGCTCATCCAGTTCTACGATCGGTTTATCATTGTTTCACATTCCCAGATTATCAGCTTGCACCAACGCTGGAGGAGTATTCTCATCTGACTGATTTACATATCACTGATTGAGCTCCATTTTCTGGACTGGAAGAAATTCCAAAGAATCAGACTATTGCAATAGCAATTCATTTGGACAAGTCTGAGGTCAAGACTCACATGACCACTAAGGGTGGCATCCAGGGTTTGCCAGCCCAGTTCTTGACAAAGAAAGCTCTATACTTCGCTAGTATAGGGAACGGGACCGCTTTTGAAATCATCTTTGTCTTGCTCACCTACGGGTTATTTTTGTTTCCCAACATCAATAACTTCGTCGATATCAACGCTATTAAGGTTTTTCTCATTGGAAACCCTGTACCGACTCTGCTCGCAGATGCGTATCATTCTGTACACTTGGGAAATTTGTACAGCGGAGGGGAGATCACATGCTGTGTACCTTTGCTCTACAAATGGTTTATCTCTCACTTGCCCAAGTCTGCTGCTTTTTGGGATTGCAAGAGTGTCTTACGTTGGTCGCAGAAGATCATGTCTCTCACCAATTCCGATATAGATTGGTGTAATAGGATTTATGAGGGAATCATAATCATTGACCGTTGTGGAAACTTCCCCAGCGTACCCCTCATAGGAACTAAGGGAGGAATCAACTATCATCCGATATTGGTTCTTCGTCAGTTTGGATACCCGATGAGACACATCCCACTAGGTGTTCATCTGGAAGGTCTTTTCTTCAAGGAAGGAGAAAACGACAGAGCACTAAAGATGGAAATAGTGCAAGCTTGGAAACATGTTCATAAGAAAGGACGAGAGTCTCTGGGAAAACCAGACTGTGTTTCGGTGGAGCCTTATCTCCATTGGGTACAGACTAGAGCTCTCAAGCTAAAGATGCCTTATCCTCGTTACGGAATTCTTCCACCAAGGGAAACTGTCATGTACTTCATGACAGAAACTGAAAAGCTTCAGGTTACTCTCAACAAAGTTCAAACGGAAAGAAGATCTTGGAAGAACAAGTACCGCACCCTCGACGTAGAGTGTATCCAAATACAACAACTACTAAAAGAGAAAGATGCTCTGATTGAAATTTTGGAGCAGTATGCTATAGAGAATCAAGATGACCAAAGGAATTTGCTCACTCCTTTCACTTGGCAAAGGAATGACAACCCGACAACGGCCCAAGCGCCTCGGTCAAAGAAGAGGACTCGGGACCCATTAGTTTAGGTTTCTGTTTCTGCACTTTGTAATCTACTGTATTTCCATTTCTGTAATCCTTTGGAATTCAATAAAAAGGGGTTTCCCCACTGTTTGATATTTGCAATCTAATTGTCGAAGTTTATTTTGATTAAACAAAAAAACAACAATTAATATAATCATTGCATTCATCATTCTCACATCGCGTATTCTTCTTACCTACGAATCTCACGTTTGTGTCTCGATTCTAGAGTCAAATTGTCTTATTCGTATAATACTCGGCCCAATCGTCAGAAAAAGATGGATGATCTTGAGGAAGAAAACAGAGAGTTGAAAGAAGAGATCGACGCTCTGAGAGAGGATATGAGAAAGCTTCGTAACGACATGCAAGCCATGGCAGAAGCTCAGCAACAAAGAACTGTGATCTCAGAGATCACCTCAACGCCCATCATAGAAAAGTATGATCCTAGGTACCAGATGCCGAAAGATCGTCCTTGGGGCATGCCTGTTAACTATATCCCGGAAGGATATGTTCCGCCGATCACTGAAGATCAGGGAATCGCAACAGAATCCGCTGGGCCTGAAGGTTACAAACTTCGGGAAAGCGAAGATGCCAGGGGCATACTCAAGACTCCTGAAGGTTACAAACTTCGGGAGGCGCCAAGACTTACTGCCATAGTCACGGTACCACCCCCTGTGGTGCACACTATCCCGGAAGGACAGATTCCACAGACACCTTCTGGTAAGAAGGAAACTATGTTTGACAGAATGGATGAATTCCAGGAGCAGTTCTTGGAAATGCAGAAAGAACTGCAAGCCATTCGCGGTCAGGATCTATTTGGAAAGGACGCCGCAGACCTCTGCTTGGTCCCAAATGTGAAAGTCCCACACAAGTTCCAAGTGCCCGACTTTGAAAAGTACAAGGGTAACTCTTGCCCTCAAAGCCATCTGGTGATGTACGCTCAGCGGATGTCAGCTCAGACGGAGAATCAGGACCTACTGATTCACTACTTTCAGGATAGTTTAACTGGTGCCGCACTCAAATGGTACATGGGTTTAAACCGTACTACGATCAGTACTTTCAGAGATCTTGGTACTGCCTTCGTCCAACAATACAAGTACAATTTGGACATGGCACCCGACAGAGATCAACTCAGATCAATGTCACAAAAGGATAAGGAAACCTTTAAGGAGTATGCTCAAAGGTGGCGTGAAATTGCCGCTCAAATTTGTCCACCTCTTGAGTAAAAAGAGATGACAAAGATCTTCTTAAAGACCTTAAGCTCATTTTACTATGACCGAATGGTTGCCAGTGCGCCCAGTGACTTCACCGAAATGGTCGGCATGGGCGTATGTCTTGAGGAAGCCGTCCGAGAAGGACGTTTGGTAAAAGACACTGGATCAACGAGCGGTACTAAAAAATACGGTAGTGCTCTCCCTAAGAAAAAAGAGCAAGATATTGGGAATATCTCTCTCGGAAAGCAAAGGCGACGTTATCAGCCAGTAGCAGCTGTTACTCCTGCTATCGGCCCTGCGCCTGTTCCTATGTATCAACCTCAGGTTGCACAGAGCCAACCTGACCAACAAAGGACACAACAGCCTCTTCAGCAGGCTCGTCCTCCATATAACAACAACCATACAACACGGCCACCAAGATTTGATCCTATACCCGTAACGTACGCAGAGCTGTTTTCGTTACTGCTGGCTAAGGGGCACATTCAGACTAAGTCTCCCCTTTCAATTCCGGAAAATCTGCCTTTTTGGTTTAAAGCGGATCAAACATGCCCTTATCATCAAGGAGGTTCAGGGCATAACATTGAGACTTGTCTCAATTTCAAATCCGACGTGCAAAAGCTTGTTAGGAACGGGCTCTTATCTTTCAAAGATATGAATCCCAATGTTCTCACGAACCCGCTGCCTCAACATGAGAAAGCTGCAGTCAATCTGATTGAGAAAGAGACTAACAATGTCTATCAAATTCACGATGTACTCTTATTGGGGACCAATCTGGTCAAGATGCATTGTAGACAGAGTGGATATGGCCATGTGCCACCTCATAATTATCACCAGTGTGATATCTGCTCTAAAGACAACCAGGGATGTTCTGTAGTGCAAGCAGCTCTGCAGGAACAAATGGATCTTGGATGGATCGAAGAGCACCAAGTTCGTGGAGTTAACATGGTCTCTACGAATTCTTACGTCATTCAAAACCATGACATCCGTGCGATGAATGTCAGCTTGGTGGCGATGCACTCAAGGCAAAGCCAGTATCATAATCTGCCACGACACGATTACAGTTCCTGTCTGATTTGCTCGGTAAACAAACAGGGATGCTCTTTCATACAAGAGGCCCTCCAGCGTCAGATGGATCTTGGATGGATTCAAGACTACCATGATAGGAACTCCTATCATATTAATATGGTTCAGATCTTTGATATTCGCGTGATGAATACCAACCTGGTAGAGTTACATGTTGAGCAGGTCCGACTCGGATTCTTAATATCACATGATTATCAAAGCTGTAAAGCGGGTTGCAAAAATGATCGAGGTTGTACCCTTGTCCAGGAGGCACTTCAGCACTTGTTAAATCACTGGTGGATGCCAATCTACATGGACGAAGATACTCAGCAGATTAGTATCAGTAACGGGAATCCCACCCGGCGTCAAAGTCAGGATGTCCGATCAATGGAAGGTAACCTAGTGAGGTTACATTGTATTCAAAGTGGGCGTGGCCAGGTGCCACCACACAACTATGACAGTTGCAGCGTCTGTTCGGAAAGTAACCAAGGGTGTTACCTTGTAAGAGCAGCTCTTCAGGGTCAGGTCGATCATGGAGAAATTCGTCCATATCCAGGTTCAGGACCCATCATTTGGTCGCCGAACTACCTTGCCGAGCAAGTTGAGGATGTTGTCACGATCTCTGGTCATCACAGGACCAGGGATGTTTTTGCCATCATCCCTCTACTTGACGAATCTAGAGTTCCCAACCGGGAACGGATCGAGATCACTTATGATGGTCAGAAAAATCAGAAGGTTCCCATAGTCATCTATCTACCGGGGCCACTACCGTATGAATCAGCTAAGGCAATCCCTTACAAATACGGTGCAACAATAATCGAGAATGGAAAGGAAATTCCATTACCCTCCGTCGTGAATATTGCAGACATCAGTCGTGTAACACGGAGCGGTCGAATCTTCAACCGAGGGGTTGGAGAATCCAACAAAGAAAAGGAACTTCAGGCAGAAATTCCTGATCCGCCAGTCGGTCAATCTAGTAATCCCGACTTTTCAAAAGACAAAGATGAGATGCTAAAGCTCATCCAAAGGAGTGAATATAACATTGTTGATCAACTGTTGCAGACTCCTTCAAAGATCTCGGTATTATCACTGTTACTCAGTTCAGAAGCACACAGAGAGGCTCTACAGAAAGTCTTGGAGCAAGCCTTTGTGGAACAGGATGTAACAATCAGACAGTTCGATAGTATTGTCTCTAACATCACTTCCTGCAATAATTTGGGATTTAGTGATGAGGAGTTACCCGAAGAGGGTCGCCGTCATAACATGGCGCTCAATATCACAGTTAACTGCCAGGGCGATGCTTTAGCCAACGTACTGGTAGACACAGGGTCAGCCCTGAATGTTATGCCAAAGTCCACTTTGACGCAATTATCATTCGAGGGCCCTCCGATGAGAGTCAGTGAGGTCATCGTCAAAGCATTCGATGGATCCAGAAAAACGGTTATCGGCGAAGTTGATCTTCCCATAACTATTGGTCCTCACACTTTCCAGGTCATGGACATCCGGGCAACATATAGTTGTTTATTAGGAAGACCTTGGATACATCAGGCTGGAGCGGTCACTTCGACCCTCCACCAAAAGCTAAAGTTCGTCAAGAACAATCAACTTGTCACGGTTTGTGGGGAACAAGCCTTGCTTGTAAGTAACCTATCATCATCTACTTGTGTGGAACCCGGGAAGGTTATTGGAACTCAGTTCCAAGCACTATCGGTGAGCAAGGACAATCAGTTCAAAGAAGAAACTTCAATTTCTTCATACAAAGATGCTATCAAAGCGGTCGAGAGTACCGATACGACAGGATGGGGACGGCTTGTCATTCCTATTGACAATAAAACAAAGAAGGGTCTTGGTTTTTCTGCGACCTGTACCCAGACAGCCGCCAACGATGAAAGTCTTCATCCCCTTCAAAACTTCTTCCACAGTGGAGGTTTTCTTCACCCAGTGTCTCAGACAGTTCATGCTATCAATGAGGAAGATCCCTCTGACACAGATGAAGAATGGAAGTCCTACCTTAACAAGGACGGTTATATGTCTCAGGAAGAGGTACCTATGCCTTTTTGCTTTCCTACAGAAAGTCTGAGATTTATACCAAGATCAGATGTCGAACTGATATACGGGGATTGTGATCCGGAAGGATGTCGTGCTCCGCCAAATTCATTAGAGGAAGACACTCTAATGAAAGACAACTTTGACTCTACCTACTATGGCCCGATGGATGGTCTGCCAATGTGGCAACCTTACCCAAGAGACTTGGGGCCAGAAAGTCAGCCGAACAATGAAACTCAGCTAAGCATCATTGAACAGAATACCTATGTCCCCGCCATGTCATGGGATCAACACTCAGGTCATTCAGAAATTACTCAACATGACGATGAATTCACAACGTTTGCAGGACTTGAATTCATCAACTATGCTTTTCCCGAGGTCAACGTCATCGAGAGGGATGACTTCTCCAGTTCCAAAGAAGTTTGGGACACTCTGGGACAACCAAGTGGAAAATACGACTATATGGTCAAGTACACTGCTCCCGAAAGCTCTCGTATCAGGCTCGAAGACATCCAGCCAACTGGATGGGGAGATACAGCTGAGAGCACCAATGCTATGCAAAATGCAACAGAGGAATCCTCCTACGACAACTCTGCCTGGGAAACAGATTCCAATGATCCTGCTCCACCAGAAATCAGCGTTATTTCTAAAGACATATCAATGAAGGTGCCAGACTTTGTGATTCACCGAGGAGTTCGCCGCCAATGGGTTGCCGTCGAGGTTCCGAAGGTCGTTCATCAGTCAAAGTAATTGCCATCTTTAAACCTTTCACCCTGCCCAGGTGAAACGGATATTTTGATAGGGCTCGTTTTCTGTAAATTTTCCTCTTCGCTTTGCCCAAAGCGACAGAGTTTTGCTGTAGTTTCAAGATTCGACTTGTTCATTAATAAAATAACGTCGTTCTGTAATTTCCGCATTAATTGCTGTTTTCTCTTTTCGCTTTTTTTCAGAAAATGGTAATCCTAAAAAAACAAAACTATAAAAAACAAGCAGTAAAATAAAACACTGCACACACTTGCATTTTCTCTATCTCTTCTAAACACGAATCATCACGTCATGCATATTGCTTGTTTTATACCCCGTTGAAACATACGATCCGATGCCTTCTTCCGACTTTGAGTTCCCGGTATTCGAGGCTGAAGAAGAAAATGACAACGAAATTCCTGAAGAGATCTCCCGACTACTCAGACAAGAGGAAAGGTCCATTGAACCTCACAAAGAGCCGTTGGAAACGGTAAACTTGGGTTCAGAAAAAGAGAGAAAAGAAATCAGGATCGGAGCACTGCTCAGTCCAACTGCCAGAGAAGATCTGATAAAGCTTCTCAAAGAATTCCCCGATGTGTTCGCTTGGTCCTATCAGGATATGCCAGGGTTGGATACCAGCATCGTGGAACATCACTTACCGTTAAGATCAGAATGTCCGCCAGTAAAGCAAAGGTTGAGACGCACTCACCTGGACATGGCCATCAAAATCAAGGAGGAGGTACAGAAACAGATTGATGCGGGTTTCCTTGCTACATCTGAATATCCTCAATGGTTAGCCAACATCGTACCCGTTCCCAAAAAGGACGAAAAGGTTAGAATGTGTGTCGATTACAGAGATCTGAACAGGGCAAGTCCAAAGGACGACTTTCCTTTACCACACATTGACATGCTGGTTGACAGCATAGCAAAGTTCAAAGTATTCTCCTTCATGGATGGATTCTCGGGCTATAACCAGATCAAAATGGCGCCGAAAGACATGGAGAAAAATTCATTAATTACCCCATGGGGTACCTTTTGTTACAAGGTAATGCCGTTCGGTTTGAAGAATGTCGGGGCAACCTATCAAAGGGCAATGACTACTCTGTTTCATGACATGATACACAAGGAAATCGAAGTGTATGTCGATGATATGATTGCAAAATCAAAAACAGAGAGTGAGCACGTTGAACATCTGTCAAAATTGTTCGAACGTCTAAGAAAATTCAAGCTCCGCTTGAATCCTAACAAGTGCACCTTCGGTGTCCGTTCATGGAAACTACTAGGGTTCATCGTCAGCCAGAAAGGAATTGAAGCTGATCCTGACAAGGTCAAGGCCATTCAAGAAATGCCTTCTCCGAAAACTGAAAAACAAGTCAGAGGATTCCTGGGACGTTTGAACTACATCTCCAGATTCATATTCCTCATGACCGCCACTTGTGCGCCGATTTTCAAATTACTCAAAAAGAACCAGGATTGCGTTTGGTCAGAAGATTGCCAAACCGCCTTCGACAGTATCAAGGAATATCTGTTGAATCCTCCGATTCTATCACCTCCAGTGGAAGGGAGACCACTGATCATCTACCTCACAGTCTTGGAAGACTCAATGGGATGTGTACTTTGTCAACAAGACGAAACCAAACGGAAAGAGTCTGCCATTTACTATCTAAGCAAGAAATTCACCGACTGTGAGACTCGGTACACAATGCTTGAGAAAACTTGTTGCGCTTTGGCTTGGGCAGCCAAACGTCTTCGCCAGTACATGATTCGTCATACTACTTGGTTGATCTCCGAAATGGATCCAATCAAGTACGTTTTCGAAAAACCTGCTCTCATGGGAAGGATTGCCCGTTGGCAGATGTTGTTATCAGAATATGACATAGAGTACCACGCTCAGAAAGCCGTTAAAGGAAGTATTTTAGCTGATCATTTGGCTCATCAACCGATTGACGATCAAGAATCAATCGGGTTTGACTTCCCGGACGAAGATGTCATGTATCTAAAGATGAAAGATTGCGATGAACCGCTACCCAGTGAAGGGCCAAACCCGGGTTCCCAGTGGGGACTTATCTTTGATGGAGCAGTCAATCATTATGGAAATGGAATTGGGGCAATCATTGTTACCCCTCAGGGTACCCACATTCCTTTCACTGCTCGACTTACGTTCAAGTGTACAAACAACGAGGCCGAATACGAAGCTTGTATTCTGGGTCTCGAAGAAGCGATTGATTTACGGATCAAAAACTTGGACGTATACGGCGACTCAGCCCTGGTTATCAATCAGATAAAAGGAAATTAGAACACATACCAATCAGGATTGATTCCTTACAAAGACTATGCAAGAAGCTTGCTACCTTTCTTCAACAGAGTCGACTTTCATCACATCCCTCGTGATGAGAATCACATGGCTGATGCATTAGCCACTCTCTCTTCCATGATTAGTGTAGGTCGATGGAACGACATACCTAAGATCGACATCATGCGCCTTGAACGGCCCGCTTACATCTTCGCGATTGAAGCAGTCATAGACGACAGACCTTGGTATCACGATATCAAATGCTTCCTTCAGAAACAAGAGTACCCATCTGGGGCACTCAGAAAAGACAGGAAAACCCTCAGAAGATTGGCTGGAAACTTCTTCCTGAGCGGTGACACTCTTTATAAGAGAAATATTGACATGGTCTTGCTCCGATGCATCGACAGACCAGAAGCAGACATGCTCATGAAAGAAATTCATGAAGGATCCTTTGGCACTCATGCCAACGGACACACAATGGCGAGAAAAATTCTCAGGGTCGGGTACTATTGGTTGACAATGGAATCCGACTGCTACAAGTACATGAGGAGGTGTCACAAGTGTCAGATATACTCCGACAAAATTCATGTACCGCCATCACATCTCAAAGTTCTGTCTTCCCCGTGGCCATTTTCCATATGGGGAATCGATATGATTGGTATGATTGAGCCCAAGGCTTCAAACGGACATCGGTTCATCCTGGTAGCCATTGATTATTTCACCAAGTGGGTCGAAGCAGCGTCATTCGCCAATGTAACCCGACAAGTGGTGGTCCGATTTATCAAAAACAATATCATCTGCCGTTATGGTGTTCCAAGCGAGATCATTACTAATAATGGATCTAACTTGAACAATAAGATGATGAAAGAGTTGTGTGCAGAGTTCAAGATCGAACACCATAACTCATCTCCCTACCGACCCAAGATGAACGGAGCGGTAGAAGCAGCTAACAAGAACATCAAGAAGATCGTTCAAAAGATGGTTGTAACCTATAAAGATTGGCACGAAATGCTACCCTTTGCTCTTCATGGCTATCGCACATCTGTCCGTACTTCAACAGGGGCTACCCCTTTTCTCTCTAGTATATGGCATGGAAGCAGTGCTCCCCATAGAAGTAGAGATCCCATCAATCCGGGTATTGATGGAAGCTAAGCTCACCGAAGCTGAATGGTGTCAAAGTCGACACGACGAATTGAATCTGATCGAGGAAAAATGAATCACGGCACTATGCCACGGTCAGTTGTATCAGCAAAGAATGAAGAGGGCATTTGACAAAAAGGTCCGACCGCGTATCTTCAGAAAGGTCGACCTTGTGCTCAAGAAGATACAATTATTTCTCACTGATTCTCGGGGAAAATGGACCCCAAATTATGATGGCCCCTATGTGCTCACGAAAGCTTTCTCAGGCGGCGCCTTGAGACTTGCAACCATGGACGGAGAGGAATTTGCCTACCCCACGAATGTTGATGTAGTCAAGAAATACTTCGCCTAAACTATAAAAAAAAAGTCTCGGTGGATTGAAAACCCGAAAGGGCGGTCCAGGCAAAAGTTAGAGACATGAAAAAAATCATCCCGATGGATTGGAAATCTCATAGTACAATCCAGGCAAAAGTTAGGGATAATGACAAGTAACTATGTTCAACAGAGGCAAGTCCCTCAGCAGCAGTTACAGCATCCATCGGAGGAAATCTCCAGTCAAAGGTCATCTTCGACGGAAGCTCAGGATGTCCCGAATTCAAAGTTGGTAGAAGGATAGTGGTCGTTATGTTTCAACGTAGCCCTTTTCCTTGTAAATTACCATTTTCTAACTTTGTAAATACTCTTTGGAATCACGCGTTTGGCTGATTTCCATCTTATCAATAAAATTTGAGCCCTTGTGCTTTTGTTTGTAATTCTTTATTTGTTTTAGCTTTACAGAACGACGTTGTTTAAACTTAATCAGCGATTCTTGAAATAAAACAAAAATAAATTTACTTGTTAAACTTTTTCTGCTTTTAAATTAAAGATGGCATTTCTTTTGACTGTTGAACATCAGAAGAACATCGATCGCTTCTCCCGAAGTAAGCGAACTTCAAAGTGCAGAATCAAAGTACTCCTTCTAGACCAGTATGCCTGAATGAAGGATCAATAATGTCAGAGACCATGTTTCGTCTGGCATCCTCGGCCGAGTTCTCATCTCCTAAGCCCGATCAACATAGCTCCCAATGGGACTATCTCTCCTAAGCAAGGTGGAATTGCTATTTTGAATCAACAGTACTTCTTCGCCCCGCGATGGCCGAGTATCCAATTGTGTTCATCCATTAGTCTGTATGTCTCGTCTGTTTTGTCAGCATATATATACATACATCATGCATTTTTTATTTGCATTCACATTTCATATTGCATCACTATCACTCTAGTCGGTCTTGTCCCCTAGTGGTAGAAGTCCTCTCAATCGAGTTGTCAGTTCTTACCTCGTCAGGAAATACTGTGTCTGAACAACCTCGCTTCCAGTTGAATTCTGGAAAGAAGTTGGTCCTTGACCACTTTGATAACTTGAACCTCTGAAAAGCCAGAGAAAACTTTCAATAAACATCACTCTTCGCCATTGAAGATGATATCCTTGCTTTCCCGGATTAAGGAAAATCCACAGAGAAAGCCTCGTGATCAGAGATTCGGCAGCACGCCAGTTTTGCTCCGAAAAACCACTGATGAGAAGGTCATTGGCACCTCAAAATTGGATCCCATCATATGGCATTTCTCCGGGAAGATCCCGAGAAAAGTATGATGTAACCCCAAACGAAAACAGTCTCTCAAGAGACTCGCTTTCCCTAGTAGAATCGACAAATGGCGTCTCCAAAACAGAGAAGTTTGTGTACCTCTACAATTCAGACGAATGGGTTCCCCAGCAAGTCTGACATCAAAACTTTTTCCACTTAAATGGCATCTCCCTAGGAAAATTCGGCGAGAAGTTTGAAGGAAAGCCGCTACGAATAGCGTCCCTTGTCAGTAAAGTTTATTGACAAAAGAAACTAAGACCAGTTCCTTGGTAGGAAACCAGGATCGAGGGGAAGTTTATATCAGAAACTAAGACCAGTTCCTTGGTAGGAAACCAGGATCGAGGGGAAGTTTATATCAGAAACTAAGACCAGTTCCTTGATAGGAAACCAGGATCGAGGGGAAGTTTATATCAGAAACTAAGACCAGTTCCTTGGTAGGAAACCAAGAACGAGGGGAAGTTTAAATCAGAAACTAAGACCAGTTCCTTGGTAGGAAACCAGGATCGAGGGGAAGTTTATATCAGAAACTAAGACCAGTTCCTTGGTAGGAAACCAAGAACGAGGGGAAGTTCATTTCAGAGACTGAGACCAGTTCCTTGGTGGGAAACCAAGAACGAGGGGAAGTTCATTTCAGAGACTGAGACCAGTTCCTTGGTGGAAGACCAGGATCGAGGGGAAGTTTACCTTTTCTAAGCATCATTGCTCAGTAAAAGAAGATGAATGCGATCCGCCATTCATAGACACCATCAAAATTTCGGGTATTCCGATATTTAATCCTCTTGCACCCCGAATGCCCGAACACCTTCGTCATTCACACCTTCGGGTCCAAGAAGATTAAATAGGGGCATCTGTAATACCCCAAATTTTGACCACTAAGTTTCCCATCATTGTGCAAATCATCACCACAATATGGATGAATCATCATGCCTCATTAGTCTCCCCAAAGATGGGTGAGCATCCACTACAATCAAAATTAGGGTTTCAAGCCCTCTCTGAGCTTTAGACAAAGGATCAATCAAGAAATGACATGATATTCACCTTGTCTAATCTCTCAAACATCCTCAAAGGATCAAAAGGACTCCTACTTCAAGGATTAAGCACAAGGCTGCTCCCTTCTAGGTGGATCAAATCTCAAGATCGACAGTGTCACCAAATTAGGGTTTTGGTCGACCAGGGCCTCCAGATGGAAATTTTCATCTGGGCATGAGCCAATGATCCAAAACATAACCTAATATACTTCATGGAACCTCATGAACCCATGCATCAAGTCAATTTTGCCTCAGGGGATGCATTCATCAAAAATCAGGAATTAGGGTTTCTTGACCTAACTCACCCCTAAGCTGACTTTTGGGACAAACCATGAGCCAAGACCTCAAGTCATGATTTAAGGGTCTCTAATATACCATATTGATCCATTTGGAACAAGGGATTGATCCAAAAAGCTTGAGCAACAAGTCTCAATTCCATCTGCACCACAATTAGGGTTTTAAGGGAAAAGTCAACTGTAACTTTGACTTTTGACCAGGACATGCTCCCAAACCCTAATACATGATTGAATATACCCTATGACACCCATGGAACATGTCCATCAAGTTTGATTTAGGTCAAGGACATGATTTCCTGAAGAATTGCACAGTTTGGAATTCATCTGATAAAAAGTCAACTGTGCACAAAAGTCAACTTTGACTTTTTGAGATTTTTCACCAAAATGGATTTTTAACCCTAAAATGATGTTAATGTATGATTTGAATCATCATTCATCAAGAAAAATCAAGAAAAGTGAGATAACTTGTAAAAGGGGTAACCATAAAACTTAGAAATTTTTCTAAGTTAAAAATAAAGTGGCAAGGGTACCAATTTTGAAGGACCATAACTCCTAAACCACAAGGCCATTTTTTCTCATCCAAAGATGGATTTGTAGCCCTCATTATCACCTCAAAAAACTTCAACTACAAGTCATTCCAATTCATTAAAGATTTTGAGTTATGGAGTGATCAAAGTGGCTGAAAAGTGAAAAAGTCACTTTTTCCAACACTTAGTGAAATTTTCACTAAGTCAGATTCTGCCTCACTTTTTGCCAAATGTAGGGGGATTTTTCACTTGGAATCAAAAGAGATCAAAACCAAACTTGTTCAAACAGTTGTTGTATCATGTAAGAGCTTTCCAAAATGGCCAAGAACATTGCCAAATTCAACTTACACCATGAGATATGACATTGGCAAGTTGCCTTGCTGAAATCTGTCAAGGCAAGGCATAATTTGCAACTTTGGTCGATTTGCCAAAATCAGCCAAATTCAATTGCTCCTATCCACTTGGACACCTCAGAGGATTGAATCTAAAGGGGACAATCACTGAGCCAAGCCTCCAAAGTCCATGGAACAAGAAATAGCATGTTGAACCTAGAATGGCCAAAATAGGGACAAGACTTCAAATTTGGAATGAGGCATTCAATGGAACCATCAAGGTGGCATGGACTGAGCCATTCTCATCTGAAATCAGTCAAGACTTATCCAAGACCAAGGGGACCAAAGCTCTGTGCCCTAACCTCTAGTCAATGGTTAGAGGAGACTTGGATTTTCATTTGCCAACATTGTCCAAACCTACTTACCAGCTGCCATGCACTATTCCTTGCAAAACAAACTTGCTCTACTATAAATAGAGCTCAATTGTGGTCAGTTTAAGTACACCAAAGCCATCTAACAGATGCTTTCCTCAAAATCTCTTCTTTCACTCCAATTTTGCCTTCTAAGGCAAGTCACTATCGGGTTTTGAGTTTGAGAGCAATTCCAACCAGACCAATCACTCACACACCTCACATACATCACATATGAGCTGATCAAACACTTAGATTACTTCTGAAACATCAATTTCACAAAATCACCAGCTGGTTGCTCAAGGTTTTAACCAAAGTGCAGCTGAGGTACCACAAATTGATCCAGCGAATTTCAATCAAGTCCAACCATCCAAACACAATCCATAGGGTGTAAGGAAGCTGTCCAGATCATCACAACTTATCTGTAACACCTCCAAATCAAAAATCACTTTGAACTTGCTGTCACGGCTTGGAGGTAAGCACATGCTTGGTCATCTCTCAATCTATGCATATTTCCTCGCACAATAATTTGGCCATATGTTCATAATCATGCATGGAATGTTTTCCCTCAATTAATTACATTGTTTGAATCGTGTATCAAAAATCCTAGCCTTCATGCAGAAATTAGGGTTCTTGGGGTCTCTTCGTGATTTCTTGTTATATGTTTAATTTAAATCAAATTAAAGTACATAGACATGATCGTGAGGTTGAGACGAGCATAATGATATGTGGATTGCATGATATGATTACGTATTCATGGAGATTGGATAGAAAATGAAAATCTGAGAAACCAAGAACATGCGCGTGTTCTTCAGCTTGTTCTTGGCGCCATTTTTAGAAATTCAAATATTTGAATTTTGTGATTTTGTTTAATTGATTCAAAAATTAATTTCTCTCTGAGTTTTAATGATTTTGAGTTGATTCTTTTTTTAATAATTCACAAAAATGTTAAAATATTTTATTTTCCCAAAAAATTCCAAAAATATTATTTATTTCATATAATTGATATTTTTGCAAAGAATTAATGTTTTAATTGTTTTTGACATTTAAAATATTTTTTCTACATTGATTTTGCAACTTTTAATGCTTTCTAATTATTTTGTAGGTCAATACTTAATTTTTGAAGCATTAATCCAAGATCACAATTTGTTTTCCATGTGTTAAACAATTTTTGATCATTTTAATTGAATTTTTATTCAATTAAATACATTTTGAAAACAAATTAGGGTTTTGGATTAATTCAACCCTCATAAATCATTTTCAAAACTCTTTGGGCCTCTTGAGAGAGTGTAAGACCCATCCCCCCTTGTACAAAAACTTTTTGGGCCTCACTCATTGTATAAGTCCCTCTGTACAAGTAAACGGCGCGATCGTCGCCCGTTTAAAAATAAGAATCATCTGGGCCTCTCCTTGAGCTATAAGACCCATTCAAAACACTTTGGGCCTCTATTAGAGTGTAAGACCCAATCCCCCTTTTAACCAAAACATTTTGGGCCTCACTTATTGTATAAGTCCCTCTGCGTTAAAAGAAAACCTCGGCGCGATCGCCATTTTTAAACGAAAAATCATTTGGGCCTACCCTCGTGTTATAAGCCCCACTCTTTTCTTTAAACCTTTTTGGGCCTCTTGAGAGAGTGTAAGACCCATCCCTTTGTACAGAAAACCTTTTTTGGGCCCCAGTCACCTATATAAGTCCCGCTGTACAAAGTCAAACAGTGCGTTCACTGATAAAACCCTGGGCCTCTCCTTGAGCTGTAAGCCCCAAATCTTTCTTTTTCAAAGCACTTTCTCCTTTGATTTTGAATATACTGTTGTTTTCAATCTTTCTTTGTTGAACAACTAACCAAACAACATGGAAGCACTCCAACTGAGTAAGTGGTTATCGTTTTCGTTTACTGCTTTCATATTATAAACTGTATTGTGGGGCTGCTCACTGTAAGTCTCCTTTCATAAACTCATATCTACTATGTAATAATAGTATAGATATTTCGAGTTTCCCCGGCAACTACGTCTAGAACTAGGTGACGCCGTTTCATTTATTCGTAGAAATAGACGCCTAGATCCCCAATAGGAGCACCAGATACAGTCTTCTCTTCGGCTATCCTCCTTAGGAATCGTCAAGAAGCTCTACTCCCCAAGATGAATGTATTCTCCGTGAATGGCATCTTTGAGTTTCTTCCAAATTCTCGAACTTTCCTGACTTGATCTATTCCTTGTGGATAGCTTGCCTTGAATGTCTCGGGGTTTGGGTACCCACTACGGTCATAATCTTGGACCTTAATTAAGGAACCCTCTTTAAAAGCTAAAAGTCGCTGGATAGTAAACCTCGCATGTTTACCAGTGGTTTTTATCTTTAAAAGAGTTATCTCTCCTAATGGAAAGGAGATGATAGACCCACGGGCTTCTTAAAAGCATCAGCCTCCTCTTGGGCATTATTCAAGGACCCTACGGCTTCTTAGAAGTATTCGCAGCCTCCTCTTAGGCTTCGTATAATGATCTCTTCCTCCGGGAATGATAGCCTCCTCTTGGGCTTCGTACATGGACCCGTCGGCTTCTTAAAAGTTTCCAGCCTCCTCTTGGGCTTCGTACAAATTGTCCCGACGACCTCCTAGAGGTATAGGAACAGAACCTAGTCATCCTCATAGAACAGTCCTTTCATAGAGTCTACTACTGTTTCTCAAAGCATAGTACGAAAGGAAAAAACCCTAGACTTGGACAGTCTAATATCCTTGAGTCTCAAGGACATTCTCAAGTGACCCCTTCGTTAAATAGGAAGGAAACCCGTAGACTCGGACAGTCTCAATACCCTTTGGATTTCCCATTTCCTCAAAGAGAAGGAAATGTCCCTGATCCTCAAATCAAATCCATGAGTACA
Source organism: Lathyrus tuberosus (assembly GCA_022829125.1). Lineage (NCBI taxonomy): Eukaryota > Viridiplantae > Streptophyta > Magnoliopsida > Fabales > Fabaceae > Lathyrus > Lathyrus tuberosus. The sequence continues at coordinate 5,535,554 of JALAZF010000381.1, forward strand.
GTGTTGCTCACATAAGAACTGATTTTCTCTTTTAAAATCAGTATATTAGAGCTGTCACTCAACTGAAACAGTTATAATAGCCTCCATCTCGGGCTTCGTATGAGATACAAAGACTCTCTTGTTGAGTCAAACCTTTTAGCCTCTCTCTCGGGCCTTGTATGAGACACATAAGAGACTCCCTCGTTGAGTCAAACATTTTTTCGCCTCCATCTCGGGCTTTATGCGAGATACCAAAAGACTCCATCGTCGGGTCAAAACCTTTTCGCCTCTCTCTCGGGCTTTGTATGAGATACAAATTAGCCTCCTCTTAGGCTTTGTATAACAAAACCACTGGTTGATCCAATCAACCTTTTAGCATCAAAGCTGTGCCTCGTTCACAGTACATAAACATCAACAACTCCTTTCCCTTCATCTAATCGCTGTAAGCGGCAAGCCTCTGGATCATCTACATCCATGCCACTGTCCCTCTTTTAGCATGAGAAATTCCTAAGGAAAGATAGCATTGCTCTACACTGAGTTAAAGTCTTCTCCTTCAGGTTAAAAAACTTTCTTCGGAAATTATGGCATTGCTCGGATCCGCGTATCCCAGTTAAAGTAATTCTCCTTCTCCCCTCTTTAGAGATGACAAATTCTCTCTAAAGCCGAGGTCTTTCAGCTTCACGTCTTGGGCTTTGAACAAGACACAAATAGACCTTTCAGCTTCACATCTTGGGCTTTGAACAAGATACAAACCACCTTTCGCTTCACGTCTTGGGCTTTGAACAAGACACCAAAACACCCATTTCCTCCCATAGAATAGGAGGAACTACGAACGCTCTGATTTCCCTGTTTCGGTAAACGGGAATACGTAGGCATAAGATCGAAAGAAAAGATCTTAGTGAGCGCAATCAACAAAAAAAACCAAATCCCATATCTCCATCAATCAAAAAGCAGTATTTCAAAAGCATCAGTCCTAACATCCTAACCCTTGTTCCCCGCTAGAAAACTTCTGCCTAGATAAAAAACCAGTATTGGCGAAAATACAAATAACCAGTACAAAGGCCCCCCACATTGATAGCATTCGTAACCTAACAGACCTCTGTTTAAACTCAGTATGCAAGCAGGGTTAATTGGAGACATCTATTTCCCTTCCTTATTCAGCTCACAATAGGATAAAAAATGAATCGACCTGTAGTCAAAGCTCGAACCGCAGAGAGCGACCAGCGCTTAAGAACCGCGTCCAAAATCGCTCGCTACACCGTGTATCAAACCCCAACCATAAATATACAAGGCTTGCCTTGTTTTTGGCCTTGCCAAGGCAAAGGCAACGTAATATTTTGGCCAAAAATGTGAAGCTTGTAACTTTCTCATTTCTCCATGGATTGGGACAAAATTTAGGTCTATCCTGCCTAGAATTTCAAAAGGAATCCAATGATGGTGGTGATATTTTCAGAAAATAAATCCTCTTCAAAACCCGATAGTGGTTTTGAAATAGGCCATGATTTGCATTTTCTGTGCTATCTCTTGTTACAGGCATGAATTACATGATGAATTGGTTCAAGCACAACACATATAACATGTATGAGATGTGCATGAGCAATGCATATTTTAAAGAGTTCAAGTTGAGAAGCTTACCTCTTTAGGAGCTTTTTGGGCAATCTGTCAAGTGCCTTGTTCCAGAAATGTTTTGATGCTGTGAACACCCACAAATGATACCTTATAAGGTTTTAGGATGATTGGAATCAGCTGGAAACCTCAGGAATGGAAATTGGCCCTTTTTTGCAAAAGGGGCAAAAGTGGCCAAAATAACAACTCTCTCAAATGGTGTTCCAGATGTGTGGAATCATCTGGGACAGTTCAAGGATGATATTTGGAGTGTGTTTGAGGTTTTATCTGGTTTTAAAAGTGACTGAATCAAGACATGGCTTGAAAAATGCAAAAAAGTCCAATTTTGAGGTTTTGAGAGGGAACTTTGTGATTTAGGTGTTACAGGTCACTTGTTAGAGTTTGGACAACTTAGATATGTCATATTGGATGTGTTTGGATCATGAGTTGTGATGAAATTGCTCTCTAACAAAAAAACTCAGAGTTACATTGTTAAATAAGGAATTTTTGCCTAGAGAAAGAGATTTTAAGGAAAGCAAGTGTTGCAGTGCTTTGGTGTACTTAAACTGAGCACAAATGAGCTCTATTTATAATAGAGCAAGTTTGTTTTGGCTGCAATAGTGAATGACAACTGCAGCAGAGGTTTGGCAAATGTTGATCAATAAGAATCCAAGTCTCCTCTAGCCATTAACTAGAGGTTAGATCACAGGCGTATGGTTCTTTGGTTCATATCTTATCCTTGACTCATTCAGTTAGAAATGGCTCGGTTCATGCCACCTTGGTGCATCCATTGAAGGATCCAAAACAAAATTGGAGTATTGTTCCCTCTTTAGGGTTTTTTAGGTTTGACATGCTATTTTTAGTTCCAAAGACTTGGGAGGCTTATGGATCAGTGTTTATCCCACCTTGGTCCCTCCCTGAGGTATTTAGATGGATAAGTATGCTTGTCATTTGCACAAATTGCTCAAATCGAGCAAAATGCACAAATCTGCCTAGTTATGACAGTTGCAACAAGGCATCTTGCCACTGTCATAACTCTTAGCTCAAATGGAATTTCATGGGGTTCTTGGTCATTTTGGAAAGCTCTCATATGATACAACATATGTGTGATCATAGTTTGTCTTGACACTTTCTGGATCCAAGTGAAAAATGCCCTTACATTTTGGAAAAAGTGAAACAGATTCTGACAGTGAAAATTTCACTAAGTGTTGGAAAAAGTGACATTTCATGTTTTCAGCCATTTTGGTCCAACCATAACTCAAAATCCATGATGAATTGGAATAAGGTGTAGTTGACACTTTTAAAGTATGCCATGAGAGCTACAAATCCATCTTTGGATCATCTCAAATGGTTGCTTGGATCTCAAGTTATGATCCTTGGAAGTTGGCACCCTAGCCACTTTGTTCCATAACTTAGAAAAATTTCTAAGTTTTTATGGTTACCCCTTTTACAAGTTATCCCACTTTCTTTGATTTTTCTTGATGGACGTTGATTCAAATCACACATTAACATCATTTTAGGGTTAGGGTACCATAATTGATCAAAAAATCAAAAAGTCAAACTTTGACTTTTGGGCATAGTTGACTTTTTATCATATGGATTCCAAACTGTGCGATCCTCTATGAAATCAAGTCCTTGACCTAAATAAAACTTGATGGATTGATTTCATAGGTGTTATAGGGTGTATTAAATCATGTCCCAAGGTTTGGGAGCACGTCTTGGTAAAAAGTCAAAGGCGCAATTGACTTTTTCCGTGAAACCCTAACTCTGGTTCTGATGAACTTGAAACTTGGGAATCAAGCTTCTTGGATCAATCCATTGTTGTAAATGGATCAATGTAGTGTGTTGGATACCCTCAAATCATGTCTTGAGGTTTTGGCTCATGCTTTGTCCCAAAAGTCAACTTAGGGGTGAATTAGGTCAAGAAACCCTAATTCCTGATTTTTTTTTGGTAAATGCAGCCCCTGAGGTTAAATTGACTTGATGGTTGGGTCCATGAGGTCCCTTAGAGTATCTTGGGTTATTCTTTGAAGCATTGGCTCATGCCCAGAGGAAAATTTCCATCTGGAGGCATTGGTTGACCAAAACCCTAATTTGGTGACACTGGCGATCTTGAGGCTTGATCCTCCTGGAATGCTGCAACATTGTGCTTAATTCTTGATGTGGGAGTCCTCTTGATCCATTGTGGATGTTTGAGAGGTTTAGACAAGTTGAAGATCATGTCATTCCTTGATTGATCCTTTGTCTAAGAGCTCAGAGAGGGCTTGAAACCCTAATTATTGTTTGTAGTGAATGTTCACCCATCTTTGGGGAGACTGATGAGGCATGATGGTTCATCCATATTGTGATGATTATTTACACAATGATGGGATATCTTAGTGGTCAAAATTAGGGGTATGACAGATGCCCCTATTTAATCTTCTTGGACCCGAAGGTGTGATTGGCGAAGGTATTCGGGCATTCGGGGTGCAGGAGGATTAAATATCAAAATACCCGAAATTTTGATGGTGGTTATGAATGGCAGTTTTCCCATCCATCTTCTTTTGCTAAGCAATGATACTTAGAAAAGGTAAACTTCCCCTTGATCCTGGTCTCCTACCAAGGAACTGGTCTAAGTTTCTGAAATAAACTTCCCCTCGATCCTGGTTTACTACCAAGGAACTGGTCTCAGTTTCTGATATAAACTTCCCCTCGATCCTGGTTTCCTACTAAGGAACTAGTCTCAGTTTCTGTTATAAACTTCCCCTCGATCCTGGTTTCCTACCAAGGAACTGGTCTCAGTTTCTTTTGTCAATAAACATTCTTGACAAGGGACACTATGTGTAGCGGTTTTCCTCAAACTTCTCGCCGAATTTTCCTGGGGAGATGCCATTTGATAGAAAAAATTTTGATGTCAGAGTTGCTGGGGAACCCAGTCGTCTAATTTGTAGAGGTGTACAAACTTCTCTGCTGGAGACGCCATTTGTCGACTCTATCGGGGAAAACGAGTTTCTTGAGAGACTGTTTCCGCTTGGGGTATTACATCATACTTATCTTCGAGATCTTCTCGGAGAAATTCCATACAATGTACCCCAATTTTGAGGTGCTGATGTAGCACCCCAAAATTTACCCTACCTTTTTCTGGCTTTTGTTTCGCATTTTGCATCTCCATTAGGTCATATCTTTGTATTCATTCATTTGCATTAGCTTGGGATCAAGCTATTATGTGTATGCTCGGGATCCTCGTATGTTGTGAGATTCTAATCCTCATTCAGGGTTGAATTCACATTATCAAGAGTGACGTCTTATTCAGAGGTTTACCAAGATCCAAGGTTTACCCCATTCAGAGGATGTTTGATTCAGATGTTTTGTTTTAGTTGCAAGTTATTCAGTGGTTAAGGATTGGTTTCATCGGTTTCATTCATTTTAATCAAAGGCTTGTGAAAGGATCAAGTGGGCTTTGGGTCAAAAACAAGATGTCGTATCCACCATCATTTCCATTTTTCTTTAAACCAATTATCCATATTTTAACCAATTTATCCATATTCTTTTATTATCCAAAATCCATTTCTATTCTATTTTATCCATTTCGTTTACAATTATCCACTTCCGTAAATATTTCTATTTCTATTTCTAATCCATTTTTAACCCATTTCCAAATCCAATCATATTCCAAACTTTCATAAACCAAACATCCATGTCCATATACATTTTTCTTATCCATATCCAAAACAATATTCTTAACCCACATCCACTTTTATAAACACACTTCATTCAATCCATCTTCATTTTGAATTCAGACTTAACCTTTTTTTAAAACCAAATTCACACTTTCTCATATGTGGTCCGTTACAAAAGGCCCATCATCATTATAATAATAATGGCTTCGGTTTTGTTTGTGAGTAAATAACAGGAAAATGCTCATGATGGTCATTAGCAGCAGTGTGTTCCCATAACAGAAAATCAAAGGAAAATAATAAGTACATATAAGCAGAACAGATGTGCAAAAGGACTAATATGTAGCAGGACAAAAAGAGTTCATAGTAGCCTCATTTTACATCAGAATTACAAAAAAAAAAGAGTACAACAGCAGTGCACAACGTATAACTTTTTTCACACAGCAGGAAATAGAAAAAAATACATAACAGCCATGACAGAATTTGAGAAGGAAATATAACAGAAACTCCTAATTCCTAACAGAAAACTCATAACAAACTCTAACATAATTTAAGTTGAAAAACCTTAATTACCCTCCCTAATCTCCCTATATAATTCAAGCTGCAATTGAACTGAGAGACCACGTTTTCATTTCCATCTTCAATTCTCTACATAACTTCACCCTTCTTGCTCACGATTCATCATCTTCATGCTTTTACTTCCAAAACCTCATGAACCTGCAATTCTTTAATCCTCTCCAATGTTCTTCATCTTCAATTCGTCACTAATCTCCTGCAATTCAAGGTAACAGAACTAGGATTCAATAACTTGCAAAATCGTTCAAAACTCAACAACACAAATCAATTCAACACGGTGATTCACGATTCAAATTAAGAAGTAAAAGAAGAGTTTTCAGATTCAAGTCAGCAACAAATCAATTCAACAACCACAATAATTCATGTCAAACAATAATAACACCAGAACTCAGAAGCTCGATTCGCAACCTTCAACAACAACAGTTTGAATGCGGTAGATTCAAAGAAGTGAAAGAAGAAGTAAGCTGAATCGAAGCAAAAAGAAGAAGCTAGCTAGCATTGAATCATACCTGAAGCTTCGCATCAAGCCATCGTCACCGTCTTCGAAGCGCCATCGGAGTGACTCCGATAGGTACGTAACTCTCGATCCAAATTTCAATTTCATAAGGTTATTGTTCGTCGATTTGTGTTCATTCTGCTTCTTGTATTTGTTTGCATCTTGTAATTTGCATTGATTTGGTTGATTTCGCGGCTTACATTTGAGAGAAGTGAACATATCGCTTCGTGTGGGTGGGAAACAAAGAGTAGTGTTAAGGCTGTGGTGAGTGCATTGATGTCTCCTCCGCCGCTGGCGTGACGCCACGGCGTAGCAGAACGGTTAATTTCTGATAGTTTTGTAAACGGAGAGTGACAAAAAGACGGCCATGGCGGAGGAGAGAAGAACTTCAGTAAGACGACGAAGAGTATTTTTGAGGAAAAAGAGTCCGGCGTGGCAGATTTCTTTTCCATCCTCTGGCGATATATTATCGTGTTGCTTTGAGTGAGAGACAGAAGGATAAGTGTGAACGGAGACAGAGAGAATTGAACAGAGAGCGTTATTTATATTGGTGAGGGTTGCGTGAGTGAAAGAGGTTGAAGGAGATGAGAGCGAGGTTGTATGAAGGTGGTGGCTCCATGGCGTTTAGTGGTGACGAAGAAGAATTATAGTGGAGGTGACACAGAGGGAAGCTGAGAGATGAACCAAGAAGAAGACATGAAGAACAACGTACAAAGGAAAGAAGAGATTGAGTTTGGCTTGCTGAAGACTTAGGATTTTTTTAGACCTTTCTTGTTCATTGTTTGGACCGATTTTTGGGGGCCATGGATGGTTTATTTCCGACCGAACCTCCCTACTTCTAACACACCCCCTTTGCTTACTTAGAAAAGAAGTTCTTGGGCTTGCTGCTTAGGCCCATGCACCCAGAATTCTAGTCGTACCCCCAGGACTATCCGCACCACTCTGGACGCCTTGCAGACTGTTGGGCTAGTAATCTCAAGCCCATGCGTCCCATTTCATTTTCTCACCCACCAGTATGCTGACTACACCCCCTCTGTTTGTTTATTTGTTTTTTTTAATAGTTTGGTTTTTGATTAATTGTTTGTTTGTTTAATTGAGACATTTAGTTTATTAGATTTTAATTGAGATTAATTTCTAATCCTAGATTTTAATTAGTCTTCTTTTAATTAGAATTTAGAACTTTAATTATATTTTTAATTAGGAATTAACTTGAATTAATCTTAGAATTTAATCTTGATTTTAATTAGCATTTTAACTTTAACTTGGATATTTTTTATTAAATGTTAATTTTGATTTTGATGCTATTTTGATTAATTCCTGATTAAATACCTGACTGCTTCTTATTCGATTTTCTCTTTGTGATTGAGTTATCTGGTGTTTACTTATTGATTACTCCGTATTCGTATGCTCCCTTAAGGTTCCTAATCCGACTTAATTTCTGATTAAGCTCGGAGTAGGATAGACATTAGGCTCTCAATCCAAGCATGATAACATTAGGTTAGCTCCCTTCTAATCCTGACCTTAGGGCCATTTTATATGATAACTTGTAGGATTCAGTTCCCCTTGGACCTTTCGTGCGTCATTCTCGTCTTTTCTCTCGCACCCATGCGATTGAGACCCCTCCACCCTTCCTTCCATTTCCCGTAGTTCTGTGAACTACGGATGCTCTGATTCTTATTTCCGATGAGATACGTAGGCACGAGATATGATATCTCGGCGAGCACACTAACAACTAACTTCCCTTTTTTCTCTCGCTTCAGTGCAATCGAGCTTTTTTCTCTCGCCTCGGCGAGATTGTGCCTCTTCTTCTCTCGCCTTAGTGCGATTGAGACTAACCTGTTAGTTGAACCTTTTTCTCTCGCCTCAATGCGATCAAGATCTTTTCACCGACCCGTAGGTCGAACTACGACTGCTCTGATTTCCTCTTTCTGGTTAGACTGAGGATACGTAGGCACGAGACGATAATGTCTTGGCGAGCAACCTCCCCCCTTAGTTCGTGTCCGAGCTATGTTGACTCTGACTTTCCCATTGCACAAGGGAATACGTTGGCCTAGGACTCCGAGGACGTCCTATCGAGTCACTTCTTTTTCTTTTCTTCCCCGTTTCTCCATTCTTTTCCGTTCCTGTTCCTTATCCTTTCCAGTAGCAGCGGAGCTCCAGATGACGACACCCTTTGATCGAGACAACAAGCATGGATCCCATCTAAGATGGACGCGTGGGGGTGCTAACACCTTCCCCTCGCGTAACCGACTCCCTTACCCATTTCTCTTGGTCGCGAGACCATGCTCTTTCCTTTCCCTCAGGTTGACGCAATGTTTCCTTTCCCTCTCTTGGGATAATACACATTACTGGCGACTCTGTTTCCGCGCCACTTTCGCGTTTGTACCTGGATGAAAACCTCGGGAGCGACAGCTGGCGACTCTGCTAGGGACAGGTTGACCTCTTGCTGGTCCATCCCCTTTGCGAGTCAATCCTAGCGCTTGTTTGTTTATTTTCATTGGGTGTTTATTGTGGTGCTTTATTTTGTTGTATATTATTGTATTACTGTATTACTGTTTTACTGTTTTACTATATTTACCGCATATATGGCATTACATTTCATTATTATGCTAGACTGTGCTGTGCTGTACTGGATTTTCTATTTGACAGGTTGGGATTTCTGAGAGATAAGCCCACTACCCAGGCTTGAGCATACACATAGGTATTAGCGTGGGCAGGCGTGTCGTCTTGTGGTGTTTGGCCACATATGGGTGTTCACAAGACTTACAGCCAGACGAGGTTCTATCCGGAGTTATCTGCTACTGTATGTTTGATACAGGCCAGTAGATATTCTCTAGAGGGATTGTCAACTCTAGTGACCGTTCCCGAGAACTCAGTAACGGCACTCCTCCCGAGTTGTGATAATGGCAGACCAGAAATGGCAAACCCATTACACATTCTCGATCCGAGGACCCAATGCTGGGAACTTGCTATAGGATATCCTTTTTTGGGGGAATCAGTGGACGACCTCTTTATTTGGCGATAGTATTGTACCCCGAGGGATGAATGTACTATTGCTTCTCAAATCGAGAATCCGAAACTGAGGATCCCGCTTTCTAGAACCCACATGTGAGAGGGGCGGTTTGTTTATAGGTTTGCAGGTAACCTTGACCTTCCACCTACCTGGTTTCTTATTTTCCTATCAGTGTGGAATTATCAGCTTGGTATTCTGGTATTCTAATTATTCAGATTTTCTGGTATTCTGGTATTCTCTTCAGAGCAGACCTTTGAGCTCATGCAGTCATCAGCACAGCAGCTATTCAGAATTTATTGATACCTTGATCCTGTGTCTTTGCATTTGCAACACATGACATTTTTGCATTCTCATACTCATATGCATAGCAGGTATTCTCAGAGGGGAATTCTTATTCTGATTTGGTATTTTCTTCAGAACTACAAACCTGACTTCTCACCACTACGCAACTTAAAGCAATCAAAAGAGAATCATGGATCAGATGCGATCAGAGTTGTCAGAATTCCAAACTAGTATGGCTCAGTGCATGGAGGTGATGCAGGGTATGGCTCAACGCCAAGAGGAATTAAGGGCGGTTTTTCACAGGGCTGCTATTGTTATCCTAGAGGCTGGTAATGGGAATGTTGTTGGTAATACTCTGGGCAGAGATGTGAATCTTCCACGTGCTGATATTCCTCCACCCCATTCTATGAGTCAATCCAGAAGAAGTGCCGCTAATATTCCTATTCCTCGTCGGGAGGTGGATAATCAGGATGAACAATTTTATGATGCTGAGATGAGTTTCCCTACTGAGACGGACAAGAGGCTTCGTATGATCGAAGAGAGATTGAAGGCTTTTAAGAGCCAGAATGCTTTGGGTATGGACATGTCTAACTTAGGGTTGGTCCCAGGTGTGAAAATTCCTCCGAAGTTCAGGGCGCCTATTTTCGAAAAGTACAATGGAACCACCTGCCCCAAGTTTCACATCAGGACATATTCCAGAAAAATGTCTGCCTTTTCAGACGACGAGAAACTGCTGATGCATTTCTTTCAGGATAGCCTAGCTGGGGAATCTTTAGACTGCTATACGAGCTTGGAGAGAACACATATTAAAAGCTGGAGAGATTTGGCAGAAGCTTTCGTTAAGCACTACCAGTACAATACAGACATGGCGCCTAATAGAATACAATTGCAGAGTCTTTCTCAGAGACAAAATGAAAGCTTCAAAGAGTACGCCCAGAGGTGGCGTGAATTGGCTTCCCGAGTCCAACCTCCGATGTTGGAGTGAGAGCCCATTGATATGTTCATGGATACACTTCAGGGGCATTATTATGAGAAATTGGTTGGATGTTTGTCAGCCGGGTTTTCACATCTTGTATTGGCAGGAGAAAGAGTCGAAAATGGCATCAAAATGGGAAAGATTCAAATTGTTGCTGAAGATGCAAAGAAATCTTATGTTGGGTCCTCCAAGAGAAAGGAAGGAGAAACTAGTGTTGTGTATATTTCTCCTGTTGTTCAACAGCCTGTTCGGTATCAGCGACCTGATGCTCATCAGTAACAGGGACAACAAAGATCACGAAGGCCTGCGAGAAGGTTTGATCCACTCCCTATTCCTTACAGTCATGTTCTTGCCCGTCTACTTGAGAGTTCTCTGGTTGAACTAAGGGATGCCAAGCCTGTTCTTGACCCCATTCCTCCTGATTATGATCTGGATGCTAGATGTGAGTATCACTCAGACACGCCGGGTCATTTAATTGAAAATTACAACTTGTTCAAGCACAAGGTGCAAGACCTGGTAGACTCAGAGATCATTGCATTCACTGCAGATGATATGTACATCAATTGAAGTCTCCTTTCTCAAGTGAGCACTCAGACTACAAGTACGTCCAGACAGAATCAAGCCTCCTCAGCGATGGTAATCTTCAGCTTCTTTACTGCATTTTCATTTGTAGTTTTTCATTTCTTGTTAAAGCATTGTATGCATAAAAAAATTGTTTGTGTCTGAATGATGTTTTAATGCAATGAATATGTTTTTTTCTTGAAGTAGTTCATTCTTATTCACTCGTATAATGTTTTTGTGCATTGTAATACCAGTCTTCTTGCTTAAACTCTTGGAGGGAGGATGATGAAGTAAAAATGTAAATTCTTTAGTTATATGCTTTTGGATAAAACCCTGTTGAGGATGTACAAGCATTGCTTCAAATCCCCAAACACCGGAGATATAAGGGAGATAGACCTTCGTCAACCCCTTTGAGCCTTGAAGTAGGAGTTTCTTTTCATTCGAAAAAACCCTCACATTTAACCAGGGCCAGGATAGTTGTCAGTAATTTGACCAAGCGTTCAGATTTCAAAAGGAGTGTGCATCAAGGGATCCATTACCTTTTACTCATCGGGAGGTAGAAAGAGTTGAAACCACAATGGTTATCCCTCATCAACCGAAGAGTGAGGCAGTCACAACCCTTTCAAACAAGTCAGACAACCAGTGTCACGCGATTTGTTCAAAAAAAAAAGAAAGGAAGCCCGCTAAGTCCAAAACTTGAGAACTAGCGACTTAGGCAAAAAAATTAGGGTATCCCACTGGACTTCAAAATCGAAAGATTCAAAAAGAATCAGTCCAGGAAAAATCAGAGAAATAAAAAAGGTCAAAAAACGAAAAAGAAATGATCAAGAGAAAATCCTCGATAAAGAACAAGTCGTGTGACCGCAAAACACCAAGGACAAAAAAGGATGACTGTCATTTCGAAAACCTCGTGGGTCCATTAGCTGTCACTCGTCACAGAATCCTTTTGAGATATGAGCGCTTGTGCCAAATTAACTGAACGTAGGACTGGAAAACATCAAGGAGAATGGGTGGGTACAAACAAAATTTTGAGCCATAAATCCTTTTTTCTAAAACCGTGAACCAGGCCACGTTACAACCCTTAAAAGTCCTAATTGAAGCAGGGTTAGTCCGAAGGCGTACTTCAATGAGATAGCGTTCCTGACTCCCATGAGTTGTGCTAATAAGATTGTTGTTGGTATTGCATGTTGTAACTAGTGACTCGTTCACAGGTTTGTACGACATATTTGCAATAAAAACTTCAAGGTTAACATGTTTGTTGCATTAGAATTATCATTCTCATAATAAACTTGTTCTGCTTGCATACATGTGCCTAAGCATCAATGAAGCTTACACAATGAACGTCAGTCGAGAAGCTTGATCCTGCCGAGTTGGGATGCTTGAAAATTCTGAAGGACAATCATATCAAGGGGCATGATGCCAAGATACTCAGTGTAGAACGGGCTTCCCCAGTAAGTCGTGATGAGATGTAGCCAATATGGGGCAGTCACGACGAAAAATCTCTCCGAAGTTCAGTTATTCTGGGGCATTCATTCGAAGATCAGTTGATCAGGGGCAAAGTCACTCCAAAGCTCATATCGAGGAAGGCCATCTCCAGAGCATGAGAAGTTATCCTTTCCAGAAGACGATTAATCAGAAGCACCTTTTCAAGGTTTAAAATGCTGAGGCAGAGTATTTCAAGTCAGTACGAGTCCTCTCAGGGAAAATTCCTTCATGGATCATACAGTCTGGGGCAGATACGTCGAGATCCAATAAATCTCTCCAAGAGTTTGAAGACCCTGGGGTAGTGTGAACGCCCGGTTTTCTATAAAATCCTCTTGAGATGATTTCTTCCATTAGACCCTATGGTCAGGGGCAAGTCGAGAATTAAAGGAACCGTTGTTCACTCTTGATGATCAGTATGCAAGTGATCTACAAAAACTTGAAGTACTAAATCTCTCCCCCAGCAAAGAGCCAGGAGGGTTTCCAACAAGGTGTTGGAATTACAATGCCTCTCCAAGCAGAGAATTGTCCTCAAACCGAAAAGAGTTCTTTATGAAGATTTCTTATCCCCAGCAGTGTAGGTGGATTCCTCATTCTCAGCAGGGTAAGATGACGGAATATTTTCAAGCAATTTGAAGATGGTTTGAAGATGGTGAGAAGTCAGAGTACTCTCTTCCTCAATAGTCAGATTCGGTATTTCCCCGTAAGTCAAAGTCCAATGGTTATTGGCATTCTCACCGGTTCAAAGTCCAATCTTCATTGGCATCTCCCCGAAAGAGTTCGCAATTCAACTTGTTGTTCCCCAACAGGGTTTGCAGCACCAGTGGTTATTGGTGATATAGTTGGTTATCTCCCTATAGGAGATTGGATATTGGTGATCCCTTCCTCAGCGGAGTTTGCTTATTCTGTTATGCACATTCCCTGGTGAAGTATCCTCTCATTCTTGCATGTACTGATCATCATTACATTGCATCCTCGAAACGCGTAGCATTTCCATTTCGTATGGAGCATTACGCCATAGAAAATTCAAACATGCATCGAAGCATAAGCCAGATTTTGTACCTTTTACGAAAGCCCAGATCAACCCACAATCAAAACAATGATTCCAATCCTCCGAAGAGAGCTCTAACCTCAGAGTTAACGCCCTTTTTTTACCAACTTCAAAGTTGTTGTATATCCCCAACCTCAGAGTTGATGAACATATCTTTCTTCCCCAACCTCAGAGTTGACGCCCTCCTTTACCAACTTCAAAGTTGTCGTGTACCTTTTCTCGACCTCAGAGTTGATGAATATCCTTTTTTTCCTCAACTTCAAAGTTGTCGGACACCTTTTCTCGACCTCCGAGTCGATGAGCGCCTCCTTTTGCCCCAATCTCAGGGTTGACGCCCACTTTACTAACTTCAAAGTTGTTGTAGACCTCTTCTCGACCTCAGAGTTGATGAACATTCTACCTTCTCACCAACCTCAGAGTTGTCTCCCTTCTTCTACAACCTCAAAGTTGTCGTACCTATTTCTCCCCAACCTCAGAGTTGTCGTATATTCCATTTTCGACCTCAGAGTTGACGCCTTTCTTCTCCAACCTCAGAGCTGTCGTACATAATTTTCTCCAACCTCAGAGTTGACGTCTTCCTGTCCAACCTCAGAGTTGACGCCCCTTTTTTCCAACCTCAGTGTTGTCGTGTACCTTTTCTCAACCTCAGAGTTTATGAACAATCCTCTTTCCCCAACCTCAGAGTTGACGCCTTTCTTCTCCAACCTCAGAGTTGTCGTACCTTTTTACCAACCTCAGAGTTGTCGTATATTCCCTTTCCAACCTCAGAGTTGGCGGCTTTTGTCTCCAACCTTAGTGTTAACCGATTTCTTTCTTCCAGCCTCAGAGTTGAAGTCAATGTTTTTATCACTGGTCTCAAAATCGATGTCTACCTTTTTACCAATCTCAGAGTTGACGTATATTCTTCTTCTAACCTCAGAGTTGAAGTTATGGTTTTTACTCAACCTCAGAGTTGATGTCTACCTTTTCTCAAACATTCAGATTTGGCGTCTAGTCTTTTTCCTCAACCTCAGAGTTGATGGTCTACCTTCTGTATCCCCAGCGGAGTCATCTTTGTGGGTCTGTTGATTCTACTAACCTCCGGGTATGAATCCACCTTCGGCTGGCAATCACTATGTCATTTCTCTCCCCACATATTGCAAATTTCGTGGTTCTTTTTGTATTCAATCGCCTTTTACCTTGAACGTCTAAAAGCTGGTGCTATTATCCTTTCAGGTCCAAGTCGGTTGAATAGGGGCAGCTGTAGCACCCCAAAATTTGCCCTACCTTTTTCTGGCTTTTATTTCGTATTTTGCATCTCCATTAGGTCATATGTTTGCATTCATTCATTTGCAATGGCTTGGGTTCAAGGTATTATGTGTAAGCTCGGGATCCTCGTATGTTGTGAGATTCTCATCCTCATTCAGGGTTGAATTCACATTATCAAGAGTGACGTCTTATTCAGAGGTTTACCAAGATCCAAGGTTTTCCCCATTCAGAGGATGTTTGATTCAAATGTTTTGTTTCAGTTGCAAGTTATTCAGTGGTTAAGGATTAGTTTCATCGGTTTCATTCATTTTAATCAAAGGCTTGTGAGAGGATCAAGTGGGCTTTGGGTCAAAAACAAGATGTCGTATCCACCATCAGTTCCATTTTTCTTTAAACCAATTGTCCACATTTTAACCAACTTATTCATATTCTTTTATTATCCAAAATCCATTTCTATTCTATTCTATCCATTTCGTTTACAATTATCCACTTCCGTACATATTTCTATTTCTATTTCTAATCCATTTTTAATCCATTTCCAAATCCAATCATATTCCAAACTTTCATAAACCAAACATCCATGTCCATATACATTTTTCTTATCCATATCCAAAACAATAATCTTAACCCACATCCACTTTTATAAACACACTTCATTCAATCCATCTTCATTTTGAATTCAGACTTAACCTTTTTTTAAAACCAAATTCACACTTTCTCATATGTGGTCCGTTACAAAAGGCCCATCATCATTGTAATAATAATGGCTTCGATTTTGTTTGTGAGTAAATAACAGGAAAAATCCCATGATGGTCATTAGCAGCAGTGCGTTCCCATAACAGAAAATCAAAGGAAAATATGTAGTATGCCAAGAAGCGTTCATAGTAGCCTCGTTTTACATCAGAATTATAAAAAAAAAAGAGTACAACAGTAGTGCACAACGCATAACTTTTTTCACACAGCAGGAAATAGAAGAAAATACATAACAGCCATGACAAAATTTGAGAAGGAAAAATAATAGAAACTCCTAATTCCTAATAGAAAACTCATAACAAAGTCTAACAGAATTTAAGTTGAAAAACCTAAATTACCCTCCCTAATCTCCCTATATAATTCAAGCTGCAACTGAACTGAGAGACCACGTTTTCATTTCCATCTTCAATTCTCTACATAACTTCACCCTCCTTGCTCACGATTCATCATCTTCATGCTTTTACTTCCAAAACCTCATGAACCTGTAATTCTTTAATACTCTCCAATGTTCTTCATCTTCAATTCGTCACTAATCTCCTGCAATTCAAGGTAACAGAACCAGGATACAATAACTTGAAAAATTGTTCAAAACTCAACAACACAAATCAATTCAACACGGTGATTCACGATTCAAATTAAGAAGTAGAAGAAGAGTTTTCAGATTCAAGTCAGCAACAAATCAATTCAACAAACACAACAATTCACGTGAAACAACAATAACACCAGAACTCAGAAGCTCGATTTGCAACCTTCAACAACAATAGTTTGAACATTGTAGATTCAAAGAAGTGAAAGAAGAAGTAAGCTGAATCGAAGCAAGAAGAAGATGCTAGCTAGCGTTGAATTATACCTAAAGCTTCACATCAAGCCATCGTCACCGTCTTCGAAGCGCCATCGAAGCGACTCCGATAGGTACGTCAGTCTCGATCCAAATTTCAATTTCATAAGGTTGTTATTTGTCGATCTGTGTTCATTCTGCTTCTTGTATTTGTTTGCATCTTGTAATTTGCGTTGATTTGGTTGATTTCGCGGCTTTCATTTGAGAGAAGTGAACATATCGCTTCGTGTGAGTGGGAAACGAAGAGGAGTATTAAGGTTGTAGTGAGTGTGTTGATGTCTCCGCCGCCGCCGGCGTGATGCCACGGCGCAGTGGAACGATTAATTTCTGATAGTTTTGTAAATGAAGAGTGACAAAAAGACGGCCATGGTGGAGGAGAGAAGAACTTTAGTAAGACGTCGAAGAGTGTTTTCGAGGAAAAAGAGTCTGGCGTGGCAGATTTCTTTTCCATCCTCTGGCGATATATTATCGTGTTGCTTTGAGTGAGAGACGGAAGGAGAAGTGTGAACGGAGATGGAGAGAATTGAACGGAGAGCGTTGTTTGTCTTGGTGAGGGTTGTGTGAGAGAAAGAGGTTGAAGGAGATGAGAACGGGGATGTATGAAGGTGGTGGCTCCATGGCGTTTAGTGGTGATGAAGAAGAAGTATAGTGGAGGTGAGACGGAGGGAAGCTGAGGTTTGGTTTTCGCAGTTGAGAGATGAACCAAGAAGAAGACATGAAGAACGGCGTACAAAGGAAAGAAGAGATTGAGTTTGGCTTGCTGAAGACTTAGGATTTTTTTAGGCCCTTCTTGTTCATTGGCTTGCTTCTTAAGCCCATACGCCCAGAATTCTAGTCGTACCCCCAAGACTATCCGCACCCCTCTGGACGCCTTGCAGACTGTTGGGCTAGTAATCTCAAGCCCATGTGCCCCATTTCATTTTCTCACCCACCAGTATGCTGATTACACCCCCTCTGTTTGTTTATTTGTTTTTTTAATAGTTTAGTTTTTTATTAATTGTTTGTTTGTTTAATTGAGACATTTAGTTTATTAGATTTTAATTGTGATTAATTTCTAATCCTAGATTTTAATTAGTCTTCTTTTAATTAGAATTTAGAACTATAATTAGATTTTAAATTAGGAATTAACTTGAATTAATCTTAGAATTTAATCTTGATTTTAATTAGCATTTTAACTTTAACTTGGATATTTTTTATTAAATGTTAATTTTGATTTTGATGCTATTTTGATTAATTCCTGATTAAATACTTGACTGCTTCTTATTCGATTTGTTCTTTGTGATTGAGCTGTCTGATGTTTACTTGTTGATTACTCTTGATTTGCATGCTCCCTTAAGGTTCCTAGTCCAACTTAATTTCTGATTAAGCTCGGAGTAGGATAGACATTATGCTCTCAATCCACGCATGACAACATTAGGTTAGCTCCCTTCTAATCCTGACCTTAGGGCCATTTTTTATGATAACTTGTACGATTCAGTTCCCCTTGGACCTTTCGTGCGTCATTCTCGTCTTTTCTCTCGCACCCATGCGATTGAGACCCTTCCATCCTTCTTTCCATTTCCCGTGGTTCCGTGAACTACGGATGCTCTGATTCTCATTTTCGATGAGATACGTAGGCACGAGATGGGATATCTCGGCGAGCACACTAACAACTAACTTCCCTTTTTTCTCTCGCTTCAGCGTGATCGAGCTTTTTTCTCTCGCCTCGGCGAGATTGTGCCTCTTCTTATCTCGCCTTAGTGCGATTAAGACTAACCTGTTAGTTGAACCTTTTTCTCTCGTCTCAATGCGATCGAGATCTTTTCACCGACCCGTAGGTCGAACTACGATTGCTCTGATTTCCTCTTTCTGGTTAGATTGAGGATACGTAGGCACGAGACGGCGATGTCTTGGCGAGCAACCTCCCCCCTTAGTTTGTGTCCGAACTACGTTGACTCTGAATTTCCCATTGCACAAGGGAATACGTAGGCCTAGGACTCCAAGGACGTCCTATCGAGACAACAAGCGTGGATCCCATCGAGTATGATGGATGCGTAGGGGTGCTAACACCTTCCCCTCGCATAACCGACTCCCTTACCCGTTTCTCTTGGTCGCGAGACCATGCTCTTTCCTTTCCCTCAGGTTGACGCAATGTTTCCTTTCCCTCTCTTGGGATAAATACACATTACTGGCGACTCTGTTTATGCGCCAATTTCGCGTTTGTACCTAGATGAAAATCCCGGGAGCGACAACTGATGACTTCATTAACATTGACTTTCTGAAGAGAAAGACCAATGTGTTGCTGAGAGTCTTTAGTTGTAAGGCTTTCTCTGGGGATTTTTCCTTAATCCAGGAAAACAAAAATATCATCTTCAATGGCGAAGAGTGATGTTCGTCGACAGTCTTCTTGTCTTTCAGAGGTTTAAGTTATCAAAGTGGTCAAGGGACCAACTTCAATCCAGAAATAAACTGGAGGAGAGATCGTTTAGATGGTTCACTTCCTGACAAGGAAAGAACTGACAACTCGATT
Source organism: Lathyrus tuberosus (assembly GCA_022829125.1). Taxonomy (NCBI): domain Eukaryota; kingdom Viridiplantae; phylum Streptophyta; class Magnoliopsida; order Fabales; family Fabaceae; genus Lathyrus; species Lathyrus tuberosus. The sequence continues at coordinate 5,554,579 of JALAZF010000381.1, forward strand.
GAGAGGACTTTTATCACTTGGGGATAAGACTGACCAGAGTGATAGTGATGCAATATGAATGTGAATGTAAATCAATAATGCATGATGTATGTATGTTTATGCTGACAAAACTCACGCGACATACAGACTAGTAGATGAACACGACTGGATACTAGGCCACAGTGGGAGATGAAAAGTATCACTGGTTCATGATAGCAATTATGCCCGGCTTAGGAGAGATAGTCCCTGTAGGGAACAACCGTTGGTCAGGCTTAGGAGGTAAGAACTCTGTCGGGGATGTCAGATGGAGTATTCGCATCTGATATAACTGATCCTTCATTCAGGCGCACTGGTTTAGAAGGAGTACTTTGATTCTGCACTTTGAAGCTCAATTACTTCGGGAGAAGCGATCGATGTTCTTTCGATGTTCAACAGTCAAAAGAAATTGCCATCTTTATTTTAAAGCAGAAAAAAATTTAACAAGTAAATTCATTTTTGTTTTATTTCAAGAATCGTTAATCATGTTAAAACGTCATTTTGTAAAGCTAAAACAAATGAGAATTGCAAACAAAAGCACTAGGGCTCAAATTTTATTGATAGGATGGAAATCAGCCAAACGCGTGATTCCATGGAGTATTTACAAAGTTAGAAAATAGTAATTTAAGGGAAAAAGGTTATATTGAAACATAACGCCCGTTATCCTTTTACCAAATTTGAATTCTGGGCATCCTGAGCTTCCGTCGAAGATGACCTTAACTGGAGTTTTCCTGATGGATGACATGACTGCTACTGGGGGATTTGCCCTTTCATTGAACGTAGTTACTTGCCATTATCCCTAACTTTTGCCTGGACTGTACTTTGAGATTTTCAATCTATCGGGATGATTTTTGATCATGTCTCTAATTTTTGCCTGGACCTCCCTTTCGGGTTTTCAATCCACCGAGACGTTTTTTTTATTTAGGTGAAGTATTTCTTGACTACATCAACATTCGTGGGGTAGGAAAATTCTTCTCCATCCATGGTTGCATGTCTCAAGGCACCGCCTGAGAAGGCTTTCTTGACCACATAGGGACCGTCATAATTTGCAGTCCATTTGCCCTGGGGATCAGTGAGAAATGATTGTATCTTTTTTAGCACAAGGTCTCCTTTTTTTGAAGACACGAGGTCGGACCTTTTTGTCAAACGCCTTCTTCATCCTTTGTTGATACCACTGACCATGGCATAGAGCCGTTATTCGCTTTTCTTCGATTAGATTCAGTTCATCATGTCGACTTTGACACCACTCAGCTTCTGTTAGCTTAGCTTCCATCAATACCCGGATTGATGGGATCTCTACTTCTATGGGGAGCACTACCTCCATTCCATATACTAGAGAGAAAGGGGTTGCCCCTGTTGAAGTGCGGACAGATGTACGATAACCGTGAAGAGCAAAGGGTAGCATTTCATGCCAGTTTTTGTAGGTTACAACCATCTTCTGAACGATCCTCTTGATGTTCTTATTATCCGCTTCTACCGCTCCGTTGATCTTAGGCCGGTAGGGAGATGAGTTATGGTGTTCGATCTTGAACTCAGTGGACAACTCCTTTATCATCTTATTGTTCAAGTTAGATCCATTATCAGTAATGATCTGGCACGGAACACCATAACGGTAGATGAGATTGTTTTTGATAAATCGGACCACCACTTGTCAGGTTACATTGGCGTACGATGCTGTTTTGACCCACTTGGTGAAGTAATCAATGGCTACTAGGATGAACCGATGTCCGTTTGAAGCCTTGGGTACGATCATGCCAATCATGTCGATTCCCCATATGGAAAAAGGCCATGGGGAAGAAAGAACTTTGAGATGTGTTGGCGGTACATGGATTTTGTCTGAGTATATCTGACACTTGTGACAGCTCCTCATGTACTTGTAGCAGTCGGATTCCATTGTCAACCAATAGTACCCTGCTCTTAGAATTTTTCTCGCCATTGTGTGTCCGTTGGCACGAGTGCCAAAGGATCCTTCGTGAATCTCTTTCATTAGCATGTTTGCTTCTGGTTTGTCTACGCATCGGAGCAAGACCATGTCCAAATTTCTCTTATACAGTGTGTCACCGCTCAGGAAGAAGCTGCTTGCTAGCCTCCTGAGGGTTTTTCTTTCCTTCCTTAGTGCCCCGGGTGGGTACTCTTGTTTCTGAAGGAAGCATTTGATATCGTGATACCAAGGTTTGTCGTCCATGGCTCTTCAATCGTGAATATGTAAGTGGGACTTTCGAGGTGCATTATGTCGATCTTAGTTAGGTCGGTCCATTGACCTACACTAATCATGGAAGAGAGAGTGGCTAATGCATCAGCCATGTGATTCTCTTCACGAGGGATATGACGAAACTCGATTCTGTCGAAGAAAGGTAACAACCTTCTTGCATAGTCTTTGTAAGGAATCAGTCCTGATTGGTACGTGTTCCAATCTCCTTTGATCTGATTAATAACAAGGGCTAAGTCGCCATATACATCCAAGTTTTTGATCCTTAAGTCAATCCCTTCTTTGAGACCCATGATACAAGCTTCGTATTCGGCCTCGTTTGTACACTTGAATGTCAGTCGGGCAGTGAAAGGAATGTGGGTACCCTGAGGTGTCATGATGATTACCCCAATTCCGTTTCCATACTGATTGACAGCTCCATCAAAGATAAGTTCCCATTGGGAACCTGGTTCGGGCCCTTCACTGGGTAGCGGTTCTTCGCAATCTTTCATTTTCAAGTACATGACATCTTCGTCCGGGAATTCAAACCCGATTGATTCCTGAACGTCAATCGGTTGATGAGCCAAATGATCGTCTAAAATACTTCCCTTAACGACTTTCTGAGCATGGTACTCTATGTCATATTCTGATAACAACATCTGCCAACGGGCAATCCTTCCCGTGAGAGCAGGTTTTTCAAAGACATACTTGATTGGATCCATTTCTGAGATCAACCAAGTAGTGTGACGAATCATATACTGGCAAAGACGTTTGGCTGCCCAAGCTAGAGCACAACAAGTTTTCTCAAGCATAGTGTACCGAGTTTCACACTCAGTGAATTTCTTGCTCAGATAGTAGATGGCAAACTCTTTCCTTTTCGTTTCATCTTGTTGGCCAAGTACACAACCCATTGAGTCTTCCAAGACTGTGAGGTAGATGATTAGTGGTCTTCCTTCCACTGGAGGTGATAAAATCGGTGGGTTCGACAAGTATTCCTTAATACTGTCGAAGGCGGTTTGGCAATCTTCTGTCCAAACGCAGTCCTGGTTCTTTTTAAGTAATTTGAAAATCGGCGCGCATGTCGCGGTCATGAAGAAAATGAATCTGGAAATGTAGTTCAAACGTCCCAGGAATCCCCTGACTTGTTTCTTAGTCTTTGGAGAAGGCATTTCTTGAATGGCCTTGACCTTGTCAGGATCAACCTCAATTCCTTTCTGGCTGACGATGAACCCTAAAAGTTTCCCTAAACGGACACCAAATGTGCACTTATTGGGATTCAAGTGGAGTTTGTACTTTCTCAACCGCTCAAATAGCTTTAGTAGGTGGGTCACATGCTCCTCTTCTATCTTAGATTTGGCAATCATATCATCGATATATACCTCGATTTCTTTGTGTATCATGTCATGAAAAAGAGTAGTCATGGCCCTTTGATAGGTTGCCCCGACATTCTTTAAACCGAACGACATGACCTTGTAGCAAAAAGTGCCCCATGGGGTGATGAATGAAGTTTTCTCCATGTCCTTCAGCGCCATTTTTATCTGATTATAGCCCGAGAATCCATCCATGAAGGAGAATACTTTGAATTTTGTTGTACTATCAACCAGCATGTCAATGTGTCGTAAGGGAAAGTCATCCTTTGGACTAGCCTTGTTGAGATCTCTGTAATCCACACACATTCTGACCTTTCCGTCCTTTTTCAGAACGGGTACGATGTTCGCTAACCATTGAGGATATTCTGATGTGGCGAGGAAACCCGCGTCAATCTGTTCCTGCACTTCCTCTTTTGATTCTGATGGCCATGTTTGGGTGAGTCCTTCTCAACCTTTGTTTTATGGGCGTACATTCTAGTCTTAACGGTAGATGATGTTCCACGATGCTGGTATCCAACCCTGGCATGTCCTGATAGGACCAAGCAAACACATCGGGGAATTCTTTGAGAAGCCTTATCAAACTTTCTTTGATAGTTGAACTGAGCAGTGCCCCAATCTTGACTTCTTTTCTCTCCTCCTCTGAGCCCAAGTTGACCATTTCCAACAGCTCTTCCTGAGGTTCAATGGACCTTTCCTCCTGTCTGAGTAATCGGGAGATCTCTTCTGGAATTTCTTCGTCAACTCCTTCTTTAGCCCCAAATACCGGGAATTCAAAGTTGGGAGAAGGCATCGGATCGTATGTTTCAATGGGGTTTAAAACAAGCAATCTGCATGACGTGGTGATTTGTTTTTAGAAGAGATATAGAGAATGGAAGAGTGTGTGCAATGTATTTTCTTTGGAAAACTGCTTGTTTTTATTATTGAATTGTTTTTTAGGATTACCATTTTCTGAAAAAGCAAAAACAGAAAATAGCAATAAATGCGGAAATTACATAACGACTTTATTTTATTTATGATTTGGTCGATTCTTGAAACTACAACCCTATAAAACAAAACTATGTCGCTTTGGACAAAGCGAAGAGGGATATTTATAGAAAGTGAGCCCTTATCAAAACATTTGTTTTACCTGGGCAAGGTGAAAGGTTAAAGACGACAATTACTCTGACTTATGAACAATCATCGGAACATCGACTGCAACCCATTGGCGGCGAACTCCTCGGTGAATCACTAAGTCTGGTGCCTTCCTTGATTTGTCTTCAGAAATAATGCTGATTTCTGGTGGAGCAGGATCATGGGAATCTGTCTCCCAGGCGGAATTGTCGTAGGAGGATTCCTGTGTTGTATTTTGCATAGTATTTGTGCTCTTAGGTGAATCTCCCCATCCAGTTGGCTGGATGTCTTCGAGCCTGATACGAGAGCTTTCAGGAGCGGTGTACTTGACCAAGTAGTCGAACTTGCCACTCGGTTGTCATAAGGTGTCCCGCACTTCTATGGAACTGGATGAGTCATCCCTTTCGATGACGTTGACCTCGGGAAAAGCATAGTTGATGAATTCTAGCCCTGCAAGCTTTGCAAATTCATCGTCGTGCTGGATAGGTTCTGAATACCCTGAGTGTTGATCCCATGACATGGTGGGGACGCAAGTATTCTTTTCAATGATGCTCAGCTGATTTTCATTGTTCGGCTGATTTTCTTGCCCCATGTCTCCTGGGTACGGCTGCCAGATAGGCAGGCCATCCATCAGGTCATAATAGTCGTGGTCAAAGTTATCCTTCATCAGAGTGTCTTCCTCTAATGAGTTTGGTGGAGCACGACATCCTTCCAAATCACAATCTTCGTATATCATTCTGACATCTGACCTGGGTATAAATCTCGGACTCTGTGCGGGATAGAAAAATGGCATAGGCACCTTTTCCTGAGAGATATAACCGTCCTCGTTGATATAAGACTTCCACTCCTCATCTGTATCGGAGGAATCTCCCTCGTTGATTGTATGAACTTCTTGAGATATTGGGTGAAGGAAACCTCCACTATGGATGAAGTCCTGAATGGGATGAAGACTTTCATCGTTGGCAGCTATCTGGGTACAGGTTGAGGAAAAACCAAGACCCTTCTTTGTTTTGTTATTAGTAGGAATGACAAGCTGTCCCCATCCCTTGGTATTGTTACTTTTGATCACTTCGAGAGCATCTCTGTATGAGGAAATCGAGGTTCCTTTCTCTGACTGATTTTCATTGCTCACCAAAAGTGCCTAGAACCGCGTTTCAACAACCTCCTCGAGTTCTACACAAGTGGATAATGAAAGGTTACTCACGATCAAGGCTTGTTCTCCGCAGACCGTGACGAGTTAATCGTTCTTGAGGAACTTCAGTTTTTGGTGCAGTTTCGAAGTGACTGCCACAGCCTGGTGTATCCACGGTCTTCCCAACAAATAGCTGTATATTGCTCGGATGTCCATGACCTGGAAAGTGATTAGGAAAGGGTGAGGACCGATAGTTATGGGAAGGTTGACTTCGCCGATAACTGCTTTCTGAGATCCGTCAAATGCTTTGACGATGACCTCACTGCCCCTCATCAGGGATCCTTTGAATGATAGTTGAATTAAAGTGGACTTAGGCATAACGTTGATAGCTGATCCGGTATCTACCAGTACACTGGCTAAGGCGTCGTCCTGGCAGTTAACTGTGATATTGAGCCCCATGTTGTGACTTTGGCCTTCTTCTGGCAATTCCTCATCACTGAACCCTAAGTTTTTGCAGGAAGTGATGTTAGAGACAATGCTATCGAACTATCGTATTGACACATCCTGTTCCACAAAGGCCTGCTCTAAGACTTTTTGCAGAGCCTCCCTATGAGCCTCGGAAATGAGTAAAAGAGAAACACAGAGATCTTTGAAGGAGTTTGTAATAGCTGATCAACAATGTTGTATTCACTCCTTTGGATGAGCTTCAACATCTCATCATTGTTCTTTTAAAGGTCGGGATCACTGGACTGACCGACTGGTTGATCGGGAACTTCTATTTGAGGTTCCTTTTCTTTGTTAGGTTCTCCAACTCCTCGGTTGAAGATTCGACCACTCTGTGTTACTCGACTGATGTCTGCAATATTCACGACGGAGGGTAATGGAATTTCCTTTCCATTTTCAATTATTGTTGCACCGTATTTGTAAGGGATCTCCTTATCAGATTTGTACGGCACTGGTCCTGGTAGATAGATAACTACAGGAGCCTCCTGATTTATCTGACTGTCGTAAGTAACTTCAATCAGTTCCTAGTTGAGAACCTTTGATTCGTCAAGTAGAGGGATGATGGCACAAACATCTTTGGTCCTCTCGCGATCACAGATTACAACAACATCTTTGATCTGATCAGCGAAATAGTCGGGCATCAAGTTGATGGACCCCAAACCTGGACATGGTTGAATCTCTTTGCGGTCCAACTGACTCTGAAGGGCTACTCGCACGTGGTAACATCCTTGATTATCCTTAGAGCAGATATCACACTGGTGATAACTTACGGTGGTATATGGCCATACCCGCTTTGTCTGCGATGCATCTTGACCAGATTGGTCCTCAATAAGAGTACATCATGAATTTGATAGCTGTTGTTAGACTCACCCTCTATCAAATTGACTGCAGCTTTCTCGTGTTGAGGCAACGGGTTCGTGAGAACATTCAGATTCGTATCTTTGAAAGATAAGACCCCGCTCCTAACAAGCTTTTGTACGTCATATTTGAAACTGAGACAGTTTTCTATGTTATGCCCTAGTCCTCCTTGATGGTAAGGACAAGTCTGATCTGCCTTGAACCAAAAAGGCAGATTTTCCGGTACTGTAAGAGGAGCCCTGGTTTGGACGTGCCCTTTGACCAGAAGTAGTGGAAACAGTTCTGTGTACAACATTGGTATAGGGTCGAACCCTGGTGGTCGCGTTGTACAGTTGTTGTTATACGGAGGACGAGCCTGCTGAAGAGGCTGTTGTGTCCTTTACTGATATTGCTGTTGATTTGGTTGGCTTTGGGCAACCTGAGGTTGATACGTAGGAACAGGCGCAGGGTTAATAGCAGGAGTTACAGCTGCTACTGGTTGGTAACGTCGCCTTTGCTTTCCGAGAGAGATATTCCTAATATCCTGCTCTTTTTTCTTAGGGAGAGCACTACCATATCTTTTTGTACTACTTGATGATCCAGCGTCTTTAACTAAACGTCGTTCTCGGACGGCTTCCTCAAGACGAACTCCCATGCCTACCATCTCAGTGAAGTCACTGGGCGCACTGGCAACCATTCTGTCGTAGTAAAATGAGCTCAAGGTTTTCAAGAAGATCTTTGTCATCTCTTTTTCCTCAAGAGGTGGACAAATCTGGGCGGCAATTTCACGACATCTCTGAGCGTACTCCTTAAAGGTTTCCTTATCCTTTTGTGACATCGATCTGAGTTGATCTCTGTCCAGTGCCATGTCAAGGTTATACTTATACTGCTGAATGAAAGCAGTGCCAAGATCTCTGAAAGTGCCGATCTTAGTGCGGTTTAAACCCATGTACCATTTGAGTGCGGCACTGATTAAACTATCCTGAAAGTAGTGAATTAGTAGCTCTTGGTTCTTTGTCTGAGTTGACATTCGCCGAGCGTACATCACCAATTGGCTTTGAGGGAAAGAGTTACCCTTGTACTTTTCAAATTCGGGCACTTTGAACTTGTACGGAACTTTCACATTGGAGACCAAACAAAGGTCTGCGGCATCCTTTCCAAATAGATCCTGACCGCGAATGGCCTGCAGTTCTTTTTGCATCTCTAGGAACTGTTCCTGGAACTCATTCATTCTGTCAAACATACTTTCATTTCCACCAGACGGTATCTGGGAAACCTGTCCTTCCAGGACAGTGTGTACCACGGGTGGTGGTATAGTCATTACGGCAGAGACTCTTTGTGCCTCCCGAAGTTTGTAACCTTCAGGAGTTGCTGTCATGCCCCTGGCATCTTCGTTTTCCAGAAGTTTTTAACCTTCAGGTCCAGTGGCTCTTGCTGCAGTTTCTGGATATTCCATGATCGGCGGAATATATCCTTACGAGATATAGTTGATAGGCATGCCCCAGGGACGATCTTTCGGCATTTTGTACCTAGGATCATACTTCTCCACTATGGGCGTTGATGTGATCTTTGAGATCACAGTCCTTTGTTGTTGCATCTGAGCTTCTGCTAGAGCTTGCATGTTGTTATGAAGCTTTCTCAGATCTTCTTTCAGAGCGTTGATTTCTTCTCTCAACTCTCTGTTCTCTTCCTTGAGATCATCCATCTTTTTCTGTCGATTGGCCCGAGTATTGTACGAATGAGACACTTTGACTCTAGAATCGAGACACAAACATGAGATTCACAGGGAAGAAGAATGCGTTTATGCGAGAATGATGAATTATATGAAATGATTAATATTAATTATTTTTGTTATTTAATCAAAAGAAACTTCAACAATAGGATTGCAAATATCACACAATGGGGAAACCCCGTTTTATTGAATTCAAGGATTGCGAAAATGGAAATACAGTAGATTACAAAGTGCTGAAAAGGAAATGTCTAAGCTAATGGATCCTGAGTCCTTTTTGAGGAGAGCTCAGGTGCTGGTTCTGGTACTTTCCTTTTCTTTGACTAGGCCTCTTGGACCGTTGTCGGGTTGTCATTACTTTTCCAAGTGAAAGGAGCGAGCAAATTTCTTTGGTCTACTTGATTCTCTATAGATGTTGCTCTAAAATCTCAATTAGAGCATCTTTATCTTTCAATAGCTGCTGTATTTTCTTACACTCCACATTGAGGATGCGGTACATGTTCCTCCAAGACCTCTTCTCCTGCTAAAGTTTGTTGAGAGTAACTTGAAGTTTTTCTGTATCATACATAAAATAAAGGACGGAGTCCCTTAACAGAAGAACTTCCTGACGAGCGTAAGACATCCTCAGCTTGAGAGCTCTAGTTTATACCCAGTGGAGATAAGGCTCCACCGAGACACAGTCTGGTTTTCCTAGATATTCTCGTCCTTTTCTATGAACGTGTTTCCAGGCATGCGCTATTTTTGTCTTTAGTGCCCTGTCGGTTTCTCCTTCCTTAAAAAAAGACCTTCCAGATGAGCATTCTGCGGGACATGCCTCATCGGGTATCCAAATTGACGACGAACTAACACCGGATGATAATTGATTCCCCCCTTAGTTCCTATAAGGGGTACATTTGGGAAATTTCCACAACGGTCAATGATCCTGATCCTGTCATAGATTCGATTGTACCAATCGATGTCAGAGTTGGTAAGAGGCATGATTCTCTGTGACCAACGTAAAGTACTATTTTGATCCCAAAATGCGGCAGACTTTGGCAAATGGGAAATGAACCAGTTGTATAGCAGGGGTACACAGCATGTGATCATTCCTCCGTTGTACAAATTCCTTAAGTGTACAGAATGATACGGATCTGCGAGTAAGGTTGGTACAGGATTTCTAATCAGACATATCTTAATGGCATTGATATCTACAAAGTTATCGAAGTTGGGAAACAAAAATAACCCGTAGGTGAGCAAAACAAATATGCTCTCGAAAGTGGCCACATTCCCTATACTAGCAAAGTACATGGCTTTCTTTATCAAGAACTGGTCTGGCAAACCCTGGATACCATCCTTAGTGGTCATGTGAGTCCTGACCTATAACTCGTCCAAAGAGATTGCTCTTGCAATGGTTTGATCCTTTGGGATTTCTTCCAGTCCAGAAAAGAGAGCTTGATCAGTGATATGTAAATCAGTCAGGTGAGAATACTCCTCCAGTGTTGGTGCTAGCTGATAATCCGGGAATGTGAAGCAGTGATAAACCGGATCGTAGAACTGAATAAGTGTAGACAAGATTTCTTCAATTACATGGACCCTTAATAGGGACAGCAGTCCTCCATACTTGGCTCTGAAAGCCTCAGGGTTGATGATCATCCCAGCCAACCCTCTTAAATCCTCTAACTTTGGAACCTTGAAGGTATACTTGTGAGTTTTCCTTCTACCGCAATCCATAACGCAATCTTTCTCTCTGACATTTGCAATCATTGTCTTAGTTTAATTTGAAAAAGAGAGACTAGAAGAGAAATTTTTCTTTGTTTAAATGTTTTTTTAAAATGAATGTATGAATGCAACTCACAAAAACATAGAAAAAAAATGGGGTCAAAGGGTCGGTGTCATGAAACCAAGGCTCTACCATCCCCAAAGGTTTATACTGGTGATTTTTTGTACCTGTCCGCAAAATCATTGACCCCTCTTGGGATAACAACAGCAAGTGGATCTCCAGCGAGCTGATGTATCTTAGAGTGATCTCAAATGAGGGTAGTATCGCGTGACAACTATTCCCGATAGCTTTCGCACTACAAAATGGTTTCAGTCTACTAAAAACCTCAGCTTCTCAGATAACCCAGTCGACCACACTACTTTCAACAACCGAAGTCGTATAGGTAATGTATCTGCAAAGGGAGTCTCCATTGAGTTTGATGGTCGACCGGGGACTCTTAACTAGGATTCACTCCCCGTAAGATTACCCGTATAATGCCATCCCCTATCTTAGGTGTATACTCAATCTTTCCACATGCGGCATCACACGTTTTCCCATTAGCAGAAAAATAAACACAGATATCAATTAGGAAAAGCAGTATATATATTTGTCCTAATATCCTAGACCTCTAGTCCTATGATCCTATACAGACAATGACTCCCCAGCAGAGTCGCCATTTCTGTGATAATTTGTGAATTTAAGGCCTTCACCTTAAAAGAGGCTAGAAAGAATGCCTCCCATTGTGGTCGCCATTTTTCTGTAGCGCGATTTTTGTGGTTTTGAATCACTATCGCTTTGGTGCTACAGTTCGATTCATTTTTTATGCCGTTGAGCTGATTAAGGAAGGGAAATATATGTCTCCAATTAACCCTGCTCGCAAACTAAGGTTAAACAGTCAAAACTGTTGGTTTACAGATGCTATTGGGGGTTCGTCTTTTAGGATTATTTGCTTAAAAACAGGGTATGGACTATGGGCTAGGTTTCTGGTAAGGTGTTAGGTCTGATGCTTTTGATGGATATATGAAGGTACTGGATTTTGAGTTTTTGATTAGTATGCTCGCTAATATTTTTGCAATCTTATGCCCATGTATTCCCGAAATAGGGAAATCAAAGCAATAGTAGTTCCTCCTATTCTATGGGAGGAAAAAGGTTGTTTTGGTGTCTTGTTCAAAGCCCAAGACATGAAGCTAAAGGTGGTTTATATCTTGTTCAAAGCCCAAGATGTGAAGCTAAAGGGTTTTGGATGAGAGAGAATTTGTCATCTCTAAAGAGGAGTTGTTGATGTTTGTATGTTGTGAGCAGACACAAATTTGATGCTAAAAGGTTGATTGACTCAATCGGGGTTTCCTTATACAAAGCATAAGAGGGGGCAGGAAGTTTGACTTTTCTGGGGCAAACGTTCTTTCTGTCTTGTACAACGCCCAAGATTGAGGCTAAAAGGGATTTTGACTCCGTTGAGGAGAATGTATCTTGTATAAAGCCCAAGATGGAGGCTGAAAGGGTTTTACTCAACAAGAGAGTACTTTTATCTGTCCTGTATAAAGCCCAAGACGGAGGCTAAAAAGGTTGACTCAACAAGAGAGCCTGGAACAGGTGATTGACTCAACAAGAGAGTCTGTTTGACTAAACAAGAGAGTCTTTTATACTCAACAAGAGAGTGTTTTGCTATCTCATATGAAGCCCAAGATAGAGTCTAAAAGGAGATCGACTCAACAAGAGAGTATTTTATACTTAACAAGAGAGTGTTTTGTTGTCTCGTACGAAGCCCGAGATAGAGGCTAAAAGGAGATCGACTCAACAAGAGAGTCTTTTATACTCAATAAGAGAGTATTTTGCTATCTCGTACGAAGCCCGAGATAGAGGCTAAAACGGTTTACTCAACAAGAGAGTCGGAAACAGGTGATTGACTCTACAAAAGAGTCTGTTTGACTCAACAAGAGAGTCTTTTATACTCAACTAGAGGGTGTTTTGATGTCTCGTACGAAGCCCAATATAGAGGCTAAAAGGAGATCGACTCATCAAGAGAGTCTTTTATACTCAACAAGAGAGTGTTTTACTGTCTCGTACAAAGCCCGAGATAGAGGCTAAAAAGAGATCGACTCAACAAGAGAGTCTTTTATGCTAAACAAGAGAGTGTTTTACTGTCTCGTACAAAGCCCGAGATAGAGGCTAAAAAGCGATCGACTCAACAAGAGATTCTTTTATACTCAACAAGAGAGTGTTTTACTGTCTCGTACAAAGCCCGAGATAGAGGCTAAAAAAGAGATCGACTCAACAAGAGAGTCTTTTATACTCAACAAGAGAGTGGGTTTTATATGTCTTGTACCAAGCCCAAGATGGAGGCTAAAAGGGAGACTGACTCAACAAGAGAGTCTGAAAAGGTTAGCTCCGCTGGGGAGAGCCATTGTACAAAGCCCAAGAGGAGGCTATGTTACTGCTGAGGATTAGATCCATAGGCAGGCCCAAGGGTGGGGAACTCTCATGAGAGAGACCGGGTTTCAGAGTGATCCGTGTTTTTCCTATGTTTGAAAGGAACTTGAGAATGTCTTTGAGACTCAAGGGGGTTTAGACTGTGCAAGTCTAGAGTTTTATCTATTGTACAATGCCCAAGAGGAGGCACGGGTATTAAGGGATGAGTATCAACCCTAAAGTGGCCAGCAGTTTGACACTGGAAAGACTACTCTAGCAAAGGATGACTAAGTTCTGTCTTATACCTTTAAGAGGTCATCAGGGTCCTTCTATTAAGCCCAAGAGAAGGCATGAGAACTTCTAAGAAGCCGAAGGGTCCTTGTACAATGCCCAAGAGGAGGCGGGGATGCTTTAAGGAAGGCTGTGGGTCCCCAAACCAAGAGAAGTTCAAGAAATGCAATTCACAGAGAAGAGATCCTTCCAGGAAAGTTCGAGAATTTGGAAGAAACTCAAGAGATGCCATTCACGGAGAAAATATCATCTCTGGGGAGTTAGAGTTTCTTTGACAATTTCTAAGAGTGACAGTGTGAGAAAAGGTTCACCGAGAATACTGCCTTTCTCTTTGTTCCATATTGTTTAACCCCAAGAGAAGGGAAGACTGTATCTGGAATCCTATGGGGGATCTAGTTTTGACTGTATTTAAGAGTGATCAACAGGGCTTTACCTAGTTCTAGACGTGGTTTCCGGGGAAACTCTAAATAACTATACTAGTATTACACAGTTGATATTTGGCAAGTATATAATAGGATGTGAAAGGAGACTTACAGTGAAACAACCTCACAATACAGTTATATACATATGAAAGCGATAAATGAAAGCGGATAAACACTTACCCATTGTAGAGCTTCCATGTTGTTTTGTTAGTTGTTCAACAAAGAAAGTTTTGATAACAACAGATATTTGAATTCAAAATCAAAGGAGAAAGTGCTTTGAAAAGATTGTTGGGGCTTACAACTCAAGGAGAGGACCAAGTTTTAACGATGATTGCACCGTTGTTTTGAAAACTGTACAGAGGGACTTATACAATATGTGAGGCCCAAAACGTTTTTATGTACAAGAGATGGGACTTACAACTCAAGGAGAAGCCCAAAGATTTTTGTTAAAAAGGCGGCGATCGTGCCGAACGTTTGAAAATATACAGAGGGACTTATACAAGGTGTGAGGCCCAAAAAGTATTATTTACAAAATGGTTGGGTCTTACACTCTATTAGAGGCCCAAAAGTGTTTTTGTACAAGTGATAGGGCTTACAACTCAAGGAGAGGCCCAAATATTTTTTAAAACTGGCGATCGCGCCGAGATTTTTTATTGTGTCGGGACTTATACAATATCTGAGGCCCAAAAAGTTTTATTTACAAAAGGATGGGACTTACACTTTACCAAGAGGCCCAAAAGTTGGGAAATAAGTAAATATGGATCTTATAGCTTAAGGAGAAGCCCAATTGGTTTTGTTACAAAGGCGACGACCGCGCCGTACTTTTGAAAATATACAGAGGGACATATACAATGTGTGAGGCCCTAAAAGGTTTACTTACAAAAGGATTGGGACTTACACTCTACCAAGAGGCCCAAGAGTGTTTGAAAATGCTTGATGAGGGTGGAATCAATCAAAACCCTAATTTCATCATTTTTTAAAAGTAAATTCTCCAAGAAAATCAATAAAAAATGATAAAACACCAAATAAGCTTGAATAAACAACTTGTGATTTTTGGTTAAGGTTTGAAAAATGAGGTTTTAATCACAAGATGAATTAAAACTCATTTGGTTTTGATTTTTCAAGGTGAATATTCACTTTTAAAATGTTTAAAACAATTAAAAATGAATTTATTCATAAAAATACCAACTATATTAAAATAGGGTTAATACCTATTTTCCCCCCTGTCATATGGGCGTGTTTTGAAAAACCCCCCTGCGAAAAAAAAAGTTGCAAGACTGACCTTAACAAATTTTAAAAGTTTTGATTTAAACCTTTATCAGGTCACATCATCAAAAATGCTTATGTGGCAATCATTTATTTAATTTTTAATTGGAACATATTGCCACATCAATTAATTAGGAATTGCATTGACTGTTTTACCCTCATCTTCCTCTTCCTTAGGGTTCTTCAATTTTGTTCGTAACACACAAAGCCACGACGTACGGTCGATCGGTTATCCAGAAACAACATCTGCAACCTTAAAAAAAGGAAATCTCAAAACCTTATCTTCTCCACGATGCTACCCCTTCTCATATCTTTTCCACTCGCGCGGTTCTCGCATCCTTCCTCATCTCATTTTTCTCTGTCTCTCGTCATGCTCGCTCTCTCGGATGTTCTCTCCTTGCGGTGCGGAATCGCCCTTTTCGTATCTCTTTCGCGGCGGTGAATAGTGTGATTTGCGTGAAATGTTGTTTCAGGTGCGGCTGTGAGTTGTGATGAAGATTGATAGTGAGAAAGTAGTGAGCGGAGAGTTGTTGAATTCCAATTAATTTGGTTGTGGTTTGGGAAAGTGTAGTGGTGAATCGAATGTTTGTGTGGAGGGTGATTCAATGGTGATGATGATGTTGGAAAAAGAGGAAGTGTTAGGGGTGGTTTTTAGGTAGTTTGGAAATGGAAAGCAAAGAAGGCAACGATATTGTTCGTAAAAAAAATATGGGTTGATGGTTCAGATTGTGGTGAGTAGCAGTGAAGGTTTGTTGCTGTTGAGAGATGTAAGGAAGAAGAAGATTTTCTTTAAAGGTGGGATTTTGTTTATGTGCTGTTTCAATATGAATTTTTAGTCTTTTACTTAATGGAATCTAAGGAGTATCAGGATGATTCAAGGTGAGGTTTTCATGTTGAAGAACCCTAAGGAAGAAGAAGATGAGGGTAAAACAGTCAATGCATGTCCTAATTAATTGATGTGGCAATATGTTCCGATTAAAAATTAAATAAATGATTGCCACATAAGCATTTCTGATGATGTGGCCTGATAAAGGTTTAAATCAAAACTTTTAAAATTTGTTAAGGTCAGTCTTGCAACTTTTTTTTTCGCAGGGGGGTTTTTCAAAACACGCCCATATGGCAGGGGGGAAAATAGGTATTAACCCATTAAAATATTTCAACATTTTTGTGATTTTTTGCAAAAAGAACCAATCAAAAATAATTAAAATTGAGGAAGTTATTAATTTTTCAAATCATTAAAAATAATAAGAAAAATAATAAAATATGAAAAAGTGGTAAAAAAGAGGATCTGGGGCGAGGGGGATTCGAACCCCACACCTCTTGTGTGCAGTGTGTGCGCCCTACCACTGGGGTGGTGATACATCCGTGTATCAAACCCCAGCCACAAATATACAAGGCTTGCCTTGTTTTTGGCCTGGCCAAGGCAAGGCAAGGCAAGATTTTGGCCAAAAACGTGAAGCTTGTAACTTTCTCATTTCTCCATGGATTGGGACAAAATTTAGGTCTATCCTGCCTAGAATTTCACAAGGAATCCAATGGTGGTGGTGGTTTTTCAAGAAAAATAAATCTTCCTCAAAACCCGATAGTGGTTTTGAAATAGGCCATGATTTGCAGTTTCTGTGCTATCTCTTGTTGCAGGCATGAATTACATGATGAATTGGTTCAAACACAACACATATAACATGTATGAGATGTGCATGAGCAATGCATATTTTAAAGAGTTCAAGTTGAGATGCTTACCTCTTTAGAAGCTTTTTGGGCAATCTGTCAAGTGCCTTGTTCCAGAAATGTTTTGATGCTTTGAACACCTTCAAATGATCCCTTAGAAGCTTTTAGGATGATTGGAATCAGCTGGAAACCTCAGGAATGGAAACTGACCCTTTCTTGCAAAAGTGGCCAAAATAACAACTCTCTCAAATGGTGTTCTAGATGTGTGGAACCATTTGGGACAGTTCAAGGATGATATTTGGAGTGTGTTTGAGGTTTTATATGGTTTTAAAAGTGACTGAATCAAGACATGGCTTGAAAAATGCAAAAAAAAATCCAATTTTGAGGTTTTGAGAGAGGACTTTGTGATTTAGGTCTTACAGGTCACTTGTGAGAGTTTGGACAGCTTAGATATGACATATTGAATGTGTTTGGATCATGAGCTGTGATGAAATTTCTCTCTAACTCAAAAACTCAGAGTTACCTTGCTAAAGAAGGCATTTTTGCCTAGAGAAAGAGGTTTTGAGGAAAGCAAGTGTTGTAGTGCTTTGGTGTACTTAAACTGAGCACAAATGAGCTCTACTTATAGTAGAGCGAGTTTGTTTTGGCTACAATAGTGAATGGCAACTGCAACAGAGGTTTGGCAAATGTTGATCAATAGGAATCCAAGTCTCCTCTAGCCATTGACTAGAGGTTAGATCACAGGTGTATGGTTCTTTGGTTCAGATCTTATCCTTGACTCATTCAGTTAGAAATGGCTCGGTTCATGCCACCTTGGTGCATCCATTGAAGACTCCAAAACAAAATTGGAGTCTTGTCCCCTCTTTAGGGTTTTTTAGGTTTAGCAAGGTATTTTTAGTTCCAAAGACTTGGGAGGCTTATGGATCAGTGTTTGTCCCTCCTTGGTCCCTCCCTGAGGTGTTCAGATGGATAAGCATGCTTGTCATTTGCACAAATTGCTCAAATCGAGAAAAATGCACAAATCTACCTAGTTATGACAGTTGCAACAAGGCATCTTGCCACTGTCATAACTCTTAGCTCAAATGGAATTTCATGGGGTTCTTGGCCATTTTGGAAAGCTCTCATATGATTCAACATATGTGTGATCATAGTTTGTCTTGACACTTTTTGGATCCAAGTGAAAAATGCCCTTACATTTTGGAAAAAGTGAAATAGATTCTGACTTAGTGAAAATTTCACTAAGTGTTGGAAAAAGTGACATTTCATGTTTTCAGCCATTTTGGTCCAACCATAACTCAAAATCCATGATGAATTGGAATGAGGTGTAGTTGACACTTTTAAAGTATGCCAAGAGAGCTACAAATCTATCTTTGGATTAGCCCAAATGGTTGCTTGGATCTCAAGTTATGATCCTTGGAAGTTGGCACCCTAGCCACTTTGTTCCATAACTTAGAAAAATTTCAAAGTTTTTATGGTTACCCCTTTTACAAGTTATCCCACTTTCTTTTACTTTTCTTGATGAATGTTGATTCAAATCACACATTAACATCATTTTAGGGTTAGGGAACCATAATTGATCAAAAAATCAAAAAGTCAAACTTTGACTTTTGGGCACAGTTGACTTTTTATCAGATGGATTCCAAACTGTGCGATCCTCTATGAAATCAAGTCCTTGACCTAAATAAAACTTGATGGATTAATTTCATAGGTGTTATAGGGTGTACTGAATCATGTCCCAAGGTTTGGGAGCACGTCTTAGTCAAAAGTCAAAGGCGCAGTTGACTTTTTCCGCAAAACCCTAACTGTGGTTCTGATGAACTTGAAACTTAGGAATCAAGCTTCTGGGATCAATCCATTGTTGCAAATGGATCAATATGGTGTGTTGGAGACCCTCAAATCATGTCTTGAGGTCTTGGCTCATGCTTTATCCCAAAAGTCAACTTAGGGGTGAATTAGGTCAAGAAACCCTAATTCCTAGTTTTTTTTAGTAAATGCAGCCCCTGAGGTTAAATTGACTTGATGGTTGGGTCCATGAGGTCCCTTGGAGTATCTTGGGTTATGCTTTGAAACATTGGATCATGCCCAGAGGAAAATTTCCATCTGGAAGCCTTGGTCGACCAAAACCCTAATTTGGTGACACTGGCGATCTTGAGGCTTGATCCACCTTGAATGCTGCAACATTGTGCTTGATTCTTGATGTGGGAGTCCTCTTGATCCATTCTGGATGTCTGAGAGGTTTAGACAAGTTTATTATCATGTCATTCCTTGATTGATCCTTTGTCTAAGAGCTCAGAGAGGGCTTGAAACCCTAATTATTGTTTGTAGTGAATGTTCACCCATCTTTGGGGAGACTGATGAGGCATGATGGTTCATCCATATTGTGATGATGATTTACACAATGATGAGATATCTTAGTGGTCAAAATTTGGGGTAAGACACTACATTCAACTAGTTTAACACAAGCGTTCATCTTTCAAGAGGATTTTGAATGATGGAAGTCACGGTAAAGGAACCAATGAGGTTTTTGGAGCGGCAGTCATTCACCTTTTGTTTTGTTTGTCTGTAGTCACACGAGCTTGTTGAGGATTTTTCCTTTTGACTCTTTTTGTTCTCGTTTCTTTGTTTTCCCTAATTTTTGCGTAGACTGATTATTTTGAATTTACGGTCTACCGGGATGCCCTAATTTTTGCCTAAGTCATTTGTTTTTGACTTAGCGGGCTTTTTTTTTGCTTTTGTGATTTTGATTTTTTTTTTTAAATCGTGTGACATGTATTCGTTTGATTTGTAAGGGTTGTGGCTGCTCGTTCCTTTGGTCGGTGAGGGATAACCAATGTGGATTTGTGATTTTTCGACCTCTTGCGAGGGATAGGATATGGTTGATCCGCAGATGGGGTACTCCTCTTTTGAAATTTGAATGCATGGTCAAACTAACTGAAGACTGCACTACCACTGGTTAAGATTGAGGGTTTTATGTACAGGGGTTGACTAGGGGTTATCTTCCTTATAGCTCCGGTGTTAGGGAATAGAACAAATGCCTTACATTGTCAGCAGAGTTTTATTCAAAAGCATACAGACAGTGATCTCATGTCTTTTTTATTTCATCATTCTCTTTTTTATTTTGCTTGATCAAATATGTGATAGTGATAAAAAGTATGAGTGAACATGAATGAATTTATTCAAAACATGCATATTCATTTCATTATTACTATCATTTTAAAACAAACAAGTTTTACAAGTGAACAATGTTTAACAAAAAAGATTCCGAATGGAAATGATGGAATGACATATTGATTGCCAATGTTGAGGAGGTGCTCTCAGGCTTGATGAAATTATTTCAAGGGATGCTTTTGTAATCTTGGCCCCTACATGGACAAGGAATTTTCGTTCACCCATAGTTTCTCATCCTGAACAGTTAAGTATTTCTTATCAATCAACTGTTGGACTTTAGCTTTGAAAGCGTTGCAATCCTCAGTCGAATGCCCAGTCGACCCAGCATGATATCCGCATTGCACAATGGGATCATACCCAGGTGGGAATGGTTTTGGTGGGGGGCTTCAGAGCTTTGGGAACCACTAGTGAGTTCTGAATCAGATATGGGAGAAGTTGACTGTATGTCACAAGAATTGTATCTAGAGGAACATTCCTTTGTTCTAGATTATTCTGGGGTTTGTGCCAGTTCTGACGCTCTTGGCCTTGGGCTTGCTGATTATGACCCTGAGGAGGCTATTGATATGATGGTTGTTGGTACTAGGCAGCAGCAACATATGGGTACGGACAGAATGGCATAGGAGCCATGGGATTTTGCGCTTGAAGGTGGACACTTACCATGACAGCATTTGTTTCCTCTTCCTTTTCTTTAGAGAACCCACCTTGTGGCTTATTGACCCCTGTTTGTTGATTCACAGTGCCAGCAATTTTCCATATTTTTAGCCCATTCTCAATGCGTTTCTAAATGGTCACAACATCAGCGAAATTGGAGGATGAGCTACCAACCATCTTCTCATAGTACAAACCCTGAAGAGTGCCCATGAATATGTCAACTAACTCTGTATCAGATAGAGCAGGCCAAACTTGTGAAGCTATCTCACGCCACCTCAGGGCGTATTCTCTGAATGATTCACCAGCTTTTTGAGCTTGATTTTGCAGTTGCAGCCTGGTGGGAGACATATCCAAGTTGTACTTGTATTGCTTTAAGAATGTATCGAATAAATCTTTCCAGGTTCTGATCTTACCTTGCTCAAGGTTCATGTACCAATCTAGGGAAGCCCCAGATAGGTTATCCTGGAAACAGTGGATAAGCAGATCATCATTGTCTATGTAGGAAGCCATTTTTCTGCAATACATTGTGATGTGACTTCGTGGACAACTCAACCCCTTGTACTTAGGAAAATTAGGCACCTTGAATTTCTAGGGTAGCACAACATTTGGAACCAAGCACAAGTCTTTGGCGTACATGCCAAAAGCAGAGAAACCCTCAATAGCTCTGATTCTAACCTCTAACAGTTTATATTCAGTAAGTCTGTTATGATCAGCAGGTCTGACAAGTGTCTATGGATTTGGAAGCTGTGATGCAGCTGGAGGAGGCATTAGAGGATAAGCAAACTGAAACGAATACACCAACCCATAGTTTACCACCTGACCAGAATTCTTACCCATTTGAAAACCATATTAATAACCAAAAGGGGGTACCAGGGCACCTGAGGATGCCCCAGGATAAGGCATTCCAAAATGAACATTTTGAACAGCAGTTTGAGAAGATTGAGATAAAACCGGAACATGAATTGGAGGACCTCTGTACACATGCTCATCCTCATCAGGAATTTCAACATTAGTTGACACAGGAGTCTGGTGAGTCTGTGCTTGAGGAATCTCAGGATCATCATTGTTCACCATAGGAGGTGGAAGCAGGGTAAGCATGCCCCATGGGTATGGAGAAGAATTCCCATCGGGCATGGGCACATCAAAAGATTTGTGATATATTGGATCGAACTCTAGTTAAGCATGTCGTCGAAGTCTTTTCACATGCTGTTGTCGAAGACCTACATGCTGTAGTCGAATTGTGTTCTAGTATGTAGCTTTCGGATTGGGCCTTGTGTTAAGGATCCAATTGTTTAAGTTAGCTTGTACCCTAAGTTAGCTTGTAATGGGTAATTGTTAAAAGGCCCATTAGTTTAGTATGTTAGGTTTTATTATAAATAGCATACTAGTCTCTCATCTTGTGGTGTGAAAAATCCTAATTAGGGTTCTAGGGTTATTTGTTATTCTTGAGTACTTGTAATTTGTTTTATAGAGAAAGTAAAGCATATCAGTTATAACCAATCCTTGTTGTTCTCTTTGTCTTTCCCTAACCCTAACTCTTGTGTGTTTCTTTCCTATAAAGAAACCGTTAATATTTTGTTTCAAGGCATCCTAATTCACAATAAATTGGTACGGTGAGCGTGGAGAAGATGCCTTCAAAAAAGTATGAAATTGAAAAGTTCACCGGAGTGAATGATTTTGGTCTGTGGCACTTGAAGATGAAAGCCCTACTGGTTCAGCAGGGTTTTTTGGAAGCGTTGAAGGGAGAGGCAGCCATAGACGTTGCGTTAACGGAAAAAGAAAAAACGGCCATGATAGAGAAAGCCCACGGTGCAATATTATTGAGTCTTGGTGATAAGGTTTTTCGACAGGTATCAAAGGAGAATACGGCATCGGGGTTATGGTTGAAACTTGAAAGTTTGTACATGACCAAATCTCTAGTGAATCGACTCTACCTGAAGCAAGCTTTGTATTCATTCAAGATGAGTGAAGACAAAGTGTTGGCTGAGCAGTTGGATATGTTCAATAAGCTGATTCTTGATCTTGAAAATATTGATGTGAAGATCGATGATGAAGATCAAGCACTGTTGATGTTGTGTGCTTTGCCCAGAACACATGCTCACTTTAAAGAAACCCTCCTGTATGGAAGGGAGTCCCTGAGCTTTGAAGAAGTTTAATCAGCCTTGTATTCTAAGGACCTGAACGAACGAAAGGAGCATAAACATTCGACGGTGGGTGAAGGTTTGGCCGTTAAAGGAAAATTCTTGCGAAAGGATGGTAAGTTCGACAAGAAGAAAGGTAAAAGTCAGCAAAAGTCTTACAGTGGCGAAGCATCTGGTATTCAATGTTATCACTGTAAGAAAGAGGGTCACACAAGAAATGTGTGCCCTGAACGCCTGAAAGATCATGGAGGTAATGATAATGGCAACGTAGTCATTGTTCAAGATGACTTCGAATCATCTGATGTTCTTGTGGTTTCATGTGGCGACTCAAGAAAGGAGTGGATTATGGATTCAGGTTGCACTTGGCACATGACTCCAAACAAAGAATTGTTCGAGGAGCTATGTGATCGAGATGGTGGATTAGTGTAGTTGGGAAACAAAAAAGCTTACAAAATTGCTGGTATTGGATATGTGAGATTCAAGCTCCATGATGAGTCAATAAGGTTATTGAATGAAGTCAGGTATCTACCTGATTTGAAGAGAAATTTGATTTCTCTTGGTGAATTCGACAAGGAGGGAAATGTTTTTCAAGGAGAGAAAAGTATCCTAAGAGTCATGAAGGGGTCGAAGGAAGTCTTGAGAGGCGTAAAGAAACAAGGCTTGTATACCTTTGAGGATGAAGTTGTAAGTGGTTCGAAAAATGTTGCATCCACGAAACCTTTGTCGAAGACAGAAATTTGGCCCATGAGATTGGGCCATGTCAATGAAAAGGGTCTGGTCGAATTAGGGAAACAAAATCTGCTTGAAGGAGACAAAGTCGAAAAGCTGAAATTTTGTGAACCCTGTGTACTTGAAAAATCTTGCAGAGTGAAGTTCAACAAAGGCAAACAAAGGACTCATGGATCCCTTGATTACATCCATGTTGATCTTTTGGGGCCTGCAAGGTGCCCATCACATTCAAGAGCAAGGTATTCTCTATCCATAGTCGATGATTATTCCAGAAAGTTATGGGTAGTCATCCAGAAGACTAAGGATGAAACTTTTGAGAATTTCTAAGGTTGGAAGACTCTGGTCGAAAATCAGACTGGCAGAAAGGTCAAGAGGTTAAGAACCGACAATGGCCTTGAGTTTTGCAATGAGGTGTTCGACAAATTTTGTGCTGCCTCAGGTATTGCAAGGCATAAAACCACTGCAGATACTCCACAACAAAATGGTTTGGCATAAATGTTTAATCGAACTATTTTAGAAAGAGTCATATGCATGTTGACTAGTGATGGATTAAAGAAGGTGTTTTGGGTTGAGGCTATTTTGACAGCAACATATCTGATAAACAGATGTCCTTCGAATGCGTTAGATATGGAGACACCTGAAGAAGTTTGGTCGGGACATCCACCTAGTCTCAACAGATTAAGAGTATTTTGGTGTGAGGCCTATGCTCACATTAGGCAAGACAAGGTCGAACCTAGAGCTCAGGAATGCATGTTCATGGGATACCCTGAATGAGTCAAAGCTTATAGGCTGTGGTGCCTAGAGCCAGGTCACAGGAGGTGTATCACTAGTCGAGATGTAATTTTTAATGAAGCTGAGATGGCTTTCAAGAAAACTGATAATGCCGATGAAGAGCTAGAATTGAGAGAGATTCCTGTTGAGGTGGAGCATGTTGATGCTGAATTGCGTACCCCAGATGAAGTCGAAGAAGAAGCAGAAGCTGCTGTAAAAAATGAGGAGACTAATAATAACTACCTGCTAGCAAGAGACAGGTCGAGGAGAGTCATCAAGCAACCTCAGAGACTTGGGTATGCAGATATTATAGCTTATGCCTTAATCTCTGCAAGTGAGGTTCTAGACGAAGAACCTAGAGACTATAAGGAAGTTATGAGGATTCGAAAGAAGACTGAATGGCTGAAGGCCATGGATGATGAGATAAAATCTCTTCATGATAACAACACCTGGGAACTGATCAAGAAACCTACTGGAGCCAGGTTAGTCAGCTGTAAATGGATTTTCAAAGTTAAGGAAGGAATCAAATAAGTGACGTCGAAAAGATACAAGGCAAGATTAGTCGCTAGGGGGTTCACTCAGAAAGAAGGTGTCGACTTCAATGATGTGTTCTCTCCTGTTGTGAAGCACAGGTCCATTCAAATGTTGCTTGCCATGGTGGCACAGTTCTACCTTGAACTGGAATAGATGGATGTGAAGACTGCGTTCTTGTATGGTGATCTAGATGAAATAATCCTGATGAGGCAACCTGAAGGGTATGTCAAAAAGGAGAAGGAAGATTATGTGTGCAAGCTGAAGAGGTCTTTATATGGACTGAAATAATCTCCTCGGCAGTGGAATAAGAGATTCGACAAGTTCATGGCATGCATAAGTTTAATTAGAAGTCAGTTCGACCACTGTGTTTACTTCAGATTTCGACCGGGTAATTCATTTGTTATTTTGTTGCTCTATGTGAATGATATTATAATAGCAAGCAACAATGTCAAAGATATAATGAGGGTGAAGGCTAAACTCAATAAGGAGTCTGACATGAAGGATCTGGGAGCTGCGTCAAGGATTCTTGGGATTGACATCCGAAGAGATAGAAAGTAGTCGAAATTATGCTTATCTCAAGAGGCATACCTACGGAAGATTCTCGAAAAGTATGGTATGTCGAATTCAAAGCCTGTTGTGACTCCAACAAACCCTCAATTTAAGCTGAGTATAGATCAGTGTCCCAGTACTGATGTCGAAAGAGCTTATATGAATAGCATTCCATATGCTAATATAGTGGGTTCTTTGATGTATGCTATGGTATGTACTAGACCTGACATAACATATGCAGTAAGTCTTTTAAGCAGGTACATGGCGAATCCTGGAAAGGCTCACTGGCAAGCATTGAAGTGGATTCTAAGGTACATAAATGGGTCTCTAAATAGAGTCCTAATTTATGGTGGAGCCTTGGTAGAAGATAGTAAAGTAGGAATCAAAGGATATGTTGACTCTGATTATGCAGGTTGTATAGATTCCAGAAAATCTATTTCAGGATATGTGTTCACTATGTTTGGCATAACAATCAGTTGGAAAGCAACTCTTTAGAAGGTTCTTGCCTTATCAACCACTGAAGCGGAATATTTCGCCCTAACTGAAGCTATGAAGGAAGCATTATGGCTTAAAGGTTTTGTAAAGGAGCTGAAACTTCAACATCGAGTTGTCACTGTTAAATGTGATAGTCAAAGTGAAATACACCTGTCGAAGAATTTAGCCTATCATGAACAAACTAAGCACATTGATGTGAGGCTGCATTTCGTCAGAGGGGTTATCGAGCGTGGAGAAGTCCAAGTGCTAAAGGTTTCGACAAATCATAATGCTGCCGATATGATCACCAAGACGTTGCCCACTTGCAAGTTTTTCCACTGTATGTAGTTGATAAAGCTACATGAAGAAAACTAGTTTGTTTCTTGATGTTATAGAGTTAGATCCAAGGTGGAGATTTTTGAGATATTGGATTGAACTCTAGTTAAGCATATCATCAAAGTCTATTCACATGTTGTTGTCGAAGACCTACATGCTGTAGTCGAATTGTGTTCTAGTATGTAACTGTCGGATTGGGCCTGGTGTTAAGGATCCAATTATTTAAGTTAGCTTGTGCCCTAAGTTAGCTTGAAATGGGTAATTGTTAAAAGGCCCATTAGTTTAGTATGTTAGGTTTTATTATAAATAGCACACTAGTCTCTCATCTTGTGGCGTGACAAATCCTAATTAGGGTGAGAGGGTTATTTGTTATTCTTGAGTACTTGTAATCTGTTTTAAAGAGAAAGTAAAGAATAGACGTTATAACCAATCCTTGTGGTTCTCTTTTTTTTCCATAACCCTAAATTTTGTGTGTTTCTTGCCTATAAAGAAACCGTTAATATTTTATTTCAAGGCATCCTAATTCACAACAAGATTGATACGACATAAAGGCACTACCGCTCGCAATCTGAGGAGTGAAATTCGGGGGCATTCCCCATGGATAGGCAGCATGAAGCCTATTCAAACCAGGCTAAGAGCTTGGCGAGTTAATAGAAGGTTGAATCAGAGTCTTAACTGGCAGTTCAACAACAGCAGGAGGGGAATTAACAGCAGGAGTGACAACAATTGCATCAGTGATAGTTGCGACAGCAGTAGTGGTAACAGTGGTATCCCTCCGAGTACGAAGGAGTTCCATGATGGTGTCCATGTTGCCCTGGACTTGACCCATCCTATCCTAGAAGTGATCCAAGGTTTCTTTGTAAGCGGTATTTTCATAATCAGCCATGATTCTTGACTCGTTGGATCTGATGGAGTACCGGTGTCGGGTCGTCGTTGTCTTCTAGCTGATTAAGGGAAGAAAGTGAGTTTTTTCTGGTTTGTATGCGAATGCAAATGTATGTATGCATATGTTGTTCATGTAGGTGGAATGCAAATAGATATGCAATAACCATTAATTCAAAGATTTGATGATGCAACAGTTTAAGCTCAAAAGTCTGGCATATACATGATGCATTAACTCAGGTTCAAAAGTTCGGCATGCATGATGATGCAATAATAGTATGCAATAATGTATGTTAGAGATGCAACATCTTCTGGATAGTCTACATATACCGCCCGATGCAGGTTCAAAGGTCTGACGTGTACGAGAGAACAAAAGGTATGAAGAGTCTTGGTTTCTGTCGCGGTGAGAATTGGATACCGTAGTTATTGGTTAACTAGGATCACATTTCTTTAAATGTTCACCACCGTCTTTGATTTATCCAAAGGAAAGGTTCAAAAGCGAAAAAACCTAAAAGATCTAAGGTTCGGGGGTTGGTTACGCCTAGGGAAGGTATTAGCATCCTAAACGTCCGTAGTATTCTACGGGAACCTCTTGTTAATACTTATGTTATTTATTGCTTGCTTGCTAAGGGTATCTGCTAAGGGAAGACCTAGGGGTTAGTATCTAAGTATACTCGCCAAGACATCGCATCTTGTGCCTACGTATCCTGACGGGAGTGGAATCAGAGTATTCGTAGTTCCCCTCAATGAGGGTGAGGAACTCTTGACTGTGGTCAAGGTTCCAGGGGGAGGTAGCGTCTATGGCAAGACGCTACATAGAGTGCGGTGACTCTAAAGTTAAAATTAAGTTGAAAATGGTAGAAAGTGTCCATGGCAGAACACATGTATATGGTGCAGTGACTCCGATCCTAAGGCTAGGATTAAAGGGAGTGAAAAGTCACAATCACACGGTGGCGCGAGATAAAGGAATTAATTAGGTAAAATAAAATCTAATCGAATACTAATGAGAAATTCAATTGAGAAATAAATCTAATTAGAAACCACTTTTTTTTTTAATCTTATTTAACTAAGTGAGTAAAACTCTAATTGAAATTATAAATTAAACTCTAATTATTTTAACCATAAGAAAATAAATTAGAATATAAAAGAGCAAAAATAAGATAAATAAATAAAAGATACAAGGCAACAAAAAGAAACTTGAATTAAAAAAGAAAACGCACGATGGGCCAGGCTCTAAGCAGCCCATCCGACCCATACAACAACATTGAGAAACAAAAAAAACCTAAGGGTCAGTAACCCTTTCATTCTCACTTTCCTCTTCTTCTTCAACCGATCCGATAACAGGACAACTCTCCCAGCATGTCATTCTTAGAACCTCAATCTCTCTCGATCACTCCATCGCCCTCTCCATCAATTCTCTTCCCTCATCCTTTTCCGATCGTCTCTCTTCCTTTCGCTGCAAATCGTGACCCTCATTTCTCTCTACGCTTTTTCGCTCACGTGGAAAGAAAAACTCACCGTCCGCCCTCAATCTCGCACGCGATCAGCAACGAACATATCCTTCAATCGCATTCATAGTGACCTTCTATAGTTCTCGCTCGTGGACCGCTCACTCTCCTTTATTTCCTACACCCGTTTCTCCCAATTCTAAACCATACTCTCCAAATTCAGCAAAATTTGCAAAACCTAAATCTAGAGAAAAGAAATTACATGCTTATGGGGTACGATCTGGCTACAAAGATGTTGGGGAAAAACTTCAAAGCACACATTCTACACTTATGGCATCAAGAATCATACACAGAGTGCGGCGAAGTACTTACCTCAACGGCGGCGATTATGTCGAAGATGAACTCCCAAGTGCTTCAATTCTTCCTTCTTCTTTCTCAACTTGGCTATGCGTATGCCGTCGTTGTTACGTCGCTGCTGTTTGTGTATGACTTTCTCGATAACTTTGCGAAACCTCGTGTTTGTGTATGCTGCTTTCAATTTATTCTCATTCCAGTTCGTGATACCGCGTGTGAGGTTGTAGTATCGTGTAGGTTTGTGATCTTTTGTGTGGTATTGTGATTTTTTCTTTTCTACTGCTCTGAACTGGTGAAAAAGAAACTGATTTTCTGGTGTGAGTTGACGAACTCTCTAAGGGTGTGTATGAGTTTTCTGAAGTAATGTTATGTGGTGTTTTTGAACTGTGAATTTCTGAATTTCTGAGTGTGTTGTGAATGGTTTCTAAGGGAAAAATTTGTTTGTGAACTCTCAGCTTATCTTTTTCTCTGCGTGTTTTTTTTCTCCTGATTTTTGTGATTGAATTTCTCAAACCGTGTCCCTTCCTTTTATAAGCTCTGTGTGTTAAATATTGAATCTGGGAATAAATGTTAAAAAATCATGAAATTGATTCTTGCCATTTGAAAGTGATTTTAGTGATGAATGTATTTCCGTTTATGTGTGATTTTGTCTGAGAAATCATGGCTGCTGAGATTTGTTGGTTTTGGTTTCGGCAATGAAGTAATGACTTTCCATTCTCAAAGGGTCCTGTTTACATCTTGCTTTGGAATGTCTTAAAACCTGTCTTGAACACGTCTTGATTTGGTTTTAGAAATGTTTGATGTTTGAGATTTGAATTTTGATGATGTTTGATTTTGTCTTGCAGGGGCTGCTGAATTTGTTTTGAAACCTGCTCCTCTCTTGTCGCAGGAGCCTTTGAAGAAGCTTGGCATGAGTTTTTTTTTTGTTTATTATTGTGTAAATTGCTTCATAGTGAACTCGCAATAAACATGGCATTTTGAATCACCTTTTGTACATTTTAGAATCTTGAACTGAACATAACTTTGGATGACTTTCCTTTCTCTTTGATTATTATCATGGCCACATATAGGATGACTCGTCCTTATTTTCCAACTGTAGAGGCCTTTCTTTTTCTTTTCTCAATTTTTCACTTTCCTGCAAGACATCAGTAACATTCTCTGCTTTGGAAAGTGGTCTAGCCAAATTGATAGAAATATCCAATGATATGTGAGTTTTGATGATGGACTTTGCATGCCACGTATATATGAAACTTTCACTTTCATTAAATCAAACGAAATAATAACATCACCTAAATAATAAATCACCTCAAGCTTTGCATTTCTTTTGATAAATGAGACTTAATTAACATGGATTTTAACTTGGGTGACAATTGTTAGCCTTAATTCAATTTAAATCCATCATATTCTTTCATGAAACACATGGCTTTAATGGGAATTCGAACCATCCTTTTGATGATGATTATCTTAGCACAAGAACCGTATCTCGAGGAATACTTGAAAAAGAAAGCACAATTTGACGGGTACTTGTCATGAAAGCTTACCCAAACCTTAATTAGTGAACAGGTTCAAAAATCAATAAAAGGGCGACCCTCATTCTTCATGAAATATAACTTGAGGCCTCTGAGAAATATTGAAGAAGAAAACAACCTTGATACTTGATAACGAGGATGCTTAATTCCACGAAAGAACCAGTTGAGTTAATCTTAGAAGATTCAAACCAGTAGAAAACCATAAGATCCTTGAATTGAAATCCATTAGTCACGTCTTGAAACACTGAACTGTGAGAAAAAAAATTCCTGCACAAACTTGTTAGTAATAAAGCATGCAGACGTGCAAGATGATTATGCACGTGATGCAAAAAGATGATGGGATCTTAAGGTCAAAAAATTAGGTTATGATAAATGCCCCTATTTAAGTTTATTCTATCTGGAGATATGGAGATTGAAATGTTCGTCTCGACGAGATAGGAGAGACTTAAATATAAACATGCACAATTTTTGGCCCTAAGATTGCCACAAATGCATATGTTATGATATGTTATGATATGGAATGAATGCAAAGACAAGGATCCTATGGGGAATGGCACTACAGGGGAAAACTGTTATAATTGTGTCAGAAACGAATTAAAACAAAGCAAAGTATCTGGAAAACATCATCCAAGAATGGCATTGGATGAAAAAAAAGTGCCAGACATCCCATAATGGCTTTGGATGAAAGGTAAACTCACAATATCTAAGAAGGCAACAGATGAGAATGAGACAAAATAGTGTAATCCGAGAAGGCATCGGACACAAAGAAACCAATCATCCAATAATGGCTTTGAATGAAAGGTAAAATCAAAATATCTAATAATGGCTTTAGATGAATGTGAACAAAGACTCAATTTGGAAGAACATCAGAAAGAGGGACCCATCTGGAGAAGTATCAGATGGTAAAGAGACCCGACATCCAATAATGGCTTTGATTGAAAGGTATAGTCACAATATCTAATAATGGCTTTAGATGACTGTGAACAAAAGACTACATTCAAGAATGGCATTGAATGCAAAGAAACCAGTCATCCAATAATGGCTTTGAACGAAAGGTACACTCACAATATCTGATAATGGCTTTAGATGAAAGTGAACAAGGTAAAGAAACCAGACATCCAATAATGGCTTTGAATGAAAGGTACAATCACAATATCTAATAATGGCTTTAGATAAAGTGAACAAAGACTCGATCTGGAAGAACATCAGAAAGAGGAACCCATCCAGAAAAGCGTCAGATGGTCAAGAAATCGAACATCCAATAATGGCTTTGAATGAAAGGTATAATCACAATATCTAATAATGGCTTTAGATGAATGTGAGCAAAAACTACATTCAAGAATGGCATTGAATGCAGAGAAACCAATCATCCAATAATAGCTTTGAATGAAAGGTATAATCACAATATCTTATAATAGCTTTAGATGAATCTGAACAAGGTAGAAATCCAAGAAAGAATTGGATAAAGAAACAACAACGTCCAAGAAAGCATTGAACGAATATGAACAAAAATACCCAAGAAAGCATTGGATACAAAGAAATCACAACGTCCAGGAAAGTATTGAACGTAGATGAACAAATATATACCCAAGAAAGCATTGGATACACACAACATAATCAATTTGGTAGGTGCCAAGTGAGTTGGACTTTGACCACAAGGTAAGATGTGAATAACAACACGACCTATGGAGAATGCAAATGAGTGCAAATGAGGATGACACTCTTGCTATGCATATGTATATGAATTATGCAGATGATATATGATCAAATGCAAATGTAAATGCAATGTAGACGTCGAAGACACGACTCGACTCTTTTAGTGGAGAAGACAAGACTGGAAGACTGATTCCTCAACACGGAGATCAATGTCATTCCGCTTTGGGGACTAAAGATGCTACTGCTGAACACAATCTCTTCCACACTGGTAAACTGTATTAAGTTGACGATCCTTGTAGGAAGAATGGAAAGCTGCATGGGGATTCTTCAAGTTAATTACCCCAGATTAGTTGACTGTTGTATATGAACTGATAATTGCTTCAGCTTGGATTGATGCTGAAAATGATTGAATTACTGTGCACTTGGAAAACTTGCCCCAGTATGAGTCTTGAAAAAGTCTTCTGTATAAACCAATTCTGAGAAGGGCTTGCACTGAACAAATCTTGAACTGATTCTCAACAGGATCTGGAAAGAACTTGCCCCTGATTGGATCACCGACCAAGTTTCTCAACTGTTTGAAAATTCCTTAAGAGGAAGCCAATTTGCAAACAAAAGTGTTCATACAAACATAGTAAATGCAAAGTTCATGCAACTTTTGAAATCAAAATCATTTTTGGAAAGAGGTAAAACAATGGGGTCACTGGTCAGAACACGGTGGTTCGAGATGTTTAAAAGTGAAAGATAAAGCAAAAAGGCGTGATGCCAAAAAAATGATCTACAAAGATCTTCAGGAGTCAGTTTACACAACCTCGTTGTAGTATGCTTTCAAAAAAACCTTGCTTCAATTAGGTCTTTTGAGGGTTATAACGTGGTCTGGTTCACGGTTTAAGAAACAAAGATAAAGGCTCAAAGTTTATTTGGTACCCACCCAATCTTCGTGATGATCTTCAGTCCTACGCTCAGTTAACTCAGACTTTGCACTCAGGTTCCCATAGGTTAGGAATTGCATTGATGATGATGGTTCAAAATTTAAGGGACTTTTGAGGTGACAGTCACTACTTCCTTATAACTCTTGGTTGTTTTTTCATTGAGGATTTCATGGTAAGGATTTAAAGATTTCTCCTCTTTATTATCCCTAACTTTTGCCTGAACTGTTTCTCGTGAATCTTAAAGTCAACGGGATGCCCCAGTTTTTTTGTCTGCCTAAGTCTCCTTCACAGGTTTCGACTTAGCGGGCTTTTTCCTTTTTTGATTTTTTTTTTGAAAGAAAGTGACTGCTTGGCTTAATGATTACGGCGAACCATCATCGGCTTTTGACTTGAAAGACATCTTCGACGCTTGCTTGTTGTGTGCGAAGGAAAAATTGAGAATGCAACCTTTTTGTTGAAAGATGTCTTGCATGAAACTCTTGTATTTGAATGCACAATCTAGTTAACTGAGAACTACCCTGCCCCAGGTTAAGATTGCGGGTTTTTATTTGTAAAGAAAAGAAACTCCTACTTCAAGGCTCAAAGGGGTTGACGAGGGTTTATCTTCCTTATTTCTCCAGTGTTTGGGAATCGAAATAATGCCTTACATCCTCAGCAAGGTTTCGATTTGAAAGCATACCAACAACAATTATGAGTATAACGTTTTCATCATCCTCCCTCCAATCTTTGCATAATCGAAAGGAAAGTGGAAAAGAGCTAATAATTTTGTTTTTGTTTTTGTTGTTTTTTTTTTGTTTTCTTTTTTAAAAGAAAGGCATAAAGATGTAAATAGCAAACACAAATGAATTGAATCCAAAAGTCGCAATGCTCATTTTATTAATTATGAAAGTACAAACATGATTTGAAAGCAAACAACTAATACAAGATAAGGAAAATGCAAACAAAAAGAAACAAAAGTCTAGTGACTAGTCAGAAACAAGAGTGAGATGTCCTGTCTGAAACACTAAGGTCTGCTGAAGTCAACTGAAGCTTCACTTAGCGTGCTCTGGCAAAGGATTGTTCTTGACATTCGGATTGGTGTCACGAAAGGAGAGAATACCAATTCTAATAAGCTCTTATACTCTAGCCTTCAATGCAAAGCAATGTTCCAAGTCGTGGCCTGCGGCACCTTCATGGAATGCACAATGGAGATCAGATCTGAATCCACGTGGAAGTGGATCTGGAGGAGGAGGCAAAGGCCTTGTAGTAATCAAACCTTTCTGAACCAGCCCAGGATAAAGTTCAGTGTATGTCATTGGGATAGGATCAAAATTATTCCTATTACGGTACTGGTTCTGTCCAACAGCTGGACGTTGAGGAGCTTGACCTGGTCGTGGAGCAGCAACAACTGGAGTAACAGCAGCAACAGTGGAGTGATCAACATACCGGGGTTGAGCATGAGGCCTTCTGGTTTCAAACATAACAACATTGGTATGGTCTTCTCTCTTCTTCTGGAAGTTCCCATAGGATTTCTTCGCTCCATTAGAAGATTCAGCAGCTTTGGATACTTTACCATTCTTAAGTCCTTCCTCGAGTCTTTGACCAATAGTAACCAAATCCGTGAAGCTGGAGGAAACACTACCAATCATCTTTTCCCAGTAGAATGGAGACAAGGTGTCCATAAACAATCCAGTTAACTCCTTCTCTGCCAAAGGAGGTTCAACTTGAGAAGCCAACTCTCTCCAACGCTGAGCATATTCCTTGAAAGACTCTTTATCCTTCTGAGACATGTTTTACAGCTGACGGCGGTCAGGAGCCATGTCGAGGTTATACTTGTATTGCTTCATGAAGGCATTAATAAGATCCTGGAAACAGTGAATGTTGTTCTGTTCAAGATTCATATACCATTTGAGAGAAGCTCCACTCAGACTATCTTGAAAACTGTGGATAAGCAACTTCTGATTCTTGGCATGAGCAGGCATCTTTCGGGTATACATGACCAAATGAGCTCTTGGACAAGAATCACCTTTGTACTTCACAAAATCGATAGTCTTGAATTTAGCAGGCATAACAAGGTCAGAAACCAAACCCATGTTTTCTGCATCAATGTTGAAGAAATCAGTACCCTCTACGGCTTTGAGTCTCTTGTCTATAGTTTGAAAATGTTCACGGACAATCGCGGGTTCGACAAAATCTTCATGGTCTTCACCCTGAGCATTGGCAGCATTGTACTCATAGAGAGGGTTTTCAAAAGGAGGTCGAGTAGTCTGGGCAACAGTATGAACCACAGGTCTAGGCTCGGATAAAACTGGAACTTGAAAAATGGATCCAACAGTCTGAACAATCATACCAGTAGATGCAAGAGGTGGAGAGTAGTTGTGAGGTAAACCAAACTCTGGCCAAGTGGAAGGTGGCACCTGAATAGGTTGAGGATCAGCAGTTGAAACTTCTGGGATGACAGTCCTTTGGGGTTGCACTCCTCTAGAAATCAAGACTTGGAGCATTTCAGTGAGCTTTGCCATGCTTGACTTAAGGTCGTCGATCTCCATTCGCATCTCAGCATTGTATGCTTCTTGCTCTGCCATTATGCGTCTGTAGTTAGCTCTAGTCTGGTATCGATGTCGAGGAATCAGCTTGACAACTCACAGGTGACACTGAAGATAAAGATAGCTGGAAATGAGTTGCTGGACAAACGGATGTATGCAATGATATGCAATGTAATGCAATGCAATGGTTTCAAGGAACTCAAAAGCAGGTTGCAAACATTTCGGAAAGGCTGAAAAAAGTTTCATTTTATAGTCCAGGATTTTTTTATTGATTTTGCAAGGGAAAGAACAATTGAGTTTCTTGAAACCGAATGGTGATTCATGAATGCATGAATGGATGCATAAACACAGGTATACACATATACACATATACAGGTAAATAAGCCAAGGCTTAGGTTTGAAGATCACGAGCATGAAGCCATGGTCTACCCTTCCCAAGGTGTGTACTATGGTTTCAAATGTACCTGCCGAACGGGTTCTACAAAGTTCCCGGAGCCTACAATCCATCTTTCGGATATTATCGACTTCCCAAATTACTCAGTTAGTCAATAATATTCTCAAGAGAATCTCGTCCGAGTGTAGTATCGCGTGACAACTATTTGGAAATAGACTCCCGCATAGTCACCGCACTACATTCTAAAAAGCCAAGTGGGGTTAAAGGTAATACGGTCCTAAGTCTCATTGGTTCTTGGTCGAAATTAATATCGTTTTCACAAATGGACTCGTTCAAACAAAATTAATTTCAAAAGAACCTAAATTGAGCAATGATTTTCTCAATTCAACTCTTCAGGAATCGACTCCGTCAAAGTATCCTTGACCATATCATCTCCTATCATAATTGCACTCAAGTCCAGGTGTAGGACTCCTCACCACTCAAGAACCCCTGCACACAGCAAAAACAGGCACAACAGATATAAACAAGCAAAATAATAAATAAGCAAGAAAAATAAGAATACTAAACAAGTTAGGCCTAACCCTTTAAGTTAAGGTCCCCAGTGAAGTCGCCATTTCTGTCGCGGTGAGAATTGGATACCGTATTTATTGGTTAACTAGGATCACATTTCTTTAAATGTTCACCACCGTCTTTGATTTATCCAAAGGAAAGTTTCAAAAGCGAAAAAACCTAAGAGATCTAAGGTTCGGGGGTTGGTTACGCCTAGGGAAGGTATTAGCATCCTAAACGTCCGTAGTATTCTACGGGAACCTCTTGTTAATACTTATGTTATTTATTGCTTGCTTACTAAGGGTATCTGCTAAGGGAAGACCTAGGGGTTAGTATCTAAGTATACTCGCCAAGACATCGCATCTTGTGCCTACGTATCCTGACGGGAGTGGAATCAGAGTATTCGTAGTTCCCCTCAATGAGGGTGAGGAACTCTTGACTGTGGTCAAGGTTCCAGGGGGAGGTAGCGTCTATGGCAAGACGCTACATAGAGTGCGGTGACTCAAAAGTTAAAATTAAGTTGAAAATGGTAGAAAGTGTCCATGGCAGAACACATGTATATGGTGCAGTGACTCCGATCCTAAGGCTAGGATTAAAGGGAGTGAAAAGTCGCAATCGCACGGTGGCGCGAGATAAAGGAATTAATTAGGTAAAATAAAATCTAATCGAATACTAATGAGAAATTCAATTAAGAAATAAATCTAATTAGAAGCCACATTTTTTTTAATCTTATTTAACTAAGTGAGCAAAACTCTAATTGAAATTATAAATTAAACTCTAATTATTTTAACCATAAGAAAATAAATTAGAATATAAAAGAGCAAAAATAAGATAAATAAATAAAAGATACAAGGCAACAAAAAGAAACTTAAATTAAAAAAGAAAATGCACGATGGGCCAAGCTCTAAGCAACCCATCCGACCCATACAACAACATTGAGAAACAAAAAAAAACTAAGGGTCAGTAACCCTTTCATTCTCACTTTCCTCTTCTTCTTCAACCGATCCGATAACAGGACAACTCTCCCAACATGCCATTCTTAGAACCTCAATCTCTCTCGATCACTCCATCGCCCTCTCCATCAATTCTCTTCCCTCATCCT
The DNA here is from genome assembly GCA_022829125.1 of Lathyrus tuberosus. NCBI lineage: Eukaryota > Viridiplantae > Streptophyta > Magnoliopsida > Fabales > Fabaceae > Lathyrus > Lathyrus tuberosus. The sequence goes on from JALAZF010000381.1 coordinate 5,591,979, forward strand.
TTTCCGATCGTCTCTCTTCCTTTCGCTGCAAATCGTGACCCTCAGCTTATCTTTTTCTCTGCGTGTTTTTTTTTCTCCTGATTTTTGTGATTGAATTTCTCAAACCGTGTCCCTTCCTTTTATAAGCTCTGTGTGTTAAATATTGAATCTGGGAATGAATGTTAAAAAATCATGAAATTGATTCTTGCCATTTGAAAGTGATTTTAGTGATGAATGTATTTCCGTTTATGTGTGATTTTGTCTGAGAAATCATGGCTGCTGAGATTTGTTGGTTTTGGTTTCGGCAATGAAGTAATGACTTTCCATTCTCAAAGGGTCTTGTTTACATCTTGCTTTGGAATGTATTAAAACCTGTCTTGAACACGTCTTGATTTGGTTTTAGAAATGTTTGATGTTTGAAATTTGAATTTTGATGATGTTTGATTTTGTCTTGCAGGGGTTGTTGAATTTGTTTTGAAACTTGCTCCTCACTTGTCGCAGGAGCCTTTGAAGAAGCTTGGCAGGAGTTTTTTTTTGTTTATTATTGTGTAAATTGCTTCATAGTAAACTCGCAATAAACATGGCATTTTGAATCACCTATTGTACATTTTAGAATCTTGAACTGAACATAACATTGGATGACTTTCCTTTCTCTTTGATTATTATCATGGCCACATATAGGACGACTCGTCCTTATTTTCCAACTGTAGAGGCCTTTCTTTTTCTTTTCTCAATTTTTCACTTTCCTGCAAGACATCAGTAACATTCTCTGCTTTGGAAAGTGGTCTAGCCAAATTGATAGAAATATCCAATGATATGTGAGTTTTGATGATGGACTTTGCATGCCACGTATATATGAAACTTTCACTTTCATTAAATCAAACGAAATAATAACATCACCTAAATAATAAATCACCTCAAGCTTTGCATTTCTTTTGATAAATGAGACTTAATTAACATGGATTTTAACTTGGGTGACAATTGTTAGCCTTAATTCAATTTAAATCCATCACATTCTTTCATGAAACACATGGCTTTAATGGGAATTTGAACCATCCTTTTGATGATGATTATCTTAGCACAAGAACTGTATCTCGAGGAATACTTGAAAAAGAAAGCACAATTTGACGGGTACTTGTCATGAAAGCTTACCCAAACCTTAATTAGTGAACAGGTTCAAAAATTAATAAAAGGGCGACCCTCATTCTTCATGAAATATAACTTGAGGCCTCTGATAAATATTGAAGAAGAAAACAACCTTGATACTTGATAACGAGGATGCTTAATTCCACGAAAGAACCAGTTGAGTTAATCTTAGAAGATTCAAACCAGTAGAAAACCATAAGATCCTTGAATTGAAATCCATTAGTCACGTCTTGAAATACTGAACTGTGAGAAAAAAAATTCCTGCACAAACTTGTTAGTAATAAAGCATGCAGACGTGCAAGATGATTATGCACGTGATGTAAAAAGATGGTGGGATCTTAAGGTCAAAAAATTAGGGTATGTCAATTTCCTCCAGAAAAACCCAATATCCCCCCTCACAGGTGTGATCCAGTCTTGAACCAAGGGTTCCTAATGGCCCTCAGCTTCTCAGGCTCTTAGGCCGAGAAGTAATAATGCATCCACTATTTATGGTTTGGCATTATTATCCCTCAAGGAAGCCTCCACTGATTTCTAATGAACGGTCCCCAGAGTCATAAGCCTTCAAGGAAAGCACCCTGGCTACTACATAAACATGCAGGACAATGCATCTCCCAGAAAACCTCGTCTGAATGTGGGCTCGTGCTAACAATATGTATCAAGTGCTATGCATGCCAACACAAGTCCACTCTAGTCTCATGTGTATCCTCAAGCATGGGTAATGGGCTTAGCTCTCAAGTAGCAACCCATAACAATAGCAGAGAATATAACAAATATCCAGAGTATGCTGCATATGAATATTTAAAGCAGTAAAGAAATGCAGTAAATAACATAAAGATAAAGCGATTAAAGAAAACAGATAAACACCTAAACAAGCAAGAAAGCAAACAAAACTAGGCGAGCCCCCAACTTGCAAGAGCAAGGACTCCCTAGCAGAGTCGCCAGCTGAAGCTAGCAGGATTATACTTGAGCGAATTGCACACTCAAAGATACAATAGAGTTGCCACCGAACTTTATTTAGTACCAAAGGACAAGGCAAATATCGATAAGGGGGTCGGTTATGCGAGAGGAAGGTACTAGCACCTCACGCACCCGTCGTACTCGACGGGAACCATTTTGCTTGCTTCTAGGCTCTGAGTGGTTATCTATCTATAGGCTCAGAGTCGCAATCTTGTGCCTACATATCCTCATAGTGCAGTGAGGAATTCAGAGCCTACATAGTTCGGAGAACTAGGACGGAGAAAGAAAAGGAAAACGGTGTCAAACCAAGAGCGAAAGGAGGTAGAAAGACTCTACTAGGTGTAGCGAGCAATTTTGGATGTGGTTTCGAAGAACTACCGCTCTTTGGTATCTATAGCTCGATTCATTTTTTATCCTATTGAAGCTGATGAAGGAAGGGAAATAGATGTCTCAAATTAACCCTGCTTGCAAACTGAGGTTAAACAGTCAAAACTGTTGGTTTACAGATGCTACAAAGATTCGGGGTCTCTATTAGGTTTATTTTATTAAAAGTAGTGTTCGGTCGATGGGTGGGAGGTTAAGATGTTTGTGTGCTGTGAACGAGCACAACTTTGATGCTAAAAGGTTGATTGGATCAACCAGTGGTTTTCTTATACAAAGCCTAAGAGGAGGCTAATATGTGTCTCGTACAAAGCCCGAGAGAGAGGCTAAAAGGTTATGACTCAACAGGAGAATCTTTTATACTCAACAAGAGAGTGTTTTTGTATCTCGTACAAAGCTCGAGATGGAGGCTAAAAGGGTTATTGACTCGATGAGGGAGTCTTTTGGTATCTCATATAAAGCCTGAGATGGAGGCTAAAATTGTTTAGCTCCGCTGGGGAGAATCATTGTACAAAGCCCAAGAGGAGGCTATGGCGCTGTTTCAATTGAGTGACAGGTCTAGTATGCTGATTTAAAGAGAAAATCAGTTCTTATATGAGTAATGCTGGCACTCAGGGATTTTGATTCGAGGATCATGGTTATTTCCTATTCTTTAAGGAAGTGGGAAATCTGAAGGGTATCGAGACTGTCCGAGTCTACGGGTTTTCTTCCTATTTTTGTAGGGAGCTTGAGAATGTCTTGGAGACTCAAGAAAATTAGACTGTCCAAGTCTAAAGTTTCATCTTTGTTACTATGCTTTGAGAAACAGTAGTAGACTCTTGGAAAGACTGTTCTATTAAGATGACTGATTTCTATTCCTATACCTCTAGGAGGTCGTCGGGACAATTTGTACGAAGCCCAAGAGGAGGCTGGAAACTTTTAAGAAGCCGAGTGGTCCTTGTATGAAGCCCAAGAGGAGGCTATCATTCCCAGAGGAAGAATCATTATACGAAGCCTAAGAGGAGGCTATGAATACTTCTAAGAAGCCGACGTATCCTTGTACTAAGCCCAAGAGGAGGCGGGGATGCTTTTAGGAAGCCTGTGGGTCCTTGAACAATGCCCAAGAGGAGGCCGATGCTTTTTAGAAGCCGATGGGTCCCCAAACCCCGAGAAATTCAAGACAGGCTATTCACGAGGAATAGATCAAGCCAGGAAAGTTCGAGAATTTGGAAGAAACTCAAGAGATGCCATTCACAGAGAAAAGATCATTTCTGGGGAGTAGAGTTTCTTGACAAGTGCTTTTAAGAAGCCTGTGGGTCCCCAAACCCCGAGAAATTCAAGACAGGCTATTCACAGAGAATAGATCAAGCCAAGAAAGTTCGAGAATTTGGAAGAAACTCAAGAGATGCCATTCACGGAGAAAAGATCATCTCTGGGGAGTAGAGTTTCTTGAAAAGTGCTTTTAAGAAGCCTGTGGGTCCCCCAAACCCCGAGAAATTCAAGACAGGCTATTCACGAGGAATAGATCAAGCCAGGAAAGTCCGAGAATTTGGAAGAAACTCAAGAGATGCAATTCACGGAGAAGAGATCATCTCTGGGGAGTAGAGTTTCTTGACAAGTGCTTTTAAGAAGCCTGTGGGTCCCCAAACCCCGAGAAATTCAAGACAGGCTATTCACGAGGAATAGATCAAGCCAGGAAAGTCCGAGAATTTGGAAGAAACTCAAGAGATGCAATTCACGGAGAAGAGATCATCTCTGGGGAATAGAGTTTCTTGACAAATTCTACGAGTGACAGTCTATGAAAGGGTTCACCGAGAATGCTACCTTTCATATCTCCATATTGTTTAACCCCAAGAGGAGGGAAGACTGTGTCTGGTAATCCTATGGGGATCTAGGTTTGACTATTTAAGAGTGATCAACGGGCTTAATGCTAGACGTAGTTGCCGGGGAAACTCTAAATATCTATACTATTATTACACAGTTGATATGAGTTTATGAAAGAAGACTTACAGCGAGACAGCCCCACAATACAGTTATATGTATACGAAAGCGGTAAATGAAAGCGGATAAACACTTACCCGGTTGTAGAGCTTCCATGCTGTTTGGTTAGTTGTTCAACAAAGAAAGATTGAAAACAATAGTATATTTCAAAATCAAAGGAGAAAGTGCTTTGAAAAAGACAGATTTAGGGCTTACAGCTCAAGGAGAGGCCCAAGGTTTTATCAGTGATCGCACTGTCGAATTTGTACAGAGGGACTTATACAAGTGACTGAGGCCTAAAAATTGTTTTCTATACAAAGGGATGGGTCTTACACTCTCTCAAGAGGCCCAAAAAGTCTTAAAGAAAATAAATGAGTCTTACTACTCGAGGGTAGGCCCAAGATTTGTTTTTCAACGGATGATGATCGCGTCGAACTTTTTGAAATACAACGGGACTTATACCATAAGTGAGGCCCAAAATAGGTTGTATTTACAAAGGGTTGGGTCTTACACTCTATTTGAGGCCCAAAAGAAAAAGATTGGGGCTTATAACACGAGGGTAAGCCCAGATGATTTTTCGTTTAAAACGGCGATCGCGCCGAGATTTTCTTTTAACGCGAAGGGGCTTATACAATATCTGAGACCCAAAATGGTTTTGGTTAAAAGGGGATTGGGTCTTACGCTCTATTAGAGGCCCAAAAGTTTTGAATGGGTCTTATAGCTCGAGGAGAGGCCCGGTTGATTTTTTTTTAAAAGGCGACGATCGCGCCATTTATTTGGAAATGTACAGAGGGACTTATACAATGAGTGAGGCCCACAAAGTTTTTATGTACAAGGGGGTTGGGTCTTACACTCTATTAGAGGCCCAAAAAGTTTTGAAAATGATTTATGAGGGTTGAATTAATCCAAAAACCCTAATTTGTTTTCAAAATGTATTTTAATTGAATAAAAATTCAATTAAAATGATCAAAATTGTTTAACATATGGAAAACAAATTGTGATCTTGGATTAATGCTTCAAAAATTAAGTATTGACCTACAAAATAATTAGAAGTCATTAAAAGTTGTAAAATCAAGATGGAAAAAATATTCAAAATGTCAAAAACAATTAAAATATTAATTCTTTGCAAAAATATCAATTATATAAAATAAATAATATTTTTGGGATTTTTTGGGAAAATAAAATATTGTAACATTTTTGTGAATTATTAAAAAAAAAATCAACTCAAAATCATTAAAAATCAGAGAGAAATTAATTTTTGAATCCATTAAATAAAATCACAAAATTCAAATATTTGAATTTGTGAAAAATGGCGCCAAAAACAGCTGAAGAACACACGCGTTTTTCAGTTTTCCCCAGATTTGCATTTTCTATCCAATCTCACTGAATCCTCAAGAACCCTAAATTCTGCATGAAGGCTGGGATTTTTAATACACGATTCAAACAAAGCAATTACTTGAGGGGAAACATTTCATGCATGATTATGAACATTTGGCAAAAGTATTGTGCGAGGAAATATGCATAGATTGAGAGATGACCAAGTTTAGGCTTACCTCTAGGTCGTGACAGCAAGAGCAAATTGATTTCTGAGTTGGAGGTGTTACAGATGAGTTGTGATGATTTGAACAGCTTCCCTACATCCTATGGAGTGTGTTTGAATGCTTGGACTTGATGGAAATTGGCTGGATCACTTCATGGCATCTCAACTGCACTTTGGTTAAAACCTTGAGCAATTGACTGGTGATTCTGAGAAATCAGTGTTCCAGATGGTGTTTAAGTGTTTGATAAGCTCACATATGATGTATATGAGGTGTGTGTGTGTGATTGGTTTGAGTGGAATTGCTCTCTAATGAAAAACCCGATAGTGACTTGCTAAGAAAGGCATTTTTGAGAGTGAGAAGTGGATTTTGAGAAAGGCAAGTGTTGTAGGCCTTTAGTGTACTTAAACTGATCACAATTGAGCTCTATTTATAGTAGAGCAAGTTTGTTTTGCAAGGAATAGTGAATGGCAACTGCTAAGTAGGTTTGGCCAATGTTGGCAAATGAAAATCCAAGTCTCCTCTAGCCATTAACTAGAGGTTAGGGCACAGGCTGCTGGTCCCCTTAGTCTTGGATAAGTCTTGACTGAATTCAGTTGAGAATGGCTTAGTCCATGCCACCTTGATGCTTCCATTGAATGCTCCAATCCAAAATTGGAGTCTTGTCCCTATTTTGGGCAATTCTAGGTTTAGCATGCTATTTCTTGTTCCAAGGACTTTGGAGGCTTGGCTCAGTGATTGTCCCCTTTAGATTCAATCCTCAGATGTGTCCAAAGTGATGACAAGGCTTGGAATTGGCTTATTTTGGTAAATCGACCAAAAGTGCAAAAATCTGCCTTGCCTTTGCAGATTTCAGCAAGGCAACTTGCCAATGTCATATCTCATAGCTCAAATTGAATTTGGTGATGTTCTTTGCCATTTTGGAAAGCCCTTACATGATACAACAACTGTTTAATCATATTTGGTTTTGATACTTTTTGGATCCAAGTGAAAAATGCCCCTACATTTGATAAAAAGTAAGGCAAAATCTGACTTAGTGAAATTTTCACTAAGTGTTGGAACAAAGTGACTTTTCTTGATTTTGATCACTCCATAACTCAAAATCCATGAGGAATTTGGACATAGGTCAGTATGAAGCTTTTCTAGAGGGCAGTGAGATCTACAAATCAAGCCTTGGATGGAAAAAATGGCTTTGTGGTCTAGGAGTTATGATCCTCCAAAGTTGTACCTTTGTCACTTTTTTCCATAACTTAGAAAATTTTCGAAGTTTTTATGGTTACCCCTTTTACAAGTTATCCCATTTTCTTTGATTTTTCTTGATGAATGATGATTCAAATCATACATAAACATCATTTTAGAGTTAAAAATCCATTTTTGTGAAAAATCTCAAAAAGTCAAAGTTGACTTTTTGTGCACAGTTGACTTTTTATCCGATGAATTCCAAACTGTGCAAATCTTTAGGAAATCATGTCCTTGACCTAAATCAAACTTGATAGACATGTTTCATGGGTGGTATATAGGATATTGAATCATGTCTTAGGGCTTGGGAGCATGTCCAGGTCAAAAGTCAAAGTTATAGTTGACTTTTCCCTCGAAACCCTAACTGTGGTTCAGATGAAATTGAAACTTGTTGCTCAAGCTTCTTGGATAAATCCATTGTTCCAAATGGATCAATATGGCATATTGGAGATCCTCAAATCCTCTCTTGAGGTCTTGGTTCATAATTGGTCCCAAAAGTCAACTTAGGGGTGAATTAGGTTAATAAACCCTAATTCCTGATTTTTTATGAATGCATCTCCTGAGGCAAAATTGACTGGATGATTGAGTTTATGAGGTTCCATGGAGCATATTAGGTTATGTTTTGGATATTTGGCTCATGCCCAGAGGAAAATTTCCATCTGGAGGCCCTGGTCGATCAAAACCCTAATTTGGTGACACTGGCGATCTTGAGGCTTGATCCACCTAGAAGGGAGCATCCTTGTGCTTAATCCTTGAAGTGGGAGTCCTTTTTTATCCTTTGTGTATGTTTGAGGGTGTAGACAAGTTGAAGATCATGTCATTCCTTGATTGATCCTTTGTCTAAAAGCTCTGAGAGGGCTTGAAACCCTAATTTTGATAGTAGTGAATACTCACCCATCTTTGGGGAGATTGATGAGGCATAATGACACACCCATATTGTGATGATAATTTGCATAGTAATGGGAAATCTTAGTGGTCAAAATTTGGGGTATGATAGTTGGCTCTGAGCAACCTGAGGTTGATACGTAGGAACAGGCACAGGGTTAATAGCAGGAGTTACAGCTGCTACTGGTTGGTAACGTCGCCTTTGCTTTCTGAAAGAGATATTGCCAATATCTTGCTCTTTTTTCTTAGGGAGAGCACTAACGTATATTTTGGTACTGCTTGATGGTCCAACATATTTAATTAAACGTCCTTCTCGAACTGCTTCTTCAAGACGAACTCCCATGCCTACCATTTCGGTGAAGTCGCTGGGCGCACTAGCGACCATTCTGTCGTAGTAAAATGAGCTCAAGGTTTTCAAGAAGATCTTTGTCATCTCTTTTTCTTCAAGAGGTTGACAAATCTGAGCGGAAATTTCTCGCCATCTCTGAGCATATTCCTTAAAGGTTTCCTTATCCTTCTACGACATGGCTCTGAGTTGATCTCTGTCCGATGCCATGCCCAGGGTATACTTATACTGTTGAACAAAGGCAACGTCAAGATCTCTGAAAGTGATGATCTTAGTGCGGTTTAAACCCATGTACCATTTGAGTGCGGCACCGATTAAACTATCCTGGAAGTAATGGATCAGTAGCTGTTGGTTCTCTGTCTGAGTTGACATTCTCCGAGCGTACATCACCAAATGACTTTGAGGGCAAGAGTTACCCTTGTACTTTTCAAATTCGGGCACTTTGAACTTGTACGGAACTTTCACATTGGGGACCAAACAAAGGTCTGCGGCGTCCTTTTCAAATAGATCATGACCGCGAATGGCTTGCAGTTCCTTCTGCATCTCCGGGAATTATTCCTGGAATTCCTTTATTTTGTCGTTCATACTTTCATTTCCACTAGAAGGTATCTGTGGAATATGTCCTTCCGGGACAGTGTGTACCACAGGTTGTGGTATAGTCATTATGGCAGTGACTCTTGGTGCTTCCTTATCCCAAAGTTTGTAACCTTCAGGAGTTGCTATCATGCCCCTTGCATCTTCGCTTTCCCGAAGTTTGTAACCTTCAGGCCCAGTGGCTCCTGCTGCAGTTTTCGGATCTTCTGTTATCGGCGGAATATATCCTTCCGGGATATAGTTGGGTGGCATGCCCTAGGGACGATCTTTAGGCATGTTATACCGAGGATCATACTTTTCCACTATGGGCGTTGATGTGATCTCTGAGATCACAGTCCTTTGTTGTTGTATCTGAGCTGCTGCCAGAGCTTGCATGTCATTGTGAAGTTTCCACAGATCTTCTTTCAGAGTGCCGATTTCTTCTCTCAACTCTCTGTTCTCTTCCTCGAGATCGTCCATTTTCTTTTGTCGATTGGCCCGAGTATTGTACGAATGAGACAGTTTGACTTTAGAATCGAGACACAAACATGAGATTCGTAGATAAGAAGAATGCGTTATGTGAGAATGATGAATGATATGCAATAATTATATTAATTAAATTTTTTTGTTAATCAAAAGAAACTTCAACAATTGGATTGCAAATATCATACAGTGGGGAAACCCCGTTTTATTGAATTCAAAGATTGCGAAAATGGAAATACAGTAATTTACAAAGTGTTGTAAAAGGAAATGTCTAAGCTAATGGATCCTGAGTCTTCTCTGAGGAAGGATCAGGTGCTGGTTCTGGTACTTTCCTTTTCTTTGACCGGGGCTCTTGAGCTGTTGTCGGGTTGTGATTCCTTTGCTAAGTGAAAGGAGCGAGCAAATTCCTTTGGCCTTCTTGATTCTCTACAGCATGTTGCTCTAAAATCTCAATCAGAGCATCTTTTTCCTTTAACAGTTGTTGTATTTTGTTACACTCCACATTGAGAATTCGGTACTTGTTCTTCCAAGACTTCTTCTCCTATTGAGCTATGTTGAGAGTAACCTGAAGCTTTTCTGTATCAGACATAAAATAAAGGACTGATTCCTTTAGCAGAAGAACTTCTTGACGAGGGTAAGGCATCCTCAGCTTGAGAGCTCTAGTTTGTACCAGTGGAGAGGTTCTACAGAGACACAATCTTGTGAACATGTTTCCAAGCATGCACTATTTCTGTGTTTAGTGCCCTGTCACTTTCTCCTTCCTTGAAGAATAGACCTTCTAGATGAACATTACGTGGGATATGTCTCATCGGGTATCCGAATTGACGACGAACTAAAACTGGATGATAGTTGATTCCTCTTTTAGTTCCTATGAGGGGTACATTAGGGAAGTTTCCACAAAGGTCAATGATTATGATCCCGTCATAGATTCGATTGTACTAGTCTATGTCAGAGTTGGTAAGAGACATGATTCTCTGTGACCAATGTAAAGTACTCTTATGATCCCAGAAAGCAGCATACTTAGGCAAATGGGAAGTGAACTATTTGTATAGCAGGGGTACACAGCATGTGATCATTCCTCCGCTGTATAAATTCCTTAAGTGTACAGAATGATAAGCATCTGCGAGCAAGGTTGGTACAAGGTTTCCAATCAGAAATATCTTAATGGCATTGATATCAACGAAACTATCAATGTTGGGAAACAGAAATAACCCGTAAGTGAGCAGTACAAAGATGCTCTCGAAAGCAGTCACGTTCCTTATACTAGCAAAGTACTTTCTTTACCAAAAACTTGGCTGGAAAACCTTGGATTCCACCCTTAGTGGTCATGTGAGCCCTGACTTCTGACTCGTCCAAATAGATTGCTCTTGCAATGGTCTAATCCTTTGGAATTTCTTCCAGTCCAGAAAAAGGAGCTTGGTCAGTAATGGGTAAATCAGTCAGGTGAGAGTACTCCTCCAGTGTTGGTGCTAGCTAATAATCTGGGAATGTGAAACAGTGATAAACCGGATCGTAGAACTTGATGAGTGTAGACAGGATTCCTTCAATTACATGGACCCTTAACAGAGATAACAGTCCTCCGTACTTAGCTCTGAAAGCATCAGGGTTGGTGATCATCCTTGCCAACCCTCTTAAATCCTCTAATTTTGGAGCCTTGAAGGTGTACTTGTGAGTCCTCCTTCTACTGAAACCCATAACGCAATATTTCTCTCTGACATTTGCAATCATTGTCTCAGTTTAATTTGAAAAAGAGAGAGCAGGAGAGAAAAATTTTCTTTGTTTTAAGTTTTTTTAATGAAATGAATGCATGAATGCAGCACATAAAAACTTAGAAAAAACATGGGGTCAAAGGTTCGGTGTCATGAAGTCATGGCTCTACCCATCCCCAAAGGTTATACTGGTGATTTTTTGTACCTGTCATCAATCTCATTGACCCCTCTTGGGATAACAACAGTAGGCTGGTTCACCCGAGCGAGCTGTAGTATCTTAGAGTAATCTCAAATGAGGGTAGTATCGTGTGACAACTATTTTCGATAGCTTCCGCACTACAAAATAGTAACATGGTCTCAGCCTACTAAATCCTTAGTTTCATGGACAACCACAATCGAACAATCTGCTTTCAACAATCGAAGTCGTATAGGCATTGAATCCGCAAAGGGTGTCTCCACTGATTCGATGGTCGACCGGGGTCTCTTATTTAGGAGTCACTCCCTGTAAGATTACCCGTCTAGTGCCATCACTTATCTTAGGTGTCACTCAAACTTTCCAGATCCAGCATCAGCCGCAGTCCCATTAGCAGAAAAATAAACATGGATATCAATTAGGAAAAGCGATATATATATTTATCCTAAAACTAACATCCTAGACCTCTTAAGAGCTATAGCCTATGATCCTATACAGTGAATGACTCCCCAACAGAGTCGTTATTTTTCTGTTGGAAAATGGGGACGATGATGACTAAAGTAAAATAGATCCTCATGGCAATCCCCAGCAGAGTCGCCATTTTTCTATTGGAAAATGGGGACGATGATGACTAAGGTAAAACAGATCCTCATGGTTTTCCCGAGCAGAGTTGCCATTTTTCTGTAGCGAGCGATTTTTGTTGGTGATGCGACCACCTTATCGCTGGGTTTTCCTCCTCACCGCAATGAGGAGGAGTGGGTGCTACTTTCTGATTTCTTATTTATCCCGTGAAGCTGGAAGGGAAAGGGAAGCTATCTAAAACTAACCTTGCACGCGATTGTTCAACTGAACAGACGCTTAAAAGAGATTGGGGGTCCGAGGTCAGGTTATACAATGGGTAGTTGTCAATTACCCATCCTATATATGGTTATCCACAAGATATCAGCTTTAGGTTTCGCTTCGTAATTGATAGTGTTTATCTGTTAATGGGTTGGGAAAGTTTCTTGGAAAATATGATAAAGTGAGTGAGTTTTTGTTGATGTTTTTGGTAAGGTACTGGACCTAAGGATTGATTGGTATGAAGGTACTGGACCTAGGGTTTTTGATTAGTATGCTCGCTAAGATTTTGCAATCTTATGCCTATGTATTCCCGTTTAAACGAAACAGGGAAATCAGAGCAATCGTAGTTCCTCCTATTCTAAGGGAGGAAAAAGATAATGTTTTGGTGTCTTGTTCGAAGCCCAAGATTGAAGCTAAAAGATTTATTTGTGTCTTGTTCAAAGCCCAAGATTGAAGCTAAAAGGTTTGACTGAGAGAGAACTTGTCATCTCTAAAGAGGTATTGTTGATTTTTGTGTGCCTTGATCAAAGCTCAAGGTTGAAGCTAAGAGGTTGATTGACTCCACTGGGGAAATCCTTAACCACAGCCTAAGAGGAGACCGGATAAGACCAACTCAATAAGAGAGGGTATATATTGGTGTCTTGTACAAAGCCCAAGATTGAGGCAAAAAAAGAGACTAACTCTTTGGGGATATTATTATTCAAAGCCTAAGAGGAGGCTGAAAGCTTGACTTTTCCGGGGAAAATGTTCTATCTATCTTGTACAAAGCCCAAGATTGAGGCTAAAAGGATTTTGACTCCGCTGGGGAGGTTTGTATGTATCTTGTTCAAAGCCCAAGAAAGAAGCAGAAAAGCAGACTGACTCTGCGAAAAAGAAATATTTATTTGTCTTGTACAAAGCCCAAGATTGAGGCTGAAAGATATTTTACTGACTCAGCTGAGGATATGTTAGGTGTCTTGTACAAAGCCCAAGACAGTTTGACTCTGCTTGGGAATTATTTCTCGAAGTCTGAAGGAAGGCTCTGAGGAAAAAACTCAACTGAGGGTTACAGAAGAGTTGAGGTATCAGATGCCTTGAGGTTCTAATTTGATATAGTGTTATACTAATGATAGATTGACCCTGGCTGGGGGATTTTAGGAGAGAGACTAGGTTTTAGCTCTGTTGGAGATTTATCCAGAATGATCGGGGTTTCTTCCTACGTTTGTATGGAACTTGAGAATGTCTTTGAGACTCAAGAGGGGATTTAGACTGTCTAAGTCTATTTGTGTGGAAGAGTTTTATCTTTAGTATGACGCCTCTAGGAGGAGGCGGGTGTTTTAAGGGATGAGAATCAACCCTAAAATTGGTCAGGGATTTGACATTGGGAAGACTGCTCTATCAAAGGATGACTAAGTTCTGTCTTATACCTTTAAGAGGTCGTCAGGGTCCTTGTATTAAGCCCAAGAGAAGGCATGAGAACTTCTAAGAAGCTGTAGGGTCCTTGTACAAAGCCTAAGAGGAGGCGGTGATGCTTTTAGGAAGCCTGTGGGTCCCAAACCAAGAAAAGTTCAAGAAATGCTATTCACTGAGAATAGATCATTTAGTGAAAGTTCTAAGGTTTGAAGAAACTCAAGAGATGCTATTCACCGAGAATAGATCAACTCTGGGGAGTAGAATTTCTTTGACAATTTCTAGGGGTGACAGTCTGAGAAAAGGTTCACAAGGAATACTGCCTTTCTCTTTGTTCCATATTGTTTAAGCCCAAGAGAAGGCAAGACTGTATCTGGAAATCCTATGGGGATCTAGTTTTGACTGTATTTAAAGAGTGACCAACATGGCTTTACCAAGTTCTAGACCTAGTTGTCGGGGAAAACTCTACATAACTAAATATATATACAGTTGATATATGACAAGTATTTAAAAGGGTATGAAAGAAGACTTACAGTGCGAAGCTTCCCACAATACAGTTGTAAATATATATATATATATATATATATATATATATATATATATATATATATATATATATGACATGTATTTAAAAGAATGAAAGAAGACTCACAGTGTGCAGCTTCCCACAATACAGATATATATATTAAAGCAGGTAAATGAAAACGGATAAAACTTACAGGTGAGCAAGCTTCCATGTTGTATAGTTGTTCAAAGAAATTAAAGAAAGTTTTGATAACAACTGTATATTTGAACCTAAATCAAAACGGAAGTTGTTTTAATAAGATCGTACTGGGACTTATACAATGACTGAGGCCCAGAAGGTTTTCTGTACAAAGGTATGGGTCTTACAACTCAAGGAGAGGCCCAAAGAGTTTGGAAATGAATAAAGATGGGTCTTATAGCTCAAGGAGAAGCCCAATTGATTTTGTTTTTTTAAAAGGAGACAACTGCGCCGAACTTTTGAAAATATACAGAGGGACTTATACAATGTGTGAGGCCCAAAATTGTTTATTTACAAAGGGGTTGGGTCTTACACTCTATTATAGGCCCAAAGGAGGTTTTAAAAGAAAAGAAATGGGACTTACAACACGAGGGTAGGCCCAAGTGATTTGATTTTGAAATGGCGATCGCACCGGGAATTTTTTTATCGTGTCAGGACTTATACACTATCCGAGGCCCAAAAAGGTTTTTGTACAACAAAGTATTGGGTCTTACACTCTATTAGAGGCCCATGAGTGTTTGAAAAAGATTGATGAGGGTGGAATCAACCAAAACCCTAATTTTGTTTAAAAATGGAATGAATTTTGTTAAAAAATTAATAAAAATTATTGAAAACATGTAAAAAATGAGTGGTGATCTTGGATCAATGTTCTAAAATCAGGTTTTTGTCCATAAAATGATTGAAAACCATTTAACTTTGGAAAATCAAGAGAAAGAAAATTTTCAAAATGTTGAAAAACAAATAAAAATTAATTCTTTTCAAAAATATCAAATATGTGAAATAAATAATATATTTCGGGAATTTTTTTAAAATAAAATATTTTAACATTTTTGTGAATTATTAAAAAAAAAATCAACTCAAAATCATTAAAATTTAGAGAGAAATTAATTTTTGAATCAATTAAATAAAATCACAAAAATTCAAATATTCAAATATTTGAAAAAGGCGCCAAGAACATCTTGTTCTTGCCTGTGTGCCTTGTTTTCCCCAGATTTGCTTTTTCTCATCAATCTCACTGAATACTTGATGGAATCATGCAATCCACATATCAATCTGCTCGTTTTCAACTCACGATCATGTCTATGGTCTTTAATTTCATTTATTTTAAGCATGGAATGAGAAATCAAAACAAAACCTCAAGAACCAAAACTGATGCATGAAGACTGAGAAATTTGATACATGATTCATACAAAGTAATCAATAGAGGGGGAACATTCTATGCATGATTATGAACATTTGGCAAAAGTTTTGTGCGAGGAAATATGCATAAATTATGAGATGACCAAGTTTAGGCTTACTTGAAGGTCGTGGCAGCAAGAGCAATTTGATTTTTGAGTTAGAGGTGTTACATATGAGTTGTGATGATCTGAACAGCTTCCTTACACCACATGGAGTGTGTTTGAAGGCTTGGATTAATTTGAAATGAATTAGAACGGATTATGGCACCTCAACTGCAACCTTGTTGAAACCTTGAGCAAATGGATGATGATTTCAAGAATTTGGTGTTCCAGTTGTTGGTTTAGTGTTTGATCAGCTCACATATGATGTTTATGAGGTGTGTGTGTGTGATTGGTTTGGTTGGAAACACATTCTAATTCAAAACCCGATAGTAGCTTGCATTAGAAGGCATTTTTGGAAGTGAGAGGGTGATTTTGAGAAAGGCAAGTGTTATAGGCCTTTGGTGTACTCAAACTGATCAGAAATGAGGTCTATTTATAGAGTGTCAAGTTTGTTTTGGCATCAATAGGGAATGGCAACTGCAGCAGGCCTTTGGCCAATATGGATCAAATGGAATCTCAAGTCTCCTCTAGCCATTGACTTGAGGTTAGAGCATAGGCCTATGGTTCTTTGATTAAGAGTTTATCCTTGACTCATTCAGTTAGGAATGCATCAGTCTATGCCACCTTGGTGTATGCATTGAATGCTTGGAAACAAAATTGGATATTTGCCACCTTTGTAGCTTTTTATGTTTGGCATGCTACTTGTGGAATCTTGGACTTGGGAGGCTGATAGATCAGTGCTTGTCCCTTATTTGTTCCCCCTTGAGGTGTGCAGATGGATAACCATGCTTGTTGTTGCACAATTTGATCAAATCGAGCCCTTATGCACAAATCTGCCTTGCCAAGACAGTTTGCAGCAAGGCATGTTGTAGCTGTCATAACCCCTAGCTCAGGTGGAGTTTGATGGAGTTCTTGGGCATTTTGGAAAGCCCTCATATGACACAACACATGTGTGATCATAGTTTGCCTTGAAACTTTTTGGATCCAAGTGAAAAATTCCCCTACATTTTGAAAAAAGTAAGACAGATTCTGACTTAGTGAAAATTTCACTAAGTGTTGGAAAAAGTGGTTTTTTATGTTTTTAGCCATTTTGATCACTCCATAACTAAAAATCCATGAGGAATTGGAATGAGATGTAGTTGACACTTTTAAAGTATGCCATGCGAGCTACAAATCTAGCTTTGGACCATCCAAAATGGTTGCTTAGATCTCAAGTTATGGTCCTTGGATGTTGGTACCCTAGCCACTTTGTTCCATAACTTAGAAAATTTCTAAGTTTTTTTATGGTTACCCCTTTTACAAGTTAACTCACTTTTCTTGATCTTTCTTGATTAATGATGATTCAAATCATATATTAACATTATTTTAGGTTTAAAGAACCTTGATTGACCAAAAAATCAAAAAGTCAAACTTTGACTTTTTGTACAGTTGACTTTTTATCAGATGAAATCCAATTTGTGCGATCCTTTGTGAAATCAAGTCCTTGACCTAAATCAAACCTAATGGATGGATTCCATAGGTGATCTAGGGTGTATTGAATCATGTCCCAAGGTTTGGGAGCATGTCTGGGTCAAAAGTCAAAGGCACAGTTGACTTTTTCCTCGAAACCCTAATTGTGGTTCAGATGAAAATGAAACTTGTGAATTAATCTTCTTGGATCAATCGATTGT
Source organism: Lathyrus tuberosus (assembly GCA_022829125.1). NCBI lineage: Eukaryota > Viridiplantae > Streptophyta > Magnoliopsida > Fabales > Fabaceae > Lathyrus > Lathyrus tuberosus. The sequence continues at coordinate 5,609,309 of JALAZF010000381.1, forward strand.
TGCAAATGGATTAATATGGTGTATGTAAGGCCCTCAAATCATGTCTTGAGGTCTTGGCTCATGTTTTGTCCCTAAAGTCAACTTAAGGGTAAATTAGGTCAAGAAACCCTAATTCTTGATTTTTGGTGAATGCATCCCCTGAGGCTAGAGTGACTTGATGATTGGGTCCATGAGGTCCCTTGGAGTATCTTGAGTTATGTTTTGAAGCATTGGCTCATACCCGGAGGAAAACTTCGACCTGGAGGCCTTGGTCGACCAAAACCCTTATTTGGTGACACTGGCGATCTTGAGGCTTAATCCACTTGGAATGTAGCAACTTTGTGCTTGGTTCTTGATGTGGGAGTCCTCTTGATCCCTCATGGATGTTTGAGAGGTTAGACAAGTTGAAGATCATGTCATTCCTTGATTGATCCTTTGTCTAAGTGTTTTGGGAGGGCTCAAAACCCTAATCCTTGATTGTGGTGAATACTCAACCATCTTTGAGGAGATTAGTGAGGCATGATGGTTCATCCATATTGTCATGATGATTTACACAATGATGGGGAATCTTGGTGGTCAAAATTTGGGGTATGACATAATGGCAAAAGGATCAAGACCTATTTTGGCGACCCTTAAAATAACACTAAGGGAACCATTCACTTTATTGATTAATGATTTCTGTTTGGGTCAGGCTATAAGACCTTAAAATAGCTCTACTGGGAGGTAGCCCAGCTTACCAAAGTTTTATTTTTTTAGTTTGTACAAATGAGTTAACTTTTGGTGGCAAACAATGGCATTGGGTGTCATGACAGTTAGGACAACAGTCAACAAGAAAAAAGCAATGTGAAATTCAAGGTAAATACTTCTAAGTCCAAAGGAATTAAATAAGTTATGAGCTGGCATTATTTTTATTCTCTTGGACAAAGAAATGAAGCGTTGGAATTTTGGAGAGAGAAGCAGAGTGAGTAAAGTGTACGTGCCTAGAGCCTTGTGTCAATCAACTCAGAATGGCCCAGTCTAACATGTCAGACGGTTAGGTCGTATCAACACGCCAACTCACTTCTATGCAAGAAATTCAAATTTCTTGTCTTTTCCCTCCGTCACATCAAACAAACCCTTCTATTTTTGCCCTAATTTCACAAAAGAAATTTTCCTTTTCTCTCTCCAAACTGTCCTCATTTCACCATCACATTCTCTCTCTAACTCCCAAAACAACCATTTTCTTTGTCTGTTCCTCTCTCTCTCTACAAACCCTAATCCCCATTTTTCTTTCACCACAACAAAACACCTTCCCATGGAAATACCACCAGGACGTCGTGTCAAGATGGCTGCTAGAAAGAACGCTACACCGTATGTTGCATATTCTGATGAAGAACAAGAAGACCACGAAACTTTCATCTACAGTGAGGTTTCCCGTCGCTTTACTGAGCACTTCAGTAAGATGAGTTTCCATGTAGAGAGGGGTTTTATTTTTGATAATCAAGAAGAAAACTTAGGCCTTGCTGGAGAGATCGGAACAACTATCAGAAGCCTTGGATGGATGAAGTTGTGTCGTCAACCAGGACCTTACAACATTTCCTTAGTCAAAGAGTTCTACTCCAACTTAACTGACCCAGGTTATAAAAGGGTTGAGGTGGTTGTGAGAGGAACGAAGGTGGTGTACAACAAAGCCACCGTCAATCTTACTTTGAACATAAAAGAAGCTGGTGATGAATATCAAGATCTTGTGTTGAAGTCTTATGAAGACGACTTTGATATGTACATGCAGTCACTATGTACTCCAGGAACCAAATGGGTAGAGTCTAGTTCTGAGAAGGGAGTTAGAAGGATAGATTTGTTACTAGAGGTGAAGGTATGGTACCAGTTAATGAAGCACTCAATGAAGCAAACTGCCCACAATGAGATAGTTAGCAGAACAAGGCTAGTGTTGCTCCATTGTATAACTTCACTGAGAAAAATCAATGTGGGAAAGGTCATAGTACAAGAGATTCAAGCGTGTTCTAGGAAGAATGAGGGAATGTTATACTTCCCCTGGTTAATCACAAGGTTGTGTCGGAGGCACAGCGTGCCAGATCTCGACACGGAAGAGAATGGACAACCCTATGCTGCACTAGACAAAGCGTTAATCCATAAGCTAATGAAGCCAAAGGGCAGAAAAAGTCCAGCAGAGCTGTGCCAAACTTCGACAGAAGCAAATGAAGAACACGAAAGGGATGGAGTATTATGGGATGTCCTTCTGCAGATTGAGAAGGACCATAGAGATTACTTTATGTTCCAGTCATACCCCAAATTTTGACACTAGATGTTATCAACATTCTAAGAGCATCAAGAATTGCATTGCTACTAACCATTGTTCAAGATGTTTCTTGTTTGGTTTTGTCTGAAATTAGGGTTTTTGCTCAAAGAAATCAAGGGAATCCTCACATGATCAGTCAATGTTTTGGAATGATCATCAACCCATCAAGCTTATATACACTCAAGAGGCTTCTCCTTGTCAAGAATCAAGGGCAAGATAGTCTCATTACAAGTTCTTTGAAGTTCAAATTCATCTGGTCACCAATTAGGGTTTCATTAGAAAAAAGTCAATTGTGCCTTGACTTTTGATCAAATCATGATGACAAGTCTTGGGACATGATCCAAGACACTCAAATACATCCTTGGAGTCCATCCATGATGTTTGAGAGATTCAAGAATGCAAGATCATTGAAGATCACACAGTTGAATTCATCTGATTATACAAGCTTACCTGACAAAGTTAACCTTTGATTTTTAGGGTTTTTGGTCCAAATTGGAGTATTCAAGCCAAATTTCATCAAGACATATTTTATCAATGATTTGGGCATTAAAAACCAAGATTTGGGAGGTTTTTTGCAAAAGGGGCAAAGTTATGAAAACTTGAAATTTTTCTAAGTATAGAAAAAACCCTAATTGCGAGGTCAACTTTGAAAGATCATAACTCCCAATCTACACAGCCATTTTGTGTGATACAAAGCTTAAATTAAAGCCCATACAACATACTACAACTTTGTATGAAAGGTGGGAACCTCAAAAAATGCTTGGATTTTGAGTTATGAGGCTTCAAAGTTTGAAGAAATCTTTGGACACTTAGAAATTTTTCAAGGCAGCTTTTGATCTTTTGAAACATCAATGTTTGAGGTTAGTTTTCATTATGATACCTTTAGATTCAGAACTTTTCTTAAACATGAAAGTTTTAGAGCATGTTTGGGGCTTTTCAAAAAGTACAAGAACTCCCTCATAGCCCTCTTGAGCTGAGAGTTTCGAAGAGATGAAGTTGGTGTCACAAAGAGGATTTTCATGCCATTTTCACAACTAGTTCTTGAGCCAAACCCTAAGCCATGCCCTATAATCCCACTTTTCAGGCCTCATTACTTCTAAACCATTCCATAATCAGAAGATTGCATGATTTAAGGGAGCATTACACACTAATTTGAAGCTTTGTCCATTGAATCTTGCCATTTTTGGAAGAAAGGCAAGACTTCCATTTTGATAAAGAGGCTTTAATGCAAAGTCAACTTGTCTTTGTCGTAACCAGAAATTTGACCTCCTTTTTTTTATTTTTGCATAAGCAGTACATTCGCATCGCTGACATACGCATCCGCACTTTTTCTCTGTGGTTTTGTTGCAGGAATATTCAGGTTTTCCAAGCTCGATTAATTGCATCCTCACAAGGTCATCACATCATCAAAACAAGCACAAAATAAGGGTTTCTATGCCTATTAATCAAAACAAGAGGCGGAAAATCGAAACCGTGGCCACAACACCATTTTTCAAGCAAATTTGGAGATTTTTGGTCTGGTTAATCGATTAACCATTTGCAGTGCAAATTGTGTTAATCGATTAACACATGCAAAATGAGCAGAATCTGCTGCTTTTTCATGACAACAAATTTTCCTCTATATTTTGGGATTCTACTTGATTCTAGCAGTGTGTGGAACATTCTAGACATCATTAGACATTTCAAAACTACTCAAGACACTCCACTTGCATTTATTCCAATGCGTCACTTTAAATTAAGTGCACCATGTTCCTTGATTTCCAAACATGTCAACCTTTGATTTGAAGCTTACATTGGGATTGCTATCGAGTTAATTTCCTAACTAACCGAGTTAACCGCTTGACTCGGTGAGTCAAGTGTAACTAACTTCTAGTCTAATTCCAAACCACCCAAAACTAGCTCCTAGCCTAATGCCAAACCTCTCACACTCCAAACCAAAAGTCTATATAAACAAACCTTCAATCATTTTTCAAGGGATCAACCATTTCACACAAATTTCTCATACTTCACTCTCAATTCTCTCACATTCTCTCTGAATTTTTCTGCAACTTCTTCATCTTCATCTACATTTTCTTCCCAAACCTCACTATAGCTCTTCACCATTGAAGGATAATCACTTCTACGTTGGAAGTGATTATTTCTTGAGCTTAACCTTCATCATCTTGCAATTATACTTGGAATTCTGGAGTTCTATTGGCTTTTAGATTCATCTCAAGTGTTTACTTCAAGATTCAACTGTTTGAATTCGTATTTCAAAGTTTTATCGCAATTTGCTCGGTTTCGGTGCGATTCGGCTACAATTGGAGATTCCTCTAGTTTTCTTTAATTATCTTCATCAAGAATTCTTTGCAACAATCACCAAGGGCTTGTAGGTTGGTAGATCTCACTCATTTTTATGTTTCAAAAGTTTTCGTATCATTCACAATGTAGTTTCGATGCTTTTGTGTGTGATTGATTATGCCGTTGCTTGATCCATGATCTTGATGATTTAATTGATTCCATCACTGATTATTTGCTGTTGTTAAACTTGATTTTTCGTGCATAATTGTTTGCCCTAGCATAGGAGTGATTGCACAATCCATAAGTGGCCAAAAGCACTTTTCAAAACTGTTTTTTCTGCCCCTGTTTCAGTGTTAATCGATTAACACTTTGCAGTGCAAAAGTGTTAATCGATTAACCTGTAAATGTGTTGATTTTCAAGTGTTAATCGATTAACACTTTGCAGTGCAAAAAGTGTTAATCGATTAGCACTGCTCCAGATTGCCATTTTCATGCTTTTTCAAGTGTGTTTGCTATGCTTTCTTCCTCTAACTTCCATGGATTGATATGCTTGATTTTTATGGATGTTTTAGGTGTCATTTAACTTCTGTTTGAAGCATGCTCATGAATTTTTGATGCACGATTTCGATTATGCATTTGTTCACATTTTTTGGCATTGTATGGACATGATCATTCTTGCACTTTCTTTGATCACATGATATATGATTTGGGATGCATACTAAGTGTCATTTGGTACTGTTTTGCACTTCCATTCATGTAAACATTAAGTTTTTTCTTCAAAGGATAATCTTAATCTTGTACAATCAATAATGCACCCTTTGCTTTAATAATTTTTCAATTCATTTTGGAAAATTATTAGCATACTCCTCCCTTTGATTAATTAATCGAAACTTTGTTTCGATTATTAATCCTCCCTTTGGCGCTTCTCTTTATGCTTCCTTTAGAGCTTTCTTTCTCTCTTCCCCACAGATTTAGAATTTTGCACGACGCACTAGAGCACGGCACGGGAGCACTGTACAAATAGGAGTTGTCACGCTGCCCGTTTCAATTTTCTGCACTATACTTTGAGTGCTAGAGAAGGAATAAGGATGGAGTTGTCCTACCCTCATTCTGGCTATTTCGTGGGTAAGGGCGTCTGGCCCTCTCTTTCAAGAATAGTCACCTATATCCTCAAGCTGTAGTGTTTCTCCTTACCTAGTCGAGTCGATCCTTGATCACTAGTGCTCCTCTCAATCTCTCTTTTAATCTATCACCATTTCTCTTGGTTAAAGATCATTGTTTCTTGGGTTAACACTCTTCTCTTGCCTCTGTATCCTTCGTTTTGGTCAATAATCATCCTTTGATTCCCCAGAAGAGCCTCAATTCCTTTCGGTTAAACACAATTTTCTAATTAAACACCGAAACCCTTGCGAAGTTCGCAACCTTCTCTTGGTTCTTCTCCCTTTGATTGGTTAACCACTGCCTATCAGTTAAAACACCAATTTGCACGTCCTCTTAGTTAACCATAGTCTACCTGTTAACATACTGAGTTTCCTTTTGGGTTAATCATTTTTCCTTGGTTAATCACCCTTTTCTTCAGTTAACCACAGCCTACCTGTTAAAACATTGAGCCTCTTCAAGTTAATCACATATTCTTGGTTAATCACTAATTCCTTTTGGTTAATCATAGTCTTTCTGTTAAAAACTGAATCCTCACCGGTCAACAACCTCTTTGGTTCAATACCCTTTCGTTGGTCGGGTATTGTTTGTTTAGTCTGTACTAACTTTCCTTTTGGGTCACGACCTTCGCTTGGTCCCACACCCGTCCTTTGGGTCACGACCTTCACTTGGTTCCACACCCGTCCTTTGGGTCACAGCCTTCGCTTGGTCCCACACCCGTCCTTTGGGTCACGACCTTCGCTTGGTCCCACACCCGTACTTTGGGTCACAACCTTCACTTGGTCCCACACTCGTCCTTTGGGTCACGACCTTCGCTTGGTCCCACACCCATCCTTTGGGTCACGAACTTCTCTTGGTCCCACACCCGTCCTTTGAGTCACAACCTTTGTTTGGTCCCACACCCGTCCTTTGGGTCACGACATTCGCTTGGTCCTACACCCTTCCTTTGGGTCACGACCTTTGCTTGGTCTCACACTCGTCCTTTGGGTCACGACCTTCGCTTGGTCCACACCCGTCCTTTGGGTTACAACCTTCGCTTGGTCCCACATCTGTCCTTTGGGTCACGACCTTCGCTTGGTCCCACACCTGTACTTTGGGTCACGACCTTCGCTTGGTCCCACACCCGTCCTTTGGGTCACGACCTTCGCTTGGTCCCACACCCATCCTTTGGGTCATGACCTTCGCTTGGTCCCACACCCGTCCTTTGGGTCATGACCTTCGCTTGGTCCTACACCTGTCATTTGGATCATGACCTTCGCTCGGTCCTACACCTGTCCCCTTGGTTGATCACAGTCTATATGTTAAAACCTTTTTCCCCATATAGGCTTAATCTCTTTTTCTTCGGTTAACCACTGCCAGTCAGTTAACATACCAAGTTTCCTTATTCTCTTGGTTTTGACACCATCCCTCTATTTGTGTACCAGTAGGGTTGCTTACCCTCTGGTCCCCAGCACTGTCACTTTGTTCTCTTACCTCCCCAGTGGAGTCTTTTCTATTCTTTTGTTCCTTTATCTTCTTGGTTTCGACACCATTCTTACACTTTGTCCTCAGCAGTTACTATCTTTTCCTTTGCACTTCTTTCTTGGTTCTGATACCAATTCTTTTGAATCCCCAATGGATCTTCCTCTACTTCTTTTGCTCTTGGTTTCGACACCATTTTCCTTTTCCTTTTTTGTCTTAGTTCCACGAAATACGGAAGCTCTGATTCTGCATTCTTTCGAATGTAAGATACGTAGGCATGAGATCGCGATGATCTTGGCGAGCACACTTCCACCTTTCCACCTTCTGCCATTTCTCCTTTCTTTTCCCTGGTTCCTTTGAACTACGGAGCTCTGATTTCCTCATTGCACTATGAGGGTACGTAGGCACGAGGGCCCCAATCCTCTGCGAGCACTTTCTTTCTTTTTTTCTCTTTTCTCTTTTCTCTCCTCTTCTTTTAGCTAGAAGCCTTTAGATAGATAACCCATCCAAGTCTAGAAGCAAGTGAAATGGTTCCCGTCAAGTACGACGGATGCGTAAGGTACTAGTACCTTCCTTTCGCATAACCGACCCCTGTTCCCGTTTCTCTTCCCCTTGGGTTTTATCTATATTTTCCCTGTCCTTTGGGACTAAATAAAGTTTGGTGGCGACTCTATTTTATCTTTGAGTGTGCGATTCACTCAGGTATAAAGCAGCCATCTTCAACTAGCGACTTTGTTGGGGAGTCCTCGCGCTTGCAAGTTGGGGTCTCGCCTAGTTTTGTTTACTTTCTTGCTTTTCTTGGGTATTTATCTTTTACGTTTTACTCACTTTATTTTACTTGCTTTGGCTTTATGTTTATTTACTGCATTTCTTTACTGCTTTGAATATTCATATGTTTTATATTCTGGATACCTGCTATATTCTTTATTGTTGGTGGGATGGGTGTTCTGAGAGATAAGCCCACTACCCAGGTGTCATACCCCAAATTTTGACCACTAAGATTTCCCATCATTGTGCAAATCATCATCACAATATGGATGAACCATCATGCCTCATCAGTCTCCCCAAAGATGGGTGAGCACTCACTACAAACAATAATTAGGGTTTCAAGCCCTCTTTGAGCCTTAGACAAAGGATCAATCAAGGAATGACATGATCTTTAAGTTGGCTAAACCTCTCAAACATCCCCAATGGATCAAGAGGACTCCCACCTCAAGGATTAAGCACAAGGCTGCAACATTCTGAGTGGATTAAGCCTCGAGATCACCAGTGTCACCAAATTAGGGTTTGGTCGACCAGGGCCTCCATATGGAAATTTTCCTCGGGACATGAGCCAATGCTTCAAAGCATAACCTAATATGCTCCATGGGACATCATGGACCCAATCATCAAGTTAATTTTGACCTCAGGGGATGCATTCATCAAAAATCAGGAATTAGGGTTTCTTGACCTAATTCACCCCCAAGTTGACTTTTGGGACAAATCCTGAGCCAAGACCTCAAGAGAGGATTTGAGGACATGCTCCCAAACCCTAGGACATGATTCAATATACCCTATAACACCTATTAAATAAATCCATCAAGTTTGATTTAGGTCAAGGACTTGATTTCATAGAGGATCACACAGTTTGGAATTCATCTGATAAAAAGTCAACTCTGCCCAAAAGTCAAAGTTTGACTATTTGATTTTTTGGTCAATTATGGTTCCTTAACCCTAAAATGATGTTAATGTGTGATTGGAATCATTATTCATCAAGAAAAATCAAGAAAAAGTGGGATAACTTGTAAAAGGGGTAACCATAAAAACTTAGAAATTTTTCTAAGTTATGAAACAAAGTGGCTAGGGTACCAACTTTGGAGGATCATAACTCCTAAACCACAAGGCCATTTTTCCCCATTCAAAGCTGGATTTGTAGCTCTCATGGCCCTCTACAAAAGCTTCAAACATAACTTATTCCAATTACTCATGGATTTTAAGTTATGGAATGATCAAAATCACAAAAAGTGAAAATGTCACTTTCTTCCAACACTTAGTGAAATTTTCACTAAGTCAGAATCTGTCTTACTTTTTTCAAAATGTAGGAGAATTTTTCACTTGGATCCAAAAAGTATCAAAATCAATTATGATCAAATAGTTGTTGTATCATATGAGGGCTTTCCAAAATGGCCAAGAACCCCATCAAATTCCACTTGGGCCATGAGATATGACCATGCCAATATGCCTTGCTGTAAACTGTCATGGCAAGGCAGATTTGGGAGTTTTGCTCGATTTGCTTAAATTTTGCAAAGGGCAAGTAAATCTATCCATCTGAACACCTCAAGGGGGGACCAAGGAGGGACAAACACTGATCCATAAGCCTCCCAAGTCTTTGGAACCAAAAGTAGAATGCCAAACCTAGAAATGCCTAAAAGAGGGACAAGACTCCAATTTTGGTTTGGAGCATTTAATAGATGCACCAAGGTGGCATGGACTGAGCCATTTCCAACTGAATTCAGTCAAGACTTATCCAAGACCAAGGGGACTAGCAGCCTGTGCCCTAACCTCTAGTCAATGGCTAAAGGAGACTTGGATTCTCATTGCTCAACATTGGCCAAACCTCTGCTGCAGTTGCCATTCACTATTGCAGCCAAAAAAAACTTGTTCTACTATAAATAGAGCTCAATTGTGTTCAGTTTGAGTACACCAAAGCACTACAACACTTGCTTTCCTCAAAATCTCTTTCTCTAGGCAAAATACCTTCTTTAGCAAGGTAACTCTGAGTTTTTGAGTTAGAGAGCAATTCCACCACAACTCATGATCCAAACACATCCAATATGTCATATCTAAGCTGTCCAAACTCTCACAAGTTCCTTGTAACACCAAAATCACAAAGTCACCTCTCAAATCCTCAAAATAGGACTTTTGTGCATTTTTCAAGCCATGTCTTGATTCAGTCACTTTCCAAACCAGATAATACCTCAAACATACTCCAAATATCATCCTTGAACTGTCCCAAATGGTTCCCCCCATCTGGAACACCATTTGAGAGAGTTGCTATTTTGGCCACTTTTGCACCTTTTGCAAGAAAGAGCTCAAACTTGTTCCTGAGGTTTCCAGCTGATTCCAACCATCCTAAAAGCTTCTAAGGGATCATTTGAGGTTGTTCAAAGCATCAAATCATTTCTGGAACAAATCCCTTGGCAGATTGCACAAAAGCTCCAAAAAGAGGTAAGCATCACAACTTGGATTCTTTGAATCATGCTTTCTTTTGATGTCCACTGATCATGCATCTCTTATACATGTTATATGTGTTGTGTTTGCACCAATTTATCATGTAATTCATGCTTGTACCAAGATATAGCACAGAAAATGCAAATCATGGCCTATTTCAAAACCATTATCGGGTTTTTCAATAGGAGCATGATCTAAAAAAAAAACAACACCACCATTGGATTCCTTGTGAAATTCTAGGCAGGATAGACCTAAATTTTGTCCAAATCCATGGAGAAATGAGAAAGTTATGGCCTTCACATTTTCAACCAAAATCTTGCCTTGCCTTGCCTTGGGCAAGGCCAAAACAAGGCAAGCCTTGTATATTTGTGGTTGTATTTCAATCAACGGATGTATCACCACCCTAGTGGTAAGGCGCGCGCCCTATACACAAGAGGTCTGGGGTTCGAATCCCCCTCGCCCCAGATCCTCTTTTTGCTATTTTTTTCCACTTTTTATTGTTTTTCTTATCATTTTTAATGATTTGAAAAATTAATAACTCCCTCAATTTTAATTATTTTTTATTGGTTCTTTTTGAAAAAAAATCACAAAAATGTTGAAATATTTTATTCCACAAAAAAATCAAATTTATATTATTTAGTTAATATAATTAGTATTTTTGTGAATAAATTCCTTTTTAATTGTTTTTAAACATTTAAAAGTGAATATTTACTTTGAAAATCAAAACCAAATGAGTTTTAATTCATCTTGTGATTAAAACCTCATTGTTTCAAACCTTAAACAAAAATCACAAGTGGTTTATTCAAACTTATTTGGTATTTTTATCATTTAATTTGATTTTCTTTAAATATTTACTTTTAAAGGAAAACAAAATTAGGGTTTCTTTGATTTTCACCCTCACAAATCATTTTCAAACACTCATGGGCCTCTATTAGAGTGTAAGACTCATACCCATTGTAAATACACCACTTTTTTGGAATCAGTCATTGTATAAGTCCCACTGTATTTTCAAAAACAACGGCGCGATCGTCGCCTTTTTTAGCAAAATCATCTGGGCCTACCCTCGTGTTATAAGCCCCATGTCTTTTCTCTGGGCAGTGTATTGTATAAGTCCCGATCCCATTAAAAAGTTTGGCACTATCGTTGCCTTTTTAACAAAAAAACCTTGGGCCTCTCCTTGAGCTGTAAGCCCCACCACTTGTACAAAATTAAATCATTGGGCCTCTAATAGAGTGTAAGACCCAACCCCTTTTTAACCAAAACTTTTTGGGCCTCAATGCATTGTATAAGACCTAGTATGTTAAGGAAATCTCGACGCGATCGCCAATTCAAAAACAAATCATCTGGGCCTACCCTCGTGTTATAAGCTCCGTTCCTTTTCTTTAAACTCTTTGGGCCTCTTGAGAGAGTGTAAGACCCATCCCTTTGTACAGAAAACCTTTTTGGGCCTCAGTCACTTGTATAAGTCCCTGTACAATTTCAAAACAACAGTACAATCACTGATAAAACCTTGGCCCTCTCCTTGAGCTATAAGCCCCAACAACCTTTTCAAAGCACTTTCTCCTTTGATTTTGAATATAATATTGTTATCAAAGCTTTCTTTGTTGAACAAACTAACAAAACAGCATGGAAGCTCTACAACCGAGTAAGTGTTTACCCGCTTTCTTTATCGGCTTTCATATATATATAACTGTATTGTGCGGCTGCTCACTATAAGTCTTATTTCACAAACTTTTATATACTTGTCAAATATCAACTGTGTAATACTAGTATAGTTATTTAGATTTTTCCCCTGCAACTACGTCTAGCACTAGGTAAAGCCCTGTTGGTCACTCTTAAATACAAAGAAAACTAGATCCCCATAGGATTACCAGACACAGTCTTCCCTCCTCTTGGGGTTAAACAATATGGAGACGTGAAAGGCAGCATTCTCGGGGAACCCTTTCTCATACTGTCACTCTTAGAAATCGTCAAAGAGACTCTACTCCCCAGGGATGATCTTTTCTCTGTGAATGGCATCTCTTGAGTTTCTTCCAAATTCTCGGACTTTCCTGGCTTGAACTATTCTCGGTGAATGGCATGTCTTGAACTTCTCGTGGTTTGGGGACCCACAGGCTTCTTAAAAGCATCCTCGCCTTCTCTTGGACGTTGTACAAGGACCCTTCGGCTTCTTAAAAGCTCTCATGTCTTCTCTTAGGCTTAGTACAAGGACCCAGAGACCTCTACAGGTATAGGAACAGAACCTAGTCATCATTGCTAGAGCTGTCTTTTTGAGTCAAGTGTCAGACCAGTTAATGGGTTGACCTTCATCCCTTAACATACCAGCCTTCTCTTAGGCATCATACAAAGATCATTCACTACCTGAGAATCGATTTCTCAAAACACCAGTAGACTTGGACAGTCTCAATACCTTTTGGATTTTCCATTTTCTTAAAGAAAAGGAAGTAACCCTGATCCTCTGATCAATCCCAAAGCACATCAATACCTTTAATCGTTCCCTTCATAAGAACTGATTTTCTCTTTCATCCAACATACTGGACCTGTCATTAAATTGAAACAGTCACCAGCACCATAGCCTTCTCTTGGGCTTTGTACAATGATTCTCCCCAGCGGAGCTAACCTTTTCACACTCTCTTGTTGAGTATAAAAGACTCTCATGTTGAGTCAAACCCCTTTTAGCCTCCATATCGGGCTTCGTACAAGATTAAAATCACTCTCTTGTTGAGTATAAAAGACTCTCTTGTTGAGTCACTTCCCTCTCAGCCTCCATCTTGGGCTTCGTACAAGACACATATAAAAGACTCTCTTGTTGAGTCAGTCACCTTTTAGCCTCCGTCTTGGGCTTTGTACAAGACACATATAAAAGTACTCTCTTGTTGAGTCAGTCACTTGTTAGCACTCTCTTGTTGATTCAACCCTTTTAGCCTCTCTCTCGGGCTTCGTACGAGACAAATAAAAAGCACCCTCTTGTTGGGTCAATAGCCTCCTCTTAGGCTTTGTATAAGAAAACCCCGGTTGAGTCAATCAATCTTTTAGCATCAAAATATGTGCCTTGCTCACAGTATACAAACATCAACAACTCCTTTTCCTTCATCTAAATTGCTGTAAGCGGCAAGCCTCTGGATTATTTACATCCACGCCAATGCCCCTCTTTTAGCATGAGAAATTCCTAAGGAAAGATGGCATTGCTCTACACTGAGTTAAAGTCTTCTCCTGAAGGTTAAAAATCCCCTATAAAGGAAATTATGGCATTGCTGGATTCACATATCCCAGTTAAAGTAATTCTCTTTTATAATCAGTCACCCAACAGTTGTGACAAACAGACCAAATATCCCCTTTTAGAGATGACAAATTCTCTCTCAATAAACCCTTTAGCTTCACATCTTGGGCTTCGAACAAGATACAAATAGACCCTTCAGCTTCACATCTTGGGCTTTGAACAAGATATAAACCACATTTAGCTTCACGTCTTGGGCTTTGAACAAGACACCAAAACAACATTTTTTCCTCCCATAGAATAGGAGGAACTACGATCGCTCTGATTTCCCTGTTTCATCAAACGGGAATACGTAGGCATAAGATTGAAAAAATCTTAGCGAGCATACCAATCAAAAACCCAAAATCCAGTATCTCCACCAAATCAACCCAAAAGCATCAAATATAAACACATTACCAAAAACCTCACAAATAATCCATACATTGTGTCCTTAACGAAATAATCAAAGATTAGGCGCCACATCCACATAGCATCTGTAACCTAACAGACCACTGTTCAAACTCAGTATGCAAGCAGGGTTAATTGGAGACATCTATTTCCCTTCCTTAATCAGCTCAATAAGATAAAAAATGAATCGAATTGTAGTACCCCAAGCGATAGTGACTCAGGACCACAAAAATCGCGCTACAGAAAAAATGGAGCCCACCGTGGGGCTCTTCTTTTCTCTTTCTTACAATCTTCGGTAGAAAACCTTAAGTTCTCGAGATGTCACAGAAATGACGACTCTGCTGGGGAGTCATTATCTGTATAGGACCATAAGACTAGAGGTCTAGGATGATTAAGACAAATATATATACTGCTTTTCCAAATTGATATCTATGTTTATTTTTATGCTAATGGGAATGCGTATGATGCCAAGATTGAGTATACACCTAAGATAGGTGATGGCAATGCGGGTAATCTTGCGGGGAGTGAATCTCGGTTAAGAGCCCCCGATCGACCATCCAACTCAGTGGAGACTCCCTTTGCAGATACATTGCCTATACGACTTCGGTTGTTGAAAGTAGTATGGTCGACTGGGTTATCTGAGAAGCTGAGGTTTTTAGTAGACTTAAGCCATTTTGTAGTGCGGAAGCTATCGGAAATAGTTGTCACACGATACTACCCTCATCTGAGATTGCTCTAGGATACATCAGCTCGCTGGCGATCCGCTTGTTGTTGCTATCCCAGAGGGGTCAATGATTTTGCGGACAGGTACAAAAAATCACTAGTATAAACCTTTGGGGGGGGGGGGGGTAGAGCCTTGACTTCATGACACCGATCCTTGGACCCCATGTTTTTTCTATGTTTTTGTGTGCTGCATTCATACATTAATTTAAAAAACATTAAAACCAAGAAAAAACTTCTCTTCTAATCTCTCTTTTTCAAATTAAACTAAGACAATGATTGCAAATGTCAGAAAAAGGAGATTGCGCTAATGGATTTCGGTAGAAGGAAAACTCATAAGTACACCTTCAAGGTTCCAGAGTTAGAGGATTTGAGAGGTTTGGCGAGAATGATCACCAACCACGAGGCTTTCAGAGCCAAGTATGGAGGACTGCTGTCCTTGTTAAGGGTCCATGTAATTGAAGGAATCCTGTCCACACTAATCCAGTTCTACGATCCGGATTATCACTGTTTCACATTCCTGGATTATCAGCTTGCACCAACGCTGGAGGAGTATTCTCACCTGACTAATCTGCATATCACTGATCAAACTCCATTTTCGGGACTGGAAGAAATTCCAAAGGATCAAACCATTGCAATGGCAATTTATTTGGACGAGTCAGAAGTCAGGACTCACATGACCACTAAGGGTGGCATCCAGGGTTTGCCAGCCTAGTTCTTGATAAAGAAAGACCTATACTTTGCTAGTATAGGGAACGTGGCCACTTTCGAGAGCATCTTTGTTTTGCTCACCTACGGGTTATTTTTGTTTCCCAACATCGATAACTTTGTAGATATCAACGCCATTAAGATTTTCCTGATCGAAAACCCCGTACCGACCTTACTCGCAGATGCGTATCATTCGGTACATTTAAGGAATTTATACAGCGGAGGAATGATCACATGTTGTGTACCCCTGTTGTACAAAGTGTTCACTTCCCATTTGCCCAAGTCTGCTGCATTTTGGGATCAAAAAAATCCTTTACGTTGGTCCAGAGAATCATGTCTCTTACCAACTCTGACATCGATTGGTATAATCGAATCTACGACGGGATCAGAATCATTGATCGTTGTGTAAATTTCCCAAATGTACCCCTTATAGGAACTAAGGGGGGAATCAACTATCATACAGTGTTAGTTCGTCGTCAATTTGGATACCCAATGAGGCATGTCCCGCGCAATGCTCATCTGGAAGGTCTTTTCTTCAAGGAAGGAGAAAATGACAGGGCACTAAAGACAAAAATAGTGCATGCTTGGAAACATGTTCACAGGAAAGGACGAGAGTGTCTAGGAAAACCAGACTGTGTCTCAGGGGAGCCTTATCTCCACTAGGTACAAACTAGAGCTCTTAAGCTGAGAATGCCTTACCCTCGTCAGGAAGTTCTTCCATTGAGGGTAACTGCCCTTTATTTCATGTCTGAGACGGAAAAACTTTAAGTTACTCTCAGCAAAGTTCAGCAGGAGAAGAGGTCTTGGAGGAACAAGTACCGTATTCTCAATGTGGAGTGTAAGAAAATACAGCAGCTATTAAGAGAAAAAGATGCTCTGATTGAGATTTTAGAGCAACATGCCGTGGAAAATCAGGATAACCAAAGGAATTTGCTCGCTCCTTTCACTTGGCAAAGGAATGACAACCCGACAATGGCCCAAGAGCCCCGGTTAAAGAAAAGGAAAGTACCAGAACCAGCACCTGAGCTCTCTTCAGAGAGGACTCAGGATCCATTAATTTAGATTTCCTTTTTCAGCACTTTGTAAATCTACTGTATTTCCATTTCTGCAATCCTTTAAATTTAATAAAACGGGGTTTCCCCACTGTTTGACATTTACAATCTAATTGTCGAAGTTTACTTTGAATAAACAAAAATAATTAATATAATCATTGCATATCATTCATCATAAACACATTTTTCTTACCTATGAATCTCACGTTTGCGTCTCGATTCTAGAGTCAAACTGTCTCATTCGTACAATACTCGGGCCAATCATCAGAAAAAGATGGATGATCTCGAGGAAGAGAACAGAGAGTTGAGAGAAGAGATCGACACTTTGAAAGAGGATCTGAGAAATCTTCATAACGACATGCAAGCTCTAGCAGAAGCTCAAATGCAACAACAAAGGACTGTGATCTCAGAGATCACATCGACGCCCATAGTGGAAAAGTATGATCCTAGGTACAAAATGCCGAAAGATCGTCCCTGGGGCATGCCACTCAACTATATCAGGAAGGATATGTTCCGCCGATCACTGAGGATCAGGGAACCGCAGCAGGAGCCGCTGGGCCTGAAGGTTACAAACTTCGGGAAAGAGAAGATGCCAGAGGCATGGCAGCAACTCCTGAAGGTTACAAACTTCGGGAGGCACCGAGAGTCTCGGCCATAATGACTATACCACCGCCCGTGGTACACACTTCCCGGAAGTACAGATTCCACAGATACCTTCTGGTGGAAATGACAACATGTTCGACAGAATGAATGAGTTCCAGGAACAACTCCTGGAGATGCAGAAGGAGCTGCAAGCCCTTCGCAGTCAGGATCTATTTGGAAAGGACACCGCGGACCTTTGCTTGGTCCCTAATGTGAAAGTTCCACACAAATTCCAGGTTCCTGACTTTGAAAAGTACAAGGGTAACTCTTGCCCTTAGAGCCATTTGGTGATGTACGCTCGGCGAATGTTAGCTCAGACAAAGAACCAGGAGCTACTGATTCACTACTTTCAAGATAGTTTAACCGGTGCCGTACTCAGATGGTACATGGGTTTAAACCGTGCTACGATCGGCACATTCAGAGATCTTGGCGCTACTTTCGTTCAACAATATAAATACAATTTGGACATGGCACCGGACAGAGATCAACTCAGATCAATGTCACAAAGGACAAGGAAACCTTTAAGGAATACGCTCAGAGATGGCGTGAAATTGCCGCCTAGATTTGCCCACCTCTTGAGGAAAAAGAGATGACAAAGATCTTCTTAAAGACCTTAAGCTCATTTTACTATGACAGAATGGTCGCCAGTGCACCCAGTGACTTCACCGAGATGGTGGGCATGGGAGTTCGTCTTGAGGAAGCATCCCGAGAAGGACGTTTAGTTAAAGATGCTGGATCATCAAGTAGTACAAAACGATACGATAGTGCACTCCCTAAGAAAAAAAAGCATGATATTGGGAATATCTCTCTCTAAAAGCATAGGCAACGATATCAACCAGTAGTAGTTGTATTTCCTGCTATCAATCCCACGCATGTTCCTACGTATCAACCTCAGGTTTCTCAAAGTTAACCTAATCAACAGCAACTTCAGCAAATGACACAACAGTCTCTTCAGCAGGCTCGTCCTCAGTACAACAACAATTGTATAACACGATCACCAGGGTTCGACCCTATACCCATGTTGTACATAGAATTATTTCCATTATTACTAGTCAAGGGGCATATCCAAACTAAGTCTCCTCTTACAGTACCGGAAAATTCGCCTTTTTGGTTCAAAACGGATCAGACTTGTCCTTACCATCAAGGAGGACCAGGGTATAACATAGAAAATTGTCTCAGTTTCAAATCCAATGTACAAAAGCTTGTTAGGAGCGGGGTCTTATCTTTCAAGGATACGAATCCTAATGTTCTCACAAACCCGCTGCCTCAACATGGGAAAGTTGCAGTCAATTTGATAGAGGGAGAGTCTAACAACACCTATCAAATTCATGATGTACTCTTGTTAAGGGCCAACTTGGTCAAGATGCATTGTAGACAGAGCGGATATGGCCATGTGCCTCCTCATAATTATCACCAGTGTGATATCTGCTCTAAAAACAATCAAGGATGTCATGTGGTGCAAGCAGCTCTACAGGAACAATTGAATCTCGGATGGATCCAAGAGCATCGAGTTCGTGGAGTCAACATGACCTATACGAATTCCAACATCATGCAGAACCATGACATCCGTGCAATGAATGTCAACTTGGTGGCGATGCACTCAAGGTAAAGCCAATATCATAATTTGTCGCGGCACGTTTATAATTCCTGTCTGACTTGCTCGGTAAATAAATAGGGATGCTCTTTTGTACAAGAGGCTCTCCAGCGTCAGATGGATCTTGGATGGATCCAGGACTACCATGATTCAAATCTTCGATATTCATCTGATGAATACCAGCTTGGTGGAGTTACATGCCAGGCAAGTCCAACTCGGTTTTCTCACTTCACATGATTATCAGAACTGTAAAGGATGTTATGAGAATAACCAAGGATGCTACCTTGTGCGGGCAGCCCTTTAGAGTCAGTTGGACCGCAAAGAAATCCAATAATATTCAGTTTCGGGGTCTATCAACTAGACCCCAGACTATTTCGGTGACCAGATTAAGGATGTTGTTGTGATCTCTGATCATGAACAGAACAAGGATGTTTGTACCATCATCCCTTACTGGACGAATCAAAGGTTCCTAGCCAGGAACTGATTGAAGTTACCAACGACAGTCAGAAAAATCAGAAGGCTCATGTAGTTATCTATCTGCCGGGACCATTACCATATGAATCATCTAGGGCGATCCCTTACAAATACGGAGCAACAATAATTGAGAATGGAAAGGAAATTCCATTACCCTCTGTCGTGAATATTGCAGACATCAGTCGAGTAACACGGAGCGGTCGAATCTTCAACCGAGGAGTTAGAGAACCTAACAAAGAAAAGGAACTTCAGACAGAAGCTCCTAATCCACCAGCCGGTCAGTCCAGTGATCCTGACCTTTAGAAAAACAATGATGAGATGCTGAAGCTCATCGAAAAGAGTGAATACAACATTGTTGATCAACTGTTACAAACTCCTTCAAAGATCTTAATGCTATCACTTTTACTCAGTTCCGAAGCCCACAGAGAGGCTCTACAGAAAGTCTTAGAGCAGGCCTTTATGGAACAAGATGTGTCAATACGACATTTCTATAGCATCATCTCTAACATCACTTCCTACAACAACTTAGGATTCAGTGATGAGGATTTGCTAGAGGGGGAAAAATCCACAACATGGCGTTCAATATCACAGTTAACTGCCATGACGATGCTTTAGCCAGCGTACTGGTAGACATAGGATCGTCCATCAATGTTATGCCGAAGTCCACTTTAATGCGACTATCATTCAAAGGATCCCCGATGAGGGGCAGTGAGGTCATCGTCAAAGCCTTTGACGGATCTCGGAAAATAGTTATCGGCGAAGTCGACCTTCCCATAACTATCGGTCCTCACACTTTCCTAATCATTTTCCAGGTCATGGACGTCCGGGCAGCGTACAGGTGTTTATTAGGAAGACCTTGGATACACCAGGCTGGGGCAGTCACTTCGACGTTGCAACAAAAACTGAAGTTCATGAAGAATGATCAACTCGTCACGATCTGTGGAGAACAAGCCTTGATCGTGAGTAACCTGTCATTATCTACTTGTGTAGAACCTGATGAGGTTGTTGGGACTCAGTTCCAAACACTTTCGGTGAGCAATGAGAATCAATCAGAGAAAGGAACCTAGATTTCCTCATACAGAGATGCTCTCAAAATAATCGAGAATAACAATGCAAAAGGATGGGGACAGCTTGTCATTCCTACTGATAATAAAACAAAGAAGGGTTTGGTTTTTCTGCAACCTGCACCCAGACAGCTGCTAACGATGAAAGTCTTCATCCCATTCAGGACTTCTTCCATAGTGGAGGTTTCCTTCACCCAGTGCCTCAAGCAGTCCATACCATCAACGAGGAGGATCCCTCCGATACGGATGAGGAATGGAAGTCATATCTTAACGAGGACGGTTATATGTATCTGGAAGAGGTGCCCACGCCATTTTGCTATCCCGCACAGAGTCTGAGATTTATACCCAGGTCAGACGTCAAAATGATATATGGAGATTGTGATTCGGAAGGATGTCGTGCTCCACCAAACTCATTAGAGGAAGACACTCTGATGAAGGACAACTTTGACCATGACTATTATGGCCCAATGGATGGCATGCCTATCTAGAAGCCGTACCCAGGAGACTTGGGGCAAGAAAATCAGTCGGACAATGAAAATCAGCTGAGCGTCATTGAAAAGAATACCTGCGTCCCCACCATGTCATTGGATCAAAAATCAGGGTGTTCAGAACCTATCCAGCACGACGATGAATTCGTAAAGTTCGCCGAACTAGAATTCATCAACTATGCTTTTCCCGAGGTCAACATCATCGAAAGAGATGACTCCTCCAGTTCCAAAGAAGTGTGGGACACCTTAGGACAACCAAGTGGAAAATTTGACTTCATGGTCAAGTACACCGCTCCCGAAAGCTCTTGTATCAGGCTCGAAGACATCCAGCCAACCAGATGGGGAGATTTTCCTGAGAGCACCAATACTCTGCAAAATACAACAGAGGAATCCTCCTACGACAACACTTCCTGGGAGACAGATTCCAATGATCCTGCTCCGCCAGAAATCAGCGTTATTTCTAAAGACAAGTCAAGGAAAGTACCAGACTTTGTGATTCACCAAGGAGTTTGCCGCCAATGGGTTGCTGTCGATGTTCTGAAGATTGTTCATAAGTTAAAATAATTGTCGTCTTTACTTTAACCTTTCACCCTGCCCAGGTGAAACGGATGTTTTGATAGGGCTCGTTTTCTGTAAATATCCCTCTTCGCTTCGTCCAAAGCGACCGAGTTTTATTTTATAGGGCTGTAGTTTCAAGAATCGACTTGTTCATAAATAAAATAACGTCGTTCTGTGATCTCCGTATTAATTGTTGTTTTCTCTTTTCGCTTTTCTCAGAAAATGGTAATCCTAAAAAACAATTCAAAATAAATACAAGCAGTTTTTCAAAAAAAAAATACACTGCACACACTTCCATTTTCTCTATCTCTTCTAAACACAAAGCATCACGTCATGCAGATTGCTTATTTTAAACCCCATTGAAACATACGATTCGATGCCTTCTCCCAACTTTGAGTTCTTGTATTTGGGGCTGAAGAAGAAGTTGACAACGAAATTCCAGAAGAGATCTCCCGATTACTCCGACAAGAGGAAAGGTCCATTGAACCTCAGAAAGATCCGTTGGAAACGATCAACGTGGGTTCAGAAAAAGAGAGAAAAGAAATCTGGATTGGGGCACTGCTCAGCCCAACTGCCAAAGAGAGTTTGACAAAGCTTCTCAGAGAATTTCCCGATGTGTTTGCTTGGTCCTACTAGGACATGCCAGGGTTGGATACCAGCATCGTAGAACATCATTTACCATTGAAATCAGAATGTCCGCCAGTAAAATAGAGGTTGAGACGGACTCACCCGGACATGGCCTTCAAAATCAAAGAGGAGGTACAAAAACATATTGACGCGGGTTTCCTCGCCACGTCAGAATATCCTCAATGGTTAGCCAATATCGTACCCGTTCCAAAAAAGGATGGAAAGGTCAGAATATGTGTCGATTACAGAGATCTGAACAAGGCTAGTCCAAAGGATGACTTTCCCTTGCCGCACATTGACATGCTGGTAGACAGTATAGAAAAGTTCAAAGTTTTCTCTTTCATGGATGGATTCTCGGGCTATAATCAAATCAAAATGGCGCCGAAAGACATGGAGAAAACTTCGTTCATTACCCCATGGGGTACCTTTTGTTACAAGGTAATGTCGTTCGGTTTGAAGTACGCAGGGGCAACCTATCAAAGGGTAATGACTACTCTGTTTCATGACATGATACACAAGGAAATCGAGGTATATGTCGATGATATGATTGCCAAATCAAAAACAGAAGAGGAGCATGTGACCCACCTGTCAAAACTATTCGAGCGGTTGAGATAATACAAACTTCCCTTGAATCCCAATAAGTGCACATTCGGTGTCCGTTCAGGGAAACTCTTAGGGTTCATCGTTAGCCAGAAAGGAATTAAGGTTGATCCTGACAAGGTCAAGGCCATTCAAGAAATGCCTTCTCTGAAAATTGAAAAACAAGTCAGAGGATTCCTGGGACGTTTGAACTACATCTCCAGATTCATATTCCTCATGACCGCGACATGTACGCCGATCTTCAAATTACTCAAAAAGAATCAGGATTACGTTTGGACAAAAGACTTCCAAACCGCCTTCGATAGTATTAAAGAATACCTGTTGAACCCACCGATTCTATCACCTCCAGTGGAAGGAAGACCACTGATTATCTACTTAACAGTCTTGGAAGACTCTATGGGTTGTGTGCTTGGCCAACAAGACGAAACCAAAAGGAAGGAGTCTGCCATTTACTATTTGAGCAAGAAATTCACCGACTGCGAGACCCGGTACACTATGCTTGAGAAAACTTGTTGTGCTTTGGCTTGGGCAGCCAAACGTCTTCGCCAGTACATGATTCGTCACACTACTTGGTTGATCTCAGAAATGGATCCAATCAAGTACGTCTTTGAAAAGCCTGCTCTCACGGGAAGGATTGCCCGTTGGCAGATGTTGTTATCAGAATATGACATCGAGTACCATGCTCAGAAAGCCGTTAAGGGGAGTATTTTAGCCGATCATTTGGCTCATCAACCGATTGATGATCAGGAATCAATCGGGTTCGACTTCCCAGACTAAGATGTCGTGTATCTAAAAATGAAGGACTGCGATGATACGCTACCCAGTGAAGGGCCAGAACCAGGTTCCCAATGGGGACTTATCTTTGACGGAGCTGTCAATCATTACGGAAACGGAATTGGGGCAATCATCATAACACCTCAGGGTACCCACATTCCTTTCACCGCCCGACTAACATTCAAGTGTACAAACAACGAGGCCGAATACGAAGCTTGTATTATGGGTCTCAAAGAAGCGATTGATTTGAGGATCAAGAACTTGGATGTATATGGCGACTCAGCTTTGGCTATCAATCAGATCAAAGGGGATTGGAACACATACCAATCAGGACTGATTCCTTACAAAGATTATGCAAGAAGGTTGTTACCTTTCTTCAACATAATCGAGTTTCATCACATCCCTCGTGATGAGAATCACATGGAGGATTCCTTAGCCATCCTTTCTTCCATGATAAGTGTAGGTCAATGGAACGACTTACCTAAGATTGACATAATGCGCCTTGAACGGCCCGCTTACATCTTCGCGATTGAAGCAATGATAGATGACAAACCTTGGTATCACGATATCAAATGTTTCCTTCAGAAACAAGAGTACCCACCTGGGGCACTAAGAAAGGATAGAAAAACCCACAGAAGGCTAGCAGACAGCTTCTTCCTGAGCAGTGATACACTCTATAAGAGGAATTTTGACATGGTCTTGCTCTGATGCGTAGACAGACCAGAAGCAGACATGCTGATAAAAGAAATTCACGAAGGATCCTTTGGCACTCATGCCAACGGACACACAATGGCGAGAAAATTTCTCAGAGCAGGGTATTACTGGTTGACCATGGAATCCGACTGCTACAAGTACATGAGGAGGTGTCACAAGTGTCAGATATACTCAGACAAAATCCATGTACCCCAACGCATCTCAAAGTTCTTTCTTCCCATGGCCTTTTCCATATGGGGAATCGACATGATTGGCATGATTGAACCCAAGGTTTCAAACGGACATCGGTTCATCCTGGTAGCCATTGATTACTTCACCAAGTGGGTCGAAGCAGCGTCATACGCCAATGTAACCCGACAAGTGGTGGTCTGATTTATCAAAAACAATATCATCTGCCGTTATGGTGTTTCGAGCCAGATCATTACTGATAATAGATCTAACTTGAGCAATAAGATGATGAAAGAGTTGTGCGCTGAGTTCAAGATCGAACACCATAACTCATCTCCCTACCGACCCAAGATGAACGGAGCGGTAGAAGCGGCTAACAAGAACATCAAGAGGATCGTTCAAAAGATGGTTGTAACCTACAAAAACTGGAACGAGATGCTACCCTTTGCTCTTCACGGTTATCGCACATCTGTCCGCACTTCAACAGGGGCAGCCCCTTTCTCTCTAGTGTATGGCATGGGAGCAGTGCTCCCCATAGAAGTAGAGATCCCATCGATTTGAGTATTGATGGAAGCTAAGCTAACAGAGGCTGAATGGTGTCAAAGTCGACACGACGAATTAAACCTGATCGAAGAGAAGTGAATCACGGCTCTATTCCACGGTCAGTTGTGTCAACAAAGAATGAAGAGGGAGTTTGACAAAAAGGTCCGACCTCGTGTCTTCAGGAAAGGAGACCTTGTGCCCAAAAAGATACAATCATTTCTCACTGACCCTCGAGGCAAATGGACTCCGAATTATGATGGCCCCTATGTGGTCAAGAAAGCTTTCTCAGGCGGCGCCTTGAGACTGGCAACCATGGATGGAGATGAGTTTGCCTACCCCACAAATGTTGATGTAGTTAAGAAATACCTCATCTAAACTAAAAAAAACAAAAACAAAATGTCTCGGTGGATTGAAAACCCGAAAGGGTGGTCCAGGCAAAAATTAGAGACATGATCAAAAATCATCCCGGTGGATTGGAAATCTCAAAGTACAATCTAGGAAAAAGTTAGGGATACTGGCAAGTAACTAAGTCCAACAAGGGCAAATCCCCCAGCGGAAGTCATGCCATCCATCAGAAAATCTAGTCAAGGTCATCTTCGACAGAAGCTCAGGATGCCCCGAATTCAAAGTTGGTAGAAGGATAGCGGTCGTTATGTTTCAATGTAGCCTTGTTCCCTTAAATTACCATTTTCTAACTTTGTAAATACTCTATGGAATCACGCTTTTGGCTGATTTCTATCCTATCAATAAAATTTGAGGCCTTGTGCTTTTGTTTGCAATTCTTATTTGTTTTAGCTTTATAGAACGACATTTTAACATGATCAACGATTCTTGAAACGAAACAAAAATGAATTTACCTGTCAAACTTTTTTCTTCTTTTGAAATAAAGATGGCAATTATTTTGAGTGTCGAACATCGAAAGAACATCAGTTACGTCTCCAAAGGTGTTTGAGCCTCAAAGTGCAGAATCAAAGTACTCCTTCAAAACCAGTGCGCCTAAACGAAGGATCAGTTATGTCAGATGCGAGTACTCCGTCTGACATCCCCGACAGAGTTCTTACCTCCTAAGCCCGGCCAACGGTTGTTCCACGCAGGGACTATTTCTCCTAAGCAAGGCAGAATTGCTATCGTGAACCAGTGATACTTTTTATCTCCCACTGTGGCCGAGTATCCAGTCGT
This sequence comes from Lathyrus tuberosus, assembly GCA_022829125.1. Taxonomy (NCBI): domain Eukaryota; kingdom Viridiplantae; phylum Streptophyta; class Magnoliopsida; order Fabales; family Fabaceae; genus Lathyrus; species Lathyrus tuberosus. Next base: position 5,635,262 of record JALAZF010000381.1, read on the forward strand.
GTTCATCTACTAGTCTATATGTCGTGTCATTTTTGTCAGCATATACATACATGCATCATGCATTATTGATTTACATTCATATTCATATTGCATCACTATCACTCTAGTCGGTCTTGTCCCCTAGTGATTATAGTGTTCACAATCGAGTTGTCAGTTCTTTCCTCGCCAGGAAATGTTGCGTCTGAACAATCTCTCTCCCCCAGTTTATTTCTGGATTGGAGACGGTCCTCGACCACTTTGATAACTTGAACCTATGAAAGGCAAGAAAACATTCAACAAATGTCACTCTTCGCCATTGAAGGTGATATCTTCGCTTTCCCGGATTAAGGAAAATCCCCAGAGAAAGCCTCACAACTAAAGACTTTCAGCAACACATTGATTTTGCTCTCCGGAGAGTCGATGTTAATGAAGTCATCAGCACCTCAAAATTGGGTCACATCATATGGCATTTCTCCGAGAAGATTCCCAAGAAAAGTATGATGTAATACCCAAGCGAAAGCAGTCTCTTAAGAGACTCGTTTTCCCCAGATAGAGTCAATAAATGGAATCTCCAACAGAGAAGTTTGTACCCCTCTACAATTCAGACAGATGGGTTCCCCAGCAAGTCTGACATCAAAAGTTTTTCCCATCAAATGGCATCTCCCCAGGAAAATTCGGCGAGAAGTTTGAGGAAAACTGCTACGAATAGCGTCCCTTGTCAATAAAGTTTATTGACAGAAGAAACTCAGACCAGTTCCGTGGTAGGAAACCAGGATCGAGGGGAAGTTTATATCAGAAACTTAAACTAGTTCTTTGGTAGGAAACCAGGATCGAGGGGAAGTTTATATCAGAAACTGAGACCAGTTCCTTGGTAGGAAACCAGGATCGAGGGGAAGTTTAGTTCAGAAACTAAGACCAGTTCCTTGGTAGGAAACCAGGATCGATGGGAAGTTTATATCGGAAACTAAGACCAGTTCTTTGGTAGGAAACCAGGATCGAGGGGAAGTTTAGTTCAGAAACTGAGACCAGTTCCTTGGTAGGAAACCAGGATCGAGGGGAAGTTTATTTCAGAAACTGAGACCAGCTCCTTGGCTAAAGACTAGGATCGAGGGGAAGTTTTTACCTTTTCTAAGCATCATTGCTTAGCAAAAGAAGAAGGATGCGTGAACTGTCATTCATAACTACCATCAAAATTTTGGGTATTCCGATATTTAATCCTCTTGCACTCCGAATGCCCGAATACCTTCGCCATTCACACCTTCGGGTCCAAGAAGATTAAATAGGGGCATCTGTCATACCCCAAATTTTGACCACTAAGATTTCCCATCATTGTGTAAATCATCATCACAATATGGATGAACCATCATGCCTCATCAGTCTCCCCAAAGATGGGTGAGCACTCACTATAAACAATAATTAGGGTTTCAAGCCCTCTTTGAGCTTTAGACAAAGGATCAATCAAGCAATGACATGATCTTCAAGTTGTCTAAACCTCTCAAACATCCCCAATGGATCAAGAGGACTCTCACCTCAAGGATTAAGCACAAGGCTGCAACATTCTGAGTAGATTAAGCATCAAGATCACCAGTGTCACCAAATTAGGGTTTGGTCGACCAGGGCCTCTAGATGGAAATTTTCCTCTAGGCATGAGCCAATGCTTCAAAGCATAACCTAATATGCTCCATGGGACATCATGGACCCAATCATCAAGTCAATTTTGACCTCAGGGGATGCATTCATCAAAAATCAGGAATTAGGGTTTCTTGACCTAACTCACCCCCCCCCCCCCCCCCAAGTTGACTTTTGGGACAAATCATGAGCCAAGACCTCAAGAGAGGATTTTAGGGTCTCTAATAAACCACTTTGATCCATTTGCAACAATGGATTGATCCAAGAAGCTTGATTCCCAAGTTTCAGGTTCATCAGAACCACAGTTAGGGTTTCGCGGAAAAAGTCAACTATACCTTTGACTTTTGACCAGGACATGCTCCCAAACCCTAGGACATGATTCAATATACCCTATAACACCTATGAAATCAATCCATCAAGTTTGATTTAGGTCAAGGACTTGATTTCATAGAGGATCGCACAGTTTGGAATTCATCTGATAAAAAGTCAACTGTGCCCAAAAGTCAAAGTTTGACTTTTTTATTTTTTGGTCAATTATGGTTCCTTAACCCTAAAATGATGTTAATGTGTGATTGGAATCATCATTCATCAAGAAAAATCAAGAAAAGTGGGATAACTTGTAAAAGGGGTAACCATAAAAACTTAGAAATTTTTCTAAGTTATGAAACAAAGTGGCTAGGGTACCAACTTTGGAGGATCATAACTCCTAAACCACAAGGCCATTTTTCCCCATTCAAAGTTGGGTTTGTAGCTCTCATGGCCCTCTACAAAAGCTTCAAACACAACTCATTCCAATTCCTCATGGATTTTAAGTTATGGAATGATCAAAATCACAAAAAGTGAAAATGTCACTTTCTTCCAACACTTAGTGAAATTTTCACTAAGTCAGAATATGTCTTACTTTTTTCAAAATGTAGGGGCATTTTTCACTTGGATCCAAAAAGTATCAAAACCAATTATGATCAAACAGTTGTTGTATCATATGAGGGCTTTCCAAAATGGCCAAGAACCCCATCAAATTCCACTTGGGCCATGAGATATGACCATGCCAATATGCCTTGCTGCAAACTGTCATGGCAAGGCGGATTTGGGAGTTTTGCTCGATTTACTCAAATTTTACAAAGGGCAAGTAAATCTATCCATCTGAACACCTCAAGGGGGAACCAAGGAGGGACAAACACTGATCCATAAGCCTCCCAAGTCTTTGGAACCAAAAGTAGCATTCCAAACCTAGAAATGCCTAAAAGAGTGACAAGACTCCAATTTTGGTTTGGAGTATTTAATAGATGCACCAAGGTGGCATGGACTGAGCCATTTCCAACTGAATTCAGTCAAGACTTATCCAAGACCAAGGGGACCAGCAGCCTGTGCCCTAACCTCTTGTCAATGGCTAGAGGAGACTTGGATTCTCATTGCTCAACATTGGCCAAACCTCTGCTGTAGTTGCCATTCACTATTGCAGCCAAAACAAACTTGCTCTACTATAAATAGAGCTCAATTGTGTTCAGTTTGAGTACACCAAAGCACTACAACACTTGCTTTCCTCAAAATCTCTTTCTCGAGGTAAAAATACCTTCTTTAGCAAGGTAACTCTGAGTTTTTGAGTTAGAGAGAAATTCCACCATAGCTCAGGATCCAAACACATCCAATATGTCATATCTAAGCTGTCCAAACTCTCACAAGTGACCTATAACACCAAAATCACAAAGTCACATCTCAAAACCTCAAAATAGGACTTTTGTGGATTTTTCAAGTCATGTCTTGATTCAGTTACTTTCCAAACCAGATAAAACCTCAAACACACTCCAAATATCATCCTTGAATTGTCCCAAATGGTTCCCCCCATCTGGAACACCATTTGAGAGAGTTGTTATTTTGGCCATTTTTGCCTCTTTTGTAAGAAAGAGCTCAAACTTGTTTCTGAGGTTTCCAGCTGATTCCAACCATCCTAAAAGCTTCTAAGGGATCATTTGAGGTTGTTCAAAGCATCAAATCATTTTTGGAACAAATCCCTTGGCAGATTGCACAAAAGCTCCAAAATGAGGTAAGCATCACAACTTGGATTCTTTGAATCATGCTTTCTTTTGATGCCCACTGATCATGCATCTCTTATACATGTTATATGTGTTGTGTTTGCACCAATTTATCATGTAATTCATGCTTGTACCAAGAGATGGCACAGAAAATGCAAATCATGGCCTATTTCAAAACCACTATCGAGTTTTCCAATAGGAGCGTGATCTGAAAAAAACACCATCACCATTGGATTCCTTGTGAAAATCTAGGCAGGATAGACATAAATTTTGTCTCAATCCATGGAGAAATGAGAAAGTTATGGCCTTCAAGTTTTCAACCAAAATCTTGCCTTGCCTTGCCTTGGGTCAGGCCAAAAACAAGGCAAGCCTTGTATATTTGTGGTTGTATTTCAATCAACGGATGTATCACCACCCTAGTGGTAAGGCGAGCGCCCTATACACAAGAGGTCTGGGGTTCGAATCCCCCTCGCCCCAGATCCTCTTTTTGCTATTTTTTCCACTTTTTATTGTTTTTCTTATCATTTTTAATGATTTGAAAAATTAATAACTCCCTCAATTTTAATTATTTTTTATTGGTTCTTTTTGAAAAATATCACAAAAATGTTGAAATAGTTTATTCCACACAAAAATCAAATTTATATTAGTTATTTCATATAATTAGTATTTTTGTGAATAAATTCCTTTTTAATTGTTTTTAAACATTTAAAAGTGAATATTTACTTTGAAAATCAAAACCAAATGAGTTTTAATTCATCTTGGGATTAAAACCTCATTTTTTCAAACCTTAAACAAAAATCACAAGTGGTTTATTCAAACTTATTTGGTATTTTTATCATTTTATTTGATTTTCTTTAAATATTTACTTTTAAAGGAAAACAAAATTAGGGTTTCTTTGATTTTCACCCTCACAAATCATTTTCAAACACTCATGGGCCTCTATTAGAGTGTAAGACCCATCCCCATTGTAAATACACCACTTTTTGGGCCTCAGTCATTGTATAAGTCCCACTGTATTTTCCAAAACCACGGCGCGATCGTCGCCTTTTTTAGAAAAATCATCTGGGCCCACCCTCGTGTTATAAGCCCCGTGTCTTTTCTCTGGGCCTCTTGATAGAGTGTAAGACCCAATCCTTTGTAAATACAAACCTTTTTGGGCCTCAGTGTATTGTATAAGTCCCGATCCCATTAAAAAGTTTGGCGCGATCGTCGCCTTTTTAACAAAAAAAAACCTTGGGCCTCTCCTTTAGCTGTAAGCCCCACCACTTGTACAAAAATAAATCATTGGGCCTCTAATAGAGTGTAAGACCCAACCCCTTTTTAACCAAAACTTTTTTGGCCTCAATGCATTGTATAAGACCCAATATGTTAAGGAAATCTCGGCGCGATCGCCAATTCAAAAGCAAATCATCTGGGCCTACCCTCGTGTTATAAGCCCCATTCCTTTTCTTTAAAATCTTTGGGCCTCTTGAGAGAGTGTAAGACCCATCCCTTTATACAGAAAACCTTTTTGAGCCTCAGTCACTTGTATAAGTCCCTGTACAATTTCAAAACAACAGTGCAATCACTGATAAAACCTTGGGCCTTTCCTTAAGCTGTAAGCCCCAACAACCTTTTCAAAGCACTTTCTCCTTTGATTTTGAATATAATATTGTTATCAAAGCTTTCTTTGTTGAACAAACTAACAAAACAGCATGGAAGCTCTACAACCGAGTAAGTGTTTACCCACTTTCTTTATCCGCTTTCATATATATATAACTGTATTGTGGGGCTGCTCACTGTAAGTCTTCTTTAAAAAACTTTTATATACTTGTCAAATATCAACTGTGTAATACTAGTATAGTTATTTAGAGTTTTCCCTGACAACTACGTCTAGCACTAGGTAAAGCCCTATTGGTCACTCTTAAATACAAACAAAACTAGATCCCAATAGGATTACCAGACACAGTCTTCCCTCCTCTTGGGGTTAAACAATATGGAGACATGAAAAGCAGCATTCTCGGTGAACCCTTTCTCAGACTGTCACTCTTAGAAATCATCAAAGAGACGCTACTCCCCAGGGATGATCTTTTCTCCGTGAATGGCATCTCTTGAGTTTCTTTCAAATTCTCGGACTTTCCTGGCTTGATCTATTCTCGGTGAATGGCATGTCTTGAACTTCTCGGGGTTTGGGGACCCACAGGCTTCTTAAAAGCATTCTCGCCTTCTCTTGGGTGTTGTACAAGGACCCTTCGGCTTCTTAAAAGCTCTCATGCCTTCTCTTGGGTTTGTACAAGGGCCCAGATACCTCTACTGGTATAGGAACAGAACCTAGTCATGAATTTGCTAGAGCTGTCTTTCTGAGTCAAGTGTCAGGCCAGTTAATGGGTTGACCTTCATCCCTTAACATACCAGCCTTCTCTTGGGCATCGTACAAAGATCATTCACTACCTGAGAATCGATTTCTCCAAACACCAGTAGACTTGGACAGTCTCAATACCTTTTGGATTTTCCATTTCCTTAAAGAAAAGGAAGTAACCCTGATCCTCTGATCAATCCCAAAGCACAACAATACCTTTAATCGTTCCCTTCATAAGAACTGATTTTCTCTTTCATCCAACATATTAGCCCTGTCACTAAACTGAAACAGTCACCAGCACCATAGCCTCCTCTTGGGCTTTGTACAATGATTCTCCCCAGCGGAGCTAACCTTTTCACACTCTCTTGTTGAGTATAAAAGACTCTCTTGTTGAGTCAAACCCCTTTTAGTCTCCATCTCGAGCTTCGTACGAGATAAAAATCACTCTCTTGTTGAGTATAAAAGACTCTCTTGTTGAGTCACTTCCCTCTCAGCCTCCGTCTTGGGCTTCGTACAAGACACATATAAAAGACTCTCTTGTTGAGTCAGTCGCCTTTTAGCCTCCGTCTTGGGCTTCGTACAAGACACATATAAAAACACTCTCTTGTTGAGTCAGTCACTTGTTAGCACTCTCTTGTTGAGTCAACCCTTTTAGCCTCTCTCTCAGGCTTCATACGAGACAGATAAAAAGCACCCTCTTGTTGGGTCAATAGCCTCGTCTTAGGCTTTGTATAAGAAAACCTCAGTTGAGTCAATCAATCTTTTAGCATCAAAATCTATGCATTGCTCACAGTATACAAACATCAACAACTCCTTTTCCTTCATCTAAATTGCTGTAAGCGGCAAGCCTCTGGATTATTTACATCCACGCCACTGCCCTTCTTTTAGCATGAGAAATTCCTAAGGAAAGATGGCATTGCTCTACACTGAGTTAAAGTCTTCTCCTTAAGGTTAAAAATCCCCTATAAAGGAAATTATGGCATTGCTGGATTCACATATCCCAGTTAAAGTAATTCTCCTTTATAATCAGTCACCCAACAGTTGTGACAAACAGACCAAATATCCCCTTTTAGAGATGACAAATTCTCTCTCAATAAACCCTTTAGCTTCACATCTTGGGCTTCAAACAAGATACAAATAGACCCTTCAGATTCACATCTTGGGCTTTGAACAAGATACAAACCACATTTAGCTTCACGTCTTGGGCTTTGAACAAGACACCAAAACAACCTTTTTTCCTCCCATAGAACAGGAGGAACTACGATCGCTCTGATTTCCCTGTTTCATCAAACGGGAATACGTAGGCATAAGATTGAAAAAATCTTAGCGAGTATACCAATCAAAATCCCAAAATCTAGTATCTCCACCAAATCAACCCAAAAGCATCAAATTTAAACACATTACCAAAAACCTCACAAATAATCCAGACACTGTGTCCTTAACGAAATAACCAAAGATTGGGCCCCACATCCACATAGCATCTGTAACCTAACAGACCGCTGTTCAAACTCATTATGCAAGCAGGGTTAATTAGAGACATCTATTTCCCTTCCTTAGTCAGCTCAATAGGATTAAAAATGAATCGAACTGTAGTACCCCAAGCGATAGTGACTCAGGACCACAAAAATCGCGCTACACCAGGCTTGAGTATACACCTAGGATTAGAGTGGAAAGTAGTGTAACTTGTGTGGCGTCTGGCCAGACTTAGTATACACGAAAATTCCACATCCAGACGAGGTTTTCTTTAGTGATGTTATATCCTGCGCGTTGGGGCATACGATAGAACATAACCTAGAGAGCTGTCGACTATGGTGACCATTCCGGAGAACTCAATTGAGGCACTCCTCCCAAGGGGCGATAATGGCAAACCAGAAATGGAAAACCCATTACGCTTCTTGATCCGAGGACCCGAAGCTAAGAACTTGCTAAAGGATGACCCTTTTGAGGAGAATCAGTGGAGGCCTCCTTGAGGAGTAATAATGCCAAACCAGAAATGGTGAACGCATTAGTATCTCTCGACCTGAGAGCCTAAGAAGCTGAGGACCATTAGGAATTCTTGACCTGATCATACCTATGAGGGGAATATTGGGTTTTTTTGCAGGAAAACAAGCCTCTTCATACCTTTGTTCTCTCACGTACGTCAGACCTTTGCACCAACACATAGCTACATACGCAGATTATCCAGAAGATGTTGCATCCCTAACTTATTGTATAACGTTATTGCATAATGTTATTGCATCATCATATGTGTGCTGAACTTTTGCATCATCTACCCTTTGCATCATTGGGTGTTGCATATCTCATTTGCATTCCACCTGCATAAATAACATATGCATATATACATTTGCATTGCATACATCCAAACCAGAAAAAGCTCACTTTCTTCCCTTCATCAGCCCAAAGACAACAATTCTCCGACGTCGAAGGTCAAAGAATCATGGAACAGGTTGGGTATGAGAACACAATGCGCAAGGAAGGCAAGGTTGACATGGTTGTGGAATTACTTCTAGACAGTATGACAATGAACTCCTCGGATCAGGTTGTGATGGATGAGCAAACCCAGAATGGACAGAAGGTGGATAAGATCATGAATGCAAATGCAAGCAATCTACCAGTTCACCCCTTGTCTAATCAAAAGACCTCCAAAGGCAATCAAAAACAAAAGCTTAAGCAAATCAGCAAAGGGAACAATAATTAAGGAAGGAGACGTCCTCATCTTGATCCAATCCCCATGACTTACACGCATCTACTGCCTGTTCTGATTCATGTTGGAGCAATTGTTCCTAAAGAGATCGAACTGGCCAAGTTTCCTTATCATCCCAATCATGATCCTAATGCCACATGTGGATACCATGCTAGATATGTGGGGCACTCTATAGAAGCATGTGTTATCTTTAAGAACAGAATCCAAAAGCTCCTCGATCAAAAGTTTCTTTGCTTTACAGAGAAACCTTGCCAGAATTATGCACCTGCAATTGCTGAAACATTTGCCGAAGCTAAGAATAGAGGTCCTCCTACTCAGGTGTTGATTCCTCCAGCCATTCAACCTGTTGGTCAATACCCCTACCAAGGTGTTCAATTAGCTAACTCTGGAATGCCTTTAGCCTATCCTGGGGCATTCTCTATTGTTGTACCTCCAGTTTCTTATCCTGGGGCACCCTATGCTCTGTATGGGATCCCATTCGGTCAGATTGTTAATCGGATGGTTAATCTAGGGTTGATGTACCCTGCTCAAGTGTACCTGCAATATGTTACTCAGCAGATTCATCCTCAAACACCTCTGGCTCCTACGCCATACTATTCATTCTCGCATGTTGCTGCAACCCAACATCAACAGCCTCCTCAGGCTCATAATCAGCAAGCCCAAGGCCGAGAGCATCAGAAACAGCACAAGCCCCAAAACAATCTAGAACGAAGGAATGCTCCTCTAGAATCGATTCCCGTGACATACAGTCAACTTCTCCCATATCTGGTTCAGAACTCACTGGTGGTTCCCAAAGCTCTGAAGCCTCCTCCAAAACCATTACCACATGGGTATGATTCCAATGTGCAATGCGGATATCATGCTGGGTCAGCCGGGCATTCGACTAAGGATTGCAACGCTTTCAAAGCTAAGGTCCAACAGTTGATTGACAAGAAGCACTTAACCGTTCAAGGTGAGAAAATGTGGGTGAACGGAAATCCCTTGACCGTGTAGGGGCCTATATTGCAAATAATCCCTTGAATAAGCCTGTGAGCACTTCCTCAATATCAGCAATCATCTTGTCATCCCATCTTTTCCATTTGTAATCTTTTTTGTTTGTCAAACACTGTTCATTTGTAAAACTTATTTGTTTTCAGATGATAATAATAATGAAATGAGTATGCATCTTTTGAATAAATCCATTCGTGTTCACTCATACTTTTTATCTGTATCACACATTTGATCAAGCAAAATCAAAAAGAGAATGATGAAATCAAAAGGACAAGATATCACTGTCTGTATGCTTTTGAATAAAACCTTGCTGACGATGTAAGGCATTTGTTCAAATCCCCAAACACTGGAGTTATAAGGAAGATAATCCCTAGTCCACCCTTTGGGCCTTGAAGTAGGATTTTCTTTTTGTACACAAAAAAAACCCTCAATCTTAACTAGGGGCAGGGTAGTCTTCAGTTAGTTTGACCATGCGTCCAAATTTCAAAAGAGGCGTACCCCATCTACGGATTGACCACATCCTATCCCTCATGCAAGGTCGAAAATCACAAATCCACATTGGATATTCCTCATCAACCAAAGGAATGAGGCAGTCACAACTCACCCTTACAAATCAAACAAACACATGTCACACGATTTTGTTCAAAATAAAAAAAAACAAAAAAAAACAAAAAAAAAACACAAAAGAAAAAAAAAGCCCACTAAGTCTAAAACAAATGACTTAGGCAAAAATTAGGGCATCCCGGTAGACCGCAAAGTCAAAATAATCAGTCTATACAAAAATTAGGGAACACAAAAAGAGCAAAACAGAGAATCAAAAGCAAAAAATCCTCAATAAGAACCAGTTCGTGTGATCACATGTGACAAAAGCAAAAGGTGAGTGTTTGCCGCTCCAAAATCCTCGTCGGTTCCTCTACCATCACATCTACCATTCAAAATCCTTTTGAAAGGTGAACGCTTGTGTCAAACTAGCTGAACGTATGACTGGAGAAAATCAAGGAGGATGGGTGGGTTAAAATAAATTTTGAGCCTTATATCCTTTCTTTCTTAAACCGTGAACCAGACCACGTTACAACCCGTAAAAGACCTAACTGGAGTAGGGTTTATTTCGAAAGCATACTACAGTAGGATCATGTCAAAGTTGACTCTTAAAGATTTGCTTATCATTTGTGTTGGTATTGACATGGCATTTTAAATGGTGATTCAGTCACTATATGTCATAATCTTAGTGAACATACTTGGATTTCAAAACTGACATATGCATGACATTAACATTATCATTTTCAAAACAAACACTTTTTACTTGCAAACAAGCGCTTGATATCAAGAATATTTCCACAATGGAAAGTTTGATCATCTCAATGGGCAAAACGCTTGAAAACTCTGTTGAGCAAAAGGGCCTAGCTACTTCAGGATTCAGTCAATCTGGGCCAATCATGTCGAGCCTCACCAAATCTCTCAAAGAGCAGTTGGTCAGAGGCATTCCTCCAAAGATTGATCAACCAGGGACAAAATCACCTTGAGAGCTCACATTGGGGCAGGTCACCTCAAGAGCACAAGAAGTCAACCTCTCCAAGAGAAGATTAGTCAGGGGCACACTATTCCGATACACTGGGTCAAGTCAGATCGAGATCATCCTGTGAAATAACTGTTTCCTATCGTGTGACCGAGGAAATCCATGCAGATACCCAATAAACTGGGGCAGAGACAGGATACAAAAGTACAAGTTCTCTCTCTATTTTGAGGCAAAAGCAATGGTGCATCAGTAACTGCTGATCCTGAAGTAGGTGTCGGGGAATCACGTATTTACGGCTGCACCCTAACCTTAACTCTTTCACCTCCCACAACAAAAACACTAGAACCATTGCACAGAACGCTCTCATGCATTAATCATGTCACTTCACTCATGCATATCATTCATCTTGCATAGCATGAAGCCTTGACATAAGCACGATCATACTTGACATCTTTTCAAAACCTGATCGCTAACATTCTGCATATAGTAATCATCATCGCATAGCATTGCATTTTCGAATGCATAGCACATCCATCAGATTGGAGCATTACACCATATGGGCAAAATCCAGTTCTCGTCTGGAACACTTTTCAAATCCAGTCAGTTCTCGGATGATTTATTCAAACTCTTTCAGTTCTCGTTTGGCAAACTTTTTCGAAGTCCAGTCCTCGTCTGGAAAACTTTTCAGAACCTTTTTGTTAGACGATGGCTATGGATCTAGAAGGGGGTTGAATAGATCCCTTGAGTTTTACACGCAAATGTTTTACAAAATTTGTTTTTAAAAATTGTTTAAACGGAAGCTACCACTGGATAGAACGTCTACAACGAACCTTCTACCAAAAGGATCGGATATGCACGAATATATCACGGATGAGTACAGAAGAGAAAAATTCAGTTTTGAATATTACACTTAAGATACGCAATCAACAAAATATCACTTGGTTGATGTATATTCCAATCCAATGAGGTAAAATGATAAGCAATTTAAAGACAACAAGTTCGAATTTTGATTTGACACAAATTATCAAACACCTAGTGTGCGAAAACACACTAAGTGCAGAATTTCAGTGAAGGGTAATGTAAAGCTGCTCCAAAATACAATTCAAGGAATTGTATCAGTTTAACAAAACAATTTATCAGCTTACAATTACTCTACAACAAAAATTTTGATGACTTGCGACTTCACAAATTCGAACGAACTGAATTGTAAAAGAGTTAAGGAAAGAGAAAACAAACACGATTTGATTAGGCAGTTCCCCAATCGTCCTCGCTTTGGGTACGTCTGCCCCCAACTCCACAAATGGAATTGAGATATATATATATATATATATATATATATATATATATATAGCTGTTGCAAATTGTTTATTACAAGAGAAAACAACGAACATCCAAACCCTCGAACGTCTTCGATCGTTGATGCAGAATTTTCTCTTCCCTTGATTCAAGATGAATCAAGTGCTCCGAATATGGTTGATTTAATTACCGTCTCATGCTACTAAACCGACAGAAACCACCATTCTTCAGTTACCTTCACTCGGTCAATTGCAATCTACCAAGAATTCGAACCCAAACCTCTTTTCTATAATCCTCTGATTACAGCTACTAAACCGAACAATTGCACCAATTTCCGGTTACCTTCGCCCAGCCGAATCCCTGTAGAAAGAACAGTTTATACAAAAACCCCCAAAATCTATCCGATTCTTGGAGGACAAAACCAATTGGTTTTATTCAAGAAACACCTGTCAAACTCTCAACCCAGAAGATGAAGATTACACTTCCTAAATTCTGAACATTATCACTTCGATCAATGGGCGACACAAACAAAGATGATTATGTGTGATTGTTTGTTTACACAATGAAGAAGATGAAGTTGAAGAGAGAAATGACATATATCTTTCACGTTTCTTGTTAGAAATAAAAAAAAAGGATGACCAAAACTATTTATATGAAAAAATATGACCAACAAAAATAATAACAAAAAAATAACAGAAAAATAACAGAAAAGAAATTAAGTAAAAAAAATGCAGAATTTGAGGTCATGCGTCGACCTCCAGCATTCATGCGTCGACGCATAAAAGAGGAATTTGGTGTCCACAGATTTGTGTGCTTTCCCGTAAGTTTTGGAGGTTAGCGCATGAAATTTGGGGTTAGCGCATGGACTAAAGGGTCAGCGCATGAAGTGCAAATTTTCAGGAAATTCAATTTTCTGAGCATTTTTACCATACCAAGATCAAAGACACATACTAGACACAACTAAAATGATAGTGGACATTTATTTTTGGAGAGGACAAGATCCTATGCATCTAGACATATGAACGATAATGGTTAGACGCTATATGCCCGACACGTGAAGTGATACCGCTCAAATTACAATCTAATATGTTTGTTGACATCATTAAAACAAGGTAGCTACGAGAATATCCCTCACATACTCCCCTTTTTTATGATGGAAACACTTTCTTAGCTGTCACGAGATATGTAATTTGAGAGTGAACAAAGCTCCCCCTGTCTTTGACATCTGGTTAATAAAATTTCTGCTTGTTATTCTTCTCCCCCTTTGACAACATCAAAAATAAGAAAAGACAGTGGTCAAAATAATGCAGTATAATACGTATTGGATCATCATATATTTGCAACAATCAAACATTAACATGCATCCACATATGATACTGCTAATGTAAACTTAGGAATGATTAAATAAGGAACAAAAAAAACATACAAGCAAAACATTCACTCCGGAAGAGTTTAAACAAACGGAAGCACATGTCAAAGTTAAGCAACAAAAAAAAAAAACAACCAAACCACAAAACATAAACGCAAACACAAATGAAGCATAATGCCCTAAGCTCTATGGTCTTCTCCCCCTAAAAGGATGACCTCTTCCCCTATAATGTTGACTTGGTGGTGGAAGGTCCTCGAGTTGAAGTTTGAGCTCAATCAAGGTGATGTTGAGGTTACCAAGGCTGTTTGTCAAGTTCAGATTTTGCTGACTCAAGTTGGCATCCATCTGATTGAACCGATTCATGGCTGCATTTGCGAAATTGTTGAAGTTGGTGACGTGAGAAGATATTTGGTTAGACAGATTTGTGAACTGTTCCTGCTGAGTCATGTATCGAGTGTCCTGCAGCGCTTGGAATTCTTGATGTTGCAGAGGCAACTCATTCAGCTTCGCTAGAATTTCTTCAGATGACTACTGATCATGCTGGAATGGTGGAGTGGGAGGAGCAGAATTTTCAGGTGGCTGCCATTCATAGTCCTCACCATAAGATGGAGGAACATATGCAGCACCAAGCGCAGTCCAGCAGTTTTGTTGCCACTGACCCCAGCCCTGATTTTCAGAGGTCTCTTCAGGTTGATGGCTCATCCATGCCTCATTGTCCTCTTCTTGCATAGCCACATTCTCTTGCATAACCACATCTTCCTGTATGACAACATTTTCATCATTAACCGCTTGATTTCCATTTCCTAGAATGCCTTCATCATCATTTCCTTCAAGGTGAACCGGTTCATCATGTTCAGGATGGGTGGATCTTGGTCGATAGATGAACCTGTTCTCACGTGACTGCCAAAAGTAACCCATCATGGAAAGGGTTTTGGCAAGAAATTGTTGTTCAGCAGTGATATAAATGTGACAAATCTGCAGAATAGGAACATCAAAGTGATTCAAGATGTTTGCAATAATAGACGCATAACCAAGTGCCTGAAATTTGTGGGAGCTGTGAGTAGTGAACATCCTATAAGCAAAATAATAGGGCCAGTTAATTTTGATCCTATTCTTGAGAATATAGATGAGGTGAACCTCTGCCTGCTCAACTCTTGAGTATCCTCCTTTCTTAAGCCTCAAGATGCGAGCAACAATCCACTGAATAATACGGTCTTTGAATTTTAGATGGCCGGTAGTGACACTTTTAGGAAATAATTCACTTGCCACAAAATCAGCTGAATACGGTTCCCGCAACATTGAATTCAGAGCAGTTTTGAATTCATAGCCCTCAACAAAGGTTTTATCAGTAACCTTTGGGAGAGTGTCATCAGTGTCCAAGACAAACAATGTAGACCATACATCATTTGTCACTTCAAATTCTGTATTATTCATGGAGAATTTAAATTCAGCCCCATGAAATTTGCCCTTGATTCCACAATAGAATAACCTAGTCAAATCTTCACTATACTTATCATCACATTCTACAAATTCACTAAGATTTTGAAATTTTATAAGTTCAGAAATCTCAGGAATGTGAAAATCTGGACCCATCAGAGGATAAAACCCATGTTGTCTTATAACAGCCCGATTAGAAAATAGTTCCTCAAAAGGAGTAGTTAGCCTTTTAGAAATTAAAGACTTAAAGGTTACCCGTTGTGAAGATGATGATGATGCTCTGGTTGGTGCTGATTGTGAAGATGATCCTCTTGTTCCCCTTCTACTAGGGTTTCTTCTTGAAGCCATTGTTGAAGAAAAGTTGAGAGAGGATGATGACACTTGTTTTTCACTGAGAGTAAAGAGGAGATATGTGCAGCCCATAGAAAACCTTGTAACAGTAATATAGAAGATTTCCTCTTGGTGAGTTTTTTTATTTCTAGGGTTTTGATGAGGATTTAGTGTAGAGTAATTGTTATTGATGAGGTTTAATGGAGGAAGATAGGGAGAGATTAACCACAAAGACTAATGAGATGACATGCAAGAATCATAGATTAATGTGCAATGAGAATATGTAGGGAAAATGAACACTACTAGGTCGGCGCACACGTCCCAGTAAAGAAGGGAGTCTGAACGGTCAAGTTATGCGTCGACCTGTGAATCTGTGCATCGGCGCATGATTCTTGGTTTTTTTTTAAAAATTGAACATGTGTTTATGCGCTATCCCGAAAATTTAGTAGGTCAGCGCATGAATCTATGCGTCGACGCATGAACCTATAAAAGTGAAATTTTGCAATTTTTAAGTTCCAACCAGATAAATAGACATATGCACATACAGAACGAAACATCCACATGAACGATAAGTGCTCAAAATGCAATAAACATCAAGATTAGAGTAATTAATATGGCACAAAATATTGATAAACATCTATAAATCGGAACGATATTACCTTGATCATCATGATGATAAGATCCCTCACATATGGCTAAATATCTCTTTGCATTGTTAGTGAAAAGAATAAGCAAGCATATATATATATATATATATATATATATATATAGGTGAAGATCAATACTCTAAAGGATTATTAAGCACGATCCGAGATATCGAGAATGCCAAGTTCCCTACGGATGTGAAAGAAAGGCTCTGTAGCTAATGGTTTTGTGAAAATATCAGCAAGTTGATTCTTAGTGCCAACGTGCTCAAAAATTACATCACCTTTCTCTACATGATCCCTAAGAAAATGATGGCGTATTTCGATATGCTTGGTGCGTGAATGCAATACGGGGTTCTTAGTTAGATTAATCGCACTAGTGTTATCGCATAAAATTGGAATACGTTCAAGTTTTAAGTTGAAATCAAGTAATTGTTGTTTAAGCCATAAGACTTGAGCACAACAACTACCGGCGACAATGTATTCCACTTCGGCTATTGACAAAGCAACGGAAACCTGTTTCTTGTTGTACCAACTCACCAAGGAATTTGCGAAAAAGTGACACGTTCCACTAGTACTTTTCCTATCCAACTTGCACCCGACAAAGTTGGAATCGGAGTAGCCAACTAAGGAACAAACACTACCTTTGTAATACCATAGCCCATACTTTGGAGTACCAGAAAGGTATCGAAGTATGCGCTTAACTGCCTTTAGGTGGGATTCCTTGGGATGTGTCTGATACCTCGCACACATGCATACACTAAACATTATATCGAGACGTGATGCGGTAAGATAAAGAAGATACCCTATCATACCTCGATACTTCTTTACCTCAACATCCTTACCCTTTTCATCACGATCAAGATTAGAACTTGTAGGCATAGGAGTATCTATTGCTTTGCAGTTTAGCATATCAAAACGTTTTAGTAATTCAAGACAATATTTCGTTTGACTCACGAATGTGCCCTCTTCAAGTTGTTTGATTTGCAATCCGAGGAAATAGTTGAGCTCCCCCATCATGCTCATTTCAAACTCCCCTGCATCAAACTAGAAAACTCCTTGACCAAGGTCATGTTAGTAGACCCAAATATGATATCGTCAACATAAATTTGTACCAAAATTAAGCATTTTCCTTGACGTTTAATAAAGAGGGTTGTGTCAACCTTTCCTCTTGAATACCCTTGATCTAGTAGAAATTTGCTTAGACGTTCATACCAATCCCTAGGGGCTTGTTTAAGTTCGTACAAAGCTCGTTTAAGTTTATAGACATGATCAGGATATTCGTGGGATTCAAAACCCGGTGGTTGGGATACATAAACCTCTTCATTTATGTATCCGTTAAGGAACACACTTTTAACATCCATTTGGAATAATTTAAATTTCTTTGTGCAAGCATAGGCAGGTAGAAGGCGTATGGCCTCGAGTCGGGCAACCGGCGCATAAGTTTCCTCATAGTCGATTCCTTCCTCTTGGTTATAGCCATGCGCTACAAGCCTAGCTTTGTTACGCGTTATTACTCCATTTTCATCAAGTTTATTCTTAAACACCCATCGGGTGCCGATTACTCGATGATCTCGCGGAGGGGGGACAAGGTCCCAAACCTCATTTCTCCAGAATAGATTTAGCTCATCTTGCATTGATAGAAACCAATGCTCATCGAGTAACGCATCCTTAGCGTTTTTAGGTTCAACTTGGGAAACAAAAGTAGAGTAATAACAAAAGTTACTAAGTTTAGAGCGAGTAGTTACTCCCTTAGAGATATCACCAAGAATGTTGTCAATTGGATGGTCTTTTGAAGACTTCCAAGCTGGAGGAAGTTCATCTTTATTAGCATGATGATCATCCTCACTTTTCACTGGTGGTGATCCTTTTCCTCCTCAATATGCACTGCTTCAGGCTGATCAATTCCCTTATCAGTGTCCTTGAGTATGTCTTCAGTAGATACACCTGCACCATGAAAAGAACTAGCTTCTCCGACATTTCTCAGATAAGACTCATCAAAAGTAACATGAACTGACTCTTCAACTATGCGTAACCTCTTATTATAAATTCTATATGCTTTACTTGACTGAGAGTATCCAAGAAAAATACCCTCGTCGTCCTTGGCATCAAATTTACCAAGAGACTCTTTCCCATTGTTTAACACAAAGCATTTGCAACCAAATACATGAAGGTGAGAGATGTTTGGCTTACGCCCTTTTAAAAGCTCGTACGGTGTCTTGTTTAGAATAGGCCGGATGAGCACCCTATTCAAAACATAACAAGTCGTACTTATGGCGTCGGCCCAAAAGTATTTTGGTAATCCACCATCATTGATCATAGTCCTTCCAAGTTCTTCCAAAACTCTATTTTTACCCCATTTTGTTGAGGGGTACGTGGTGCGGAAAAATTATGATCAATTCCGTTGGAATCACAAAATGCTTCAAATAAATGATTTTAAAACTCACCCCCATGGTCACTTCTAATTGACCCAATGTTTGTGTTTAACTTGTTCTGAGATAACTTAGCAAATCGTTCAAATGCCGGAAAAGTATCACTCTTATTTGCTAAGAAAATTGTCCAGCAAAACCTAGAAAAATCATCGACTATAACAAGCCCATAATATTTACCACCTAGACTTTTAACCCTAGATCGTCCAAAGAGGTCCATATGGAGGAGCTCAAGGGGTCTCATAGTTGAAATGATGTTTTTGGATTTGAATGAGATCCTTGTTTGCTTCCCCATTTGGCATGCATCACAAAGGTGATCCTTTGTGAATTTAATTTTGGGCAAACCGATGACTAGGTCTTTAGATACAATTTTGTTAAGCAAATCAATATTGATGTGAGCCAACCGTCTATGCCACAACCATGAATCTTCATTCATAGCAACTAGACACTTGTCTCCAATCAACGATACCTCATTTAAGTCTAGCATATAGACGTTGTTCACCCTCAAGCCCTTAAACACGTTCTTTTTGTCGCAATCTTCAACTATGCAACAATCCTTTGAAAAATATACTTTATAATTCTTGTCACATAGTTGACTAATGCTTAAAAGGTTGTGTCTAAGGCCTTCCACAAGCAGCACATCAGAGATAGTAGTAGATGAGGGGTTACCTACAATACCTTTGCCGAGAATCTATCCCTTGTTGTTATCTCCGTAGGTGACAAACCCCTTTTTCTTTGCCACAGAGTCGATAAAAAGAGATATGTCTCCGGTCATGTGTCTCGAGCAGCCACTATCCAGAACCCATCTTCTTTTGGGGGTCTCAAGACTTTGTACCTACAAAAACAATCAAGGGAGAGTAGGTACCCAATTCTCATTGGGTCCTTTAAGGTGAGTGAAACCAAAACCGCATTTGGCAACCATTGGTAGATGCCTTTCGGAACAAGAAACCTTCTGAAGCGGCATTTCGCAATAGTATGACCAGGCTTAAAATAGTAAAGATAATTACGATTCATTTGGAATTTACTTTTGCTATCACTATCTCGAATCACATAAGTATACTTTTGATATGGATTATTCATGCTCTCACGAAAATGTGATCGATCAATAGCAAACGTAACTTTTGGCTTAAGAGCCTTGTCCAATTTGGCCTTGAGGGTTCTCACCTCTCGTTGCCAAATATGACAAGTGTCACAGCCCCAATTGAACCAAGAGGTAGGATCCTTTTCAACCTTGGCTTTTGATGTGTCCACTATAGAGTTTTTGAGAGCTTCCAATTCCTTTTCGGAATCAGAAACCTTCTTCTCCAAATACATGAAAATCCTTTTATTTGAGGCTAAGCGTTGAAATGCTTCCTTAGCCTCATAATGTAACATGTCAAAAGCCTTTCGTAACTCTAAATGAGACATAGTATTAACATGATCATATTTAGAATGCTTTACCTCTTTTGCTTTGTTGTGGCGTGCCATAAGACAAAAGTTAACGGATTCACTTTCGTCACTTGAGGAGTCATCTTTCTCCGACTCACTATCGCTTTCCCAAGCGATGTATGCTCATCGAGATTTGTTGAACTTTTTGTTTGAGCGACTCTTGTCATTATCCTTATCTTTGTCTTTCTTTAGAGATGGACAATCCGGCTTGTAGTGCCCGGATTTTCCACAGTTGTAGCACGTACCTTTTACCTTGCCATTTTTATTTCCTTCGCTTCTAGATTGCTTCCTAAACTTGACTAGATTTCTATCCGAGTGTTGAATGTCGTTCTTATGAACATATCTATTGTATCTCTTCACAAATAAGCCCATATCATCACCGGATTCTTCATCTTTGTCATTATTGGTTTCATCATCACTTAGCTCTTGATGTGTGGACTTTGAACAAGAAGCCTTAAGAGCTATCGACTTCTTCTCCGTATCTTTTGCCTTCTCTTTCTTGATACTCTTTTCATGTTTATCCAAGCTAATGAGCACTTGCTCATGCTCATCAAGTTTCCCAAACAGTGTCGTGAGGTCTAGTGTAGCAAGATCATTAGCCTCCTCGATAGCGGTGACCTTCGGCTGCCATTCCCTGTTAAGACACCTCAGAATTTTGTTAGTAGAAACCTCATTTGGAATTGGCTTACTAAGAACATGCAGTTTGTTGATGATGTGAGTGAATCATTTTTACATATCCGCAATGGTTTCCCCTTGCTTCATGTAAAACAAATCAAACTCTTGCGTTAGTGTATTAATACGAGCCAACTTAACATCATTAGTGCCTTCATGGGCTACTTGTAAAGCATCCCACATGGCTTTGGTCGTTTCACAATGGCAGACTCGATAATACTCGTCAACTCCCAAGGAGGAGATAATCATATTACGAGCCTTCCAATCATAGTTGTACTTTTTCTCGTCCTCCTCTGTCCATTGCGCTTCGGGTTTAGGAACGACAACGCCTTCCGCGTTAGTCATAGTAATTTGCATGGGACCGTTTAAAATAACGTTCCAAACCTTCCGATCATTGGAATTAATATGAATGTGCATACAATCCTTCCGGTAGCTGTAATTTTTGCCTGTAAAAACTGGAGCTCTATTATAAGCCCCTTTAGGTTCATTCGCCATGATCCAAGAAGTTTTACCGAAGCACCAGAATTTACCGGAGCTCGTGATACCACTTGTTAGACGATGGCTATGGATCTAGAAGGGGGGTTGAATAGATCCCTTGAGTTTTACACGCAAATGTTTTACAAAATTTGTTTTTAAAAATTCTTTAAACGGAACCTACCACTGGATAGAACGTCTACAATGAACCTTCTACCAAAAGGATCAGATATGCACGAATATATCACAGATGAGTACAGAAGAGAAAAATTCAGTTTTGAATATTACACTTAAGATACGCAATCAACAAAATATCACTTGGTTGATGTATATTCCAATCCAATGAGGTAAAATGATAAGCAATTTAAAGACAACAAGTTCGAATTTTGCTTTGACACAAATTATCAAACACCTAGTGTGCGAAAACACACTAAGTGTAGAATTTCAGTGAAGGGTAATGTAAAGCTGCTCCAAAATACAATTCAAGGAATTGTATCAGTTTAACAAAACAATTTATCAGCTTACAATTACTTTACAACAGAAATTTTGATGACTTGCGACTTCACAAATTCGAACGAACTGAATTGTAAAAGAGTTAAGGAAAGAGAGAACAAACACGATTTGATTAGGCAGTTCCCCAATCGTCCTCGCTTTGGGTACGTCTGCCCCCAACTCCACAAATGGAATTGAGATATATATATATAGTTGTTACAAATTGTTTATTACATGAGAAAACAATGAACATCCAAACCCTCGAACGTCTTCGATCGTTGATGCAAAATTTTCTCTTCCCTTGATTCAAGATGAATCAAGTGCTCCGAATATGGTTGATTCAATTACCGTCTCACGCTACTAAACCGACAGAAACCACCGTTCTTCAATTACCTTCACTCGGTCAATTGCAATCTACCAAGAATTCGAACCCAAACCTCCTTTCTACTATCCTCTGATTACAGCTACTAAACTGAACAATTGCGCCAATTTTCGGTTACCTTCGCCCAGCCAAATCCCTGTAGAAAGAACAGTTTGTGCAAAAACCCCCAAAATCTATCCGATTCTTGGAGGGCAAAACCAACTGGTTTTATTCAAGAAACACCTGCCAAACTCTCAACCCAGAAGATGAAGATTACACTTCCTAAATTCTGAACGTTATCACTTCGATCAATGGGCGACACAAACAAAGATGATTATGTGTGATTATTTGTTTACACAATGAAGAAGATGAAGATGAAGAGAGAAATGACATATATCTTTCACGTTTCTTGTTAGAAATAAATAAAAAAAGATGACCAAAACTATTTATATGAAAAAATATGACCAACAAAAATAATAACAGAAAAATAACATAAAAGAAATTAAGTAAAAAAAATGCAGAATTTGAGGTCATGAGTCGACCTCCAGCATTCATGCGTCGACGCATAAAAGAGGAATTTGGTGTCCACATATTTGTGCGCTTTCCCGCAAGTTTTGGAGGTTAGCGCATGAAATTTGGGGTTAGCGCATGGACTGAAGGGTCAGTGTAACACCCCAATTCCCATCGCGAATAAATAATACATATATAAATCAGAGTAAATAAAAATTTATTTTTCCGACAGAAAACAGGGATGTCACAATTAAAGAAAGAAAACACAATCCCTGCTCATTTATTTGATACATAACACAAAATGGAATAACCTCAAAGGGAAACTTTTTCCATACAAAAGGAAAGGTCAATTATGGAATAAAGCGGAAGATCCATAACTGAATTGTTTTATAACATCAAAATATACATACAAAGGTAATACAAAATAAATCTAACAAAGGTATACATATATAAAATAATCGTTCCCCGACTCCCGTGCTACGTATCAGAGCAGACACCAAGACCGACAAAAGAACGGAGGGTTAATCTTCATAAAAGCCTCCAAGACACAAATCTGCAATTGCCTCATAGACCAACAAACCACAGCAGAAGGGTGAGAAATAAAAACTAAATCAAGATTGCATAATAATATGCAAAACATATAATTCACATACATAGTTATTCTCACCACAAGCATCACATTTAATACACATATCATATACCAGTTATACTAACATAATCACATATTCACAC
Source organism: Lathyrus tuberosus (assembly GCA_022829125.1). NCBI lineage: Eukaryota > Viridiplantae > Streptophyta > Magnoliopsida > Fabales > Fabaceae > Lathyrus > Lathyrus tuberosus. The sequence goes on from JALAZF010000381.1 coordinate 5,658,625, forward strand.
ATAAGGCACACCATAGTCATAACATATGGAAACACCCCACCACATCACATATCATATGTTTATGCATAAAACATATTATCCACAACCAATGCATTTATCACATATGCACATCAATTCACCAATTCAAACATAAATCTCAACACATACTCAATCAATTCATGATTTTCCACACATAATGCATCCATTCATAATTCTCACACATAATCGATCCATTCATGATTTATGCAAATGCACAGAGACCGACACAACGACTCTATGCAATGCATATGCGGTACCAATCCATCCATCAATCTGATCATCAGTTCACTCAGGAACTATTGGAACCATCGCTTGTTACTTAGTGTAACTCCCTGTCGGGCAAACGATGTTCCCCGTCGCTCACACCTCTTTGTATAAGGTACACGACGTTTATGGATCTCTCACACCTCTTTGTATAAGGCACACGACCCGATCGCTCACACCTCTTTGTATAAGGCACACGATCATCTATAATCATCGCTCACACCTCTTTGTATAAGGCACACGATGTTATAGCGGATTCCCTCTGGAACTGTTTCGTCGCTCACACCCACTAGGGCACACGACATCACAAGATGCATATCATGATGCTTGACATACAAGAACTCATGACAATCAAATGCATCTTCACAATTCAACCATATGAATTATCTCATCATCATTATTCATGCATTGGAAATCAATTCACACAATGCATTTACTTGCCATGAGGCCACCAAATAACACACATTGAATTTCACATAAACAACGCATTTCATCATAATCCACAAACCACAACAATTAGCATGTTAGCATACACACTCATATCAATTCACATCAAGGATTACTCACCATCAACCACAACAATCCCACAAAACATCATAACAACATACATTGATATTTAATCAAACAATGTATTTTACCATACAACAACATCATAACAACATACATTATGACATGCATCAACATCATATAAATAGCACGAAAGCCCCACATTTATATGACGATAACATATCGCATCAAACACAAACAAACACAACAAAACCTACAAATAACTAATCATCCTCTACCAAATATTCTTCGTTAAATCATGGTATAACATCACAATTTAACAACATCTTAGGTTATCTATCTAATGCCTCAAGTCCCACAATAATCGGACTCGCGATTCGGGAGTTATGGTGGAAACATAAACCGCACTTTTCACACATACATTACTTTTCCATATTTTCTTATCAATCCATGGCTTAAACATTTGATCCTATTCCACTATCACAAATAGCATTGAAATATCTTTCCAGCGCATCCGACCGTGCCTCAATCCGATTTACGGATCAAAAGTTATGAAGAAAACAAAAACTGAAAATTTGTCATGTTCGCAATGCGAAGCTTCCAGCGAACCGTGGCAGAAGCAAAAAGACCTGAAGTTCGCAATGCGAACGGCTAGTGAACGTTCGCTGATTCCTTCGCTTTGGCTCGCAATGCGAACCTGCAAAACCCAGAATTCCCAGCAGCGATCAAATAGGTCAATTGGGGTCAAAATCCCTCATTTCTTCCACCCAAACACTTCTAAAACATACTATAACAACCAAAACATGATCCAAACCTAACAACAAGTATTCTACTCAGTTTTTATCGAATTTCATTCGCAAAAACATCGATTTCTATCGATTCCTCCTAATTCCAATCAATACGAAAAGTTGCGAAACAACCAAAACAATTACAACAAACAACACATATACATACACAAGCAAGATATAATTGAAACTTCTCACCCTTACCCGATTAATCGCGCTCGAAACGGAGTTATGACGATTTTCCTCTTTCTCCCTTTTCCTTTCCTCTTCCTTTCTATCTTCTCTTTTCTTTCTCTTCCTTTTCTTTTCTCTCTATTTCTCTCTAATCTCTATTTATATAAAAATATCTAAACCCCTAAAAAGACTATTTTACCCCTGAACTCAAATATCTCGCAAATGCTCTCAAAACGCGATAAAACATAAACAGCGATGAAAAATAATATATTGTCAAATAAAAGTCAAGAATAAAATAATATAAAACAAAAATGATTAAATCGACTCGATTAAATAAATAAGACAAAACCGGGGCGTTACAGTCAGTGCATGAAGTGCAAATTTTCAGGAAATTCAATTTTTCTGAGCATTTTTACCAGACCAAGATCAGAGACACATACTAGACACAATTAAAATGATAGTGGACATTTATTTTTGGAGAGGACAAGATCCTATGCATCTAGACATATGAACGATAATGGTTAGACGCTATATGCCCGACACGTGAAGTGATACCGCTCAAATTACAATCTAATATGTTTGTTGACATCATTAAAACAAGGTAGCTAGGAGAATATCCCTCACACTTTTCGGTTCTTTGGTCCGTCCAAAACCTTTCTGGTTCTCTCGGGTCCGTCCAGAGCCAGCCACCCGCTGCATAGTATCTTAACATTTACCTTTGCATAACATGATATCAAGCATCATGTATAACACATACATGGCATATGCATCAAGCATACTTCCTTCCTTTTGCCTGATTCATCTCCCCAACAGATATTCAGCCATACTTCAAACAACTCTCTACACTTGCACCTCTCTTTTTGCCGTCGTCGGCCAAATCTTCGAGCTACTCTTTTATTTAATCCCCTTGTACCTCGAATCATCGAAAAGCTGGCGCACTTCGAACATTTAGGTCCAAGAGGATTAAATAGGGGCAGCTGTCGTAACCCAAAATTTGCCCTCCTTTTTTTCTTTTTGCATAAGCATGTGCATTCGCATCGCTGGCATACGCATCCGCACTTTTTCTCTGTGGTTTTGTTGCAGGAATATTCAGGTTTTCCAAGCTCGATTAATTGCATCCTCACAAGGTCATCACATTATCAAAATAAGCACAAAACAAGGGTTTCTAGGCCTATTTATCAAAACAATAGGTGGAAAATCGAAATCGTGGCCACAACACCATTTTTCAAGCAAATTTGGGGATTTTTGGCCTGATTAATCGATTAACCATTTGCAGTGCAAATTGTGTTAATCGATTAACACATGCAAAATGAGCAGAATCTGCTTCTTTTTCATGACAGTAACTTTTCCTCTATATTTTTGGATTCTACTTGATTCTAGTAGTGTGTGGAACATTCTAGACATCACTAGACATTTCAAAACTACTCAAGACACTCCACTTGCATTTATTCCAATGCATCACTTTAAATTAAGTGCACCATGTTCCTTGATTTCCAAGCATCACAACCTTTGATTTGAAGCTTACATTGGGATTGCTACTGAGTTAGTTTCCTAACTAGCCGAGTTAACCGCTTGACTCGGTGAGTCAAGTGTAACTAACTCCTAGCCTAATTCCAAACCACCCAAAGCTAGCTCCTAGCCTAATGCCAAACCTCTCACACTCCAAACCAAAAGTCTATATAAACAAACCTTCAATCATTTTTCAAGGGATCGACCATTTCACATAAATTTCTCATACTTCACTCTCAATTCTCTCTGAATTTTTCTGCAACTTCTTCATCTTCATCTACATTTTCTTCCCAAACCTCACTATAGCTCTTCACCATTGAAGGATAATCACTTCTACATTGGAAGTGATTATTTCTTGAGCTTAACCTTCATAATCTTGCAATTATACTTGGATTTTTGGAGTTCTATTGGCTTTTGGATTCATCTCAAGTGTTTACTTCAAGATTCAACAGTTTGAATTCGTATTTCGGAGTTTCGTCGCAATTTGGACGGTTTCGGTGCGACTCGGCTACAATTGGAGATTCTTCTAATTTTCTTGATTATCTTCATCAAGAATTCTTTGCAACAATCACCAAGCCAAATCTCCGGCTTGTAGGTTGGTAGATGTTACTCATTTTTCTATTTCGAATGTTTTCATATCATTCGCAATGTAGTTTCGATGCTTTTGTGTGTGATTGATTATGTCGTTGCTTGATCCATAATCTTGATGATTTAATTGATTCCATTACTGATTATTTTCTGTTGTTAAACTTGTTTTTTCATGCATAATTGTTTTCCCTAGCATAGGAGTGATTGTACAATCCATATGTGGCCAAAATCACTTTTCAAAATTGTTTCTTTGCCCCTGTTTCAGTGTTAATCAATTAACACATTGCAGTGCAAAAGTGTTAATCGATTAACCAGTGTAAAATTGCTTATTTTCAAGACTTAATAGATTAACACTTTGTAGTGCAAAAAGTGTTAATCGATTAACACTGCTCCAGATTGCCATTTTCATGCTTTATCAAGTGTGTTTGCTATGCATTCTTCCTCTAACTTCCATAGATTGATATGCTTGATTTTTATGGATGTTTTAGGTGTCATTTAACTTCTGTTTGAAGCATGCTCGTGAATTTTTGATGCACGATTTTTATTATGCAATTGTTCACATTTTTTGGCATTGTATGAACATGATCATTCTTGCACTTTCTTTGATCACATGATATATAATTTGTGATGCATACAAAGTGTCATTTGGTACTGTTTTGCACTTTCATTCATGTTAACATTAAGTTTGTTCTTCAAAGGATAATCTTAATCTTGTACAATCAATAATGCACCATTTGCTTTAATAATTTTTCAATTCATTTTGGAAAATTATTAGCATACTCCTCCCTTTTGATTAATTAATAGAAACTTCATTTCGATTATTAATCCTCCCTTTGGCGCTTCTCTTTAGGCTTCCTTTAGAGCTTTCTTTCTCTCTTCCCCGCGGAGTTGGAGTTTCACATGATGCACTAGAGCACGGCACGGGAGCACTGTACAAATTGGAGTTGTCACGCTACCCGTTACAATTTTCCGCGCTACACTTTGAGTGCTAGAGAAGGAATGAGGATGGAGTTGTCCTACCCTCATTCTGGCTATTTCTTGGGTAAGGGTGTCTGGCCCTCTCTTTCGAGAATAGTCACATTTATCCTCAAGCTGTAGTGTTTCTCCTTCCCCAGTCGAGTCGATCCTTGATCACTTCTGCTCCTCTTAATCTCTCTTTTGATCAATAACCATTTCTCTTGGTTATAGCTCATTATTTCTTGGGTTAACACCCATCTCTTGCCTCAGTATCCTTCTTCTTTGGTCAATCATCGTCCTTTGATTCCCCAGAAGAGCCTAAATTCATTTCGGTTAAACACAATTTTCTAGTTAAACACCGAAACCCTTGAGGAGTTCGCAACCTTCTCTTGGTTCTTCTCCCTTTGATTAGTTAACCACTGCCTATCAGTTAAAACACCAACTTGCACTTCCTCTCAGTTAACCACAGCCTACCTGTTAACATACTGAGTTTCCTTTTGGGTTAATCACCTTTCCTTGGTTAATCACCCTTTTCTTCAGTTAACCACAGCCTACCTGTTAAAACACTGAGCTTCTTCGAGTTAATCACCTCCTCTTGGTTAATCACTCATTCCTTTCGGTTAATCCAGTCTTTATGTTAAAAACTGAATCCTCATCTGTCAGCAACCTCTTTCGTTCAATACCCTTTCATTGATCGGGTATTGTTTATTCAGTATGTACTAACTTTCCTTTTGAGTCACAACCTTCGCTTGGTCCCACACCCGTCCTTTGGGTCACGACCTTCGCTTGGTCCCACACCCGTCCTTTGGGTCATGACCTTTGCTTGGTCCCACACCCGTCCTTTGGGTCACGACCTTCGCTTGGTCCCACACCCGTCCTTTGGGTCACGACCTTCGCTTGGTCCCATACCCGTCCTTTGGGTCACGAATTTTTCTTGGTCCCACTCCCGTCCTTTGGGTCACGACCTTCGCTTAGTCCCACACCCGTCCTTTGGGTCACGAACTTTGCTTGGTCCCACACCTGTCCTTTGGGTCACGACCTTCGCTTGGTCCCACACCCGTCCTTTAGGTCACAACCTTCGCTTGGTCCCTTACCCGTCCTTTAGGTCACGACCTTCGCTTGGTCCCACACCCGTCCTTTGGGTCACGACCTTCGCTTGGTCCCACACCCGTCCTTTGGGTCACGACCTTCGCTTGGTCCCACGCCCATCCTTTGGGTCACGACCTTCGCTCGGTTCTACACCTGTCCCCTTGGTTTATCATAGTCTATCTGTTAAAACCTTTTTCCCCATAGAGTCTTAATCTCTTTTTCTTCGGTTAACCACTGCCATTCAGTTAACATACAGAGTTTCCTTATTCTCTTGGTTTTGACACCATCCCTCTATTTGTGTCCGAGTAGGTTCGCTTACCCTCTGGTCCCCAGCACTGTCACTTTGTTCTCTTACCTCCCCAGTGGAGTCTTTTCTATTCTTTTGCTCCTTTATCTTCTTGGTTTCCACACCATTCTTACACTTTATCCTCAGCAGTTACTATCTTTTCCTTTGCACTTCTTTCTTGGTTCTGACACCAATTCTTTTGAATCCCCACCGGATCTTCCTTTACTTCTTTTGCTCTTGATTTTTACACCACTTTCCTTTTCCTTTTCTGTCTTAGTTCCACGAACTACGGAAGCTCTGATTCTGCATTCTTTCAAATGTAAGATACATAGGCACGAGATCGCAACGATCTTGGCGAGTACACTTCCACCCTTCCACCTTCTGCCATTTCTTCTTTCTTTTCCTTGGTTCCTTTGAACTATGGAGCTTTGATTTCCTCGTTGCACTATGAGGGTACGTAGGCACGAGGGCCCCAATCCTCAGCGAGCACTTTCTATTTTTTCTCTTTTCTCTTCTCTCTCCTCTTCTTTTAGCTAGAAGCCTTTAGATAGATAACCCATTCAAGCCTAGAAGCAAGCGAAATGGTTCCCGTCGAGTACTGTAATACCCTAATTTTTACCCCTAAGATCTCACATGTTTTTTTTGTATTTCATGCCACAAACAAGATCACACATTGGTTCCCTCTTTTGTGGGATTGTGCCTTGCAGGGATCTTTGAGTATGTGTGTGTTTTTTAGTTGCTTTTTTTTTTTTGCTTAATTTGTTTATGTTTACTAACCATTAATTAAAATCCAAAAAATATTTTGTTTTCTTTCACTAACATTTTCAGGAGAAGAACGGGTTAAAAATACCAAAACAACAGCCCCGCAGCTCGAATGAATTTTATCTGAACAAAGTCAAAGTTGATCTGCAATTAATTCAAAAATCATCTGATCAAGAGTTTCCAAGATTTAATTGACTATTATTCAAGAGACTCCAAGGTTCCTATGTTTATTTCCATGCCTTCTTTGACGAGCAAATGAATCAAGCCGAACCACAGCAGTGCACTTAAAAAGGGTATTTTTTCAAAATTTACACTGAGTAACCAGTTATCCTGTGGTGAGTAACCGGTTACCCTCGTGAAAATTTGAAAAATGGCAGCAAATTCAAATTCAGAAATTGGCACCAATTTTCATCATTTTCATCACATGTGGAATACTCTAGACCATCCCATTTTAATTCCCTACATTATCATAATTAATTCCTACCATGTACCTCCACTAATCACCACTCTTTTGATAATTTCCCTCCAAATTCAAATTCCAAGCCTAATTTTCATTTCCAAACCAAATTCCAATCCACCAATTTTTCCAAGCCTAAATTCTATAAATAGAGGCTTCATTTCATTCATTTGACAAGCTTTTGAAAGCCAACAAACCTCGTGCAAATTCTCTCCCCAACCTCAAATTTCACTAAAGCTCACTTTTCTTCTTTTGAAAGTTAACAAGAATTCACATTAAATCTTGTTCAACTTTGAGCTAAACCTTCATCCAAGCTTGTTTTCTTCATCAATTCTCATAGATCAAGGCTTTGGTTTTCGGATCTTGAAGCAATTTGAAGGAATTTTCAGATTTGAAGTGGTAATTCATCTTTCACCATTGTTGAAGCTTCATCTTCATCTTCCATAATGTTGATCTTTGGAGATCTTTGTTACTTGATCCTTTGGATCTTGTAATTGTGTTTAATTGCTGGTTTTTTCTTTTATTTTACTTTAAATTTCGTGCAATTTCAGTCCCATGATCATAAGGTGTTTGTAAAAAGCTTTGAAAGTGGATCATGCTGAATTTTGCACAATTTTCTGCATTCTGGTGCAGAGTAACCGGTTAACATCTGGTGAGTAACCGGTTACTCTTTGTTAATTTTGAAAAACTGTGTTTATTTTGAACTAAAGTAACCGGTTAACATCTGGTGAGTAACTGGTTACTTCGAAACAGAATGCATATTTTGCCTTGTTTTTGGGGTTGTTTTGGTTTTTCTTCCTCCTCCTTCCCCTTTCTTCTTGTTTTAGCCTTGAAACACATTGTTGAGATTAATTTCTCTTCAATTTCAATGGACTTTGGATATGGTTAGAGTAATTAAACATTCATTAGTTCAAATCTATCTTTAAATGAATTGTTGAATTCATTTGAGGTGCTTTGAATTAGTGATATGTTTTCACACTTAAACTTATCAATTAAAAGTGATTGAACTTGAAGATGAAAGGTTCTTGAAAGTGTAATTCAATTTGGCTTTCTCTTCATCTATTTCCTTTTTATTTTGATCGATGAAAGTCTTTTGGATCATAGAATTCCTTTGTTGAATTTTGATCAAGACTAGATCGCTACCTTCTTTTCTTTTCGTGCGGTATTGCTTTTGGATGACGATCTACATATCGTTCATCTAGCATGCATTAGCACAAAGATCACTATTGACCGGCCTCATTGGAGGGTAATTACTACGTAAATTACTCGGCGATTGCTTAACATAGCGCAACATTTGTCCCTCTTTATCCAATTCGGAATTTGAACTTTCGTGGTCCGGACCTTGATTAGTCGCGTCAACCCAATGTTGATTAATTTTTTGCATTAGGTCCATAACCTTTGAAACTTGGCGTTGTAGAGGCTTTGGTTCTACCAATCTTCTGTCAAGTTCATTAACCTTAGCCTAAGTGCATTGTTTAATCACTACAGTTCAAAACGCGAAACGGAATAATCGGCGAAGGCTTATGGCACTAGAGCCATTGTGCTACTAATTACTAACTTCTTACCTTACTTTTATGTTTCCTTCTCGCTCCCTATCTCTCTTTATTTCTTATGCTTTATATTATCATTTATCATATCATGTTTATATTTATGTCATTTTTCTTTTGTCCACTTGGACCATATTATCTTGTGCTTTTGTTTTTCTTTTGTCCATTTGGACTCAAAAACATTAATAAAGGATTAAACCTCTAAAAGACTTGTGCTTTTAATTGTTGGACTATGGCCACTATCCTTTGCATTGGAGGACCTATACTCTTGATTATGGACTTATGGACTTAGACTTAGGACTCTCTCCCTTGTGCTTTGGACCATTATGGAGTTGGATATTCTAGCATTTATTTGGCTTGCATATTGGCTCAAGAGGATGGAATTCTTTTCTTATTATGCTTTAAAGAGTGTCTCCATGTGGTTAGATATTTCTTATCCTTAGCTTTTATTTTTATGCACTAGGATAGTCACTTCTTCTCCACCCCTTCTTCAATTTTCAAAATCTCCTCTCTTTTTCAAAACTTTCTTGTTTTCAAACTTAAAACCGCTTTCATAATAAAAACTTGACTTTGGTCGAGCGATTTTTAAACTTTGCTTTTTTTTCTTTAATAAATGTCAATCCATGTTAATCATATTTTGGCCATTTCAAAAAAGACTTTAAAAAACACCCAAACTCATCAAACTCTTTTTGTGCCTTACGCACTTTTCCTTTAAAACTTTTTCATAAGTTTAGACATAATTCATTTCTTTAAGCGGAATTATTCGCTTGGAAATGAAGACTTGTCTTTATACTTAAAATCAACCAAAACAAACAAATTTCATTCTTTGTACCACGAACTACGATGTTTTGATCCTACATTGCACTTCGTGGGTACGTAGGCATGAGGCAATAAGTCTCTCCAAACACAAAAATCTTTAAAAATACTTCTCTTCTCATCTCCCCAATCACTTTTTAAACAAGCAATTTTCAAACCAAAAAGCGTAGATATTTCAAAGGGTTCCTATAGGATACTATAGACTTTTTGGGTGCTAATACCTTCCCATTGCGTAACCAACCCCCCTTACCCATTCTCTGTTTGTTCTTGTTTTTTTAGAACTCCTTAGGTTTTGTTCGCTCTTTTTCCTTTCCTTTTTTGGATAAAATAAAAGTGCGGTGGCGACTCTTGTTTTTTGAGTTAAGTTAATCGATAGCTTACACTCACAAATTTCCCCGCTACAGAAAAGTGACGACTCTGCTGGGGAATATCCTCCCTTGAGGGGTTTAGCCTACTTTGATTTATTTACTGCTTTTAGTTTGATTTGCTTGTTACTTGTGTGTTCTGTTTGGGAGTTCCTCTGTGTGTGAGATAGGTCCTATACCCGGACCAGAGTGTACTTTGAGATAGGAGGATGATATAGTCAAGGGAGCTTTGAGGGAGTCGAATCCCAAAAAAGCAGAACTTAAGAATCTATCCACTCGGTGGTTGCCTCTTTGGAATTACTGATGCCGATCCAGCGATCGTGAAGGCATTTCATTTTCCATAGAAGCCTAAAACACTGAGGATCGTGCTAACCCTTAACCCATCTTAGCCTTTTTAGGATAGTGGCGCCGAAGCTATGAGGATGCAAATCCGACTTAGCTGTTACGCGATGCCACACTCAGGTTAGATTCTCTTGAGGATAACTACCAACCTCCGAGTAAATCGGTGCGCTGGTGTGTCTGATAGTGGATTGTGGACCCTGGGAACTTTGTTAGAACCGCTATTTTTTGCAGGTACAATGGAGACAAAACTGAAGTTGCGAGAAAGACACAAGAAAGGGGGGGTTTGAATTATGTATTTGCTCTTTTGACTACTTTTCGTTTCTTGTTGTTGAATCACTAGGGATTACATCAAAGTTCGTTGAGAGACTCTGACTGGCAACGTTACATTCAGACTTGCAAAGCATGAGGCTTCAGAACTAACAAGAGTCTGAATACAAGATCACCTTCTCAGAACTTGCAGAGTGGAAGCTTATCAGAGTTAAGCTGCAAGGTTCTGACTTGCGTTTGTAAGGTTCTGATACTCTATATAGAAAGATAAACTAAGACATTAAGCATAAGAGTAAAGAACACACGATATATCCTGGTTCACCACAAAGGCTAATCCAGTCCACCCTCCTCAGGTGATTTCACCTTGAACACAAGGTCTTAATCCACTATAATCAATCTCGATTACAGATGCACAGGCAACAGCCGGTGACTAACCACTTGCACAACCGCACTGTGACTAACATACAATGAACCGTTCAGGGATTCAACTTAATGAATATAACGAACATTGACCTGCAGGTTCCAATCTCGTAAGATCTACTGTTAGGATTTAACAGCTAGACGTTCAGGGATTCATCGCAATGAATATAATGCTACTGACCCTATTTCAGGATTTTCCCACAATGACATCTCGCCATTGTCTTCTCGAGTCTCCGGTCACACTGACCACTCAAGGAATCCTAATTCACCAAGAATTAGTTTAACTGGAGATTACAAAGGTGCTTCTTAACAAGCAGATTACTCCTAAGTTTAAGTACAAGAGAACACACAAGTGTTCAAGCAAGATGTTAGCAACAACTCCTTGATATTCTAAGAAACTACAGAGATGTATAATGATTTGAAAGTTGATGACATCTTGTAGATCTTCTTCTTCTTCGTCTTTGGGGTGAGCAAGCTTTGAGCAACAACTCCTTGCTTCAGATCTTCAATGTAGTGCTGACGAGAAGGTGGTTGATGACTTGACTGATTTGCAATGTTGTCTTCTTCATCAACAGCTTCTATACTAATTCATTGTTGTTGTGTTGAATAATGATCTTTGAGCTTCAACAACAATGGCCATGTGTAAATGGTGATAGCTTTGGATATTCTAAGGGTTACAACGAGAACTCATCGTTGTTGCTATCTTCACACAATGACTTGATCAATTCACCTTTGAATCGATTTGTGGACTGTGTCATTGTCTACGTCCTTCGTCGTCCCACAGTCATTGATCAGAAACGAATACTCTTTTCTTTAAATAGCCTGGTAGAAATATAGCCATTTGAAATATTGTTGGCCGTTGGGAAAGAGACGTTGTGTAATAATTAGTTGTACTGAATCATCTCCTTTTTGCTGTGGGAGAAGTGATGGGATATATCTTTCTTGGGCGCCGTGTACAGTTACTCACAACGGTAACAAGTGACTTCTGAACTTTAGAGGCTTCTGATGTTTAATTGATGAAGCATGAGTAGAGTCTTCTTAATCAGGATATCTGATACGTCAAGTCTTCAGTCAATTAAAGAAGTCCATTAAGAATCAGTCTTCAGAACTTCAGCACTTGTCTTTAAGCACGTTATCCTTTACTTCTTCAAGTCTTCCGAAACTTTAGAACTTGTCCATTAGGAATCTGTCTTCAGAGTCTTCAATACATGATCTTCAGAACCTTAATCTTCAAAACACGTAAGTCTTCAGAGTCTTTCTGCACTTGGTCTTCAGAGCCTTCCGCCTTTAGAACTTCAAGTCATGAGAGTCTTCAGCACTTCGGTTCTCTTCTTCAGAAGCTTCGCAATCTTCAGAATCTTGACCACTTTCAGAGAGCATCCACAAGAGCATTGCATCCGCAATATCGGCATTCTTGGATATGACTGATCACGATCAGATACAGAAGCGTTCTTGCTTCTTGCGACTTGTGTCACACATAGTAACTTCGCATATTATCAATTTCGCTCCTCTGGCTGGTGCTTGTTGGATCTGATATATTCTATAATTATGATCTGCACACAACACACGTTAGAACATAAAATGGTTCTTTCACAAATACGTATTGTTATCATCAAAACATAGATTGACTTGTAGAGACAATTCTTGCTCTCACAATATCCCCCTTTTTGATGATGACAAAACCAAGTATTTTGATTGAACATTTTATACAAGGTAATCACCAAAATAAACATATTCAGAGTCTGGAACAACAGCTCCCCCTAAATTTGTTATCCTCTAAGTTTTATCTGTGATCATCTAGAATCTTATATGATCCAAAGACATACAGAATAACAACTTGAGTTTCCAGACGAAGAATAGGAAATGACTGCTTCACTATCTTGTCTTTGAGAGAACAGAGAGTCTTTAGCATCTGAACTAGTTCATCAGAACTTCCATCTTCAGATCCTCAGAGCTCAGTTCCTTTGTAGTCGTATCATAGCTTGTATTCTTCAGAGACTTCTGAAGCATTTCTACCTTTCAGCATATTCATTTAAGCACAAACAGATCAGTTCTTATCTGATAACATAGCCTCGCTATTCATCAGAGACAGACACTGTCTTTCAAGAAACTCCCCCTGAGTTTCAGACTTTGTGAAGATTATAGGATTTATCATTTTAAGCTTCTGGGTAGTCTCCCCCTAATTTCTATAAGTCAGATATTGGGATCTTTCAGAACGTAGTTCAGGGATATTAAGTTTTAATCACCAATAAAGATCATGACTTTTCAGAGTTTGACTTTTGAACACAGGTCTTCATCTCAGAACCTTGTTATTGTCACAACTCAGTGGTTCATCAAAGCTTGATTTTTGATCAGATACCAATTGAAGGTTAATATTTGTGATCAATCAACGCTTGATTCTGAATCTGGTACTCATGATTTGATTCTGGTTTGATATCACGTGATGTGCTGAGTCTTATACCAGAGTATGTTGAGTCTGATACCAAGTGAAGAATTTCTTCTCATACCACTTGAGAGGTATTTCCTTAATGTGCTGAATTGATACCAGTGAAGGTATTTGACAGTAATTCACAACTTTATTCTGATTGATGAATCTGATACTAGTCTTTGTGTGCTGAGTGTGATTACCAGTTATTGATTTAGTCTGATACCAAATCGTTTTCATTTCAATTGGTTCCTGGTAAACATCAGAATGGCTTCTTTCTTGGATCTTCAATCCAGATCTTCAGATAGCTCTTGGCTTCTGATTTGCACAGTTCCTCTGAGTAAGCATCTTGAGAATGTGTACTTTGTCTTGACTGCTTTCAGAGTTTTCTTACTTCTTCTGATTCTTAGATAGCTTCTATTATATGATCGGAGTTCTTCATTCTTAGCCTGATCCTATCTTTAGAATGCCTAGTGAACTTGTTTAGAGTTCCTCGGATAACATCAAACAACAAACGTTAGTAGTAACGCATTTTCATGTGAGTACTTTGTTTGAGTTCTGCATTCTTTCAGATTTCCTTTTCTCAATCAAAATCATTATATTTCTCCCCCTTTTTGACATCATCAAAAAGTGCTTAGAGCATAAGGGCATTTAAGAATATAATTCCTCTTTCCAATGAACATAATATATATTTCTTTCTCATTTGAGCATTTAAGCATTTAAGCATATTAACATCATCATATATATACTGGATATGTTAAACAGCATAGAATCATAGAGCCAGCATTTGAGTAGTTAAGAGCAATCCAAGTCATTTAGTGATAACCATCTTTAACCTTAATAAATTCATTTGAAGGATTTTTAGATGGAATCAACTGATTACTAATTGAAGATTTTAGATCATCAGTAAAGATTAATTATAGCATTTCATTTATGAACAATCAGATAGAAGCATCAACATAAAATAGTTTTTAAGATGCATAGCATAGGTTGAGCTTAATCTTGAGATAATCAAAACATAGATACTTCATTTGATAATCTTAATAAGACTACATAGAGTAGGAAACAGCATATCAAGATAGAAATCTTATAACTTAATTCTATTTTTCCTTAGGATCTTCCAGATAGATTTGTAAGATCTATGGGTGAGCATTCAGTGGTTTCTCCTAAGTGGTTTAGCCTGGTAACCACATCTTGAATTTCTAAGACTCGAGATATGACTCTTCCATACTGAATGCTGAGAGAGGGTTTGTTTTTAGACAACAGAATTTTTTTTTTCAAATGATTGAACATAGTTAGGGGAAGGTTTATTTTCCTTCTGTAGATCAGAAAGAAGATGAATCGTCTATCTGAATGAGTTAGCACTTGTTCTCCTACTTCTCTAGGTCGAAGGATTGTTTCCATTATTCTATTCCAGACCTTAGCTGAGGGTTTGAGTGTGGAGACGCAGTTGGAGGGACCATTTCCACAATGAATTTTGTAGATGAGATCATTGAAGATTTTCCTTTCCTTGTAGTCTTCAATGGTGTCATCGTTTTCATCGTACTTGATTGCTTCCACAATGACAGAGGGTTTAATTACCACTAGAATTCTAGAGACAGCTGACTGAATAATGTGCTGGTTGTATTCATTAGAAAACACATCAGCATTTGCCCGTAATTCTTTAACAAGATCTGTGTAAATGAGACCAGGAAGTATCTCAAGATAACCTTCCCAGTTCTGACATCTTAATTCGGACGAAGTTCTAGTGAAGCCAAGTTCCTTGAGAGAACTGGTGTTCACAGAGAATTCATTCAGGACTCTTAACTTAGCAATTTCACAATTAGTAGGTTTAGGACGAGAGGTGGACATCCTGGTGAAAATACTAAGGAAGGGTACTGACTGGGATGGTTTGGAATGATGGATAGAGGAAAGAATATGGTGCCTTAAGTAGGCAACGAATAGAGAGTCAATTAAATGCTCGTGACTCCAATCATCAGGTTCGTCATTTTCTAGACATCTTAGGTTGGGAATTAGAACAAGCATAGAGTCTGACAGATTACCATTCTTGAAAAACCAAGAGATCACGCATAGGATTCTCTAATTGATTCTTGACGGGAGTCAAGGATTCGCAATAAGTGCATATCTGAGAGTATTATCGTTCTCTAGTGTTGAAACCATATTTTCTTCTTTCAGGAGTTTTGTCTTATATGTTTTATAGGTGCACTTATATAGGAGTAGGCATAAAGAATTGAAAGTAACACATACTTCATTAATTTAATTTACAATTACACAGAATGAGCATGTGATCTTGATAAACCATTACATACTAATAACTTAGCCTAAATATGACAGATAGTCTTCTAATTTTATGAGAACCATCTGCTGTCGAAGGTTTCACAAAAATTCCTATTCAGAGCAGTGTCTGGTCCACACCGAATTCTGCAAATAGCTTGGACAATACCAGCTCTGAAGAGAACTTCAGATAAGACTCTTCCGTAGGGAATGAATGACTTATCCATTGATCTTGACACAAGAATTGATTCCTTTAGATGCTCAAAGATTATTTGAGATAGAACAATGGGAGTTGGCCTAAGGAGACACATGATGAGGAGCTTATCATCATGATAGTCTTTGTTTGAATTGCGGGGCTTGATATTAGTTAAGATGAATTTGAACCATCCTCTGGCAATAGGCGCAAGTTTTTCAGGATTTGTGGGTTCAAAGACCGATCATTTATCAAACATATATTGCATGTTAGCATCAGAGGTGCATCGAATGGATGCATGGTTGGGACTGACACCTCCTAGTGGACAGTTAATGGCTTCGGATATTTTTGTGACGTTGATGGTGACTGGAAGACCATAAATGTCAGAGGAGATAGTTAGACCATTTCTACTAATGGAGGCGTTAATCCAAAAGGCTTTTAAGAGGGTCGGATAAATTGAGCCTCCAAGCATATGAATGTATCCATTCCATTTTTGGAAGTGAATACTAAGATGAAAATCACTGTTAGTATCTATTGGATTTGGTCATTTTTTATTGATGACTTCAAGAAGATCATCATTGCCATAAAAGGTTCTTGGAGTAATTTTAGATTGAGGATGAGAGGAAGGTTAGGACTAAGGGATAGTGATGAATTTTCTTCAGAATAGCTATGGTTTTAGATAGACAAGTGGAGGAGTTTGAGCAGGATAAGTCAATAGCTGAGAATGACTTAAGACGATTGGAATTCTTAGGAGAAGTCTAAAGAATGAGGACAGCTAAGTAGTTTGTAATTCTAGGGAAGATCAAAGAGATATATATGCACTTTGTTCTTAGCAAAAGTTAGGTGGATGCAGTAACTGCTTTATGAGGTCATTAATTCTAGACGACACGCTTTCGAATTTCAAAGTTTAAATGGCATATAGTCGAAAATGCAAGCAGAGAGGATTTTTCACTGTTTCCAACACTTAGAGGGAATCCTGACTTGTCAGAGCATAATTATTCCTACTTAAAATCAGTAGCTTAGGTGAAGATCTATTTTGGTCAAGGTAGCACGTTTCTCTATTCCGAGACTGAACAGATATCACTCAATGTGAGTATACCAAGGAGATTTGGATGACTGCAAGAAATGTGCTGCCATTTAAATAAACATCCTGGTTTCATAGACTAACTAGGTCAGATAAAGGGGCTCTAGGAGAGAGAGAGTTAGGTCTGGAATAGGAGTACTAGTTGGAGTGTACTTATGGGTTATAGGAAGAGATCACGCAGAGTGAATGACATGATGCGGAGAATCTTACATATGTGGCCGTTTATACGTTAACTATTTCAAAAAGGCATAAGTAGACATATACGAAAAAGGACAAAAAAAATCTAATTACCTTTTTGAAGCTTAACACATCATAATCAAGAAGGTTTGATAAAGTGATTCTGGTTTTTATTATGAAAGTAAGTCATAATGAGGGAAGGATGGTACCTGGAATTTTTACTGACTAATCTGAATATATTTTCATCTTGACTCTGATCTTTCCTTTTCTGAGTGAATGTCTGAGTGAACTACTGTTGGTTCTTGAACTCTTCAAGATTTTCTTACATTCTAGTTTCTGAGGAATACGAACATTTTCTGAATTCTGAACTAAGAATATTCTGAAAAATTTATCAGATAGAGTTCTGATCAATAATGTTTGATCCAACTGAGAGATAGTCTTAAATCATCAGAACTTAGTTTCATTGATACGATCAAGACTCTGAGTGTTTTATCTTGATTAAGTGCTTGATGAATCCATGAAAATCTTCTTTCATTTGATTGTATAGCTTACAAGAAAACAATGTTCAGTTCTATAATGAATTCATTAACTTGTGATCATTCCAGGGTTTAGATGTTGAATCAGTTCTAAGAGTTTTGAATTCTTCAGCTTCCTGACTTCAACATACTTTTCTTGAAATTCAAATTCATAGACCAACAAGTTTTCTTCTTTACATGAAGATATTCTGAATGAGCTTTAACCGAGAAAGTCAAGGGTGGACCTATTCCGTTTCTTGAAAACATCTCAGGAGCTCATAAAGAGTTATTCTTCAGCAGCCCAGACTTCTTGTCTTCTGATAATTTAACCTTGAGCCAATACGTAGTACGTATCTTCCAAGATGAGCATTCAGCAGATACTACTTCTTATCTGATGAGTCCATCTAATCAGTTGATTCTTCAATTTTCAACAAGCCTTTAGGTGAGAAAAGATTTGGTTGATTAGAAAAACTTCCAGAATCAGTGATTTGCTCGAGTAGTCAGATTGATTACAATTTTGTACACAGTCAACTTCTGAACTGTTACAGAAATTGTAAGTGGATTTCAATCTCACCCAGAGTATTTCTACGCACCACATCTGGATCTTTTTCTGACATTGTTAAGTGTTTTATATCCGTCAATAATAGAACCGGAGCTCTGATACCAATTGAAGGTGTGAGAAAGACACAAGAAAGGGGGGTTTGAATTGTGTATTTTCTCTTTTGACTACTTTTCATTTCTAGTTGTTGAATCACTAGGGATTACATCAGAGTTCGTTGAGAGACTCTAACTGGCAACGTTACATTCAGACTTGCTAAGCATGAGGCTTCAGAACTAACAAGAGTCTGAATATAAGATCCACTTCTCAGAACTTGCAGAGCGGAAGCTTATTAGAGTTAAGATGCAAGGTTCTGACTTGCGTGTGTAAGGTTCTGATACTCTATATAGAAAGATAAACTAAGACATTAAGCATAAGAGTAAAGAACACACGATATATCCTAGTTCACCACAAAGGCTAATCCAGTCCACCCTCCTCAGGTGATTTCGCCTTGAACACAAGGTCTTAATCCACTATAATCAATCTCGATTACAGATGTACAGGCAACAGTCGTTGGCTAACCACTTGCACAGCCGCATTGTGACTAACATACAATGAACCGTTCAGGGATTCAACTTAATGAATATAACGAACATTGACCTGCAGGTTCCAATCTCGCAAGATCTACTGCTAGGCTTTCACAGCTAGACATTCAGGGATTCATCGCAATGAATATAACGCTACTGGCCCTATTTCAGGCTTTTCCCACAATGACATCTCGCAATTGTCTTCTCGAGTCTTCGGTCACACATGACCACTCAAGGAATCCTAATTCACCAAGAATTAGTTTAACTGGAGATTACAAAGGTGCTTCTTAACAAGCATATTACTCCTAAGTTTAAGTACAAGAGAACACACAAGTGTTCAAGCAAGATGTGAGCAACAACTCCTTGCTATTCTAAGAAACTACAGAGATGTATAATGATTTGACAGTTTATGACATCTTGTAGATCTTCTTCTTCTTCGTCTTCGGGGTGAGCAAGCTTTGAGCAACAACTCCTTGCTTCAGATCTTTAATGTAGTGCTGACGAGAAGGTGGTTGATGACTTGACTGATTTGCAATGTTGTCTTCTTCATCAATAGCTTCTATACTAATTCATTGTAGTTGTGTTGAATGATGATCTTTGAGCTTCAACAACAATGGCCATGTGTAAATGGTGATAGCTTTGGATATTCTAAGTGTTACAACGAGAACTCATCCTTGTTGCTATCTTCACACAATGACTTGATCAATTCACCTTTGAATCAATTTGTGGACTGTGTCGTTGTCGACGTCCTTCGTCGTCCCACAGTCATTGATCAGAAGCAAATACTTTTTCCTTTAAATAGCCTGGTAGAAATATAGCTGTTTGAAATATTATTGGCCATTGAGAAAGAGACGTTGTGTAATAATTAGCTGTACTGACACATCTCCTTTTTGCTGTGGGAAAAGTGATGGGATATATCTTTCTTGGGCGCCGTGTACAGTTACTCACAACGGTAACATGTGACTTCTGAACTTCAGTGGCTTCTGATGTTTAATTGATGAAGCATGAGTAGAGTCTTCTTAATCAGGATATCTGATACGTCAAGTCTTCAGTCAATTGAAGAAGTCCATTAGGAATCAGTCTTCGGAACATCAGCACTTGTCTTTAAGCACATTATCCTTTACTTCTTCAAGTCTTCCGAAACTTCAGAACTTGTCCATTAGGAATCTGTCTTCAGAGTCTTCAATACTTGATCTTCAGAACCTTAATCTTCAGAACACATAAGTCTTCAGAGTCTTTCTGCACTTGGTCTTCAGAGCCTTCCGCCTTCAGAACTTCAAGTCATGAGAGTCTTCAGCACTTCGGTTCTCTTCTTCAGAAGCTTCGCAATCTTCAGAATCTTGACCACTTTCAGAGAGCATCCACAAGAGCATTGCATCCACAATATCGGCATCCTTGGATCTGACTGATCATGATCAGATACAGAAGCGTTCTTGCTTCTTGCGACTTGTGTCACACATAGTAACTTCGCATATTATCAATTTCGCTCCTCTGGCTGGTGCTTGTTGGATCTGATATATTCTATAATTATGATCTGCACACAACACACGTTAGAACATAAAATGGTTCTTTCACAAATACGTATTGTTATCATCAAAACATAGATTGACTTGTAGAGACAATTCTTGCTCTCACAAAAACCTTAGTACATACCTTTGCGGGATTGGTTCTTGCCCTTGGCTCCATGCTCGTGACTTGAAACCTTGACCCGTGTGCTTTGTGTGATCTTGTTTGTGGTTGTTGCATCCATGCATCCATACATTCATCATCTCAGCCGTTTTCAAGGAAAATAACTCAGACTATTGCAAATATGGACAAGGCAAATGTCCCTTTGGCAAAAGTTTTGAATAAAAGTTGTGATACTTATATACTTGATGCTTCCCATGTTTGTAATAATTGGGTTGATTTCCTGAAAACATAAAATAAAATAAGAGATTTACATTCATCATTTGCATACATGCAGTTCCCTAAACACATACTCATTTGTCCTTCTGTCCTTGTACCAATCAGCTGATTTTTTGGCATTCGTACCAAGTTTGAGGTAGATACTGAAGGAACATGGAGAGAACAAAAGATGATGATCTCATGTCAGGCTTTACAGTGATGACCAATCCGATGTATGATTCTCCTCTGGAAGACGATGTTCCACAAATGGATGTTCCTGCTCAATCCCGATATGTGCAAAATGATCTGGTTGGTCAAGTTGTTGAAAAAGATTCTCGATTTTCGAGGTATATGCCAAATCCTCAGAATGTCCACCCTGTGACAGAGATGATTGATCCTAGAGTTGTGGAAATTAAGGAAGGAGTTCGTGATCTCGAGGAACAATAGAAGATGATGAAAGAACTCAATATATCTGGTCTTAGGGCTCATGAATTGAGTTTGGTTCTGGGCATGGTTATTCCCCCGAAGTTCAAAATGCTTGTCTTTGAAATATACAAGGGTGTTAGTTGTCCAAGGTACCATTTGACGAAGTTCTGTCTAAAGATGGTCGCTCATATCGACAACGATAAGCTGATGACTCACTACTTTCAAGAAAGTTTATCTGGGGGATCCTTGATGTGGTATATGAAGCTGGAAAAGAACCATATTCAGTCTTGGGAAGACCTAGCTGGCGCTTTTCTGAAACTGTATAATTACAATTTGGACATGGCTCCAGACAGCGATCAATTGATGAGTATGAGTCAGAAAGACAATGAATCCTTTAGAGAGTATGCACAACGGTGGAAAGAATTGGCAACCCAAGTTCATCCACCACTCTTAGAGAAAGAACTGTCCAAAATGTTTCTAAGAACACTGTCAAGCTCTTATTATATCAGGATGGTAGGCGTTGTGCCTCTAGGGTTCTCCAAAATCATGGAAGTCGAAGTAAACATCGAGAACGCATTCAAAAGTGGAAGAATCCAAGATGGTTTGAATGGCCAAGCTAGTGAAGAAAATGTTGAAGTTGATGCGATTCAAGATTCTCCTTAGTGCCAGAATCAACATAGACCTCTAAATAATCCAAAAGGAGAGACTCATCAGTTTGATCCAATCCCAATGACCTACAGCCAATTGTGGTCTTATTTCGTCCGAAACTCGGTGATGACACCTAGAAAAACCAGAGCCATGAAGTCTCGCCCTCCTTAGTACAACCCAAATACCAGTTGTGAATTTCATGATGGAGTAATGGGGCATCCAATTGAGGAGTGTAAAGTTTTCCAAGAAAAGGTTCAAGAGATGATCAACGATATTGTGTTGACCATTAAGGGAGGAAGCCCATTTGTGAATGAAATTCCTTTATGCTAATGTTAGTGGAGTGACCCGCAGTGGTCGTGTGTTTTCTTCTGTGTCTCCCAAGAAAGTTGATAATGTTCTTTCAAGCTCAAGCTGACACAGTTTCCTCAGATCATTAGTTTATTTACTACAAGTTCATTTGTAATCTTTTATGTTTGTTAATGCTTTGTTTGCATGTAGAATTCGTTTGTTTTGAATATTAATCTTAATGCAATGAGCATGTTTATCTTGAAGTAATCCATTCGCATTCTCTCGTAATTTGTTTTCTGCATTTGCAATACCAACCTCTTATTTAAACTCTTGGAGGGAGGATGATGAGGTGAAAACGCAAAATTTATGGTTGTGTGCTTTTGAATAAGACCCTGCTGATGATGTACAAGCATTGTTTCAAATTCCCAAACACCGGAGATATAAGGAAGATAGACCCTTGTTAACCTCTTTGAGCCTTGAAGTAGGAGTTTCTTTTCTAACTAAAAAAACCCTCACATTTAACCTTGGGGCAAGGTAGTCTTCAGTTAATTTGACCAAGTGTCCAAATTTCAAAAGGAGTGTGTATATACGGACCAACCACAATGGTTATCCCTCATTCCAAAGGGGAGAGGCAGTCATAACCCTTTTAACAAGTCAATTAAGCCAATGTCACATGATTTGTTCAAAAAAAAAGAAAGAAAGAAATAAAAAAGCCCGCTAAGTCAAAAAAAATTGAAAAACAAGTGACTTAGGAAAAAATTAGGGCTTCCCGTTGGACATCAAAAATTCAAAAGAATCGGTCCAGGCAAAAATAGGGAAAAATAAAAGAATGAAAAATGTGAAAAATGAAAAGAAAGGATTACAAAGAAAAATCCTCAACAAGTCTATATGGCTACAAACCCAAAAGACAAAAGGGTGGCTGTTATTCCCCAAAAAAAACCTCATTGGTTTCTCAATCATCACAAAATCCCTTTGAGAGATGAACATTTGTGTCAAATTAGCTGCATGTAGGACTGAAGAACGTCACGGAGAATGGGTGGGTACAAATAAATTTTGAGCCTAAAAATCCTTTTTTCTGAAAAAACCGTGAACCAGGCCAAGTTATAACCCTCAGAAGACCTAATTGAAGTAGGGTTTATTTTGAGAGCATACTCCAAACGAGATAGCGTTCCTGACTCCCGTAAGTTGCGCTAAAAGATCTTTGTTGGTATTGCATGTGTATTCAAAAATCAATGTCGTATCTAAACTAGTGATTCATTCACAAGGTTTTGCGACATCTTTTCAGTCAGAACTTCAAGATTAACATGTCTGTTGCATTAGAATTATCATTCTCAGAATTAACATTTTCTGCTTGCATACATTTGTTGACATCATAGAAGCTTACATTTGAGCATCAGTGATGAGCTTAATCTTTTGAGGCCTGAAACTCTGATGAGCAATTGGAAAATCATTTCAAGAATGATCCTATCCAGGGGCATGTTGCATGAAGGCTTTGTTGCGTATGAGCAAACTTGTTTTCCCAGTTGATGCTTTCACATGGGGCAAAGTTGGAAGACTCTCTTGATCAAAGAGCGTGCCGAGTTCAGTAAATCTGGGGCGGTTACGTCGAGATTCGATGAATATCTCCAAGAGTTTAAAGACACTAGGACAGGTTATCTCAAGTCGTTATGGTACAAAGTTTCCTTTTGGTGTAAAATCCTTTGTAGACCATGCAGTCTGGGGCAAAAGTTAAATGGTGAATTCAACGCACATAAGCAGATTTGTTCTTGTAATCAAGTTGTTAATCAGATGATGGATTCCCTCAAGATTGTTGTGAGGTATTGGACTCTTGAAATCCATTATTCCCTAATTGAGCGCCAGTTTGGGTATTTCCCGTCCAAGTACTATTTTGGGTATTCCTCCGGCTAAGTCTTGATTCAGATTTCCCCAGCTGAGTATGATTCTATTCTCCTGCCAGGTTATGATCAAGCATTTGTGAAGCTTTGGGGATGATGTTTTCCCTTGATGAGGAATTCTCGTACAGAGTTTTACCTCTTGTTGTGATTGCTTTGATCACTTCCCAAGCAAAGAGTAATGTTGACTTCTTATTCCCCCAATTGGTTGATATTCCCATTAAGGTTTACTTTGTGTGTACTCCTTGACAAGATCTCTTTTGGTATCTCTATCTTGTTAAGATTAGCTGAGTATTCAGCTGAGCTGTGGTGTTCATTCATCCTTTGTTTACCTGTGTGTTTGTTTTGTCAGCATATTCATACGCATATTCATGCATGTTCAACATTTTCTTTATGTAGCATCATGTGTTTTATATTGTGCATCTTGCATTTTTAGTACTTCTCCGCTCTATGATGTGGTTTCCTCCGCAGAGTGTGTGTGTGTGTCCTCTCTTCATTAGAGTGTTGACCCTAAGCAGAAAGTGTTTATCCTTTCTAATTCCCCACTGAGTTTATTCCTCGTGGAAAGTTTTGCTTCAGTTTTCCTTTCCAGTTCATTATCTGGATGGGGCCAATCCCCAGTTGAGTTATTTCCTCCTTGGGATGAATCTTGTTTGACCGTTTCTCTCCACTTTGTTCCTGGATTGAACTTTGGTCTCCGGCGGTGACTACTTTGAAGCTTTCTAGGTTATGTAACCTAGATGATTAGGAGTGCATTTATTTTGCATCTTCGAAGATTTTGTATTACTCAGCAGATGATCTGTTTGTGATTACCATCAGAAGATGAAGATTTTTTTTCTCCAGCAGGGTTGTGACAACACTCTTTTGGAATTTATTACGTGACAACAAGTGGTAGTCTCTTTATTTGAGGAGCTTGTGGGTCCCCAGTTATCAAACTGTATCTTTTACATCAAATGGTATCTCTCAGGTTGTGCCTGTCAGAGAAGTTTGTTGTGAATTTCCAACAGATGGTTATCTCTTTATTTGAGAAGTCT
The DNA here is from genome assembly GCA_022829125.1 of Lathyrus tuberosus. Taxonomy (NCBI): domain Eukaryota; kingdom Viridiplantae; phylum Streptophyta; class Magnoliopsida; order Fabales; family Fabaceae; genus Lathyrus; species Lathyrus tuberosus. The sequence goes on from JALAZF010000381.1 coordinate 5,683,743, forward strand.
GTTGCATGATCTAACTTGCCCATATCTCCTATGAAGATCCCTGGTAGATTTATTGATTCCTAGTTTCTGGTAAGTCTCAGCAGAAGATTTCCAGTTAACCTCGGCAGAAGGTATTTTCTTTCCAAGAATCTCGGCAGTAGATTTCTTGGATATTTTCAAAAGATTTCCAGCAAACCTCGGCAGAAGGTGGCTTTATTTTAGATTTCTTTGGTTGATCTTGGCAGTAGATTCTCCAGTGAGCTTTAAAATAGAATTTGCAACAAGCCTCGGCAGAAGGTATTTTCTTTCCAAGAATCTCGGCAGTAGATTTCTCGGATAATTTCAAAAAAAAAAAGGATTACAGCAACCTCGGCAGAAGGTATTTTCTTTTTAGGATCTCGACAGTAGAATCCTTAAAAGATCTTTCAGCAGAGCCTTGGCAGCAGGCATGTTCTCGATTAATTCTCGGCAGTAGTAATTACATATAAAATCTCGGCAGAAGGTGTTTCATTTGAAGGTTCTCTGGTTGATCTTGGCGATAGATTCCTCGGTAAATTTTTTATGGTTGACACATTTTCCAAAAAATATATATATATATATATATATATAAATATATATATATATATATATATATATATATATATATATATAATAAAAAAACTTGGCAAAAGGTATTCCCAAATGAGGTCCTAAGTCTCGACAGTAAACTCCTCCAGTTGATATCTTCTGAAACCCCCACAACAAACCTCGGCAGTAGGTTCTCCAAGTGGAATTTGGTAGAAGATTTTGTTCAAATCTTTCCTTTTTGAGATTATTACATTTGTCGTCCTGCCCGTTTAGTTGGTAGTAGGTGATATTTCTCGAATCTTTTGAGATTATTACCTTTTTCGTCCTGCCCTTTGTTGGTAGTAGGTAATATTTCTCATACCCTTGGTTGATTACCTTGTTGTAACTGTCACTTGGTTGATGGTTTGTAATCCCTCTTTTTGGCTTATCACCTTTGTCGTCCAGCCCTCTGTTGGTAGTAGGTGATATAGCTGGCTTATTACCTTTGTCGTCTTGCCCTTTAGTTGGTAGTAGGTAATATAGCCCGGTTTGATTACCTTGTTGCAGCTATCACTTGGTTGATAGTCGGTAATATTTCCCCTGTTCGAGTTTATTGCCTTTGTCGTCCTGCCCTTTGTTGGTAGTAGGTGATATTTCTCGTACCCCTTTGTGAGATTGTTACCTTTGTCATCCTACCCTTTGTTGGTAGTAAGTAATTTTTCTCATATCCTTTTGGTTGACTGTCTTGTTGTAGCTATCACTTGGTTGGTAGTTGGCAATCTTTCCTTTTGTTCATGCTATTAACGTATGTCGGGTAGTAGATGACCTTTTCCCCAGCGAAGAGTTTTTTCCTCTTTGTTGGGACGGTGTTATCCCTCTTTTATCCCTGGTGTTGGTAATTTTCCCTCAGCGGAATCTTACTCTGTTTTCTTCCCCAGCGGAGTTTGTTCCCTCCCCCTGTTGGGATGTGTTTTCCCTCTTTTGTTTTTCCCCGGTGGAGTCTTCTCTCTTTGCTCCCCAGCTTGTTGTTTGTCTCCTGTGGCATATTCTCCCCACAGAGGTCTTGTGTCTGCATATCATTTGCATAATTGTATCATTTTGTGGTCTCTTAGGGCCAAAAAATTGGGTTTATTGTTATATTTAAGTCTCTTCTATCTCGTCGAGACAAAGATGTCAATCTCCTTATCTCCGTATAGAAGAAACTTAAATAGGGGCAGCTGTAATACCCTAATTTTTACCCCTAAGATCCCACATGTTTTTTTGTATTTCATGCCACAAACAAGATCACACATTGGTTCCCTCTTTTGTGGGATTGTGCCTTGCATGGATCTTTGAGTATGTGTGTGTTTTTTAGTTTTTTTTTTGCTTAATTTGTTTATGTTTACTAACCATTAATTAAAATCCAAAAAATATTTTGTTTTCTTTCACTAACATTTTCAGGGGAAGAACAGGTTAAAAATACCAAAACAACAGCCCCGCAGCTCGAATGAATTTTATCTGAACAAAGTCAAAGTTGATCTACAATTAATTCAAAAATCATCTGATCAAGAGTTTCCAAAATTTAATTGACTATTATTCAAAAGACTCCAAGGTTCCTGAGTTTATTTCCATGCCTTCTTTGACGAGCAAATGAATCAAGCCGAACCATAGCAGTGCACTTAAAAAGGGTATTTTTTTCAAAATTTACACTGAGTAACCGGTTACCCTGTGGTGAGTAACCGGTTACCCTCGTGAAAATTTGAAAAATGGCAGCAAATTCAAATTCAGAAATTGGTACCAATTTTCATCATTTTGATCACATGTGGAATACTCGAGACCATCCCATTTTAATTCCCTACATTATCATAATTAATTCCTACCATGTACCTCCACTAATCACCACTCTTTTGATAATTTCCCTCCAAATTCAAATTCCAAGCCTAATTTTCATTTCCAAACCAAATTCCAATCCACCAATTTTTCCAAGCCTAAATTCTATAAATAGAGGCTTCATTTCATTCATTTGACAAGCTTTTGATAGCCAACAAACCTCGTGCAAATTCTCTCCCCAACCACAAATTTCACTAAAGCTCACTTTTCTTCTTTTGAAAGTTAATAAGAATTCACATTGAATCTTGTTCAACTTTGAGCTAAACCTTCATCCAAGCTTGTTTTCTTCATCAATTCTCATAGATCAAGGCTTTGGTTTTTGAATCTTGAAGCAATTTGAAGGAATTTTCAGATTTGAAGTGGTAATTCATCTTTCACCATTGTTGAAGCTTCATCTTCATCTTCCATAATGTTGATCTTTGGAGATCTTTGTTACTTGATCCTTTGGATCTTGTAATTGTGTTTAATTTCTGGTTTTTGCTTTTATTTTACTTTAAATTTCGTGCAATTTCAGTTCCATGATCATAAGGTGTTTTTAAAAAGCTTTGAAAGTGGATCATGCTGAATTTTGCATAATTTTCTGCATTTTGGTGCAGAGTAACCGGTTAACATCTGGTGAGTAACCGGTTACTCTGTGTTAATTTTGAAAAACTATGTTTATTTTGAACTAAAGTAACCGGTTAACATCTGATGAGTAACCGGTTACTTCGAAACAGAATGCATATTTTGCCTTGTTTTTGGGGTTGTTTTGGTTTTTCTTCCTCCTCCTTCCCCTTTCTTCTTGTTTTAGCCTTGAAACACATTGTTGAGATTAATTTCTCTTCAATTTAAATGGACTTTGGATATGGTTAGAGTAATTAAACATTCATTAGTTCAAATCTATCTTTAAATGAATTGTTGAATTCATTTGAGGTGCTTTGAATTAGTGATATGTTTTCACACTTAAACTTATCAATTAAAAGTGATTGAACTTGAAGATGAAAGGTTCTTGAAAGTGTAATTCAATTTGGCTTTCTCTTCATCTATTTCCTTTTTATTTTGATCGATGAAAGTCTTTTGGATCATAGAATTCCTTTGTTGAATTTTGATCAAGACTAGATCACTACCTTCATTTCTTTTCGTGCGGTATTGCTTTTGGATGACGATCTACATATCGTTCATCTAGCATGCATTAGCACAAAGATCACTATTGACCGGCCTCATTGTAGGGTAATTACTACGTAAATTACTCGGCGATTGCTTAACATAGCGCAACATTTGTCCCTCTTTATCCAATTCGGAATTTGAACTTTTGTGGTCCGGACCTTGATTGGTCGCGTCAACTAAATGTTGATTAATTTTTTGCATTAGGTCCATAGCGTTGAAACTTGGCGTTGTAGAGGCTTTGGTTCTACCAATCTTCTATCAAGTTCATTAACCTTGGCCTAAGTGCATTGTTTAATCACTATAGTTCAAAACGCGAAACGGAATAATCGGTGAAGGCTTATGGCACTTGAGCCCTTGTGTTACTAATTACTAACTTCTAACCTTACTTTTATGTTTCCTTCTCGCTCCCTATCTCTCTTTATTTCTTATGCTTTATATTATCATTTATCATATCATGTTTATCTTTATGTCATTTTTCTTTTGTCCACTTGGACCATATTATCTTGTGCTTTTGTTTTTCTTTTGTCCATTTGGACTCAAAAACATTAATAAAGGATTAAACCACTAAAAGACTTGTGCTCTTAATTGTTGGACTATGGCCACTATCCCTTGCATTGGAGGACCTATACTCTTGATTATGGACTTATGGACTAAGACTTAGGACTCTCTCCCTTGTGCTTTGGACCATTATGGAGTTGGATATTCTAGCCTTTATTTGGCTTGCTTATTGGCTCAAGAGAATGGAATTCTTTTCTTATTATGCTTTGAAGAGTGTCTCCATGTGGTTAGATCTTTCTTATCCTTAGCTTTTATTTTTATGCACTAGGATAGTCACTTCTTCTCCACCCCTTCTTCAATTTTCAAAATCTCCTCTCTTTTTTAAATCATTCTTGTTTTCAAACTTAAAACCGCTTTCATAATAAAACCTTGACTTCGGTCGAGCAATTTTTAAACTTTTCTTTTTTTCTTTAATAAATGTCAATCCATGTTAATCATATTTTGACCATTTTAAAAAAGACTTTAAAAAACACCCAAACTCATCAAACTCTTTTTGTGCCTTATGCACTTTTCCTTTAAAACTTTTTCATAAGTTTAGACAAAATCCATTTCTTTAAGCGGAATTATTCGCTTGGAAATGACGACTTGTCTTTACACTTAAAATTAACCAAAACAAACATATTTCATTCTTTGTACCACGAACTACGAGGTTTTGATCCTACATTGCACTTCGTGGGTACGTAGGCATGAGGCAACAACTATCTCCAAACACAAAAATCTTAAAAAATACTTCTCTTCTCACCTCCCCAATCTCTTTTTAAACAAGCAATTTTCAAACTAAAAAGCGTAGATATTTCAAAGGGTTCCTATAGGATACTATAGACGTTTTAGGTGCTAATACCTTCCCATTGCGTAACCAACCCCCCTTACCCATTCTCTGTTTGTTCTTGTTTTTTTAGAACTCCTTAGGTTTTGTTCACTCTTTTTCCTTTCCTTTTTTGGATAAAATAAAAGTGCGGTGGCGACTCTTGTTTTTTGAGTTAAGTTAATCGATAGCTTACACTCACAAATTTCCCCGCTACAAGTACGACGGATGCGTAAGGTTCTAGTACATTCCTTTCGCATAATCGACCCTCATTCCCGTTTCTCTTCCCCTTGGGTTTTATCGATATTTTCCCTGTCCTTTGGGACTAAATAAAGTTTGGGGCGACTCTGTGTTATTTGAGTGTGCGATTCACTTAGACATAAATCAGCCATCTTCAGTCTTGAGTTTCCCTTTTGTTCTTTCTGCAGTCAACCTTTTCTAAAACCCTAACCACTCTAGAAAGGTAATGTACTTGCACATTGGAACCATGATTTTGCATGAAACCATGTAGTTCATTTCCAACCAAGCCAACTTGCAAAAACTCTAAGAACTGGTTATTCTTACCAAAACTTTCCTCCACTCTTTCCCTATAAATAGAGAGAAGTCTCAGGCTTCAAAAAACACAACAATTGCATCCCAAATACCACAGCTCTCTCACTTTCCATAGCTTTTGCAAAAACACCTCAGTTTTGCAATACCACTGGCCAAACTCATTTGGGTCGTGCACTTTGTAAACTACCACCACAAACCTTCTCTATACACTCAATAGAACTTGTTCCAACCCTTGAACAAGTTTTGTAGCAAGCCATACACAACTTTCCATTTCTCACTTCCATTTTGCAAAAGGATTCGTGTTTGGTTCTTGAGGCAATCTCCAACTCTTTCAAGCATCCAAACCATTTCCATAAGGGTTAACTAAGCTAAGGAAACCATCCTTGCATTTCTGGAAGAGCCCTAGAAGAAGCCTTGGACTGACTCCAAGAGGTAAGGTTCTTGAAACTTCAAGCTCATGTTCCATGCATTTTATTGTCTCATGTTTGAAGCAATAATGTAGTCCACACTGTGCATATTCTGTTTGAAGCCTTGTTTGCATTGTATGAACTGAATGTGTGATGTTTTAACATATTAAAGTTCATGTGTGTTGCACTGTTGTTGGGTAATTTGTGAATTACACAGTTGGTTTTAGTTTGAACCATTAACATATTTGGAATCCTTGTTAAAAATGCTATAATTTTCATTTTTACAAAGTTGAATTTGGTTGAGAAACGAGAGAGAAAGAATGAATTGAAATCCTAGCCATGGTAATAAGCTAGGGCATGGGGAGAGAGAAAGAAATAAAAAGAAAATGGAGAAGAAGAAGTTGAGTTAGCGTTGAGTTGGTGCCCAGGTGGCGCTGACTTGGCGATTTCCGTGTGTTTTATATATATTATTTGAATCCATTTAATTAACGGATGAGGGCGTAGCACCGCTGGTCAAGGAGGTTTGTGTGTTTGTTTGCCAAGCATAAGGACTAGGGTTCGAATCCCCCTCACCCCAGTCCTTTTATTTTTTTTCTAAACTTTATTTGGTTTCAAATATATTATTCTAGTTCCACCATTTGACACCACGCGCATGTAGTTGGGCTGGCTAGAGTTTTGAGCTGTGAGCGAAGTGTCTTGGGTTCAAGCCCCATGGATGACATTCCATTATTTTTTTATGACTTGTCTTATTCAAGTTTCTTCATAACCTTCAATTGATAGTAACTTCTTCATTTTAATGGCTTTTGATCCATTCTTTTTGCAAAATGCTCTTGATGTTGTCTATTTTTAGTTTATGAGATTAGATTTCCAAAAATATTTACTTTTGTACCACTTATTCATGTTTGAAGTAAGAGGATTTTTAGGGTTTTCTTAAGAACTATGTTGGTTCTTTGATTGTTTCCTTTGATGTTCTTTACATATATGGACATGTTTGAACCATTTATGACTTGTGTTTAACCTTGTGTAAGTTTGTCAACTTGTATCTTTGGTTTTGACTTGATTTTGGCTTACTTTATGTATGTTTACATGTTTTTAAATGCCTTGAACTTTGTCACCTATGCCATGAACCACTTTGTGCACTTATCTTGATCTTTCACGCACACATTTGGATGAGTACCAAGAACCATAGAATGCACTTTAGGTTGTCGCCAAAGTCTTGAGCCATGTACACTTTTGCTTCCATGGTAAGTGATGTTTTAACTTACACATGTATACTTTGACTTTTGTAAATGTTCTTTCTTGATTGTAACCATGTTTGAACCCTAATATGCATAATTAGGTTGTAACCTACTTGTGTTAACATGTTCAACTTGAAACCACGTCTAAATTTTGAAGTAATGCCTTAACTTGTTCATATGATGTCTAACTTTCAATATGCCATCTTTAAGAATTCTCACATGCCATCCTTTGTATGCTTGCATATCCATCCACATGTTATTGTCATAAACATGTCACTCTTGCTAAAGTATGTTTGGTTGTCACTATTTTTCTTGTTACACATTGTATCCATGATAGGTAATGTCTTAACTTATCCATGTATGCATCACTACATATTTGAACTTCATTCATGTTTAGATATTGTTGCACCCCAAAATTTGCTCTCCTTACTTTAGTACTAACTGGCTTATGTTACATTGCATTTTGCATTATCATGTGTGCATATCATTGGTTCTTAGCATGGGGTCAAGGTGCTTGAGGCAGTTCATGAAGGTCCTATCTGGTCTATCACATCATCAAGAGTTCACAAGTGGCAAGAGAGCTCAGGTGGATCATCCTCTCCTAACCAGTGCATAGATTAGGGTTTTGAGATTCTTGGGTTTATTGCTCCAATAAGCAAGCTCCTTGGGCTTTTATCATCACCAAATGGCATATCCTATCTTTGTTGGAGAGGATACACATCATACTCAGAGGAATTTGAATTTGGAGACTGTGTTATTTCCTCCTAGACTGAGGGTACCACAACTAGGGTTTGCTATAAAGTTAGTTTATTTCTGATTTTTTGGGCAAGACTTGGTTCTATGGTATTCCTTGAGTCCCTAAGTACCTAGGGATGGGAGGTTGTCCATCAGTTTGGTTCAGAAGAAGTTCAATTGGCCAATAGATTGAAAATCAGGTGAATGGGGTAAAAGTCAACAGTGAGAGGAGAAGTCAACTGTGGAACTTTGAGGTTCTCTCCAAGGTTTTCAAGGTCTCACATCCTCATAGGGTCTTCAAGGGTCAAGTTTCATACATATTTATCAGGAATCAGGAGTTGGTGCAAAGTTTCTAAATTTGGAAAGTGACCTATAATGAAAAGTTTCCATTTTTGGCAAGTTCCTGCACTGCATTCAACTTGACTTTTCACCATCAAGAGAGCTTCCAATGAGTTTTTCTCCAACATGAAAGTTGAAGATATATTTCTCCTCTTTCCAACAAGTACTAGTGGGTCTCCATATCATTTGTGAAACTCCATTTATGATCAAAAGAAGGAAAAGTGGTTTTTAGGGTTTTTTATGGTTCCATTTTCACAACTTTTGGCATAATGACCTATAACCAATTCCATTGCTTCATGCCACATTCTAATATCAAAATACATTCCTTGAGGATTATTTTGGGCCCAATAATTAAGGAATTACATGGTGTGTTCTTCATTTATTCTCCATTATTCAAAATTCCCAAACTGTTTAAAACTCATGAATCAATTGTTTTCAAGGCCCAAGTTCCATTGAGGTGTGACTAGCAATCCAAATGAAAGTGATCCATCATGGAATTCTTAAATATTCATGCATGGAGGAGGTGTACTTAACATAATGTGATTTTTCAAAATAATTCAAAAACTCATTAAACAATTAATCACCTAAGCCCAATTCCTCATCAGAAGAAAACCCTAGTCTATATAAACCCACCCATGCACTGGTTAGGGTTAGTTACACGTGATTTTTTGGAGAAAAAGAAAGTGAACCCTAATTCTTGAATTCCTTGGATCTCTCAATCTACAAGGAGTTTCTTCAAAGTTCTTCCACAAACCTTCTCCTGGTGATCTCTAGAGTGTAACCCAACCACCATTTGCAGCCAAAAGCAAGTACACGTGTGGAACCATCTCAGGTTGGAAGGATTTTTAAGGATCCTAAAACTCTCCTTTTTTTATATGCATATTGACGTGTGATGATTGGTGATTACCCTGATCTATTTATTTTTAATGTTGGACGTGTGGTTTGCTTGTAATATGGATTTAAAGTTTTGTGCCCTAATGGTTTTTCATTCGTTTTTTATTATACACTAACAATTTAGGGTTTTTGATGCCATATTTGGATTCCTGACGAAATTCTGGGTCGGATAGTGTACCCCATTGCATTTTCTGGGCAGTTTTGTGGTTGCAGGTGGTGGCCGGAGGTAGGGTTCCGGCGGCTGGCGGTGGTCCGGCGAAGAAGCTGGCTGGAGGTTGAAGACGACTCCTCAGCCGTCCATTTTGCTGATCGCACGGTCTAAATCGTGCCACATGTTATTTCCTTTTATTTTTTTTCTGAATCATAATTAACAATCATGTGTTCATTACCCCACCGTTATTATTATGCACGTCCAACCAGATTATTTCGTTTTGTTTACCTTTATCTTCGTTGACTTTGGTGTGTGCGTTGGATGAATCAGACGATACATAATGCGCCAACAAATAAAAAATAACATGTGTCGTGCACATGGTGAGTGTACCGTGTCTGAGTAGTGTGGTGTGTGCACGTGCTTCCTAATTATAGTGTGCTTTTGATCGTGGCTGTTCATCTTGCATACTGGTTGGTTACATTGACTTAACAAGACGCGTGGGATCAATCAGACGGTGAGAATGGGTCAACCCCTTTGACCGAGGGTCTATGCGTGAGTTTTTTTATTATTTTTTCTTTTCTGATGGACTTAAGTCTTGGGCTGCTATTCGCGCCCCCATCTTCAGCCCAATTCATCTTCAACATGATTTCCTTACTTAACGCACCCCCAGCCCATTTTATTTCCCTTTTATTTTATTTCAATTATCGTATTTCATATTTTAATTTTAAAAATACCTTCTTGCATCTAAAAATCATCATAAAATTCATACATCATTTTTATCATTTTATAAAATTTTCAAAAATTTTATTTTTTATTTTTATTTTATTTTTATCACCTAAAATAATTATTTATTTAATTTATTTTTGAATTATCCATATAATGCATACTTAATTTCTTTATTTTATTTCTCTGCATCCGTAAAATATTTTTGATCCGTTCTTTTTGCACTTGTTCACTAACATTCTAAAATGCACTAAAACATTTTTCTTTAATTTTTAAATTTATTTCATATTGCATTTTGGTCCTTCTCTTTGGCACACTGAACCCCACTTCCCACCTGAACTTTGCCTAATTATTTAGATGACTAATATCTTGATTTTTTGTAGGGATTTTTGATATTTGGTTTATCTATGGTTGAATAATATTGATGTTTAATTTGGGAATTTTAGGAGTTACTTTTCTAATTATTTGATTTATTTTCACTTGAGATCTGCTTATGTGTGTGTTTCTGATCATGCCTGGGTCCTTGTTTGAAAGGCACTTGTGCCATTTGCCTTGGGGTTGCTTCCTTTAACTTATGAGTTCATGTTTGGATTATTATCATTACTGTTTGCCGTTGCTTGATTTTCATTTGCTTTGATATTATTTATGTCTGTTTCTCACTAACCCTTTATGCAGGGACTAAGGTAAGTTCTTTAAAGGTATGGATAAGTATCCATGGTCACCCTTACTTTTTCCTTCCCTCATCTTCTTCCTTTAGGATGTAGGTCGTCGTCAAACCTCACTAACCGTAGGTCACCCATGCATGATGACTTTAGGATCTATAGTCCCCCTTTAGAGTTGCCCTTGCGTCTTCTCTCTTCTCATCTCAAATTTCTTTAAAACACTTAATAAGAATAAGGTGTATTGCGCACGAGCCTTAAGCGTGGGGAATGAGAAATGAGGGGCTTCCTCTCATCTTTCTAGTGTGCTTAGCGAGCATCCTGTCTTGGGACGATGCGTTAAGTATTCGCCCCTGTACCCTAGACCTTGGTGCAATGCAACTTAGGAACTAACTTAAGCCACTTCTGTCCTAAAAAACACAAACCAACTTCAAACCTTTTTTGTCCTTCGGGACCTTCAACTTAAAGGCTATTTTCAAAAAGGGCACGTTACCTTCCGTCTGAGACGCAAACAGACATCGACCCTAACTGTCGGACGCGAACTTAACGTCGCTCATAAAAAACACAAAAAGAACTTGGTCCGAACTACGTTGACTCTGAATTCCCCATTGCACAGAGGGGGTACGTAGGCCTAGGACGTCGACATCCTATCGAGTCTGTCTGTCTTTGTCTTCCCCGTCTTAGTACAGCCATAGATGATAGTATAACTCACCCTTAGATTAGACAACAAGCGTGGATCCCATCGAGTACGATGGACGCGTGGGGTGCTAGCACCTTCCCCTCGCGTAACCGACTCCCGAACCCAGGTTATGGTTGCGATGACCATTCCTTTCCCTCTTCCTAAGGTTTATGCGGTGTTCCCTTTCCCTCTCTTGGGATAAATTTACACGGCTGGCGACTCTATTTTTCCGCGCCACTCTCGCGTTTGTACCTGGATGAAAATCCTGGGAGCGACAGCTGGCGACTCTGCTGGGGACGCTGGTTGATCTATGCTGGTCCATCCCTAAGCGAGTCAATCCTAGCACTTGCTTGTCTCTGTTCTCTTTTGGTGTTTTGTTTTTGTTTTGCTTTATGTTGTATTTTATTTTTATTTTTACCGCATTTTTTGTATTCCATTTTTTATTGTCATGCTGCTGTGCTGTGCTGGCTGTCTTTGTTTTGCAGGTTGGGTGGGTCTGAGAGCTAAGCCCAATACCCAGGCTTGAGTATACCCTAGGACTAGAGTGGAAATTAGTGGGACCTACGTGCCCGCTTGGTACGTTTGTGTGTTCACGAAATACACAACCAGACGAGGCTATCTTGGGACGCATTCTAACGTGTGTGTCTTGCGCATGTTGGGGTGTTGATCTAGAGAGCTGTCAACTCTGGTGACCGATCATTGAGGACCTTAGTGGAAACATCCCTCTTTAGTGGTGACAGTGGCAGACCACATCCTGTGGCAAACCCATTCGCACCCGAGGGCCCGCTTTGGAACTCGCATAGGATGGCCCCTACGTTTTGAAGAGAATCAGGGGAGGCACTCCTCGATTGACGATAGTATTGTACCCCGAGGGATGAATGTACTATTGTTTCTCGACCTCAGTGCCAAAGCTGAGGACCTTCCGCTTTGGAGAATCAGTTGAGGCCTCCTCGATTGATGATGATGCCAAACCAGAAATGGTGAACGTATCATCGTTTCTCGACCTGAGAGCCCGGGATACTGAACATCCTAGTACCCACATGTGAGAGGGGATGGGTGTTTGCAGGTTTGCAGGTAACCGAAACCTTCAACCTACCCTGTTTTTCTGGATTTCTCATCAATGTCTGATTATTTGGGTTCCTCAGTGGTTCAGAGTTCTGGTTTTCTGGGTTCTCGGTCAGCTAACAGCACAACACATCCAGCAGTGTGCCTTGACCCCATATTTGCATAAGCATATCATTTTTCTTGCATTCTGACATGTTTGACATTTTTCAGGGCTCACATCTTACTCTTGATTCCGGTTTTCTGAGTTTACCTTGACATGGATGTCCAGAGAAAGAAGACCGTTGCTTATTCATTCCCAGAACCAACTTTGACACTGATTCACAAGTTGATTAATATGGATGGTCCTGGAGTTCGTACAGAGTTCAGTGGAGGGTATGGAAGACTTCTGAAATTCGTCCGTAACATCTCCAAGTATGAGAAGGATGCCATTCACACACTTCTTCAGTTTTACGATCCGTCTCTGCGTTGCTTCACTTTCCCGGACTACATCTTGGCACCAACGTTGGAGGAGTTCTCATTTATTTTGGGAATCCCCATCGAGCATGATATAGTTTTCTTTTCTGAAGAACACCCCGGTATAAAAGAGATGGTTGTTGCTCTTCATATCAGTGAGCCCGTTCTGAGCAATAATGTTGAAGAAAAACAAGGGGTTAAGGGTTTCTTGTTGAAGTTCTTATTTGATCAAGCTTGTATACATGTCAAAGAAAAGAACTGGACTGCCTTCCAAGCTATTCTGGCTGTGTGTATCTATGGGATTGTTCTGTTTCCGAATATTCCTGATCTGGTGGATATGCACGCCGTCAGAATCTTTATTTCGAAGAATCCTATACCTACCTTGCTAGGTGATGTGTATCACTCAGTCCACTATAAGAATGAGAATAGGCGTGGGAAAACTGTGAGTTGTTGTGCACCACTCTTAGCTACTTGGTTTCTGAGTCATCTCCCTGAATCTGGCGCTTTCGTTGATACGAAAGATTCTCTGAAGTGGACTAAAAGGGTAATGGGCTTGACTGCCGACAACATTGTTTGGTTTAATCGCGACTTGCTAGGAATGGAGATTATCTGTAAATGCGGAGAATTCCCGAACGTACCCTTGTTAGGGAGGAAAGGTGGAATTAACTATAATCCCTCCCTAGCTATCAGACAGTTTGGCTATCCTTTGAAGAATCCACCCGAAGAGCGAGATGTCCGAGAGTCCTTATTCTTCAATGGTATTGAGGATCAAGGGTTGATAAGGAAAGTTGTGAATGCTTGGAAACAGGTGACCAAGAAAGGTAAAATTCCATTCGGGAAAAGTAACAATCAGGTTTTCCCTTCCTATAAAGAGTGGATTAAGAAGAGAGCAGAAGAGGAGCTTCTTCCATTCCCGGTGGAACCACCTTTGTATCCTCTGGTGATCGAGCCTCCTACCACCGTTGAGTTGGAGAAGTATAACAAATTATGGGCTGAAAAGGAGAGGTTGCGGGAAGAAAATAGTGAGCTAAAGATAGAGATTTATCAGTGGAAGCATGAGTGGGGTGAAGCTGTTCATACCGCCAAGTTGAAGACAGAGCTTCTTGCTAAAGCAGAAAGAGAGCTTGCTGACATGGTAGCATCCAGAGAAAGGATGAAACAAGCTTTGGATGGTATCAGTAACGTTCTCAGGTCCAAGGAGGAGGAATTAGGCAAGGCTTTGTTGAAGATTCACAGGTTCGATGAGCATCGAGAAACTGCCATGGCTGAGAATAAGAGAAAGGAAGACGACTACATAGCTAAGATTGATCAGTTGAAGTCGACGCTCAAGAAGAAAGACGCCGAGATCTTATCAGGGATATTCAAGAGACAAGTAGTCGAGGGTCGACTCAATGAAGCCATTGCCTCCATGGAAGAACTGAAAGTCTAAGCTGAAGTGAAGAAACCTAGACATGAGGGTCCTAGCATGGATGGTGTTTCTGGAGAAGACGCTTGGGAGTTACATTGCCGATACTTGGATGGGATCATACACAGGAGAGACCTTCTCATTCAAGGACTAATTCAGAGACCCAAGCATCCCGACACCAGAAAGCTGTTCGAGGAAATTCAAGACTGGTGCAGAAAGCATAGTGGATGGGGAGGATTGACACTTGTAAACTTTGATGACATGCCATAGTTTTCTGTTTTCTTTCATTGTATGTGGATCACCACCAGGCTTGTTGGTTGGGACCTATGGTTTCTATATTCAGACTTGTTATCTCAGATTTGTGATTGTTGACATTTGGTTTTCCTCTGGTTTTCTTAATATATGAGCAGAAGTTCCGTTCTATCTTGTTATTAAACTGGAATCAAGGGGTTGATCGCCCTGCTAATATTCAAACATGTTCATTTGCATTTTCATATTCATAATCATTCTGCATAATTATTTTGCATAACAGGTGTTTATCTCTGGTGTTCTTATTTTTGCTCTCCATCTCAGTCAGGATTGATCAGCCAGTTCACCGGTATTCTACTCAGTCTGTGATAACTAGGGGATAGCCATGGAACAACTCCGTTCAGAGATGCTTGATATGAAGGTTCAGATGAGGCAGTTTGGGGAAGATATGCTGGTCATGTCCCAAGAGCAGAAGATGCTGAAGGAGGAGGTCAATCAGATGAAGACTCAGATAGGTTTGATCATGGAAATTTTGAAAATAATGTTAAAGAAGGAAAACGGTCATGTGCTCGCTTCCGCGATAGAGGTCCTTACTCCTCCCATCTCTTTGGAACTTGATTTAAATCGTGGATCTCTTCCACTAGCGGAAGCTCCTGGACTTTCCCAGCAGCAGCTAAGTCTTGGCTCCCAAGAGAAGCCCAAGGGAAAAAAGTGTACACAGAGACAGAAGAAGTCTGAAAGAGTTTTCCACCCACTCCCTATGCCATATTCTCAACTACTGCAGCATCTCCTTCAGTTATAATTGGTACGAAAAAGGACTTTGGCTCCTCCCTCTGGTACTCCCCCACCAGGTTATGATGCAAGAGCCCACTGTGATTTTCACTCTGGCGCGCCGGGGCATAATGCGGAAGATTGTAGGGCATTTCAGTATGTTGTCCAGGATCTGATAGATTCCAAGGCAATTGAATTCGTGCCGAGCGGTGTAAGCATACATGGTGGTCCTACTCTAGTTGTTGAAAAAAAGGTGGATATCCCTGTTGCCTCTCCTAAAGCTACATCAAGTCAGGGGCATTTCTTGCAGTCTTTGGCCTTAGAATCCCCACATCCGCAAATGCTACCTACGCCTCGACCAAGTCTGAACAGAAAAATGCCTGAAAAGATTATGCGCTCAAATCAGCATCAACAACAGAAGTATCAGCGTCAGAATCAGCATAGGCCGTGCAACAACTTGGAAAGAAGGAATGCTCCTCTTCATCCAGTTCCCATGTCGTACAGTCAACTCTTGCCACACCTGGTTCGAAACTCATTGGTGGAGCTTAAGACTTTGAAGCCTGTTCCAGAACCATACCCCCCGGGGTACAACCCCCATGTGCAATGTGGATATCATGGAGGATCTATAGGGCACTCAACCGAAGATTGCAAAGCCTTTCAAGCGAAAGTGCAACAATTGATTGACCAAGGGTACATATCATTTCCAGAAGGAGACTTGGTTGTGCATGTCGACCTCTCATCTGCGTGAAGACTTCAAAGGACATCATCAGAAGAAATTAGTCCAGACGGAATCAAGCTTCCTCAGCAACGGCAGTCATCAGTTTCTTTACTGCATTTTCATTTATAGTTTTTCATTTCTTGTTAAAAGCATCGTATGCATGTAAGACTCGTTTGTTTTTTGATGATATTAATGCAATGAGTATGTTTTCCTTGAAGTAATCCATTCGTGTTCACTCTTAAATGTTTATATGCACTGCAATACCAGTTTTCTTGTTTAGAACTCTCGAGGGAGGATGACGAAATGAGAATGCAGATTTCTAATGGTATGCTTTTGGATAGAACCCTGTTGAGGATGTACAGGCATTGTTTCAACTTCCCAAACACCGGATATATAAGGGAGATAGACCCCCATTAACCCCTTTGAGCCTTGAAGTAGGAGCTTCTTTCGTACGAAAAAAACCCTCACACTTAACCCAGGGGCAGGGTAGGCGTCAGTTAGTTTGACCGAGCGTTCAAATTCCAAGGAGAGTGTGCATCCGAGGAACCATTACCTTCTATCCCACCGTCAAGAGGTCAAGAGATGTGAAACCACGATGGTTATCCATCAACAACTAGGGAGTGAGGCAGACACAACCCTTTCAAGCAAGTAAGACAACCAGTGTCACACGCTTTGTTCAAAAGGGGAATAAAAAAAAAGGCCCGCTAAGTCGAAACTTGAAAACAAGCGACTTAGGCAAAAGTCAGGGCATCCCGCCGGACTTCAAAATCGAAAAAACTCAAAAGAGTCAGTCCAGGCAAAAATTAGGGATCAAAAAAGCAAAAGAAAGAAAAAGCGAAAAGCGTTACAAAAAAGAATCCCCGATAAGAACAATTTCGTGTGATTACAGACACAAAAGATAAAAGGGTGACTATCACTCAAAAATTTCCTTAGGTGTCAAACCATTAGTGCCGTGGGGTCCTTAAAGATCATAAACCCTTGGAGAGATGAGCGTTTGGGTCAGATTAACTGAACACAGGACTGGAGAACATCACGAAGAGTGGGTGGGCACCGTTAAATTTTGAGCCATAAATCCTTCTTTCTGAAACCGTGAACCAAACCACGTTACAGCCCTTAAAAGTCCTAATTGAAACAGGGTTCAGTCCGAAAGCGTACTCCAACCGGATGGCGTTCCTGACTCCTATGAGTTGTGCTAATAAGATTTGTTGGTATTGCATGTGCGCATTGTTTTTACCATTCAAAAATCAAGGTCGCATCCTAGCAAGTGATTCATTCACAAGGCTTGGCGATGCATTTTCAATAAAAACTTCAAGGTTAACATGAGTGTTGCATTAGAATTATCGGTCTCATAAATAACTTATTTTGCTTGCATACATGTGCCTAAGCATTAATGTAGCTTACACGGTGAACGTCAGTCAAGAAGCTTGATCACGCTAAGTTGGGAGGCTTGAAAATTCTGAAGGATAATCATATCAGAGGGCATGCTGCCAAGAGACTCAGTATAGAGTGGGTTCTCCCCAGTAAGTCGTGTTAAGATGTAGCCAATCTGGGGCAGTCACGTCGAGAAATCTCTCCGAAATTCAGTTATTACTGGGGCATTCATTCTAAGATCAGGGGCAAAGTCACTTCAAAGCTCATATTGGGGCAGGCCACCTCTAGAGCGTGGGAGATTATCCTCTCCAGAAGACAGTTAATCAGAAGCACCTCTTCAAAGTTCAGAATACCGGGGCAAAGTGTTTCAGGTCATTACAAATCCTTTCAAGGTAAGTTACTTCATGGGTCATACAGCCTGGGGCAGTTACGTCGAGATCTGATAAATCTCTCCAAGAGTTTGAAGACCCTGGGGCAGTGCGAATGCCCGGTCTTCTATAAAATCCTCTTGAGGTGATTTCCTCCATTAGACCTGGTGGTCTGGGGCAAGTGAAAAGTTCAAAGAGTCGTTTATGACCATAAAGTTGCAGGACAACAGGATTATACACCCCCAACAGCGGGCTCTCCCCAGCATTGAGATTGCTCCTTCCCCATCAGGACAAACTTTCCTCAGCAGAGCGGACCTTCCCCAGTAGGAGACCTGGAAAGTATTTTCTCTAAAACAAGATGTTAATTCCCCACAGAATCGGGGTATTCACTTCCCCCATCCAGTCAGGTAGCGTGCTTTCACCGACGATGTCATAGTCTAATCCCCAGCAAGGGGGGAGTAAAGCCATTCTCCCCATCAGCAGGCTAAGTTCAGCAGTATCCCCAAGCAAGATGGTATTATGGATTTTTCTCCCCAAGCAGGATGATTACGGGCTGGCATCCCCCAGCAAGTTCTAAGCCCATTGGTTATTAGCAATCCTCAGCAACTGACTTCCGGTTCTGTCATTGGCATTCATTCTCAACTCCCCCAACAGAGGAGAAACCTCAGGTTTTGGATATTACCTTCAGTGAAAGACAGGTGTGGCCCCCAGAAGTTCTTTCGGGATTTCATCCCCAGCAGAAGTCGTTGATCCAAAGAGTCGGTCAGTGTGATCCTTCTCAGTAGAGTTCTTGGAATCAGAGGACAATTTATTTTTGTCGTCCCCAGCCGAATGGGTCCTTTCTCTCTGGCATTTATTTTGCTGGAGGGGCTCTTTTGCATATCATAAGCATTTGCATTGCATTCTCAAACACATAGCATTTCCATTTGCATTTGAAGCATAAGCCAGGATTGATGCTTTCCTTGCCAGTTCTCTTTCCCAGCAGCGATGGCATAACTCAGGAGATTTTGGAGGGATGCGGTCCTCATACTTGTGCTCCCCGGCAGAGTCTTTTATTTAGACTTCTCCTTTCCCCAGCGGAGTCATCTTATCTGTGGATCATGGGTCCGTTAGGAGTTTGTCTGGCCTTTTCTCTTTTGTGAAATCCCGTTCTTGCTTGACGTATTTTGTTTGCCAGAGGTGGTTTAAACCAGAAGTTTTGTTTCACGTTATCCCAAGTGAAGTCGCCGTTTGTTGTGCTAAATCTCTTTATCAGCAGGGATGGCATAGCAATCCTTTGGAGATTTTCTTTCGTCAGTTTCCCTTTATCAGCAGGGATGGCATCTGTTTTGCTAGTTTCTCTTTGTCAGCAGGGATAGCAAGCTTTTGGATATTTCCTTTCGTCAGTTTCCCTTTATCAGCAGGGATGGCATTTATTTTGCTAGTATCTCTTTATCAGCAGAGATAGCAACCTTTTGAAGATGTTCTTTCGTCAGTTTCCCTTTATCAGCAGGGATGGCATTTATTTTGCTAGTATCTCTTTATCAGCAAAGATAGCAATCTTTTGGAGATTTTCTTTCGTCAGTTTCCCTTTATCAGCAGGGATGGCATCTGTTTTGCTAGTTTCTCTTTGTCAGCAGGGATAGAAAGCTTTTGGATATTTCCTTTCGTCAGTTTCCCTTTATCAGTAGGGATGGCATTTATTTTTCTAGTTTCTCTTTATCAGCAGAGATAGCAATCTTTTGAAGATGTTCTTTCGTCAGTTTCCCTTTATCAGCAAGGATGGCATTTATTTTGCTAGTATCTCTTTATCAGCAGAGATAGCAACCTTTTGAAGATGTTCTTTCGTCAGTTTCCCTTTATCAGCAGGGATGGCATTTATTTTGCTAGTATCTCTTTATCAGCAGAGATAGCAATCTTTTGGAGATTTTCTTTCGTCAGTTTCCCTTTATCAGCAGAGATGGCATTTATTTTGCTAGTTTCTCTTTATCAGCAGAGATAGCAATCTTTAGAAGATTTTCGTCCGTCAGTTTCCCTTTATCAGCAGGGATGGCATTTATTTTGCTAGTATCTCTTTATCAGCAGAGATAGCAACCTTTTGAAGATGTTCTCTCGTCAGTTTCCAGCAGGGATGGCATTTATTTTGCTAGTTTCTCTTTATCAGCAGAAATAGCAATCTTTTGAAGATTTGCGTCCGTCAGTTTCCCTTTATCAGCAGGGATGGCATTTATTTTGCTAGTATCTCTTTATCAGCAGAGATAGCAACCTTTTGAAGATGTTCTTTCGTCAGTTTCCAGCAGGGATGTCATTTATTTTGTTAGTTTCTCTTTATCAGCAGAGATAGCAATCTTTTGAAGATTTATTTTGTCAGTTCTCTTTATTAGCAGAGAGTGACATGACTTGGGAGAGTTTGTTTCACTTCATACCTGGCACTTGGCGGTACATTATTTATGGCTAATTCTCCAGTGAAGGATTGCAAATTTCTGGGTTCTTTGGTATTCAATCTCCGTGTATCCCGATTGTCTGAAAGCCGTCGCTATCATACCCTCAGGACCAAGTAGATTGAATAGGGGCAGCTGTTGCACCCCAAAATTTGCTCTCCTTACTTTAGTACTAACTGGCTTATGTTGCATTGCATTTTGCATTATCATGTGTGCACATCATTGGTTCTTAGCATGGGGTCAAGGTGCTTGAGGCAGTTCATGAAGGTCCTATCTGGTCTATCACATCATCAAGAGTTCATAAGTGGCAAGAGAGCTCAGGTGGATCATCCTCTCCTAACCAGTGCATAGATTAGGGTTTTGAGATTCTTGGGTTTATTTCTCCAATAAGCAAGCTCCTTGGGCTTTTATCATCACCAAATGGCATATCCTATCTTTGTTGGAGAGGATACACATCATACTCAGAGGAATTTGAATTTGGAGACTGTGATATTTCCTCCTAGACTGAGGGTACCACAACTAGGGTTTGCTATAAAGTCAGTTTATTTCTGATTTTTTGGGCAAGACTTGGTTCTATGGTATTCCTTGAGTCCCTAAGTACCTAGGGATGGGAGTTTGTCCATCAGTTTGGTTCAGAAGAAGTTCAATTGGCCAATAGATTGAAAATCAGGTGAATGGGGTAAAAGTTAACAGTGAGAGGAGAAGTCAACTGTGGAACTTTGAGGTTCTCTCCAAGGTTTTCAAGGTCTCACATCCTCATAGGGTCTTCAAGGTTCAAGTTTCATACATATTTATCAGGAATCAGGAGTTGGTGCAAAGTTTCTAAATTTGGAAAGTGACCTATAATGAAAAGTTTCCATTTTTGGCAAGTTCCTGCACTGCATTCAACTTGACTTTTTACCATCAAGAGAGCTTCCATTGAATTTTTCTCCAACATGAAAGTTGAAGATCTTTTTCTCCTCTTTCCAACAAGTACTAGTGGGTCTCCATATCATTTGTGAAACTCCATTTATGATCAAAAGAAGGCAAAGTGGTTTTTAGGGTTTTTTATGGTTCCATTTTCACAACTTTTGGCATAATGACCTATAACCAATTCCATTGCTTCATGCCACATTCTAATATCAAAATACATTCCTTGAGGATTATTTTGGGCCCAAGAATTAAGGAATTCCATGGTGTGTTCTTCATTTATTCTCCATTATTCAAAATTCCCAAACTGTTTAAAACTCATGAATCAATTGTTTTCAAGGCCCAAGTTCCATTGAGGTGTGACTAGCAATCCAAATGAAAGTGATCCATCATGGAATTCTTAAATATTCATGCATGGAGGAGGTGTACTTAACATAATGTGATTTTTCAAAATAATTCAAAAACTCATTAAACAATTAATCACCCAAGCCCAATTCCTCATCAGAAGAAAACCCTAGTCTATATAAACCCACCCATGCACTGGTTAGGGTTAGTTACACGTGATATTTTGGAGAAAAAGAAAGTGAACCCTAATTCTTGAATTCCTTGGATCTCTCAATCTACAAGGAGTTTCTTCAAAGTTCTTCCACAAACCTTCTCCTGGTGATCTCTAGAGTGCAACCCAACCACCATTTGCAGCCAAAAGCAAGTACACGTGTGGAACCATCTCAGGTTGGAAGGATTTTTAAGGATCCTAAAACTCTCCTTTTTTATATGCATATTGACGTGTGATGATTGGTGATTACCCTGATCTATTTATTTTTAATGTTGGACGTGTGGTTTGCTTGTAATATGGATTTAAAGTTTTGTGCCCTAATGGTTTTTCATTCGTTTTTTATTATACACTAACAATTTGGGGTTTTTGATGCCATATTTGGATTCCTGACGAAATTTTGGGTCGGATAGTGTACCCCATTGCATTTTCTGGGCAGTTTTGTAGTTGCAGGTGGTGGCCGGAGGTAGGGTTCCGGCGGCTGGCGGTGGTCTGACGAAGAAGCTGGCTGGAGGTTGAAGACGACTCCTCAGCCGTCCATTTTGCTGATCGCACGGTCTAAATCGTGCCACATGTTATTTCCTTTTATTTTTTTCTGAATCATAATTAACAATCCTGTGTTCATTACCCCACCGTTATTATTATTCACGTCCAACCAGATTATTTCGTTTTGTTTACCTTTATCTTCGTTGACTTTGGTGTGTGCGTTGGATGAATCAGACGGTACATAATGCGCCAACAAATAAAAAATAACATGTTTCGTGCACAAGGTGAGTGTACCGTGTCTGAGTAGTGTGGTGTGTGCACGTGCTTCCTAATTATAGTGTGCTTTTGATCGTGGTTGTTCATCTTGCATACTGGTTGGTTACATTGACTTAACAAGGCGCGTGGGATCAATCAGACGGTGAGGATGGGTCAACCCCTTTGACCGAGGGTCCATGCGTGAGTTTTTTTATTATTTTTTCATTTCTGATGGACTTAAGTCTTGGGCTGCTATTCGCGCCCCCATCTTCAGCCCAATTCATCTTCAACATGATTTCCTTACTTAACGCACCCCCAGCCCATTTTATTTCCCTTTTATTTTATTTCAATTATCGTATTTCATATTTTAATTTTAAAAATACCTTCTTGCATCTAAAAATCATCATAAAATTCATACATCATTTTTATCATTTTATAAAATTTTCACAAATTTTATTTTTTATTTTTATTTTATTTTTATCACATAAAATAATTATTTATTTAATTTCTTTTTGAATTATCCATATAATGCATACTTAATTTCTTTATTTTATTTCTCTGCATCCGTAAAATATTTTTCATCCGTTATTTTTGCACTTGTTCATTAACATTCTAAAATGAATTAAAATATTTTTCTTTCATTTTTAAATTTATTTCATATTGCATTTTGTCCCTTCTCTTTGGCACACTGAATCCCACTTCCCACCTGAAATTTGCCTAATTATTTAGATGACTAATATCTTGATTTTTTGTAGGGATTTTTGATATTTGGTTTATCTCTGGTTGAATAATATTGATGTTTAATTTGGGAATTTTAGGAGTTACTTTTCTAATTATTTGATTTATTTTCACTTGAGATCTACTTATGTGTGTGTTTCTGATCATGCATGGGTCCTTGTTTGAAAGGCACTTGTGCCATTTTCCTTGGGGTTGCTTCCTTTAACTTCTGAGTTCATGTTTGGATTATTATCATTATTGTTTGCCGTTGCTTGATTTTCATTTGCTTTGATATTATTTATGTCTGTTTCTCACTAACCCTTTATGCAGGGACTAAGGTAAGTTCTTTAAGGGTATGGATAAGTATCCATGGTCACCCTTACTTTTTCCTTCCCTCATCTTCTTCCTTTAGGATGTAGGTCGTCGTCAAACCTCACTAACTGTAGGTCACCCATGCATGATGACTTTAGGATCTATAGTCCCCCTTTAGAGTTGCCCTTGCGTCTTCTCTCTTCTCATCTCAAATTTCTTTAAAACACTTAATACGAATAAGGTGTATTGCGCACGAGCCTTAAGCATGGGGAATGAGAAATGAGGGGTTTCCTCTCATCTTTCTAGAGTGCTTAGCGAGCGTCCTGTCTTGGGACGATGCGTTAAGTATTCGCCCCTGTGCCCTAGACCTTGGTGCAATGCAACTTAGGAACTAACTTAAGCCACTTCTGTCCTAAAAAACACAAACCAACTTCAAACCTTTTTTGTCCTTCGGGACCTTCAACTTAAAGGCTATTTTCAAAAAGGGCACGTTACCTTCCGTCTGAGACGCAAACAGGCATCGACCCTAACTGCCGGACGCGAACTTAACGTCGCTCATAAAAAACACAAAAAGAACTTGGTCCAAACTACGTTGACTCTGAATTCCCCATTGCACAGAGGGGGTACGTAGTCCTAGGACGTCGACGTCCTATCGAGTCTGTCTGTCTTTGTCTTCCCCATCTTAGTACAGCCATAGATGATAGTATAACTCACCCTTAGATTAGACAACAAGCGTGGATCCCATCGAGTACGATGGACGCGTGGGGTGCTAGCACCTTCCCCTCGCGTAACCGACTCCTGAACCCAGGTTATGGTTGCGAAGACCATTCTTTTCCCTCTTCCTAAGGTTTATGCGGTGTTCCCTTTCCCTCTCTTGGGATAAATTTACACGGCTGGCGACTCTGTTTTTCTGCGCCACTCTCGCGTTTGTACCTGGATGAAAATCTTGGGAGCGACAGATATTGTCATGACCTTTACATATTAAACTTAAACTTTGTTTTCTACCCATGATAAGTAATGTCTTAACTTATCCATGTATGCTTTGAGTTTTGATTGTAATCATGACTCATGCATGTTTTATCCCATCTTTGAACTTCATTCATGTTTAGGTATTGTTATAACCTTTACACATGTTATCTTTGAATTTTAATCCATGTTTAAGTGATGTCATAACTTATATATGTCAATTTTGTACCTTTGATTTATCCATGTTTAAGTGTTGTCATAACTTTCACAAGTGGACTTGAACCTTACCATGCTTAAGTGTTGAAATAACTTATCCATGCTTTGAAATGTTAAATTGTATTCACGATTAAGTGTTGTTACAACTTATCTTCTTTTGTCTTGTATTCATGATTAAGTGGTGTTGTAAACCCTAAAAGCATGTTGCCTCATTCATGACCATTAGTCTTGTTAGAACTATGTCTTATGTTTGCTTAGGTGTTGCAACATCCTTGTTTAATTAACTTGTTTGGTTGTCACCATGCTAATTTTAAAACTTCCTTGAGCCTTTGAACATACTAGGTAGTTACCTTGTCCACCTCTTGACTTTGTTAAGTTCTTACTCCAAATGTTGTTACATATATCTTTATGCTTTGGTTGTAACCATATGCTTCATCTTTGCCATGCTAACATTATGTTTGCATGTTACTTTGATTTGTTATCATGTTTGAATATCATATTTGTTCATATCATCCATACTTAATCATACTCCATTTAACTTAGTTAAGTTATTTCCCCAAGTGATGTTAGCTTGTTAGCTTCCATCCTCAAATTGCCCTCCATTCCTTAATCCAAAGGAAAGTCTCTCTATTGACTCATGTCATAGATAACTCATCTTTACCTATCACCCTTTGACCTTGTTAGAGTCATTAGGTTTTTGAGTTTTAGACTTAAGTTAGAATAGACAACTCTTGTGACTTTGTCAAGTCAAGTAAGTGTTAAGACCTTAACACTTAACCCCCTTTAATCTTGATCATAATCAAGTATTCATCCATCCCTATTGAGGTGAACTACAATTGCTCTGATTCCATCCTTGTAAGGATATGTAGGCACAAGACCGCGAAGTTTTTACGAGCATACTTAGTGACTAAACCTTTAGGTCTCTATCTCTCACCATATAACCCAAACACAAATAATAGCAAACAATATCACAAATAAAAATAAAAGGTTCCTATAGAGTACTATAGATACTTAGGGTGCTAATACCTTCCCTATGTATAACCAATCCCCGATCCCTCAAAATCTCTTAGCATTGCTGTTACATTGCAAACTTAGGGTTTTTTTTACGATCTTTACCCAATCCCTTGGATAAATCAAAGCTCGGTGGTGAATCTTTAAAAGATTTGTGACTCAAGTTTAATCAATGGCTTGATATCCAATTTTCACCGCAACAGTTCCAAAAGGCCAAGTTTATCTGGCAAGAAACAGTTGCAGCATTACAAGTCCCTTCTAACTTGTTGAAGCCTCCTTTGTTCCCTAACCACATTTTAGGTGACTTGGAAACCAACAAAGAAGAAGAGGAAACTAAAGTTGAGGAAAAAGAAGTTGAGCAAGAAAGAAAAAGCTAAGAAGAAGAAAAAGGAGAGGAAGGAAAAAGTGAGAACAAGAAGGAAAAGAAGGATGTGGGTGAGACAAGTGAAGTCATGACTGTTCAAAGCAGCCAGCTTTAACCTAAGAAGAAAAAGGTTGAGAAAATTGAAGTTCCCAAGAAGACTAGAGTGGTTCCCCAAAGGGCACTCTAAGTTCCCAAAGAAGAAGAAGTTGAAACCAGAATGGAAGAAAAAGGAGATCCCTACAGTCGTGACACCACCAAAAAGTCCTATGAAGGACTTTGATCTGAACCAAACCGACCCAGAGTTAAGCCCCGAGAAAAAGGATGTTGTCCTCGATGATTTGATTGAGGAAGCTAGCAGAGACGATGATGAAATGAATCAAAACCAAGGAGCGGATGCTGATGTTAGCAAGGGAGAAGAAATTGACCAAGAAATCATTGAAGAAATTGATAAAGAAGAAAAAGTTCCAGAAGAAGAGACAGAGGCAGATCAGGAGACAGGTGAAGACCAGACTGCAGATGACACTCTGCCTAGATATTACTCAACCAGCGAAGATTCTGCCCCTAGTTCCAACAAGGGGAAGGAAAAGAAAATTGAAAACTGAAACCTGAGAATGAGGAAGTGGACAAAGAGTCAAACAAATGCGAGATAGTTGTAGTCACTCATGTAGCTACTCCTGTCATAACTCAAGTCAAAGAAACAGCTGCAGCAGTGATTGAGAAAGAAATTGCAGAAGAACAGGTGCTTAGCCCTAAGAAGAAGGAGCGGAAGAAAAGCCATAAGAAGAATGCCAGAGCTGCTGTGGAGGAGAAAGTGAAGGAGGAAGTTGTCGTCGTCAAAGAGCAAGTCAAGGAACCTGAGAAGCTAGAGACAAAAGTCACTGCTAAGAAGGAGGCTAGAAAGAAAAAGAGGGAGGATATTCCTCCTGCGCGTAAAAGCTCCAAGCGTAAGGCCTAAGTGGTATCATCCAGAGGCAAACCTAGTCCTGCCTCACCTAATCACTTGACAACGAGGACACTGTCCTTACTTTAAGTTTGGGGGATGTGGATAAAGTTTGGCCTTTTCTCTTTTATCTTTCTTTCTTTTCTTTCTATTTATTGCTGAAGGATGCTTAGGATAAGATTACAATTTTCGGGATATTTTGCTACGTTGGTATTTTGCTTGGATAGTTTGATGGGCTACTTTGTTACTGTTGGTTGAATTTTGGAGACCATGTTTGAAGGCCATGTTTGATGCCTGGATTTTTAATCACCTGGTTTATTATAGTTTTAATCATGTTTAGTTAATTTTGTTTAAGTTTGCATGATCTAGTCTAGGGCGTAGTTTTGCGTTTGCATGTTTAGTTTTCTTTTAGTTAATGGAATAACAAAGAAGTGAGTAAAGAACAACCAAGCTCAGGAAACTATATTTTGTGTGCTTAGAATAAAATTGGGTGTTGAGTCTGTCAATAAGTTTTTGGAAACAAAGCCAAGTTGTGACCAGTGTGTTGCTGCATAGAAACCTTAAGGAATCACCATGGGAAGGATGAGAAGCATCACATGGATGATACTGAGGAAATTGTCTTCAATCTTGGTAACCATACATGACCAAAGGATCAATCCAAAAAGGTATTGTCAGTTCATGCTTCAATGGGGATTTTGTTGAAATAGTCTACAGTGTTTCTGCCACCTTAAGACTTCTTGGGGAACATGCGATTTCCACTAAATCCTTCCATAAGCCAAAGCAATTTTATGTTTTCAAAAAAACTATTTTTAATTCAAAAATTCCCACTTTCAAAATCATTATTAACAAATAAATAACATTTTGCATAACAAGGAAAAATAGAGAAAACGGTAAAATGAAAAAAACTTAATGGTCCGAAATCTAATTTTATTTAAGAATGGTAGCTTGCAAATGGCAAAGCTCCATGGAACACTACAATTTGAAAATGGCAATAAGGAAAGTGAAAGCACATGTTGTTTGACTAAATTTTGCTAAAATATTCTGATGATAAACTTGAAGAATCTGCAGAAGAAAAAGATGTCGAAGGAGATGTCTCGACATCCTGACTGACTTGATAAGTTAGCATGTTTTAATCTGTTGCAAGGAATAAGGAACGGATTAAGGAAACACATAATCAAAGATTGAAAGCCCAAGTCAAAAAGAAGACTATATAAGGAGACTTAGACCAAGGGTTATACGAATGTAACTTGTGTATCACTTATAACTTTGTAACGTAGTTCTCTTGTGTTGAATAAGGGTTTAGGGTTTGAGAGTCATTGGCTCTCTTAGGAGTTGTAAGTCTCCACTCTGTATTATGGGATGCAGGGTGGAAGGCATAGGTACATGTACACAACCAGAAACCTGTAGGTAATGGTTGTTGTATTGTTCTTGGATGAAGCTTTGAAGTAAGTCCAAGATAACATGGAGATCAAGAAACTGCGACTGGTTCTGTATTGGTAGAAGACAGAGATATCACAGGTTGTGATTAGGATGTGAGTGGGGTATCTCATATCAGGGTTGTAAACGTTTGAGTTTAGCCTTGATAAAGATTTTCATTGGGTAGATGTTAGGGATAAAGTTGTAAACGGGGGAGTTTAGCTTTGTAACAGTTCTATAGATAGTGAAGTCTTCATCCTAGATCGGTATCCCCCAGATGTAGGTGAATTGCACCAAACTGGGTTAATAATTACTGTCTTATTTAACATTCTGCAATTTACAGTTTGGTTAATGTTCTTGACTGACATGTTGGATCAGATGTCGTGACATCTGTGTGTGTGCAGTTCTGATATTCAAGGTATCAGTCTGCTGTTGCGCCTCCAAGCTTAAAAGATTATGTAGCACAATATCTTGACATGTGTTAGGACATATGTTGTCTACATAGGCCAGAATTTCAATTGGTATTAGAGCAGGAATCCTGTCTGGTTCTGGATGAGATCTTTGGGAGATACTTTCTGGAGTTTAAATGAGGAGGAGTTTTGGAGATCAGATCAATCAACTCAGACATACTCAAGGGTATTAATGGATGAGATGGATGTTCTGGATCGAAGGGAACAACTCGGAGATTGTTCATGCTGCTGAGAAGATTCTACAACAACTACAGAAGAAGTGGCTAGTTCTTTTGTTGGTGTGTCTTATAAGATGTCCTGGCATCTTATTAGGGCAAGCAGGATCTGTTCCTTGGTGGTTCCGCTGCATGTGTTTCTGATGGAAGAGCTCTAGAATTATGGGATTCTGGAGTTGTTACTAAAGACAGTTGGTGGAAGGTCTCAATCGTCGGCCTCTATATTTGAGGATATTTGTATTCTTTTATTCCAAAGTCAGGAGCGATGGAGTGAAGGAAGTTATGGTTAGATATCTGGTATAATGACTTGGTACTTGGAAGCTTGGTTTCTTAGTGTTGTTTGGAGTCAGTTGAAGAGGAGAGGAGTTGAGTTAAGGTTTATCAGGTTCTTGCTCTAGGAGTTTGATAAATGTTTGGTCGGCTAGGTTGTCAAAGATGCTTGAGATCTCTCTCAAGTCCACTCATAAAGACATCTATGTCGTGTATCCAGAGTCTTCTAGTTACTTTTCTGACTAGAAGGTGTTTCTTTGAGACACAATCTGAAGAACGTGGAGGTGATTTATTTTCACCATCCAAAAACAGCAAGCAAGGATTCATATCTCTTGACCCTAAGAGTGGATCCAATCTGATTGAAGAGTTATTGAGGTAAATAAGACTTGTTCAGAGAAAGTCTTAGTTACTTGAGTCAAGGGTGGCAGCCTTGGTATCTCAACATTATCATTGAAGAAGATACTTGCAAAAAGATTGAATACTTTATAAGTGTTCATGACATGATCTGGTGGAGCTCAGCTACAACAGTGAAGAAGGGTTATTATACAAGGATTTAAGATCAATTGCTATTTGTGAAATCCACAAGTATTTAATTGATTATCCTTGAAGGTCAAGATTGAGGATGTTCTGTCAGAGGTTCTAACATCTTTTCATCAGAGGTTTGAAGAATCATGGGAGGGGTTCTGCATTCGCTCAAAAGACTCCTAGGTGTTGACCTGGGATTATTGGCTTAGCGTCTGTTTCTTAGAAAGTATTGTGAATGACTTGTCCAGATGGTAATGCTGTTGAAGATGGAGATGGAAGACTATGAAGACATCATAATCTTGATGGTTATAGCTTGGGTCAGTTTATTTCTTATCCAAGTGCTTTGGAGCATAGTGTTTGCTCTGGTTATGAAGGTCGAGGATAAGTGGAAGTTATCTCTGGCTTTCTACTGACGGCTCTACTAAGGGAAGTGGCATTCTTTGGTATTGCTAGGGGGTAGTCTTGGACTACTTATTTTCTAAAGATTCAGATGTGGCAGGTTTGAAGTCTTTGGAGTTTCAAAGCAAAATGGAGGTTGTCTTCTCAAAACTTGGTTGTTGAATCAAGTCTGTGAGAGCATGGAAATCTGTTTCTGTAAAGGGAGGAGGTTCTTCTAAGTGGTAGAAGGAAGAGTTGAATTCAACAGTTGGATGTCATAATGTTCTGACATCTAGATTAACATAAGAAGTCTCAGCTGGTGATGTGGCACATCAGCTTAAGATAAGGTGATCTATAGGAGAATGGGAGTGATGGATTCTTCAAAAAGGTCTATCTCATGCAGTTTGCGAGAGCTGTGGATGAGAAGATGTTACATGACTAAGAGGCTTGGTGGATCCAAGATGTCTTGCTATTGGGCAAGTAGTTCATGTGACTTGAAGATCTGATTTCATTACTAGATCAGGGTATCTTGTGGGAGTTCTGAAGATGAGTGAGGTCAATCAAAAGGTGGAATTTGATTGGTTTCACAAAGTGCATTCAAGCAGGATGCTTGAAACTGATTGCTCTTGTGTACAAGAGTAGTTAGTTGAATTTGTGTGAAGGTTTTGGTTCTTTGGGAGCTTGTGGCAGAAGTTATGGGTTGAGGATGGAAGCATACCTTCTTTGGTGGATGAGAGTTTATTTCTCTCTGGTTTTCTGAAGTTTTCTTCAGTGTAGATTACTATGCTGATAGTAAGTTCAGTGGTGGAACATATCAAGAACCATGGTGTGTGGTGTCTGTGATGTGTGGAAGATGTCCTAACTGATGTTAGAACATCCTTGGGTTGGATATCCTTGGTGAAGGATTTCAGGTTCTGTGATGAACTGGTTACTTGCATCGTGTCCAAGAAGTGTCTACATAATCATCTGGGAGAATGATGGAGTAGAAGGGTTCCTTGGAAGGAGGATGTAAGTGTTTGTGAAGACTGAAGTGGATCATGTGTTGATTGCATGGAAGTCTGTTTCCTGAATGCGTTCAGAAGTGGAGATTCACCATAAATCAGAAGTATTCCAGATTATCATACGGGAGAATGATAGGAATGATTGTCTTGGATTGTAGGGTGTTTATCTCAAATACTGACCTGGTGAGGTCAGTGGAAAATCTTGCATACGGCATTGGAGCCCTTGGAGCAAGTCATGCTAGTAGTGGATCAGTTTAGCAGCTGTGAAGTTCTGGAGCATGCATACGATAGCTGACATCGTTATAACAAACTAAGGGTCCCTGTGCATCTCTTTGAGGAATGTGAAGCATTCTGATTTAATTGCTTTGTGCCTCAAGCAGCTGGAGGTCTATACATGAGAATTCAAGAGGAGGTCGTGTGGTGTGTAGATGGTTGCAGGATGAGGGGGATCAATGGGACTTTGATCTCAAGCCAAGAGTTTGTAATGGTTGGTATACACTTCCTCATGTGTAGCATGACATTGATCATGTATGAGTGATTATTGTTTCTTGTTAGTGGGAACAATAAAGAGTTAATGGTTGCGTTCAGCAGGTGTGTTAAACAGAGGGTGCACTCTTGAAGACATGAAGATGCGTCTTATGTTTTCCAGTCATTAGCTTGGGTGTTAAGTGGAGGAGCACCAGTTACCTTAGTCAGGGGGAGAGGCCTCTTGATCTAAGATGAAGTTCCAGTTTGCATTTGTGCGTCAAGCAAACTGAGATGTCAAGGAGGATGTCTTGACATTAGAGTATTGTTGCAAGTTGTGGGAAACTTGGCAATGCATACTTGAATGGTTCTTATTGGATGCTTAATAATCATTGACTGAGTTTGGGAGAATATATTTTTCTCTTGCAGACTGGGATCATATATTTGTGAAGAATTCTCTGTATGGCCAAATCAGAAGAAGAATCCTGGAAGAATAGACAATGTCTAACATGATGTCAGGACATTGTTATAAAATATGTCTGCATGTAATGGGTTCTTTAGTCGGTGTTCTTAAAAGGAGAAATAGTCAACAGTCTTGGTCGGTGTGCATTTAGTAGAGTTATTTGCGCTTTGAATTGACCAGCATTTTGTTTGATGGTTCATTTCCTTCAAAGCCAATTATCTGCTATAAATAGGATCGATGTGACACTTCTTGGTCTCATAATTCCTCTTTCCAAGTGAGTGTTCGATGGCATTTTAAATATTTGGATGAGTTGCGTCTGGATATGGAGCTGTCTTGGTCACTTTTTCCAAGTTTTGGCTAAAAAGGGGGAGAAGAATAATGTTCTGGTGTTTGGGTTCATTCGAGCAGTGGCAGTGCAAGAATGTTGGTTAAGATGTTCTAACATCTTAACAATCTTTATTTTTCCTTGTGTCTTGTGATCTGAGTTGTGAAGCAGGTTGTGTCTTGTGACCTGAGTTACGCAATCTATGTTCTCAGGGTTACGAAGTCTACAACTGTTGTTTCTTTTCTGGAGGAGTCTTCTGGTTCTCAAGATCTCTCTTGGAAGGAGAGGGAATATGTTGAGGGGGAGACTCTCTCAGACCTTAGCTCCAATCAATTCTGAAGATAAAGGAGTCTTGATGAAGGAGCCTTGCTGTTTGCAGAATGTAGAAGAAAATGTTTGCTTTAGCCAAAATTTGTCAAAAGGGGGAGATTGAAAGCACCTGTTGTTTGACTAAATTTTGCTAAAACATTCTGATGATAAACTTGAAGAATCTACAGAAGAAAAAGATGTCGAAGGAGATGTCTCGACATCCTGACTGACTTGATAAGTTAGCAGGTTTTAATCTGTTGCAAGGAATAAGGAACGGATCAAGGAAACACAGAATCAAATATTGAAAGCCCAAGACAAAAAGAAGACTATATAAGGAGACTTAGACCTAGGGTTATACGAATGTAACTTGTGTATCACTTATAACTTTGTAACCTAGTTCTCTTGTGTTGAATAAGGGTTTAGGGCTTGAGAGTCGTTGGCTCTCTTAGGAGTTGTAAGTCTCCACTCTGTATTATGGGATGCAGGGTGAAAGGCATAGGTACATGTACACAACCAGAAACCTGTAGGTAATGGTTGTTGTATTGTTCTAGGACGAAGCTTTGAAGCAAGTCCAAGATAACGTGGAGGTCAAGAAACCGCGACAGGTTCTCTATTGGAAGAAGACAGAGATATCACAGGTTGTGATTAGGATGTGAGTGGGGTATCTCATATCAGGGTTGTAAACGTTTGAGTTTAGCCTTGATAAAGATGTTCATTGGGTAGATGTTAGGGATAAAGTTGTAAACGAGGGAGTTTAGCTTTGTAATTGTTCTACAGATAGTGAAGTCTTCATCCTGGATTGGTATCCCCCAGATGTAGGTTAATTGCACCGAATTGGGTTAGCAATTACTGTCTTATTTAACGTTCTTTAATTTACAGTTTTGTTAATGTTCTTGACTGACATGTTGGATCAGATGTCGTGACATCTGTGTGTGTGCAGTTATGATATTCAAGGTATCAGTCTGCTGTTGCGCCTCCAAGTTTAAAAGATTATGTAGCACAATGTCTTGACATGTGTTAGGACATCTGTTGTCTGCATAGGCCAGAACTTCAGAAAGGTTACATTGAATCCAATGACAAATACTAGCCCTAATAACTAAGAATCCCTGAAACCTTGCTTCTGACGAGAGTGGCTAGCTTGAACTTCTGCTTGGATTCTTCTGCAATGCTAACAACCAATCTGATGCAGTGAAATGCCTTTTTCCCCTAACTTTTGCCTGGATCGCCCTTTCGGGTTTTCAATCCACCGGGACACTCATTTTTGCCTAAGCCACCCTTTCGGGTTTTCAATCCACCAGGATGCCCATTTTTACCTAAGCCGCCCTTTCGGGTTTTCAACTTAGCGAGCTCTCATTTTTTTTTTTTTCATCCCTAATTTTTTCATGGATCTCCTTCATAGGTTTTGATCCATCTGGATACCCAATTTTGCCTAAGTCGCCTTTCTAGGTTTTCGACTTAGCGGGTTCTTTAGGCATAATATTTTCTTACTGCATCAGAGTTCACAGGGTGTGTAAGTTGTTCACCATCCATCGTTGCGAGAATTAGTGAGCCTCCTGAAAAAATTGTTTTCACAACAAATGGCCCTTCATAGTTGGGCACCCATTTTCCACGCATATCTTTATGAACTGGCAAGATTTTCTTGACTACAAGTTCCCCTTCTCGGAATTCCTGGATACGGACCTTTTTGTCGAATGCTCTTTTGATCCATCTTTGATATAACTGGCCGTGACACATCGCAGTCATACGCTTCTCGTCAATAAGGTTCAGTTGGTCAAATCTTTCTCGAACCCACTTTGCTTCATCAAGCTTGGTTTCCATCAGGACTCTCAAAGATGGTATCTCAACCTCAATGGGAAGAACTGCATCCATCCCATATACCAAGGAAAAGGGGGTTGCCCCTGTCGAAGTTCGAACGGATGTTATGTATTCGTGCAAGGCAAATGGCAGCATTTCATGCCAATCCTTATAGGTGTTCACCATTTTCTGCGGGATTTTCTTGATGTTTTTATTTGCAGCTTCAACGGCTCCATTCATCATCGGACAGTAGGGAGAAGAGTTGTGGGTCTCAATCTTGAAACTTTCACACAACTCTTTCATCATCTTATTGTTTAAATTAGTCCCATTATCTGTTATGATTCTACTCGGGATTCCATAACGACAGATAATCTCCTTCTTGATGAAACGGGTAACCACTTGCTTGGTTACATTGGTGTAGGATGCAGCTTCGATCCATTTTGTGAAGTAATCAATAGCCACCAATATGAATCGATGATCGTCGGAAGCTTTAGGTTCGATTGCCCCAATCATGTCAATGCCCCACATAGAGAAAGGCCAAGGCGATGACAACACATTTAGCAATGTTGGGGGTACATGCACCTTGTCGGCATAAATTTGACACTTATGGCATTTTCTGGCATATTGGATACAATCAACCTCAATGGTTAACCAGTAATACCTAGCTCACAAAATCTTTTTGGACATAGCATGACCATTGGCGTGAGTGCCAAATGATCCTTCATGAATATCCTGAATTAGCAGGTCTGCTTCTCGTCTGTTAACACATCTAAACAAAACCATGTCATGATTTCTTTTGTATAGCACATCATTGTTGAGAAAGAATTTGGACGCCAATCTCCTCAGAGTCTTTTTATCAAGAGTTGTAGCATTAGCTGGATATTCCTGGTTTTGCAGATAATTCTTGATATCATGGAACCATGGCTTTCCATCAGTTTCTTTTTCCACCACTTGACAATAGGCAGGCTCAGATTTCCTCCCGATTTGGATAAGCGATGCTTCATTAATGAATCTGACTTTCCACATGGAGGCTAGCATAGCTAAGGCATCAACTATGTGGTTTTTCGACCTTGGAACGTGACGGAAAGTGATCTCATCAAAGTATTGGATCAACTCCACGATGTAAGCAAGGTATGGAATCAACTTTTCATCGCGAGTCTCCCATTCACCCTTAACTTGGTAGATAACCAAAGCCGAATCTCCACTAACCTCAAGAATTTTGATTCGGAGATCAATAGTTAGTTCAATACCCAGAACGCACGCTTCATATTCGGCGATATTATTTGTACATTCAAAGCATAGCCTTGCTGTGAACGGAGCATAACCACCACCGGGATTCATCAAAACGGCACATATGCCATGCCCACTGTAATTAGAAGAACCATCAAACATCATCTTCCAACAGGAATCTGGCTTGGGACCCTCATCTGGACCTGGATCTTCACAATCTTTTTTCACCAACATAATTTCTTCATCTGGAAAGTCAAACTTGAGAGGTTCATAATCTTCAACAGGCTGATCAGTAAGGTAATCTGACAAGATACTCCCTTTGATAGATTTTTGGGTTATGTATTGGATGTTGTATTCGGATTTCAACATATGCCAACGGGAAAGTCTCCCAGTCTGAGCAGGCTTCACAAAAATATACTTTATTAGATCCATTTTCGAGATCAACAAAGTAGTATGATAGGTCAAATATTTCCTCAGACGCTTAGCATCACATGCTAAAGCACAACAAGTCTTCTCCAACAATGAATATCGACTTTCACAATCAGTGAATTTCTTGCTTAATTAGTAAATGGCGTGCTCTTTACATCCAGTCTCATCGTGTTGGCCCAACACGCAGCCCATTGATCCTTCAAGTACAGTCAGATACATTAAGAGTGGTTTTCCTGGGACGGGTGGGATCAAGATAGGAGGTTCTTACAGGTAACCCTTATTCTTATCAAAGGCTTGTTGATAATCAGAATTCCAATCAATAGTCTGATCCTTGTGAAGCAACTTAAAGATAGGTTCACATGTGGAAGTCATATTAGAAATAAACCTGGAAATGTAATTCAAGCGTCCAAGAAAGCCTCTGACTTGTTTCTCAGTTTGCGGAGCTGGTATTTCTTGGATAGTTCGAACTTTATTAGGGTCTAACTCGACTCCTTATTGACTAACGATAAAACAAAGTAGTTTTCCAGATCTAACACCAAAGGTACACTTTGCAGGGTTCAGTCTCAACTAGTATTTTCTGAGTCGTTCGAACAATTTCAATAGATGATCCAAGTGATCCTCTTCACTCTGAGACTTGGCAATCATATCGTCGACGTACACTTCGATCTATTTATGAATCATGTCATAAAAGAGAGTGACCATCTCCCTTTGATATGTTGCCCCTGCGTTCTTCAAACTGAAGGGCATAACCTTATAATAATAGGTTCCCCAAGGAGTGATAAATGTGATTTTTTCCATATCAACAGGGTCCATTTTGATCTGATTATAACCGGAGAAGCCATCCATGAAAGAGAATACTGTGAAATAGGCGGTGTTGTCCACAAGTGTATCAATATGTGGTAGAGAAAAATCATCTTTCGGGCTTGCTTTGTTCAAATCCCTATAGTCTACACACATCCTGACTTTACTGTCCTTTTTGGGCACCGGCACAATGTTGGCTACCCACTCAAGGTACTTCGTAACTGTTAGAAAACCTGAGTCAAGCTCTCTTTTAACCTCATCTAGAATCTTTAATGCCATGTCAGGTCTAGTTCTTCGAAGCTTTTTCTTTACAGGTGGGCACTCTAGTTTAAGAGGTAATTTATGAACCACTATGTATGTGTCTAGACCGGGCATATCTTGATACGACCACACAAACACATCGACATATTCTTCTAAAAGCTTCACCAATCTCTGTCTGATTTCTGCTACAAGTGTAGTACCAACCTTGACCTCCTTCTTTTCTTCATCAGCACCAAGATTAATCAGCTCTACTTGCTCTTTGTGGGGTTGGAGTTCAGTGTACTCATACTCAACCAATCTTTCTAGTTCAGCGGAAACTTCAAAATCTTCCTTACTCTCATCCTCAGCTTGGTAAATGGGCGAATCAAAGTTAGGAGTGAAAGTAGGGTCATCGGATTAAACATGGGTTGTGATTATTCTGCATGTTTGGAATGACTTATTTTATTAAAAGCACAAAAAGAATGCAAAAGGAAAATGTTTTTTTCTTTATTTTATTTGGTAGTTTTGAAAGACTGCCAATTTCTTTTAAAAGTAAAAGCAAAAAACAGTAAATGAAACAACGAGAATTTAACAAAATGTCTTCATTGATTATAACAATTTTGAAAGCACGGGGGCCTTACAAAATAATCCAATAGCTTTGGGCATAGCTTTGGAATTTTTGAAAAACAAATACAAATGACGAACAAATTACATTGGCGAAGGAATAATCACTGGAATCTCTATTGCTTCCCAGTTATCTAATGCGGCATCACACTGAAACACCAAATGGCTCACATCTTCATCTTCAATGTCTTCATCAAGGGTATTGACTTAGAAGCCTTTGTTGATGAATACCTCTCGGATAGCCTTCGGACGTCCTTTAGCGGAGGTTGATGCTCCATCATGAGTTGGTTTATAACCCAACCCATGGCGATCCAGGTTCATCTTCACTTCAATGACTTCTCCCCATCCTATAGGAGTGCCTTCTTCAATAGTCGACCTTATACTCTAGGCAGATGCAAAAGATGGACCACCTTTCACCGTCGGTTCTTCGACTTCCAACAGAATAGCATTTTCTATTTTAAGCGCTTAGAAAGAAGTTTCCAACGCATCCTCGTCAGCCACGATATATCTGAATGAAGACAGATTACTCACCATCAGATCCTCCTCACCATGAATGATTACCAACTTATCAGTGACAATAAACTTCATCTTCTGATGTAATGTAGAGGTTACAGTGCCAACAGCGTGAATCCACGGCCTTCCCAATAGACAACTATAAGCTGGGTTGATATCCATCACCTGGAATGTGATATCAAAGATATGTGGCCCAATTAAGATTGGCAGCTCCACTTCTCCAATTAGCGTTCTTCGCGAACCATCAAAAGCCTTGACGATCAATGAAGTAGCTCTCATTTATGCCCCTTTGTAAGCAAGCTTTACAAGTGTTCTCTTGGGCAGAACGTTTAAAGAAGAACTTGTATCAACAAGTACTCTAACCATAGCATCATCTTGACATTTCACAGACACATACAGTGCACGGTTATGATTTTGACCTTCTCTTGGTAGCTTCTCATCGCTGAAACTATGGGTGTTACAAGCAGTAATGTTTGTGATTACAGTATCAAATTGGCCAACTATAATGTCTTGAGTGACGTGGACCTGAGCCAACAGCTTTTGCAAAGCAAATCTATGAGCAGGGGAGCTCATCAAAAGAGACAAGATGGATATTTTTGACAGTGTCTGGTGAAGTTGGTCAATAACCTTGTAATCGCTTTTTCTTATGATTCTCAAGAATTCTGCATCTTCGTCATTCAAGACCACTTCCTTATCCCTAGCAGGTATAGCAGCAGCAGTTTCCTTCGGGAGAGCTTCATTTACTTTGGATTGATAAATACGACCACTAAGGGTCATCTTGCTTGCCCCAGCTATATTTGTCACATTTTCATGAACATCGCTCACATCTTCCTTCTGGATAACCTTTCCAAACTCTTGATCAATTACTATTACATCATACTTCCACGGCACAGCTTTAGTATCTTTGAAGTGGAATGAACTGGGCTTCTGAATAATCATCGGTATTGACTGATTGACTGGCAAATCAACAGGCTTTGCAATGTTGAAAATTGGCTTCGGCGCATTGAAAACTAGGGTCGTAGAGCTTGATTCTGGCAGGTTGAATAGTGGTACTTTATCATTTGATTTTGGCAAATTAAAGATGGGTTCAATCACTGATACCTCATCTCTCTTCACCTTGCTACCCACTTGCAGAAAACCATTGTCAATCAAATTCTGAATATCTCTCTGAACCAACAAACATCCCTTAGGGTTGATAGCACAATCTTCACATTCTAAATGATAATCTTTAATCAAACCAGCCTCTACCAACTTTGCATGAAAGGCTCAGAGCGGAGTTCTAATCTCAACAACATCAAGAATCAAAGTTTCATCAAGTGCATCTTCAACAACATTAACTGCCCCATGAGTGTGAAGGATTGTTTTTAACATTAGGCTGAGAATCACCAAAAGACAGAATCTTCTTCTCCATCAATTCCCTTACAATATGCTTCAAGGCAAGGCACCCTTCCAAATCATGACCTGGCGCGCCCTCGTGAAAGGGACAATGAGCGTTTGGATTGTAATAAGGCGGAAGCGGATCTGGAGGTGGACCCAAAGGCCTTGTAGTTATCAAACCTTGTTGCACTAGTGAAAGATATAACTTTGTATATGTCATTAGAATGAGAGGAATTGGAGGTTTTCCACCTTGTCTTCTGTTTAGAACATTCTGACAAGGAGCCTGAGTCCTTTGTTGTTGTTGATATGCAGGAGCGTTGGCCGCTCGTTGATAGGTTGGTGGTTGTTGAGTCAGCTGGTAAATAGGTGCTTGTGGTACATGTGTATACACAGGAACTTGATTATTAAATGTAGGAGTGACGGTGGCCACATATGATTGCTGAGTGTATTGAACAGGATAGACAGGATGTTGAACATAGCTCTGTTGTGGTTGTTGATGATGCTTCCAAGGATGGTTCTTCTTTCTGCTTAACATCACATCATTGGTTTCTCCTTATTTTTTCTTATGAAAACTGGTGGAGGGTTTCTTGGTATTGTTGTTTCTGCTTGAGCCGCCAGCTTCACTGGTCATTTTTCCATTTTTCAGACCAAGCTCGACTTTAACGCCCACAGCCAC
Source organism: Lathyrus tuberosus (assembly GCA_022829125.1). NCBI lineage: Eukaryota > Viridiplantae > Streptophyta > Magnoliopsida > Fabales > Fabaceae > Lathyrus > Lathyrus tuberosus. The sequence continues at coordinate 5,724,093 of JALAZF010000381.1, forward strand.
AATATCAGAGAAATTAGCAGTCACACTACTAATAATCCTTTCATAGAATTCTATTCTCACAGTATCAATAAACCAGTCGGCTAGTTCTTTTTCAGTTAAGGGTGGCTCTACTTGCGAAGCCGTTTCTCTCCAACGCTGAGTGTATTCTTTAAACGACTCGGAGTTCTTCTAGGACATACTCAAAAGTTGTATTCTTTCTGGAGAAAGATCCATATTATACTTGTAATGCTTAATGAAGGCATCTGACAAGTCTTGGAAGATGTGGATACGAGATTGATCCAAACTTAAGTACCATTTGGCTGAGGCACCCTTGAGGCTATCCTGAAAATAGTGGATTATCAGCTTGTCATTGTTAGCATAGGCATCCATCTTTCTGTAATACATAATCATATGAGTTTTAGGGCAAGTGGCACCCTCATATTGGTCAAAACTTGGAGTCTTGAACTTCAGTTAAATAACCAGCCCAGATACCAGACACATCTCTCGTGCATCAGTGCCAAATATATGATTGCCCTCCATGGCTCTCACTCTTCTTTCAATAGTCTCAACATTTTATTTCAGCTTTTCATAGCACTCATCCCCTCTTCAGACATGTCGGGGATGTCATAGACTTGACGCAGACCATGGAAGTAAGGACGCACTTGTGCTTGCATGGTAGCTGGACTAAAGGTAGGAATTGCTTGAGGAACTTTAGACGTCAGAGGAATAGTCTGTTTAGGTAACTGTTGAGTAATTTGCATTGTAAATAGTGGTGGTACAAAACCAAAGGGAGGACCATAAGGAGGCACACTGGTGACAATAGCTATTACAGGTGGAGGTTCTACTGTTGTGTTGACGATCTCAGAAACCACGGTGGTCTGGGTGTCCATCTTTGCACGTATAACTTGCAGCATCTCCATAATATGCCCTACACTCTCACGTAGGTCTTCTAATTCATCACTAACTCGCCCAATCTCTTAATTATGTTCTGCCATCCTTCTGGGAGCTTGGGCTCGGGTGTTGTAAGGGTGGTGAGGATTCAGTGTGAACAGCTTAAGACAAGACGACGGGATGAGCCAAGACAAAAGGAAAGCACATGTAATAACATGAACGCACGGAATGCAATGCTAATGCAAAACAAAATTCAAGGAATTCAAAATCATATTTGCAAACATTATGGTAATGGAAAATATAACTTGAATAACAAAAAGGCTCATTTCATTAATTAAACTTGAAGTTTTACAAAACATCAATACACCTCCAAGAGACAAATACATAATAGTCAAATATAAAATAACAAAACAAAGGAAATTAGGAGCCTAATCTTTCTGACAAGAAGGTCATTCCCCTCCATGAGATCCTTGATGAGCTTGTCGATCTGCTCCTGCATCTTAGGATAATCTTATCCACGTACAGCCTCCACGCCAATGAAGTCGAGGAATACTAAAGCTAGCAGCTGGCACTGGTGATACACGAGAGGAAAATAAATCCTCTTGCGATTTCCTTTTCTTAGCAGATTCTTCCTCTTCTCTCTATCTATGGAGCTTCTGGAGCTCTTTGTTCTCATGGATGATGACGAAGTACTTGTTTTTCCAGGCTTTCCTCTCCCTTTTGGCTTTAGCTAATGCAATCTTCAACTTTTTCTCTTCACTCGTAAAGATTAGAGTGGGGTCCCTAGGAGCCAAAGGTATAGGTTCATGGCGAGGATAGGGCCTCTTCAGTTTAAGATCCCTTTCTTGTATCCATTGTAAGAAGGGTTCCAAAGCAATGTATTTAGGATATCCTAACACAGTCATTCCCTTTATGTGCACATGACGCCAGGCGTGCACGATCTTAGCTTTGAGCTCTGGATTTTCTCCCTCCTTAAGAAAAAGTCCTTCCAATAAAATTATGTTAGGCTTCTCCTTCATTGGATATCCAAGCTGTCGGAGAGCTAAGATGGGATTGTAATTTATGCATCCTTTCGTGCCAAGAAGAGGCACGTTAGGAAACTCTCCGCAGCTATTAATCATAACCACCCTTCCATACATAGGATCATACCACTCGATGTCAGAATGCGTGAGTGACATGATCTTCTTCGACCACAAAAGCCCATCCTTTAGATCCCGGAATGTTGCTGACCTCGGCAAGCGCAAAATAAACCACTTGTAGAAGAGAGCAGTGTAACAGGTTATCTAACCCCCTCCATGAGAGTTCCTAAGGTGAATGGAGTGATATGCATCAGCCAGTAGAGTATGAGCAGGGTTCTTGAGCAGAAAGATCTTGATGGTGTCGATATCGAAGAAGTCGTGAATATTTGTGAAAAGGAAGAGTCCATAAATCAGCAGTGCAGGGATGGCTCCAAAGGTCTCTGTATTCTTCTTATCAGCATGATAATGAGCCTTTTCTATTAAGAATTTGGCTGGCAATCCAGGGAGCGCTTCCTCGATGATCATATGTGCTTGAATGTCAGACAGCTCCAGATATGTGGCTTCAGCAATGTCCTTCCCGCTTGGTATATCTTCTAACCTAGAAAATGGAGGCTGAGAAGTGATATGAAGTCCCATCAAAGTAGAATATTCCTCTAGAGTGGGCAACAACTGGAGATCCAATGAAGGTATCGGGTCATAGAATTGTACAAGTGTAGCTAGTAGTTCATCTACTATCTTGAGCTTGAGCAATGGCAAAACTCTCCCATATTTGTCCTTGAATGCAAGAGGATCCTCTACCAGGCTTCCTAGTTTCCTTAAACTTTCTAGCTTTGGACTCTTGAAGGCATACTTTTGGGTTCCTCTTCTCCCAAAATCCATTTTACAATGTCTGCAAAACAATTTTCAGTTCCTTGAAGGGTTAGAAAAAATGCATAAATGCAATGCGAATGCAGTGGGTTTTAAAGAACTCAAGAAGTAAATTGCAAAGAAGAAACATTTTTGGAAAAAATTCAATTCATTAATAATACGAAGAGTTACAACTTTGAAGTACAAATCAAGAAACCCAAAATACAAGAGGAAAAGCTAGGCCTAAGGGGTCCTAAGGAATCTCATCTAAGAAGGTCTTACTCCATGCATCCTCTTCTGCCTCTTCAACTCAGTGTTCTCCAACACAAGCTTGTCGGCGATCCCTTTCCAAGCACCTGACATTGGAGGAATGTCGGAATACTCATGAGTACTGGGAGTTGGCTGCACGCTAGAGAAAAATAAATTCTCTTGCACCACATGCCTCTCCGCAACATGCCTCTCGAGTAGCTCAATCAAGTCGTCTTTCTCCTTTAGCTGCTTCTTCATCTCTATCTGCTCGGCATAGATGGCATGGTACTTTCCTTCCCAAGTATCTCGCTCCAGCCTCATCCTTTCCAACACTTCTTGATATTCTTCCATACGCTCAATGGGGATAGTAGATGATGATGCAACGGCTGGCTGTGAAGATTTTTCAATGAGATACAGCATCTTGAGGTCACGAGCTCGAGATCGAACCCACTGAGTGAAAGGCTCAAAGGCTACATAATTCCTCTTTCCCAAATAGTTCTTAGTCCTCATATGAATAGTCCCCCAAGCGTGTGCAATTCTGTCCTTAAATTCTGCACTAGCTTCCTCATTAAGATAAAAGAAACCGGCCAATAGAATCTTGCTAGGTTTTTCCTTCATATGGAACCCAAATTGACGCCTCGCAAGAATAGGATTGTAACTAATTTCACCTCAGATACCAAGAAGAGGTATGTTGGGAAATTGGCCACAACTATCAATAATGACTCCCTTGTCATAGGTTGGGTCATACCAATGCACATCGGTGTGAGTAAGAGACATGAGCCTTTGAGACCATCGAAGCTTGTTTGGATTTTCCTTGAAGAGCTCGGTTCGAGGCAAGTGTGAAATAAACCACTTGTAAAGCAGAGGAGCGCAACACAGGATAGTCTCACCTCCCTTGAGAGTCTTATGATGGATGGAATGGTAGGTGTCACCAAGAAACGTAGGCACAGGATTTCCACCCAGAAAGATCCGGATAGCATTAATATCAATAAACTCCTCAATGTTCGAGAACAAAACCAACTCATAGATGAGTAGTGCGAGGATAGCTTCAAAGGCATCCGTACTATTCTCCTTGGCTAAGAAGAGAGCTTTATCTATCAAGAAGTTGGAAGGAAAACCCCTGATTCCTCCTTTGGTAGTAAGGTTGGCTTTGACTTCAGATGTTTCCAAGTGAATGGCATCTGCAATGTCCTTAGGTGATGGAATCTTCTCTAAACCGCTTAAAGGTTTCTTATCCAATACTGGCAGACTGGCCCAATAAGAATACTCCTCCAAAGTTGGGACAAGTTAATAATCGGGAAATGTAAAGTAGTGATAGAGTGGGTCATAGAACTGCACAAGTGTGTCGAGAACTCCCTCTTTCATCTTGGTCTTGATAATACCCCACAGTATTCCATGATGCTTTCTGAAATCCTCAGGACATGATACCAAAGCTCCTAGCTTTCTCAACTCTACTAAATCAAGTTTCTTGAAATTGTACTTCTTGGTGTTTCTCTTCCCAAAATCCATGATACCTATTGATTTTTACAAAGGAAATGACAACTGAGTTCCTTGAAACCAAAAAGAAGATTCGTGAATGCATGAATGTATGGATGGATGCAATGGACAAACACACGTATACATATATTCACATATTCACATATATACATGCAAACAAACAAAGGCCTAGGTTTGAAGATCATGGGCATGGAGTCATGGTTTAACCCATCCTAAAGGTATGTACTATGGGTTTATTTGTACCTGTACAACGGGTTCTACAAGGTTCCCAGAGTCATCGATAAATCTTTCGAATATTATCGACTTACACGACTACTCATGCAGGCTAATAATATTCTCAAAACAAACTCGTCTGAGTGTAGTATCACATGACAATCATCACATGTCTACACCTGGATAATCAATTCACTACGTCCTAAAAAGGCTTAGAGGGGTGAAGGGATACTAAGGTCCTCAGCTTCACAGATTCCCAATTTAGAAAAAGTAATGCCAATACGACTACTCGCATTCGACATCAGTAATCCCAAAGGGGCCTCCACTTAGCGTGGTTATATCATATGTTAATCATGTTAGGACTACTTCCAATAATTAACTATTAATTATACCACAATCCTATCATAAGTGTACACTCAAGTCTGGGTTAGGACTTATATTCACCACTCAAGGTAACAACCCTGCATACCGAAAAACTCAGGCACAACGGATATATACAGATATTTACAAATATACAAGTATACAAGCAAGCAAACATATAAAATAACACAAATGCAAACAAGGTGGGCCTAACCCTCTTATGGGAGAATGATCCCCAGTGAAGTCGTCATTTTTATTGCGGTGAGAATCGGATATCAAGTTATCGATTAACTTGAATCACAAATCTTTAAATATTCACCACCGAGCTTTGATTTATCCAAAGGAAATGGTAAAGATCGAAGAAAACCCTAAGTGCGCTATGGAACAATAAAGCTAAGAGAATCTAAGGTTCGGGGGTTGGTTATACCCAGGGAAGGTGTTACATCCTAAGTATCCGTAGTACTCTACAGGAACCTCTTGCTAGTATTTGTGTTATGTTATTATTTGCTTGCTAATGAAAGTGCTAAGGTAAAGAACTAGGGTATTTATTTCTAAGTATGCTCGCCAAGACAGAGCATCTCGTGCCTACGTATCCTGAATAGGATGGAACAGAGCATTCGTAGTTCACCTCACTAAGGGTGAAGAACTCTTGAATATGGCCAAGGTTCCATAGGGAAGTAAGTGTTCATAGCCATGACACTTACATAGAGTTTACAAACTCTACTAAGTCTAAGTTGAAAGACTAACTAAAGGGGTTGACTCTAACAAGGTCAAAGGGGAAAGTGAGTACTTATAACAATGGTACTCCATAGAGTTTACAAACTCTATACTTTATTCTATATTGCAAGAACAATTGGCTTTAACAAGGCCAAAAGGGGAAGGTAAGTACTTATAACAATAGTACTCACATAGGGTTAACAAACCCTAACCTAAGGCTAGGTTAAAGAGGGAAGATGGCAAACAAGGCCAAGGGAATGACTTCAACAAGGTAATAAGATAGGGTAAAAAGAAGACTAAGTTATCCTAAATGTGACATGGCAGTCAACAGAGAAATACTTTCCTTTGGACATAGGGGACATGCAACTTGTAACAAAATGGAGCTAAAAGATAGAGCTTAAAGCAAGAATGATAACAATCAAAGATGAAATGGCATTATGAACAAGGCATATGCTAAAGTAGGTGATCAACTCATAATATAAACAAAGTAACAAGAATCAAACATTATGAAATGTCAAGAATTATAGCAAACAGACAAAACACAGGCATTCAAGAATGTGAAACCCTAATCAATGTCATCAATCAAAGTGTCAAAGCAAAGTGGACCAAGTAAGATAACAATCAAAGAAGGTCAGTAGCTACACTATATCATGTTAAACACACTCAATTGATCAAGAAAAGATTACGAGCATATCAATCATGCATCAAGACATAAGCATATTTGCCACAAACTAGCTCACACAAAGATAAATGCAAAGATGATTCAACACAAGGAAGTTAGAACTCAAAACCCAAGTGGGCAGTAGAATACACATCATATACAACTTATATACAACATCATGATGTCAAGAAAAACATTAATCATGATCATATCAAGGCATGAACAAGGCAATAAGCAAGAATCAATCTAAATCACCCATAAAAGGACTCAAACATTCAAGACATGTAAGGAAGATTAAATGGACAAGCAAACACACTTTGAAACCATGAAGATAGAAGTCAAAAAAATGTATTTCAAACCACATACAAGCAACAATCATCAAGAAAGTTCACTCAAAGAACATGCCTAGAAACCAGGTCAAAATAAACACCAAAACATGTTAACAAACCCTAATTTGATGCACCAATCAAAAATAGGAAAATTGCCAAATAAAATCAAACTAAAGGCTCTAACTCATGTCCATCTATTCAAGAATATGGGTGCAAAAGATCAACAAGATATCAGCCCAAATGACCATTCAAAATAATTAACAAGTTCATGGCATCAGGTTAATCGAGGCTCAACAAAATCAAACCAAAAGCATTCAAACTAACACCACCAAAGCTCAACAAAAATACTCAAACATCCTACATTCATACATTAAAAGTTGGCAAAAAGAATCAGCTCAAAAAAAATGTCTAAGGCATTCAAAATTAAAGCCCTAATTCAAGGGTGTTTTGGTAAACATACTACACAAAATTATTTAAATAAAATAGTAAAATAAGTTTTAAAAATAAATAAAAAATACCAAACATAAGTTAAGACAGTAAATTAATGAAAAGAATTTTTATGGACTTTTAAATGATTTGAAAGTATAAAATAAAATTAAAATCTTAAAAGGAAGATAAAGAAAATAAAGAAGAAAATAAAATAAAAGGGGAGGGTGCACCTAGTAAAAAAACAAAAGGGTTCTCAGAAATCCATTTGGGCTCACCAACAGGGGGTGGCGTTTGCACATCTACCCCAAGCCCAATCCAAGAAGGGGGGCGGACGGATTCAACGAATGGAGTCTATTGAGATTCTCTCATGCACCCTAACTCATGACTGTCAGATCATGAGATCTAACCTAGTCAAGCTATCTCGTGACCTGAACGGAGGGTACACGATGAGATATTATGGCGAAGACACACTGGATCTCTCTAGGTGGCTTGATGATACAAACTGTATTTCTACGACGGTGACATGTGTCACCGTCCTTCAAGCCAACTCACAAAAAAGGACACGCATGCAGTGGAAATTAAGAGCAAATGATAAATGATCGTTTCAAAACAAAAATAAACCATAAAGTGAATTCATTTGTCACCCACCCTTTCTCACGTTCTCTCTCACTCTGCATGTCTCGCTGGAAAACAAAGAAAAGACGTCGGAGAAGTCGAAGCAGGGCGGAAACAGCCGTCTTCTCCGGCGAGAAACCCTCCTTTCAACTCATCCCAACACTGACCCTCACTCATTTTTCACCTTGAACATGAAATTTTAGCAAAAACCTAGAGAATCAATCAGATCGTACTGTTCCTTTTCGAAACCCTAGCCCCAAAAGCTTCAAGAAAACATTAGGAACAAAAGCCTAGAATGCTTTCTAAGGCAGAAAAGCGATAAAGTGAAGCAACCACATCAATGAATGGGATAAAACAAAGATTCCAAATGTGAAAGAGACTTACCCTCGAAGCTCCCACACACAGGTATTTTCTGTAACTTCTCCTTCTTCTTCCTTCGTCGCTACGTTGTTGTTGTTGTGACTTCCACGAAACTCTAATTAGGGTTCAAATGGCTGCTCTCGGGTTTTAGTGCAGAAATTTAGAGTTTTCTCTGTGTATAGTGGCTGTGGTGTGAGAAATTAAGTTTTTTCGATCCCTGGTTTTTTCACCCTTTTTCTCTTTTGATTGAATTCCCTCCTTTTATGAAAATGCTTTGGTTTGATTTTGACTCCTTGGTTGATGTGTTTCTGCTATGAGAAATGTTGTATTTTTCCATTTTCAATGTTAATGTTTCTGATGCTAGTTCTGCTGCTCTGAACCTTTTCCTTTTCCATGAATTCTGAAAACTGATCCTTATATTGTATTGTCTATTTTGCCTTGAACTACTCTGCACATTTTGATACTTTCTGCTGTTGTGAAGTTATCTTATTCTGAGTTTGTCTAATGGATTTTTCTGTTCTGAATTTGAATGTATGTGGCATGACGAATTGGATTGTGGTACTTGAACACTTGAACATGTTACATGTTATGTGATGGTTAAAATGAAATAGATTTTTTGTTTTGTTGAACTTGACTTGAATGAAGAATTTGAATGGTTTTGAAATGGCTTAGGATTGTGTTTGAATTTTTAAGAATTTTGAATTGTTTATGGTGTGAACTTGGTTTTTTTTTTGTTTGTGATTGAATGATTTGAAAGTTGTGAATTGAAATGGTTTAAGTTTGATTGAATTGATGAATTTTGGTTATGACATGATTTGAATTTGGTATGATTGAATGGTTTGAAATGGATTTGATATGGTTTTGAGAATGGTTTTGATTGTGTTTGAAAATTGTGAGTTGATTTTGCATTGAATATGGTTGGTTTCAAATTGGTCTTGTAGGGTTGACACAACATGAACTTGGCAAGGATGACATGAAGGCGTGAGGATGATGGCCAAGGCGTGAAGATGAAAACATAAAGATGATGGTCAAGGCGTGAAGATGGTGTGAGACTTGGAAACTTGAAGATGAAGAAAAAAGTAGTGATAGGTCACAAAACAAATGTAACAAACTTGTAACGAATTGTAACGATGTACAATTGTGTCAAAACGTCTTAGTTGTAACGAATTCGAACTGGTATCAAAATCAATGTAATTTCTCAAGTTGTATCAAACTGTGTAATTCCTTTGAATTGTATCGAATTGTGTAGCTTCAAATTGTATCCTTTTAATTTCTAACCAAAATAACATGCATTTGAACGAAACAAAGGAAAATGACACCTTCCTTATTCTTTTCCACTCAAAATTTGTAACTTCCTTATTCTTTTCCACTCAAAATTTGTAACTTGAACATTGAAATTAAGGGAACCTTTTGGACCAAATGAGTCATAATACCCTTGTTAAACCCAATTAACTCCATTAACTCTTGTTAAACCAAATGAACCATAATAATTTTCAAGGCCAATCTAAAAACACCAATCTCACCATAAATCGCATTCCAAATCAAAACTCATACAAACATCGCCAATAACAAAAAAATAAAACTAAGTTTTTTTTTTTAGAAATCTTGGTATCCGGCCTTGCGACCGACTAATCCAAGAGGGACCAATACCCACCGTCCACTAGCGGGGGGCCTGTTTCAAGCCAGAGCAAAGCTCCGTATGGACTGGCCCACACAAGAGTTGATTGCATCTAGTAGGATTCGAATCTGAGACCTTGAGAGGAGCACACTCTCAAGACCCAAGCCTCCATCACTAGGCCAACCCTTGGGGGTTAAAAAAACAAAACTAAGTAACAAGGTAAGTTAAATCTAAATGAGAGGAAAACAAACTAACTAAATTCTAAAAACTAAACCAAACCAAACCTGTCAAAAATCTAATTAGAAAGAAAAAGAAATAACTAATATTCTAAAAAACAAAACAAAACTTATTTAAAAGAGGTGAATTAAACTTAAAAAAAAAACTAAATAAATAAAAAATCTAAATTAAATAAAAAACAAAAAAGGGCAAATTTTAGGGTATGACAAAATGTATCAGCTTCTGGTGAACACTTAGAGTTAGTAATAAAGCTAAAGTTATCCATACTACAGAAAGCAAGCTGCATTGTCAAATCAGTTTACCTGCTAGAGTCTATGTTCACAAGGCTCAAGAAGAGTTGACATGCTTTACGGTTATCTACTCACAATGGATCTATAGTACAAGATTACATAGAAGACGCAATTGTTAAACCTGTTACACAACGGATTAAGATCTTTTGGTTTATCTACCTTCAAAGTCTCTTGTACTAAGGAGAAATAAAGACACTTGTACAAGTTATCTATTCCAACGGCTAATCTTCTACAACTTCTATATAAGTAGTTTAAGATTCAATCAGAATTTTCAACAAGGAACAAGGAGCTATATTAAGAAGAAAAGCCAAGAAGGATAGAAGTATTTCACGCTTCTATCTAGATGCAGGAATAACAAGATCAACAATAAGCAACACAATCGAGTATGCAGAAATTCTGTTATATGTTGTAAATTGTACAAAGTCTTAAGATTTCTTAAACATTGAATATCTTAGAAATCTTAAGTGCTTAAGGTCTTTGTTATGGTGATTACAATGTACCTCTGATTTTGTATCAAGTACACCTTATTCTCTATTCTACTAAACAGATTGTTTAGTATTTTAGATAAAGTCTCTTGTTATGTACTTGAGCATCAAAGTCTCTTGCTGAGAAGCTTGAGCCAAGTAAGTCTCCTGCTATGTGCTAGAGCATTGAAAGTCTTGATACGTTGTTGATTAAGCAAGAAAGTCTTGGACTGTGAGTCTGAGCAGAAGTCTTGTACTTGAGGGTATGAGTAGAAGTCTTGGGTTAGTGGAACCTGAGCAAGGAAGTCTTAGGCTGCGGTCTGAGTAAGGAAGTCTTGATCCTGAGGGGCTTAAGCAGAAGTCTTGGGTTTGTGGAACCTAAGCTGGAAGTCTTGGACTTGAGGGTCTGAGCAAGGAAGTCTTGAGCCTTCGAGGCTTGAGCAAGGAAGTCTTGGATTCGTGGAATCTAAGCAGGAAGTCTTGGACCTGAGGGGTTTAAGTAGGAAGTCTTGAGCTGGGGATCTGAGCAAAGAAAAGTATTATGGTTAAGTCCATAAGCGAATGTAATCATGTTTTTATTATAGTGAAAAATCTCTTGTGCTGCAAGGGGACTGGACTATTCTCAGTTTTGGAGGAACTAGGATAAAATTGTGTGTTCTTTATCTTTTTATTTGCTTATATTAACATTCCACTGCAACGTATTAATTTGGATCTGAACGTCAGTTTAGATTCTAAACTCTGATCAAAGGCAAAGTTAAGAAACAGAAAGTACAATTCAACCCCTCCCCCTTCTAGTGTATTTTTCTCACCTTCAACCTGGTGATAGACATCTTCTTGTGGAGGCTGGCGGGCAGTGTACGCTTTCCACCAAGCAGCACTGGTCATCAACAGGGCCTCTCACCTCATATGAGCAGGTCTCTTAGATCACCAGCAAAACGTGCATTCACTAGTGGTCGTCTCTTAAGACGGTAGTGAGAGTTATGGTTAAAAGTGTGTATTACTTGGGACATATTTTACTTGTATTATGAGAGGATTATTTATAAAGGTTTTTGGGCCTAGGGATTGAGTCATCCTTAGTGGCATCAAAGGTTCCCCTCTTCTTCAGGTCAAGCTACCTCGGTGTCCCGTCTATGATTGGTAGAAGTTGAAAAGCTACTTTCAAGTTTATAAAAGTTTACGTCTTAGAGTGGCATGAGTCTATCTAAAGCAAGGAGGGAAACTCTTATTAAATTGGTCCTTCAATCTATTCTGACTTATATCATGAGTATTTTCTTGTTACCATCCTCTTTAAGTGATGAAATTGAGAAAATGATGGATTCTTTCTGGTGGGGGCATAATAGATATATGGCTAAAGGCATTCATTGGCTTTCTTGGGACCTCTTGTCAATGCCTAAGAATGACGAAGGTATGAGGTTCAAAAACCTTAGTGTTTTCAATTATGCTATGCTTAGTAGACAAGCTTATAGTCTCATGACAGATCCATACAACTTAGTCACTCGACTCTAAAAGGCTAACTTTTTTCCCAAATGTGATTTGCTTAATTCAAATATCGGGCACAATCCAACTTATGTATGGTTGAGCCTTTGGAGATCGAAATTTAAGGTACAAGGAGGGTATAAATAGAGTATTAGATCTTAGGAGAGCATTCCAGTTTGGGGTTAAAACTGGTTACATGATAGCACTTCATTAGACAATCCCTGGTCAAACAACCCGATTAAGACAAATCTACAAGTTTCAGACCTAATGAGTAATAATGGTAATAGTGTAACTCTAACTTTATTTACTCTCGAGTAGGGGATGGAGTTACGTCTAAAGTCCTCAATACTCCTTTATTTTAGACGATCAAGGTGGACAAGTTAGTGTGAAAGTTTGAAAAAATGGTAAGCTTTTAGTGCATAGTGCTTATTGGTATTGCATAAATGATGTCATTGATACCTCTCACCCCATGATTGAAGAGAATTGGGATTTGATTTGGAAAATTAAGACCCCCTAAGGGTTAAAAATTTTATGTGGCGTCTCTGTAGGAATTGTATGCCAACAAGAATGCGATTAATAGACAAAGATGTTGATTGTCCTTCAAATTGAAATTTTCGTGGGGAAGGATATGAGAATAATAATAAATTATTCTTACATCACCCGAAGAGTTTTGAGTGTTGGGAGAAAGTGGGACAGTGGCCTATGTTGCAGTAGTTTCTAAATAATGATGTAGCTTTTGCTACTGTTATCTTTTCTTTTTTGCAGGTCTCTAATCATGAGCAACAGGTAGTTTTCTTGACTATTTTGTGGAGCATATGAAAATGCATAAATAACCATATTCGGAATCATATTGAAGACTCCCTAGACTTTATTTGTAATCGTGCTTTGCACTTATTGTCAGGTTGAAGAGCTTCCCAAAAACTTAGAATGTGCAATACAATACAAGTTCAAACGTCAACTAATATTAAGTGGAACAAACCTTCGGCGGGTCATATCTAATGCAATATCGATGCATCTTTTTCTAACAACAAGGTAGGAATAGATGCTTGCATTAGAGATGATGAGGGGTTGTTTGTTGCAACTCGGACTGAGTGGTTTTTGCCTAGTTTAGAAGTTGATGTTGGGCAAGATTTAGGACTCTTGCCATATATTAAATGGGTGAATGAGCCTGGTTATGATAGTGTGGAACTCTTTGTTAAGTTCGCTAGGAGACAAGCTAATGAGGTTCTTCATGCTTTGGCATGGGTGGCTCCATATCTTGCTAGTATTCACAATTTTATTGATGTACCAACATGTATCCCGAATATTATTATTAATGAAATGTAATAAGTCTTTTATGTAAAAAAAATTAATTTATGATTGTGAGTAGTACCACGATAATCTTTTTTTTACTAAAAACGACATTCCTTCATTCAAATCGATGGAATACATCGAATAATACAAATTCAAAATCGCTATAAATTGAATATGATGAATCTGCGAACAAACTCACAGCACCCAAGTTAATAGCATATAACGGAAAAATTCCTACAAATGTGACAAAGCCTACAAATATGAAGAAATTGAAATGCTCAAAATACCCATGTCTCTGAGTCTACAGCTGTCGCACCTAAAAAAAAATCGCTTAATCAAAGACGCGACCCTCGCGCGAAAGGCGCGGAAAATGGTTCGACAGAGTCGCCACCGAACTTTATTTATCCCAAAAGAGGGAAAGGAAAATATCGAGAAAACCTTTAAGGAGAAAGGCTAAGAACATGGTTGTCGCAACCACATTCCGGGTTCGGGAGTCGGTTACGTGAGGGGAAGGTACGCGCACCCCCTCACGTCCGTTGTACTAAACGAGAACCTCTTAGTTCGAATTGTGAGGAATGTTGTCTAAGCTTGTTTGTTTTCTTCTCAATGGTAAACACAAAATGATAAAATAAAGGGAAAAGATACTAAGGGGAAAAGGGGTGGTTTTAGGATAGGGTGCTCGGCAAGATCATCGCGACCTCGGGCCTACGTATGCTCATTCGGACGAGAATGAGGTATCAGAGCAATCGTAGTTCGACTACGGGAAAGGATAGGGGAAATGGAAGATGGAGGGAAGGTAGTGTGGACGCAAACGAGGGAAAAAGAAAAAGGTAGCTCGCCAAGATTATCGCAATCTTGTGCCTACGTATCTTTACTCAGACGAGAATAAAGAATCAGAGCAGTCGTAGTTCGTGGTACGCCCACGAAAAGAGGGGTTAGGGTTTGAATTTTAGGAGACAAAAGATTGAATGACATACAACCCAAAGGCGTGCCTTGAGAGCATTCACTCAAGAATTCAAGGAATGCTAGACTCCAAGAACTCAGTTCTTTCGTGAGTTGATTGCGAAAATGTTTGATAATGGTTAAGTGTTTTGAGACGAAAGGGTGAATGAATAACAACCCAAGGGGCGTGCCTCAAGAGCCATTCATTCGAAGATCCGAGGAATGCTAGATTCCAAGAATCTCCTCCTTTCGTAAGTTGATTAAGAAAAACGTTTGAAAAAAGATTGAGTCGAATTGGTTGGGAAATGAGGTTAGGATCGATACTAGTCCCTAGGGGTGCTCCTAGTAATGAAACCTACGAAATGTGCAAGTGTGCATTTGACGATGAGGCAAAAGGCACTCGACTTACGAGAATGCTTCGAAGAGTGGCTCGACGACGAGTCGAGAATTGGTTTGGTTTGTTAAGAGTTTTAGGGAGAATGACGATTATCCGATAAACGAGACGCCGACCTCGCAACCAATTAATCGGGGCATTATTGGGATGCTAGATCCCAACGACACCTTTTTCACTCGATTGATTTGCGAAATATTATTTTATGAACAACGAAAGTACCACGTGGAATGCTAGACTCCAATGGCATTCCTTTGTCCAAATAATTAAGACGCGTGTTTTAGGAGCGAAAGGTTGAATGATCGCCACCTAAGGCGTGCGCCTCAATAGCGGTCACTCAAGAACCCAGGAGGTGCTAGACCTTAAGAATTCAGTTCTTTCGCGATTTAATTAAGAAAAATGGTTTGAAAAAGATGCGTTAAGTACTTTAGTCGGAAGTAGCATTTTGAACAAATGAAAATGGTTAGATAAGCATGAATATGAATATGATATGGATATGAATAAGAATGAACGATAATATAATCGAGATAATATTAACAAGGTATAATATAACATAAAATTGGTCTCGTCTTAATTGGAATTTATTCGAGAAATCGATAAATCATTGACTTTTGACTTTCATTGACCAAAATGAAAGTAAAAGAAATATAAAGTGACAATTAAGAAATTAAATCGAAAATATGAATATAAAGAATAAAGGTCTCACCTTTATCGAGATTTAATCGAGAAATCGATAAATCAATCGATATTTAGTTTTCAATGACCCAAAATGAATAAAAAAAATAAAAAAATGAAATAAAATCGAAATAAATAGGGAAGAAGAATAAAGGTCTCACCTTTATCGAGATTTAATCGAGAAATCGATAAATCAATCGATATTTAGGTTTTCATTGACCCAAAGTGAATAAAAATGATAAAAATGAAATAAAATCGAAATAAATAGGAAAAAGAATAAAGGTCTCACCTTTATCGAGATTTAATCGAGAAATCGATAAATCAATCGATGTTTGGTTTTCATTAACCCAAAATAAATGAGTAAAAATAGTGTATTGAAATAAAAATAAATAAATCAAAAAGAAAATAAATAGGCCTCAAATAAGTCAAAACTTAATCGATTTGATTAAATCATGAAGTGTATTATATCATTGGCCCTAAAATAGATCAAAAATGAAAATAAAATGAAATGAAAATGATAAGAATAAAATAACAAAGTCAAGAGTTGAATCTCACATTATAAAACAAAATATCTTTTTTAAAAAAAAGTAAAACAAAAACAAAAGAGGGAGAGGGGGCGCATGATTATATATGGGTGAGAAATCATTTGGGCTTTGAGGAAGCCCATCATCCTCAGCCAGGGAAACACCACGGACAGAAGATTTTAATGTAGGATCACACGGGCCTAACCCCATCACCCCCAAAACGATATAGAATTAATAAATTAAAACCAAAAGATTTAGTCAACTATTAAATGCCACTCTCAGCAAACATTATTATTAGCCTAAAATTATTTTATAAAATCAAATATAAAAATGAAAGAAGAAAAGTTGAAGGAAACGAAAAGGAAAAAAAAATTGGACAGCCACCATCAATTCATCACAGCAGCAACTACACTTCGCGTTGCCACCATTTACGAAACCCACCTTCGAAGGTCTCCTCTCGCTCAAAACGATCTCTCTCCGTTTATTTTGCTTTGGAATCATTCTCGCTCGCTCTCAGGTTTGCTGTTTTATTTCGGATTCATCTGTTTGGTTTCGATTTAATCTTTCCTCATCTCCTTCTGCGATTTGGTTCTGGGGTTGAGTTATTTGGGGGATTTTGTGGGCGACGGTTGCTGAGAGATGTTCGAAAGGTTCGATTGGAAATGGTTGTTTGGTAATAGGCGTGATTGATGAAGGAAGACCAAGGGATGATTACGGGTCGACGGTTGAAAGAGGTTTGAAGATGTTGAGTGTTTGTAAGGTTGGGTTTGAAGAGGTTAATGGCAATTGGAAAGGGGCTGGAAGGTGAATAGGACAGTGTTTGATTTGGGGCTGAGAACAAAGAAGGGTTTGGACTGAAGATGATTCGTGAAGGGTTGATAGAGGGTCGCTGGTTCGTCGGCGTCGGTGGAAGGCTATGGTGGAATCTTTGATGGGTTCTGATGTTTTGAAGACGAGGGAGTCTGGGATCATGAGGGAGCCCCCCATTTTTTTGTTTATCAGTCCCCTCTTCTTATACTCAAGAACTAGTTTTTTCTTAATTTGAAAATTTGTTCCAGCATCTTTGGTTTTGTAATGCTTATAAACAATCTTTTTTGATGCAGCAAAATTTTTTTCTACTTTGATGAATCTGTCTCTGTTGATCTGTGTCTGAGTGTCGCAGGGTGCAGGCTGTTGTTGTTGGTTGGTGGTAGCAGAAGTGCAGCAGATTTTTTTTTCGCGTGGCTGTGTTTGCAGGTTTGTGCTTGGTGTGTAGTGTGGCATGTTTTGTTGCTGTGAGCATTTGCACAAGCTCGTACGGTTGCTACCGAAGGCTATCCTTGTGTATGGCTTGCATTTGGCGTGGAAATGTTGACTGAAAGTATGGTTTGTCATGGCTAGTAATGTTGATGACAGGTTTTGGGAAAGTTTGGAGGTAGTAATGGCTTGTGGTGGGGTCATGTTTAGGCAATTATTCCATATGTGTATTGTATTTCAAAAAAGATTTGTATTAATGGGCCTTGGGTAAAAAAAACTGTAATGGACTCAATGAAATCATATAATGGACTCTTCTCTTGGATGATAACTTCCTTTTTTTTGACATTTTTTTTTTGTAATAAGCTTAATGGGCTTTTGTGAAATGATGACGGGCCTTGTATTTTTTAGAGACTTGGGGATAATAATAATAAAAAGATGGATTATTGGATTTTTAAATGGATATGGAAGAATAAGAAAAAATAAATTTCATGAATAGTGGATATTAGATTTAATGGATAATGGATAAAAAGAATAAGTGGATGGAGACTTGGATAACATGAATTTGGAAGTGAGATAAATGGATAGTGAATAAATGGTTAATTGGATATTGGAATTTGGAAAGAAAAATGGATATGGTGAATAAAAGGAGAATTGAGAATATGGTATAAATGGATTTTGGAATTGAATTTGAAATATGGAAATTGGTTAGAAAATAGGAAAGATAATTTAAAAATAGTTATGGACATAAATGGATTATAGATTTATGGATTAATAGAAAGAATAATGGATTATGGATAAAGATGGATAATGAAAACTTGGATATAGGCAACAAGGAAACAACATATTATTTTTTTGGATTTTCTGAATAATGGTTAGTGGACGGATATACAGATGAAAATTATACACAGGTAGGAAAAATTTAGGGTATGACAGATGCCCCTATCTAATTGGCTTAAACTGAGTTAGACGAACTGCTACGACGTTCGGTCTTTCGAGGTATAAGACAATTCGATATGAAGAAGACCACAAATTTGTCTGAAAGAAAGAAAAGGGATTGGGAAGTTGAAATACAAGAAATCTGCCACCAAAATGATGACAGGCCTATCACCAAAAGGATGATAGTGAACACACATACACTGACCCTCCCACCAAAAGGATGAAAATGAGGTCAAAGCCTGCTATTACCTACGAGATAATAGGGCACACACGCACGGCCTGCTATTACCGACGAGATAATAGGGCACACACACACAAACCCTTCCACCAAAAGGATGAAAATGAGGTTAAATCCTGCTACTACCGACGAGATAATAGGGCACACACGCACACAGACCCTTCCACCAAAAGGATGAAAATGAGGTCAAAGCCTGCTACTACCGACGAGATAATAGGGCACACACGCACACAGACCCTTCCACCAAAAGGATGGAAATGAGGTCAAAGCCTGCTATTACCGACGAGATAATAGGGCACACACGCACACAGACCCTTCCACCAAAAGGATGAAAATGAGGTCAACGCCTGCTATTACCGACGAGATAATAGGACACACACACACCGACCCTTTTACCAAAAGGATGGAAATGAGGTAAAAGCCTGCTATTACCGACGAGATAATAAGGCACACATACACAGACCCTTCCACCAAAAGGATGAAAATGAGGTCAACGCCTGGTATTACCGACGAGAAAATAGGGCACACACGCACAGCCCCTTCCACCAAAAGGATGAAAATGAGGTCAACGCCTGCTATTACCAACGAGATAATAAGGCACACACACATACACACCCTTCCACCAAAAGGATGAAAATGAGGTCAAAGTCTGCCATTACCGACGAGATAATAGGACACACACACAGCCTGCTACTACCAAAAGGATAGTATGGCACACAACACAGCCTGCTACTACCAAAAGGATAATAGGGCACACACACAAACAGCCTGCTATTACCAAAAGGATAATAGGGCACACACACGAAGGTTGTCACTCACCAAAAGGATGACACACAGACCAAGGGTTTATGGATCAGCGACACCAAAAGGATGACGGATCAAAACAAGCTACTATCACCAAAATGATGATAGAAAAGATTTTATTTGAGGGTTACCAACACCAAAAGGATGCAGGTTGAATTGAGTTAATTGGGTTTGGCTATCACCAAAAGGATGATAGTAAAGCAATTGACAAAAGGTCAAGTTTGCTGGGGATGTGATGAGATTTATTTGGAGACATCAGTAAAAGGTTGATGTAAAGAAATCAATGAGGAGAGCCCACAAAAAGGAAAGAGAAACAGTGAAAAATGGAGAGGGTAACCCATCAAGATCTATGCAATCTTGTGCCTACGTATCTTTACTCGGACGAGAATAAAGAATCAGGGCAGTCGTAGTTTGACTTAAAGAAACGATTCAATGAGGAACGTCCACTGACTCAGAGGAATGTTTATTGGTTGGGATGAGGATGACGACCTCAGCAACAAAAGGTTGAGGAACACCATTCAATGAGGAACGCCCACTGACTTGTTTGGGAGATCACAACTTTATTAACAAAAGGTTGAAGAACTTCATGAGGAGCGCTCATGAACTGGAGGAGATGCCCCTGACTGGGTTGAAGATTGCTTTAGCTTGATCAACAAAAGGCTAAAAACTTCGATGGAACGCCCACGGACTTGCTGAAGATGATGCCCCTGACTGGGCTGAAGATCGTCTTGCAGTCTTGAGATTAATCCTGGATCTTGACTATGCGTACACGAATGCTTGATTTTGTAATGATGTGCAATGCAAATGCTGGCGCGTGGAGATGCAAGTGCTGGGGAAGTATGATTATCTTTTGGGAATGCATATTATGCATATGATGTCTATGACGCTGAATGCAATGCATATGATGCGTATGATGCTCATGATTGCAGACGGGTGATTGGATATGCTTTGAGATGGGTGCCAGCATGGTGGACTTTTGGGTAGTTGCCAATGCGGATTGGACTTTTGGGCGGTGGGAGGGATTTGATTTCCTCAACACTCAATTCGTTGAAGACGCCATGATCGAAGCAGATAAAGATACTCTTGAAGCTCTGAGTTTGACCACTTGTTGATTTGTTGGTGAGTCCGTTCCTGAGAGAACCACAACTTTGCTTGATGGTCAGGGTAGCCTGCTGGAATGGGTCTTGCCCCAGTTTGAACATGGTGATGGTCTGCCCCTGATTAACCAATTCTGAAGTGGTCTGATCTTTGGAAGATGAACTTTGATGTGCTTTGAGGTAGCTTGCCCCTGATTGAGTTGTTGAAGGGTTTGCCCCAGCCTCAGGGTTTTGAGGGAGTCTTGCCTCGGGTTGGTACCACTGAAAGCTCAAGTTCCTCTTTGATTGCCCCTTGTTGGAATTGCTTGGATGTCTAACACTGATTTGCAGTTAAGATTGCACATTCACAAATGGTAATCTTAAGATGATGCTCATGCAAGTTTTGAAAAAGAGTCGTTTATTCGAGTGTCGTGATAGTGAGATGAATGGACCGTTAGCCCAAACGTGTGCTGATTTTGATGGTGTGAAAGATATAGCAAGGAGAATGACACCAATGCTGAAGATTAGCAGATATGGGGAGTCAGTTTACGCAACCTTGCAATAGTATGCTTTCAGAATAAACCTCGCCTCAATTAGGTCTTTCGAGGGTTGTAATGTGGTCTGGTTTACGGTTTAGAAATAAAGGATATTAGGCTCAAAGTATAATTTGTACCCATCCCTTCTTCGTGATGATCTCCAGTCCTACGTTTAGTTAATTCTGCATATGTTTGTCTTCCAAAAGGGTTAACGGTGTAAGAGTGATGGCTCAAGGTTTGCTCGAACCGACAGTCACCTTATTTTGTTCTTGATGACTATCAGTGACCCTCTGGTTTTGATATGGTGGTCACTGGATCTTTTTTTGTTTTTGTTGAGGATTCGAGGGCCTCTTTTGTTTTTTGATCCCTATCTTTTGCATGGACTGATTTCGCTTTTCGAGTCCATCAGGATTGCCTTGATTTTTGCCTAAGTCTCTTTTGAGGTGTTTGACTTAGCAGGCTTTTGATTTTTTTGTTTTTGTTTTCGATTTTGTTTTTGTTTTTTTTTGTTGGATGATTGTGACTGCCAAGTCATGGGTATTGATGAACAACTGACATGTCTTTTGGATTTTGTCTTGTGATTTGAGTGCGTAATTGGGTTAACTGAACACTACCCTGCCCCAGGTTGAGTGTAAGGGTTTATAGATCCGAAGGAAACTGGTACTTCTCGGCTCGAAGTGGTTTACTAGGGATTAACTCCATGTCTCTCCAGTGTTTGGGGTTCAAACAATGCATGTACATCATCGACGGGATTTTATCCGAAAGCTTACATTTTGCAATTATGGGTATTTCATTGTCATCATCCTCCCTCCAATCATTGCTAACTGTTAGTTCCTGGATTGGCTGGAATTTTGGTAAAACAAAGTATATTCAATGTTGATGTCAAGGTGTTGATGTTGCAACATTGAAGTCTTAACACTGGGCTGTGTTAAGTATTTAAGTGCTGAAGTTGGATGTCTTATGTCACACAGGTGATGTTGTAACATCAGATCTGCAGAATCAATATCATCAGGTGCAGATGTTGTTAGGGCACGCGTGTTAGCTAAAATTGTGGAGAGTGGTTGACTCATTGGATGAGAATATCTTGGGATAGATATTTTCTGTTACATGGGAGATTTGATTGTAGGTCTGTTGGAGAATTAAAAGGTTGAAGATTTAAAAAGATTTTGGGGATAAAATCTGTTTTGAAGATTCAGTTTTAATTAACAAATCTGATCAAATATTGTGACAAGTCCAAGCCCAATTCAGGAGCTATATAAAGCGCACAAGATCAAAGGAAAAAGTACAGAAAACATTCAGAAGATCAAGAGCAGGAGGCTTAGTGTCTAGAATTTGTTTAAAGTGCTTGTATCTACACTATTCTAGGTTTTGAATAGGTGTTGAGTTTCTGTCCTCTCTAGAAGCTGTGAAGCAATAGAGAGTGGTTGGTTGATCGAAGCTGTGAAGTAAGATCAAGGGTACTCAAAGTGGTTTCTTTGAGTGTTTGTAAGGGATTGAGTGGTGTTCTCATACCTAAGTGGTTTCTTAGGTAGGAAGTCATTAGTAGAGTATAAGTTTAGGAGATTGTCAACGGGTTGTTGAGTCTGTAAATTATATCTACAAGTAGTGAATTCCATCCCTGGCTTGGTAGCCCCCAGAGTAGGTTGGTTGTAACCGAACTGGGTCAACAATTCTTGGTGTTATTTTACTGTTATTACTGTCCATTGTGCAAAGTGTGTTGTTGTGACATCACACCTTAACATCACACGTCTGATACCAGAATTTCAAATGGTATCAGAGCAGGCATCCTGTCTGTCTCTGGGTGAGATCTAGGGAAGTTACTTTCTGGTGTAAAGATGGACAAAGAAGTTGGAGGATTCGTCAACAGACCCCCTATTTTGGATGGATCCAATTATGACTATTGGAAGCCAAGGATGACCACCTTCTTAAAATCCTTGGACAGTAGGGCTTGGAAGTCTGTTATTAAAGAGTGGAAAGCACCTGTTGTATGTGAGAAGGATGATGCTGGTAAAGATAAAGAAGGCACCTCTAAGCTAAAGCCTGAAGAAGAATGGACCAAGGAGGAAGATGAGCTCGCCCTTGGAAATTCCAAAGCTCTAAATGCCATCTTCAATGGAGTGGATAAGAATATCTTCATGTTAATCAATACCTGTGAAGTTGCTAAAGAGGCGTGGGATATCTTGCAGGCTACTCATGAAGGAACATCTAGAGTCAAGATGTCACGACTTCAGATTTTAACATCAAAATTTGAAAGCCTGAAGATGAAGGATGATGAGACCATTCATGACTTCCACATGAATGTTCTGGAAATGGCTAATGCATCCAGTGCTCTTGGTGAGAAGATGTCAGAGGAAAAGCTCGTGAGGAAGATCCTTAGGTCCTTACCTAAGAGGTACAAGATGAAAGTGACTGCTATTGAAGAAGCTCAAGACATCAGCAAGATGAGAGTAGATGAGCTCATTGGATCTCTTCAGACTTTTGAACTTGGTTTAAATGAAGAAGAACCAGAAAAGAAACCCAAGGGTATTGCTTTGGTCTCCACCCCTGCAGAAGATAAGGTAGTCAAAGATTCTCAGGAAGATTTGTCACAAGCCATTGCAATGTTGGGAAGGCAGTTCAACAAAGTGTTAAAAAGATGGAACAATAACTACAAGCCTAGTGTCAAGAACAGTTCCTCTGACATCACCAATCCAAAAGAGAAAGATGAAGAGAAGACTGCTCAGGATAGAGGTGTTCAGTGCTTTGAATGTGAAGGGTATGGACATGTCAAGAAAGAATGTCCCACATTCTTGAAGAATCAGAAGAAGGGCATGTCAGTTTCTTGGTCTAAATCTGATAGTGAAAGTGATGGTGAGTCAGCAAAGCATGCTAGAGCCTTAACAGGAACTGTTGTGTCTGATGATGATAGTGATGAAGAAATAACTTATGAGGAGCTAGCTTCTATTTATCGAGAGCTGTGCTTGAAAAGTGCTGAGATTTGTCAAGAAAACAAGTATCATAAGCAACAGATTGCTCAGCTTGAAAATGAAAAAGCTGATCGGGAAAACGAAGTTGTGCTAGTTAAGTCCCAACTAGATCAGATGACAAAATTCATTAGGATGATGAACAGTGGTACTGCTGATCTTGATAAATTCTTCAGTTAGAGAAATCTGCTGGAGATAAATCAGGCATAGGATATGTCAACAGGTGAAGATTGAACACCAAAGACCGGGCGGTTTGTTACAACCTTTGGATATTCCAGTTTGGAAGTGGGATAGTATTTCCATGGATTTTGCAGTGGGTTTACCCCGTACCCAAGGTGGGTATGATTCTATTTGGGTAATTGTTGATCGACTAACGAAATCTGCACACTTCTTAGCTGTAAAGACTACTTATAAGGCAAGTCATCTTGCGAGGTTGTTTATTGCTGAGATTGTGAGATTGCATGGTATTCCTTCTAGTATTGTGTCCGATAGAGATCCGAAGTTTACTTCGAGATTTTGGAAAGTGTTCCAACAAGCGATGGGTACGAATTTGGGTTTGAGCACGTCGAATCACCCTCAAACGGATGGTCAGACTGAGCGAACAATACAAACGATGGAGGATATGTTAAGAGCTTGTGTGTTAGAGAGTAGAGGGAATTGGAAAGAACTTTTACCGTTAATTGAGTTTTCATATAACAATAGTTACCATGCGAGCATCGGTATGGCTCCTTATGAAGCACTGTATGGGAGAAAGTGTAGGACACCTTTATGTTGGGCTGAAATTGGCGAAGATAGGATTTTGGGACCCGAGATTATTCAAGAGACTACGGAAAAGATTCGTATGATCCGCGAGAAGGTTAAACAAGCACAAGATCGTCAAAAGAGTTATGCGGACAATCGTAGGAGACCTTTGGAATTTGAGGAAGGTGACCATGTATTTCTGAAAGTTACTCCGAGATTGAGATTGAAAGGACCGTTTAAGTCACGTAAGTTAAGTCTGAGATACGTGGGACCGTATCAGATTTTAGAAAGGATTGGTGAAGTTGCTTATAGATTAGCCTTACCACCCTCTCTATCCGAGATGCATGACGTTTTTCACGTATCTCAGCTCCGTAAGTTTATTCCTGATCCTCTTCAGCCAATTCTACCCGAATCAGTGGAAATTGAAGCGGATTTGACTTTTGAACCACAACCGAGTTGTATTGTGGGAAGGGAAACAAAAGTGTTAAGGAACAAAGATATTCCACTTGTTAAGGTGCAATGGGATATGACGCATCCGGGCGATGCTACTTGGGAACTAGAATCGGAAATGCGAGATTCTTATCCACATCTGTTCAGGTAATATTCTAAATTCGAGGACGAATTTCTATTTAAGGGGGGGAGGATGTAATACCCCGTAAATTTATAAACACTCTGGTGAATATTATTATGATCAACTGGGTTTCGGGGTACTCTGAGTAATTATTTGATAAAATAATTAGAGTAAACTGACGAACTCAGAGTCGATTAAATTAATAGTAGTTAACATTGACTTTTATAATTTGATGTATTTGAGCTAATTTTGGACATTTAGTAGTGTTACTAAAAATGATAGTTTTTATACTATCTATTTTTTCTTTTCATTTTCCTTGGAAAAACAAACAAAAGCTAAAAGAGAAAGAAAGAAAAGGAAAAAGGGAAGGAAGGAAAGGAAAAGAAAGAGGAAGAAGAGAAATTTTCCAAAAGCTCAAGAATCATCATCAATTCATCTGTTCTTCGTTTAATCGTCTCAGTATCAACCTCCTCGTCTAGTAATCCAGGTGGGTTCTAGTTAGACTCTTTAGAGTAGAATTATTTTGAGTTTAGAGTTAGATTGGAAATTGGGAAAAATGGGTATTTTGGTATAAAATCTTGAATCTAACTGTTAAAATTCAATGTTTGATTATATGTTATACTGGTTGTGATGTTATAACATGTTTTGATGCATTTTGATTGATGAAAAATGGGATTTGGGGTTGATTTTGGATCAACCCGTAGCAGAAAAATTCTGCAGGAACTTCTGCATTTTTCTCTGCCCATACGCGTATGGAGCTTGTCAATATGCGTATGGGGCTTGTCAATACGCGTACGGCAAGAGCAATACGCGTACGGAAATTTTAAAAGGAATTTTCAAGGAAAAACGTTTCTGCCCATACGCGTACGGCTTTGGGCAATACGCGTATGGATGGCCGGGCATTTTGAGCAATACGCGTATCGCTTGGGGCAATACGCGTATGGCTGGGCGAGCATTTGGGCAATACGCGTACGGGGAGTGCCAATACGCGTACGGCCAGGAGAGTTGCAGAATTCTGCTGTTGTGATTTATTTTTCCGATCGATTGTTTACAATGCCGTAACTTTTTGTACGTAACTCGGATTGGAACAATTTTGATATCGTTGGAAAGATAATAAAATGTACTTTCTTATTACTTTGGTTTTAAGATTGTCGGCCGATTTAATTAAGTCGGGATTTCTGAAATTGTGTCGTTTTATCGACTTTTATCTGTTATTTGTGTATAATTATTATTGACAATATATGCATGTTAAAATATGGACTAGGCAGGGTGAGGATTATTACCAAAACTGTGTCGGAAGTGTGAATCGTTCCATGTGTAGCAACGTTCGTGCATGAAAGGCCGAGGCGTGTGCATTCTGTTTATCAATAACCACAGTTGTGCGGTGTAGTTCATGAGACTCGAGCACCTCCTCTGAACGTTATACACAACTACTTGGCAGGTTTGAGTCCCGTGTTAAGTACGATTGGAGCCTACGGGTAAAGAGACTTGTGACGGTGTACGGGCCATGAGAAGTGACGGATCACGGTGTACGGACCGGTGATCCCGAATCCAATCGTATGCCAAGTAGCTACAAGGATCCATGACTCGGATCGCCTTCTAGACGTAGAAGGGTACGGGAAAAGGGGATACCTTGGTATTGGTTATTGATATGTGAGTTCTTGAGTGTACGGACTCAGAACGTACTTCGGTACTTTGTGAATCCTTCAGTTTACAGGCTCAAGAGGTACTTCGGTACTAGTGTGAGTTTACAGGCCCACCGTGGCGGTTACTTGTGTGTGTGTACTCATGGCCTTTCCCCTTTCCCCTTGGACATGAGTTAGGACTTTGTTAGAACCTTGTAAAGCCGAGAGGACTTTAAGATAGGGAACTCACTGAGATTTGATGTATCTCACCCCACTGTTGTTGTTTACATCACAGGTTCTGCAGGTTTGGCGAAGGGTAAGGACAAGGTTATTTGACTTTCCTTACGGATCGTGGTTTTGTGATGGCATGGCTTCCGCTATGGCGTTATGTTTTGAGATCATTGTTTTGATCTAGTTCTTAGTTTTTATCATTTTGGAACATCTTGTATATGTAATGCCTTAGACTTTTAGGTGTTTTGTATTAGAGGCATTTATGTGTATAATGTGTTAACTAGGAACTTATTATGTTTCAGTACCAAAAGTGAAACTCATGTATAATATATGATTTGAGGCATGTATTGTATATGGTCTTTACAGTTGGTATCAGAGCAGGTCGTATCCTCGACCTAGCCATGAAATAGGATAAGTTTTCATTCCGTTTCATATGCGGCGTGTCGCCATGGGTCTTGTCTGCTATATTTATGGTATTGAGTCTGATCAACTTAATCCTGTTTGTATGGAATTCAGGAACATGGCTGATAGACGCAGAAACAACCGTGGAAGACCAAGGACTACTCCAGCAGGGACAGTTCCACAAGGTGATGAAGGGAATGCCCCTTTGTACCAATTTATGCAACAGATGCAGCAACAGCAGAATCAGTTTATGCAAGGAATGATGCAACAAATGGCTGATGGTTTGCATCCTCCAGTGGTTGTTCCGGAAGTTACAGGAGGAACCTACAGGGAATTTGTTCGTATGAATCCTCCGGAGTTTCAAGGAGGGCTAGATCCGGTGAAGGCACACGAATGGATAACAGGTATGGAACAGATTTTTCAGATAGTTCATTGCAGTGAGGAGAATAAGGTGGTCTTTGCTTCTCACTGGTTGAAGGGTCCTGTCATGAGGTGGTGGGAGAGCGCTTCAGCTTTGATGACAACTCAGGAGGTGCCGAAAGTGTGGGAACAGTTTAAGGTAATCTTTATGGAGAAATATTTTCCGAGTTCTTTAAGGTCTCAAAAGGAGTTTGAGTTCCAATAGTTGAGACAGGGAAATTTATCAGTGGCTTCTTATGCGGAACAATTTGAGATCATGGCTGACTATTCTAGACAGGCCATGTATGCTCCTGATGAGAGGTGGAAGATAGATCAGTTTCTGTTTGGGTTAAGGGCTGAGATTTCACACAGCGTGTCTCAACGGGAATTTGCTACTTATGCTGAAATGTTAAGACAATGTTATGTGGCAGAAAATAGCTTGAAAAAGATACAAATGGAGGTGGATTCGAACAGGGTAACTCAAAGTGACCGTGGAAGGTCGAATCAACAGTTTAGGCAAAGGCAACAGTCTTCCAAAGGGAAGCAAGTACAGGGCTCTAGAACTAGTGTGCCTCCAGTATGTCGCACTTGTGGGAGGAGTCATTTTGGTAGGTGCTATTCGGATGGGATACGGTGTTATCAGTGTAACAAGATGGGTCATGTAGCGAGAGATTGTCCTCAGAGTAGGAATCAGGCACAAGGGAAGACTACGGGTCGAGTATATACTCTGGATGCAAGGAAAGCAAAGGGTGATAATTCCTTGATTGCGGGTACGTGCTTTGTTAATGGTCAACCTTGTTTTGTTTTATTTGACTGTGGGGCTACACATTCTTTTGTGTCTTTGAGATGTGTGAAGCGACTTGGGTTGCAAACTATTCCTTTGTTTCCTCCTATGGTGGTTACTACTGCCATGGATGAAATGGTTGAAACACCCCTGATGTGTGAAAATTGTGTGTTGTCGGTGAACGAAAGAGTCTTCCAGATTGATCTTATTTGTCTGCCGCTTAAGAAAGTGGATGTTTTTCTGGGAATGGACTGGCTTTCAGCTAATTCGGTTTTTATCGGTTGTGAGGAGAAGCTAATTATTATTCCATCTGCTGAGACTACTCCGAAAGATGTATTATCAACGATTTTAGAAGGTACGGTGGGAATGGTAAATTTCTTGTTTGAGAAAGAGAAATCTGTTTTATTGGTTCTTACTAAGGAGGGAAGTAGTGAACAGCAAGTTCTGAGTATTCCAATAGTGTGTGAATTTCCTGAAGTGTTTCCTGAGGATGTTTCTTCTCTTCCTCCGGAGAGAGAAGTTGAGTTCTCTATTGACCTGATACCGGGAACGGCTCCTATATCCGTTTCTCCGTATCGGATGGCACCGTTTGAATTAAGAGAATTAAAGGACCAATTGGAGGACTTGATGTCTAAGCATTTTGTTAGACCTAGTGTTTCACCTTGGGGAGCTCCAGTGTTATTGGTAAAGAAGAAAGATGGGGGAATGCGCTTGTGCATTGATTATCGTAAGTTGAATAAAGTTACCATTAAGAACAAGTCTCCCTTACCAAGAATAGACGACTTGTTAGATCAATTAAAAGGAGCCTGTGTGTTCTCAAAGATTGATTTACGGTCGGGTTATCATCAGATTCGAGTGAAGAGTTCCGATGTGCCAAAGACTGCATTTAGAACCCGTTACGGTCATTACGAATTCTTAGTGATGCCTTTCGGTGTGACTAATGCTCCAGCTGTTTTTATGGATTACATGAATCGAATATTTCAGGCTTACTTGGACCAATTTGTGGTAATCTTTATTGACGACATTCTTATTTATTCTCGTACTCCACAAGAGCACGGAGAACATCTGAGGATTGTCTTATCGGTCTTGCAAGAGAAGCAATTGTTTGCTAAGTTGAGCAAGTGTGAGTTTTGGATGTCGGAAGTTAATTTTCTTGGCCATGTTATATCTCGAGGTGGTGTGGCAGTGGATCCATCAAAAGTAGAAGCAGTGATTAATTGGGAGAGACCGAGAAATGTTTTAGAAGTCAGAAGTTTCTTGGGATTGGCCGGTTACTATAGAAGGTTTATCAAGGGCTTTTCTCAATTGGCCTTACCAATGACGAAACTTACTCGGAAGGATGTTACTTTTGAATGGGATTCAGGTTGCGAACAAAGTTTTATGCATTTGAAGGAAAGTTTGACGAGTGCTCCAGTATTAATTATTCCTGATCCTAACAACTCTTATGAAGTATTCTGTGATGCTTCTAAGAGGGGATTAGGGGGTGTTCTGATGCAAGGTGGTCAAGTGGTAGCTTATGCTTCTCGACAGTTAAAAGTTCATGAGAAGAATTATCCAACTCATGATTTGGAACTAGCTGCTGTAGTGTTTGCACTGAAGGTGTGGCGTCATTATTTATATGGTGTACGCTTTGATATGTTCAGTGACCACAAAAGTTTGAAGTATTTGTTTAATCAAAAGGAGTTGAATATGCGACAAAGAAGGTGGATGGAGTACTTAAAGGATTATGATTTAGAATTAAAGTATCATCCAGGAAAGGCGAATAAAGTAGCGGATGCTTTAAGTCGGAAAATGGTTCATAGTGCGGAATTGATGATTTTGGAGTATACATTGTTGGAAAAGTTTAGAGATCTTAATCTCCAATTTGTGTGGACTCCGAATGGTGTGATTATGGGAAATTTGAATGTCAATTCTACTTTGAGAGTTGAGATTCAACAGGCACAATTGTTAGAGGAAGAGTTACAAGAGTTGTCACTTCAGCCGGGTTTTACACGAGCGACAGATGGGATTGTTCTGTTTAATCAAAGGATTTGTGTTCCGAAGGATGAGGCATTGAAAAGGAAGATTTTAGACAAAGCTCATAAGGGTACTTTTACGATACATCCTGGTTCTTCGAAGATGTATCAGGATTTAACGAAGGATTATTGGTGGCCTGGGATGAAAAAGGATATAGCGGAATATGTGTCAGAATGTGCGGTGTGTCAACAGGTGAAGATTGAACACCAAAGACCGGGCGGTTTGTTACAACCTTTGGATATTCCAGTTTGGAAGTGGGATAGTATTTCCATGGATTTTGCAGTGGGTTTACCCCGTACCCAAGGTGGGTATGATTCTATTTGGGTAATTGTTGATCGACTAACGAAATCTGCACACTTCTTAGCTGTAAAGACTACTTATAAGGCAAGTCATCTTGCGAGGTTGTTTATTGCTGAGATTGTGAGATTGCATGGTATTCCTTCTAGTATTGTGTCCGATAGAGATCCGAAGTTTACTTCGAGATTTTGGAAAGTGTTCCAACAAGCGATGGGTACGAATTTGGGTTTGAGCACGTCGAATCACCCTCAAACGGATGGTCAGACTGAGCGAACAATACAAACGATGGAGGATATGTTAAGAGCTTGTGTGTTAGAGAGTAGAGGGAATTGGAAAGAACTTTTACCGTTAATTGAGTTTTCATATAACAATAGTTACCATGCGAGCATCGGTATGGCTCCTTATGAAGCACTGTATGGGAGAAAGTGTAGGACACCTTTGTGTTGGGCTGAAATTGGCGAAGATAGGATTTTGGGACCCGAGATTATTCAAGAGACTACGGAAAAGATTCGTATGATCCGCGAGAAGGTTAAACAAGCACAAGATCGTCAAAAGAGTTATGCGGACAATCGTAGGAGACCTTTGGAATTTGAGGAAGGTGACCATGTATTTCTGAAAGTTACTCCGAGATTGAGATTGAAAGGACCGTTTAAGTCACGTAAGTTAAGTCCGAGATACATGGGACCGTATCAGATTTTAGAAAGGATTGGTGAAGTTGCTTATAGATTAGCCTTACCACCCTCTCTATCCGAGATGCATGACGTTTTTCACGTATCTCAGCTCCGTAAGTTTATTCCTGATCCTCTTCAGCCAATTCTACCCGAATCAGTGGAAATTGAAGCAGATTTGACTTTTGAACCACAACCGAGTTGTATTGTGGGAAGGGAAACAAAAGTGTTAAGGAACAAAGATATTCCACTTGTTAAGGTGCAATGGGATATGACGCATCCGGGCGATGCTACTTGGGAACTAGAATCGGAAATGCGAGATTCTTATCCACATCTGTTCAGGTAATATTCTAAATTCGAGGACGAATTTCTATTTAAGGGGGGGAGGATGTAATACCCCGTAAATTTATAAACGCTCTGGTGAATATTATTATGATCAACTGGGTTTCGGGGTACTCTGAGTAATTATTTGATAAAATAATTAGAGTAAACTGACGAACTCATAGTCGATTAAATTAATAGTAGTTAACGTTGAGTTTTTATAATTTGATGTATTTGAGCTAATTTTGGACATTTAGTAGTGTTACTAAAAATGATAGTTTTTATACTATCTATTTTTTCTTTTCATTTTCCTTGGAAAAACAAACAAAAGCTAAAAGAGAAAGAAAGAAAAGGAAAAAGGGAAGGAAGGAAAGGAAAAGAAAGAGGAAGAAGAGAAATTTTCCAAAAGCTCAAGAATCATCATCAATTCATCTGTTCTTCGTTTAATCATCTCAGTATCAACCTCCTCGTCTAGTAATCCAGGTGGGTTCTAGTTAGACTCTTTAGAGTAGAATTATTTTGAGTTTAGAGTTAGATTGGAAATTGGGAAAAATGGGTATTTTGGTATAAAATCTTGAATCTAACTGTTAAAATTCAATGTTTGATTATATGTTATACTGGTTGTGATGTTATAACATGTTTTGATGCATTTTGATTGATGAAAAATGGGATTTGGGGTTGATTTTGGATCAACCCGTAGCAGAAAAATTCTGCAGGAACTTCTGTATTTTTCTCTGCCCATACGCGTATGGAGCTTGTCAATACGCGTATGGGGCTTGTCAATACGCGTACGGCAAGAGCAATACGCGTACGGCAATTTTAAAAGGAATTTTCAAGGAAAAACGTTTCTGCCCATACGCGTACGGCTTTGGGCAATACGCGTATGGATGGCCGGGCATTTTGAGCAATACGCGTATCGCTTGGGGCAATACGCGTATAGCTGGGCGAGCATTTGGGCAATACGCGTACGGGGAGTGCCAATACGCGTACGGCCAGGAGAGTTGCAGAATTCTGCTGTTGTGATTTATTTTTCCGATCGATTGTTTATAATGCCGTAACTTTTTGTACGTAACTCGGATTGGAACAATTTTGATATCGTTGGAAAGATAATAAAATGTACTTTCTTATTACTTTGGTTTTAAGATTGTCGGCCGATTTAATTAAGTCGGGATTTCTGAAATTGTGTCGTTTTATCGACTTTTATCTATTATTTGTGTATAATTATTATTGACAATATATGCATGTTAAAATATGGACTAGGCAGGGTGAGGATTATTACCAAAACTGTGTCGGAAGTGTGAATCGTTCCGTGTGTAGCAACGCTCGTGCATGAAAGGCCGAGGCGTGTGCATTCTGTTTATCAATAACCACAGTTGTGCGGTGTAGTTCATGAGACTCGAGCACCTCCTCTGAACGTTATACACAACTACTTGGCAGGTTTGAGTCCCGTGTTAAGTACGATTGGAGCCTACGGGTAAAGAGACTTGTGACGGTGTACGGGCCGTGAGAAGTGACGGATCACGGTGTACGGACCGGTGATCCCGAATCCAATCGTATGCCAAGTAGCTACAAGGATCCATGACTCGGATCGCCTTCTAGACGTAGAAGGGTACGGGAAAAGGGGATACCTTGGTATTGGTTATTGATATGTGAGTTCTTGAGTGTACGGACTCAGAACGTACTTCGGTACTTTGTGAATCCTTGAGTTTACAGGCTCAAGAGGTACTTCGGTACTAGTGTGAGTTTACAGGCCCACCGTGGCGGTTACTTGTGTGTGTGTACTCATGGCTTTTCCCCTTTCCCCTTGGACATGAGTTAGGACTTTGTTAGAACCTTGTAAAGCCGAGAGGACTTTAAGATAGGGAACTCACTGAGATTTGATGTATCTCACCCCACTGTTGTTGTTTACATCACAGGTTCTGCAGGTTTGGCGAAGGGTAAGGACAAGGTTATTTGACTTTCCTTACGGATCGTGGTTTTGTGATGGCATGGCTTCCGCTAAGGCGTTATGTTTTGAGATCATTGTTTTGATCTAGTTCTTGGTTTTTATCATTTTGGAACATCTTGTATATGTAATGCCTTAGACTTTTAGGTGTTTTGTATTAGAGGCATTTATGTGTATAATGTGTTAACTAGGAACTTATTATGTTTCAGTACCAAAAGTGAAACTCATGTATAATATATGATTTGAGGCATGTATTGTATATGGTCTTTACATTAGAAGACTAAACTGTGACAGTACTCCCAAGCTGGAGAATGTTCTTCTTGTTAAAGTACTAGCAGCTAATTTGATTAGTATTAGTCAACTTTGTGATCAAGGATTCAAAGTAGACTTCACAAAGTCCGAATGTAATGTGAAAGATGACAAAGGAGAAGTCATTATGAAGGGAGCCAGATCTAAGGACAATTGTTATCTTTGGGTGCCGCAAAATTCAAATTACTCCACGTGTGTGCTTGCTAAAGAAGATGATGTCAAAATCTGGCATCAGAAGCTGGGACATCTTCACCTGAAGGGAATGAAGAGAATTATCTCCTCAGAAGCAGTCAGAGGGATTCCCAAACTTAGTATTGAGGAGGGAAAGGTGTGTGGAGACTGTCAAAAAGGAAAGCAGACAAAGATGTCTCATCCGAAGCTTCAACATGACACCACCTCCAAGGTATTGGAACTTCTTCATATGGATTTGATGGGACCTATGCAGGTTGAAAGTCTGGGTGGAAAGAGATATGCTTATGTAGTTGTGGATGACTACTCAAGATACACCTGGTTGAATTTCATCAAAGACAAATCTGAGGTGTTTGATGTCTTTAAAGAGCTCTGTCAAAAACTCCAAAGAGAAAAGGAGAGTAAGGTCATCAGAATTAGAAGTGATCATGGAAGAGAGTTTGAAAATAGCAAGTTTGAAGAATTTTGCTCGTCTGAGGGTATAAGTCATGAGTTTTCATCTCCTATCACCCCTCAGCAAAATGGAGTTGTTGAGAGGAAGAACATAACTATACAAGAGTCGGCTAGAGCAATGATTCATGCCAAGAAACTACCTTATCACTTCTGGGCTGAAGCCATGAACACTGCCTGCTACATTCACAACAGAGTTACCTTAAGAAGAGGCACTTCATCCACTCTATATGAACTATGGAAGGGAAGAAAACCTAATGTTAAGTACTTCCATGTGTTTGGTAGTAAATGTTACATTCTGGCAGATAGAGAGCAGAGAAGGAAATTAGATTCCAAAAGCGATGAAGGGATATTTTTGGGGTACTCCATCAACAGCAGAGCTTATCGGGTCTTCAACTCCAGGACCATAGTGATGATGGAGTCAATCAATGTTGTGATTGATGATGAAGAAAAGCATGAAGTTGAGGATGTCATAGAAGATGTTGGGACATCAACTGATGAGGTAGCTGTTGAAGTTGAAGAAAGAAATCCATCCCCAAGTACTGCTGACACTGAGCCTAAGCAACCTCAGAAGGATCCTTCTATCAGGATTCAGAAGGATCATCCTAAGGAGCTGATCATAGGTGATCCAAATTCTGGAGTAAGAACTAGGTCCAGAGAAATCATAGCTAGCTCGTGCTTCGTATCCAAAATTGAGCCTAAAAATGTCAAGGAAGCTCTGACAGATGAATTTTGGATAAATGCTATGCAAGAAGAACTGGAGCAGTTCAAGAGAAATGAAGTCTGGGATCTTGTGCCAAGACCAGAAGGGGTGAATGTTATTGGAACAAAGTGGATCTACAAAAACAAGTCAGACGAGCTTGGAGTGATTACAAGAAACAAAGCGAGACTTGTTGCACAAGGTTATACTCAAGTGGAGGGAATCGACTTTGATGAGACGTTTGCTCCAGTGGCGAGACTAGAATCCATCAGACTACTTTTGCGTATGGCTTGTAACTTAAGATTCAAACTGTTCCAAATGGGTGTGAAGAGTGCCTTTCTAAATGGTTATCTGAATGAAGAAGTCTATGTAGATCAACCTAAAGGATTCACTGATCCAAACTTCCCCAATCATGTGTTCAAACTGAGGAAGGCACTGTATGGCTTAAAATAAGCTCCAAGGGCCTGGTATGAGCAGTTGACAGAATTCTTAGTAGCAAATGGGTATAGAAAAGGAGGCATTGACAAAACCTTGTTTGTCGAGGAAGAAGGAGGAAAATTAATGGTAGCCCAAATTTATGTGGATGACATTGTTTTTGGGGGGATGTCAGATGATATGGTAAAACAGTTTGTCCAACAAATGCAATCAGAATTTGAAATGAGTTTGGTTGGAGAACTTAGCTACTTCTTTGGATTGCAAGTCAGACAAATGGAGGATTCTGTCTTTATTTCTCAAAGCAAATATGCTAAGAGCATAGTAAAGAAGTTTGGCCTAGATAAAGCCAATCACAAAAGGACACCTGCTCCCACCCATTTGAAGCTATCCAAGGATGAGAATGGAGTGAGTGTGGATCACAGCTTGTACAGAAGTATGATTGGGAGTTTACTATATCTCACAGCAAGCAGACCTGATATTTCCTTTGCTGTTGGAGTGTGTGCTAGATATCAGTCTGATCCTAAGGTAAGTCACTTGAATCAAGTGAAGAGGATTCTGAAATATGTAAATGGCACAAGTGACTATGGAATGTTATATAGCCGTGATTCTGGGACTGTTTTAAAAGGATACTGTGATGCTGATTGGGCTGGAAGTGCAGATGATAGAAAAAGCACTTCAGGAGGGTGTTTCTTTCTAGGGAACAATCTGATTTCCTGGTTCAGCAAGAAGCAGAATTGTGTATCTCTCTCAACTGCTGAAGCGGAGTATATAGCAGCAGGAAGTAGTTGCTCTCAGCTGGTATGGATGAAGCAGATGTTGAGTGAATACAATGTTAAACAAGATGTTATGACTTTGTACTGCGATAATCTGAGTGCAATTAATATATCTAAAAATCCTATACAGCACAGTAGGACAAAGCACATAGACATAAGGCATCATTTCATAAGGGATCAGGTAGAAGAAAAAGTTGTTACCTTGGAACATGTAGTCACAGAGAACCAGCTGGCTGACATATTCACTAAAGCCTTGGATGCAAACCAATTTGAAAGGTTAAGAAGCAAATTGGGAATCTGCATTTATGAAGACTGAATCTGCTAGAGGGGTTGTGGGCAGTTGGGGTGGTTCTGAAAATGTGTAGTCAACTGCCAAGTGAAGTTTGCCTAATTGTGGCTAAAAAGGGGGAGAAAATAGCCAAGATAGTCAAGTGTATTATTTCCATATGCTGCTAATGTGATGCAGATATTAAGAGGGAGATAGATTGATGCTGCTAAAAGGTGTTTAGTTGAAAGGTGTTTAGTTGAAAAGTTTGTTGCTGCATTAAGGGGGAGTTTTGACTGAACTTGTGAAGGTATCATGACATTTGAAAAGTGCAGCCAAGCAGACATCAAGGGGGAGTAAAGTGCTGCACATTGTGAGCTACTGAACAGCTGTGATGCTGGTTCATGTTTTAGAGGGGGAGCACCAATTGGCTGTTGTCAATAATGAAGATTGTGCTGCAGCAGATCAAGTGATGAAGACTTTGAAGAGTGTCAAACTGCTGCTGATTGAGAGTTTCAAATTTTTTGAAGATTATTCCGCTGCTGAAATCTCTGAAGGTGCAGAGTGCAGAAGTTGATTGCAGATTGCAGAAAGTGTTTTAGCCAAAATTAGCCAAAGGGGGAGATTGTTAGTTCCTGGATTGGCTGGAATTTTGGTAAAACAAAGTATATTCAATGTTGATGTCAAGGTGTTGATGTTGCAACATTGAAGTCTTAACACTGGGCTGTGTTAAGTATTTAAGTGCTGAAGTTGGATGTCTGATGTCACACAGGTGATGTTGTAACATCAGATCTGCAAAATCAATATCATCAGGTGCAGATGTTGTTAGGGCACGCTTGTTAGCTGGAATTGTGGAGAGTGGTTGACTCATTGGATGAGAATATCTTGGGATAGATATTTTCTGTTACATGGGAGATTTGATTGCAGGTCTGTTGGAGAATTAAAAGGTTGAAGATTTAAAAAGATTTTGGGGATAAAATCTGTTTTGAAGATTCAGTTTTAATTAACAAATCTGATCAAATATTGTGACAAGTCCAAGCCCAATTCAGGAGCTATATACAGCGCACAAGATCAAAGGAAAAAGTACATAAAACATTCAGAAGATCAAGAGCAGGAGGCTTAGTGTCTAGAGTTTGTTTAAAGTGCTTGTATCTACACTATTCTAGGTTTTGAATAGGTGTTGAGTTTCTGTCCTCTCTAGAAGCTGTGAAGCAATAGAGAGTGGTTGGTTGATCGAAGCTATGAAGTAAGATCAAGGGTACTCAAAGTGGTTTCTTTGAGTGTTTGTAAGGGATTGAGTGGTGTTCTCATACCTAAGTGGTTTTTTAGGTAGGAAGTCATTAGTATAGTATAAGTTTAGGAGATTGTCAACGGGTTGTTGAGTCTGTAAATTATATCTACAAGTAGTGAATTCCATCCCTGGCTTGGTAGCCCCCAGAGTAGGTTGGTTGTAACCGAACTGGGTCAACAATTCTTGGTGTTATTTTACTGTTATTACTGTCCATTGTGCAGAGTGTGTTATTGTGACATCACACCTTAACATCACACGTCTGATACCACAATTTCAATTGGTATCAGAGCAGGCATCCTGTCTGTCTCTGGGTGAGATCTAGGGAAGTTACTTTTTGGTGTAAAGATGGACAAAGAAGTTGGAGGATTCATCAACAGACCCCCTATTTTGGATGGATCCAATTATGACTATTGGAAGCCAAGGATGACCACCTTCTTAAAATCTTTGGACAGTAGGGCTTGGAAGGCTGTTATTAAAGAGTGGAAAGTACCTGTTGTATGTGAGAAGGATGATGCTGGTAAAGATAAAGAAGGCACCTCTAAGCTAAAGCCTGAAGAAGAATGGACCAAGGAGGAAGATGAGCTCGCCCTTGGAAATTCCAAAGCTCTAAATGCCATCTTCAATGGAGTGGATAAGAATATCTTCATGTTAATCAATACCTGTGAAGTTGCTAAAGAGGCGTGGGATATCTTGCAGGCTACTCATGAAGGAACATCTAGAGTCAAGATGTCACGACTTCAGATTTTAACATCAAAATTTGAAAGCCTGAAGATGAAGGATGATGAGACCATTCATGACTTCCACATGAATGTTTTGGAACTGGCTAATGCATCCAGTGCTCTTGGTGAGAAGATGTCAGAGGAAAAGCTCGTGAGGAAGATCCTTAGGTCCTTACCTAAGAGGTACAAGATGAAAGTGACTGCTATTGAAGAAGCTCAAGACATCAGCAAGATGAGAGTAGATGAGCTCATTGGATCTCTTCAGACTTTTGAACTTGGTTTAAATGAAGAAGAACCAAAAAAGAAACCCAAGGGTATTGCTTTGGTCTCCACCCCTGCAGAAGATAAGGTAGTCAAAGATTCTCAGGAAGATTTGTCACAAGCCATTGCAATGTTGGGAAGGCAGTTCAACAAAGTGTTAAAAGGATGGAACAATAACTACAAGCCTAGTGTCAAGAACAGTTCCTCTGACATCACCAATCCAAAAGAGAAAGATGAAGAGAAGACTGCTCAGGATAGAGGTGTTCAGTGCTTTGAATGTGAAGGGTATGGACATGTCAAGAAAGAATGTCCCACATTCTTGAAGAAGCAGAAGAAGGGCATGTCAGTTTCTTGGTCTGAATCTGATAGTGAAAGTGATGGTGAGTCAGCAAAGCATGCTAGAGCCTTAACAGGAACTGTTGTGTCTGATGATGATAGTGATGAAGAAATAACTTATGAGGAGCTAGCTTCTATTTATCGAGAGCTGTGCTTGAAAAGTGCTGAGATTTGTCAAGAAAATAAGTATCATAAGCAACAGATTGCTCAGCTTGAAAATGAAAAAGTTGATCGAGAAAACGAAGTTGTGCTAGTTAAGTCCTAACTGGATCAGATGACAAAATTCATTAGGATGATGAACAGTGGTACTGCTGATCTTGATAAAATTCTTCAGTTAGAGAAATCTGCTGGAGATAAATCAGACATAGGATATGTGGCAAGCACTCCAGGAACAAAAAGGGAGTTGTCTCAACATCAACCTATGAAACAGGGCCCTTCCCCAAAGAAGGTTGTTCAGCCCCAGAATGCTGAGAAGAAGAATGGTCCTCATCAGAGGAAGAGACGGCCCCAAGGAGCTAGTCAGTATATGCCTCCCCAATATCACCAGAATATGCAAGCTGTCAGGTTCAAGCAGAACATGTCTCAGCAGAGGTTTCAACATCAGGAAAAATGGTATGGTTATGTATACAACAATGCTGTGACTTATGGAAGAAGCAAACCTCATCACCATAGAAGACAGCCTAAGAGACAGCATCATCAATACAGGAGAAGACAATTCAACTATGGAATAAGGAGACAACAGTATGGGTGGTAGCCACAGAATTATCAAAGTGGGAGAAGATTTAACCACTTTAGAAATGGCAGAGTCAGATGCTTCTATTGTGGCAGGATTGGTCATATGCAGTCCTCGTGCTTCAAGCTTCACGGATATCCTAATTCTGCTCCTCAACCCAAACAGCAAGAGGTTAGGCCTAAGGTGATGAAGAAATGGATACCTAAAGTTACCAGCTTGATAGCTCACACTTCCTTGAGGGTTTCTACCAAAGATGACTGGTATTTTGACAGTGGGTGTTTAAGACACATGACTGGAGTAAAGAATCTGCTTGTTGATGTAAAACCTCAGTCTTCTGGCTATGTTACATTTGGTGATGGGATCAAAGGAGAGATAAAGGGAATTGGAAGACTAAACTGTGACAGTACTCCCAAGCTGGAGAATGTTCTTCTTGTTAAAGGACTAGCAGCTAATTTGATTAGTATTAGTCAACTTTGTGATCAAGGATTCAAAGTAGACTTCACAAAGTCCGAATGTAATGTGAAAGATGACAAAGGAAAAGTCATTATGAAGGGAGCCAGATCTAAGGACAATTGTTATCTTTGGGTGCCGCAAAATTCAAATTACTCCACGTGTGTGCTTGCTAAAGAAGATGATGTCAAAATCTGGCATCAGAAGCTGGGACATCTTCACCTGAAGGGAATGAAGAGAATTATCTCCTCAGAAGCAGTCAGAGGGATTCCCAAACTTAGTATTGAGGAGGGAAAGGTGTGTGGAGACTGTCAAAAAGGAAAGCAGACAAAGATGTCTCATCCGAAGCTTCAACATGACACCACCTCCAAGGTATTGGAACTTCTTCATATGGATTTGATGGGACCTATGCAGGTTGAAAGTCTGCGGTCCTCAATCGTATGCCCTGGAGCACCCTTATGAAACTCGCAATGAGCATTAGCATCATAATCTGGGGGAATGAAAGTTGGAGGAGCTAGGTCCCTCAGAGAGATTGCCTTCTTCTCCATCAATTGAGCAAAGATCTGAGCATATGATGTTGGCAGACGATCAAAGTCTCTATCAGACCCCCTTGTCCTCTGTTGATTAGGCTGACGTTGTTGAGCAGCTCTCTGTTGCTGATGTTGAGGAGGATACTTATACCCTTGCTGATTGTAGGATTGTTGCTGAGGAGCCTGTTATTGAGGCATTGGAGCTTGAACAGCTTGAACAATTGGCTGATAAGGCGTCGGAGCATATTGCGCAGCAGCAACATACAGATACTGGAAGTACGGGATTTGATAAGGCATTGGAGCAGGAGCTTGTGGAGATTTCCCCTTCTGAGCATAGATAGCATTTGTTTCACCCTCTTTTTTCTTGTATCCATTGTTGAAAGGTTTCTTGGCTTGAGACTGGCTGCTAGAACCTCCTTGGATCTTTCTACTCTTCAGACCCTCTTCAATTCTCTCATCGACAATTACCAAATCCGAGAATCCAGTAGAAACATTACCAATCAACTTCTCATAGTATTGGCCTTGTAAAGTTCCCATGAAGATGTCAATCAGTTCACGGTCAACCAGAGGTGGATGCACCCTTGCAGCTAGCTCTCTCCAGCGTTGCGCGTACTCCTTAAAGGATTCGTTGTCCTTTTGAGCCATACTTTGAAGTTGAGTACGGTTTGGAGCAAGGTCAGTGTTGTACTTGTATTGCTTGACAAATGCATCAGCCAGATTATCCCAAGTGCGCACATTGCTACGCTCCAGCTGCATGCACCATTCGAGTGATGCCCCAGACAAGCTGTCTTGGAAGCAATGGATCATCAGATTTTCGTCTTTGGCATAAGCAGCCATCTTGCGGCAGTACATCCTAAGATGCATGTGGGGACAACTGAGGCCTTTGTACTTTGGGAATTCTTGTACCTTGAACTTGGGAGGAATGACAACATCTGGCACCAAGCACATTTCCAGAGCGTTCAAAGATTTTGAGTTGCGCCCCTCCATGACTCGGAATTTCTCAGCTAAATCACGACACATTTTCATGGCTTTAGAATCCTGAGCAACAGTATGATTGATAATTGGGATAGAAGCATGGTAATTCTAAACTTCATCATACTGATCTACTAAGTTTTCTTCAGCATGAGGAATAGGAATCTGAGTGACAACAGGTTGGGCTTGCGGAATAGCTCCAACAACGACTCCAGGTGTTGGAGGTGGTTGAGAAATGGCTCCTTCAGCGGGAGGCGTAAAGTTCATTGGTATCCCATAATTGACAGGGTTAGGAATAGGAACTGAGAGCCTTGAGGGTGACCCTTGCACAGGCACAGTGTTGTTGGCAGCAGCGGCTTCACGCAATTCTTCTTCTCTTCTGGTCATCATGATGGCTTCAAGAATCTGATCAATCTTTCCCTTCATAGAGTCAATTTATTCTCTAAAGGCAGCTTGCTCT
The DNA here is from genome assembly GCA_022829125.1 of Lathyrus tuberosus. NCBI lineage: Eukaryota > Viridiplantae > Streptophyta > Magnoliopsida > Fabales > Fabaceae > Lathyrus > Lathyrus tuberosus. The sequence continues at coordinate 5,766,830 of JALAZF010000381.1, forward strand.
TGTTGAATCTGCTCCATCATTCGTCTAGTATTAGCTTGAGTTGCGTACTGGTGTCGAGGAATCAGCTTGATTTACTGGAGATGAAGAAAGTTGAAGTAAGATTCTGAGGTTGAAAATGCAATGCAAGATGCGTAACAGATACAATGCAATGCAATGACATGAGATGCAAGATCCAGGATCGCAGATCACAGGTTCAAATAGTTCTGAGGTTGGCCGTTGACGGGTGGATGACCAAAGTCTCTAATCAAAGAAACCCTATAGGTAGGCTCTATGAGGAAAGTTCTAGGTTCTTTACCCACAAACCCACTCACGGGATGGTTTCTATGTTGACGGATAAGGTTCCCAGGATTACGAACACAAATCGCATCAATGTCACGCAACATGCTAGCTGCATTATGACGATAATGACAACAAAGTCTCCCCTGAGCGGGGTCCTCATGCTAGGCGCACAAGGAGCGAGTCCTTGGAGACTAACACTACACGACCACCAATATAGAACTTGGTTCTAAGAGTGGTTCATAGAGTCACGGACCCTTCATGAATCAAGTCGTGCAGCAGGCTAGCTGCGTTACAACAAGATCTACGAAAAGGTCTACTCTAGGGGAGCTTTCATGCTAGGCACGCAAGGAGCGAGTCCTTGGGGACTAACACTACTCGACATCTAATTCTAAACTATGTGTTCTCTCTGCTTTTACCAAAGCTCGGGTGTAGAGCTTTACTCATGATATCATCCCAAGATCCAACAGATAAGAACAATAGGAGAAAGCAATAAGAGAACAAATACGTAAACGAGAAAAAACATGCAAACAAAGATAACGCTCCTCACAAATCGCTCTAAGATAGGCTTGACTCTCTCTTGCATGGAGCAGTCATTCCCTAGCAGGGTCGCCAGCTGTCGAACCTCAAAAAAAAATCGCTTAATTGAAGACGCGACCCTCGCGGGAAAGGCGCGGAAAACGGTTCGACAGAGTCGCCACCGAACTTTATTTATCCCAAAAGAGGGAAAGGAAAATATCGAGAAAACCTTTAAGGAGAAAGGATAAGAACATGGTCATCGCAACCACATTCCGGGTTCGGGAGTCGGTTACGTGAGGGGAAGGTACGCGCACCCCCTCACGTCCGTTGTACTCAACGGGAACCTCTTAGTTCGAATTGTGAGGAATGTTGTCTAAGCTTGTTTGTTTTCTTCTCAATGGTAAACGCGAAACGATAAAATAAAGGGAAAAGATACTAAGGGGAAAAAGGAGTGGTTTTAGGATAGGGTGCTCGACAAGATCATCACGACCTCGGGCCTACGTATGCTCATTCAGACGAGAATGAGGAATCAGAGCAATCGTAGTTCGACTACGGGAAAGGATAGGGGAAATGGAAGATGGAGGGAAGGTAGTGTGGACGCAAACGGGGGAAAAAGAAAAAGGTAGCTCGCCAAGATTATCGCAATCTTGTGCCTACGTATCTTTACTCAGACGAGAATAAAGAATCAGAGCAGTCGTAGTTCGTGGTACGCCTACAAAAAGAGGGGTTAGGGTTTGAATTTTAGGAGACAAAAGATTGAATGACATACAACCCAAGGGCGTGCCTTGAGAGCATTCACTCAAGAATTCAAGGAATGCTAGACTCCAAGAACTCAGTTCTTTCGTGAGTTGATTGGGAAAATGTTTGATAATGGTTAAGTGTTTTGAGACGAAATGGTGAATGAATAACAACCCAAGGGGCGTGCCTCAAGAGCCATTCATTCGAAGATCCGAGGAATGCTAGATTTCAAGAATCTCCTCCTTTCGAAAGTTGATTAAGAAAAACGTTTGAAAAAAGATTGAGTCGAATTGGTAGGGAAAAGAGGTGAGGATCGATACTAGTCCCTAGGGGTGCTCCTAGTAATGAAACCTACGAAATGTGCAAGTGTGCATTTGACGATGAGGCAAAAGGCACTCGACTTACGAGAATGTTTCGAAGAGTGGCTCGACGACGAGTCGAGAATTGGTTTGGTTTGTTAAGTGTTTTAGGGAGAATGACGATTATCCGATAAACGAGACGTCGGCCTCGCAACCAATTAATCGGGGCATTATTGGGATGCTAGATCCCAACGACACCTTTTTCACTCGATTGATTTGCGAAATATTATTTTATGAACAACGAAAGTACCACGTGGAATGCTAGACTCCAATGGAATTCCTTTGTCCAAATAATTAAGACGCGTGTTTTAGGAGCGAAAGGTCGAATGATCACCACCTAAGGCGTGCGCCTCAATAGCGGTCACTCAAGAACCCAGGAGGTGCTAGACCTCAAGAATTCAGTTCTTTCGCGATTTAATTAAGAAAAATGGTTTGAAAAAGATGCGTTAAGTACTTTAGTCGGAAGTAGCATTTTGAACAAATGAAAATGGTTAGATAAGCATGAATATGAATATGATATGGATATGAATAAGAATGAACGATAATATAATCGAGATAATATTAACAAGGTATAATATAACATAAAATTGGTCTCGTCTTAATCGGAATTTATTCGAGAAATCGATAAATCGTTGACTTTTGACTTTCATTGACCAAAATGAAAGTAAAAGAAATATAAAGTGACAATTAAGAAATTAAATCGAAAATATGAATACAAAGAATAAAGGTCTCACCTTTATCGAGATTTAATCGAGAAATCGATAAATCAATCGATATTTAGTTTTCAAGGACCCAAAATGAATAAAAAAAATAAAAAATGAAATAAAATCGAAATAAATAGGGAAGAAGAATAAAGGTCTCACCTTTATCGAGATTTAATCGAGAAATCGATAAATCAATCGATATTTAGGTTTTCATTGACCCAAAGTGAATAAAAATGATAAAAATGAAATAAAATCGAAATAAATAGGAAAAAGAATAAAGGTCTCACCTTTATCGAGATTTAATCGAGAAATCGATAAATCAATCGATGTTTGGTTTTCATTGACCCAAAATAAATGAGTAAAAATAGTGTATTGAAATAAAAATAAATAAATCAAAAATAAAATAAATAGGCCTCAAATAAGTCAAAACTTAATCGATTTGATTAAATCATGAAGTGTATTATATCATTGGCCATAAAATAGATCAAAAATGAAAATAAAATGAAATGAAAATGATAAGAATAAAATAACAAAGTCAAGAGTTGAATCTCACATTATAAAACAAAATATCTTTTTTAAAAAAAAGTAAAACAAAAACAAAAGAAGGAGAGGGGGCGCATGATTATATATGGGTGAGAAATCATTTGGGCTTTGAGGAAGCCCATCATCCTCAGCCACGGAAACACCACAGACAGAAGATTTTAATGTAGGATCACACGGGCCTAAGCCCACCACCCCCAAAACGATATAGCATTAATAAATTAAAACCAAAAGATTTAGTCAACTATTAAATTCCACTCTCAGCAAACATTATTATTAGCCAAAAATTATTTTATAAAATCAAATATAAAAATGAAAGAAGAAAAGTTGAAGGAAACGAAAAGGAAAAAAAAAATTGCATAGCCGCCATCAATTGATCACAGCAACAACTACACTTCGTGTTGCCACCATTTACGAAACCCACCTTCGAAGGTCTCCTCTCGCTCAAAACGATCTCTCTCCGTTTATTTTGCTTTGGAATCGTTCTCGCTCGCTCTCAGGTTTGCTGTTTTATTTCGGATTCATCTGTTTGGTTTCGATTTAATCGTTCCTCATCTCCTTCTGCGATTTGGTTCTAGGATTGAGTTATTTGGGGGATTTTGTGGGCGACGGTTGTTGAGAGATGTTCGAAAGGTTCGATTGGAAATGGTTGTTTGGTAATGGGCGTGATTGATGAAGGAAGACGAAGGGCTTATTACAGGTCGACGGTTGAAAGAGGTTTGAAGATGTTGAGTGTTTGTAAGGTTGGGTTTGAAGAGGTTAATGGCGATTGGAAAGGGGCCGGAAGGTGAATAGGGCAGTGTTTGATTTGGGACTGAGAACAAAGAAGGGTTTGGACTGAAGATGATTCGTGAAGGGTTGATAAAGGGTCGCTGGTTCGTCGGCGTCGGTGGAAGGCTATGGTGGAGTCTTTGATGGGTTCTGATGTTTTGAAGACGAGGGAGTTTGGGATCATGAGGGAGCCCCCCATTTTTTTGTTTATCAGTCCCCTCTTCTTATACTCAAGAACTAGTTTTTTTTTTATTTCAAAATTTGTTCCAGCATCTTTGGTTTTGTAATGCTTATAAACAATCTTTTTTGATGCAGCAAAATTTTTTTCTACTTTGATGAATCTGTCTCTGTTGATCTGTGTCTGAGTGTCGCAGGGTGCAGGTTGTTGTTGTTGGTTGGTGGTAGCAGAAGTGCAGCAGATTTTTTTGTCGTGTGGCTGTGTTTGCAGGTTTGTGCTTGGTGTGTAGTGTGGCATGTTTTGATGCTGTGAGCTTTTGCACAGGCTCGTACGGTTACTACCGAAGGCTATCCTTGCGTGTGGCTTGCATTTGGCGTGGAAATGTTGACTGAAAGTATGGTTTGTCATGGCTAGTAATGTTGATGACAGGTTTTGGGAAAGTTTGGAGGTAGTAATGGCTTGTGGTGGGGTCATGTTTAGGCAATTGTTCCATATGTGTATTGTATTTCAAAAAAGATTTGTATTAATGGGCCTTGGGTAAAAAAAACTTTAATGGACTCAATGAAATCATATAACGGACTCTTCTCTTGGATGATAACTTCCTTTTTTTGACATTTTTTTTTGTAATAAGCTTAATGGGCTTTTGTGAAATGATGATGGGCCTTGTATTTTTTAGAGACTTGGTGATAATAATAATAAAAAGATGGATTATTGGATTTTTAAATGGATATGGAAGAATAAAAAAAAAAAAATTTCATGAACAATGGATATTAGATTTAATGGATAATGGATAAAAAGAATAAGTGGATGGAGACTTGGATAACATGAATTTGGAAGTGAGATAAATGGATAGTGAATAAATGGTTAATTGGATATTGGAATTTGGTAAGAAAAATGGATATGGTGAATAAAAGGAGAATTGAGAATATGGTATAAATGGATTTTGGAATTGAATTTAGAATACGGAAATTGGTTAGAAAATAGGAAAGATAATTTAAAAATAGTTATGGACATAAATGGATTATAGATTTATGGATTAATAGAAAGAATAATGGATAATGGATAAAGATGGATAATGAAAACTTGGATATAGGCAACAAGGAAACAATATATTATTTTTTTGGATTTTCTAAATAATGGTTAGTGGACGGATATACAGATGAAAATTATACACAGGTAGGACAAATTTGGGGTATGACAACAGCGTTGACGACGTCAAAGTCATTTATTGATTATGCACTAATTCGAAACTAATATATCAATCTGAAATGAACAAACACCACACCAAGATGGGAAAACAAAATAACATTGTAATAAGACGACGACCAACACAGTGTCACACTAAGACGAAGAATCCACGAAGAAAAAAACTAAAAATATATGTGAAATCACTTATTTAAATGAAAAAGAAAGGAAAAAGAATTTAGAGGGGTGATTTTGGATTAAAAATTGATCATAAAACCACCCATTCTTTAGTGGATGAAGAAAAAAGAGAAATCTAGGGTTGAAGAAAGAAGGGAGACGGTTGGCAAGCAATTGGTTATACTACGTATAAAGCCAAGAAGACCGCGTTGTTTTCTAATGAATGATATAATCTTATGTTCTCCTTCTCCAGGAACATTAGTATCAAATAAAATTACAAGTAAAAAACATTAACAATATTAATACAGTATCATGACAATAATGTTAAAGAAGATATAGTGAATTAATGAAGCATTATATTTACAAAAGAACATAGGGTTAATATGTTACCATAATTAGGGGTGTTCATGGGTGCAGGTCGACCCATGAACCCATTGACCCAAACCAACCCAACCCATAAATTACCCGAACCCATTCATTTACAGGTATACCCAACCCAACCCATAATAACCCGTATAGTTTTGGGTCGGGTATCGGGTTTGAGTTTTGCAACCCGCAGACCCATCGACCCAACCCATTGATGTGGCTTTAGTAACTTTTATTATTTTTATTTTTATTTTAAATAAAAATATAATACTAGTATCTCACTAATAACCATAATTTTTTCAAAAAAATTTATTCTCCACCAATAATACTACTAGAAGAATGAGTTTACGTAATTCTAATATTAACTGTTCTTTCTTATTTTCTTTTGTATCATTTCCAACTTACCTATTTTATGGAAGTAACGTGTCTTGTTGAATTTTATACTAATATCAATGTTATGTCGTGTTGATGAATTTTATAAGATATTATATGATGCGTTTCATCGAATTTGAGTATTATAGATGAGTATGATTGTATTGAATTGTGTTACACGTTTTTAAAATCGACCAAAAGAATCATAAAAAATACATATCTTTTATTTGAAATGCAACCCGCGAACCCAACCCAACCCAACCCATAAATGAACGGGTCGGTTTGGGTCGGTTTTGACAATGAAATTGCGGGTTTGACGAAGAACCCAACCCATTAAAGTTTGGACGGGTTGGGTAACGGGTTAGGCCAAATCCGGTCCAACCCAACCCGCGTACACCCCTAACCATAATATCCTTCCATCCTTCATCAAATTAGGAAACCCAGCTTCAACATTCAGTATTGTTTTCAACAAGTGACCATCACTAAGAAGCTCTATAATTTCATTATACTTCAGTGCAGATATGCACACCTTAGTATCCATCATTTTCGTATCCGCAAAATATATATTTATATATTCTAATTTATATTAATATATAAAAATGTCCATCTTTCATAAATTAATATAAATTTGAATAGACAATAATTGTTGAACTTAATTCGCATTTATACCTTCGGACTCTTTCCCATCTTACAAACTTAATGTAACAATGTTAATTCTACGATATTTTCCAATTGTTTATGTTCATGGTAGTGCTTTATGTAGTACTCATCTCTGGTGACCACTTCTGCCAATGACAGTGTTGGCTTCTAGGTGAGAGATTCGTTGAAGGGACAACCCTGATGGTGGCCTTATTGAAGCGGTCGAAATAGTCCATCGGCGATTCTACGGACCCTAGCATTTATTAAACAAATTGGTGGTGGACATCTTCTTATGGTGGATGGAGGTGAACTAGTGCACTGGCTTCTTTACAAGTTCTTGGTAATATTGATAGAGGCACGGGACAAACCCATATACCATCTGAGGGCGGCCTCTCTGTAGGTGTCAGATAACAACCTACACTTCAAAGAGTCAGGAGCTCATATGATTGCCATCTGGGTATTTATGGAGGCAACATGTTTGTAAGGATCGCTACGACCATCAAACTTAGCCAAGGAAGGAGGTATGGGACCTTCGGGGTTAGGCTCCCCCATATCTCTTCTGAGAGTGGTTAGGGGTCCAAAATTCATGTCCTCTACGACGTTGGTATCTTGTTGGTGTTGTCTGATATTGTGGACGTCATTTTCTAACATATGATTATAGCGGTGTAATCCGTCTATGGCGGCACGCATCTCCGCTAGGGAGTTGGCATCACAACTACTGCTAGTGCCTTTTGATGTATAGGATGGAGCTCTCCTATTAACCATAGTTGGAGGTGGCTAAATGTAGGAGTGAAGGGTAGTAGTGTGAAGGGTGATGGTGACAGAAAAAGGTGTGGCCCAAGTTAGATTTATCGGGGCCCCCCGGTGGACGGCACTGTATTGGTCAATTAGTACATGTGTGCATGTTTTCCCTGTAAGGGCATGGAGACTCGGAGGCCTTAGTAGATTTATAATACATTTTGGTGGTAAAGGCTTGCCCACGGTGGCAAGACACCCTATATGGTGGTGATTTAGGATACCTGCTCACATGAGGTGAAAGGTTCTGTTGATGACCGGTGATATTTTTTGGAAGGCGTACACTCACTGGTGGTCATGTGTTAAGGTTGTAATGAGTGTTGTGCTCTTCTTTCTTAGATTACACGTCATGATTTCCCTTAGATGGGTCTTCGAGTCATCACCTGAACGATGCGACTCATATTGATTTAGGACATCCGCAAATATAACACTACATTTATTTATATATTTTCTATTTGAGTTAACACTTAAGTGGGATATTATTCATTTTTTTATTTCTAAACATGTAAAATTTGATGAGACTTTTTTTTATATTATTACTATATTATGTCATTCACAAACTTTATCATTATACCTAATAAGAATTTTGGTGTCATGTTATAATTTGTCTTATCATTCACAAATTTTATTTTATTTTCATTAAAATGATTTAGATAAGGATGATTTTTTTTATAAACAAATATTCATTATAGAGAGTATAAGAGATACTCAAACCAACATACAAGAGGAGCCAACAAGTTAGTGGGGATGGCACCACAAACCAACAAAGATCTATAAGTAAATTACATAAGGAAGTCTAATGGTGCCTTGCACCATTCAAAGAAGCTACATGAGTATGATTTTTTGAGAAGACCAAACCAAATCCAAGAGATAAATTTGATGTTAAACTCTATATCCCTTGCATGACAACAATATTCTTTGAAAAACACGGTGTTTCGCTTGCTCCAAATGCACCAACAAGAAATCATCCACAAGACTCCCTCACAATGTTTTCCAACCTTCCCTTTAAGAGCTTCCATCACAAGCTTGAAATCCATGATACAATGGTGGGACATTGGCCTAAGAAAATCAATCCAATCCCAAACATGCATCTAAACTAGTTTTGTGATAGGGAAATGAATCATCAAATGATTGATAGTTTCTAACTCATCATTGCAAAATGCACAATTGGCCAAAATTGCATCTTGGATGATACATCTTCTAAGAAGTGGTTGCCTTGTAGGGAGCCTATTATGAATTAATCTCCAACCAAATTCCTTCACCTTAGAGGGTACTTTCATCTTTCACAATTTCCTCCAAATTAGGCTCAAAGTGTCATGATTATCCTACTGCGCATCTTGAACCAATAGACTATTGTAACACAATTTGACAAAAAAAAAATTGATGAGGTCCAGCCGCCCAGTTGAGTTGGTCGAAATCCAACATGCTTGGAGTGACATCAGCCAAGATCAGCTACATATATTGAAGTTCTGCTGCATGATTTGAGTCCAAAGAAGATCTAAAATCCTCAAACCTCCACTGCCAGGCTCCATCAATCCAAACTCCACAATCACTAACCATGGCCAACTTGTTATCTGCATAACTGAATAGGACAGAAAAAGCCTCTTCCAAAGAAGAGGGGCCAATCCATATTCCTTTTCAAAATGGAATTGAAACACTATTGCCAATCCTGAATTTTTCCAGATGTCTTATTCCAGTCTCTTTGTCCACAAAACTCTTCAAATTCTTGCTTATAAGCATAAGGTCTCTCCATCATAAAGATTGTAGTGAGGAATGACATTTTTCAACATCCAACCACAGGCTTCTTATGATGCCTCCATATCTATGTGACAAAATTCCACTCCAAATGGCATCTCTCTCATTGAAGAACCTCCATATCCATTTGCATAACAAAGCTTCATTGAAAATTCCAATTTCCTTCACACCAAGATCACCATCAGCCTTGCTTTTGTAAACTGTTTGCCAACTGATCCAATTAAGACCCTTGCCATATTTCAGTCCATTCCAGAGGAAGTGTCTTTGGATTTTAATAACTTCCTTCTTCATAGTTTCAGGGATCTTGTAGAAGGAGATGTAATGAATTGGATGGTTATTTAGGACAAAATTCAAAAGAGTGATTCTACCACCTAATGACAAGAATCTTCCATTCCACCTAGAAAGCTTGCACTTCAAGATTTTGATGATTCCAAGCCTTAATTCTCCTAGGGTTGACTCCAACCTTGATCCCCAAGAATTTGAAAGGAATTTAATCAATGCTACAAAAAATAAAGTTAGAAGCTGCCAACATAAATTGGGGGGACAAACCAATGACATATATGCAAAGTATTTTTATGTATCTTTCAGGAACTTTCTGAATGGATCAAGCCTGATAGAAGCATTGCAAAATGATCTGATAATTCAACCAAGTTTTATTAATAAGATTGTTATAAGACAACCAGGTTCTAACTTAGGGGGAGCTTGTTTATCTCAGGGGGAGTTCTCTAACTTAACTCTGATATTTTTTCTGAGTTCTGATATCTCTTACATGTATTTCCGTACACATTGTTCCATCGAAATACATGATTTTGTCATCATCAAAAAGTGGGAGATTGATAGAACAAGATTTTGGTTCTGCATATAATCTCTAGTTTTGATGATAACAATGCATATATTTTATATGTAACAATTTTGTACTCTAATGATTTTCTGAAGTATGCAGTTATTAAATTGAAATTGATTCTGAATAACTCTCAAGAAGTTTCATCAGAATCCTTCTGACACGCCTCAAGAAATTACTTTGTCCGTCTCTGAAGAAATATCAGCAGTTCTGATGAATGTTTAATGCCTCTGAAAACATTACTTCTAAAGATTTTGAAGACTCTGATAACACTCAGTCGTTCATCTTCTGGACTCATCATCACCTCTCATCAGATAAAGTTGATCAGAAGATAAGTTCAAAGACAGAAATGTGTAATGAAAGAATTCGTACAAAAGTTCGTTACCATTTTGGTATAAACTAATTTTATGTCAGTACTCCTATATGGAATATGGTTAGACTTTGCCACTATTAACTCTCACGTTCTTGTTATTACCGCTGCAACAACTTGCATCAAGATTTATATTTGTACCCTTGAACGTTAAAACATTCAGCTATATATAGAAGTCTCTACCTCACTGCTTGAGAAGAAGTATGATCAATATCAAGTGAAATACGCTCAGTCTAGAAATTCTATCAAAACACAAAGAGTTGTTGCTCATATTTGTGTAATACTTTGTTCTTAAATTTTGTTTCATCTGCTTTATAGAAGCACCTTTATAAACACTTTCTTTGTATCTTCTTTGATATCATTTTTCGCAAGTGACTAAGTGTTAGTCTGTAGACTTGAGAGGGCTAAGATGTTTTTCTAAACACTTAGACGAATTTGTTGTAATCTTTCTAGATTAGTGGATTAAGTCTTTTTTTGAAGGAAAAATCATCTTGATGGATGGACTGGAATAACTTTGTTAATAGTGAATCAAGATAAAAATATTTGTGTCTTCTTTCTCATATTCTCGTGTTAACCCCTTGTGCTAAAAGTTCTAAAAATTTACATTTGGTAAAAACCCAATTCAAACCCACATTCTTATGTTTTTCTCTACCTTCATCTTTCTTATCTTCCTTACATTTTTTTAAGTGGAGTAAAAATCAAATTGAAGCCAAAAAAAATAATTAGTAAGTAACTTGACACCTACACATAAACTTTAACGTCTAACCTACCACTTACTCATAACCCATACTCAATAAAATTACCGACTCCGGACACAAAAACACACTATTTTAATTACTATTGTATTTCAGGCTTAGTCATTTGATTATTTAATTCAAAAATGCAATGATAAGCAAGTGTGAAGTGTTGGCATTAAATTTTTAGATATTTTCAAGTATATATATTACTCCCTCCATTTTTTTTATAAGCCGTTTTTTACTTTTCACACATATTAAGAAATGTAATAATTGTAGTATGGAAAAGAGAAATTGTGAATGATTTTACAAAATTATCCTTTATTAATGGTATTGGAAAGACAAATTTAAATAATTGAAAGGAGAGAGAATAATAAATATTTAAGGATATAAAAGAAAAAATAACATTAATGATTCATTGGTATTATAAAGTGACTTATATTGTGGTACAAATTTTTTTCCCAAAGCGACTTATAAAAAAAACAGAGGTAGTAGTTTATAGATATTTTAGATAAGCGAGTGTGAAGGATGATATTTTCAAGTATATAATAGTTTGCGACTGTGAGTAGTACCACGTATAATCTTAACTATCCATCTTTTCGGAATTGATATAAATTTGAATGGACAATAATTATTCAACTTAATTTGCATTTATATCTTCAACCTCTTTCCCATCTTACAAACTTAATGTAACAATGATAATTCTACGATATTTTCCAAGACCATTTCTTAATACATCACCCATATTTCTTAGACACCACGTGAAATTTCGTTTTTGTCCCAGTTTCCGGATGTGCACATCCGGACGCACTATTTTTTTTAAAAACGTTGCTTTGTTCCGGATTTGCAAATTCGAAATGACAAATTACGGGTCTTCCAGATGTGTAAATCAGTACATATTGAGCGTAAACTTGTCCGGATGTGCACATCCAAAAAAATGGCTGAAACTCAGCATATTAAGAAGTAATATTTATTTTAAGAAATAATAATAACATGTATTTTAACAGAAGGTTAGAGCCACGAATATGGCAGACATCCTTTGATGATAACTTCAAAATATTTATCAAAACGCATGGTGGCCACTTGTTCTGTATCCAAAAGCTGTCTAGTAGTTCTAACCCATATTTAAACAAAATAACGGTCATCCACCTATGATGGCAAACATGACCTGTAACCATAAGTTATATATCCAAAAAAGGCATTGTGAATATCCGAATTCCCAAATCTATCCTCGAAGATTGTAGGACAAATCAAGATCAACAGTAAAATATTACTTCTTTGATGTTATCCAAGATAAATGGCAGCAGAGTCGACACAAAGTTGGTGGTACTCCTATTACCACTTGCAGAACCAGAATCAGAATTTTTGACTTCACTTATGTAGTATCGAGCGTGGTGCCTAAATGATACATGTGTTTACTGTGAATTTTGGTAAACAACCTCTGGTCTATTAATCTTAAATGAAAATTGACTAACTTGCAGGATCAACCACACAAATCCTAGGACATGTGCTAAATTTGAGAGACAAGTGTAAATGACAAATGAAAATTAAAGAGAATGTAAACTGAACTCCACGTTCGACAATGCTGAAATAAAATCTAACTGAACTCCACGTTCGAATGCAATAAGGTAAAGTACAGGCTTGAAATTTAAAGGGCTATAAGTAAAGGGTGCAGAAATTAAAGGCGTCGAAAGGAAATGACAAGAAGTAAAAAGCTTTGAAAGTAAAATGCGACGAACTCCACGTTCTTGAAAAGTAAAGGCCGGAATGATAAAAGTGTTGTCGAAGGTAAAGTGCAGGAAAATAAAGGACTTTGAAAATAAATGCAATGGATTAAAGGTGAACTCCACGTTCTTGAAAATAAAAGACTTTGAAAAGTAAATGCTTGAATGTAACAGTGCAATCGAAGGTAAATGCAGAAAGTTTAAATGACTCTGAAAGTAACTTTGGCATGGAGGATAAATTTCAAGAAATTGTAAAGGCATGGAAAGTAAATGGTTGAATCTTAAACATGATGAAGATAAATTGTATTAATGAAGAAAATGGTGTTACATTACGTACATTCTCACGAACTCGTTTCTCTACACGCGGGTACTTTGAGTTTCTTTGAGTAACTTGTACAAAAATATGAACACCCCTATTACATAGAACTAACTCCTATTTATAGTGCTAGGAAATAACTACTAAGTGGTGGTTACTGCTTCGAACGTGTGGATTTTGGCGCCTTCTCCTTGGTCTCAACTGTTCCCACGTTCACAACTGCTCTTATTTAAATTTCAAACATTGGAAATTCCCTCCAGCCTTAACATAACAACTGCAGCGCTTGTTTCCATATTCTCATGGTCGAAACCTTTCCAGCACTTAGCCATTTTTTTGAGGTTCCTATAACCTCTATTCGACTCAGGCTTCACCAAAATTGGGTCGAAGCCTTCTTTACATTAAAAATAATTTTTTCACTTAAAATAGCTTTGATTCTTTCTAGCGTCGAAAATGAGGGTTAACAAATTACCCCCAAGGAATGTCCTTTCGCCAGAATTGGTAGGAAGGTCATTTCTTGATATAATAACCATTTCGACGCCTGTTTGCATGGCCTTAACTGAATATCCCACTAATTACTTAATGGCTGAATTATTCAGTTTCTTTGACCCACGCCTCTGACGTCATACCATCATGACAAATCCTTAAAACGTCCTTTCAGTCGTATTCATCATAACACCTTTCTTGAAAACAGACGTTGGCAGTCTGAACAAAACTGCTACTTTTCATCACGTCTCCAGGAGAAAGACACGCGTCCCACTAACTCCTCAGCTTCAATGGTAGATCCAAGTCTCTTGGGATTTTCAAATGTCTATATATACCCATTTATGCCACTTTGTGAACTTTCCACACTTTTCATACTCTCAAGCAACCTCTTCTTCTCTTCAGTTTCTCTCACGCAAACCCAGCAAAAAACACCATCTTTTCATCTTCTTCAACAATGGCGTCTTCCCAAACTAATCCTCAAACAAAGAAAATTCAAAGAGGCAAGGCCACTCCATTTAAGCAAACCATTCCTCCGTTCGCTAATATCCCAAGCCCCCAACTAGTAGATAACCGTCATTGCATGCCGAAACCCACCTCTGAAGAATCAAGAGCCATATACAAATCTCAGGTAATGATTCCTATAGTTGTTTCTGATAAACCCTATGCGCTATCTGGTCCTTTAGCTGAGGTTGACATTTCTAACGAGAGGCTAAGTGAGTTTCTCCCCTCGTACCGGAAAATAAGGCCGTTAGGGCAAAGGAGTTTTCCCAAAATCAACGCTGCTGCTGGAACTTCTCCTGAAGAAACCCCCTTGCCCAAAATCAACGTTGGTTATCTCACTGATGGCACCAGGCTGGTGAGAGCTGTCAACCCTTTGAAGGAATTCGACCAATGGATGGCGAAGATGGAGAAGGTCAAAGCTGACCATTAGAAGGAGATAGGGATTTATGACCTTCTTATGTTGTCGAAGACCAGCATACCATATTGTCTGAACATGTTGGCGGCATCCCTATACTTTTGGGACAGCACCCATTATACCTTCCATCTGCCATGTGGAATGGTTACTCCAACCTTATTCGACGTAGTTGCCATCACAGGGCTTCGCCCAGATGGCCTTACTTATAACCCTGATGCTGATGCTGAAGACACCATCAATATTTCAGGCTCCAAACTTACATACACTCTCTTCATCAAACACCACTTTAAACCAGAAGATGACAACGTGTCTGATGAAGAACACATTGCTTTTCTCACAGTCTGGCTATCGAGATATGTTTTTTGTACCAAGTCTTTGCAGGTAGCTAAGAAGTACCTGCCCCTGGTGAATCAGCTTCACCACAACAGAGGAACCTGCCTGAGTGAATTCATTCTGGCGAACCTTTACGAGTCTATTAGTGAAGGGGCTTCTCGACTTAGAAATATGGAGGCCCAAGGTCCTATGCACTTGAGTGGTCCTCTTTGGCTGCTTTAATTGTGGGTTAATGCTACATTTGAGGCTAGCCTCCCCAGAAAAGGCCTAGTTGATAAAGCCTCTGCTGAAATAAGGGAAAGGAGTGTCGAAGGGACGCGTCTGGCTAAACTCACTCCCAATGATGATGGTGAAAACCTTCAAAGGGCTTTCACCAGTTATATTATGATGTTTGCCAAGCGCTATGAGTTCACTCCTAGCATGGCACCTTTTGCTCGACGAAGTTATGGCCCTGTGTGGTTTAAAAGGCCATTTCCAAATCCTCATCAACCTCTTGATCAAGAATCTGTTGCTATCTGGGAAGCCTTTTTGATTCCTAGATTCTTTATCCACAGGCTAAACTTAGGGAGAGGTTTATCAGCATTGATTGCCTATACCAAACCTTGTCTCTTGACAATTTGGGCTGGCCTAGAGCTTCCCTCAGTGCTTGTATGAGAGAAAGGGCCAAGTAATTCTTCACACCGCCTGCTTCGACGACGAAAATGTCTCCCATACACTCGACAGCCGGAATGAGAGAAGAAGAATCCTCTCTCCTGTGTTTTTTGAACCTTCCTTTCTATGCACTTCATCCTTCCACCAATGGTGGTCGAAGCACTATAGTGAGCACTTTCTTGATGTGGCTACATTTTCTTCGTTACTTGACCAAGCTTTTCTCCATGTGCAAGACAAGACGAAAAAGAGTAAGTTCACTCACATCGAAGAAATACAGGCTTTTCAAAAATACTTTGAAACTATCTATCGACCAGATGATCTTAGTCGAACCATTCATGAGGCTGCTGTCACTCTAAAGAGAAAATTTCTAGACAAGCTAGATCAACTAAAAATTCCTCCTAATGCCCCTCGTGAGAAACGTTATGAGGTATCTTTTAAACTTTTTCCTCCAAAGTTCCCTCGACTGCCTAATGCTAATTTTGGAGTGGCGCTGGCCCCTCCATTTCCAGATTGGTTTGTCTGTGGGGAGCATTTAAAACTTCTTCGACAGCAGTCTCAGCCAAAGGCTCAACCAGTGGTTTCGACTAAGCATACATTAGACAATTTTAAAGGGCGCCTTCATATAGGAATTCAGGACGTTCATGTAGAATCTGAAATATATGAAGGTTTGAAATCCTTAATCCATGGCTTTATAACTAACCATGTAATCATTAACTTGTAACAATTGTGTATTGTCTTTCAATTGTGCCTAGGAAAGCTGCTTCGACTAGGGCTGCTACCTTACAAAGTGGCAAAGAACTAGAGAGCACACAGGTATATTTCACCTCCCCTGTGTCATACCCCAAATTTTGACCACTAAGATTCCCATCATTGTGTCAATAATCATCACAATGTGGATGAACCATCATGCCTCATCAAATGCCTCAAGGGTTGTTGAGCATTCACTACAATCAAAATTAGGGTTTTAAGCCCTCTCAGAGCCTTAGACAAAGGATCAATCAAGGAATGACATGATCTTCAACTTGTCTAACCTCTCAAACATCCACAATGGATCAAAAGGACTCCCACTTCAAGGATTAAGCACAAGGTTGCTCCCTTCTAGGTGGATCAAGTCTCAAGATCGCCGGTATCACCAAATTAGGGTTTTGGTCGACCAGGGCCTCCAGATGAAAAATTTCATCTGGACACAAGCCAAAGATCCAAAACACAACCTAATGTACTCCATGGAACCTCATGGACCCATTCATCAAGTCAATTTTGCCTCAGGGGATGCATACATCAAAAATCAGGAATTAGGGTTTCTTGACCTAATTCACCCCTAAGTTGACTTTTAGGTCAAATCAAGAGCCAAGACCTCAAGAGAGGGTTTGAGGGTCTCTAATGAGCTATATTGATCCATTTGTAACAATGTATTAATCCAAGAAGCTTGAGCAACAAGTCTCAATTTCATCTGCACCACAATTAGGGTTTTAAGGAAAAAGTCAACTGTAACTTTGACTTTTGACCAGGACATGCTCCCAAACCCTAGGACATGCCTCAATATACCCTATGACACCCATGGAACATGTCCATCAAGTTTGATTTAGGTCAAGGACATGATTTCATGAAGAATGGCACAGTTTAGAATTCATCTGATAAAAAGTCAACTGTGCACAAAAGTCAACTTTGACTTTTTGAGATTTTTCACCAAAATGGATTTTTAACCCTAAAATGATGTTAATGTATGATTTGAATCATCATTCATCAAGAAAAATCAAGAAAAGTGGGATAACTTGTAAAAGGGGTAACCATAAAAACTTAGAAAATTTTCTAAGTTAAAAATAAAGTGACAAGGGTACCAACTTTGGAGGATCATAACTCCTAAACCACAAGGCCATTTTTTCTCATCCAAAGATGGATTTGTAGCCCTCATTACCCTCTATAAAAACTTCAACTAGACCTAAGTCCAATTCATTAAGGATTTTGAGTTATGGAGTGATCAAAATGGCTGAAAAGTGAAAATGTCACTTTTTCCAACACTTAGTGAAATTTTCACTAAGTCAGAATCTGCCTTCACTTTTTGCCAAATGTAGAGGGATTTTTCACTTGGATTCAAAAGAGATCAAAACCAAATATGTTTAAACAGTTGTTATATCATGTAAGGGATTTCCAAAATGGCCAAGAACATTGCCAAATTCCATTTGAGTCATGAGACATGACATTGGAAAGTTGCCTTGCTGAAATCTGTCAAAGGCAAGGCAGAATTTGCAACTTTGCTCGATTTGCCAAAATTAGCCAAATTCAAATGCTCCTATCCACTTGGACACATCTGAGGATTGAATCTAAAGGGGACAATCACTGAGCCAAGCCTCCAAAGTCCATGGAACAAGAAATAGCATGTTGAACCTAGAATGGCCAAAATAGGGACAAGACTCCAAATTTGGATTGAAGCATTCAATGGAGGCATCAAGGTGGCATGGACTGAACCATTCTCATCTGAAATCAGTCAAGAATTATCCAAGACCAAGGGAACCACAGCTCTGTGCCCTAACCTCTAGTCAATGGCTAGAGGAGACTTGCATTTCCATTGGCCAACATTAAACAAACACCTGCTGCAGTTGCCATTCACTGTGGATCCCAAAACAAACTTGCTCTACTATAAATAGAGCTCAATTGTGATCAATTTGAGTACACCAAAGCCATCTAACAGATGTTTTCCTCAAAATCTCTTTCTCTTGGCAAAAATGCCTTTCTTAGCAAGGTAGCTATCGGGTTTTGAGTTTGAGAGCTTTTCCAATCAAACCAATCACTCACACACCTCACATACATCATATAGAAGTGATCCAAACACTCACATAACATCTGGAACACTGATTTCACAAAATCACCAGCCAATTGCTCAAGTTCTTGGCAGTTTTGCAGTTGAGGTGCCATCTTCAACTCCAAACCATTTCAATCCATTCCAAGCACTCAGACACATCACTTGGTACCTAGGGAAGCTATCCACATCATTGGAACCTAGCTGTAACACCTCCAACACAAATCACGATCACCAGCTGCAAGTGGTAAGCATGAGCTCTTCTAACTCTATGATCCATGCAATTTTTGCTGCACAATAATTTGTCCATATGTTCATAATCATGCATGAAATGTTTTCCCTCAATTAATTGCATTATTTGAATCGTGTATCAAAAATCCTAGCCTTCATGCAGAAATTAGGGTTCTTGAGGTTTCTTCGTGATTTCTTGTTATATGTTTAATTTAAATGAAATTAATGGACATAGACATGATCGTGAGGTTGAGACGAGCATAATGATATGTGGATTGCATGTTATAATCAAGTATTCAGGGAGATTGGATAGAAAATGCAAATCAGCCAAACCCAGAACACGCGCGTGTTCTTCAGCTGTTCTTGGCGCCATTTCTTTCAAATTCAAATATTTGAATTTTGTGATTTTTATTTAATTGATTCAAAAATTAATTTCTCTCTGGGTTTTAATGATTTTGAGTTGATTCTTTTTTTAATAATTCACAAAAATGTTAAAATATTTTATTTTATCAAAAAATCCCAAAAATATTATTTATTTCATATAATTGATATTTTTGCAAAGAATTAATATTTTAATTGTTTTTGGCATTTTAAATATTTTTTCTATATTGATTTTGCAACTTTTAATGCTTTCTAATTATTTTGTAGGTCAATACTTAATTTTTGAAGCATTAATCCAAAATCACAATTTGTTTTTCATATGTTAAACAATTTTGATCATTTTTAATTGAATTTTTATTCGATTAAATACATTTTTGAAAACAAATTAGGGTTTTTGGATTAATTCAACCCTCATAAATCATTTTCAAATCACTTTGGGCCTCTTGAGAGAGTGTAAGACCCAACCCACTTGTACAGAAATATTTTGGGCCTCATTCGTTGTATAAGTCCCTCTGTACATTTTCAAATAAACGGCACGATCATCGCCTTTTGAAAAATAACCTTGGGCCTCTCCTTGAGCTATAAGACCCATTCAAAAACACTTTGGGCCTCTAATAGAGTGTAAGACCCAATCCCCTTTTAACCAAAACATTTTGGGCCTCACTTATTGTATAAGTCCCTCCGCGTTAAAAGAAAACCTCGGCGCGATCGCCATTTCAAACGGAAAAGTCAACTTGGCCTACCCTCGTGTTATAAGCCCCACTCTTTTTCTTTAAACACTTTTGGGCCTCTTGAAAGAGTGTAAGACCCATCCCTTTGTACAGAAAACCTTTTTTGGCCTCAGTCACTTGTATAAGTCCCTCTTTACAAATTCAATAGTGCGCTCACTGATAAAACCCTGGGCCTCTCCTTGAGCTGTAAGCCCCAAATCTTTCTTTTTCAAAGCACTTTCTCCTTTGATTTTGAATATACTGTTGTTTTCAATCTTTCTTTGTTGAACAACCAACCAAACAGCATGGAAGCTCTACAACCGAGTAAGTGGTTATTGCTTTCATTTACCGCTTTCATATACATATAACTGTATTGTGGGGCTGTTTCACTGTAAGTCTTCTTTCATAAACTCATATCAACTGTGTAATAATAGTATAGATATTTAGAGTTTCCCCGGCAACTACGTCTAGCATTAAGCCCGTTGATCACTCTTAGAAATAGTCTAAACTAGATCCCCATAGGATTACCAGACACAGTCTTCCCTCCTCTTGGGGTTAAACAATATGGAGATATGAAAGGCAGCATTCTCAGTGAACCCTTTCATAGACTGTCGCTCGTAGAAGTTGTCAAAGAAACTCTATTCCCCAGAGATGATCTTTTCTCCGTGAATGGCATCTCTTGAGTTTCTTCCAAATTCTCGGACTTTCCTGACTTTGATCTATTCTCGGTGAATAGCATTGCCTTGAACTTCTCGGGGTTTGGGGACCCATCGGCTTCTTAAAAGCACTTGTCAAGAAGCTCTATTCCCCGGAGATGATCTCTTCTCCGTGAATTGCATCTCTTGAGTTTCTTCCAAATTCTCGAACTTTCCTGACTTTGATCTATTCTCGGTGAATAGCATTGCCTTGAATTTCTCGGGGTTTGGGGACCCATCGGCTTCTTAAAAGCAATCGGCCTCCTCTTGGGCATCGTACAAGGACCCACAGGCTTCCTAAAAGCAACCCCGCCTCCTCTTGGGCTTAGTACAAGGACCCTACGGCTTCTTAGAAGTATTCACAGCCTCCTCTTAGGCTTCGTATAATGATCTCTTCCTCCGGGAATGATAGCCTTCTCTTGGGCTTAGTACAAGGACCCGTCAGCTTCTTAAAAGCTTCCAGCCTCCTCTTGGGCTTCGTACAAATTGTTCCGACGACCTCCTAGAGGTATAGGAACAGAACTTAGTCATTTGCATAGAACAGTCCTTTCAAAGAGTCTACTACTGTTTCTCAAAGCATAGTACAAAAGATGAAACTCTAGACTTGGACAGTCTAACTTCCTTGAGTCTCAAAGACATTCTCAAGTGACCCCTTCGTTAAATAGGAAGGAAACCTGCAGACTCGGACAGTCTCAATACCCTTTGGATTTCCTGTTTCCTCAAAGAAAAGGGAATAACCCGGATCCTTGAATCAAATCCATGAGTACAGTATTGCTCATATAAAAACTAATTTTCTCTTTAAAATCAGTATACTGGACATGTCACTCAACTAAAAACAGTCACCCTAGCCTCCTCTTGGGCTTTGTACAATGATTCTCCCCAGCGGAGTCAAACAACGTTTAGCCTCTCTCTCGGGCTTTGTACAAGACACATAAGAGACTCCCTCGTTGAGTCAATCACCCCTTTCGCCTCCATCTCGGGCTTTATACGAGATACAAAAAGGTTCTTATTGAGCCAAATAAACAAAAGCCTCCATCTCGGGCTTTGTACGAGGTACAAAAAACTCTCTTGTTGAGTCAAATCGCCTCCATCTCGGGCTTTATACGAGATACCAAAAGACTCCATCGTCGGGTCAAAACCTTTTAGCCTCTCTCTCGGGCTTTGTACGAGACACATAATAGCCTCCTCTTAGGCTTTGTATAAGAAAACCACTGGTTGATCCAATCAACCTTTTAGCATCAAAACTGTGCCTCGTTCGTAGTACATAAACATCAACAACTCCTTCTTCTTCATCTAATCGATGTAAGCGGCAAGCCTCTGGATTATCTACATCCATGCCACTGTCCCTCTTTTAGCATGAGCAATTCCTAAGGAAAGATAGCATTGCTCTACACTGAGTTAAAGTTTTCTCCTTCAGGTTAGAACCCCCTATAAAGGAAATTATGGCATTGCCGGATTCACAAATCCTGGTTAAAGTAATTCTCCTTTATAAAACAGTTGTGACATACAACCCCCTCTTTAGAGATGACAAATTCTCTCTAAAGTTGGGACTTTCAGCTTCACATCTTGGGCTTTGAACAAGATACAAATAGACCTTTCAGCTTCACATCTTGGGCTTTGAACAAGATACAAACCACCTTTTCGCTTCACGTCTTGGGCTTTGAACAAGACACCAAAACAACCATTTCCTCCCATAGAATAGGAGGAACTACGAACGCTCTGATTTCCCTGTTTTGGTAAACGGGAATACGTAGGCATAAGATCGAAAGAAAAGATCTTAGCGAGCACACTAAACAAAAAACCCAAATCCCATATCTCCATCAATCAAAAGCAGTAATTCAAAAACATTCATCCTAACATCCTAATCCTTGTTCCCCGCCAGAAACCTTTTGTCTAGATAAAAACCAGTATTGGCAAAAATACAAATAACCAGTACAAAGGCCCCCCACATTGATAGCATCCGTAACCTAACAGACCGCTGTTTAAACTCAGTATGCAAAGCAGGGTTAATTGGAGACATCTATTTCCCTTCCTTCATCAGCTTTAATAGGATAAAAAATGAATCGACCTGTAGTTTTAAGCTCAACCGCAGAGAGCGACCAACGCTTAAGAACCGCGTCCAAAATCGCTCGCTACAGAAAAATGGTGCCCACCGTGGGGCCAATTAAGGTTAGATCTAGGCACGGACTACCTTTTCACCTCTTGTGTGAATACCACAAATTGGGGCTTCCGCCGGGGAACCCATTTTCTGTCAGGAACCTAGGATTCATAGCTTTAAAGGTCTAGGATGTTTAGGACAAATATATATACCGCTTTTCCTAATTGCTATATGTGTTTATTTTTCTGCTAATGGGAATGCGGGTGATGCCGTATGTGGAAAGATTGAGTATACACTTAAGATAAGTGATGGCGACGGGGTCGACCATCAACCTCAGTGGAGGCTGACCAATGCAACCCATTCTCTCACCTAGACAATGGGTCAGTTGTTAAGTCTGAGAAGCTGAGGAGCCAAACCCTTTTGTAGTGCGGAAACTATCGGAAATAGTTATTACGCGATACTACCCTCATTTTAGGCTGGTGTTCTCGGTGAATGGCACTTACTCTAAGATTGCTCTACAACTCGCTGGCTATCCGCTTGTTGTTTTGCTTTCCTGGGAGGAGCTGATGATAATGAGTACAGGTACAAAAATCACCCTAGTATAAACCTTTGGGGATGGGTAGAGCCTTGACTTCATGACAACGACCCTTTGACCCCATGTTTTTTCTATGTTTTTGTGTGCTGCATTCATGCATTCATTTAATAAAACATTTAAAAAACATTCAAAAAAAAATCTTCTCTTCTAGTCTCTCTGTTTTTCAAAATAAACTAAGACTGTGATTGCAAATATTAGAGAAAAGGATTGCACTAATGGATTTCGGTAGAAGGAGAACTCACCAGTATACCTTCAAGGTTCCAAAACTAGAGGATTTGAGAAGGTTAGCGAGGATGATCACTAACCCAGAGGCTTTCAGAGCCAAGCACGGAGGTTTACTACCACTGTTAAGAGTCCATGTGATTGAGGGAATCATGGATGCGCTCATTCAGTTTTATGATCCAGTTTATCACTGTTTCACATTCCCGGATTACCAGCTCGCACCAACACTAGAGGAGTATTCTCACCTGATCGATCTACACATTACAGATCGAGCTCCATTTTCTGGACTGGAAGAAATTCCAAAGAATCAGACCATTGCGAGAGCAATTCATTTGGACGAGTCTGAGGTCAGGACTCACATGACCACTAAGGGTGGCATCCTAGGTTTGTCAGCCCAGTTCTTGACAAAGAAGGCCCTGTATTTTGCCAATATAGGAAACGTGACTGCTTTTGAAAGCATCTTTGTCTTGCTCACCTACGGGTTATTTTTGTTTCCCAACATTAATAACTTCGTCGATATTAACTCTATTAAGGTTTTTCTCATTGGAAATCCTGTGCCGACTTTGCTCGCAGATGCGTATCATTCTGTACACTTGGGAAATTTGTACAGCGGAGGGGAGATCACATGCTGTGTACCTCTACTTTACAAATGGTTTATCTCTCACTTGCCCAAGTCTGCTGCTTTTTGGGATTATAAGAGTGCCCTACGCTGGTCGCAGAAGATCATGTCTCTTACCAACTCTGATATAGATTGGTGTAATAGGATTTATGATGGAATCAGGATCATTGATCTTTGTGGAAACTTCCCCAACGTACCCCTTATAGGAACTAAGGGAGGAATCAACTATCATCCAGTTCTCGTTCATCGTCAATTTGGATACCCGATGAGACACGTCCCACTGGGTGTTCATCTGGAAGGTCTTTTCTTCAAGGAAGGAGAAAGTGACAGAGCACTAAAGACGGAAATAGTGCACGCTTGGAAACACGTTCATAAGAAAGGACGAGAGTCTCTAGGAAAACCGGATTGTGTCTCGGTGGAGCCTTATCTCCATTGGGTACAAACTAGAGCTCTCAATCTAAATATGCCTTATCCTCGTTACAGAATTCTTCCGCCAAAGGAATCTGTCATGTACTTCATGACGGAAACTGAAAAGCTTCAGGTTACTCTCAACAAAGTTCAACGGGAGAGAAGGTCTTGGAAGAACAAGTATCGCACCCTCGACGTAGAGTGCATCAAAATACAGCAATTACTGAAAGAAAAAGATGCTCTGATTGAAATTTTGGAGCAACATGCTGTAGATAATCAGGATGACCAAAGGAATTTGCTCGCTCCTTTCACTTGGCAAAGGAATGACAACCCAACAACAGCCCAAGAGCCCCGGTCAAAGAAAAGAAAGATACCAGAATCAGCACCTGATTTCTCTTCAGAGAGGACTCGGGACCCATTAGCTTAGGTTTCTGTTTCTGCACCTTGTAATCTACTGTATTTCCATTTCTGTAATCCTTTGAATTCAATAAAAAGGGGTTTCCCCACTGGTTGATATTTGCAATCTAATTGTCGAAGTTTATTTTTCTTAAACCAAAAAACAATTAATATAATCATTGCATTCATCATTCTCACATCGCGTATTCTTCTTACATACGAATCTCACGTTTGTGTCTCGATTCTAGAGTCAAACTGTCTCATTCATACAATACTCGGGCCAATCGTCATAAAAAGATGGATGGTCTTGAGGAGGAAAACAGAGAGTTGAAAGAAGAGATCGACGCCCTAAGAGAGGATATGAGAAAGCTTCGTAACAACATGCAAGCCATGGCAGAAGCTCAGCTACAAAGAACTGTGATCTCAGAGATCACCTCAACGCCCATAGTGGAGAAGTATGATCCTAGGTATCAGATGCTGAAAGATTGTCCTTGGGGCATGCCTGTTAACTATATCCCGGGAGGATATGTTTCGCTGATCACTGAAGATCAGGGAATCATAACAGAAGCCGCTGGGCCTGAAGGTTACAAACTTTGGGAAAGCGAAGATGCCAGAGGCATACTGAAGACTCCTGAAGGTTACAAACTTCGGGAGACGCCAAGACTCACTGCCGTAGTCACGGTACCACCCCCTATGGTGCACACTGTCCCGGAAGGATAGATTCCACAGACACCTTCTGGTAAAAAGGAAACTATGTTTGACATAATGGAGGAATTCCAGGAATAGTTCTTGGAAATGCAGAAGGAACTGCAAGCCATTCGCGGTCAGGATTTATTTGGAAAGGACGCCGCAGATCTCTGCTTGGTCCCAAATGTGAAAGTCCCGCACAAATTTCAAGTGCCCGACTTTGAAAAGTACAAGGGTAACTCTTGCCCTCAAAGTCACTTGGTGATGTACGCTCGGCGAATGTCAGCTCAGACGAAGAATCAGGACCTACTGATTCACTACTTTCAGGATAGTTTAACCGGTGCCGCACTTAAATGGTACATGGGTTTAAACCGTGCCACGATCAGCACTTTCAGAGATCTTGGCACTGCCTTCGTCCAACAATACAAATACAATTTGGACATGGCACCCGACAGAGATCAACTCAGATCAATGTCGCAAAAGGACAAAGAAACCTTTAAGGAGTATGCTCAAAGGTGGCGTGAAATTGCCGCTCAAATTTGTCCACCTCTTGAGGAAAAGGAGATGACAAAGATCTTCTTAAAGACCTTAAGCTCATTTTACTATGACCGAATGGTTGCCAGTGCGCCCAGTGATTTCACCGAAATGGTCGGCATGGGCGTACGTCTTGAGGAAGCCGTCCGAGAAGGACGTTTGGTAAAAGACACTGGATCGACGAGCGGTACTAAAAAATATGGTAGTGCTCTCCCTAAGAAAAAAGAGCAAGATATTGGGAATATCTCTCTCGAAAAGCAAAGGCGACATTATCAACCGGTAGCAGCTGTGACTCCTGCTATCAACCCTGCGTCTATTCCTACGTATCAACCTCAGGTTGCACAGAGCCAGCCTGATCAACAAAGGACACAACAGCCTCTTCAGCAGGCTCTTCCTCCATATAACAACAACCGTACAACACGACCATCAGGGTTTGATCCTATACCCATGTTGTACGCAGAACTGTTTCCATTACTACTGGCTAAGGGGCACATTCAGACTAAGTCTCCTCTTACAGTACCGGAAAATCTGCCTTTTTGGTTTAAGGTGGATCAAACTTGCCCTTATCATCAAGGAGGACCAGGGCATAACATAGAGACTTGTCTCAATTTCAAGTTTGACGTACAAAAGCTTGTTAGGAGCGGGGTCTTATCCTTCAAGGATACGAATCCTAATGTTCTCACGAACCCGCTGCCTCAACACGAGAAGGCTGCAGTCAAATTGATAGAAGGAGAGACTAACGATGTCTATCAAATTCACGATGTACTCTTGTTGAAAACCAATCTGGTCAAGATGCATTGTAGACAGAGTGGATATGGCCATGTGCCACCTCATAACTATCATCAGTGTGATATCTGCTCTAAAGACAACCAAGGATGTTCTGTGGTGCAAGCAGTTGTGTAGGAACAAATGGATCTCGGATGGATCCAAGAGCACCGAGTTCGTGGAGTTAACATGGTTTACACGAATTCTAACGTCATTCAGAACCACGACATCCGTGCAATGAATGTCAACTTGGTGGCGATGCACTCAAGGCAAAGCCAATATCATAATCTGCCGCGACACGATTACAGTTCCTGTCTGATTTGCTCGGTAAACAAACAGGGATGCTCTTTCATACAGGAGGCCCTTCAGCATCAGATGGATCTTGGATGGATCCAAGACTACCATGATAGGAACTCCTATCAAATCAACATGGTTCAGATCTTCGATATTCGCGTGATGAATGCCAACCTGGTAGAGTTACATGCTGATCAGGTCTGACTCGGATTCTTAATATCACACGACTATCAAAGTTGTAAAGCAGGTTGTGAAAATGATCGAGGTTGTACCCTTGTCCAGGAGGCACTTCAGCACTTGTTAAATCACTGGTGGATGCCAATTTATATGGATGAAGATACTCAGCAGATTAGTATCAGTAACAGGAATCCTACCCGGCGTCAAGGTCAGGATGTCCGATCAGTGGAAGCTAACCTAGTGAGGTTACATTGTATTCAAAGTGGGCGTGGCCAGGTGCCACCACACAACTATGACAGTTGTAGCGTCTGTTCGGGAAGCAACCAAGGGTGTTACCTTGTGAGAGCAGCTCTTCAGGGTCAGGCGGATCGTGGAGAAATTCGTCCATATCCGGGTTCTGGACCCATCAACTGGACGCCGAATTACCTTGCCGATCAAGTTGAGGATGTTGTCACCATCTCTGGTCATCACAGGACCAGGGATGTTTTTACCATCATCCCTCTACTTGACGAGTCTAAGGTTCCCAACCGGGAGCGAATTGAGATTGCTTACGATGGTCAGAAAAATCCAAAGGCTCCTGTAGTCATCTATCTACCAGGACTGCTACCGTATGAATCAGCTAAGGCGATCCCTTACAAATACGGTGCAACAATAATTGAAAATGGAAAGGAAATTCCATTACCCTCCGTTGTGAACATTGCAGACATCAGTCGAATAACACGGAGTGGTAGAATCTTCAACCGAGGGGTTGGGGAAGTTAACAAGGAAAAGGAACTTCAAACAAAAGCTCCCGATCTATCAGTCGGTCAATCCAGTAATCCTGACCTTTCGAAAAATGATGATGAGATGTTGAAGCTCATCCAAAGGAGTGAATATAACATTGTTGATCAGCTGTTACAGACTCCTTCAAAGATCTCGGTATTATCACTGTTACTCAGTTCAGAAGCGCACAGGGAGGCTCTACAGAAAGTCTTGGAGCAGGCCTTTGTGGAACAGGATGTAACAATCAGACAGTTCGATAGTATTGTCTCTAACATCACTTCCTGCAATAATTTGGGATTTAGTGATGAGGAGTTACCCGAAGAGGGTCGCCATCATAACATGGTGCTCAACATTACAGTCAACTGCCAGGACAATGCTTTAGCCAGCGTACTGGTAGACACAGGGTCAGCCCTGAATGTTATGCCGAAGTCCACTTTGATGCAATTATCATTCAAAGGTCCTCCAATGAGAATCAGCGAGGTCCTCGTCAAAGCATTCGACGGATCCAGAAAAATAGTTATCGGCGAAGTTTATCTTCCCATAACTATCGGTCCTCACACTTTCTAAGTCACTTTCCAGGTCATGGATATCCGGGCAACATACAGTTGTTTATTAGGAAGACCTTGGATACATCAGGCTGGAGCGGTCACTTCGACCCTCCACCAAAAGCTAAAGTTCGTCAAGGACGATCAACTTGTCACAGTTTGTGGGGAACAAGCCTTGCTTGTAAGCAACTTGTCATCGTCTACTGGTATAAAACCCGAGGAGGTTATTGGAACTCAGTTCCAAGCATTGTCGGTGAGCAAGGACAATCAATCCCAAGGAGGAACCTCGATTTCCTCATACAAAGATGCTATCAAAGCGGTCGAGAGTACCGACACAACTGGATGGGGACAGCTTGTCATTCCTATTGACAATAAAACAAAGAAGGGTCTTGGTTTTTCTGTAACCTGTACCCAGACAGCTGCTAAAAATGAAAGTTTTCATCCCCTTCAAAACTTCTTCCACAGTGGAGGTTTCTTTCACCCAGTGTCTCAAGCGGTTCATGCTATCAATAAGGAAGATCCCTCTGACACGGATGAAGAATGGAAGTCCTATTTGAATGAGGACGGTTATATGTCTCAGGAAGAGGTGCCTATACCATTTTGCTATCCCGCACAAAGTCCGAGATTTATACCACGGTCAGATGTCAAAATGACATATGGAGATTGTGATCCGGAAGGATGTCGTGCTCTGCCAAATTCATTAGAGGAGGACACTCTGATGAAAGACAACTTTGACTACAATTACTATGGCCCAATGGATGGTCTGCCAATGTGGCAGCCTTACCCAGGAAACTTGGGGCAAGAGGGCCAGCTGAACAATGAAAGTCAGTTGACCGTCATTGAACAGAATACCTGTGTCCCCACCATGTCATGGGATCAACACTCAGGTCACTCAGAAACTACTCAACACGACGATGAATTTGCAACGTTTGTAGGACTTGAATTCATCAACTATGCTTTTCCCGAGGTCAACATCATCGAGAGAAATGACTCCTCCAGTTCGAAAGAAGTGTGGGACACCTTGGGACAACCGAGTGGAAAATACGACTATATGGTCAAGTACACCGCTCCCGGAAGCTCTCGTATCAGGCTCGAAGACATCCAGCCAACTGGATGGGGAGATACAGTTGAGAGCACAAATGCTATGCAAAATGCAATAGAGGAATTCTCCTACGACAACTCTGCCTGGGAAACAGATTCCAATGATCCTGCTCCACCAGAAATCAACGTCATTTCTGAAGACAAATCAAGGAAGGTTCCATACTTTGTGATTCACCGAGGAGTTCGCCGCCAATGGGTTGCCGTCGAGGTTCCGAAGGTCGTTAATCAGTTAAAGTAATTCCCATCTTTAACCTTTCACCCTGCCCAGGTGAAACGGATGTTTTGATAGGGCTCGCTTTCTGTAAATTTCCCTCTTCACTTTGCCCGAAGCGACGGAGTTTTGTTTTATAGGGCTGTAGTTTCAAGGATCGACTTATTCATTAATAAAATAACGTTGTTCTGTAATTTCTGCATTAATTGCTGTTTTCTCTTTTTGCTTTTTCAGAAAATGGTAATCCTAAAAAACAATTCAAATAAAAACAAGCAGTAAAATAAATACACTGCACACACTTGCATTTTCTCTATCTCTTCTAAACACGAATCATCACGTCATGCAGATTGCTTGTTTTAAACCCAGTTGAAACATACGATCTGATGCCTTCTCCCAACTTTGAGTTCCCGGTATTTGAGGCTGAAGAAGAAAATGACAACGAAATTCCAGAAGAGATCTCCCGATTACTCAGACAAGAGGAAAGGTCCATTGAACCTCACAAAGAGCCGTTGGAAACGGTAAACTTGGGTTCAGAGCAAGAGAGAAAAGAAATCAGGATTGGGGCACTGCTCAGTCCAACTGCCAAAGAAAGTTTGATAAAGCTTCTCAAAGAATTCCCCGATGTGATCGCTTGGTCCTATCAGGATATGCCAGGGTTGGATACCAGCATCGTGGAACATCACTTACCATTGAGATCGGAATGTCCGCCAGTAAAGCAAAGGTTGAGACGTACTCATCCGGACATGGCCATCAAAATCAAAGAGGAGGTACAGAAACAGATTGACGCGGGTTTCCTCGCTACGTCTGAATATCCTCAATGGTTAGCCAACATCGTACCTATTCCGAAAAAGGACGGAAAGGCCAGAATGTGTGTCGACTACCAAGATCTGAACAAGGAAAGTCCAAAGGACGACTTTCCTTTACCACACATTGACATGCTGGTAGACAGCACAGCAAAGTTCAAAATTTTCTCCTTCATGGATGGATTCTTGAGCTATAACCAGATCAAAATGGCGCCAAAAGACATGGAGAAAACTTCATTCATTACCCCATGGGGTACCTTTTGTTACAAGGTAATGTCGTTCGGTTTGAAGAATGCCGGGGCAACCTATCAAAGGGCCATGACTACTCTGTTTCATGACATGATACACAAAGAAATTGAGGTATATGTCGATGATATGATTGCAAAATCAAAAACAGAGAGTGAGCACGTTGAACATCTGTCAAAATTGTTCGAACGTTTAAAGCTCCGCTTGAATCCCAACAAGTGCACCTTCGGTGTCCGTTCAGGTAAACTACTAGGGTTCATCGTCAGCCAGAAAGGAATTGAGGTTGATCCTGACAAGGTCAAGGCCATTCAAGAAATGCCTTCTCCGAAAACTGAAAAACAAGTCAGAGGATTCCTGGTACGTTTGAACTACATCTCCAGATTCATATTCCTTATGACCGCCACATGTGCGCCGATTTTCAAGTTACTCAAAAAGAACCAGGATTGCGTTTGGTCAGAAGATTGCCAAACTGCCTTTGACAGTATTAAGGAATATCTGTTGAATCCTCTGATTCTATCACCTCTAGTGGAAGGAAGACCACTGATCATTTACCTCACAGTTCTAGTGGACTCAATGGGTTGTGTGCTTGGCCAACAAGACGAAACAAAAAGAAAAGAGTCTGCCATCTACTATTTGAGCAAGAAATTCACCGACTGCGAGACTCGGTACACGATGCTTGAGAAAACTTGCTGCGCTTTGGCTTGGGCAGCCAAACGTCTTTGCCAGTACATGATTCGTCACACTACTTGGTTGATCTCAGAAATGGATCCAATCAAGTATGTCTTCGAAAAACCTGCTCTTACGGGAAGAATTGCCCGTAGGCAGATGTTGTTATCAGAATATGACATAGAGTACCACGCTCAAAAAGCCGTTAAGGGAAGTATTTTAGCCGATCATTTGGCTCATCAACCAATCGACGATCAAGAATCAATCGGGTTTGACTTCCCAGACGAAGATGTCATGTATTTAAAAATGAAAGACTGCGATGAACCGCTACCCAGTGAAGGGCCAGAACCAGGTTCCCAGTGGGGACTAATCTTTGACGGAGCAGTTAATCACTACGGAAACGGAATTGGGGCAATCATTGTTACCCCTCAGGGTACCCACATTCCTTTCACCGCTCGACTTACGTTCAAATGTACGAACAACGGGGCCGAATACGAAGCTTGTATTATGGGTCTCGAGGAAGCGATTGATTTAAGGATCAAAAACTTGTACGTATATGGCGATTCAGCCTTGGTTATCAATCAGATAAAAGGATATTGGAACACATACCCATCAGGATTGATTCCTTACAAAGATTATGCAAGAAGGTTGTTACCTTTCTTCAACAGAATCGAGTTTCATCACATCCCTCGTGATGAGAATCACATGGCTGATGCATTAGCCACTCTCTCTTCTATGATTAGTGTAGGTCAATGGAATGACATACCTAAGATCGACATAATGCGCCTTGAACGACCCGCTTACGTCTTCACGATTGAAGCAGTCATAGATGACAGACCTTGGTATCACGATATCAAATGCTTCCTTCAGAAACAAGAGTACCCATCTGGGGCACTCAGAAAAGACAGAAAAACCCTCAGAAGAGTGGCTGGAAACTTCTTCCTGAGCGGTGACACTCTCTATAAGAGAAATTTTGACATGGTCTTGCTCCGATGCGTCGACAAACCAGAAGCAGACATACTTATGAAAGAAATTCATGAAGGATCCTTTGGCACTCATGCCAATAGACACACAATGGCGAGAAAAATTCTAAGAGCAGGGTACTATTGGTTGACCATGGAATTCGACTGCTACAAGTACATGAGGAGGTGTCACAAGTGTCAGATATACTCCGACAAAATTCATGTACCGCCATCACATCTCAAATTTCTCTCTTCCCCATGGCCTTTTTCCATATGGGGAATCGACATGATCGGCTTGATCGAACCTAAGGCTTCAGACGGTCATCGGTTCATCCTGGTAGCCATTGATTACTTCACCAAGTGGGTCGAAGCAGCGTCATTCGCCAATGTAGGCCGACAAGTGGTGGTCCGATTTATCAAAAACAATATCATCTGCCGTTATGGTGTTCCAAGCGAGATCATTACTGATAATGGATCTAACTTGAACAATAAGATGATGAAGGAGTTGTGCGCAGAGTTCAAGATTGAACATCATAACTCATCTCCCTACCGACCAAAGATGAACGGAGCGGTAGAAGCGGCTAACAAGAACATCAAGAAGATCGTTCAAAAGATGGTTGTAACCTACAAAGACTGGCACGAGATGCTACCCTTTGCTCTTCACGGTTATCGCACATCTGTTCGCACTTCAACAGGGGCTACCCCTTTCTCTCTAGTATATGGCATGGAGGCAGTTCTCCCCATAGAAGTAGAGATCCCATCAATCCGGGTATTGATGGAAGCTAAGCATTCAGAAGCTGAATGGTGTCAAAGCCGACACGACGAATTAAACCTGATCAAAGAGAAGTGAATCACGGCACTATGCCACGGTTAGTTGTATCAGCAGAGAATGAAGAAGGCGTTCGACAAAAAGGTTCGGCCTCGCATCTTCAGGAAAGGGGACCTCGTGCTCAAGAAGATACAATCTTTTCTCACTGATTCCCGGGGCAAGTGGACTCCGAATTATGATGGCCCTTATGTGGTCACAAAAGCTTTCTCAGGCGGCGCCTTGAGACTTGCAACCATGGACGGAGAGGAATTTGCCTACCCCACGAATGTTGATGTAGTCAAGAAATACTTCGCCTAAACTAAAAAAAAACGTCTCGGTGGATTGAAAACCCGAAAGGGCAGTCCAGGCAAAAGTTAGAGACATGAAAAAATCATCCCGATGGGTTGGAAACATCAAAGTACAATCCAGGAAAAAATTAGGGATAATGGCAAGTAACTATATTCAACAGAGGCAAGTCCCTCAGCAGCAGTTACACCATCCATCGGAGGAAAACTCCAGTCACGGTCATCTTCGACAGAAGCTCAGGATGTCCCGAATTCAAAGTTGGTAGAAGGATAGCGGTCGTTAGGTTTCAACGTAGCCCTTTTCCCTGTAAATTACCATTTTCAAACTTTGTATATACTCTTTGGAATCACGTGTTTGGTTGATCTCCATCCTATCAATAAAATTTGAGCCCTTGTGCTTTTGTTTACAATTCTTATTTGTTTTAGCTTTACAGAACGACATTGTTAACATGACTAACGACTCTTGATATAAAACAAAAATGAATTTACTTGGTAAAACTTTTTCTGCTTTTAAAATAAATATGGCAATTTATTTTGACTATTGAACATCAAAAGAACATCAATCGCTTCTCCAAAAGTAAGCAAACTTCAAAGTGCATAATCAAAGTGCTCCTTCTAACCCAGTGCGCCTGAATGAAGGATCAACAATGTCGGATGCAACTATTCCATCTGACATCTTCGGCCGAGTTCTTATCTCCTAAGCCCGACCAACATAGCTCCCAACAGGGACTATCTCTCCTAAGCAAGGTGGAATTGTTATTCTGAACCAACGGTACTTCTTCGCCCCGCGATGGCCGAGTATCCAGTCATGTTCACCTGTCAGTTTGTATATCGCGTCAGTTTTGTCAGCATAAACATACACACATCATGCATTTTTTATTTGCATTCACATTTCATATTGCATCGCTATCACTCTAGTCGGGCTTGTCCCCTAGTGATAGAAGTTCTCTCAATCGAGTTGTCAACCCTTTCCTCGTCAGGAAGTGCGGCGTCTGAACAATCTCTCTCCTCCAGTTTATTTCTGGAATGAAGTTGGGTCCTCGACCACTTTGATAACTTGAACCTCTGAAAATCCAGAGAAGCTTTCAACAAACGTCACTCTTCACCATTGAAGATGATATCCTTGCTTTCCCGGATTAAAGAAAATCCCCCAGAGAAAGCCTCCTAAGCAGAGATTTGGCAGTACAGCTGCCATTCTTCGAAAAGATCGCTGATGAAAAGGTCATCGGCACCTCAAAATTGGACCCCATCACATGGCATTTCTCCGGGAAGATCCCGAGAAAAGTATGATGTAAGATCCCAAGTGGAAACAGTCTCTCAAGAGACTCGCTTTCCCCCCAGTAGAATCGACAAATGGCGTCTCCAAACAGAGAAGTTTGTGTACCTCTACAATTCAGACGATTGGGTTCCCCAGCAAGTCTGACGTCAAAACTTTTTCCGTCAGATGGCATCTCCCCAGGAAAATTCGGCGAGAAGTTTGAGGGAAATCGCTACGAATAGCGTCCCTTGTCAAAAAGTTTATTGACAAAAGAAACTAAGACCAGTTCCTTGGTAGGAAACCAGGATCGAGGGGAAGTTTAAATCAGAAACTAAGACCAGTTCCTTGGTAGGAAACTGGGATCGAGGGGAAGTTTACAACAGAAACTAAGACCAGTTCCTTGGTAGGAAACCAGGATCGAGGGGAAGTTTGTTTCCGCAACTAAGACCAGTTCCTTGTCTGAAGACCAGGATCGAGGGGAAGTTTACCTTTTCTAAGCATCATTGCTTAGCAAAAGAAGATGAATGCGCAAGCTACCATTCATAACCACCATCAAAATTTCGGGTATTCCGATATTTAAGCCTCTTGCACCCCGAATGCCCGAATACCTTCGTCATTCACACCTTCGGGTCCAAGAAGATTAAATAGGGGCATCTGTCATACCCCAAATTTTGACCACTAAGATTCCCATCATTGTGTCAATCATCATCACAATGTGGATGAACCATCATGCCTCATTAAATGCCTCAAGGGTTGTTGAGCATTCACTACAATCAAAATTAGGGTTTTAAGCCCTCTCAGAGCCTTAGACAAAGGATCAATCAAGGAATGACATGATCTTCAACTTGTCTAACCTCTCAAACATCCACAATGGATCAGAAGGACTCCCACTTCAAGGATTAAGCACAAGGTTGCTCCCTTCTAGGTGGATCAAGTCTCAAGATCGCCGGTATCACCAAATTAGGGTTTTGGTCGACCAGGGCCTCCAGATGAAAAATTTCATCTGGACACAAGCCAAAGATCCAAAACACAACCTAATGTACTCCATGGAACCTCATGGACCTGTAGCGAGCGATTTTGGACGCGGTTCTTAAGCGTTGGTCGCTCTCTGCGGTTTGAGCTTTAACTACAGGTCGATTCATTTTTTATCCTATTGTGAGCTGAATAAGGAAGGGAAATAGATGTCTCCAATTAACCCTGCTTTGCATACTGAGTTTAAACAGCGGTCTGTTAGGTTACGGATGCTATCAATGTGGGGGGCCTTTGTACTGGTTATTTGTGTTTTCGCCAATACTGTCTTCTTTCTTTCTAGGAATTTCTAGCGGGGAACAAGGATTAGGGTGTTAGGACTGATGCTTTTGAATTACTGCTTTTGATTGATGGAGATATGGGATTTGGGTTTTTTTGTTGATTGCGCTCGCTAAGATCTTTTCTTTCGATCTTATGCCTACGTATTCCCGTTTACCTAAACAGGGAAATCAGAGCGTTCGTAGTTCCTCCTATTCTATGGGAGGAAATTGGTGTTTTTGGTGTCTTGTTCAAAGCCCAAGACGTGAAGCGAAAGGATAGTTTGTATCTTGTTCAAAGCCCAATATGTGAAGTTGAAGGTCTATTTGTGTCTTGTTCAAAGCCCAAGACGTGAAGCTGAAAGACCTCGGCTTTAGAGAGAATTTGTCATCTCTAAAGAGGGGAGAAGGAGAATTACTTTAACTGGGATACGCGGATCCGAGCAATGCCATAATTTTCCGAAGAAAGGGTTTTAACCTGAAGGAGAAGACTTTAACTCAGTGTAGAGCAATGCCATCTTTCCTTAGGAATTTCTCATGCTAAAAGAGGGACAGTGGCATGGATGTAGATGATCCAGAGGCTTGCCGCCTACATTGATTAGATGAAGGGAAAGGAGTTGTTGATGTTTGTGTACTGTGAACGAGGCACAGCTTTGATGCTAAAAGGTTAATTGGATCAACCAGTGGTTTTCTTATACGAAGCCTAAGAGGAGGCTAATTTCCACTAGGAAAATCATTATACAAAGCCTAAGAGGAGGCTATTTTGTGTCTCGTACAAAGCCCGAGAAAGAGGCTAAAAGGGGTCGACCCAGTGGGGCATATCGTTATACAAAGCCTAAGAGGAGGCTATTATGTGTCTCGTACAAAGCCCGAGAGAGAGAGGCTAAAAGGTTTTGACTCAACGATGGAATCTTTTGGTATCTCGTATAAAGCCCGAGATGGAGGTTATTTGACTCAACAAGAGAGTTTTTGTATCTCGTACGAAGCCCGAGATGGAGGTTGTTGTTTATTTGGCTCAATAAGAACCTTTTTGTATCTCGTATAAAGCCCGAGATGGAGGCGAAAGGGGGATTGACTCAACGAGGGAGTCTCTTTATATCTCGTACGAAGCCCGAGAGAGAGGCGAAAAGGTTGTTTTGACTCCACTGGGGAGAATTTTGGTATCTCGTACGAAGCCCGAGATGGAGGCTATTGTAACTGTTTCAGTTGAGTGACAGATCCAATATACTGATTTTAAAAGAGAAAATCAGTTCTTATATGAGTAACACTGTACCTAGGGGTTTGATTTGAGGATCAGGGATATTTCCTTCTCTTTGAGGAAACGGGAAATCCAAAGGGTATTGAGACTGTCCGAGTCTGCGGGTTTCCTTCCTATTTAACGAAGGGTGCTTGAGAATGTCTTTGAGACTCAAGGAAGTTAGACTGTCCGTGTCTAGAGTTCTATCTTTTGTACTATGCTGTGAGAAATAGTAGTAGACTCTATGAAAGGACTGTTCTATGAAGATGACTAGGTTTTGTTCCTATACCTCTGGGAGGTCGTCGGGACAATTTGTACGAAGCCCAAGAGAAGGCTGGAAACTTTTAAGAAGCCGACGGGTCCTTGTACGAAGCCCAAGAGGAGGCTATCATTCCCGGAGGAAGAGATCATTATACGAAGCCTAAGAGGAGGCTGTGAATACTTCTAAGAAGTCGTAGGGTCCTTGAATAATGCCCAAGAGGAGGTCGATGCTTTTAAGAAGCCCGTGGGTTTATCATCTCCTTTCCATTAGGAGAGATAAATCTTTTAAAGATAAAAACCACTGGTAAACGTGCGAGGTTTACTATCCAGCGACTTTTAGCTTTTAAAGAGGGTCCCTTAGTTAAGGTCCAAGATTATGACCGTAGTGGGTACCCAAACCCCGAGACATTCAAGGCAAGCTATCCACAAGGAATAGATCAAGTCAGGAAAGTTCGAGAATTGGGAAGAAACTCAAAGATGCCATTCACGGAGAATACATTCATCTTGGGGAGTAGAGTTTCTTGACGATTCCTAAGGAGGACAGCCGAAGAGAAGACTGTATCTGGTGCTCCTATTGGGGATCTAGGCGTCTATTTCTACGAATAAACGAAACGGCGTCACCTAGTTCTAGACGTAGTTGCCGGGGAAACTCTAAATATCTATACTATTATTACACAGTTGATATGAGTTTATGAAAGGAGACTTACAGCGAAACAGCCCCACAATACAGTTATATATATATATATGAGTTTGTGAAAGGAGACTTACAGCGAAATAGCCCCACAATACAGTTATATACATATGAAAGCGGTAAATGAAAGCGGGTAAACACTTACTCGGTTGTAGAGCTTCCATGCTGTTTGGTTAGTTGTTCAACAAAGAAAGATTGAAAACAACAGTATATTCAAAATCAAAGGAGAAAGTGCTTTGAAAAAGAAAGATTTGGGGCTTACAGCTCAAGGAGAGGCCCAGGGTTTTATCAGTGAGCGCACTGTTGAATTTGTACAGAGGGACTTATACAAGTGACTGGGGCCCAAAATGGTTTCCTGTACAAAGGGATGGGTCTTACACTCTCTCAAGAGGCCCAAAAAGGTTTAAAGAAAAGAGTGGGGCTTATAACACGAGGGTAGGCCCAAATGATTTTTCGTTTAAAAATGGCGATCATGCCGAGGTTTTCTTTTAACGCAGAGGGACTTATACAATAAGTGAGGCCCAAAATGTTTTGGTTAAAAGGGGGATTGGGTCTTACACTCTAATAGAGGCCCAAAGTGTTTTAAATGGGTCTTATAGCTCAAGGAGAGGCCCAAGGGTTATTTTGAAAAGGGCGATGATCGCGCCGTTTGTTTTTGACGGTATCGGGACTTATACAATGAATGAGGCCCAAAAAATGATTTGGTCAAAAAAAGGATTGGGTCTTACACTCTACTAGAGGCCCAAAAAGTTTTAAGAAAAAGAAATGGGTCTTACTACTCGAGGGTAGGCCCAGATGGTTTTTATTTTTAAACGGGCGACGATCGCGCCGTTTACTTGTACAGAGGGACTTATACAATGGATGAGGCCCAAAAAGTTTTTGTACAAGGGGGGATGGGTCTTACACTCTCTCAAGAGGCCCAAAATGTTTTGAAAATGATTTATGAGGGTTGAATTAATCCAAAACCCTAATTTGTTTTCAAAATGTATTTAATTGAATAAAAATTCAATTAAAATGATCAAAAATTGTTTAACACATGGAAAACAAATTGTGATCTTGGATTAATGCTTCAAAAATTAAGTATTGACCTACAAAATAATTAGAAAGCATTAAAAGTTGCAAAATCAATGTAGAAAAAATATTTAAAATGCCAAAAACAATCAAAATATTAATTCTTTGCAAAAATATCAATTATATGAAATAAATAATATTTTTGGGATTTTTTGATAAAATAAAATATTTTAACATTTTTGTGAATTATTAAAAAAAGAATCAACTCAAAATCATTAAAACTCAAAGAGAAATTAATTTTTGAATCAATTAAACAAAATCACAAAATTCAAATATTTGAATTATTCAAAAATGGCGCCAAGAACAGCTGAAGAACACGCGCGTGTTCTTGGTTTCTCAGATTTGCATTTTCTATCCAATCTCCATGAATACGTAATCATATCATGCAATCCACATATCATTATGCTCGTCTCAACCTCACGATCATGTATATGTACTTTAATTTCATTTAAATTAAACATACAACAAGAAATCACGAAGAGACCTCAAGAACCCTAATTTCTGCATGAAGGCTAGGATTTTTGATACACGATTCAAACAATGCAATTAATTGAGGGAAAACATTCCATGCATGATTATGAACATATGGCCAAATTATTGTGCGAGGAAATATGCATAGATTGAGAGATGACCAAGTATGTGCTTACCTCCAAGCCGTGACAGCAAGTTCAAAGTGATTTTTGATTTGGAGATGTTACAGATGAGTGGTGATGATCTGAACAGCTTCCCTACACCCTATGGATTGTGTTTGGATGGTTGGACTTGATTGAAATTGGCTGGATCACTTTGTGGTACCTCAGCTGCACTTTGGTTAAAACCTTGAGCAACCAGCTGGTGATTTCATGAAATTGATGTTTCAGAAGTTATGTGAGTGTTTGATCAGCTCATATGTGATGTATATGAGGTGTGTGTGAGTGATTGGTTTGTGCAGAATTGCTCTCAAACTCAAAACCTGATAGCTACCTTGCTAAGAAAGGCATTTTTGCCAAGAGAAAGAGATTTTGAGGAAAGCATCTGTTAGATGGCTTTGGTGTACTTAAACTGACCACAATTGAGCTCTATTTATAGTAGAGCAAGTTTGTTTTGCAAGGAATAGTGCATGGCAGCTGGTAAGTAGGTTTGGCCAATGTTGGCAAATGAAAATCCAAGTCTCCTCTAGCCATTGACTAGAGGTTAGGGCACAGAGCTTTGGTCCCCTTGGTCTTGGATAAGTCTTGACTGATTTCAGATGAGAATAGCTCAGTCCATGCCACCTTGATGGTTCCATTGAATGCCTCATTCCAAATTTGAAGTCTTGTCCCTATTTTGGCCATTCTAGGTTCAACATGCTATTTCTTGTTCCATGGACTTTGGAGGCTTGGCTCAGTGATTGTCCCCTTTAGATTCAATCCTCTGAGGTGTCCAAGTGGATTGGAGCAATTGAATTTGGCTGATTTTGGCAAATCGACCAAAGTTGCAAATTCTGCCTTGCCTTGACAGATTTCAGCAAGGCAACTTGGCAATGTTGTATCTCATGGTGTAGGTTGAATTTGGCAATGTTCTTGGCCATTTTGGAAAGCTCTTACATGATACAACAACTGTTTGAACAAATTTGGTTTTGATCTCTTTTGATTCCAAGTGAAAAATCCCCCTACATTTGGCAAAAAGTGAGGCAGAATCTGACTTAGTGAAAATTTCACTAAGTGTAGGAAAAAGTGACATTTTCACTTTTCAGCCACTTTGATCACTCCATAACTCAAAATCCTTAATGAATTGTAATGACTTGTAGTTGAAGTTTTTGTAGGTGATAATGAGGGCTACAAATCCATCTTTGGATGAGAAAAAATGGCCTTGTGGTTTAGGAGTTATGGTCCTTCAAAGTTGGTGCCTTTGCCACTTTATTTTTAACTTAGAAAAATTTCTAAGTTTTATGGTTACCCCTTTTACAAGTTATCACACTTTTCTTGATTTTTCTTGATGAATGATGATTCAAATCATACATTAACATCATTTTAGGGTTAAAAATCCATTTTGGTGAAAAATCTCAAAAAGTCAAAGTTGACTTTTGTGCACAGTTGACTTTTTATCAGATGAATTCCTAACTGTGCAATTCTTCAGGAAATCATGTCCTTGACCTAAATCAAACTTGATGGACATGTTCCATGGGTGTCATAGGGTATATTCAATCATGTATTAGGGTTTGGGAGCATGTCCTGGTCAAAAGTCAAAGCTACAGTTGACTTTTCTCTTAAAACCCTAATTGTGGTGCATATGAAATTGAGACTTGTTGCTCAAACTTCTTGGATCAATCCATTGTTCCAAATGGATCAATATGGTATATTAGAGACCCTCAAATCATCTCTTGAGGTCTTGGCTCATGGTTTGTCCCAAAAGTCAACTTAGGGGTGAATTAGGTCAAGAAACCCTAATTCCTGATTTTTGATGAATGCATCCCCTGAGGCAAAATTGACTTGATGCATGGGTTCATGAGGTTCCATGAAGCATATTAGGTTATGTTTTGGATCATTGCCTTGTGCCCAGATGAAAATTTCCATCTAGAGGCCCTGGTCGACCAAAACCCTAATTTGTTGATACTGTCGATCTTGAGACTTGATCCACCTAGAAGGGAGCAGCCTTGTGCTTAATCCTTGAAGTGGGAGTCCTTTTTGATCCATTGTGGATGTTTAAGAGATTAGACAAGTTGAAGATCATGTCATTTCTTGATTGATCCTTTGTCTAAGCACTCAGAGAGGGCTTGAAACCCTAATTTTGATTGTAGTGGATGCTCACCCATCTTTGGGGAGACTAATGAAGCATAAAGGTACATCCATATTGTGATGATGATTTGCACAATGATGGGAAACTTTAGTGGTCAAAATTTGGGGTATTACAGATGCCCATTCATCAAGTCAATTTTGCCTCAGGGGATGCATACATCAAAAATCAGGAATTAGGGTTTCTTGACCTAATTCACCCCTAAGTTGACTTTTAGGGAAAATCAAGAGCCAAGACCTCAAGAGAGGGTTTGAGGGTCTCTAATGAGCTATATTGATCCATTTGTAACAATGGATTAATCCAAGAAGCTTGAGCAACAAGTCTCAATTTCATCTGCACCATAATTAGGGTTTTAAGGAAAAAGTCAACTGTAACTTTGACTTTTGACCAGGACATGCTCCCAAATCCTAGGAAATGCCTCAATATACCCTATGACACCCATGGAACATGTCCATCAAGTTTGATTTAGGTCAAGGACATGATTTCATGAAGAATGGCACAGTTTAGAATTCATCTGATAAAAAGTCAACTGTGCACAAAAGTTAACTTTGACTTTTTGAGATTTTTCACCAAAATGGATTTTTAACCCTAAAATGATGTTAATGTATGATTT
The DNA here is from genome assembly GCA_022829125.1 of Lathyrus tuberosus. Taxonomy (NCBI): domain Eukaryota; kingdom Viridiplantae; phylum Streptophyta; class Magnoliopsida; order Fabales; family Fabaceae; genus Lathyrus; species Lathyrus tuberosus. The sequence goes on from JALAZF010000381.1 coordinate 5,809,761, forward strand.
GAATCATCATTCATCAAGAAAAATCAAGAAAAGTGGGATAACTTGTAAAAGGGGTAACCATAAAAACTTAGAAAATTTTCTAAGTTAAAAATAAAGTGACAAGGGTACCAACTTTGGAGGATCATAACTCCTAAACCACAAGGCCATTTTTTCTCATCCAAAGATGGATTTGTAGCCCTCATTACCCTCTACAAAAACTTCAACTAGACCTAAGTCCAATTCATTAAGGATTTTGAGTTATGGAGTGATCAAAATGGCTGAAAAGTGAAAATGTCACTTTTTCCAACACTTAGTGAAATTTTCACTAAGTCAGAATCTGCCTTCACTTTTTGCCAAATGTAGAGGGATTTTTCACTTGGATTCAAAAGAGATCAAAACCAAATATGTTCAAACAGTTGTTATATCATGTAAGGGCTTTCCAAAATGGTCAAGAACATTGCCAAATTCCATTTGAGTCATGAGATATGACATTGGAAATTTGCCTTGCTGAAATCTGTCAAAGGCAAGGCAGAATTTGCAACTTTGCTCGATTTGCCAAAATCAGCCAAATTCAAATGCTCCTATCCACTTGGACACATCTGAGGATTGAATCTAAAGGGGACAATCACTGAGCCAAGCCTCCAAAGTCCATGGAACAAGAAATAGCATGTTGAACCTAGAATGGCCAAAATAGGGACAATACTCCAAATTTGGATTGAAGCATTCAATGGAGGCATCAAGGTGGCATGGACTGATCCATTCTCATCTGAAATCAGTCAAGACTTATCCAAGACCAAGGGAACCACAGCTCTGTGCCCTAACCTCTAGTCAATGGCTAGAGGAGACTTGCATTTCCATTGGCCAACATTGAACAAACACCTGCTGCAGTTGCCATTCACTGTGGATCCCAAAACAAACTTGCTCTACTATAAATAGAGCTCAATTGTGATCAGTTTGAGTACACCAAAGCCATCTAACAGATGCTTTCCTCAAAATCTGTTTCTCTTGGCAAAAATGCCTTTCTTAGCAAGGTAGCTATCGGGTTTTGAGTTTGAGAGCTTTTCCAATCAAACCAATCACTCACACACCTCACATACATCATATAGAAGTGATCCAAACACTCACATAACATCTGGAACACTGATTTCACAAAATCACCAGCCAATTGCTCAAGTTCTTGACAGTTTTGCAGTTGAGGTGCCATCTTCAACTCCAAACCATTTCAATCCATTCCAAGCACTCAGACACATCACTTGGTACCTAGGGAAGCTATCCACATCATTGGAACCTAGCTGTAAGACATCTAACACAAATCACGATCACCAGCTGCAAGTGGTAAGCATGAGCTCTTCTAACTCTATGATCCATGCAATTTTTGCTGCACAATAATTTGGCCATATGTTCATAATCATGCATGGAATGTTTTCCCTCAATTAATTGCATTGTTTGAATCGTGTATCAAAAATCCTAGCCTTCATGCAGAAATTAGGTTTCTTGAGGTTTCTTCGTGATTTCTTGTTATATGTTTAATTTAAATGAAATTAATGGACATAGACATGATCGTGAGGTTGAGACGAGCATTATGATATGTGGATTGCATGTTATAATTAAGTATTCAGGGAGATTGGATAGAAAATGCAAATCAGCCAAACCCAGAACACGCGCGTGTTCTTCAGCTGTTCTTGGCGCCATTTCTTTCAAATTCAAATATTTGAATTTTGTGATTTTTATTTAATTGATTCTAAAATTAATTTCTCTCTGGGTTTTAATGATTTTGAGTTGATTCTTTTTTTAATAATTCACAAAAATGTTAAAATATTTTATTTTATCAAAAAATCCCAAAAATATTATTTATTTCATATAATTGATATTTTTACAAAGAATTAATATTTTAATTGTTTTTGGCATTTTAAATATTTTTTCTAAATTGATTTTGCAACTTTTAATGCTTTCTAATTATTTTGTAGGTCAATACTTAATTTTTGAAGCATTAATCCAAAATCACAATTTGTTTTTCATATGTTAAACAATTTTGATCATTTTTAATTGAATTTTTATTCAATTAAATACATTTTTGAAAACAAATTAGGGTTTTTGGATTAATTCAACCCTCATAAATCATTTTCAAATCACTTTGGGCCTCTTGAGAGAGTGTAAGACCCAACCCACTTGTACAGAAATATTTTGGGCCTCATTCGTTGTATAAGTCCCTCTGTACATTTTCAAATAAACGGCACGATCATCGCCTTTTGAAAAATAACCTTGGGCCTCTCCTTGAGCTATAAGACCCATTCAAAAACACTTTGGGCCTCTAATAGAGTGTAAGACCCAATCCCCTTTTAACCAAAACATTTTGGGCCTCACTTATTGTATAAGTCCCTCCGCGTTAAAAGAAAACCTCGGCGCGATCGCCATTTCAAACGGAAAAGTCAATTGGGTCTACCCTCGTGTTATAAGCCCCACTCTTTTTCTTTAAACACTTTTGGGCCTCTTGAAAGAGTGTAAGACCCATCCCTTTGTACAAAAAACCTTTTTTGGCCTCAGTTACTTGTATAAGTCCCTCTGTACAAATTCAACAGTGCGCTCACTGATAAAACCCTGGGCCTCTCCTTGAGCTGTAAGCCCCAAATCTTTCTTTTTCAAAGCACTTTCTCCTTTGATTTTGAATATACTGTTGTTTTCAATCTTTCTTTGTTGAACAACTAACCAAACAGCATGGAAGCTCTACAACCGAGTAAGTGGTTATTGCTTTCATTTACCGCTTTCATATACATATAACTGTATTGTAGGGCTGTTTCACTGTAAGTCTTCTTTCATAAACTCATATCAACTGTGTAATAATAGTATAGATATTTAGAGTTTCCCCGGCAACTACGTCTAGCATTAAGCCCGTTGATCACTCTTAGAAATAGTCTAAACTAGATCCCCATAGGATTACCAGACACAGTCCTCCCTCCTCTTGGGGTTAAACAATATGGAGATATGAAAGGCAGCATTCTCAGTGAACCCTTTCATAGACTGTCGCTCGTAGAAGTTGTCAAAGAAACTCTATTCCCCAGAGATGATCTTTTCTCCGTGAATGGCATCTCTTGAGTTTCTTCCAAATTCTCGGGCTTTCCTGACTTTGATCTATTCTCGGTGAATAGCATTGCCTTGAACTTCTCGGGGTTTGGGGACCCATCGGCTTCTTAAAAGCACTTGTCAAGAAGCTCTATTCCCCGGAGATGATCTCTTCTCCGTGAATTGCATCTCTTGAGTTTCTTCCAAATTCTCGAACTTTCCTGACTTTGATCTATTCTCGGTGAATAGCATTGCCTTGAATTTCTCGGGGTTTGGGGACCCATCGACTTCTTAAAAGCAATCAGCCTCCTCTTGGGCATCGTACAAGGACCCACAGGCTTCCTAAAAGCAACCCCGCCTCCTCTTGGGCTTAGTACAAGGACCTTACGGCTTCTTAGAAGTATTCACAGCCTCCTCTTAGGCTTCGTATAATGATCTCTTCCTCGGGGAATGATAGCCTTCTCTTGGGCTTAGTACAAGGACCTGTCGGCTTCTTAAAAGCTTCCAGCCTCCTCTTGGGCTTCGTACAAATTGTCCCAACGACCTCCTAGAGGTATAGGAACAGAACTTAGTCATTTGCATAGAACAGTCCTTTCAAAGAGTCTACTACTGTTTCTCAAAGCATAGTACAAAAGATGAAACTCTAGACTTGGACAGTCTAACTTCCTTGAGTCTCAAAGACATTCTCAAGTGACCCCTTTGTTAAATAGGAAGGAAACCTGCAGACTCAGACAGTCTCAATACCCTTTGGATTTCCCGTTTCCTCAGAGAAAAGGGAATAACCCGGATCCTTGAATCAAATCCATGAGTACAGTATTGCTCATATAAGAACTGATTTTCTCTTTAAAATCAGTATATTGGACCTGTCACTCAACTAAAATAGTCACCCTAGCCTCCTCTTGGGCTTTGTACAATGATTCTCCCCAGCGGAGTCAAACAACGTTTAGCCTCTCTCTCGGGCTTTGTACGAGACCCATAAGAGACTCCCTCGTTGAGTCAATCACCCCTTTCGCCTCCATCTCGGGCTTTATACGAGATACAAAAAGGTTCTTATTGAGCCAAATAAACAAAAGCCTCCATCTCGGGCTTTGTACGAGGTACAAAAAACTCTCTTGTTGAGTCAAATCGCCTCCATCTCGGGCTTTATACGAGATACCAAAAGACTCCATCGTCGGGTCAAAACCTTTTAGCCTCTCTCTCGGGCTTTGTACGAGACACATAATAGCCTCCTCTTAGGCTTTGTATAAGAAAACCACTGGTTGATCCAATCAACCTTTTAGCATCAAAACTGTGCCTCGTTCGCAGTACACAAACATCAACAACTCCTTCTTCTTCATCTAATCGCTGTAATCGGCAAGCCTCTGGATCATCTACATCCATGCCACTATCCCTCTTTTAGCATGAGCAATTCCTAAGGAAAGATAGCATTGCTCTACACTGAGTTAAAGTCTTCTCCTTCAGGTTAGAACCCCCTATAAAGGAAATTATGGCATTGCCGGATTCACAAATCCTGGTTAAAGTAATTCTCCTTTATAAAACAGTTGTGACATACAACCCCCTCTTTATAGATGACAAATTCTCTCTAAAGTTGGGACTTTCAGCTTCACATCTTGGGCTTTGAACAAGATACAAATTGACCTTTCAGCTTCACATCTTGGGCTTTGAACAAGATACAAACCACCTTTTTGCTTCACGTCTTGGGCTTTGAACAAGACACCAAAATAACCATTTCCTCCCATAGAATAGGAGGAACTATGAACGCTCTGATTTCCCTGTTTCGGTAAACGGGAATACGTAGGCATAAGATCGAAAGAAAAGATCTTAGTGAGCACACTAAACAAAAGACCCAAATCCCATATCTCCATCAATCAAAAGCAGTAATTCAAAAACATATGTCCTAACATCCTAATCCTTGTTCCCCGCCAGAAACCTTCTGTCTAGATAAAAACCAGTATTGGCGAAAATACAAATAACCAGTACAAAGGCCCCCCACATTGATAGCATCCGTAACCTAACAGACCGCTGTTTAAACTCAGTATGCAAAGTAGGGTTAATTGGAGACATCTATTTCCCTTCCTTCATCAGCTTTAATAGGATAAAAAATGAATCGACCTATAGTTTTAAGCTCAACCGCAGAGGGCGACCAGCGCTTAAGAGCCGCGTCCAAAATCGCTCGCTACACCCTGCTTACGTTTTTACTATATGAATTTCTTTCTTATATTTGCATTGCCTCTTCAGACTGGTCGAAAACCTCCAACACCTTCCAAGAAAGGTAAAAAGGATACCCCAACTGTGATTATAGCTTCAGAGGCCTCAGATGAATCTCCTGAGGAGGTTCTCACAAAGAAAAGAAGAAAACCCCTAAAGGCTTCTGGACCTACTGGCCCACCTCCTTCGAAGATGTCCAAAATACTCGAAAAGGCACCCACCACAAGTGGTGTCGAGAAGGAACATTCCAAGGTGGCCTTGAGAACCCCTCTTGGTGACCATGGGAGTGATAAATCAAGTCCTGCTGTTAAACAGACTCAGGTATGTGCACCACTTTTCATTATGCTGACGCCTTTCGCCCATTACTTCAATCTCATCTTCTCCACTTGTGTTTTTTAGGCACCCATAATCAACAACCCAGATCCCCAACCAACTCCAAGCAACTTTGCCACCACCATAATTGACGATCCCGTTCCTCAACCAACTACAGGAAGCTTCACCACCACGCTCCTCAACAGCCAAGGTGAGCCAGCTTATCACCCATCTTCTGATATTGGCTCTGGTTTGAGTGAGATTAATCAACCTACTCCACATGTTACATAACACACCGCACCACCAGTTCCAACCACTACTCAAAACGCACAAGCTGATGGCGCCAACTCTGATGATGATGATGCCTCAAGCCTACCACCTTTCAATCTGGCTACCCCCATGGATAAAGGTCAGTTGGTTGAAGAAGAAAGACATGAACCTGAAGTTCAAACACACAACGCCAATCCTGATCAAGCTGCGCCTGAGGAGACAAATGAACTACATCCTACACCAGCTGATGACCAAGAGAATATGCAACCAACTGCTGAAAAGTCTGATGAAGAAATGGGAGAAGAACAAGATGAAGAAGGAGAAGACTCAAAAGAGGAGGAAAAAGAACAAACTGATCCTGATCCCCACCATACTCCTTCGCCTGTGGTCCAGCCAACCCTGGCTAGCATTCCACCTCCTGGAGACTCACTGACAGCACTCAAGTGGTCGAACCCACGTGAGTACTCCAAACTAATACTCGAGCAGAAGTGTGGTTCTTCTTCTTCTGTCTCTTCGACTCCAGCATCGGATGAGTTCGCCAAAACAGTCCTCCAAGCCATAAAGAAAAAATTCTTCAGGGGGGACATTCACAGAATTTTGGCCTCAGACTCTACTGCAACCATTTACCTGAAGGACACCCTAGCAAAGATTGAGCTTACCACCCTCAATCCAGATGTTTCTGGTTTTCTGATAGAGTTAACTGCTGTGGTGAACCAAATAGCTGCAGAAATAAAGTTGCTTCCCTCTATCAGGAATACCATAGAGAAAACATTTGGCTGTGAGAGTGCAGCCTGGTGTGGTGCAAAAGAGGCGTACGAAGAGGTCGAACGTATGGAGGTTGATCAAAAGAAAAAGCAAGATGAGATAGCCTCCAACCATAAGGACATTGAAGCCTGGAAGCAAAAAATCACGGAGCTACAAGCCAAAATTGAAAATGCTAAAAAACGCAACCGTGATTTGCATCATTTCGACGACACTAAGATGGCTGAAGAAACAAAGAATGATATTGATCGTATTGAGGTGCCCCAAAGATATGAAAAAGAGCTCGCAGCAGCAAAACTTGATGAATCTTTGTGCAACGCTCGCCTCAAACATCACATAGAAGCTTTTTCTCAGTTGGCGTCGAGGCTTCCCTTCTGATACTTTCAACACCTTCGTTTGTTTAATCATCATTTGTTTCTTGGCCTTTTCAGGCCTTTATGTAATGACAATTTTATGCCTTTTGGCATTGATTAATAAATCATTATTATTTTGCCCTTAACTGCTTTCAACCCATATTACATTATGATGCACTTTATTTGTTGCCTCTTATCAGTCAAATTTGCAATTAAGGCATTCTATCTTTTTCTTGGAAAGTCAACCTTTCCAGCTTTAAATTCCAAGGCATAAGCCTCTAGCTTTTAAAGTAACATTTATAGCATAGCCCTCAGGCCTACTTCCAAGAATAACTCACGTGTTTCCACCGTTTGACTGGCCAATCCAATCAGTACTTCGCCTCTATAAATTTCTTCCACCTGACCACGTTTTGCGTAGAAGAAAACATGAATAATTCAGAGAAATCATCAGCTAAGAAAATTGCTGGAAAGGCAAAGGCAGTTAAGGAAACAAAAAAGATGGAGGCAACCAAGCAACCTAAAGCCTCCATTGGAGCAACCTCTCAAGCCAAGAAGAGAGAAACTAAAATGAAGATCTCTAAGAAAGGGCGCTCCAGCACCCAAGACTCTGATGATGAGCCAGATGCAGATTACATGGATTTCCTCAAATCCATAGATTGGAGAGATTATGAATGACCTTTCCTTGATTAAAAATTGTTGTATTGGTTTTTGTTTGCTTTGTATGCCATATTAGCCTGACTTGGCCTATTTTGGCTTTCTTTTTATTAAATAAAGCTTATGTTTTAATATGAATCTCTTGCAGCATAGGCTTATATTTTTTCAAATACTTGTCATTTACTTTCAAGATTCTTTTATCTTTGTCTAACTCTTCCACTTCATAAGCTCCATTAGAGAAAACTTGTATGACTTGGAATGGGCCTTCCCACTTAGGGGACCATTTGCCTAATGTTTTGTCCTTTCGATCCATAGGCAAAATCACTTTCCAAACCAAATCCCCACATGCAAAAGATTTAGACTTAACCTTTTTGTTGTAGGATTCTTCGACCCTCTTCTTTTGTCTTCTTAACAACTCTGAGGCTCTGAGCCTTTCTTCATCTAAATACACTAATTCATTCATCATCATTTCCCAATAATTCTCAGAGGTAATCTCATGATGTCTTTGAACTCTTACAGACTGTAAATAAATCTCAACAGGCAATACTGCATCATGACCAAAAGTAAGTCGAAATGGGGTAGTGTTGGTAGCCTCTTTAGGGGATGTTCGACATGCCCAAAGAACTTGGTCTAACGTCTTGTGCCAATTTCTAGGCCTATTTCCCACATGCTTCTTAATTAGTCCAATTACTACCTTATTGGCAGCTTCGACTTGCCCATTGGCCTGAGCATAATAAGGTGTAGAAGTTAGTAACTTAAAACCTATTTCTTTGGCAAACTCCTGCATCTTTCGACCAGTGAACATTGATCCTTGATCTGTAGTGATTATTTCAGGAATATCAAATCTATAAATAATGTGATTTTGAATGAATTCAATAACATCTTATTGACCTATATTCACCAGTGGTATTGCCTCAATCCACTTGGTGAAATAATCAATTCCCACCAAAATATATCTTTGGTTCTTTGAAGATGCTGGTCGAATCTCTCCCACTATATCCAAAGCCCATCCTCTGATAGGCCACGGTTTCACTATGGAGTGTAATTCACTTGCTGGGATATGCTGTACGCCAGCATGAATTTGGCATTCTTGACAACCCTTAGCAAATTCTATGCAATCTTTCAGCATAGTAGGCCAATACATGCCTTGTCGAAACAACAGCCATTTCATCTTCTGGCCAACTTGGTGTGCTCCACATGCCCCACTGTGTACTGTCGAAAGAGCCAAATATGCCTCTGCTTCACTAAGGCATTTCAATAGGACTCCCTCAGGGGTCTTTTTAAACAGTTCATTACCCAAAAGCACATAGCTTAAGGCTTGATATCTGATTTTTCGCTCTATCGAAGCCGTTGGATTTTGCAAATATTCAACTATGGGCTTCCTCCAATCTTCATCTGTTAAATTATCTATGGCAAAAATTTCAAAATTTTCGTCATCTATGCACCCAAGCTTAGTTGTTTCTAAGTCTGATGAGCACAATCCAACAGCCACCACTTTACCTCTTGCTTCAATTACTTCTTGAAGGTTTTCCTTCGACACCTTGTATCCCGAGGCAATTTGAGCCAAGTCGTTAGCAACTTGGTTCTCTATTCTAGGTATGTGTTGGATGGCCACTACCTCAAATTTCTTTAATAATCTATTGGCTATCACAAAGTACATAATGAGATTTTCTTTAACACACTTATACTCCTTTGTGATTTGTTTTATAACCAATTCTGAGTCTCCCATTATTTCGACTCTAGTTGCCCCCAATTCTAACAAAATTTCAAGGGCAGCAATTAATGCTTCATATTCAGCCTCATTGTTAGAGCAAGGTCCTTCGACCTTATACTTGAATTTTGTTGGAATTTTTTCAGGAGAAATAATGTGTATTCCCACTCCTGTTCCATTTTTATGACTTGATCCATCAAAGTATAACTTCCAGGATTTTAATTCAACATAGTTCAAATCATTTTCATTTATGGAGTGATCAACTATAAAGTCTGCAACTACTTGCCCTTTCACAGCTTTTAAAGGTTGATATGTTAGGGAAAATTCTGTTAATGCTAATGCCCATTTGCCAATTCGACTATGCAAAATAGGTTTAGATAACATATGTTTTACAACATCAAAGTGAGAAGAAACATACACATCAACTGGCTTTATATATTGCTTCAATTTAGTACAAGAGAAATACAAGCATAAACATAACTTTTCAATCATGCTATACCTAGTTTCTGCATCATTTAAAACTCGACTAAGATAATAAATGGCTCTTTCGACTCCATTTTTATCCTCCTGAGCTAACATGTTCCCTAGAGTGTTATCTGATGCAGCTATATACAATCTCATACTCTTGTTTCTACAAGGTGGTGAAAGAATTGGAGGGTGGCTTAGGTACTCCTTGATCTTGTCGAAGGCTTCCTGCTGTAATTGCCCCCACTCAAAACCATCTTTGTTGAAACGAAGCAATGGTGAAAAAGCTTGTGTTTTTCCACTCAGGTTGGATATAAACCTTCTTAAGAAGTTGATCTTGCCCAGCAACGACTGCAACTCCCTTTTAGTTGATGGCACTTTCGCCTCCATTATGGCTTTGGTTTTATTCTGATTTATTTCGATCCCTTTCTTGTGGACCACAAAGCCTAGGAAATCCCCTGCCTGCACGCAAAAAGCACATTTGAGAGGATTCATTTTAAGACCATATTTTCTCATCCTTTCAAAGGACTGTCGAAGATGGTCAATGTGACTTTTCCCAGAAATAGATTTTATAACAATATCATCAATATAAATTTGCATGAATGTGTCTATAAAATTGTGGAAAATTGAATTCATTGCCCTTTGATAAGTGGCACCAGCATTTTTGAGACCAAAAGGCATCACTACCCATTCATAGGTACCTAAGGCTCCAGGGCATCTAAAAGCAGTTTTATGAACATCTTCCTCAGCAATGAATATTTGGTTGTAGCCAGAATATCCATCCAGCATACTAAGATATTCATGTCCTGCTGCAGAATCTATTAACATTTCTGCTACTGGCATTGAATATTCATCTTTAAGAGTTGCAGAGTTTAAATCTCTAAAATCAATGCAAACTCTCAAAGACCCATTCTTCTTAATAACAGGTACTATATTAGCCAACCATTCGACATACCTTGCAGTGCGAATGAATTTGCAACGAAGCAGTCTTTCGACTTCCTCTTTGATCTTTGACAATATCTCTGGTGCAAACCGTCTTGGATTTTGCTTGACTGGTTTTTTCCCAGGCGTCATAGGCAACCTGTGTTCGACCAACTCCCTGCTCAAACCAGGCATCTCATCATAATCCCAGGCGAAGCAGTCTTTGAACTCTTTCAACAACTGAACCACTTCAACCTTCAACTGGGGATCAAGATTGGAACTGATGTAGGTAGGCCTTTTGGTTGCCCCCTCACTGAGGTCAACTTCTTCTAAAGGATCTTGTGCTAGCATTTTTATATTATTTGCCAAAGGATCCTTCTCAAATCCCAAAGGCTCATCTTCATAGATGGTGTCGAGCCTCTGGCTTTGCTCTCCAGTTTCAACCTTATCTGGAGGTTTTGGGTCGAAGTCCTTGCCAGGACCTTCTTGATATAATTCAGAAATGGCTTCGCCAGCCATATAGTCATTGGCGGCTTCCAAGGCCGTTTGTAGTTTTGTTTCGGCCACATAGGCCAAAATTCTTTTTAAAGCGTCGGACTCAGTCATGATCACTGAATTCATCTCCCCATCCTGTGGGCTCTATTGGAGGTGAGCCTAAGCATGGCAACCTTCCTCCTGGTACCTCCCTATCCCATCTGAAACCTTCGACAGGGTGTAAATACAACGAATAAAATGTTTCTACATCAGGCGTAAACTCAAAATCAGCTGGAGGACATGGAGCAATGTTCGCCAGATGTTTCTCAAATTGCCTACTATCCACATGATTAATAGGCACCTTAAAGTACCCTTGATCAGCTTCAATATTTTCAACTATCCCATCTAGTCTCCAAATGGTGATTCTTTGATGCATAGATGAGGGCACATCTCCTATTCCGTGAATCCACTCCCTACCCAAGAGTAGATTATAGTTAGCTTTTGTCTCAACGACCATAAACACTGTTGGTCTGGTAATAGTTCCCACAGTGAGATCCACTTGAATCACTCCTAGAGTGGAACCAACTTTTCCTTCATAGTTCGACAGAACCATGTTGTGGGGTTTGGTATCAGTCTCAAACTTCCCAATCTTGCTCAACAAAAATCTTGGCATTAAATTAACAATTGCACCACAATCCACCAAAATTTTGTTGACAGGGACGTTTTCTACTTTGCCAATAATGTAAAGAGGCTTCAAATGACCCTTCATTGCCTCTGTGGGGCGTTCAAAGAAAGCATTATGTTCTTCGACGCACCCATTGTTCATGATGTAATAACACACAGGCTTGTGTGCCAACATTTCCAATTCAGCAATTTGATCCAAGTCTTCGACCTCTGAGACTTGACCAAATTCTTTTGGCATTACTGACACCACATTCACCAGAATATCTAGAGAAGCTGTTGACTCATTGTCGAAATTATCAGTCATATTCTCATCATCTTCAACCTTCTTCTCTGGCTGAACATTGAACAGCTTTCGCCTTATGGGCATCTTCTTAATTGTCCCAGCTTGATGATCAACATTGGTACTTGATTCTCCTTGCACCTGAGCCTCCCTGACAGCCTTTCGTCTGCGTTGCTCTCTTCGCCATTGTGATCTAGACATGGGGTTTTTACCCTTGTAATTCTGAGAAATGTATGCTGATTTGTTGGTGGTGTGGTTCTCTTTTCTATACTCAAATGAAGAACCTCTTTCCACATCAAATTTTTCCCACTTTTTCTTCTGTCCTCTCCCTTCGATAGGCTTGATCCAACTACCTGTTGGCACAATCACAGCTGGTTTGAATGTACCTGGCCGAACTCCTGGTGCTTGGTTTTTTAGTCCTGTCGAAAGTCGCCTATGGTCAAAACCTCTGGGCCCTTTGTTCACCTTCTGCCCCCAGCTTTCACCAGCCTTTTTGACACCTTCTAACTTGTGGGAAGCTTTTTCATCAAAAATGGCGCTACATCTAAGACATAGCATTACTCCAGAGCCTTTCTTCTGGCAACGGTGCAAGAAATCCACAATTGTCTCTTCTTGCTTAGGATAAGCTATTTTGTTGCGCTTCTCTTGTTCGTCTGCCTTACTCACTTGTTCAGCTTTTCGATCTGTAATTTCGACCATATTGACATCCATTCTGTCCTTTAAGTGCATCTCGGAGAAATGGGCTTCCAGACTTTCAGTGGCCTTTGCCAGACAACCACCATTTGCTGCTGCTTTTGCAGCTTTTTGGGAAGCTTCTCGCCAAGCATCTTTTTCACCTTCGACCATTTCCTCAGCATTAACTCTTTCAACATCAGGAGATGTCTTGAAGAATTTTTCAGCAGCCATACATATCCAGTTTTCCACCAAACAACCATCCATGTCTATCGTCTCTCCTACATACAGCAAGTCATCTTCCAATTCCTTAACAACTTGGACTTTGGGGGCATTTCTGCCCATAGCCTCATTGGTGTTGATGCTATCTGAGCTAGAATCAGATTCTTCAGCCAATTCGACCATGTTAATGCCTTCATTGGCATTTATCTTTAATCCACTCACGGCCATATCCAAAACCTTGGCAGCATTATCCATTTCAACAAACTTATCAGCAGTTTCTTTGGTCACCAACATTAGACTGGTACCATCAACATTCAAGCCATTTGCAGCCTTACTAAAACCTTCAATTATCACAGAATTGGTGGCGAAGTCTTCAGTAACCTCCACCATGTTGACTGACTTATCAAATCCCTCTGTGACTTCGACCATCTGAACCTCGTGAGGCTCTGTATAGTTAGCCTCTGCAACTTGCAATAGGTCAGAGTCAATCTTCATCTGGGCTTTGCCCTTGTCACCAAACTTCAGCCTTCCTTCTTGGATAGCATTTTGCACCAAATCCCTGAAAAGAAAACATTGAGAAGTTTTATGACCCAAAAAATTATGGTACTTACAAAAACCTCTTTTCTTTCTTTGTTCTAAAGGTGGCATCTTAGCACCAGCAGGCACTATCATTTGCCCATCTTTAACAAACAAATCAAAAATTTCGTCACATTTAGTGACGTCGAAAGTGTATGTTTTCTTAGGAAATTTGTCGTTAGATTCGACAGGATTTTTTCCTTCTGAAGGAGCTAATAATTTGCAGGTATAAGGTGGACCTTACTTTAACTCAGCAACGTCAACCTCATTTCCGTCGAAATAAGATGTTTCACTATACAGACTCTCCACATCTTCATTGCATTCGACAAAGGCTACTTTTTTACCCCTGCTGAATTTAGCCTTCTCTTCTTTCAGCCTTTCTAGCTGTCGAACCCTATCAGGCAACTGGGCCATATCTCTAAGATATTGGGTATCTAATTTCTTCCTAATGGAATAATCAAGACCCCCAGCAGCCATTTCGACCAACTCATGTTCTGGCACTTGTGTAAAGCACCTGGCTTTAAGAAGTCGAAACCTATTCAGGTAATCATCAATTGGCTCAGAAACTTTGCATTTGATGCTAGCCAATTCTTTCAAACTAATCTTAGTTTGCCCCATGTAGAACTGTTCATGAAACAAACGTTCTAGTTGGGTCCAATTGTATATGGAATTTGGAGGCAAAGTAGTAAACCATGTGAAGGCATTCTTGGTAAGGGAACTTGGGAAGTATTTGATTCTGAGGCTTTCATCAGCTGCAATTTCGCCTGCTTCAATCAAATATCTAGCCACATGTTCGACAGTAGATTCAGTAGTATCTCCTGAAAACTTGCTGAACTTTGGAACCTTCGTCCTAGGGGGTAGTTCTGCTTGGAGAATATAATCCACTATAGGCGAAGTATAATTTGGCCTTGTGAAGCCAAGATTCACACCATTTCTGGTCATTATCCTTTCAACCATGGCTGCAAGATTAGTTTCTTCTGCTTGATTTTGGTGTCGAACCTGTCTAAGTAGTTGATCTGCATTTTGGTTCCTGTTCACCATCACTACTGGCTCTTCCTCCATCTGGTATGGCATCTGGTTTCTTGGTGGTTCGACTCTAAAAGGATCAATCATCTCTTGATCTTCCAAGTTCGCCTCAGGTATCTGGCGTGGATGACGTCTTGGGATATCTTTGACAACAGTTGCTCTTCGATCCACCGCTGGTACTCCCATGAAATCAACCATGCGTGCCACTTGTGCAGCCAATTGTTGGTTAGTTTGAGTCGTATTTTGAATCAAGGGTTGAAAAACTTCTCCCATTGTCTGAGACAACGTATGCACCATTTGCATGTTACTTTCATCCATCTGCTGTCTCAAACAATTTATGGATGTATTTGTAAGGCTAGGCGTTTGAACAGAGTAACCAACACCTATATTCTAGTTATTTCGCCCTCCTGATCCTGACCCTTGTAATGGCGAAGACACAACAGTTTTTGAAAATACAGGTGGAGCATTCTGCAGATTTTGCATCATTGATGTAGGCATACCATAGGGTTGACTCCTTGACCCTAGATGTGGAAAACCTGGAGGAGGAACGTGCATGTACACTGAATTTCCTCCTGGGGGTGTTGGTGAATTAGGACTTTGTGGTCCTATGTATTCCAACACAGGTTGAGTATATGATTTTGTATATGTTGATTCTGGTTCAGACACTACTAATGGAAGTGACGCCTGTCCTCCTGTCGAAGACACTGGTGATGGTGTACTTTGAGACCCCATACTGCTACTTGCCTGAGTGTTTGAAAGACTCCCTTGAGGATCAACTTGTTGGTTGGCATTGGTTGCCATTTTCTTAGTGTATCTTCTCTTTGGTATTCCTTCGTTTGTTGTGGCTAACTTCCCACTTCTCAATAACATACAACGAGAGTACTTCTTCACTAAGAAAGATATGGTTGACAAAAAGTGTAAACTTAGCACTGGGTCCCACCAGGTGTGCCAATTTGTTTACTGTGAATTTTGGTAAACAACCTCTGGTCTATCAATCTTAAACGAAAATTGACTAACTTGCAGGATCGACCACACAAATCCTAGGACATGTGCTAAATTTGAGAGACAAGTGTAAATGACAAATGAAAATTAAAGAGAATGTAAACTGAACTCCACGTTCGACAATGCTGAAATAAAATCTAACTGAACTCCACGTTCGATTGCAATAAGGTAAAGTACAGGCTTGAAATTTAAAGGGCTGTAAGTAAAGGGTGCAGAAATTAAAGTCGTCGAAAGGAAATGACAAGAAGTAAAAAGCTTTGAAAGTAAAATGCGACGAACTCCACGTACTTGAAAAGTAAAGGCCGGAATGATAAAAGTGTTGTCGAAGGTAAAGTGCAGGAAAATAAAGGACTTTGAAAATAAATGCAATGGATTAAAGGTGAACTCCACGTTCTTGAAAATAAAAGACTTTGAAAAGTAAATGCTTGAAGATTAAATGCTTGAATGTAACAGTGCAATCGAAGGTAAATGCAGAAAGTTTAAATGACTCTGAAAGTAACTTTGGCATGGAGGATAAATTTCAAGAAATTGTAAAGGCATGGAAAGTAAATGGCTGAATCTTAAACATGATGAAGATAAATTATATTAATGAAGAAAATGGTGTTACATTACGTACATTCTCACGAACTCGTTTCTCTACACGCGGGTACTTTGAGTTTCTTTGAGTAACTTGTACAAAAATATGAACACCCCTATTACATAGAACTAACTCCTATTTATAGTGCTAGGAAATAACTACTAAGTGGTGGTTACTGCTTCGAACATGTGGATTTTGGCGCCTTCTCCTTGGTCTCAACTGTTCCCACGTTCACAACTGCTCTTATTTAAATTTCAAACATTGGAAATTCCCTCCAGCCTTAACATAACAACTGCAGCGCTTGTTTCCATATTCTCATGGTCGAAACCTTTCCAGCACTTAGCCATTTTTTTGAGGTTCCTACAACCTCTATTCGACTCAGGCTTCACCAAAACTGGGTCGAAGCCTTCTTTACATTAAAAATAATTTTTTCACTTAAAATAGCTTTGATTCTTTCTAGCGTCGAAAATGAGGGTTAACAACATGTTGATGTATATTTATGTATACGTATATATTATAACTTGTTTTAATTTTATATATGATTTATTTTGCATTGTTAATTTCTGCTTATCAGAGATGGAGTAAGTGAAGGTCAGTTCAGTCAGGTTTTGCTTTGTGAGATGGATGCAATTCGGATGGTATGACATAGCTAACTTTAATTTTTTAGTTGTTATCATAGTGGCTAAAATCGGGGAACACTTGCTAGCTTTCCGCGCTCGATACTACATAAGTGAAGTCGAAAATTATGATTCTGTTCTGCAAGTGGTAATAGGAGTACCATCAACTTTGTGTCGACTCTACTGCCATTTATCTTGGATAACGTCAAAGAAGTAATATTTTACTGTTGATCTTCATTTGTCCAACAATCTTCGAACCTGTAAAATATAATCCTTTTAGAATTTCATTATAGTAGTAATAATGAAATAATCCTCTTATTCAATATTCATTAATGCGACGATATATTAACATCTACGATCAACCAACAAAACTGATTTTAAAATTTTAATTTATTTTAAAATAAAATAAAATAGTGATAATAATGAGTTTTTTATGCATACAAACACTGAATTTCATTATATTTATATTTTTTAATACTCCAAAATGGTAAATAATAATGAGTTTTTTAGGCATACAAACACTTTTCTTGTATCGTGTAAGTTACTTACTCCCATTCTTAACCTTTCTTCTCAAAAAACTCAGTCTTTTCGGTGCTCTGTGCCCTTACAGGTAAATAATAATGAGTTTTTTTATGCATACAAATTTTTTTTTTATTCATCAACATTTCACTATGTAATGCATGTTTACTTCATTGACTGAAGATTAATGGCAACACCGAAACAACACATTGAAGAGATATGAAGAACAAAGTTTTCTATTGGCGGGAAACCTAATCCCTTGACTCAAGATCTTCATCATGTTGTCAAGACCTTCTCCCTCCCCTCATTCGAATGTATATTAAGTTGCGACGATATATTAACATATGCGACCAACCAACAAAACCGATTTTTTATAAAAAAAAAATAAAGTTCTGCTATTTTTCCGGATCTGCAGATCAGGGATTTTTCCTGATGTGCACATCAAGAAAAAATCAGCGTTTTTAAAAAAAAAAACGGTGTGTCTGAATATGCACATCCGAAATCAGGGGACAAAAAAGAAATTTCGTGTGGTGGCTAAAAAACTTAGATGGTGTATTAAGAAATATATGTATACAAAAATTGATACAATAACTCAACATATACTCTCTGGGGTTTGGTCTTAACACAATTTTATAAAACATATCACCAATAAAAACATATATTTTTCACATCTAACTGGTCGAGGGGTCATTATAAGTTAATAGCAAGGGATAAGACAATTCTAATTGTGTTAAATTATGTAATGGGAGCAAAGGTTTATGAGTAATTTATGTTCATAAGTTTGAATAAATTTTTTAGCAATCAACCGAGAGTTGTTCTCTATCCATCAAAACTGTATTTTGCTATAAATATCCACTTATATTCAACATTTCTTTTTCTTGCATAAGTTTCTTCTTCTTCTTCTTTTTTTAAGAACTTTCATCTTTTCAAGAACAACTTTCTTCACTTAAGAATTTAAAAAGGATGTCAAGTTTAAATAAAATATAAATTTAGACTACAAATACCTAAAATATGACCTAAAAATGTCAAAATCAATATATAATTTTCTAAAAATTACGAGATCATCAAAGTCGGTATATATATATATATATATATATATATATATATATATTAACAATTTAAATAAAATGATACATTGAGAATGAAAATAAAAAGCTAAAATGTAATTCACATTTAAGGTTATGAATGAGAGCAAAATGGAAAATAAATGAAATTTGGGAGGTGAGAATTATAAACATATGGGTCAAAAATAGATTCTTCCTATTACTAATAATTTAAGAGGGTTTCTTAATATATCACCCATGTTTTTTAGATACCACGTGAAATTTCGTTTTTGCTTCCACTTTCTGGATGTGCACATCCAGACGCACCCTTTTTTTTTAATTTTCAGTTTTTTTCAGATATGCACATCAGAAAAAATCCGTGATCTGCAAATCCGGAAAAAATAAAAAAAAATTCCATAAAATCATTTACTTCTAAATATAATTAAATCCAATATAATTAAAATCCAACATAATTAAAATTAATATGATTTTTTCAATATAATTAAATCCAATTTAATTAAATTCAATATAATTAAAATTAATATGATTTTTTTTCTAAATGATTAATATGGTATTTACTTCTAAATTATCTTTTTTATATTGAAAAAATTAATTTAATTATATTATATTTAAAATTATATGGTATTTACTTCTAAAATTGGATTTAATTATATTGGTATTTAAAATTATATGGTATTTACTTCTAAATTATATGGTATTTACTTTTAAATTATAATTAAAATTATATGGTATTTACTTCTAAAATTAATTTAATTATATTGGGTTTAATTATATTGGATTTAATTATATTGAAAAAATCATATTAATTTTAATTATATTGAATTTTAATTATATTGGATTTAATTATATTGGATTTAATTATATTGAAAAAATTATATTAATTTTAATTATGTTGGATTTTAATTATATTGAATTTAATTATATTGAATTTAATTATATTTAGAAGTAAATGATTTTATGGAATTCTTTTGATTTTTTTCAGATTTGCAGATCAGGAATTCTTCCAGATGTGCACATCCGAAAAAAACTGAAAAATTTTAAAAAAACGGTGCGTCCGGATTTGCACATCCGAAACGCAGAAGTATTTTCGTCAGCGCATATGGTGCCTAAAAAGGTTGGATGGTGTGGTAAGAAATTTCCTAATTTAAAATAGAATTTCTTATCCCATTATATAGAAAATTGAAAATATCTTTTAAATTCTGGAGATGAATCTTCGGACGCACCATGCACCACTTTATGACGTATCAAATTAGTGTCACACTAAAGTAAAACAATTTTATTTAAGAGATGCATTTTCGAATATTTTCAACAAATATATTGATATTTGAGCAGACTAGTGGATATTTCGGAAATGTATTTTCAGAGGTTTGGAATTGAATTTTGAAATATCTATCACATTTACATGTCACGTATTTACTGTGATACATCTCTGAAATAAGGAAATGTGATTTTAATAAAACAGTCACCTACATGATCACAAATTCATACTTCTTTTTCGCTTCAAACCCTTTTCAAAAACCCTTCCATTATCAATCAACATTTTCACTTCAAATCTTCATTCTTGTATTTCATCACATCAAAATGAACAAAAGAAGCTGGAATTCCAGATCATAATCAATGAGTACACCTCTTTTGCAGATCTGCAATACGAAATACAAAATTTCCTATCTTACGGAGATAATCGAAAATTTGTAAAACTCGATTATAAACTAGAAAGTTGAGTTCAACAACTATGAGCTCAAGAAGGGTGCTGATGTAAGGGCTATGTGGAATACATGTTTCCGTTTCAAAACAAAAATTTTGATCGACTAGAAAGCGACAATTTCAATATCGGTCGAAAATATTGTGAAGATGTTGAAGCGTCCACTGGATATTGAAATGTAATGTCTAATTTTATGTTAACATCACCTATGTAATGTTGATTTTATGTTGTGAATGATAATTTTATTTTGTCAAAATACAACTTTTTAGTTTATGCTTGTGTTTTTGTTTCAGTATACTACAGAGATGCATTTATGGGTATGCTACGGAGATGCATCTAAGGACATATTCCGAAGATGCATCTCCAAATATTAAAAAAAAACACACTCTTAGAGTGTGACTCAGAATTAACCTAAATCGTATGTGTTTGACATGCGTTCAATGATGCAATTTCAAAATTAATTGTATTTTCACGTGGTGCCCTGATAATATAGGGTGCATTAAAAAATCTCCATTAAAATACAAACTAATTCACGACAATTCATCTGTGGGTTTGCATAGTGTGGAAAGAAGAACATTAGTCAAAGTCATTTAGATAGTCATAATAAGAGTTAGTTATTGATTGTGTTTTTTAACCATTACTCCCTCATTACAGGTATTTCTTTTCAACTATACACTTTTTAAAGTAATAAATAATTGTATTAATTTCAATAATAAAACAAATTTTATTAACTAAAATAATTTTATTAATTACTTTGATGAATTGAAGTACAACAAAAGAATAATTTTGGAAAGATGGAGTGAATAGTTCTCTAGTTCCTTATCTTTCTTGTAAACTGTTGACTCTTTTGTAAGCAACACTGTCTTAGAAGACAATCTTAGAACAAACAATTGTTCTTGTTAATACTTAACACAATCTGTTAAGAGTAGAGAAGTTCAGGAAAACAATTACATTGTAAAAAGAGATCAAGGTGATGTGGTTTTCTTTGGTAGAAACGGTACAAACAAATCAATGGAACAAACAACAAAAATGGGGGGCTATTAACAACCTCAAAAACTAGATACAATTCTACAGACATGAAATAGATGATATTTACACAAGACAAGATTCTAATCTAAGTCTATGACACAAACAATGCTGATTGCTTTCTTGCGTGAGACGGAATCAGCTTCACCAGCATTTCCGCAGGCACTCCTTTAAGCTCTGTGACAGATCAAAAGCAACAACAGCATTACAGAATAGTTCGATGCGATGATATAATAACATGATACTCGGATGAAAATTAGTTCTTACCGTTGGCTTTGAAGTTAAATAAAGGAGGAAGATGACGTCCATTTGGTAGGCGGGTATTTGGATCACGTAATTCATCGAAGAATGGATGAACCAGAGCCTCCAACTACATTGCACAAGGCATAAAACAATATAATTTTTATAATTCTACATTGGAAATGATTATAGGACTATTTACAAATTACAGCTTCTACATATCTTGATCAAATTATACACTCACAGCTGTGCTTCGAAGATTTGGAGAGTATTGCAGAAGTCTTGAGACGAGATCCACAGCCTCGGGTGGCATACGCTTGCGAAAGATCTGATAATGATCATTCATGTATATTATGAATAGCACTACAAAATAATATGTATAAATGGACAGTAAAAATTTACATTACAATACCTTGTGCCATGGATGAGCTTTGATTTGTGGGAATTTGAACTCGGTGTAATTAGGATTCATACACTTTATTTCTTCCCTTGTCGGGGTACCTAAAACCTGCACGTGAATCCAAAAAATCGTAAGAAGTGATGAAAGTTATCGCATGGCATTGAACAGCATAAAAGAAGGGAACTAATTGTAAAGGATATCTACAAACTAGTTACATAGATTGAAGTGACGATTATTCAAAAGCACATATCAATGTGCAAAGAAAAAAATGACAGTAAACAGAAAGGTTAGACGTTACAGAGTAGAATATTATAGATTTCAACTAACCTTGATGATTTCAACGAGCTGATCAACTCCACTCGCACCAGGAAAGAGAGGCTGATAAGAATATGAATCCATTCTTAGTTTCTAGAGATATGAATTCCAAATAGGTGATAATCAGATATACTTAACAGGTAGATAGATACCTGGCCAAGCAAAAGTTCCCCAAGTACACATCCAGCTGACCAAATGTCAATGGCTGTGGTGTACTCAGTTGCGCCAAATATAAGCTCGGGAGCTCTGTAATATCTAGAACAGATGTAAGATATGTTTGGTTCACCTTTGACCTGTCAAATATATACAAATTTAATCCCAATAATACAATCGATAGACAGTGAAATGAGACGATAGGTTTTCAGGTTGAAGATAACAAACCAGGACTTTTGCACTCCCAAAATCACAAAGCTTCAGCTGGTGGTTGTGAGGATTGACCTGTTACGAGATAACGGTCAAAAGAGATACACTTAAACTATTCTATCGGATATGAAACTAAATTAGTCTCACAAAAGAACGAAAAGTACATCAACACGAAAAGACTACTAACATTAAAGAAAAAAGGTTACCAAACATACCAGTAAATTTTGAGGTTTGATGTCCCTATGAGACACTCCAACACAGTTATGTATATAAGCTAAAGCTCTACATATCTACAAAATAAGAAATAGAAAGAATGAGAAACAAAAAAGTGGTATGCACAGTAAATACCATAATATCTCTAAAATTTACAATAAATACAAAATTTGTTGAAGTACATAGAAACATACCTGATAAGAATAAAGTTTTACGTATATCAACGGCATCCTCTGATTCATTTTGCTGTAGTGTCTGATCACACGATGGACAGTCTCCGGAACATACTCAAGTACCAAGTTAAGATAGAGCTCATCTTTTTCAGTTGTTGAAAAGAAACAATGCTTCAAAGTTACAACATTGGGGTGGTCCAAAAGGCGCATTGTTTGTAATTCCCGGTTCTTGTATCTCTTGTCTTGAAGTACCTTCTTGATAGCCACAGTTTCACCTGTCTCCAAGCATTTTGCCTGCACAATAAGCATCGGTTTAACTTCGAACGGTATCCAATCAAAAAGTGCAAATGAAAAAACATGGCAGAGACTAACCTGGAAAACTATACCAAATGATCCTTGTCCAACAGCACGCTCAGCCATGTAACTTATTGTCTACAATCATAAAATTGTCGCAAAAATCAAACAATGCATAAATGACCATGTAAATATCAACAGGCACACGGACCAATAATCCACCCAACAAATGAAATAACAGAAACAAACCTGCTTTGGCTGGCCATTTTTACCACCAATAGTAGTGACAATTACATGTCCTGCTTCAGTACTATTTCCATCTACCACACTTGCTTCCATTTCCTGCATTTTTTTCAACAAAGTTTTGACATAAGCTGAGGGTATGTTAAACAACCTAATTAAGCTTTTTTTTGTCAAGTAGCCTAGTGGCTGGAATTCACCCTTTAAAGGTGAAAGGGTGGGATGTCAGCCCTGCATCTAATGTCCCTGCACAGCTACCAACTGAGCTGACTAAACGGGACAATCTAATCGAGCTCTATTCCATGTCTTATGCATAATCTATTTCTATATAAAATAAAGTGAACTATTTTCATATAAGCTATAAGATATTTTAATAACACCTTCCAAATAGTCTCACAAATTTTTACGTCTGTAAATAAGCTGAAATAAGTCAATCCAACCAGTCCCTAAATGTTTACCACAGAAAGACTTTTTTATGATTTATATTCACCTTATCATCCTTAATTCTCATGCCAAGAATCTCCTCAGGTAACCTATCAGCAGCAATTACTGAACTTGCTGCATTTACATCTCTTAATCCAGAAGCAGGTGCTACACCCGCAGTTGCCATCATCACCACCACAAGCAAAGCAGATCAGGAAGATCTTTTTCAGCTTCAATTCAATCAACTACCTAGGTCATAAAAGTAAACCCTAACCAGAAAACTAGCTATTTCAACGCCAATTTTAATTTAGCAGCAAAATCTGCACAAACAAACAAAAAAACTGTTAATCTAATAATACTAAAATGGAGATGAAACCAGACATAGGAAAGCAACAGAATAAAATTAACTGAAAATTTTGTTTAAAATGATTATAACAATAAAACCTAATTATTAATAGATACCAAGCACAGATCAAAGTTATGCAGATACATAAACAAATTAGTGAAATTAATTACCATCTATAAATTGATAGATACATAATAGAAAGTAGTTATATGAGAGGTTAAATTGAGAAGAGAAACTCACGGATCCTGATTCAGGAGTGAAAACGGAGAAGATATTCTGAAAAAATGCAAAGGTGTTTTTGTTATTGTTATTGTTTTGTGGTGTGTGAATTTATGTTGTTCTTATCTAATCTTGTTAGTCAACAAAGACAATAAAAGCGCCCAGACAATTCTTGTTCTTTATTTTCAGCTCTTTTGACCATTCAATGAAAAATAACCAATGCCTTTTACTTTATTCACAAACACGTTACACATGGCACGTTATCCTTCATCGTACGAAATCACCTTGTATCATTGGTTTTCATTAATTTATTATTTTTTGATAAATTTTAAATATTAATCTTTGATCAAAATCAATGAGTATAAGTGTATGTTTGGATTGGCTTTTAAAATATTCAGAATTAATTTTAGAGGTGTAGAATTAATTCTGGGTGATTTTAAAGTGTTTGTTTTATCAAAAGTAGAATTGATTTTATCTCCAGAATTGATTCTACTAGAAGCTACAATTTGTAGCTTCTACCTCCAGAATTAATTCTGGGTGATTTTTACACTGAAATTTATTATTTAACTCACTTTTACATAAATATATCCAAACATAAATCAATTTTGCTAAACTCAATTCTGTTAAAATTAATTCTACCAAACTCAATTCTGCTAGAATCAATTCTGTTCACCGCCAATTCAAACACGCTCTAAGTTCATTTTCCATTCACTAACCATAGTTTTACGGCTCAGGCTAGGGTGAGAGACCATGATAGGTCTCTCACGTGAATCACCACCCTTTTATTTTTTGAAATCAATATGGGCTATTAGATGTTTGTCAATCACACTATATGAAAATAGGGTGGCACACAGATGATAATAACACATTACAAATTAGAAAATTTTTTAATTTGATATTAATTAGACATTAATTAATATATTCACACCATAAATTTTTATATTTTTTATATTTGACATATATTTTTTTTAATTTGACATTAATGGATTAAATTTGACAAATTATATTTTGACGTTTTAAATTTTTATAACATTAAATCCGTTAAAAAATTTAAGTTATATATTAATCCATAATTAAATCAAATTTTTTTACTGTAGGTAATACATTTCATAAATTTTTTTACTGTAGCATAATTAAATCAAATTCTTTTTACTGTAGCGTATACATTTCTTTTACTGTAGCATAATTTTTTTTTTTTAAATTATATTGACGTTTTTAAAATTTTTTTTTTACATTATATATTTTAAAATTATTTTTTAACATTAATTGGACGAAATTTTTAAATATTATTTTTAAAATTATATATTTTTAATTTGAAATATATTGGTTTTATTTCACAAATTATATTTGACATTAATTTTTTTTATTTGAAATTATTTTTTTAATTTGACATTAATTGGATATATTTGTGAAATTATATATTTGACATTAAGTTATATATTTTGATTTAAATTAATTTCATTATATTATATATTTTGATTTAAATTAATTTCATTAAATTTATTTTTACTGTAGCGCAATAAATTTATTTTTGCTGTAGCGTACTATTTTTTTTTAATTATGTTGACGTTTTTTATTTTTTAAATTATATTGATGTTTTTTATTTCATTAAATTATATTGACGTTTTTTAAATTATATATTTTAAAATTATTTTTTAACATTAATTGGAACAAAATTTCTAAATATTATTTATAAATTTATATATTTTCAATTTAAAATATATTGGCTCTATTTCACAAATTATATTTGACAGAGATGCATAGAGGATGGTCAAGCATGTGTGAGCCATGAAAGATAGTCAGAAGATGATGTCTGAACCATGTCAGAGATGCATAGAGGATGGTCAAGCATGTGTGAGCATGGAAGATAGTCAGAAGATGATGTCTCCCTTTTTCTTTCATTGTGTTTAAATATTATAATTTTTTTAACATCAACAGACGCAACAAAATGAAGAAGCTGTTGTCCAGGTACAACCCGCCACTGACAACCAACCACGTACGGAGGTTCAACCACCTCCTGAGTTCGAGCGCCGTCAACCCCACCAACAGGGTCCCACTTTCAACCACCTCTGCAGCCTCCCCGGTACGATTTCGTTTTCCCTCGATATTTTAGCATTTTCTTATATTGCATCACGTTACTTGCGTTTATTAATGCCAATACAGCTTAGCCTTAGGCATGAACATCATCAACACGCCATAGTTTTTTATCTCAGGCTGTTAAATGGTTTTCTTCTACAGGTCCGTGAGGCTCCTGCACTTCGACAAAGAAGAAAGAGGAGAAGAAAAACAACATCATCAAGATTCGTGAGGAGGGTAAAAATTTATGATTCGGATGATGAGGAAGAAGCAGACTACAATCTGATTGATTATGATGATGACGACGAACGGGACTATAGGTGGGACAACTATATGTCTGAAAGGAGATTTAGATTTAGTGATTAACTAGGCAACATTTCTTTCGATTTCTTTTTCAGTCATTTACTATGTATTTTTGTCTTTGTAGTGTTTCTTGAACTCAACTTTTTATCTTCTTCAACTTGCAATGTTTTATTACATTTTGTTTTTACACTGTCTTCTTTAATTTTAATTTAAAATTTGCAGTGTTTATAATTAAAATGTTTAAAAATTAAGTTAAAAAATAATTTTATTAAGCTATAGTTATAATAAATTTAATTAAATTAATTTAAATCACTATATAAAATACATAACGCCTGAGAACATTATTATGATAATTAATTTAAATCACAATAATTTAATTAAAATTATTTTATATAGCGTAAAATTTATTTTAATTAAAATAGTTTTATTACGCTACAGTAAAAATAATTATCATAATTAGCATAATAATTATCATAATTAATTTAAAATAACTTTAACTAATTCTACGCTAAGTTACATTTTAATAATTATCATAATTTTATTACGCCATTTTCATATTTAAAGTTATAATTAAATTTAAGTTAATATGAACTATCAAGTTAAAATTTAAAATCATATTAATTTATTTTTACTGTGTGTGAGGTATAGTATATGTTCATATTAATTTAATTTCTTTTTAAAATGTTAATATTTTCTTTTAATTTTTTTTTAACATTATTATTTTATATTAATTATTACAGTGTATGTTCACATTAAATTTATTTCATATTAATTTAAAATTTATAGTTCACATTAATTTAAAATAAAAATCATACTTAAATTTTAAATTTATTTTTACTATGTGTGAGATACAACTTCCATGAATCTAAGCAAGAAATTAATTTAAATCAAAATATATAATATAATGAAATTAATTTAAATCAAAATATATAACTTAATGTCAAATATATAATTTGTTAAATATACCCAATTAATGTCAAATTAAAAAAATTAGTGTCAAATTAAAAAAATTAATGTCAAATTAAAAAAATTAATGTCAAATATAATTTGTGAAATAAAACCAACTAATTTCAAATTAAAAATATATAAATTTAAAAATAATATTTAGAAAATTTGATTAATGTTAAAAAATAATTTTAAAATATATAATTTATAAAAAAAATTAAAAAACGTCAATATATTTTAATGAAATAAAAAACGTCATAATTAAAAAAAAATCTACAGTAAAAATAAATTTAAGGAAATTAATTTAAATCAAATATATAATTTAATGAAATTAATTTAAATCAAAATAGACAAATTAATGTCAAATATATAATATAATGTCAAATATATTCTGTTCTGGACTGGGCCAGCGTCTGCCCTGCTGTCGGGCAGGCCCAAGCCCAATGGCCAGCGGAAGCCCAACAAGGCCAAAGTCACTTCCGTGTCGGGCACGTTAGAAGACACACTTCCATGATAACCCTTTGGAGTTGCTTCAAAGCTTCCTCCAAGAACAATACCAAACTCATTACCTACAGGTTTCTGAGTTAAACACAGTGATCATCTCACAACCCGAGTGGTTCACTTAGACAAAGCCCTAATGATCTACATCTTGGACCCGTGCCAAACCTAGATTACAAGCATTCTATTTATAACCTTTTTCCTACTGGATATGGGCCTTCAAATCCCAGTAAATCTTCTGCTACAAATCTCCAAAAGATTCTGCTATAAAATAGATCTTCAATTAAATCTTCAATCAGCTCTTCATAATTAACTCTTAATTATTCTTCATATCTTTTAGCCTTAAAAACATCTCCACATAATATTTCCATGATATTATGTATCTTTTAAATCTTCACTTTTAATTCAGCTGCAAGATCTTCTCCACACAAATAGGCGAGATCTTCTCCACACAAATAGGAACAATTCTCCATGTCTATTTGCATGAAAACAACAACAAGATCTGCTCCACATTTGATTGTAACAGAATATATCTATTCCATGATATTCTCCTGCAATCTCTCAATCAGATCTTATCCTTAACATACTTGCACATGCGCAGCCCTAAAACTTACCAAACTGATGTTCTGTCATCTCATGTTATGACATCGGGTTTGACATCAGCACAAAACTGCAACCCTTAAAAACTTAACATAACCAGAATGTTAACTAAACATAACAAGGCTGTTAAAAACTTATGTTGAAACATCAACCATGACATCAACATTGTTTTACCAAAATTCTAGCCAACTACAAGAATTAACAATCTCCCCCTTTGGCTAATTTTGGCTAAAACAATTTCAGCCTACATTAGAACAACTTGCAGTAGAAACGAACACTTTCACATCAGCATAGGGCAAAGTCCCCCTCAAACCAAGAACCAGCTCACAGCTGTTCAAACACTCTCCCCCTCAATTGCTGCACCATATCAGAAAAGGCTTCACAACCACACCTTGGCAACCACTAGGCTAACTCTCCCCCTTTTTAGCCATAATTGGACAAACTCTAAACATAGCAGCAAGCACAAAAAAAATTCCAAAGGCAAACTCTGAATCATCCAACCAATATACTCAGAACAAAACCCAGACTCAGCAGCTACTACTTTCAATGATCAGCACAACTCACAACCCCTTCTAGATTCCTTTAGACCAGCAGAGAAAAGATCAACTCCCCCTATCTAAGATAACCAGTGCACCTTTGCAAAATGAATGGAAAACATAAGACTCATCTTCATGTCTTCAAGAGCGCACTTTCTGTTCAACTCACCTGCTGAACGCATTCACTTAGTGCTTAATCACATAATTCCCTCTTAAATGGTTAACTAAAGCTCTAGATGGAGATGAACATTTGAGCACACTTGCTGAGCACTTTCACATATTGTACTTTCACTCTTGGAGAACACATTCAATTATCTTGACTGGTATGACACTGCTCACAGACTCCACAAATTATCAGCTTTACTGAGATCTAATTTCTTCAAGAGACACTTGTAGCACAAAACTTTCTGATCAGATCACATCATATGACACAATTCCTCTGCCATTACATTCAAAAATTAGTAGTCATGCTTTGCCAGAACATACTACTACAACCAAGCTCAGAATCTCCATATTCTAATCCACATAGTCAGAAACACCTCTTCTGACAATAATGCTTGAGCATCCATCTCCACATGAAGTTACCATTAGGTTGTTCGTGAGGAACATAAGAATCACCATCCTCCTTCAAATAAACTGTTAGATAAGGATCAAAGTCACATAGATCCCCCAACTCTCCAAAAGCAGTCATTCCCTATCATACTCTTCATCTTCAGATTTCCAAGCAATCAATACCTGATCTACTTCAGTCTTCTCTACATTCCTCATCCAAGGCAGACCTTCTACTTCATCATTCTCCCGTATGACTATGTAGACGCTCCTTAGGCATAATGTATGCACCAACCTCCAGAACCAGAACAAAATCATCCTTCATCAAGGATATTCAACCAGATAATGTCCCAACACAAGTTAGAACATCTGCCACCCACCAAGATATCATCACCATGATTCTTGATATGCTCCACCAACTGGACTTACTATTGCATAGTAATCCAAAAAACTAGAGAATTAAACTCTCATCCACCTTCAAGAAGAATAATCTCCTTGAGTCTACAACTCATCACCCTTCTGCCTAAGAGTAACTTATTCCAAGATAATCCTCAATAATAACCAGCTGCCACACTCTGATTATCTTGATTCTTCGAATCCACTTCTGAGATCAACCAATTGCCGCAGTTTGATCACCTCCTTTATGAATCCTCATATGAAAAAGCTAACTGCCACATTTTGACCTTTTTCACGTTTGTCAGAACTCTCACAAAGATATCTTGATCCACCACGGAAACTTGATCTTCAAGTCACATGTTCCACTTGCTCAAAAGCAA
This sequence comes from Lathyrus tuberosus, assembly GCA_022829125.1. NCBI lineage: Eukaryota > Viridiplantae > Streptophyta > Magnoliopsida > Fabales > Fabaceae > Lathyrus > Lathyrus tuberosus. The sequence goes on from JALAZF010000381.1 coordinate 5,840,406, forward strand.
ACACACTTAGACTCCCTAAGCCATAGTCATGCAACATCTTCTCCTTCCTGCAGCTCCCGCAAACTGCCATGAGAACGATCTTTTTGAAGCATCCTATCATTCCTGTAGATCACCATATCATTAGCTGATGTCCCACATTACCAGCTGAGACTCCTGATGTTAAGCTAGATGTCATAACATTATGGCATCCAAATGTTGAATTCAGCTCATCCTTCTGCCACTCAAAAGAACTTCCTCCCTTTGCAGAACCAGATTTCCATGCTCTCATAGACTTGATTCAACAATCAAGTTTGAGTAGACAACCTACATCCTGCTTAGACACTCCAAAGACTTCAAACCTACCACATCTGAATCTTCAGAAAATAAGTAGTCCAAGACTACCCCATAACTATACCAAAGAATGCCACTCCCCTCAGTAAAGCCGTCAGTAAATAGCCAGAGATAACATCCACATATCCTCGACTTTCACACCACAAAACCCATGCTCCAAAGCACCGAGACCAGAAATAAACTGATCCAACCATCAAGACTATGATGTTTTCATAGTCTTCCATCTCCATCTTCAACAACATAATTCAGGTCGTCACACACCACAAAGAGAAATATACAGCCACATAGAGAAAAGTAAATTCTCAACACTTCTGCAGTCCTGCACTTTTACATCAGACATATACATAGTCTCCCGTCAATGTATTTTGTCATTAGTTGAATGCACAACCTTATCAAAAGCAGATAAATACTCAACGCCTATCAAGGTAACCTTCCACACAACCGCCATTTGCTGATTCTTCTTCAAAACAAATCATCGTGACACCTACAAAACTCTTCCAGGTAAGGTCAGTGTCTTGATCTTTTACTCTACCCAGAGCAAAGAACAACATCTTCCAAGATTAGACCAACAAAACTGCAGTAACTTGCATAACACACTCTTCCAGAGGCTTCTTCTAATAAGCACAAGGTTCAGACCTCCTAACCAAAGAGTACTAACTGCCATCCTTCTGCAGAAACATACCATAGACAATATGCTACTTTGAATCCTTCAAGGCACAAAACTGAAAGAGCTCAAGCAAACACCGGCTGAATTACCCTGCTACTGCACACAAACTCTTGGATGCCTTTTCCCTTCTCTTCAACCAGCTCCTGCTGAAATGCTATGACATTATGAATAGCATCTCAAAAATTGTTCAACTTCACAGCTTCAGTGATCCTTCAAAGCAGCTACACTCTAATAGTTCTTGACTTAGCATTTACCATAAACTGCTGATGTGTAGCGCGATGTCGAGACATTAGAATTGACATATTAAGCTCAGATTCTTTAGTTCATGTATCTTCACAAGAGAATTCATCTTCAAATATACCAGAACTATATTTGACATCATAACCAGGAAGATCCTCCTAATTAGGTCACCACAACTAAGCATAAGAGATAGCTTATCAAGATCTTCACTCCCGCATGAAAGATTTGACAGTGATACTCTTTTGCTTTGGCTTCACCCTCTTCTTTCACCATCAAGAAACTTGATAAAGAAGGAATCAATGTTCTGGACAGATTGGTCTTCAATGCTTGATATGAAATATATTCTTCTCCAAAAAAAAACTGAAACTTCCATGTCATACAATCTTCAATAAGATCCATTCACCTTATGATCACTTCTTTCCTAAAACAAGGACATGAGATAATCCTTGCACACCAAGTGCCAACAAATCAAACTCCCAACAGCAGTTCTCCATCAAAGCTACACACCTGAGAACAACAGACAGGTCCAATACATACCCTGTCATGAATAGTCCATCCTTCACTCTAAGGGATCACACAAACAACTATATGAGCTGACCAAGTCCATAACTCAGCAAAACTATCTTCCTTGCTCATGAACCAGAAAGTATCTTCCCTAGATCTCATCCAGAAACAGACAGGATGCCTGCTTTGATACCAATTGAAATTCTGGTACAAATATGTGATGTCTTGTGCAATGTCACAACATCGCAATCTGCTGTATGAACAAGGCACTAAAAAGAACTGTGATGTTATGTGTGATGTTACAGCAACACACTCTGCAATGTAAAATAACAGAAAACTACAGAATTGCACACACAAGGATTGTTCACCCAGTTCGGTTCAACAACCTACATCTGGGGGCATACCAAGCTAGGAAGGAAGTCCACTATTAGTAGTATCAAATTACAGACTCAACAGACCAGTTGATAATCTACCTAATTCAATCACTACCCAATGACCCTTCTACCTAAGTCCTCCCTAGGTAAGAGACTCCATCTCACTCCCAATCATCACAATGATGTCTAGCAGTCAACTACACCGTTACTGCATCAACAGCTTGATTACCAAATAACTCTTCACGAACATAACCTTAGAAGACACACTTCCATGATAACCCTTTGGAGTTGCTTCAAAGCTTCCTCCAAGAACAATACCAAACTCATTACCTACAGGTTTCTGAGTTAAACACAGTGACCATCTCACAACCCGAGTGGTTCACTTAGACAAAGCCCTAATGATCTACATCTTGGACCCGTGGAAAACCTAGATTACAAGCATTCTATTTATAACCTTTTTCCTACTGGATATGGACCTTCAAATCCCAGTAAATCTTCTGCTACAAATCTCCAAAAGATTCTGCTATAAAATAGATCTTCAATTAAATCTTCAATCAGCTCTTCATAATTAACTCTTAATTATTCTTCATATCTTTTAGCCTTAAAAACATCTCCACATAATATTTCCAGGATATTATGTATCTTTTAAATCTTCACTTTTAATTCAGCTGCAAGATCTTCTCCACACAAATAGGCGAGATCTTCTCCACACAAATAGGAACAATTCTCCATGTCTATTTGCATGAAAATAGCAACAAGATCTGCTCCACATTTGATTGTAACAGAATATATCTATTCCATGATATTCTCCTGCAATCTCTCAATCAGATCTTATCCTTAACATACTTGCACATGCGTAACCCTAAAACTTACCAAACTGATGTTCTGTCATCTCATGTTATGACATCGGGTTTGACATCAGCACAAAACTGCAACCCTTAAAAACTTAACATAACCAGAATGTTAACTAAACATAACAAGGTTGTTAAAAACTTATGTTGAAACATCAACCATGACATCAACATTGTTTTACCAAAATTCTAGCCAACTACAAGAATTAACAGTCAGGTTACACAATCTTATACACTCTAACCTTTTTCTGTACTTGCTTTTATTTCTGACCTTTGCCTTACTTGAGCGTCGGAGTACCTTGCAGGTACCCCCCCCCCCCCCCCCCCCGCCGTCTCACCATCACCGGAGCTGAGGATTCATGACGTTCCTGGCCATTATTCTCATGTTTGATCCAGGTACGATCAGTGGCGCCGTCTGTGGGAGCTCTTTGCTTCCCCGTTTTTCTCCTTCGATAAACCAAAGCATTCTTTCTCAACAACCATGGCCAATGCATCTGGAACCAAAGCACCGGACGCCGTCGCCGCGCCATCCGAAAACGGAGACCATCGTGAAGAGAACGTTGTCGTCCCAGTCGAGGACGTCGACATCAGAGATGGGCAGATCGGCTCCCCATTCTCTGAGGACATAGCTGATGATGTCGTCGAACAGGTGATTCCGCAGGCTGTGTACCAGCCTATTCCGCCACCGGCCGACGCAAATCCCAGTACGGTGGCCCTGTTTTCCTTGGTCAACCAGACCAACCAGATGACCGCACAGTAGAACATCCGGATCGAAGTTCTGGAGAGAGGTCGACCTCGACGTTCTTCCCCGCGAAGATACCATCATCCTCCCTCTCCCCATCAATCTCCCCGAAGAACTGCCCAGGAGGACTCCCGCAGTCCCTCCCCGCGACGCGAGGGTCGCAGGCCACGTTCGGAACTCCCTCAACCGGCAGTTGCCCAGAAACGCCACCGCTCACCTCCCCCGAAAGAGAGGACCAAGAAAAGGAGTAGAGACGCTGGCGAGAGACCCAGGGGCCAGCCCAGGAATCCTCCTCGTGGACAAGGATCTGGGCAAGACCGTCACTCCCCGTCTAGGTCCCTTGCCCGAAGCGACGAAGATGATCCAAGAACTCCCCTGTCCAAGGAAATTATGGACACCCCGATACCTCCGAGCATGGAGAAGCCCCCACAGCTAGGGACCTATGACGGCACTGCTGATCCTGACGACCATATTGAGAGCTTCGAAGCGATGCTCGACTTTAGGAACGTTCGAGGAGCCATTAAGTGCAGGTTTTTCCCTACAACTCTCAGGAAAGGGGCCATGACATGGTATAAACAGCTTGCTCCAGAGTCCATCACTTCATGGAAACAGTTCAAGCAGCGGTTTTCCAGACATTTTACCGCTTCATGCCGACATCCGAAGACGTTGGCGTCCCTCGAGGCCATCTTCCAGGGACGGAACTAATCTCTCCAAAATTATATCGAGAGGTTCAACCGAGAAGCTGTCGAGGTCCACGCGACCGATGAGATGAAGAAGTTCCTGATCGCGAAGGGATTGCGCCCTGGAACTGACTTCGCCAAGACCGTGGGCATTCATACGCCCATAGACTTGGAAGATTTACTCGTTCGAGCTCAGTCTTACATCGAGTTCGAGGAGTCACAGGTCGCCCAACTGGCCCTCGACTCGTGACGACGAGAAGGCTCCCGCAGCCACAGAGATGAAAGCTCTCCTCCACCTCAACGTGGAGGAGAGAGGAGGAGGTACAACCAACCCCGGGACTCCCGCGGTCCTGCTGGTATGTTCTCAGATTACACTCTACTCAACGCGACCCACTCGCGAATATTCTCTAAATACGCCAACTCGGAGTTTCAAAAAGGGAGCGTCTATTTTCCCAAATCGACGGCTCCCAAACCAAACACTGACAAGTCCAAGTACTGCAAGTTCCGCCGCAGCCACGAACACGTCACCGAAGATTGCATCCACCTCAAGGATGCAATCGAAATCTTGATCAAGGAGGGCCATATGAAGAAGTACGCCCAGAAGAATGACCCCCCGCGAGCAGATAACCGGGACGCCTAGAGCGTTGAGGATACGACCCATCCAGACGGGGAGAATCGACTTCAGGTCGCCCTCAGCATTACTCAACCCGAGGATTTCTGCATTCCCGAGGGAATCGAGAACGCAGAGGCTGTCCGCAACCTTTGGAGAAGCTTCCCCGACGAATACCCCATCGCTGCCCGCAGCACGTGGGAGAGCTTCCCCAAGACGATGGTTATATCGGGCGGGGGCCCCGAAAAGGTCTTCGTTGGATCAATAAAGAGGAAGTTTGACGAGTTGGAGTTGGCTACATCTGCGAAGACCACTACCCTCGACAAGGTGCAAGGGAGATCAAACCCAATCACCTTCTACCTCGAGGAGTTGCCCGGAGGAGCACCAAATGCAACTATTCCCCTCCTGATTCGAGCGCAGATGGCCAACTTCGACGTTCGCAGGATCCTGGTCGACCAGGGCAGCTCGGTGGACATAATTTACGCTCACCTCTTCAGCACCCTCCAACTCACCGAAAGACACTTAATCCCGTACGTGGGCTCGGATTTGCAAGGGTTCAACGGCACCACCACCAGGCCATGGGGTTACATCGAGCTGATGGTCACTTTCGAGATCGACAACACTGCCCGACAGATCAAGACCCGCTTCCTGGTGGTCGATTGTCCTTCCCTCTATAACTGCATCTTGGGGAGGACCACCCTGGCCGAACTTACTGCGGTGCCTTCAACGGTCCACCTAAAGATGAAGTACTACACCGCCAGAGGTCGTGTGGCCACCATGCACGGGGACATCGAGGTGGCCAGAAGATGCTTCGACGCTGCCATCAAGGGTTTGAACATCATTGGTCCCAAACCCAAGAACCAAGCAAAGATATCTTCGGGCGCAGAGCAGATGCCACTCCCGCCCGTCAACGCGGTCGACCTTGACAGCAGGTTCCCCGAGGAACAGGATCCAGAAGATGCCGCCGGTGATGACTTTCCAGCTGAAGGTAACAGGCAGCCTATCTACCCAATGCGCCCCGTCCCACACAGAGACTTCGAGCTGGTGACCCTCGGAGACGACCCCGACCGAAGCGTGAAGATCGGTTCTGGACTCCCCAACCTGGCGAAGAAGCAGCTGAAGGCCTGCCTCCGCGAGAATTCTGACCTGTTCGCCTGGAGTGCTTCAGAAATGCCCGGACTCGACCCCGAGGTGGCTTGTCATCAACTGACTGTAGACCCGGCCGTTAGGGTCGTAGCTCAACGTAGGTGTAGGCAGTCTCCGAAGAAAGCGGAGGCTTCTAAAAAAGCTGTAAAAGACCTCCTAGAGGCAAATTTCATTTCGGAAGCCAAGTACACAACTTGGCTGTCCAACGTTGTACTCGTTAAGAAAAATAATGGAAAATGGAGGATGTGTGTTGATTATACCGACCTTAACCGGGCATGCCCGAAAGATTCTTACCCTTTGCCTAACATCTACCAGCTGGTCTACAATTCTGCAGGTTTTAAGCTATTGTCCTTCATGGATGCTTACTCGGGGTACAACCAAATCCCCATGGACAAGGCCGACAAGCAGCATACCGCCTTCATGACCGAGTCGGGCAATTACTATTACAACGTAATGCCCTTCGGCCTAAAGAACGTCGGCGCGACCTACCAGCGGATGATGAACAAAGTCTTTCGGGCAGAGATAGGCGATATGCTCGAGGTCTACATGGACGACATGATTGTCAAGTCCACGGCAGAACTCGACCACGCGGCTTATCTCAAAAAGGTGTTCGACACAGCGAGGAGATGTCGTATGAGATTCAACCCCGACAAGTGCACATTCGGCGTCCGGGCAGGCAAATTCCTTGGTTTCTACCTCACAGAGAGAGGAATCGAGGCAAACCCCGACAAGTGTAGGGCCTTCTCCGAGATACCCACCCCGGACTCAAAGAAATCCATACAATCGCTGAACAGGATGTTAACCGCCCTCTCCCACTTCGTCGCCAAATCAGCCCAATGCGCACTCCCATTTTTCAAACTACTTCGCCAAAAGACCACTTTCGAATGGAGCGAGAGTGCGAGCAGGTGCTCCTCCATCTCAAACAGGTGTTGTCACAACCCCCGGTCCTCTCACGGCCAGAGAATGGGGAAATGCTCTTTTTGTATCTCGCCATCACGGAAGAGGCGGTCAGCGCTGTCCTTATCAGGGAAACTTTCGACGGGCAGAAGCCGATTTACTTCACCAGTAAAGCCCTCCAGGGCCCCGAGATCAGGTATCAACGGATCGAAAAGGTCGCCTTGGCCCTCGTCACTGCATCTCGAAGACTTCGCCATTACTTCCTGGCCCACACGATCGTGGTAAGAACCGAGCAGCCAATAAGGCAACTCCTCGGTCGACCAGACATGGCGGGAAGAATGCTCAGGTGGTCGTTGGAACTCACCGAGTTCGACGTCCAATACGAAGGAAGGAAAACCTTGAAAGCTCAAGTGCTGGCCGACTTCGTGGCTGAAATGACCATCCCCGAACCTTCGACCAACGGAGCCCAAAGATGGATAATCTATGTCGACGGGGCGTCCAACTCGAAAGGAAGCGGGGCGGGCATCATCCTCGAGAACGAGGAAGGTGTTAGGTGCTAAAAAGTGTTAATATTTAGATTAGTTTTTAGCACATTTTTGTGAGCTTTATTTGTAAATCCATGCCTTTTCCCATTGTTTCCGTTTATAACCGTTTTCTAGTTAATTTCGTCATTTGTTGTATCTATTTATCTTTTGTGTTTTTATTGCAGATTTTTACATGGAAGGGTGTGGAATGGAGCCTTGAGGATCCCACAAAAACAGTTTGGCAAAATTTGGATTTTTTTGAGCATGCTTTGAGCGTGCTCAGCGCGCTCCCAGCGCGGGGATGGAAGGACTTACAGAAGCTTGCGCGCTCAGTGGGCTCCTAAGCGCGCTCAGCGCGCGTTTAGGCGGTTTAACTTTTAAGTGGAGCCCGCTCAGCGGGCGACTGCGCGCTCAGCGCGCTTCGCGACACTCAGCCCCTTTATAAAGTGATTTTTATCAGATTTCTCTCTCTCTCTCTATTACATTCTGAGATCAAAGGATATTACACTGTAGCACTTCATTTTGTGGAAGATAAAAAGCATCATTTTGTCGATAAAATCGTCGTTGATGCTCGTTTCTCTTCTCCCGATTCTTATTGATCAAGCTACCATGAATATGTGTAGCTAATTTCTCTTTTATGTCAAGGTTAGATGTAAGTAAACCTTTACTTTGTATGTATATGGATTGATCCTATCTTGTGAACTCTTGGATGATGAATGTATGATGATAAACCTTGTTTTTATGTTTATTCTTTGTGTTGGTTCATGATTGAGAAATATGCTCCAACTCTTTACCTAGGTTTGTCATCCATCAATGTACATTGGCTAGAGATAGCAATGTGTGTTGATGTTCACCAAATATTGAACTTCAATGTTGTCATTTTGATAGTTTGTGTGAGAAATCAACAAAGGATCAAAATGGCAAAACTCACAATATGTGTTAGAGATAAACATATTGGGAGGATATGTGATTGTATTTATCATTTAACCGAGTTCATTAGCTTATCGATCATATACGTGCAAAGTGGTTTGTCGAACCCTAACCTTGACATGTTTTTATAAACCATTAAACCAATCTCTTTACCGCTTTTAATTAAATTTGAATGCAACCGCTACGAAACCAACCTAAAAACCCTTGTTACTTTAAGGCTTGAAACGTTACAACTGTAGAACGGCTGCGATATCACCGAACAATCTCTGTGGAACGATGACTAAATCCCGAACTCTATTTGTATTTCAACAGAAGACATCCTGATCGAAGTCTCCCTCAAGTTATCCTTCTCGGCGTCGAACAACCAGGCAGAATACGAGGCTTTCCTCGTCGGGCTACGTTTGGCCGAGGACCTCGGGGCCAAGGAAGTCAAGATCTTTACTGATTCCCAGCTCGTGGCCTCCCAGGTCCGAGGAGAGTACCAGGCCAAGAACGATTGCCTTATCGAATACTTAACCTTAGTAAAGGAAAAAATGAAGAGTTTCGTCTCCGCGGAGGTGACCCACATCCCGCGCGAGCACAACACCCGGGCAGACATCCTCTCTAAACTGGCTAGCACGAAGAAGAAAGGAGGAAACAAGTCAGTCATCCAGGAAGTACTCTCTCATTCGAGCATCAACAAGCCCACTCCAACGACAGATGTAAACGCTATCGGGGACGCTAATTATTAGATGACACCGGTATACGAATATCTAATGACGGGCAAGCTCCCCGAAGATCCCAAGGAAGCAGGGATGGTCAAATGACGAGCATGTTCATACACGATAGTCGAGGATAAATTATACCGCCGAGGATTTTCAATCCCCCTTCTCCGGTGCGTCGAAGAGAACAAGGTCCCCAGTATCCTCGAAGAGATTCACGAGGGCATCAACACCCAACACCTTGGTGGACGATCTTTAGCTCGCAAGGCACTTCGGGCAGGGTATTACTGGCCCACTATGCAACACGATGCCAAGGAGCATGTTAAGAAGTGCGATAGATGACAACGACACGAGGACATGCACCTCGCTCCCCCCAATGAGCTCAAAGCGTTCTCATCCCCGTGGCCATTTGCATGGTGGGGAATGGACATCTTCGGGCCTTTCGTCGTGGGTTCATACCAGAATAAATACCTCATCGTCGGAGTGGACTATTTCACAAAGTGGATCGAGGCGGAAGCCTTGGCCAAGATCACGACCTTCAACATACTTCGTTTCTACAAGAGGAACATCCTTGCTCGGTTCGGAGTTCCCCAAGCAATCATCACCGACAACGGGACACAGTTCACCGACAAGAACTTCCAAGACTTCGTCGCCAAACTAGGCACGAAGCAGCACTTCACGTCGGTCGAGCACCCACAAACAAACGGGCAGGCCGAAGCAGCAAATAGGGTGATCCTTCGAGGATTGAAACGTCGGCTCGGCGAGGCAAAACAAAGGTGGGTCGAAGAACTCCACAACGTCCTATGGGCCTACCGAACAACCCCACATTCCACAACCGGGGAGACTCCCTTTCGCCTGACCTACGGAACGGAAGCAGTGATCCCCGTGGAGGTCAGGGAACCCTCGAGGAGGACAGAAGCTCCCCTCGAAGAGGGGGCAAACAACGAGGCCCTAAGAGATGAACTCGACTTCGTCGAAGAGACAAGAATGGGGGCATCCCTCCAGGAAGCCTCACTCAAACAAAAAATTACTTTACGCTATAATAGCAAAGTTATTAAGCGTGATTTTCAAGTAGGCACCCTCGTCCTACGAAGGAACCAGAAAGATTCGCGGGAAGGTAAACTCGACGCGAACTGGGAGGCCCCGTACCACGTCCGCGGAAAGACGGGGACATGAGCCTACTTCCTCAAAAATCTACACAAGGAAGAACTTGCTCGACCATGGAATAGACACTGTCTGCGACAGCCCAACGTCGCGATTACGGGGGCGTGCTAAGGTACAAGTGCGACACCCCTCTTAAATGCAATGATCAAGGTCGCGTTGTGTGTGCGCGAAGACCATTGATCTGATGAAGATACCTCAATCGAGCCCCATCATCGTCGTACCATGTAGGCAGAACACCCAGCTCACGATGGGAAGTTCACGCCACGAGGTTAAGACTTCTAACGAGCTCTTAGCCCCGTTGAAGGGCGGAATACGCCTCCGACCACCAGATCAGTTCCCCACACGGTCGAGGAACATCGAAGTCGTGCAACTCCCAAAATCAACACATTACTTAGACAAAAATAAGTAAAACAAACAAAACAAGTAAACATCACACATATATAAATGCAACGATCAAAATATAAATCCGGGCAAAAAGCCCATTGTACAAATATTACAAATATTCTTTACAAAAATATCAATTATATGAAATAAATAATATTTTTGGGATTTTTTGATAAAATAAAATATTTTAACATTTTTGTGAATTATTAAAAAAAGAATCAACTCAAAATCATTAAAACTCAGAGAGAAATTAATTTTTGAATCAATTAAACAAAATCACAAAATTCAAATATTCAAATATATGAAAATGGCGCCAAGAACAACACCAAGAACACGCGCGTTTTTCAGTTTGCCCAGATTTGCATTTTCCATCCAATCTCACTGAATACGTAATTATAACATGCAATCCACATATCATTATGCTCGCCTCAACCTCACGATCATGTCTATGTACTTTAATTTCATTTAAATTAAACATACAACAAGAAATCACGAAGAGACCTCAAGAACCCTAATTTCTGCATGAAGGCTAGGATTTTTTATACACGATTCAAACAATGCAATTAATTGAGGGAAAACATTCCATGCATGATTATGAACATATGGCCAAATTATTGTGCGAGGAAATATGCATAGATTGAGAGATGCCCAAGTTTAGGCTTACCTTCAAGTCGTGACAGCAAGAGAAGATGTGATTTTGAGTTGGAGGTGTTACAGACAAGTTGTGATGATCTGGACAGCTTCCCTACACCATATGGAGTGTGTTTGAACACTTGGATTGAATTGAAATGGACTGGATCAGTTTATGGCATCTCAGCTGCAACTTCACTTCAAACTTGTGTGGATGGCAAGTGATTTTGAGATTTTGATGTTCCAGATGTTATGTGAGTGTTTGATCAGCTCATATGTGATGTATGTGAGGTGTGTGAGTGATTGGTTTGTGCAGAATTGCTCTCAAACTCAAAACCCGATAGCTACCTTGCTAAGAAAGGCATTTTTGCCAAGAGAAAGAGATTTTGAGGAAAGCATCTGTTAGATGGCTTTGGTGTACTCAAACTGACCACAATTGAGCTCTATTTATAGTAGAGCAAGTTTGTTTTGCAAGGAATAGTGCATGGCAGCTGGTAAGTAGGTTTCCTCAATGTTGGCCAATGGAAATGAAAGTCTCCTCTAGCCATTGACTAGAGGTTAGGGCACAGAGCTTTGGTCCCCTTGGTCTTGGATAAGTCTTGACTGATTTCAGATGAGAATGGCTCAGTCCATGCCACCTTGATGGTTCCATTGAATGCCTCATTCCAAATTTGAAGTCTTGTCCCTATTTTGGCCATTCTAGGTTCAACATGCTATTTCTTGTTCCATGGACTTTGGAGGCTTGGCTCAGTGATTGTCCCCTTTGGATTCAATCCTCTGAGGTGTCCAAGTGGATTGGAGCAATTGAAATTGGCTGATTTTGGCAAATCGAGCCAAAATGCAAATTCTGCCTTGCCTTGACAGATTTCAGCAAGGCAACTTGGCAATGTTGTATCTCATGGTGTAGGTTGAATTTGGCAATGTTCTTGACCATTTTGGAAAGCTCTTACATGATACAACAACTGTTTGAACAAGTTTGGTTTTGATCTCTTTTGATTCCAAGTGAAAAATCCCCCTACATTTGGCAAAAAGTGAAGGAAAATCTGACTTAGTGAGAATTTCACTAAGTGTTGGAAAAAGTGACATTTTCACTTTTCAGCCACTTTGATCACTCCATAACTCAAAATCCTTAATGAATTGGAATGACTTGTAGTTGAAGTTTTTGTAGGTTATAATGAGGGCTACAAATCCATCTTTGGATGAGAAAAAATGGCCTTTTGGTTTAGGAGTTATGGTCCTCCAAAGTTGGTACCTTTGCCACTTTATTTTTAACTTAGAAAAATTTCTAAGTTTTATGGTTACCCCTTTTACAAGTTATCTCACTTTTCTTGATTTTTCTTGATGAATGATGATTCAAATCATACATTAACATCATTTTAGGGTTAAAAATCCATTTTGGTGAAAAATCTCAAAAAGTCAAAGTTGACTTTTGTGCACAGTTGACTTTTTATCAGATGAATTCCAAACTGTGCAATTCTTCAGGAAATCATGTCCTTGACCTAAATCAAACTTGATGGACATGTTCCATGGGTGTCATAGGGTATATTCAATCATGTATTAGGGTTTGGGAGCATGTCTTGGTCAAAAGTCAAAGTTACAGTTGACTTTTCCCTTAAAACCCTAATTGTGGTGCAGATGAAAATGAGACTTGTTGCTCAAGCTTCTTGGATCAATCCATTGTTCTAAATGGATCAATATGGTGTATTAGAGACCCTCAAATCATCTCTTGAGGTCTTGGCTCATGGTTTGTCCCAAAAGTCAACTTAGGGGTGAATTAGGTCAAGAAACCCTAATTCCTAATTTTTGATGAATGCATCCCCTGAGGCAAAATTGACTTGATGCATGGGTTCATGAGGTTCCATGAAGTATATTAGGTTATGTTTTGGATCATTTCCTTATGCCCAGATGAAAATTTCCATCTGGAGGCCCTGGTCGACCAAAACCCTAATTTGGTGACACTGTCGATCTTGAGACTTGATCCACCTAGAAGGGAGCAGCCTTGTGCTTAATCCTTGAAGTGGGAGTCCTTTTTGATCCATTGTGGATGTTTGAGAGATTAGACAAGTTGAAGATCATGCCATTTCTTGATTGATCCTTTGTCTAAGCACTCAGAGAGGGCTTGAAACTCTAATTTTGATTGTATTGGATGCTCACCCATCTTTGGGGAGACTGATGAAGCATGATGGTTCATCCATATTGTGATGATGATTTTCACAATGATGGGAAATCTAAGTGGTCAAAATTTGGGGTATTACAGATGCCCCTATTTAATCTTCTTGGACCCGAAGGTGTGAATGACGAAGGGATTCGGGCATTCGGGGTGCAAGAGGATTAAATATCGGAATATCCGAAATTTTGATGGTGGTTATGAATGGTAGCTTACGCATTCATCTTCTTTAGCTAAGCGATGATGCTTAGAAAAGGTAAACTTCCCCTCGATCCTGGTTTCCTACCAAGGAACTGGTCTTAGTTTCTGATTTAAACTTCCCCTCGATCCTGGTTTCCTACCAAGGAACTGGTCTTAGTTTCTGATTTAAACTTCCCCTCGATCCTGGTTTCTTACCAAGGAACTGGTCTTAGTTTCTGATTTAAACTTCCCCTCGATCCTGGTTTCTTACCAAGGAACTGGTCTTAGTTTCTGATTTAAACTTCCCCTCGATCCTGGTTTCCTACCGAGGAACTGGTCTTAGTTTCTTTTGTCAATAAACTTTACTGACAAGGGACGCTATTCGTAGCGGCTTTCCTTCAAACTTCTCGCCGAATTTTCCTGGAGAGATGCCATTTGACAGAAAAAGTTGACGTCAGACTTGCTGGGGAACCCAGTCGTTTGAATTGTAGAGTTGTACAAACTTCTCTGTTGGAGACGCCATTTGTTGACTCTACTAGGGGAAAACGATTCTCTTGAGAGACTGTTTTCATTTGGGGTTACATCATACTTTTCTCGGGATCTTCCCGGAGAAATGCCATATGATGGGATCCAATTTTGAGGTGTCGATGACCTTTTTATCAACGACTTTTCGGAGAAATACTGATGTACTGCCGAATCTCTAATCACGAGGCTTTCTCTGTGGATTTTCCTTAATCCGGGAAAGCGAGGATATCATCTTCAATGGCGAAGAGTGATGTTTATTAAGAGTTTTCTCTGGCTTTTCAGAGGTTCAAGTTATCAAAGTGGCCAAGTGCCGACTCTGATCTAAAGATACACTGGTGGCGAGATTGTGCAGACGCAACACTTCCTGACGAGGAAAGAACTGACAAACCCGATTGAGAAAACTGTTTATCACTAGGGGACAAGACCGACTCAAGTGATAGCGATGCAATATGAAATGTGAATGCAAATAAAAAATGCATGAAGTACGCATGTATATGCTGACAAAACTGACGCGACATACAGACTAATGGATGAACACAATTGGATACTCGGCCATCGCGGGGCGAAGAAGTACCGTTGGTTCAAAATAGCAATTCCACCTTGCTTAGGAGAGATAGTCCCGTTGGGAGCTATGTTGATCGGGCTTAGGAGATGAGAACTCGACCGAGGTGTGTCAGACGAAACAAGGTCTCTGACACAGTTGATCCCTTCATTCAGGCATACTGGCTTAGAAGGAGTACTTTGATTCTGCACTTTGAAGTTCGCTTACTTCGGGAGAAGCGATCGATGTTCTTCTGATGTTCAACAGTCAAAAGAAATGCCATCTTTAATTTAAAAGCAGAAAAAGTTTAACAAGTAAATTCATTTTTGTTTTATTTCAAGAATCGCTGATTAAGTTTAAACAACGTCGTTCTGTAAAGCTAAACCAAGTAAAGAATTATAAACAAAAGCACAAGGGCTCAAATTTTATTGATAAGATGGAGATCAGCCAAACGCGTGATTCCAAAGAGTATATACAAAGTTAGAAAACGGTAATTTACAGGGAAAAGGGCTACGTTGAAACATAACGACCACTATCCTTCTACCAACTTTGAATTCGGGGCATCCTGAGCTTCTGTTGAAGATGACCTTTGACTGGAGATTTCCTCCGATAGATGATGTAACTACTGCTGCTGAGGGACTTGCCTCTGTTGGACATAGTTACTTGCCATTATCCCTAATTTTTGCCTGGATTGTACTATGAGATTTCCAATCCATCGGGATGATTCTTTTTCATGTCTCTAACTTTTGCCTGGACCGCCCTTTCGGGTTTTCAATCCACCGAGACTTTTTTTTTTTAGTTTAGGCGAAGTATTTCTTGACTACATCAACATTCGTGGGGTAGGAAAATTCTTCTCCGTCCATGGTTGCAAGTCTCAAGGCGCCGCCTGAGAAAGCTTTCGTGACCACATAGGGGCCATCATAATTTGGGGTCCATTTGCCCCGAGAGTCAGTGAGAAACGATTGTATCTTCTTGAGCACGAGGTCTCCTTTCCTGAAAACACGAGGTCGGACCTTTTTGTCGAACGCCCTCTTCATTCTCTGTTGATACAACTGACCGTGGCATAGTGCCGTGATTCGCTTCTCTTCGATCAGGTTCAGTTCGTCATGTCGACTTTGACACCATTCAGCTTCGGTGAGCTTAGCTTCCATCAATACCCGGATTGATGGGATCTCTACTTCTATGTCGAGCACTGCCTCCATACCATATACTAGAGAGAAAGGGGTAGCCCCTATTGAAGTGCGGATAGATGTTCGATAACCATGAAGAGCAAAGGGTAGCATCTCGTGCCAATCTTTGTAGGTTACAACCATCTTTTGAACAATCTTCTTGATGTTCTTGTTAGCCGCTTCTACCGCTCCGTTCATCTTGGGTCGGTAGGGAGATGAGTTATGATGTTCGATCTTGAACTCTGCACACAACTCTTTCATCATCTTGTTGTTCAAGTTAGATCCATTATCAGTAATGATCTCTCTTGGAACACCATAACGGCAGATGATATTGTTTTTGATAAATCGGACCACTACTTGTCGGGTTACATTGGCGAATGACGCTGCTTCGACCCACTTGGTGAAATATTCAATGGCTACCAGGATGAACCGATGTCCGTTTGAAGCCTTGGGCTCAATCATACCAATCATATCGATTCCCCATATGGAAAATGGCCACGGGGAAGAAAGAACTTTGAGATGTGATGGCGGTACATGAATTCTGTCGGAGTATATCTGACACTTGTGACACCTCCTCATGTACTTGTAGCAGTCGGATTCCATGGTCAACCAATAGTACCCGGCCCTGAGAATTTTTCTCGCCATTGTGTGTCCGTTGGCATGAGTGCCAAAGGATCCTTCATGAATTTCTTTCATGAGCTTGTCTGCTTCTGGTCTGTCGACGCATCGGAGCAAGACCATGTCGAAGTTTCTCTTATAGAGTGTATCACCGCTCAGGAAGAAGTTTCCAGCCAATCTTCTGAGGGTTTTCCTGTCTTTTCTGAGTGCCCCAGATGGGTACTCTTGCTTCTGAAGAAAGCATTTGATATCGTGATACCAAGGTCTGTCGTCTATGACTGGTTCAATCGCGAAGATGTAAGCGGGCCGTTCAAGGCGCATGATGTCGATCTTAGGTATGTCATTCCATCGACCTACACTAATCATGGAAGAGAGAGTGGCTAATGCATCAGCCATGTGATTCTCATCACGAGGGATGTGATGAAAGTCGACTCTGTTGAAGAAAGGTAGCAACCTTCTTGCGTAGTCTTTGTAAGGAATCAATCCTGATTGGTATGTGTTCCAATCTCCTTTTATCTGGTTAATAACTAGGGCTGAGTCACCGTATACGTCCAAGTTTTTGATCCTTAAATCAATCGCTTCTTCGAGACCCATGATACATGCTTCGTATTCGGCCTCGTTGTTCGTACATTTGAACGTAAGTCTGGCAGTGAAAGGAATGTGGGAACCCTGAGGGGTAACAATGATTGCCCCAATTCCGTTTCCATAATGATTGACTGCTCCGTCAAAGATAAGTCCCCACTGGGAACCCGGTTCTGGCCCTTCACTGGGTAGCGGTTCATCACAATCTTTCATCTTTAGATACATGACATCTTCGTCTGGGAAGTCAAACTCGATTGATTCTTGATCGTCAATCGGTTGATGAGCCAAATGATCGGCTAAAATACTTCCCTTAACGGCTTTTTGAGCATGATACTCTATGTCATATTCTGATAGTAACATCTGCCAACGGGCAATCCTTCCCGTGAGAGCAGGTTTTTCGAAAACGTACTTGATTGGATCCATTTCGGAGACCAACCAAGTAGTATGACGAATCATGTACTGGCGAAGACGTTTGGCTGCCCAAGCCAAAGCGCAACAAGTTTTTTCAAGCATCGTGTACCGAGTCTCGCAGTCGGTGAATTTCTTGCTTAGATAGTAAATGGCAGACTCTTTCCGTTTAGTTTCATCTTGTTGGCCAAGTACACATCCCATTGAGTCCTCTAGGACTGTGAGGTAAATGATCAGTGGTCTTCCTTCCACTGGGGGTGACAGAATCGGCGGATTTAACAGATATTCCTTAATACTGTCGAAGGCAGTTTGGCAGTCTTCTGACCAAACGCAATCCTGGTTCTTTTTCAGTAATTTGAAAATCGGCGCACAAGTGGCGGTCATAAGGAATATGAATCTGGAGATGTAGTTCAAACGTCCCAGGAATCCTCTGACTTGTTTTTCAGTTTTCGGAGAAGGCATTTCTTGAATGGCCTTGACCTTGTCAGGATCAACCTCAATTCCTTTCTGGCTGATGATGAACCCTAGTAGTTTCCCTGAACGGACACTGAAGGTGCACTTGTTGGGATTCAAGCGAAGCTTGAATTTTCTTAGACGTTCGAACAATTTTGACAGATGTTCAACGTGCTCATCCTCTGTTCTTGATTTTGCAATCAAATCATCGACATATACCTCGATTTACTTGTGTATCATGTCATGAAACAGAGTAGTCATGGCCCTTTGATAGGTTGCCCCGGCATTCTTCAAACCGAACGACATTACCTTGTAACAAAAGGTGCCCCATAGGGTAATGAACGAAGTTTTCTCCATGTCTTTCAGCGCCATTTTGATCTGGTTATAGCCCGAGAATCCATCCATGAAGGAGAATACTTTGAATTTTGCTGTGCTGTCAACCAACATGTCAATGTGTGGTAAAGGAAAGTCGTCCTTTGGACTTGCCTTGTTCAGATCTCTGTAATTGACACACATTCTGACCCTTCCGTCCTTTTTGGGAACGGGTACGATGTTGGCTAACCATTGAGGATATTCAGATGTAGCGAGGAAACCCGCGTCGATCTGTTTCTGTACCTCCTCTTTGATTTTGATGGCCATGTCCGGGTGAGTCCGTCTCAACCTTTGCTTTACTGGCGGACATTCCGATCTTAGCGGTAAGTGATGTTCCACGATGCTGGTATCCAACCCTGGCATATCCTGATAGGACCAAGCGAATACATCGGGGAATTCTTTGAGAAGCTTTATCAACCTTTCTTTGGCAGTTGGACTGAGCAGTGCTCCGATCCTGATTTCTTTTCTCTCTTTTTCTAAACCCAAGTTTACCGTTTCCAACGGCTCTTTGTGAGGTTCAATGGACCTTTCCTCTTGTCTGAGTAGTCGGGAGATCTCTTCTGGAATTTCGTCGTCATTTTCTTCTTCAGCCTCGAATACCGGGAACTCAAAGTTGGGAGAAGGCATCGGATCGTATGTTTCAACGGGGTATAAAATAAGCAATCTGCATGACGTGATGATTCGTGTTTTAGAAGAGATAGAGAAAATGTAAGTGTGTGCAGTGTTTTGATTTTACTGCTTGTTTTTATTATTGAATATTTTTTAGGATTACCATTTTCTGAAAAAGCAAAAAGAGAAAACAGCAATTAATGCGGAAATTACAGAACGACGTTATTTTATTAATGAACAAGTTGAATCTTGAAACTACAGCCCTATAAAACAAAACTCTATCGCTTTGGGCAAAGCGAAGAGGGAAATTTACAAAAAGCGAGCCCTATCAAAACATCCGTTTCACCTGGGCAGGGTGAAAGGTTTAAAGATGGCAATTACTTTGACTGACGAACGACCTTCGGAACTTCGACAGCAACCCATTGGCGGCGAAATCCTCGGTGAATCACAAAGTCTGGCACCTTCCTTGATTTGTCTTCAGAAATAACGCTGATTTCTGGTGGAGCAGGATCATTGGAATCTGTTTCCCAAGCAGCATTGTCGTAGGAGGATTCCTCTGTTGTATTTTGCATAGCATTTGTGCTCTCAGCTGTATCTCCCCATCCAGTTGACTGGATATCTTCGAGCCTGATACGAGAGCTTTCGGGAGCAGTGTACTTGACCATAAAGTCGTATTTTCCACTCGGTTGTCCCAAGGTGTCCCACATTTCTTTCGAACTGGAGGAGTCATCTCTCTCGATGACGTTGACCTCGGGAAAAGCATAGTTGATGAATTCAAGTCCTGCAAACGTGGCGAATTCATCTTCATGTTGAGTAATTTCTGAATGACCTGAGTGTTGATCCCATGACATGGTGGGGACACAGGTATTCTATTCAATGATGCTCAGCTGAGTTTCGTTACTCGGCTGACTTTCTTGCCCCAAGTTTCCTGGGTAAGGTTGCCACATTGGCAGACCATCCATCGGGCCATAGTAATTGTGATCAAAGTTTTCTTTCATCAGAGTGTCTTCCTCTAATGAATTTGGCGGAGCACGGCATCCTTCCGGATCACAATCTCCGTAGATCATTTCGACATCTGATCTTGGTATAAATCTCGGACTTTCTGTAGGAAAGCAAAAAGGCATAGGCACCTCTTCCTGAGACATATAGCCGTCCTTGTTAAGGTAGGACTTCCATTCTTCATCTGTGTCAGAGGGATCTTCCTCATTGATAGCATGAACTGTCTGAGACACTGGGTGAAGAAAACCTCCATTGTGGAAGAAGTTTTGAAGGGGATGAAGACTTTCATCGCTAACGGCTGTCTGGGTACAGGTTGCAGAAAAACCAAGACCCTTCTTTGTTTTATTGTCAATAGGAATGACAAGCCGTCCCCATCCTGTCGTATCGGTACTCTCGACCGCTTTGATAGCATCTTTGTATGAAGAAATTGAAGTTCCTTCTTCGGATTGATCGTTCTTGCTCACCGATAGTGCTTGGAACTGAGTTCCAATAACCTCCTCGGGTTCCACACAAGTAGATGATGATAAGTTGCTTACAAGCAAGGCTTGTTCCCCACAAACCATGACAAGTTGATCGTTCTTGACGAACTTTAGCTTTTGGTGGAGGGTCGAAGTGACCGCTCCTGCCTAATGTATCCAAGGTCTTCCTAATAAACAACTGTATGTTGCCCGGATGTCCATGACCTGGAAAGTGATTTGGAAAGTGTGAGGACCAATAGTTATGGGAAGCTCAACTTCGCCGATAACTGTTTTTCTGGATCCGTCGAATGCTTTAACGACGACCTCGCTGACTCTCATCGGAGGGCCCTTGAATGATAATTGCATCAAAGTGGACTTCGGCATAACATTCAGGGCTGACCCTGTGTTTACCAGTACGTTGGCTAAAGCATCGCCCTGGCAGTTAACTGTGATATTGAGCGCCATGTTATGACGACGACCCTCTTCAGGTAATTCCTCATCACTAAATCCCAAATTATTGCAGGAAGTGATGTTAGAGACAATACTATCGAACTGTTTGATTGTTACATCCTGTTCCACAAAGGCTTGCTCCAAGACTTTCTGTAGAGCCTCTCTGTGTACTTCTGAACTGAGTAACAGTGATAATACTGAGATCTTTGAAGGAGTCTGTAACAGTTGATCAACAATGTTATATTCACTCCTTTGGATGAGCTTTAGCATCTCATCTTTGTCTTTTGAAAAGTCTGGATTACTAGATTGACCGACTGGCGGATCAGGAATTTCCGCCTGAAGTTCCTTTTCTTTGTTGGATTCCCCAACCCCTCGGTTGAAGATTCTACCACTCCGTGTTACACGACTGACGTCTGCAATGTTCACGACGGAGGGTAATGGAATTTCCTTTCCATTCTCAATTGTTGTTGCACCGTATTTGTAAGGGATCGCCTTAGCTGATTCATACGGTAGTGGCCCCGGTAGATAGATGACTATGGGAACCTTCTGATTTTTCTGACCGTCATAAGTAATCTCGATCCGTTCTCGGTTGGGAACTTTAGATTCGTCAAGTAGAGGAATGATGGCAAAAACATCCCTGGTCCTGTGATGACCAGAGATCGTGACAACATCCTCAACTTGCTCGGCAAGGTAGTTTGGCGTCCAGTTGATGGGTCCTGAACCTGGATATGGATGAATTTCTCCATGATCGACCTGACCCTGAAGAGCTGTTCTCACAAGGTAACACCCTTGGTTGCTTTCCGAACAGATGCTACAACTGTCATAGTTGTGTGGTGGCACCTGGCCACGCCCACTTTGAATGCAATGTAACCTCACTAGGTTATCTTCCATTGATCGGACATCCTGACTTTGACGACGAGTAGGATTCCTGTTATCGATACTAATCTGCTAAGTATCTTCGTCCATATAGATTGGCATCCACCAGTGATTTAACAAGTGCTGAAGTGCCTCCTGGACAAGGGTACAACCTCGATCGTTTTCGCAACCCACTTTACAATTTTGATAGTCATGTGATATTAAGAATCCAAGTCGGACCTGCTCAGCATGTAACTCTACCAGGTTGGTATTCATCACGCGGATGTCGAAGATCTGAACCATGTTGATTTGATAGGAGTTCCTATCATGGTAGTCTTGGATCCATCCAAGATCCATCTGACGCTGGAGGGCCTCTTGTATGAAAGAGCATCCCTGTTTGTTTATCGAGTAAGTCAGACAGGAACTGTAATCGTGCCGCGGTAGATTGTGATACTGGCTTTGCCTTGAGTGCATCGCCACCAAGTTGACATTCATCGCACGGATGTCGTGATTTTGAATGACGTTGGAATTCGTGTAAACCATGTTAACTCCACGAACTCGGTGCTCTTGGATCCATCCAAGATCCATTTATTCCTGTAGAGCTGCTTGCACTACAGAACATCCCTGGTTGTCTTTAGAGCAGATATCACACTGGTGATAATTATGAGGTGGCACATGGCCATATCCACTCTGTCTACAATGCATCTTGACCAGATTGGTCCCCAATAAGAGTACATCGTGAATTTGATAGACATTGTTAGTCTCTTTCTCAATCAGATTGACTGCAGCTTTCTCGTGTTGAGGCAGCGGGTTCGTAAGAACATTAGGATTCGTATCTTTGAAAGATAAGAGCCCGCTCCTAACAAGCTTTTGCACGTCGAATTTGAAATTGAGGAAAGTCTCAATGTTATGCCCTGAACCTCCTTTATGATAAGGGCATGTTTGATCCACCTTAAACCAGAAAGGCGGATTTTCCGGAACTGAAAGGGGAGACTTAGTCTGGATGTGCCCCTTGGCTAGCAGTAACGGAAACAGTTCTGCGTACGTTACAGGTATAGGATCAAATCCTGATGGCCGTGTTGTACGGTTGTTGTTATATGGAGGACGAGCCTGGTGAAGAGGTTGTTGTGTCCTTTGTTGGTCAGGTTGGCTCTGCGCAACCTGAGGTTGATACGTAGGAACAGGCGCGGGGCCGATGGCAGGAATAACAGCTGCTACTGGCTGATAACGACGCCTTTGCTTTCCGAGAGGGATATTCCCAATATCTTGCTCTTTTTTCTTAGGGAGAGCACTACCGTATTTTTTAGTACCGCTCGTTGATCCAGTGTCTTTTACCAAACGTCCTTCTCGGACGGCTTCCTCAAGACGTACACCCATACCGACCATCTCGATGAAATCACTGGGCGCACTGGCAACCATTCGGTCATAGTAAAATGAGCTTAAGGTCTTTAAGAAGATCTTTGTCATCTCTTTTTCCTCAAGAGGTGGACAAATTTGAGCGGCAATTTCACGCCACCTTTGAGCATACTCCTTAAAGGTTTCCTTGTCCTTTTGTGACATTGATCTGAGTTGATCTCTGTCGGGTGCCATGTCCAAATTGTACTTGTATTGTTGGACGAAGGCAGTACCAAGATCTCTGAATGTACTGATCGTAGTACGGTTTAAACCCATGTACCATTTGAGTGCGGCACCGGTTAAACTATCCTGGAAGTAGTGAATCAGCAGGTCCTGATTCTCCGTCTGAGCTGACATCCGCCGAGCGTACATCGTCAAATGACTCTGAGGGCAAGAGTTACCCTTGTATTTTTCAAAGTCGGGAACTTGGAACTTGTGCAGGACTTTTACATTTGGGACCAAGCAGAGATCTGCGGCGTCCTTTCCAAATAGATCTTGACCGCGAATGGCTTGCAGCTCTTTCTGCATTTCCAAGAACTGTTCCTGGAATTCCTCCATTCTGTCAAACATAGTTTCCTTCTTACCAGAAGGTGTCTGTGGAATCTGTCCTTCCGGGACAGTGTGCACCACAGGGGGTGGTACCGTAACTACGGCGTTGAATCTTGGCGCCTCCCGAAGTTTGTAACCTTCAGGAGTCTTCAGTATGCCCCTGGCATCTTCGCTTTCCCGAAGTTTGTAACCTTCAGGCCCAGCGGCTTCTGTTGCGATTCCCTGATCTTCAGTGACCGGCGGAACATATCCTTCCGGGATATAGTTAACAGGCATGTCCCAAGGACGATCTTTCGGCATCTGATACCTAGGATCATACTTTTCTATGATGGGCGTTGAGGTGATCTCTGAGATCACAGTTCTTTGTAGCTGAGCTTCTGCCATGGCTTGCATGTCGTTACGAAGCTTTCTCATATCCTCTCTCAGAGCGTCGATCTCTTCTTTCAACTCTTTGTTTTCTTCCTCAAGATCATCTATCTTTTTCTGACGATTGGCCCGAGTATTATACGAATGAGACAGTTTGACTCTAGAATCGAGACACAAGCATGAGATTCGTAGGTAAGAAGAATACGCGATGTGAGAATGATGAATGCAATGATTATATTAATTGTTTTTAGGTTTAATTAAAATAAACTTCGACAATTAGATTGCAAATATCAAATAGTGGGGAAACCCCTTTTTATTGAATTCCAAAGGATTACAGAAATGGAAATACAGTAGATTACAAAGTGCAGAAACAGAAACCTAAACTAATGGATCCTGGTACTTCCTCTTCTTTGACCGGGGCGCTTGGGTCGTTGTCGGGTTGTCATTCCTTTGCCAGGTGAAAGGAGCGAGCAAATTCCTTTGGTCATCTTGATTCTCTACAGCATGCTGCTCCAAAATTTCAATCAGAGCATCTTTCTCTTTTAGTAGTTGCTGTATTTGGATACACTCTACGCCGAGGGTGCGGTACTTGTTCTTCCAAGACCTTCTTTCCTTTTGGACCTTGTTGAGAGTAACCTGAAGCCTTTCAGTTTCCGTCATGAGGTACATGACAATTTCCCTCGGCGGAAGAATTCCGTAACGAGGATAAGGCATCTTTAGCTTAAGAGCTCTAGTTTGTACCCAATGGAGATAAGGCTCCACCGAGACACAGTCCGGTTTTCCCAGAGACTCTCGTCCTTTCTTATGAACATGTTTCCAAGCTTGCACTATTTCCATCTTTAGTGCTCTGTCACTTTCTCCTTCTTTGAAGAAAAGACCTTCCAGATGAACACCCAGTGGGATGTGTCTCATCGGGTATCCAAATTGACAAAGAACTAATATCGGATGATAGTTGATTCCTCCTTTAGTTCCTATGAGGGGTACGCTGGGGAAGTTTCCACAACGGTCAATGATTCTAATTCCCTCATAAATCCTTGTTGCACCAATCTATATCAGAGTTGGTAAGAGACATGATCTTCTGTGGCCAACGTAAGGCACTCTTGCAATCCCAAAAAGCAGCAGACTTGGGCAAGTGAGAGATAAACCATTTGTAAAGCAAAGGTACACAGCATGTGATCTCCCCTCCGATGTATAAATTTCCTAAGTGTACAGAATGATACGCATCTGCGAGCAAAGTCGGCACAGGGTTTCCAATGAGAAAAACCTTAATAGCGTTGATATCGGCGAAGTTATTAATGTTGGGAAACAAAAATAACCCGTAGGTGAGCAAGACAAAGATGCTTTCAAAAGCAGTCCCGTTCCCTATACTAGCAAAGTACAGAGCTTTCTCTGTCAAGAACTGGGCTGGCAAACCTTGGATGCCACCCTTAGTAATCATGTGAGTCCTGACCTCAGACTCGTCCAAATGAATTGCTATTGCAATAGTCTGATTCTTTGGAATTTCTTCCAGTCCAGAAAACGGAGCTCGATCAGTGATATGTAAATCAGTCAGATGAGAATACTCCTCCAGCGTTGGTGCTAGCTGGTAATCCGGGAATGTGAAACAGTGATAAACCGGATCGTAGAACTGAATGAGCGCGTCCATGATTCCCTCAATCACATGGACTCTTAACAGTGGTAGCAAACCACCGTGCTTGGCTCTGAAAGCCTCTGGGTTAACGATCATCCTCGCTAACTTTCTCAAATCCCCTAGTTTTGGAACCTTGAAGGTATACTGGTGAGTTCTCCTTCTACCGAAATCCATTAATGCAATCTTTTTCTCTGATATTTGCAATCACAGTCTTAGTTTAATTTGAAAAACAGAGAGACCAGAAGAGAAGTTTTTTGAATGTTTTAATGTTTTATTAAATGAATGCATGAATGCAGCACACAAAAACATAGAAAAAACATGGGGTCAGAGGGTCGTTGTCATGAAGTCAAGGCTCTACCCATCCCCAAAGGTTTATACTAGGGTGATTTTTGTACTTGTACTCATTATCATCAGCTCCTCCCAGGAAGGCAGACAACAAGCGGATCGCCAGCGAGTTGTGTGCAATCTTAGAGTAAGTGCTATTCACCGAGAATAGATCACCAGCCTCAAATGAGGGTAGTATCGCGTAACAGCTATTTCCGATAGCTTTCGCACTACAAAATGGTTTGGATTTTCTAGGTGTATACTCATTCTCACCACATGCGGCATCACACGCATTCCCAGTAGCAGAAAAATAAACATGTATAGCAATTAGGAAAAGCAGTATATATATTTGTCCTAATCATCCTAGACTTATAAAGCTACGATTCTTAAGTTCCTGACAGAAATGGGTTCCCCGACGGAAGCCCCAATCTGTGGTTCTCAGCCTAAGAGATGGACCAGCATAGGTCAATCTTTCTCTTCGGTAGAGTTCCCATTTTCTGTAGAAAACAGGGATGATGCCCTAAGGCAGAAAAGGAGACTCCCCAGCAGAGTCGCCATTTGTGTAATTTTTCACACAAGAGAAGTAGAAAGAAAGGAACGGGCCCCACGGTGGGTGCCACTTTTCTGTAGCGAGCGATTTTGGACGCGGTTCTTAAGCGCTGGTCGCTCTCTGCGGTTGAGCTTAAAACTACAGGTCGATTCATTTTTTATCCTATTGTGAGCTGAATAAGGAAGGGAAATAGATGTCTCCAATTAACCCTGCTTTGCATACTGAGTTTAAACAGCGGTCTGTTAGGTTACGGATGCTATCAATGTGGGGGGGCCTTTGTACTGGTTATTCGTATTTCGCCAATACAGGTTTCTTTCTTTCGATCTGGGCAGAAGGTTTCTGGCGGGGAATAAGGATTAGGATGTTAGGACTGGTGCTTTTGAATTACTACTTTTGATTGACGGAGATATGGGATTTGGGTTTTTTGTTGATTGCGCTCGCTAAGATCTTTTCTTCTGATCTTATGCCTACGTATTCCCGTTTACCAAAGCAGGGAAATCAGAGCGTTCGTAGTTCCTCCTATTCTATGGGAGGAAATTGGTTTTTTGGTGTCTTGTTCAAAGCCCAAGACGTGAAGCGAAAGGTGATTTGTATCTTGTTCAAAGCCCAAGATGTGAAGCTGAAAGGTCTATTTGTGTCTTGTTTAAAGCCCAAGACGTGAAGCTGAAAGACCTCGAATTTAGAGAGAATTTGTCATCTCTAAAGAGGGGAGAAGGAGAATTACTTTAACTGGGATACGCGGATCCGAGCAATGCCATAATTTCTGAAGAAAGGGGTTTTAACCTGAAGGAGAAGACTTTAACTCAGTGTAGAGCAATGCCATCTTTCCTTAGGAATTTCTCATGCTAAAAGAGGGACAGTGGCATGGATATAGATGATCCAGAGGCTTGCCACTTACAGCGATTAGATGAAGGGAAAGGAGTTGTTGATGTTTGTGTACTGTGAACAAGGCACAAATTTGATGCTAAAAGGTCGATCGGATCAACCAGTGGTTTTCTTATACAAAGCCTAAGAGGAGGCTAATTTCCGCTAGGAAAATCATTATACAAAGCCTAAGAGGAGGCTATTTTGTGTCTCGTACAAAGCCCGAGAGAAAGGCAAAAAGTTTTTGACCCAGTGGGGCATATCATTATACAAAGCCTAAGAGGAGGCTAGCAAAGAGTTGACTCAGTTGGAGAATCTTTTATACTCAATAAGAGAGTGTTTTTGTATCTCGTACAAAGCCCGAGAGAGAGGCGAAAAGGGTGGTTGACTCAACGAGGGAGTCTTTTGGTATCTCGTACGAAGCCCAAGATGGAGGCTATTGTAACTGTTTCAGTTGAGTGACAGATCCAATATACTGATTTAAAAGAGAAAATTAGTTCTTATATGAGCAACACTGTACTCAGGGATTTGATTTGAGGATCAGGGATATTTCCTTCTCTTTGAGGAATCGGGAAATCCAAAGGGTATTGAGACTGTCCGAGTCTGCGGGTTTTCTTCCTATTTAACGAAGGGTGCTTGAGAATGTCTTTGAGACTCAAGGAAGTTAGAATGTCCAAGTCTAAAGTTTTATCTTTTGTACTATGCTTCGAGAAACAGTAGTAGACTCTATGAAAGGACTGTTCTATGAGGATGACTAGGTTCTGTTCCTATACCTCTAGGAGGTCGCCGGGACAATTTGTACGAAGCCCAAGAGGAGGCTGGAATCTTTTAAGAAGCCGACGGGTCCTTGTACGAAGCCCAAGAGGAGGCTATCATTCCCGGAGGAAGAGATCATTATACGAAGCCTAAGAGGAGGCTGTGAATACTTCTAAGAAGCCGTAGTGTCCTTGAATAATGCCCAAGAGGAGGCCGATGCTTTTAAGAAGCCCGTGGGTCTATCATCTCCTTTCCATTAGGAGAGATAACTCTTTTAAAGATGAAAACCACTGGTAAACGTGCGAGGTTTACTATCCAGCGACTTTTAACTTTTAAAGAGGGTTCCTTAGTTAAGGTCCAAGATTATGACCGTAGTGGGTACCCAAACCCCGAGACATTCAAGGCAAACTATCCACAAGGAATAGATCAAGTCAGGAAAGTTCGAGAATTGGGAAGAAACTCAAAGATGCCATTCACGGAGAATACATTCATCTTGGGGAGTAGAGCTTCTTGACGATTCCTAAGGAGGACAACCGAATAGAAGACTGTATCTGGTGCTCCTATTGGGGATCTAGGCGTCTATTTCTACGAATAAATGAAACGGCGTCACCTAGTTCTAGACGTAGTTGCCGGGGAAACTCGAAATATCTATACTATTATTACACAGTAGATATGAGTTTATGAAAGGAGACTTACAGTGAGCAGCCCCACAATACAGTTTATAATATGAAAGCAGTAAATGAAAGCGATAACCACTTACTCGGTTGTAGTGCTTCCATGCTATTTGGTTAGTTGTTCAACAAAGAAAGATTGAAAACAACAGTATATTCAAAATCAAAGGAGAAAGTGCTTTGAAAAAGAAAGATTTGGGGCTTACAGCTCAAGGAGAGGCCCAGGGTTTTATCAGTGAGCGCACTGTTTGAATTTCTACAGAGGGACTTATACAAGTGACTGGGGCCCAAAAAATGGTTTTCTGTACAAAGGGATGGGTCTTACACTCTCTCAAGAGGCCCAAAAAGGTTTAAAGAAAAGAGAGGGGCTTATAACACGAGGGTAGGCCCAAATGATTTTTCGTTTAAAAATGGCGATCGCGCCGAGGTTTTCTTTTAACGCAGAGGGACTTATACAATAAGTGAGGCCCAAAATGATTTTGGTTAAAAGGGGGTTGGGTCTTACACTCTATTAGAGGCCCAAAGTGTTTTGAATAAAAAGAAATGGGTCTTGCTACTCGAGAGTAGGCCCAGATGATTTTTGAAAAGGCGAAGATCGCGGCGTTTGTTTTTTGACGGTATCGGGACTTATACAATAAGTGAGGCCCAAAGAGAGAGGCTTATAACACGAGGGTAGGCCCAAATGATTTTTTGAAAAGGCGACGATCGCGCTGCTTGTTTTTTGACGGTATCGGGACTTATACAATAAGTGAGGCCCAAAGAGGATTTGGTCAAAAAAAAGGATTGGGTCTTACACTCTAATAGAGGCCCAAAGTGTTTTGAAAATGATTTATGAGGGTTGAATTAATCCAAAACCCTAATTTGTTTTCAAAATGTATTTAATTGAATAAAAATTCAATTAAAATGATCAAAAATTGTTTAACACATGGAAAACAAATTGTGATCTTGGATTAATGCTTCAAAAATTAAGTATTGACCTACAAAATAATTAGAAAGCATTAAAAGTTGCAAAATCAATGTAGAAAAAATATTTAAAATGCCAAAAACAATTAAAATATTAATTCTTTACAAAAATATCAATTATATGAAATAAATAATATTTTTGGGATTTTTTGATAAAATAAAATATTTTAACATTTTTGTGAATTATTAAAAAAAGAATCAATCCAAAATCATTAAAACTCAGAGAGAAATTAATTTTTGAATCAATTAAACAAAATCACAAAATTCAAATATTTGAAAATCTGAAAATGGCGCCAAGAACACAAGCAAGAACACGCGCGTTTTCTGGGTTTGGCTGATTTGCATTTTCTATCTAATCTCACTGAATACTTGATTATAACATGCAATCTACATATCATTATGCTCGCCTCAACCTCACGATCGTGTCTATGTACTTTAATTTCATTTAAATTAAACATACAACAAGAAATCACGAAGAGACCTCAAGAACCCTAATTTCTGCATGAAGGCTAGGATTTTTGATACACGATTCAAACAATGCAATTAATTGAGGGAAAACATTCCATGCATGATTATGAACATATGGCCAAATTATTGTGCGAGGAAATATGCATAGATTGAGAGATGCCCAAGTTTAGGCTTACCTTCAAGTCGTGACAGTAAGAGCAGATGTGATTTTGAGTTGAGGTGTTACAGACAAGTTGTGATGATCTGGACAACTTCCCTACACCATATGGAGTGTGTTTGAACACTTGGATTGAATTGAAATGGACTGGATCAGTTTATGGCATCTCAGCTGCAACTTCACTTCAAACTTGTGTGGATGGCAAGTGATTTTGAGATTTTGATGTTCCAGATGTTATGTGAGTGTTTGATCAGCTCATATGTGATGTATGTGAGGTGTGTGAGTGACTGGTTTGTGCAGAATTGCTCTCAAACTCAAAACCCGATAGCTACCTTGCTAAGAAAGGCATTTTTGCCAAGAGAAAGAGATTTTGAGGAAAGCATCTGTTAGATGGCTTTGGTGTACTCAAACTGACCACAATTGAGCTCTATTTATAGTAGAGCAAGTTTGTTTTGCAAGGAATAGTGCATGGCAGCTGGTAAGTAGGTTTCCTCAATGTTGGCCAATGGAAATGAAAGTCTCCTCTAGCCATTGACTAGAGGTTAGGGCACAGAGCTTTGGTCCCCTTGGTCTTGGATAAGTCTTGACTGATTTCATATGAGAATGGCTCAGTCCATGCCACCTTGATGGTTCCATTGAATGCCTCATTCCAAATTTGAAGTTTTGTCCCTATTTTGGCCATTCTAGGTTCAACATGCTATTTCTTGTTCCATGGACTTTGGAGGCTTGGCTCAGTGATTGTCCCCTTTGGATTCAATCCTATGAGGTGTCCAAGTGGATTGGAGCAATTGAAATTGGCTGATTTTGGCAAATCGAGCCAAAATGCAAATTCTGCCTTGCCTTGACAGATTTCAGCAAGGCAACTTGGCAATGTTGTATCTCATGGTGTAGGTTGAATTTGGCAATGTTCTTGGCCATTTTGGAAAGCTCTTACATGATACAACAACTGTTTGAACAAGTTTGGTTTTGATCTCTTTTGATTCCAAGTGAAAAATCCCCCTACATTTGGCAAAAAGTGAAGGCAAATCTGGCTTAGTGAGAATTTCACTAAGTGTTGGAAAAAGTGACATTTTCACTTTTCAGCCACTTTGATCACTCCATAACTCAAAATCCTTAATGAATTGGAATGAATTGTAGTTGAAGTTTTTGTAGGTGATAATGAGGGATACAAATCCATCTTTGGATGAGAAAAAATGGCCTTGTGGTTTAGGAGTTATGGTCCTCCAAAGTTGGTACCTTTGCCACTTTATTTTTAACTTAGAAAAATTTCTAAGTTTTATGGTTACCCCTTTTACAAGTTATCTCACTTTTCTTGATTTTTCTTGATGAGTGATGATTCAAATCATACATTAACATCATTTTAGGGTTAAAAATCCATTTTGGTGAAAAATCTCAAAAAGTTAAAGTTGACTTTTGTGCACAGTTGACTTTTTATCAGATGAATTCCAAACTGTGCAATTCTTCAGGAAATCATGTCCTTGACCTAAATCAAACTTGATGGACATGTTCCATGGGTGTCATAGGGTATATTCAATCATGTATTAGGGTTTGGGAGCATGTCTTGGTCAAAAGTCAAAGTTACAGTTGACTTTTCCCTTAAAACCCTAATTGTGGTGCAGATGAAAATGAGACTTGTTGCTCAAGCTTCTTGGATCAATCCATTGTTCCAAATGGATCAATATGGTGTATTAGAGACCCTCAAATCATCTCTTGAGGTCTTGGCTCATGGTTTGTCCCAAAAGTCAACTTAGGGGTGAATTAGGTCAAGAAACCCTAATTCCTGATTTTTGATGAATGCATCCCCTGAGGCAAAATTGACTTGATGCATGGGTTCACGAGGTTCCATGAAGTATATTAGGTTATGTTTTGGATCATTGCCTTATGCCCAGATGAAAATTTCCATCTGGAGTCCCTGGTCGACCAAAACCCTAATTTGGTGACACTGTCGATCTTGAGACTTGATCCACCTAGAAGGGAGCAGCCTTGTGCTTAATCCTTGAAGTGGGAGTCCTTTTTGATCCATTGTGGATGTTTGAGAAATTAGACAAGTTGAAGATCATGTCATTTCTTGATTGATCCTTTGTCTAAGCACTCAGAGAGGGCTTGAAACCCTAATTTTGATTGTATTGGATGCTCACCCATCTTTGGGGAGACTGATGAAGCATGATGGTTCATCCATATTGTGATGATGATTTTCACAATGATGGGAAATCTAAGTGGTCAAAATTTGGGGTATTACATGGTGTAGCTTCAAGTGACTATACTCTTTATAATGGAGTATGATTGTCGGTGAAGACAATGAAATCTTATGTATTATTTTTAATCAAGGTGGAGATTGTTGGGGTTGATTGAAAATATACATGTTGATACTCTTTATGGTGGAGTATGATTTTCAGTGGAGACAATGAAAGCTTATGTATTATTTTCAATCAAGGTGGAGATTGTTGGGGTTGGTTGAAAATATACATGTTGAAGAAATCCCACATCGCTTAGTTTTGTGAATGAAGAGGGAGTTCAAGACTATATATAGGATTCAAGTTCTTCCAAGTCCCACTTTGCTTAATTTTGTGAAGGAAGAGGAAATCCAAGGCTATATATATATGATTCAAGTTTTTCATTCCAAGATGCACCAGTCAAAAGCACTTTAAGCTTGTATTTGACTTTCTTTGTTCTCTTATACTCTTGTTTTAGAGTGTTGTGAGATGTAGTTATATATTAGTTTTGAAGGGTGTGGGTGTACTGGGGGTCTGGGTTAGTTGAGGGTATATTATGTGTTGTAACAATTTTCACATAGTGTTATTCTCTAGTTGTCTATTGACAACGTCCGTGGTTTTTTCTCCAGTTTTGGAGTTTTCATGTATGTTCTTGTGTTGTGATTGTGTTCCTTTTTTTTCTATGTTTTGTTTGTTTTTTTCCCCAACAACTGGTATCAGAGCTTTTGATTCAATTCAGGGATAAATGTTCTTAGTATGCTCTGTGATTGCAGTATTGTCTGATCTTCCACATCAGAAAAGAAGTGTAGTGTTGTGAAAGTTGTTGAGCTACAGTAAAAAATTCCGTTGTGTAGTTTGGGCTAGAGAAAATTGATGAAAGAATTTTTTTGACTTGTGGAAAACTCAAGTCAAAGATGTGTTGATACAATTAAGATTACACAAGGTGCAAGATTATGTCGGTGGTTGAAGAGCTTCCCGCCAACAAGGAAGTTGCACCATAAAGTTTCAACCTGGTTTTCGACATGTAAAAATTCTTGAAGTGGTTTAGCTTCAAGTGAAGTATACTCTTTTTCAGGCGGAGTATGATAGTTTTTAAAACTATGATTGTCGGTGAAGATAATGTAAAATTCTTGGAGTGGTTTAACTTCAAGTGAAATTTATTCTTCATGATAAAGTATATGATTGTCGGTGATGACAATCTGAAATTCTTGAAGTGGTTTATCTTCAAGTGAAATACATTTTTCATGAGAGAGTATTGTTAGACGATGGCTAGGATCTAGAAAGGGGGTTGAACAGATCCGAC
The DNA here is from genome assembly GCA_022829125.1 of Lathyrus tuberosus. Classification (NCBI taxonomy): domain Eukaryota; kingdom Viridiplantae; phylum Streptophyta; class Magnoliopsida; order Fabales; family Fabaceae; genus Lathyrus; species Lathyrus tuberosus. The sequence continues at coordinate 5,874,375 of JALAZF010000381.1, forward strand.
AAATTTTATACATGCAAATGGTTACCAAAAATTGGTTTTAAAAGTTTTTACGGAAGCAACCACTGAATCACACGTCTGCAACGAACCTCTACTAAAAGGATCGGATATGCACGACAATATTAGGAATGAAATAACGGATGAGAAAAATTCAGATTAATCAACCAAAAAATAAACGCAATCAACTAACTTTTGTTTGCTTGATGTTAATCCAATTCCAACGAGAGAGGTCGACAAATATTAATTGCAACTGCGTTCGATTTTGCGTTGAGTCAAATTATCAAACACTTGGTGTGAGTGTAACACCCACATATAACAACATACATCAAAGCATATATATTATACATGAATCCAAGTTTTTTGGTATTGAAATACCAATAAGTTCCTAGTAAACACATTGTATAAATTAAATGCCCAAAAACAAAAGGTACTACAACTATGGCATAATGTATACAAGATGTTCAAAAGATAAATACTAAGAACTAGATCAACAATGATCTCAAAATAAACTCCATATCGGAAGCTAGCCATCAAACAAGTAAGGATAATCACATGACTTTATCCTTACCCTTCGCGGAACCTTAAGTACCTGAAACATAATCAACAACATGGGGTGAGATAACAAATCTCAGTGAGTTCCATATCTTATAGATTCTCTCGGCTTTACAAGGTTCTATCTTAGCCTAACTCAAGTCGGGGGAAAGTAACTAGACCTTGAGTTCAAACATTTCTGACTAGAGAAACAATCGTACAATTCACAAAACGACAAACTTGTTAAGAAATCTTCTCCCCGGCCAGCCTATACAACTTAACATAGATAACTTCTCCCCGGCCAACCCACACACGGAGCACTTCAACACGGGTCACGGTTATCTACAAATGGTACTTCTCCCCGGCCAGCCCACATAAGGAGCACTTCAACGCGGGTCACAGTACCAACCATTAAGTAACTTCTCCCAGGCCAGCCCACACAAGGAGCACTTCAACGCGGGTCACGGTTACTTACTTAATAAATACTTCTCCCCGGCCATCCCGCACAAGAGGCTATTCAACACGGGTCACAGTATTTATTAAGGGATAGACTATAAACCGAAGGAATTACAATCCTCCACTAACAACTACTTAACAAAGACACTCTTCTAGTATCGATGTATAAGCATTCGCCGTACAATTCTCTAAGTCATCCTATTGTACTAAGGTTTCCTCACTAACTCACATCTTGAAGCTTTTAAATTTTCAAAAGTTCAATTACATAAATCACTTAATTCCGTTTATTTAACATAATCGAATAATTTCCATCTCATAAACAATATTTTCACTTTCCATAGCATACAACACTTTTATAGCTTTACATCGATATAAAGAACGCTTAAATCGGACACCCGAATCAAAAGATATGAATTTAAGAAATATTTTTGGAAAACAAATAGTGATAACCGGTTACTCACCAGAGGGTAACCGGTTACTCAGTGTTATACTATTCACACAGAGCTAAAATGAGAGTTAGAGACACATTTGGGTAACCGATTACTCACCAGAGGGTAACCGGTTACTTAGTTCATTTTCTGCGTAGAAACACAAATTTTTCAAAGGGTAACCGGTTACTCACCAGAGGGTAACCGGTTACTCTGGGCGCAGAATTAAAAATGCTTGTTTTAATTGATACCTTTCCATCTCAAACTCATTCAAAACATAATCAAACACTATAACAATTATCAACAAATGACTCCACACATATATTGATCATACCACACAATTTATATCGCATTTCAACCATTAGATTCTTTGATTTAGCAAAATTACTCATTTTCTCACAATATCTAACCTAGCTCTAGAACTCAAGAAATTCTACAACTAAAGTCTCTATCTAGAACCCACCTGGATTAGAGGATGATGATGAAGAAGATGAGATGAATTGATGAAGAGTAGATGATGATTCTTGATCTTGAGCTCTTAGGGTTTTCTCTTCTTTTCCTCTTCCTTCTCTCTAACTTCTCTTTCTCCAAATGTTTCTATGTTTGGCAAGGGAGGAAAAAAGAATGATATAGGAAATACTCATTAGTTAGTAACACTACTAAATGTCCAAATTATCCCAAATGCACCAATTAATAAAACCTTAGAGTTAGATAATATTAATCTGATCAGCTCTGAGTTCATCAGTTGCTCTAATTATCTTAACAGATAAATACTCAGAGCACACTGGATCTCAACTGGTCTCAACTAATATTATCCAGAGCGTTTTTAAAAATACGGGGTATTACATCCTCCCCTCCTTAAATAGAAATTCGTCCTCGAATTTAAAAGATTACCTCAACAGATGAGGGTAAGCATCTCGCATCTCTGATTCTAGTTCCCAAGTAGCATCACCCGGATGCGTCACATCCCATTGCACCTTAACAAGAGGAATGTCTTTGTTCCTTAATACCTTTGTTTCTCTTCCCACAATACGGCTTGGTTGAGGTTCAAAAGTCAAGTCTGCTTTTATTTCAACTGAGTCTGGTAGAACTGGCTGAAGAGGATCAGGAATAAACTTTTGAAGCTAAGATACATGAAAGACGTCATGCAGCTCTGATAGAGACGGTGGTAAGGTTAATCTGTAAGCTACTTCACCGATCCTTTCCAAGATCTGATACGGTCCCATGTATCTCGGACTTAACTTGCGTGACTTAAACGACCCTTTCAATCTCAATCTCGGAGTAACTTTCAAAAACACATGGTCACCTTCCTCAAATTTTAAAGGTCTCCTATGATTATCCGCATAACTCTTTTGATGATCTTGCGCTTATTTAACTTTCTCACGGATCATTCGAATCTTTTTCGTAGTCTCTTGGATAATTTCGGGTCCCAAAATTCTATCTTCACCAACTTCCGCCCAACACAAAGGTGTTCTACATTTTCTCCCATACAATGCTTCATAAGGAGCCATACCGATGCTCACATGGTAACTATTGTTATAAGAAAACTCAATCAATGGTAGAAGTTCTTTCCAATTCCTTATACTTTCTAGCACACAAGCTTTCAACATATCTTCCATCGTTTGTATTGTTCGCTCAGTCTGACCATCCGTCTGAGGATGATTAGACGTGCTCAAACGCAACCTCGTACCCATAGCTTGTTGAAAAACCTTCCAAAACCTTGAAGTAAACTTTGGATCTCTATCAGACACAATGTTAGAGGGAAGATCATGCAAACTCACAATTTCAGAAATAAACAACTTTGCAAGATGACTTGCCTTGTAAGTAGTCTTCACGGCTAAGAAATGCGCAGATTTCGTTAGTCGATCCACAATCACCCAAATAGAATCACAACCACCTTGCGTACGGGGTAAACCTACTGCAAAGTCCATAGAAATACTATCCCACTTCCAAACTGGGATTTCTAAAGGTTGTAACAGACCGCTCGGTCTTTGGTGTTCAATCTTCACCTGTTGGCACACTGCACATTCTGACACATACACCACAATATCCTTTTTCATTCTGGACCACCAATAATCCTTCTTTAAGTCTTGATACATCTTCGAAGAACCAGGATATACCGTAAAAGTACCTTTATGAGCTTCATATAAAATCTTTCTTTTTAATATCGCATCATTCGTAACACAAATCCTTTTGTTAAACAGGACGATCCCATCCGCTGCTCGTGTAAAACCTGGTTGAAGTAACATCTCTTGAAATTTCTCATCTAAAACTTGTTCTTGTTGAATCTCATCTCTTAGAGTAGAATTGACATTCAAATTTCCCATAATTACACCATTTGGAGTCCACACAAACTGAAGATTAAGATCTCTAAACTTTTCCAACAAAGCATACTCCAATATCATCAATTCGACACTATGAACCACTTTCCGACTTAATGCGTCTGCTACTTTATTCGCTTTTCCTGGATGATACGTTAATTCTAAGTCATAATCCTTTAAGTACTCCATCCACATTCTTTGTCGCGTATTCAACTCCTTTTGGTCAAATAAATACTTCAAACTTTTATGGTCACTGAACATTTCAAAACGTACACCATACAAATAATGACGTCACACCTTCAGTGTAAACACAACCGCCGCTAGTTCCAAATCATGAGTTGGATAATTCTTCTCATGAACTTTTAATTGTCGGGAAGCATAAGCTACCACTTGACCGCCTTGCATTAGAACACCTCCTAATCCCATCTTAGAAGCATCACAAAATACTTCGTAAGAGTTGTTAGGATCATGAATAATTAACACAGGAGCAGTCGTCAATCTTTCCTTCAATTTCATAAAGCTTTGTTCACAACCTGAGTCCCACTCATAAGCAAAATCTTTTCGAGTAAGTTTTGTCATTGGTAAGGCCAATTGAGAAAAACCTTTGATGAACCTTCTATAGTAACCTGCCAATCCCAAGAAACTTATAACTTCTGAAGCATTCTTCGGTCTCTCCCAATTAATCATTGCTTCTACCTTTGACAGATCTACCGCCACACCACCTTGAGATATAACATGACCAAGAAATTTAACTTCTGACATCCAAAACTCACACTTGCTTAACTTAGCAAAAAGTTGCTTCTGTTGCAACACCGATAAGACAATTCTCAGATGTTCTCCGTGCTCTTGTGGAGTACGAGAATAAATAAGAATGTCGTCAATAAATATTACAAAAAATTGGTCCAAGTAAGCTTGAAATATACGGTTCATGTAATCCATAAAAACAGCTGGAGCATTAGTCACACCGAAAGGCATCACTAAGAATTCGTAATCGCCGCAACGGGCTCTGAATGCAGTCTTAGGCACATCGGAACTCTTCACTAGGATTTGGTGATAACCCGACCTCAAGTCAATCTTCGAGAACACACAGGCTCCTTTCAATTGATCCAACAGGTCGTCTATTCTGGGTAAGGGGTGCTTGTTCTTAATTGTGACTTTATTCAACTGACGATAATCAATACACAAACGCATTCCACCATCTTTCTTCTTTACCAACAAAACTGGAGCTCCCCACGGTGAAACGCTAGGTCTAACAAAATGCTTAGCCATTAAATCCTCCAATTGGTCCTTCAATTCTCTTAATTCAAGTGAGGCCATCCGATAAGGAGAAACGGATATAGGAGCCGTTCCCGGTACCAGGTCAACAGAGAACTCGACTTCTCTCTCCGGAGGAAGAGAAGTGACGTCCTCGAGAAAAACTTCGGGAAACTCACAGACTATAGGAATACCCAGCACTTGTTGGTCACTACTCTTCTCCTTAGTAAGAACCAGTAGAACAGATTTCTCCTTCTCAAACAAGAAATTTATCATTCCAACCGTACCTTCTAAAACAGTTGTTAACACATCCTTCGGGGTAGCCTCAACAGATGGAATGATGATAAGCTTTTCCTCACACCCAATAAACACCGAATTACCAGAAAGCCAATCCATCCCCAAAACGACATCAACTTTCTTAAGCGGTAAACAAATAAGATCAATTTAAAAAACTCTACCATCCACAGACAAAACACAGTTTTCACACATCAACGGTGTCTCAACCATTTCATCCATGGCGGTAGTGACCACCATAGGAGGAGACAAAGGAATAGCTCGCAACCCAAGTCGCTTCATACATCGCATTGACACAAAAGAATGTGTTGTCCCATAATCAAATAAAACAAAACAAGGATGCCCGTTTACGAAACACGTACCCACAATCAAAGAGTTGTCATTCTTCGTCTTCCTTGCATCCAAAGTATAAACCCTTCCAGTATTCTTTCCTTGCACTTGGTTTCTATTCTGAGTACAATCTCTAGCCACATGACCCAATCCATTACAATTATAACACCTAAAACCCCCATCGACACACTTCCCAAAATGACATTTGTTGCACACCCTACATTGAGGAGTAGCGTTAGGTCTAGCAACCTGCACCTGCTTCCCTTTGAAAGCTTGTGATCTAGGCCCAAACTGTTGACTTGATCTCCCACGATCACCCTGATTCACCCTACTTGCAACACCTTCAGCTTGGACTTTCTTTAAACTATGCTCAGCCACATAGCATTGCCTTAGAACTTCAGCATAAGTAGTGAACTCCCTCTGAGATACACTATGAGAGATTTCAGCTTTCAGTCCAAAAAGAAATTGGTCTATTTTCCACCTTTCATCCGGAGCATACATAGTCTGCCTAGAGTAAGCAGTTATGTCCTCAAACTTCTCAGCATAACTGGCCACAGTCATACTACCCTGTCTTAACTGTTGGAATTCAAACTCTTTCTGAGTCCTCAAAGAGCTAGGAAAGTACTTCTACATGAAAGTAGCCTTAAACTGCTCCCAGACCTTTGGCACATCTTGGATAGTCATCAAAGCCGAAGCACTCTCCCACCACCTCATAGCAGGACCTTTCAATGAGTGAGAAGTAAACACCACCTTGTTCTCCTCACTACACTGAACTATCAAGAAGTTTCTCTCCATACCAGACACCCATTCTTGAGCCTTTACAGGATCTAATGCGCCATGAAATTCCAGAGGATTCATGCGGAAGAAATCTAGGAAACTCCCACCTAAAGGTTCTGGAACAACCACATGAGGATGTAGACCTCCATTCATTTGTTGTACCATCTGTTGCATGAATTGGTTCTGTTGCTGCTGCACCTGTTGCATAAACTGACACAAAGGGGCATTCCCATCGCCGCCTGGCAGATTCGTCCCCGTTGGAGTAGTTGCAGGTCTACCACGAGTTCTGCGGTGCTCAGTCATGTTCCTAAGCGTCATACAGATATGATTAAGTTGATCAGACTCAATACCATAATTGTAACATTTAAGACCAATGACGACAACACGCATATGAACGGAAAGAAATACTTATAATATTCCAAGGCTAGGTCGAGAATACGACCTGCTCTGATACCAACTGTAACACCCACATATAACAACATACATCAAAGCATAAATATTATACATGAATCCAAGTTTTTTGGTATTGAAATACCAATAAGTTCCTAGTAAACACATTGTATAAATTAAATGCCCAAAAACAAAAGGTACTACAACTATGACATAATGTATACAAGATGTTCAAAAGATAAATACTAAGAACTAGATCAACAATGATCTCTAAATAAACTCCACATCTAAAGCTAGCCATCAAACAAGTAAGGATAATCACACGACTTTATCCTTACCCTTTGCGGAACCTGAAGTACCTGAAATATAATCAACAACATGGGGTGAGATAACAAATCTCAGTGAGTTTTCTATCTTATAGATTCTCTCGGCTTTACAAGGTTCTATCTTAGCCTAACTCAAGTCGGGGGAAAGGAACTAGACCTTGAGTTCAAACATTTCTAACTAGAGAAACAATCGTACAATTCACAAAACGACAAACTAGTTAAGGAATCTTCTCCCCGGCCAACCTATACAAGGCACTACAACACGGGTCACAGATCCTTAACGTAGATAACTTCTCCTCGGCCAGCCCACACACGGAGCACTTCAACACGGGTCACGGTTATCTACAAATGGTACTTCTCCCCGGTCAGCCCATACAAGGAGCACTTCAATGCGGGTCACGTTACCAACCACTAAGTAACTTCTCCCCGACCAACGCACACAAGGAGCACTTCAACGCGGGTCATAGTTACTTACTTAATAAATACTTCTCCCCAGCCATCCCGCACAAGGGGCTCTTCAACACGGGTCACAATATTTATTAAGGGATAGACTACAAACCGGAGGAATTACAATCCTCCACTAACAACTACTTAACAAAGACATTCTTCTAGTATCGATGTATAAGCATTTGCCGTACAATTCTCTAAGTAATCCTATTGTACTAAGGTTTCCTCACTAACTCACACCTTGAAGCTTTTAAATGTTTAAAAGTTCAATTACATAAATCACTTAATTCCGTTTATTTAAAATAATCGAATAATTTACATCTCATAAACAATATTATCACTTTCCATAGCATATAACACTTTCATAGCTTTACATCGATATAAAGAAAGCTTAAATCGGACACCCGAATCAAAAGATATGAATTTAAGAAATATTTTTGGAAAACAAACAGTGGTAACCGGTTACTCACCAGAGGGTAACCGGTTACTCAGTGTTGTACTATTCACACAGAGCTAAAATGAGAGTTAGAGACACATTTGGGTAACCGGTTACTCACCAGAGGGTAACTGGTTACTTAGTTCATTTTCTGCGCAGAAACATAAATTTTTCAAAGGGTAACCGGTTACTCACCAGAGGGTAACCGGTTACTCTGGGCGCATAATAAAAAATGCTTGTTTTAATTGATACCTTTCCATCTCAAACTCATTCAAAACATAATCAAACACTATAATAATTATCAACAAATGACTCCACACATATATTGATCATACCACACATTTTATATCGCATTTCAACCGTTAGATTCTTTGATTTAGCAAAATTACTCATTTTCTCACAATATCTAACCTAGCTCTAGAACTCAAGAAATTCTACAACTAAAGTCTCTATCTAGAACCCACCTGGATTAGAGGATGATGATGAAGAAGATGAGATGAATTGATGAAGAGTGGAGGATGATTCTTGATCTTGAGCTCTTAGGGTTTTCTCTTCTTTTCCTCTTCCTTTTCTCTAACTTCTCTTTCTCCAAATGTTTATTTGTTTGGCAAGGGAGGAAAAAAGAATGATATAGGAAATACTCATTAGTTAGTAACACTACTAAATGTCCAAATTATCTGAAATGCACCAATTAATAAAACCTTAGAGTTAGATAATATTAATCTGATCAGCTCTGAGTTCATCAGTTGCTCTAATTATCTTAACAGATAAATACTCAGAGCACACTGGATCTCAACTGGTCTCAACTAATATTATCCAGAGCGTTTATAAAAATATGGGGTATTACAGTGAGCAAACACACTAAGTGCAGATTTCCAAATAATGTGAAAGTAAAGCTGATTCTAAATACAATCCAAGGGATTTTATCAATTTAACAAAACAATTTCTCAGCTCTAACTTACACTATCTCAGAAATTTCGATCACTTGATACTTCACAAATTCGAATAATATTGAAACGTAAAAGAGTAGGGAAAGAGAGGACAAACACGATTTGATTAGGCAGTTCCCCAATCATCCTCGCTATGGGTACCTCTGCCCCCAATTCCACAAATAGAATTGAGATATAATTAAATTGTCGTTTGCAAATTATTTATACAAGAGAAGAACAATGAACATCTAAACCCTCAAACGTCTTTGATTGTTGATGCAGAGTCTTCTCTCCCCTTGATTCAAGATGAATCAAGTGCCTCGAATCTGGTTGAACAAATCACCGTCTCACCCTACTAGACTGCAAGAACCCACCGTTCTTCAGTCACCTTCACTTGGTCGATTTCGATCTTCCACAATTCGATCCCAAATATTTCTTCTACATCCTCCGACTATAGCTACTAAACCGAACGAATACTCTGTTCTTCGGTTACCTTCGCACGGCTGAATCCTTGTAGGACGAAACGATTTGTGCAAAAACCCCCCAAAATCTCCTTGATTCTTGGTGGACAAAACCAGAGGTTTTATTCAAGAAACACCTATAAATTCTCAACCCAGATCAGAAGATTTACACACTCCTAATTTTGAACATTATCACTTTAAGAACAATGGGCGACACAAACAAAAATGATTATGTGTAATTGTTTGTTGACTCAAGGTTGAAGATGAAGATGAAGAGAAAGATTGGTATATATTTTCACGTTTCTTGTTATTTTTTGAAAATGAGATAAATCCAATATATATAATGCAACAATGACCAACTAAAATGAAATAATAGCCAAAATAGAAAAAACAGAGTGCAGAAAAATAACTCAGATCACCGAAGGGTCGACCGCCCACTTAATGAGGGTCGGCGAGAGCTAACCCGTGGATATATCTATGCAAAAAAAAACGCGACCATGCGTCGATTGCCCAACACCTTACGTCGACGCAAGCATACTGAATTTTCAGAAATTCAAAAGCCCAGAAGCATGCGTCGACCACATGCATCAGGGAGGTCAGCATGCGCTAACCCGACTGTTTCACAAGGAATTGTCAAACTTGCATGAGTTGACTCATGCTCACCTTAGGTCGACTCAAGACCTGTAAAACTTCAGAAATTCATTTTTCTGCACTTTTTACCAGCTAAGACTCAATTCATGCACACCAAACATTAATACCATGATCATGCACATGTAGAAATTGTGTAGACCTCTTCCTATATGTTTATACACATGAATATCAATGGGTTAAATGCAATGTGACCGACAACGAAGTGATACCGTCCAAATTATAAACTAGAGACTATCCTACTTGTTGACATCATTAAAACAGAGCTAGATGAAAAGCACTTAGCCCTCACAAGTATGATATTTTTTTAAAACTATGATTGTCGGCGAAGACAATGTGAAAATTCTTGGAGTGGTGTAGCTTCAAGTGACTATACTCTTTATGGTGGAGTATGATTGTCGGTGAAGACAATGAAAGCTTATGTATTATTTTGAATCAAGGTGGAGATTGTTGGGGTTGATTGAAAATATACATGTTGATACTCTTTATGGTGGAGTATGATTATCAGTGAAGACAATGAAAACTTATGTATTATTTTCAATCAAGGTGGAGATTGTTGGGGTTGGTTGAAAATATACATGTTGAAGAAATCCCACATCGCTTAGTTTTGTGAATGAAGAGGAAGTTCAAGACTATATATAGGATTCAAGTTCTTCCAAATCCCACATTGCTTAATTTTGTGAAGGAAGAGGAAGTCCAAGGCTATATATAGGATTCAAGTTTTTTATTTTAAGATGCACTAGTCAAAAGCACTTTAAGCTTGTATTTGACTTTCTTTGTTCTTTTATACTCTTGTTTTAGAATGTTGTGAGATGTAGTAAAATATTAGTTTTGAAGGGTGTGGGTGTACTGGGGGCATGGGTTAGTTGAAGGTATATTATGTGTTGTAACAATTTTCACACAGTGTTATTCTCTGGTTGTCTATTGACAACGTCCATGATTTTTTCTCCGGTTTTGGAGTTTTCACACTATGTTCTTGTGTTGTGATTGTGTTCCTTTTTTTCTCTATGTTTTGTTTTTTTTATCCCAACAGTCTGGATCTATATTAAGCAAACTTTAAACGCCATTAATCAACTTCTTGCATTCAATTAATCAAGTTTTCTTACCCATTTTTGTTATGTTTTAATGTCTAGGTCTATATTAACCAAACTTTAAGCGGAATTAACCAACTTCTTGCACTGCATTAACCAACTTTGTGTTACCAATTTTACTATGTATTGATGTTTGGGTCTATATTAACCAGACTTTAAACACGATTAACCAACTTTTTGTACTGCATTATCCAACTTTGTTTTACCAATTTTTCTTGACATAGTAACTATTTTTATAATTGAATTTAGTATGGCTGGTGATGCAAATAGAATAATTATAGGAGAAGATATAAAAGAATGGTGTAGAAAGAAGGTGTGTAATAATGAAAAGGGAGAGAGAGAGAGAGAGAGGGAGAGAGAGAGAGAGAGAGAGAGAGAGATAAAGAGAGAGAGAGAGATTGTATAATAAAATTTGATCCCACTAATGTAAACAAAGAGAGAGAGAAGATGATATGAATATTTAACAAAAAAATTGAAGTACAAAATAATCATAAGATACAGTGCGGTGTAACTTTGTAGTGTCAACATAGCATTGCTGTAAAAGATAACAACAATCCAACAACAAAAGCGGAAAAAATGAAGGAAAAACTAACAAAAAGAAATAGAAAAGCTCACAAGTCAACCAAATGAGAGGAAGTCACCAGAACTGACCATTGTCACGACTTTATCCAAGACAACCAAGCTAGAGTTCAAAACTACTAATCCACCAACATCATACAAAGAAACAACGGACAAAATAACCAACCATTGCGCACCTCAAAAGAGGAACCAATCTCAAGAACCACTATTGGTTTAAGCACATAATAGATTATAAAGCCAAACCAAGAAAAGGAAAGAGGTCACAGATAACCTGCAAGAAAACCAAGTTTAAGACCAAAAGATACTCTTCTCCACCACCTTTTTTACATTTGTTGAAATACCGTTGAAAAGATTACCATTGCGCACATACAAAATGGTTCAAACCACTACATGCCATATCATACACACCCCCTCTAACCTTAGCCTTATCATCTAGAAAATAAAAGAGCTCAAAAAAGATAATTATGGTCCCTGGGAAGAACAAACTGGAAGCCCGATCAACTAAAAACCCTATACCAAACATTGGATGCAAGACTACAAGTAACAAACAGATGGGAAGTAGGCTCAATTCACTCTCCGCACATGATACAAGAAATCGTCTCCCTCTTAAGATTCTCTTTGGACGGGAATTGATCTTGAAGAATCTGCCAAGAAAAAAGCTTCACCTTGGAGGGGACCCAACTATCCTAGATCAAGGGAAGCGTTGGGAACTCGTTCTCGGCCCCGGTAGAAACATGAGGTACATAGCTTAATTGGAGTTAATAAGCATATTTTATATAAAAAATACCATCCATATTATGCCTTTAAACCCACATATTTCTCTCCTCATTAATCCCAACATCGTGAAGAACTCAATGACTAAAGGTTCCTCATGAATAAAAAGGGGTGCCTCCATCTAAGGCTACCTTTAACCCAACTACTTGCCTCCCCTACAGCCTCATCCCGAACACAAGAAATAGGAAGGGGCCTGTGAAATCTAATCATAAGATGAACACCAACTGCCTCTTCGGAAAACGTCCATCTAGTTAATGATGTTGTTTGAGTTCATCCAAAATATAAGGGCTTGTGGCTTACCCTCGATGTAACCTAGAGTCTCGAAGAAGAACACCAACTGCCTCTTCGAAAAACGTCCATCCTATAAACATATGACCTTGAGTCTAACAGGAGGTGGTTTTTCCTCTAGAACTTGGAGAATACCTTTGAGTGTTGGTAAGGTGACTAGGAAGAATAGATCCTTAAAGTGTTTCACATTATATGAATAAACATCAAACATCCTGGTGTATTACCGAAGATATGTCAAGTCGTGGTCTTTTGTAGAGTAGCTAAGGTATGATGTGCTTTGAAAAAATGGAAGAAAATGTCAATATTAGCACACTCTTTTTATATTCACACCAATATTGGAAGACTTTAATGTAAGCCTAATTTACAAGGTGTAGTCGCGAATGGATGATTAACAAGTGGTTAAGAACGTCAACCTCAGAATTTTTGAAAGAGAGACAGAGATCTATCAAAGAATACAGACACTCATGAAAAGCAATAACCCATCCGTCATACTTGCTGCAAACTCTCTTATCATCCTCAAGAACAAGCACCCCTCAATCAGACAAAGGCCCCACCACATTGAATGTTCGGTCCAAACCATTTTTAGGGACGAAAGTAGAAGCGTTGTCCAACATCTCCTGATCCACACATATTAACGAGTTGTCCCCTTTTTCCTTACGGAGCATAGTAAGCAGAATATCCATTAAGAAGAATATTGTCAACACATAAAAGGCAAGTATGAAAAAATGGCTCAACACACATGCAAGGGTAAAGATTCAACGCTACATTCAAACATGCCAATAACAAAAATTCGAATATTTGAAATTCCATAAACCCTAATAATGAAGGAATCAAAAGTAGAAATAAAGATATAGACTTACTCAAAATAAATGATTTGATCACCTACGTGTTACAAACAACACCAAACAAAACATCACATATAAACATAATTAGAGAATCAATGCAGAAGAGCTCCCGAGGGAGAGGGAAGTTGATGATACAAAAGGAGAAGAGTTTTACAATTCACAAATGACAGAAGGGGAAAAACAATACTTCAAGAATTCTTTATATGTGCCTCAGTCGCAAGGGACCGTTCGATTCTTTGTATGAGGAAGCCAAAATCACATCATTAGCAGCCCAGATTTCTCACGAGTTGTTAGAGGCACTCGAGTGTCATAAGGTTAAAGAGATATCATTAATGAATAGTGTAAGGACACGCGTCATAAATCCCCTACAAAACATTACTCATCACAAGAAAAATATTTGATGTATTCGTTCCCAACAAAAGCGACATCCCATCAAGGCTCTTCGTCTGCTCCTGCCAAGCAACTGACTCAAAAGTGTATGCTGCAAACCCTCGTCTTACAAAGTGAGGACAAGGGGTTGAGGGCAGCTATTCCGGGCGACACAAGATCGAAGGCGACAAACCTAAGAGCGTCATCAAGCGGTAAAGCGCATGGAAATGGTGGTCCCTCATTCCCTTAAGAACAGACAATTGTTCTCTCTAAATGTGTTGATCACCATCTGATTAGATCTAACAGCTACCAGCACAACACGTGTCACATCACGCAGACGGTTTTAATCGCTCTCACTATATAAAGTGAACAAAACGCATTATTTCAGATATTCAAATTTATTCTCACTCTCACGCTACTCCTAATTCACTCAGTGATTTAAGTGTTAGAATACTAACCTTGCAGATCAACCGACTATCCACTTCACCGAAAACAATACTCCGCAACAACAAGACACTGCCTCATTATTTCACCGACCATTTTTAATTCTAAATCAAACAAATTAAAGATTTTCAACCAACAAATTCTTTGGTTTAGGATATGGGTGGACAAAAAACCGAATCCGACCTAAACCGGTTTATCCGACAAATAAAAAAATGAAACAGATGATCAAAATGGAACTAGTATAACCACAGTTTACATTTTTTGGTTTATATTGCTTTGTTATAGTCGGAATCGGATTTTAAATCTGAATCCGATGGATAATCGAACCGACTATAATTTTAATATGTTTGACAACTCATTAATTTTATCTGCATATTTAAAGGTCTCGAAAGTAAAAAATGCCATTAGTAATTGATCGTACCTGGATCAGACAGTTTCAGGTGGCCAACGACGTCTGCTGAACTCCAGCTCCGGTGAGGTTGAAGGACGGCGGGGGGGGGGGGGGGGGTGTACCTGCAAGGCACTCCGACGCTCAAGTGAGGAGACTGTCAGAGAAATAGCAAGTGCAGAGGTGAGTAAGAAAGTGAACTTAACCTGACCCTCTCAAGTGAGAAGGTATTTATAGAGAGCCCCCAGCGTGGGGCCAACGGTTACTTGCATTGGGCTGGATTGCCAGGCCCAACCCAAGTAACTGCCAGGGCTTACGTGGCGTAGTGAAGACCAGCACGTGGTCTTCGCCCTGGGGTAACCGCTCCTAGATTTCCGGGATTAGGGCAGACCGAATCCTTCGGGAGTGGAGCGGTTACTTGGAACGTGTCCACGTGGTACGGACCGTTGGACACTCCTCGCGGGGGGAGGAGCCTTATGTGTCGAGGACCAATTAAGTCGTACGACGGACATGGCCTCGCGGGGGAGGAGCTATGTCTGTCGAGGAGTGATATGTGTCATCCTTGCGGGGGGGGGGAGAAGCTGGTATGTCGAGGAGGTACCTCTCCGCCGGGGGCGAGGTTCTCCTGCCCAGCTGGCCAAGTGTCCGACACTGTAAAGTGCACGGGGGAACCGGTGGTATGCTCGCAGTAGTCAAGTGCCCCGCGGAGGGGTCTTATTGGGCCTCCCATGTTGTATGGGTTGGGCCTGCTCGACTGTTGGGCAGCCTCGGCCCAGTCCAGAACAGGAGCCCCCCAAGTCGTTGCTCTGGGGTGGCAGAGTAATGACTTAAGGGTTATTGGCATGTCGAGGATACGCCAAGAGAGGAACCGAGGAGGTCGTTCTCATGTGCGAAATTCCTTCGACCGGATGAGCGTCGGGCGTCGGACAGATGTGTGTAATACCCCAAAATTTGCTCTCCCTTTTTGTCATCTTAGCATAGCATTATCATTTATCATATCATATCCACCTCATTAACATTGCATTGCATTTAACGTAGAAAAATGAAGCATGGCATCCTCCTTACCATCAGGGCATGTGATCAGGTGGGGAATGGACAATCAAGAGATCATTCAAAGCACAAAAAGGTCAATCAAGTTGGCTCTAGGCAAGCCAAGAGGTCTCTCATGTCTCATACTATCTCAATTGATCTTCCAAAACCTCAAGGAAGTGAGATTCAATGGGAGATTGAAGCACTACATCTTTCACTATGCAAGAGGTTCAAAAATTGAAGGAAAACCCTCAAAAGAGATAGCTCATTGATTCAAAATCAGTCTTAAGTGGCATTTCTCATCATCCTTTAAGAGGATACACAACATATTCTGAGGAATTTGGATTTGGAAGATGTGCAATTTCCTCCTAACCAAAGGGGGTCAAAACTAGGGTTTCCCATTAAATCAGGGAATCTTTGATTTTTGAACAAAACTTGATGTCATGGTATTCCATATGTCCTTAAGTGTATGTATGTGGAAGATTGCATCTCAATTGGTTTTAGAAGTGGTTCAATTGGAAAAAAGATCAAGAATCAGAGAAATTGGGGCAAAGTCAAATAATCAGAGGAAAAAGTCAACTCTTGACTTTTTGAGCCCAAAATCATGAAATTCATGTTACATATGTCCAATGTACAAAATTTGGTCAAGAAACTCCAAAGGAATCATGAAAAAATCAAGATGTAAAAAGTTGCCATTTTTGGATGAAGTAGGGTTGCTAAAAATAGCAAGTTTTGGCCATTTTGCATCAGAGTTTGAACCAAGGCCATTCAAAATTGGAGCACCAAATGAAAATTCCACTCTGCCTCAATGAAAGGCCTTGCTTTAAGCTTCAAATCCATGGGTAGAACATTTCCATTGGATAAAAAATGAGGGAGATATGATTGATCAAAGTTGGAGGAAAGTAGGCCAAAAACCATGTCATGACCAAGTTTGGCCAGGCACGCGCGCAGTCATTTTCACAAACACATGGTGGGCCAAATGTATTGATCAATTACTCATGGTTAGAGGCCTCAAATGAAAAATCTTTCAACATGAAAGTTGTTCCTCTATGTGAGATCTTCCAAAGTGGTGTTTATGATTTTTTCATTTGATCAAAGGTTGAGAAGTTATGATGGGTCCAATTTACTATGATCATGCTGAAAACCTAAGTGCCATGTTGCTTTGTCAAACGACCATATGCCACGCCCTTATATCAGTTCCAAATTTGTGTGTTCCAATCCCTTTTTCAACCTATTCCAAGCCTCAATTCAATTCATTTCTCATACCAAAGTTGTTCTATTATGATTCTTCTTTCCAATGACTTCAAAAACACATCAAACCACCCATTGAGTAGAGAGAAAAACATCACCAAACCTCCTTATGTTTCACTGATGCATTGATGGCTTTGCTGCATAACTTGGTTCAGACATCCATCAAACAATTCTTTCCCTTATTTGAGCACACCATGAACATCACATACACTGCTATAGCACGTGCCTTGCATGAAATTGGAAAAAGCAAACTTGCTAAGCAAGTTTCTGATATAACAGCCATGCCCTCACCTTTTCAATTCCACCATAACTGTCATGAACCACCACCACCTTATCATTGCCAATCTAACTCGCCCCCTAACTAACTTGACTCAGTTAGTTAGGGTGGACTCACTTTAACCACCTTAACTCAATTAACCAACTCACTAAACCATGGTTAGCTCATAGTATAAAACAAAATCTCACTTCACATTTTCATTTCAGCTTCATTTTTCTCATTCTTCACACTGAATCTCTCTCACATTCTCTCCACTTTTCTTCTGCTTGCACACGGGTTTAACCATTTGTTTCTACATTTCATCTTCATCTTCATCATTATTTTGCTTTGGAGATCAAGAACAAGAGTGCATAGGTTCAGTTAAAGAAGCTCAGCATCAAATTCCAATTGATTTTCTGCACGAATTCAAGCTCTCAAGCCTTTATTTGGCCAAGTGAAACTCAAGGAAGAGGCATCTATTTCTGGTATTCTTGTGCTTTCCAAGTTTCATCATCTTCAGGTTTGAACTCTTGAAATTATATTGCACGATCTCTGGTTATTTTTACTTGTTTTTGGTGTTTTATGCTTGATAGAAGCTCTGCTCCAACCGGCTAGTTGATAGGCTTTTTACAGGCTTAGTTGCAAATCTTAGGGCTTGATTTGATCTCCTCTGTTCGTGCTATGTGTATGTGTTTTGTGATTTTTATGAGCATATCCATGATGTACATAAGCTTAGCTTTCGATTGGTATACATTTTGTGTATTTTGGTGAGGTTTGAAGATTGCAGACGGTGGTGATTGGCCGGAGAAGGTGACCGGAGGTCTCTCTCCGGCCGGCAGCTTTGATTGCTAGGGTTTTGTTACGTTTTAATCTCGGCCGTCCATTTTCTATGATCGTGTGGCTTATATGATGACAGCACATTAAAATTCATGTGCTCCTCACGTGCGTGTTTTCTGATTTCACTTAAGCATTTTGTGGTGTGGTGCATGGTATGTTGTGTGGTCATTCATGTATGCGCGTTGGATGTAATTACCTTGACTTGTTTCTTGACTTGACTTAATCTGATGGTTGTTGTTACTTTGACTATTGTTGACTGAAGTGCATGGTTGTTAGTGTGTTATGCGCGTAGCTGGACCTAAGCCAGATTGATATCCACACCCCCTTGGTTAAGGCCCAATGTAATTTGAACTGAATAGTTACTAGGCATGCACCCCCAGTCACATTTACATTCCATTTTATTTTTTCCATTTTGCTACACGTTTCATAATTAATTTTTAAAAATACCAACACATATTGGAAAATTCTACAAAAATTCATGTGTATTCTTAAAACATTTAAGAAATTTTTCATGATTTTATTTTCTGATTTTATGACCTTTTTACCCCTGTTCCATAATTTTCTTTGAATTTCCATTTGTGTGCTTTCTAATTGTGATACTTGAATTTGTTTAATTTTGTTCTTGCTCATTACCAACTGTTTTGACATGATTCTTTTTGCATTGATTCACTAATACATTGAAGCATGTTATATGATTTTTGTTTGATTTTTTAGGTCACTTTATTACATGTCTTGATGCCTATATTTGTACCACTTTGCATGATGTTTCAATTTGACCTAATTGCTTTGTTTGAAGTCATTTTGCTTTGAATTTTGATATGCTATTTTGATATGTGATTCATCTCTGATTAGTGAACTCCAATACCATGTTTTCATAATTTTCATGAGGACATTTGATTTTTGCTTGATGCATTTCATGTAAGGCATTATGACATGTTATATCATTGTAATCTTTAGTGCATGTTTGCATGAATTCTTTTGTGCATATTTGTATGAGCATTTGCATAGTTGTGTGAGCCATTCATATGATATTATAGGTCTTTGATACACATTATAGGTCATCTTTACATGTTCATTTCAATTTGAACTTTGTGCATCATTAACATGTATTGTTTGCACTTTCTTTTTGAGTTTTCATCTCACTTCTTCTTCTATTACTTCTTGAATGTCTTGATGGTTGATTCATGGATACTTTTGAGATGTTCATAAACTATTTTCCATTTAGTTTCAATTCTGGTTGTTGATTTACATGTTCCATTTATGCATGTCCTCTTCATTTCTTTCCATCTTTCATCTACCCCTTCTTCTTGTAACATGTTTAAATGCTAATGGGTGATGATTGTTGCTTATTCACTTGCACTTGTATGATAATAACCATTGGTTGTCCATATGATGTACATTCTGATTGTGGCTCTAGGATTTGGTTTCTCATTTAATTCTTTTGAGTTTTATGATGCATTACATGTTCTTTTACTTCTTATACTTCTTATACATGTTTACTAACCATGTAGGGGCTTTGGTAAGTTTCAATTGAGTGTGGATAAGGAATCCACATTCAACTTCTATCCTTTCTTTTTTACAATTCCATTTTGTGTTTTGTTAAGCACTTATGTGCTTTCTTTTAATAACTCATCACTTTCCCCTTGTGAATTACAATTCATCTTCTATTTTAGAAGTGAATTGTTTAATTCATTCTTTCTTTAGACTTTAGGTTGAAACCTCACAAACTTTAGGATCACTCCCTTAACTAATCAATTAGGATTGAGTCTTAGTCCATATAGATTTTTACCTTTACCCTCTCTTGAGTCTTTCATCTTCTCATCTCAAAGAAAATTCAAAACATATAATAAAGGTAGGCATTTATTGCATTTAGGCCTTTCATATAAAGAAAAGATTATAAGGGGTCTTCTCTTGTAATCTTAGAATGTGTAGCATATAGCCCATCTTGGGTCAATGTGTTAAACATTTGATCTTGTATGAGGGACTTAAATGCAATACTTGTTGAAGGTGCAAATAATAAAAAACACTTCTTCACTTCATAATCAACAAAACACTTAATAAACACAAGTATGCTAGTGTGTTTGAACCTTGACAATTGGAGCTAAGTGTGGAGGTCTTCTTCACTCTTAAGTGTGCTTTCTTACCCATTCCATCTTGGAATATGAGAATGCACACCTTCCAATGACTAAGATCCAGATACACTGTCGTATGCAAACAAATCCAAAACACTTCCTTCTAAAAGACAAAAACAAACAATAACGTCTTTCCTTCGGGAATTCTTTCCTCATCTCATTCATTCTCAACGCACGAACGCGCTTCTACTCGTTCTCTTGCAAGATGGTAACGCACTCGGACCAGCGAGCCTGCAACACCTGAGCCAGAACGTAAGCCGTTCTCTAAAAAACACAAATAATCCATCCCTAGTGAGGGGAACTACGTCGCTCTGATTCTCATGCTCCCGATGAGATACGTAGGCAGTGGGGTAGGGCCCATGCGAGCACTTCTTTTATTTTCCCTACATTTGTTTCCCGTTCCTTTTCTTTTCTTTCTCCTTTCTTTCTTTCAGTTCCTTTTCCAGTATCCTTTCTTTACACCCTTTGATCGAAACAGCAAGCGTGGATCCCATCGGGTACGATGGACGCGTGGGGGTGCTAATACCTTCCTCTCGCGTAACCGACTCCCGAACCCATTTCTCTTGGTCGTGAGACCATGCTCTTTCCTTCTCTTCAGGTTTACGCGGTGTTTCCTTTCCCTCTCTTGGGATAAATACACATTGCTGGCGACTCTGTTTCGGTGCCACTTTCGCGTTTGTACTTGGATGAAAATCCCGGGAGCGACAGCTGGCGACTCTGCTGGGGAGAGAAGTCATAAAAACTCTGGTTTCCTTAGCGAGTCAATCCTAACGCTTGTCTGTTTTTCTTTCATTGGGTGTTTACTGTTGTGCTATGTGTTGCTGTTTATTTATTTTACTGTATTTACCGCATTTTAGCATTACATATCATATTATATTGTGTTGCACTGTTTTGTCTGTTTGGCGGGATGGGTGTTCTGAGAGATAAGCTCACTACCAAGGCTTGAGTACATACATAGGTATTAGAGTGGATAGTCATGACGCTTGCGTGGTGGTGACCACGTATTGTTGTTCATGAGACCCACAACCAGACGAGGTTCTATCAGGAGCTTTCTGCTACTGCATGTTATGCAGGCCAGTGGTTATTCTCTTGAGGAACTGTCGACTCTGGTGACCATTCCCGAGGACTCAGTTGCGGCACTCCTCCCGAGATGTGACAGTGGCAGACCACATTCCGTGGCAAACCCATTGCACATTCTCGATCCGAGGACCCAATGCTGGGAACTTGCTATAGGACATCCCCTTTTGAAAGAGAATCAGCGGAAGCACTCCTCGATTGGCGATAGTACTGTACCCTGAGGGATGAATGTACTATTGCTTCTCGACCTCAGTGCCAAAAGCTGAGGACCTTTTTGTTTTGGAGAATCAGTTGAGGCCTCCTCGATTGATGATGATGCCAAACCAGAAATGGTGAACGTATCATCATTTCTCGACCTGAGAGCCCGGGATATTGAACATCCTAGTACCCACATGTGAGAAGGGCGGGTTGTTTACAGGTTTGCAGGTAACCATGACCTCCTACATACCCGGTTTTCTATCATCATTGCACAAAAAGGAAGTTTCATCCTATTGTATTCAGATGGTTCTTATCTATGGTTCTATATTAGTCTCAGAGCTACACTGACACCGTTCACAGTTCAGCACAGACACCTGATTACCTGATCACATTGCCCTTTGCATTGCATTATCATATCCTAACATACATATTTATTCATTTCCAGGTGCATATATTACCCTTGATTCCAGTCATCAGGTCCCTGCAAAGATGAACACTAAAGAGAGGAAGAATATCATCAGCTATAAGTTCCTTACGCCTACTTTGGGCCCTATTGTTGTGCTGAAGGGAATGGCGAGCCCGGCAGCACGAGAAGCTTTTGAAGAGAAATATGGGTGGATTTTATCTATGGTCCGTAATGTCAGTGATTATGAAGCCAGAGGTCTCCATACGTTGATGCAGTTCTATGATCCGCCTCTGAGATGTTTTGTATTTCCAGACTATGTGTTGGTTCCTACCCTGGAGGAGTATTCCAACATGTTGGGGATTGCTATCAAGGAGGAGCCCCCTTTCTTTGGATCGGTGGGGGATCTTGACTTTGGGAAGTTGGCTGGTGCCCTTTATTTGAGCAAATCAGAGTTAAGTGACAATGTCTCCAACAAAGGAAAGATTCGTGGTTACAAGCTGGAATATCTGATTAAGAAGGCCCAGGAAGCAGCTAAAGGCGAGAATTGGCTTGTTTTTAATGCTTTGCTAGCCCTTTGCATATACGGCATAGTGTTGTTTCCCAACGAGCCGGATTTTATTGATACGGACGCTATACGAATATTCATGATGAAGAACCCGGTGCCAACGCTACTAGGAGATCTTCACTACTCGTTGTACAACCGAAATGAAAAGAAAAGAGGAGGGATAATTCGCTGTTGTGCACCTTTGTTCTATAAGTGGTTTGCAGGCCGTTTACCACAATCAGGGGCTTTTGTGGATTCCAAAGATTCTCTGGAGTGGAAACAACGTTTAATGGGATTGGTGGCCAAGGACATCGTATGGGTGGATCATGGGCTGATTGGTAAAAATATTATCCACAGCTGTGGTAAGTTCCCTAACGTTCCACTGATAGGAAGACTGGGTGGGATTAACTACAATCCTTCTTTGGCCATTCGACAATTTGGGTATGCCCTGACAGGTCCGCCTATTAAGAGAGATGTGGAGGAGTCCCTCTATTTTCATACATCAGAAGGATGGGAAGCAGCACAGAAAGCTTCTGAAAGCTGGAGTAGCATACTGAAAAAGGGGAAAGTTACTCTAGGAAAGCCTAACAACCGGGTTTATCCAGCATATGAAGAGTGGGTGAAGAAAAGAGTTGAAGATTTTCTCTTGCCTTTTGGTAAGGCACCCCTTTTGTATCCGGAGAATGAGAAAGCAAGAAACACTGCTACTGTGGAAGAAGTTGACAAGTTGCAAGCCTTGGTGAAAAAGCTCCAAGGAGAGAATTCCGAGTTGAGTAGCCGTCTTCAGAATGCTCTACATGCCAACAAAGAGCTGGAGCAGAAAGCCCAAGATGCTGAACAAATCCTAACTGCAAAAGAGAAAGACTTTGCTGGAAGAGCCCAACATTTCCGAAAGACTAGTAAAGGTGCTGATGATGCTACTCAAGCCCACAAGCAAACCAAACAGGCGTTAGCACAGACCAAAGAAAAGTTAACAAAGTTTCAGCACGCTTGGGACGAAGTTAGGATAGAGAATGCTGAATTACAGGAACAGTTGCAGATTAAGGACGAAGAGCTTGAAAAGGCGCATGAGCAGAGGAGAAAGTATCGGGAAAGCCTCGGTAAGAGTCGAGAACAGCTAGAAGAAGCTAGAGGTGAGCTGAGGAATACCAAGAAAGAGCTTGAAGAAGTCATGATAGAAAGGGAGATACTCAAGACGCAAGCTGGCATAAAGAGACACAAAGGAGTGCATGATGACGAAGCTCTTATGCTGCATATGGGTTCTTTAACTGAAGCTCTTGAGAAAAGGGATGTCTTGATCAAAGAAATGATTGAAAAGCCGAATCACCAGCGTACCCGTATACTTTTTGAGGAGATCAAATACTCAAGTGATAAGCTGAAGGGTGTGGAATTGTCAGACTGATGTTCTTTTCCTTATATTTTGTTGTTAATGGTTACCATCAGGCTTGTTGATGGATCCATTTTTCCTCGTATTGCATTTGCAGATGAGCCTTTCTTAAATGTACTTGAATACTTTGTTGAATGAGTATGAGCAGTTTTATTCAGAATTATTCCTTATCAGATAGCTGCACACAAGCACATGACCACGACACGTCTCTTTATATCACAATTTCTGGTCTTCAGATTTCTGTGGTTGGATTGGAATCAGGGTATAAAGCACCTCGGAAATGACAAACATGGCATTGCATGGCATTGCATATCATTTTGCATTTTTTGTTACTTGCTTTTCAGGTACTCGTTGCGGGGTCTCTAACCTTTATCAAGTTTCAGGCAGTATAGCGGAGAGTCATATTCACCGATATTCGACGCGAAGGAATCAAGTAAGAATCATGGATCAAGTGCAAAGTGATTTGGCGGAAATGAGGGCGCGTATGGACCAGTTCATGACCCTCATGACTGGCATGGCGCAAAATCAGGAGAGACTGAGGCTTCTGGTAGAGCGTCCCGACAATGGGCCCGAAGGTGATCATCATGACAATTCACAGGGACATGGCATTCCTCCTCCCGGTGGCAACCCTCCTCCTGGTGGTAACAATCGGGGTAATGGAAATGGTAGGCAGGCTGGTGTTACTCTTGAAGATACTCTGGAAGACCAATTTACTCTGCTGGATGCTGATGTGGGTAATCAAGGGGATCGAAGGTATGATGAGTTAGCAGAGAAGATCAGGGCCATAGAATGCAAGAACTCTATGGGTATTGATGTTACCAGCTTGGGGCTGGTCTCAGGAGTCAGAATTCCCCCTAAATTCAAGCCTCCCACTTTTGATAAGTATCACGGCAATGCGTGTCCCCAAACGCATCTTCAAGCTTACTTTGGGAAGATTTCAGCCCATACGGATGACGAGAAGCTATGGATGCACTATTTTCAGGACAGTCTGGCTGGGGCGTCCTTGACCTGGTACATGAAGTTGAATAGAGCTGCTGTGAAGAATTGGAAAGATCTGGCAGAAGCGTTCCTGAAGCAATACCAGTATAATATTGACATGGCGCCCAACCGCACCCAATTGCAAGGATTGTCCCAGAATGCCAAGGAGAGTTTCAAAGAATATGCACAGAGGTGGAGGGAAATGGCTGCCCAGGTCCAACCTCCCTTGTCAGACAGAGAAATGGCAGATATGTTCATGGGCACCTTGCAAGGGGCCTATCTGGATAGATTAGCTGCTTGTCCGTCAACTGGATTTGCTGATATTGTGATTGCGGGAGAAAGAATAGAAAGTCTGTTAAAGCTTGGAAAGATCCAGGATGTGAGTGGGGCTGGCTCTTCGGGGACGAAGAAACCGTTCGCTAGTAACCAGAAAAGAAGAGAAGGTGATACAAATGCTGTGTTTAGAGGACGAGGCAGAGGGCATTCTCGAGCTTATTATCAGGTAGATGCTGTGACAATCCCCACACCGTCCGTTCAGAAACAACAACCCCAACAACAAGTTCAACAGCAACAACCTTTTTTCCAGCAAAGGTCTAGTCAGAGGGATCGTAAGATGGATCCTATCCCTATGACTTATGTCGCGCTGTTGCCCCGGCTACTCGAGTTAAAGTTGGTAGAACTCCGTACTATGAAAGCTCCGGTTGCTGGAAACCTGCCACCTAACTTCGATGCTAATGCTCGTTGTGAGTTCCACTCAGGTGCTCAGGGGCACTCCATTGAAAAATGCTGGGCTTTCCATCATAAAGTACAAGATTTGATTGATGCTAAAGCCATCAATTTCTCTCCCGCTCCTAATATTACTCAGCATCCCATGCCTGATCATAGTGCAGCAAATGTGTACGCTGTTGAAGATGGGAGGAGATTAAATTTGGTGTTAGACGTTCATCAAGTGAAAACTTCTTTGTTGGTTGTAAAAGATCGTTTATTGAAGGGACAGGTGTTCCCGGGCTGTAATCAAGATTGCTCTGAGTGTATGAATCAGGAGAACGGCTGTGATAAGTTGAAGATGGGTTTACAGAATCTGATCGATGAAGGATGTCTACAGTTCGACAGAGTCGTGAAAGACACTGATGAGATATCAACCGTGACCATCTATTACACTCCCGCTGAGATTCAAATGCCGGTCAATGCAGTTCCTGTGGCGAGTGTTGCGCCAGAAGGGCCCAGTCCTGTCACTATCACGGTGCCAGGACCAATTCCGTTCACGTCTACGAAAGCTATCCCATGGCACTATGGGGCAGATATATATTACGGAGGTAAAAAGTAGGAAGTTGAGCCGTCAGTCAGCCCAAATATTGATAATGTAGGGGGTGTAGGGGGCTTTACAAGGAGTGGAAGGTTGTTCGCTCCCCAAACCTTGAGAAGTGATAAGGAGGTAGAAGCCGCAGCAAAGGCTAAAGGTAAACAGGTGGTTGAAAATGCGCCCACACCTGAAGCAGAGACAAAGATTATTTTTGATAAGGAAATGGAAGAATTTATGAAGATAATCAAGAAAAGCGATTATAAGATTGTGGACCAACTGAATCAGACCCCTTCAAAGATTTCAATCTT
Source organism: Lathyrus tuberosus (assembly GCA_022829125.1). Lineage (NCBI taxonomy): Eukaryota > Viridiplantae > Streptophyta > Magnoliopsida > Fabales > Fabaceae > Lathyrus > Lathyrus tuberosus. The sequence continues at coordinate 5,900,884 of JALAZF010000381.1, forward strand.
GTCACTATTGATGTGCTCTGATGCGCACCGGCAGGCGTTGTTGAAAGTGTTGAAGAGTGCATACGTGCCACAAGAAATTACTGTTAATCAGCTCGAGGGCGTAATCTCCAATGTTAATGTCAGCCATGGCTTGGGCTTTACAAGTAGAGATTTGACTGTTGAAGGAAGAAACCATAATAAGGCTTTGCATATCACGATGGAGTGTAAGGGCGCAGTGTTATCTCATGTACTGGTAGACACTGGTTCATCACTTAATGTCTTGCCCAAGAAGGCATTGATGAAGCTGGAAGTTGATGGTTTGATCTTAAGGCCTAGTGAATTGGTGGTCAGAGCATTCGATGGGACCAGACGATCTGTGTTTGGTGAGGTGGAATTGCCCGTACAAATTGGACCACAGGTATTCAAATCCACGTTCCATGTAATGGACATACAACCTGCATATAGCTGCCTATTGGGACGCCCTTGGATTCACGGAGCCGGGGCTGTTACTTCTACTCTACATCAAAAGCTGAAGTATGAGTTTGAAGGGCAGGTTGTGACAGTGTGTGGGGAAGAAGACATCTTTGTGAGTCACTTGTCCACGTTCAAGTACATTGAAATGGATGGGGAAATTCATGAGATGCTGTGCCAATCATTTGAAGCAGTCAATATTGACGATGCACTTGAGTCTTCTTCTGTACCAGTTGGGGCTGGTACCTCCATTTCATCTTACAAACAAGCTGTTGAAGTCGTCAGGGCAGGCAACGCCCAAGGTTGGGGCAGGTTGATAGAGACCCCAATGAAGGAAGACAAATTTGGTATTGGTTATCATCCCTCTACAACTTCAGATGCGGGGAGCAGGGGACCCATTACTTTCAATAGTGGGGGAATTATCTACATGGACCAGTCTTGTGCAGCCACAGAGGATAGTGTTGACAGTAATTGTGACCTGGACAACTGGGTACGCCCTCATGCTTCGGGACAGCAAGTGCAGAACTGGTCCGTTGAAGAAGTCATCCGGGTTACTCTTCAGACAGAGTAATTTTTCTTTGTTTTTTCTAACCATAATGCATGACAAAATCTTGCGCTCTGCCCAAGGCGTATAGATTCATTTGTAGGGCCACCATGGTTGCATTTGCAATGTTTAATCATTAATAAAGGACGTTTTGCAATCAAATTTTGTTCTCTGTCTTTCAGTTTTTATTTTTGCACAAAAAAATAAAATGGCAATGTTTCATTTTCTTTTGTTTTGCTTAAAAATAAATTCTAAAATAAGGCATGAACCCGTTCATGCAGACTTGATCCTCCGGATACCACTGATAACGATTTTGATATGGCTATGTATGACTTTGACAATCCGATTTATCAAGCCGAAGAAGGGGATGGGAAAGATTGTGAACTTTCTGAAGAACTGGCCAGATTGTTGAAACAAGAGGAAAGGGTCATCCAGCCTCATCAGGAGACTGTAGAAATCATCAATATTGGTACCAAGGACGCCAAGAAAGAGATCAGGATTGGTGCCAGCTTGCAAGCAGATGTGAAGCAAACTTTGACGGAAATGTTGCGCGAGTATGTTGACATCTTCGCCTGGTCGTATCAAGACATGCCGGGGTTGGATACAGATATTGTTGTACACAGGCTGCCATTAAGAGAAGAATGTCCGCCAGTCAAGCAGAAACTTCGTCGGACTCACCCCGACATGGCTTTAAAGATTAAGGAGGAAGTCCAGAAGCAGTGGGATGCTGGTTTTCTTGCTGTGACAAAGTATCCTCCATGGGTAGCCAACATCGTGCCAGTACCGAAGAAAGATGGAAAAGTGAGAATGTGTGTGGATTATCGAGATCTTAATAAAGCTAGCCCGAAAGATGATTTTCCACTACCTCATATTGATGTGCTGGTCGATAATACAGCTCAGTTTTCAGTGTTCTCATTTATGGACGGTTTCTCCGGGTACAACCAGATCAAGATGGCACCTGAAGATATGGAGAAGACCACGTTCATTACTCCGTGGGGTACATATTGTTATAAAGTAATGCCTTTTGGGTTGAAAAACGCAGGGGCAACGTACCAGCGGGCGATGGTGACATTGTTTCATGACTTGATTCATAAGGAGATTGAATGTTATGTAGATGATATGATTGCCAAGTCGAGAACCGAAGAGGAACATCTGGTCAACCTGAAAAAGCTGTTTGAAAGGTTGAGAAAGTTTCGTCTGAGATTAAATCCAAACAAGTGCACGTTTGGGGTGCGTTCTGGAAAGTTGTTAGGTTTCATTGTGAGCGAAAAAGGAATCGAGGTTGATCCTGCCAAGGTGAAAGCAATACAAGAAATGCCTGAACCGAGAACAGAAAAAGAGGTTCGTGGTTTCTTGGGTAGATTGAACTACATTGCAAGGTTCATATCTCACCTAACAGCCACGTGTGAACCAATATTTAAATTGTTAAGGAAAGACCAAACGGTCAGGTGGAATGACGATTGCCAATTGGCATTCGATAAGATAAAAGAATACTTGCAGGAACCTCTGATTCTAATGCCTCCAGTTGAAGGGAGACCGCTGATAATGTATCTGACAGTGCTTGAAGGTTCCATGGGTTGTGTTCTCGGTCAACATGACGAGACAGGTAGGAAGGAGCATGCTATTTACTACCTGAGCAAAAAGTTCAATGATTGTGAGTCCCGATACTCAATGCTTGAAAAAACATGTTGTGCGCTTGCATGGGCCGCTAAGCGATTGAGGCAATATATGGTTAGGCACACAACCTTGTTGATTTCAAAAATGGATCCTATCAAGTATATTTTCGAGAAACCAGCATTGACAGGCAGAGTTGCACGGTGGCAAATGGTCTTGACAGAGTATGACATTCAGTACACTTCACAAAAGGCCATCAAAGGAAGTATCTTGTCTGACTATCTTGCGCAACAGCCGATTGATGATTACCAACCCATGAAATTTGACTTCCCTGATGAAGACATCATGTTTCTCAAAGCTAAAGACTGTGAGGAACCACTTCCGGAGGAGGGGCCAGACCCTGAATCCAAATGGAGTCTGATGTTTGATGGGGCTGTCAATATGAATGGGTGCGGAGTTGGAGCAGTTCTTATCACGCCGGAAGGTGTTCATATGCCTTTCACTGCACGAATAACTTTTGGATGCACCAACAATGAAGCAGAGTACGAAGCTTGTATAATGGGGATCGAGGAGGCGATTAATCTACGGATTAAAACCCTTGATATATTCGGTGATTCAGCTTTGGTAATCAATCAAGTGAAAGGGAGTTGGTACACGCACCAAGCAAATCTAGTGCCGTATAGAGATTATACGAGGAGATTGCTGACATTTTTCACAACAGTGAAACTGTACCATATTCCTCGAGATGAGAATAGGTTCGCTGATGCCTTGGCCACTTTGTCTTCCATGATCAAAGTGCAAGGATGGAACCATGTACCTAAGATTGAGGTATCCCGCCTTGACAGACCAGCATTTGTGTTTGCGGTCGATGCAACGTCTGATGACAAGCCATGGTTTCATGACATTAAGTGTTTCTTGAAAAGTCAAGAGTACCCGTCCGGGGCATCGTCCAAAGACAGGAAGACGTTGAGAAGGTTAGCTGGTAGTTTCTTCCTGAACAAAGATGGCGTGCTGTATAAAAGGAATTTTGACACGGTCCTGCTTAGATGTGTGGATAGACATGAAGCAGACTTGTTGATGATTGAAGTGCACGAAGGCTCTTTCGGTACCCATGCCGGAGGGCATGCAATGGCTAAAAAGTTGTTAAGGTCGGGATATTATTGGTTGACTATGGAGTCAGATTGTTGCAAATATGCCCGCAAATGCCATAAATGCCAGATCTATGCAGACAAGGTGCATGTGCCTCCAAATCCGTTGAGTATCATGTCGTCGCCATGGCCGTTTGCCATGTGGGGCATTGATATGATCGGAAAGATTGAGCCTACAGCTTCCAATGGTCATCGTTTCATATTGGTGGCAATTGATTACTTCACCAAATGGGTTGAAGCCTCATCCTATGCCAATGTTACAAAACAAGTGGTCGCTCGTTTCTTAAAACGGGATATCATTTGCCGATATGGAGTTCCCGAAAGAATCATTACTGATAATGGTTCTAATTTGAACAATAAGATGATGGCTGAGTTATGCCGGGACTTCAAAATCGAACATCACAATTCTTCTCCGTACCGCCCAAAGATGAATGGCGCGGTCGAAGCGGCCAACAAAAATATCAAGAAGATTGTGCAGAAGATGGTTGTCACGTACAAAGATTGGCATGAGATGTTACCATTTGCTTTGCATGGGTATCGAACGTCGGTACGCACGTCCACTGGGGCAACCCCATTCTCACTCGTATATGGTATGGAGGCAGTGCTACCGGTTGAAGTAGAGATTCCGTCCCTCAGAGTCATGATGGATGTTAAGCTAGATGAGGCTGAATGGGTACAAGCCAGATTTGATCAGCTGAGCCTTATTGAGGAAAAGCGATTGGCGGCTGTATGTCATGGGCAACTATATCAGCGCAGAATGAAACAGGCATTTGACCAGAAGGTGCGTCCTCGGGTTTATAAAGTCGGAGATGTGGTACTCAAAAGGATCCTTCCTCCCAATACAGATCACAGGGGCAAATGGACTCCTAATTATGAAGGTCCATTCGTGGTTAAAAAGGTCTTTTCGGGCGGAGCTTTATTGCTTACAACCATGGATGGCGAAGACTTTTCATCCCCTGTCAACTCGGACGTAGTCAAAAAATACTTCGCATGAATAGACCCGTTGGATAATAAAAATAAAAAAATCCAGGCAAAAAAGGGCATCCCGGCGAACCAAAAACAGAATAAGGTTCGGGCAAAAATTAGGGATATAATTGAAAAAAATTGTACACCCGGTAAGTTGAAAACCCGAAAGGGCAACTTAGGCAAAAAAGGGTATCCTGGTGGATCGAAAACCTGAAAGGGCGGTCCACACAAAAGAGGGATTTAAGCGAATGACTACAGTCTGAGTTATCTGTACCCATTACCGTTTGAACAACTGACGTTCTGAAGAATAGGAATCGGTCTGATCATTCCTCAGAAGGCAAGGTCGGGGAGTTTTGAAGACATACTGGTCATAACAGAATGGAAACTCAGTGGAATTCCGTTTTCACATTGCCATTAGGATAGTTTCTTTTCTCAATTTTCAGCGATCACCTCTTTCCAGGGATTGCTTCCAGATGTAATTGCCTATTCTGGGCTCTCAGTCAATAAATTGAATTTCAATAAGAAGCTTTCTATTTTTGTTTTATTGCTTTGTTTGCAAAAACGTCCTAATTTTTGATAAAACATTGCATTTGAAAACATGGCAGCCTTGCAATAACATGCGCAGAAAAAACATTTGAAATTACTTCGAATGTTGAATACTCCCGGATGGTGGATTCTAGCCACGCAATATTCGGGGCATGTGGGCATATTCTTTTGTTGCAGGTAGCAGGTGCAGATGATTTTAAGCACAAGACCAGCAATAAATCACCCCACTCAAAAGACTGGGGCAATTATGGGTAAGGAGATCGGCGTTCATCGGGTCGATCTCAGTGAATTAAGTTCAACTGGGTACCGTTGTATCTTATTAAGTCGATTCTCTCATTCGGTACTTCCAACAACTACAAGCTTTTCTGTGTCGATAACGGTCACAGGTTCCCCAAAAGAGTGGTCTCGTCGACACCGAAACGGATGTTCATTATCCCCGTTGAAATCACTAGGAGTTTGAAGAGGCTAAATCTTCTGTAAAATCCTCTTATGACATCCTCTTCGGGGACAAATTGTTGGTTTTCTTAAGCATGGGGCATGTTGTTTCCCCAGCATGAAGTGTTGATCACCCCCCAGTAGAGTTTGATGGTCATTATCCCCAGCGAAGTCGCAGGAGTTTGAAGAGGCTAAATCTTCTGTAAAATCCTCTTATGACATCCTCTTCGGGGACAAATTATTCGGTTCCCCAGCATGAAGTGTTGATCATCCCCAGTAGAGTTTGAGGACAGTTGGTCTTCTGTAAAATCCTCTCAAAAGGCATTCCCCAACACGAGACGCTTTAAAGCAGTTTTCTCCAGCAGAGTTTGTTATAAACCCGTCATCCCTAACGGAATTGTCTAAAGGGAAGCTCGCCTAACATGGGGCATTGTAGTACTTAGCCTAAGCTCGACAGTCACATTCTTCAGCAGACTACTGTGGATTTGCTTTGGGTTTCCCCAACAGATCTCTAAGGACTCTTTCTAGCAAGTTGCAGTGGAATGTTCTAACCAGGATTTGCATATCCCTGGCAGAGTAGCCATGATCCCCAGCAAGATCGTATCTCTGGTCATGGTATTCCCACAGAGTTCAGTGTTGAGTCCTGTCAACAATACTCCCCATCTAAGTTGTTGTTCTTCTCCTCACAACAAGGATGGTACAGTCTTTCCCCAGCCGGGTCAAAAGGTGGATAACCCCTATAAAGGATCTTGGGTTGAATAAATCCCCCAAGCAGAGTTTTAATGGCTCATTTCCCCAGCAGGACGTCATTTAAAAATTCTCATCCCCAGCGGAATCGCTGTGACCAGAATTCATTCCCCCAAACAGATGGAATAATTCCTGGCAGAGTCGTCATTCCCTCATATCTTAAAGTCCAATTTATTTTTGGCAAGCTTGACAATTCGAAGCAGACGGATTGTTCATCCATTCGCCAGCAGAGATATTATCCTCTCAGGAACCTCTAAAGTCAAGTCATTGATCATTGTTCCTCAGCAGAGTCAGCAGAGATGTCTGACACAGATGCAGAGAGTAATACAATTTTGCAAATTCTAAAAGTCCAACAGTGGATTGGCAAAAGTCCGTCTTCGGGTGGCAAAAGTCCAACAGTGGATTGGCAAAAGTCCGTCTTCGGGTGGCAAAGCAGCTAAAAGTCCAACAGTGGATTGGCAAAAGTCCGTCTTCGGGTGGCAAAAGTCCAACAGTGGATTGGCAAAAGTCCATCTAAGGGTGGCATATTCTAAAAGTCCAACAGTGGATTGGCGAAAGGTCCATCTAAGGGTGGCATATTCTAAAAGTCCAACAGTGGATTGGCAAAAGTCCGTCTTCGGGTGGCAAAAGTCCAACAGTGGATTGGCAAAAGTCCATCTTCGGGTGGCACGAAGCTGCAAAGTCCACCAGTAGCGTGGCAGGCCAGTAGTCGTCTGGAATTGCATAAAAGACATTATTAAAGTCCACCAGCAGTGTGGCAAGCCAGTAGTCGTCTGGCGTCGTTCAAAAGACGTTGTCAAAGTCCACCAGTAGTGTGGCAGGCCAGTAGTCGTCTGGAATTGCATAAAAGACATTATTACAGTCCACCAGCAGCGTGGCAAGCCAGTAGTCGTCTGGCGTCGTTCAAAAGACAGATCTCTCCGACGTTTCATCGAAGATTCAGTCCAGCAGTTTTGTTGGGTTTATATCCCTTTTCTTCCTCACTATCCAGAGCAAATTTTTGGTTATATTTGGTATTCAATCACTATATACCTTGAAAGTCTGAAAGCATTCGCTTTCAGGCATTCAGGTCTACAGCGTTTGAATAGGGGCAGCTGTAATACCCCAAAATTTGCTCTCCCTTTTTGTCATCTTAGCATAGCATTATCATTTATCATATCATATCCACCTCATTAACATTGCATTGCATTTAACGTAGAAAAATGAAGCATGGCATCCTCCTTACCATCAGGGCATGTGATCAGGTGGGGAATGGACAATCAAGAGATCATTCAAAGCACAAAAAGGTCAATCAAGTTGGCTCTAGGCAAGCCAAGAGGTCTCTCATGTCTCATACTATCTCAATTGATCTTCCAAAACCTCAAGGAAGTGAGATTCAATGGGAGATTGAAGCACTACATCTTTCACTATGCAAGAGGTTCAAAAATTGAAGGAAAACCCTCAAAAGAGATAGCTCATTGATTCAAAATCAGTCTTAAGTGGCATTTCTCATCATCCTTTAAGAGGATACACAACATATTCTGAGGAATTTGGATTTGGAAGATGTGCAATTTCCTCCTAACCAAAGGGGGTCAAAACTAGGGTTTCCCATTAAATCAGGGAATCTTTGATTTTTGAACAAAACTTGATGTCATGGTATTCCATATGTCCTTAAGTGTATGTATGTGGAAGATTGCATCTCAATTGGTTTTAGAAGTGGTTCAATTGGAAAAAAGATCAAGAATCAGAGAAATTGGGGCAAAGTCAAATAATCAGAGGAAAAAGTCAACTCTTGACTTTTTGAGCCCAAAATCATGAAATTCATGTTACATATGTCCAATGTACAAAATTTGGTCAAGAAACTCCAAAGGAATCATGAAAAAATCAAGATGTAAAAAGTTGCCATTTTTGGATGAAGTAGGGTTGCTAAAAATAGCAAGTTTTGGCCATTTTGCATCAGAGTTTGAACCAAGGCCATTCAAAATTGGAGCACCAAATGAAAATTCCACTCTGCCTCAATGAAAGGCCTTGCTTTAAGCTTCAAATCCATGGGTAGAACATTTCCATTGGATAAAAAATGAGGGAGATATGATTGATCAAAGTTGGAGGAAAGTAGGCCAAAAACCATGTCATGACCAAGTTTGGCCAGGCACGCGCGCAGTCATTTTCACAAACACATGGTGGGCCAAATGTATTGATCAATTACTCATGGTTAGAGGCCTCAAATGAAAAATCTTTCAACATGAAAGTTGTTCCTCTATGTGAGATCTTCCAAAGTGGTGTTTATGATTTTTTCATTTGATCAAAGGTTGAGAAGTTATGATGGGTCCAATTTACTATGATCATGCTGAAAACCTAAGTGCCATGTTGCTTTGTCAAACGACCATATGCCACGCCCTTATATCAGTTCCAAATTTGTGTGTTCCAATCCCTTTTTCAACCTATTCCAAGCCTCAATTCAATTCATTTCTCATACCAAAGTTGTTCTATTATGATTCTTCTTTCCAATGACTTCAAAAACACATCAAACCACCCATTGAGTAGAGAGAAAAACATCACCAAACCTCCCTATGTTTCACTGATGCATTGATGGCTTTGCTGCATAACTTGGTTCAGACATCCATCAAACAATTCTTTCCCTTATTTGAGCACACCATGAACATCACATACACTGCTATAGCACGTGCCTTGCATGAAATTGGAAAAAGCAAACTTGCTAAGCAAGTTTCTGATATAACAGCCATGCCCTCACCTTTTCAATTCCACCATAACTGTCATGAACCACCACCACCTTATCATTGCCAATCTAACTCGCCCCCTAACTAACTTGACTCAGTTAGTTAGGGTGGACTCACTTTAACCACCTTAACTCAATTAACCAACTCACTAAACCATGGTTAGCTCATAGTATAAAACAAAATCTCACTTCACATTTTCATTTCAGCTTCATTTTTCTCATTCTTCACACTGAATCTCTCTCACATTCTCTCCACTTTTCTTCTGCTTGCACACGGGTTTAACCATTTGTTTCTACATTTCATCTTCATCTTCATCATTATTTTGCTTTGGAGATCAAGAACAAGAGTGCATAGGTTCAGTTAAAGAAGCTCAGCATCAAATTCCAATTGATTTTCTGCACGAATTCAAGCTCTCAAGCCTTTATTTGGCCAAGTGAAACTCAAGGAAGAGGCATCTATTTCTGGTATTCTTGTGCTTTCCAAGTTTCATCATCTTCAGGTTTGAACTCTTGAAATTATATTGCACGATCTCTGGTTATTTTTACTTGTTTTTGGTGTTTTATGCTTGATAGAAGCTCTGCTCCAACCGGCTAGTTGATAGGCTTTTTACAGGCTTAGTTGCAAATCTTAGGGCTTGATTTGATCTCCTCTGTTCGTGCTATGTGTATGTGTTTTGTGATTTTTATGAGCATATCCATGATGTACATAAGCTTAGCTTTCGATTGGTATACATTTTGTGTATTTTGGTGAGGTTTGAAGATTGCAGACGGTGGTGATTGGCCGGAGAAGGTGACCGGAGGTCTCTCTCCGGCCGGCAGCTTTGATTGCTAGGGTTTTGTTACGTTTTAATCTCGGCCGTCCATTTTCTATGATCGTGTGGCTTATATGATGACAGCACATTAAAATTCATGTGCTCCTCACGTGCGTGTTTTCTGATTTCACTTAAGCATTTTGTGGTGTGGTGCATGGTATGTTGTGTGGTCATTCATGTATGCGCGTTGGATGTAATTACCTTGACTTGTTTCTTGACTTGACTTAATCTGATGGTTGTTGTTACTTTGACTATTGTTGACTGAAGTGCATGGTTGTTAGTGTGTTATGCGCGTAGCTGGACCTAAGCCAGATTGATATCCACACCCCCTTGGTTAAGGCCCAATGTAATTTGAACTGAATAGTTACTAGGCATGCACCCCCAGTCACATTTACATTCCATTTTATTTTTTCCATTTTGCTACACGTTTCATAATTAATTTTTAAAAATACCAACACATATTGGAAAATTCTACAAAAATTCATGTGTATTCTTAAAACATTTAAGAAATTTTTCATGATTTTATTTTCTGATTTTATGACCTTTTTACCCCTGTTCCATAATTTTCTTTGAATTTCCATTTGTGTGCTTTCTAATTGTGATACTTGAATTTGTTTAATTTTGTTCTTGCTCATTACCAACTGTTTTGACATGATTCTTTTTGCATTGATTCACTAATACATTGAAGCATGTTATATGATTTTTGTTTGATTTTTTAGGTCACTTTATTACATGTCTTGATGCCTATATTTGTACCACTTTGCATGATGTTTCAATTTGACCTAATTGCTTTGTTTGAAGTCATTTTGCTTTGAATTTTGATATGCTATTTTGATATGTGATTCATCTCTGATTAGTGAACTCCAATACCATGTTTTCATAATTTTCATGAGGACATTTGATTTTTGCTTGATGCATTTCATGTAAGGCATTATGACATGTTATATCATTGTAATCTTTAGTGCATGTTTGCATGAATTCTTTTGTGCATATTTGTATGAGCATTTGCATAGTTGTGTGAGCCATTCATATGATATTATAGGTCTTTGATACACATTATAGGTCATCTTTACATGTTCATTTCAATTTGAACTTTGTGCATCATTAACATGTATTGTTTGCACTTTCTTTTTGAGTTTTCATCTCACTTCTTCTTCTATTACTTCTTGAATGTCTTGATGGTTGATTCATGGATACTTTTGAGATGTTCATAAACTATTTTCCATTTAGTTTCAATTCTGGTTGTTGATTTACATGTTCCATTTATGCATGTCCTCTTCATTTCTTTCCATCTTTCATCTACCCCTTCTTCTTGTAACATGTTTAAATGCTAATGGGTGATGATTGTTGCTTATTCACTTGCACTTGTATGATAATAACCATTGGTTGTCCATATGATGTACATTCTGATTGTGGCTCTAGGATTTGGTTTCTCATTTAATTCTTTTGAGTTTTATGATGCATTACATGTTCTTTTACTTCTTATACTTCTTATACATGTTTACTAACCATGTAGGGGCTTTGGTAAGTTTCAATTGAGTGTGGATAAGGAATCCACATTCAACTTCTATCCTTTCTTTTTTACAATTCCATTTTGTGTTTTGTTAAGCACTTATGTGCTTTCTTTTAATAACTCATCACTTTCCCCTTGTGAATTACAATTCATCTTCTATTTTAGAAGTGAATTGTTTAATTCATTCTTTCTTTAGACTTTAGGTTGAAACCTCACAAACTTTAGGATCACTCCCTTAACTAATCAATTAGGATTGAGTCTTAGTCCATATAGATTTTTACCTTTACCCTCTCTTGAGTCTTTCATCTTCTCATCTCAAAGAAAATTCAAAACATATAATAAAGGTAGGCATTTATTGCATTTAGGCCTTTCATATAAAGAAAAGATTATAAGGGGTCTTCTCTTGTAATCTTAGAATGTGTAGCATATAGCCCATCTTGGGTCAATGTGTTAAACATTTGATCTTGTATGAGGGACTTAAATGCAATACTTGTTGAAGGTGCAAATAATAAAAAACACTTCTTCACTTCATAATCAACAAAACACTTAATAAACACAAGTATGCTAGTGTGTTTGAACCTTGACAATTGGAGCTAAGTGTGGAGATCTTCTTCACTCTTAAGTGTGCTTTCTTACCCATTCCATCTTGGAATATGAGAATGCACACCTTCCAATGACTAAGATCCAGATACACTGTCGTATGCAAACAAATCCAAAACACTTCCTTCTAAAAGACAAAAACAAACAATAACGTCTTTCCTTCGGGAATTCTTTCCTCATCTCATTCATTCTCAACGCACGAACGCGCTTCTACTCGTTCTCTTGCAAGATGGTAACGCACTCGGACCAGCGAGCCTGCAACACCTGAGCCAGAACGTAAGCCGTTCTCTAAAAAACACAAATAATCCATCCCTAGTGAGGGGAACTACGTCGCTCTGATTCTCATGCTCCCGATGAGATACGTAGGCAGTGGGGTAGGGCCCATGCGAGCACTTCTTTTATTTTCCCTACATTTGTTTCTCGTTCCTTTTCTTTTCTTTCTCCTTTCTTTCTTTCAGTTCCTTTTCCAGTATCCTTTCTTTACACCCTTTGATCGAAACAGCAAGCGTGGATCCCATCGGGTACGATGGACGCGTGGGGGTGCTAATACCTTCCTCTCGCGTAACCGACTCCCGAACCCATTTCTCTTGGTCGTGAGACCATGCTCTTTCCTTCTCTTCAGGTTTACGCGGTGTTTCCTTTCCCTCTCTTGGGATAAATACACATTGCTGGCGACTCTGTTTCGGTGCCACTTTCGCGTTTGTACTTGGATGAAAATCCCGGGAGCGACAATGTGTCTGATCGTATGGTCGGGGAGATGAAGGGTTTCGGATTCGAAGCGTTGGGGAAAACCGAAACGACACGCGTGGGGAGATGGGTGGCTGCATGCGTGCCACGTGTCGCCTGCCATTATTACCTAGGGAGGCTAGGGCGGCTGGCTAGGGTAGCGCACTCGAGTGCCCTATGCCCCTCGAGTCTCGCGAGAACCGCTTATAAAAGCCGCTCCCCTCGCTCATTTTTCACTTTTCCGCTTCTCTCTCAAGAATCCCTCTCCTTCTCTCTCTAATCTCTTCCGTCGTAGCTCGCTGCCGTCAACCGCCGGGCACTCTCTGCCAGAAGCCTTTCCTCCTCTACGACAGCCGTTCGCCGCCGTACCATTGCCGGAAAACTCCGTGCCGGAACCCTACACCGCCGCTTACCAGGTATTTGCTTCAAACCGGACCCTTCTTTTGCATTTTTCTTCAATTTCAACTAGTGTAGGACGTTTCCTTGGTGAATTGATGATATTCCCATGAGAAACGAAGGGATTCCTGGCGAATACGGCGGGAATCTTTAGTTGTGGAGGGAGAGAGTGCGAAGAGCTTTGCTCCCTTTTGATGAATATCTCGGGGACTAGGGAAGAACACGTCGGGGACCCTTTGAATGTCTCGGGCTCCCTAACAAATAGTATATTCGTTAGTTTCGCGGGAACACGGGGGCAGAACCTCCCGGGGAGGCGATGAACTCCCCGGTGAACATGTTGATCCTTGGCCGAGTATGTCGGGGAGCCGAGAAAGCCTTGCCCCTTCTTCGCCCGTTCGCTTGAACAGTGGTGGAGGGGTGGATTTGATGCGACCAATCGAATTCACCGTTTCCTTCTGCTTTTCAGGTAAATGGACGATTTGGCTGCGGAGGTGGCCGTAGGATATTTCGAAGAAAACGACGACCAGCCCGACTCTCCCATGGCTCACATGGTCTTTGCGCAAGAGCGCCCGCTCAAGGAGTGGGTCTGTGACGAGGCCCTGAAGATGTCGTCCATCTTCGTTTACCCAGATGAGGACGACGCTTTCTGCACTATCGAGCACAGATTAATCGGATCCGACAAATCTTGGAAGGTTTTTCGCCCCGAGGAGCACCATCGGATATGCTCACCCTACCGGGGAATGCGCGTCCCCTTATATGAATTTATGTTCGAGAAGGCGGGGTGGAGGCTGCCCTTCACGGATTTACAAGAGGGGATCTTCGACTGGTTGAAGTTGGCCCCTTCACAGATTCACCCGAACTCGTTGGCCTTCATCCGGGCCTTCGAGCTCGTATGCAAGTATTTGAAAATCGTGCCGACCGTTCGCCTCTTCTTCTGCATATTCCATCTCCAAAGGTCGTCGGCCGGTGGACGACATGGCTGGGTGTCTTTCAAGCAGAGCAAGGCACTATTCCACACTTACTTGGATTCCATCCGGGATTTCAAGTTCCGATATTACTTCGTGAAACCGGTCACCATCGAGGCTATCTATTCGCTGTACCGGAAAGTCACCTGCGAGGTCGACGGTCGTTCCGAGGAGGTGCTGGAGCCAAAGTTCCCTCTGTACTGGACGGAGGAACACTTTAAGAAGGGAGTCGACAAATACAAGACGAAGCATGTTCAGATGGAGGCCTTCGAGCGGGAAGCTTACGATAAAATCGTCGCTTTTGTTGAAAGTTTTTCCGAAGCTCAGCACGAGACGCTGGACGGCCGGCCTATAATGGGTGCAGACGGGCAGGTGAAGAAAGAACGTCGCCTGATAAATACCCGCGTTCTGCTCGAGACCTTCTCCGATGAGGAAGCGATCGAGTTGTTAGGTGGTGAAAACGTCCCTGCTTTAGGTCTTCCCCGCATCTGTGTTTCTCGCCTTACTAACGTTTTCTTTCTTTTTGCAGGAACAATGGCCGGAGCCGAGGAAAGGCTCAAGAAGCTGAAGGCGAAGAGGGCCCGGGAAGCGCAGGCCCGGGAAGAGGCGTCGCGCTCAAAAGACCAAGAGGTTGTCCCTTCTGGGGCCCCGCCCGAGGGTGTTTCCACGGCCGCCGTGCCCGAAGGATCCAGTCAGTCTCAGCCTGCTGCCACTGTGTCGGGGACCGTGGGTGGTCGTACAACTCCTGCGGGAAGCCAATCCCCGGCTACCCAAGGGACTCCGAAGAGGCAACGCGTTGCGGAGGTCGTCGACCTGGGTGGTGAAGACAGTCCCCCGGTTCCTTCCAGCTTTGACCTTCCACCCTGTCATCAAAAACCTCACTTCTTCTCCGAGGTCACTTATCCTTGCGCCCATCCCTCCGAGATCCAAACTGTGCTGGGGACTGCTACTGAAGTGAGGAGGAGGATGATTTTTGAGGATCTGTCGGCCGTCATGCGTATCTGCTCGACTGCTATCATTCTCAATGACGAGACCCGCCCTGCTGCTGAACTTGCCCGCCTGCAGGAAAAGCTGGATACCTTGGGCGCTGAGATGCTCGGTATGCGCAAGGAACTAAAAGAGTGCCAAGATCTGAACAAAGAGCAAAGCGAGCAGCAGCAGCGGGTCGAGGCCAAGCTTAAGAAAGCCGAGGAGACGGAGAAAGGCCACCTTGCCCGAATCGCTGAACTGGAGTTGGAGGAGAAACGGCTTAAGGAAAGGATTGTCGAGTTGGAAGATGCTGTGCGGCCGGCCGAAGGGGAAACTGAGGAAGACAGGCTCCTCACCACTCGTGCAGCGTTTGTGGCGCAACTCCGGAAGCTCGAGCAGGATCTCTGGTTGTCCGAGGATGATTCTATTGAAACCGCGGGTATAGGGTTCCGCAGTGTCGTGGCTCAGCTTCGGGTTCTCAACCCTGATCTCGTCACCGAAGGGATTGACCCCGACGCTGAGGTGGTGGATGGCCAGATCGTGCATCCTCTGCGGGAGAACGACATTCATGTGCACGAGGAGCCTGACGGGACCGCAGTTGAGTAGGTTTTTTATCTTTGTTTTGGTCGGCCTACGAGCCGTTTTGTTTCGTCCGGCTTGTGGGCTTAGTTGATGTACTATTTACACAATGGTTATTTTTGCCCGGCTTGTGGGCTTATATTTGTAACTTTTTTGTACTAAGGGTTTTGCCCAATATTCGTACTTTGTAATACCTCTTTATTGATTTTGATCGTGTGTGATGTGTTATTTGTTATACTTTATTTTTGCCTAAGTAATAAGGCTTTGGGATTTGCTCGACTTCGACAGACCCTGACCGCGTGGAGAGCTGGTCGGGCGGCCGGAGGAGTACTCCGACCTTCAACGAGGCTAAGAGCTCGGTCGAGGTCCTAGTCTCGTGGCATGAACTTCCCATCGCGAGCTGAGTGCTATGCCCGGTTGGCACGACGACGGTGGGCCTCGATTGAGGTATCCCCGCCGGATCAAATGTCCTCGCGCACACACAACGCGGTCTCTGATCGTCGTGTTCTTATAGGGGTGTCGCGCTTGTACCCTAGCGCGTCCCCGTAATCGCGGTGCTAGTGAGCCGCGGGCAGTGTTTAACTGTAATATTGTTTTAGCTTTTCAGCGTTCCATGGTCGAGCAAGTTCTTCCCCGTGCAGATTTTCGAGGAAATAGGCTCCTGTCCCCGTTTTCGCGCGGACGCGGTACGGGCCCTCCCAGTTCGCGGCGAGTTTGTCTTCTCGCGAGTCTTTCTGGTTCCTTCGTAGGACGAGGGTGCCCACCTGAAAATCACGTTTAATGACTTTGTCGTTATAACGTAGTGTTATTTTTTGTTTAAGTGACGCCTCTCGGAGAGAAGCGCCTGAGCGTGTTTCCTCGACGAAGTCGAGTTCTTCCCTCAAGGCTTCATCGTTCGCGTTCCCGTCGAGGGGGGCTTCTGTCCTCCTCGAGGGTTCCCTGATCTCCACGGGGATCACTGCCTCCGTTCCATAGGTCAAACGGAAAGGGGTCTCCCCGGTCGTGGAGTGTGGGGTTGTTCGGTAGGCCCAGAGGACGCTGTGTAGCTCTTCGACCCACCGTTGTTTGGCATCGCCCAGTCATCGTCTTAATCCTCGAAGGATCACTCTGTTCGCGGCCTCAGCCTGTCCGTTCGTTTGAGGGTGCTCGACCGACGTGAAGTGCTGCTTCGTGCCTAGTTTTGTGACGAAGTCTTGGAAGTTCCTGTCGGTGAACTGGGTTCCGTTGTCGGTGACGATGGCTTGAGGCACTCCGAACCGGGCGAGGATATTCCTTTTGTAGAAGCGTAGTATGTTGAAGGCAGTGATTTTGGCCAATGCTTCTGCTTCAATCCACTTCGTGAAGTAATCTACCCCGACGATGAGGTATTTGTTTTGATATGACCCCTGGACGAAAGGTCCGAGGATATCCATCCCCCACCATGCGAACGGCCACGGGGAGGATAGCAATGTGAGCTCGCTGGGAGGAGCGAGGTGCATGTCCCCGTGCCGTTGGCATTTATCGCACTTCTTGACGTGCTCCTTGGCGTCTTGTTGCATGGTGGGCCAGTAATATCTTGCCCAGAGTACTTTACGAGCTAGCGACCGTCCGCCGAGGTGCTGCGCATTGATTCCCTCATGAATCTCCTAGAGTATGCCGGGAACCTTGGTCTCCTCGACACATCTGAAGAGGGGAATAGAGAACCCTCGGCGGTATAGCTTGTCCTCGACTATGGTATACGAGCATGCCCGTCTCTTGACAATTCCTGCCTCTTTGGGATCTTCGGGCAGTTTGCCTGTCATGAGGTATTCGTATACCGGGGTCATCCAGCAGCTGCTGTCCCTTATGGCGTTGATGTCCGAACCCGTGACCGGTTTGTCGATACTTGGGTGGGAAAGCACTTCTTGTATGACGGACTTGTTCCCGCCTTTCTTTTTCGTGCTCGCCAATTTTGACAGGACGTCCGCTCGGGCATTATGCTCCCGGGGGATGTGAGTTACTTCCGCCGAGGTGAACTTTTTCATCTTCTCTTTTACCAAGGTTAAGTATTCTATGAGACTGTCGTTCTTGGCTTGGTATTCTCCTCAGACTTGCGAGGCTACGAGCTGAGAATCGGTGAAAAGTTTGACCTCTTTGGCGCCAAGGTCCTCGGCCAGCCTGAGTCCCGCGAGGAATGCCTCGTATTCGGCTTGGTTGTTCAAAGTCGGGAAGGACAGTTTGAGGGACACCTCGATGAGGATGCCTTCCTCGTTTTCGAGGATGATTCCTGCCCCGCTTCCCTTCGGGCTGGATGCTCCGTCGACATAGATTGTCCATTTCTGCGACCCGTTGGTCGAGGGTTCTGGGACGGTCATCTCTGCTACAAAGTCGGCCAGCACCTGTGCCTTCAAGGCTTTCCTCCCTTCATACCGGATGTCAAATTCGGCGAGCTCCAGCGACCACCTGAGCATCCTCCCCGCCATGTCCGGTCGCCTGAGGAGCTGCCTGATAGGTTGTTCAGTCCTTACGGTGACGGTATGGGCGAGGAAGTAGTGGCGTAGTCTTCTGGCCGCGGTGACAAGGCCTAGTGCGACTTTCTCGATCTGCTGATACCTGAGCTCGGGGCCTTGGAGAGCTTTACTCGTGAAGTAAACTGGCATCTGTCCGTCCGAGGTTTCCCGAATGAGGACGGCGCTGACCGCTTCGCTCGTGATCGCAAGGTACAAGAAGAGTGTTTCCCCGTTCTCAGGTCGCGAGAGTACTGGGGGTTGCGATAGGACTTGTTTCAAGTGTGCGAGTGCTCGTTCGCATTCCTCGCTCCACTCGAACTCCGCTTTTTGTCGGAGAAGTTTGAAAAAGGGGAGTGCGTACTGTGCGGATTTGGCAACGAACCGGGAAAGAGCGGTAAGCATCCCGTTCAATGATTGTATTGACTTCTTCGAGCCTGGAGTAGGGAGCTCGAAAAAGGCTCTACACTTGTCGGGGTTTGCCTCGATTCCTCGTTCCGTGAGGTAAAATCTGAGGAACTTTCCCGCCCGAACACCGAAGGTGCATTTGTCGGGGTTAAACCTCATGCGGCACCTCCTCGTCGTGTCGAACACCTTCTTGAGGTGTGCGGCGTGGTTGACTTCTTCTGCAGACTTGACGATCATGTCGTCCATGTAGACTTCGAGCATGTCACCGATTTTAGTCCGGAAGACCTTGTTCATCATCCGTTGATAGGTCGCACCGACATTCTTCAGACCGAAGGGCATTACGTTGTAATAGTAGTTTCCTGACGTGGTCATGAAGGCCGTGAGTTACTTGTCGACCTTGTCCATGGGAATTTGGTTGTATCCTGAATAGGCGTCCATGAAAGATAGTAGTTTGTAACCTGCAGAATTGTCGACCAGTTAGTCGATGTTAGGCAAGGGATAACAGTATTTTGGGCAAGCCCGGTTGAGATCAGTATAATCAACGCACATTCTCCATTTTCCATTATTTTTCTTAACAAGTACAACGTTGGACAGCCATGTCGTGTATTTGGCTTCCGAAATAAAATTTGCCTCTAGGAGGTCTTTTACAGCTTTCTCAGCAGCCTCCGTTTCTCGGGAGACTGCTTGCGCCTACGTTGTGCTACGGCCCTAGCGGCCGGATCTACCGCGAGCTGATGGCAGGCTACTTCGGGGTCGAGGCCAGGCATCTCGGACGCGCTCCACACGAAGAGGTTAGCATTCTCCCGCAGACACGCTTTCAGCTGTTCTTTCGCCAGGTCGGGGATCCCGGCGCCGATCTTCACGTTGCGATCAGGATCGTCCCCGAAGGCCACGAGCTCGAAGTCTCCATCTAGGATGGGGCGCGCTGGGTGGAGAGGCTGCCCGTTGTTCTCCGCTTGGTGGTTGGGATCTTCGACTCTGTCTTCGTCGGGCTCGCCGGAGAACCTGCTGTCGAGGTCGACCGCGTTGACGCGCGGGAGAGGTACCTGTTCGGCGTCTCGGGGTGGCTTGGCTGCGGCCTTAGGTTTGATACCAATGGAACTTAGGCCCTTGACGGCAACGTCGAAGCATCTTCTGGCTGCGTCGATGTCCCCGTGCCTCGTCACTACTCGTCCCCTCCTCGTGTAGTACTTTATTTTGAGGTGGACCGTCGATGGGACCGCCGTGAGTTCAGCAAGGGTGGTCCTCCCGAGGATGCAGTTGTAAAGGGATGGGCATTCAACCACCAGGAAACGGATCTTCACCTATCGGGCCGTGTCTTCGGCCCCGAACGTACCCATTAGCTCCACGTAACCCCATGGTCTGGTGGTGGTTCCATCGAACCCCTGTAGATCTGACCCGACGTACGGGGTCAAATGGCTCTCGTCTAGCTGAAGGGTCCCGAACAAATGAGAATACATGATGTCGACCGAGCTCCCCTGGTCGACTAGGATTCTTCGGACGTCAAAGTTCGCCATTTGTGCCCTGACCAGGAGGGGAATAGTGGCGTTTGGTGCTCCCCCGGGGAGTTCCTCGAGGTAGAAGGTGATGGGATTGGAGTTTCCCGGCACTTTCTCGAGGGTGGTCGCCTTCGACGATGTCTCAGATTCCAGTTCGTCAAACTTCCGTTTGATCGACCCAACCGATACTTTCCCGGGATTGCCTCCGGAGATAACCATTGCTTTGGGGAAGCCTTCCCAGGTACTACGGGCCGTGACGGGGCCCTCGTCGGGGAATGTCACCCACATGTTGCGGATTGCCTCTTCGCCCTCGATGATTGGGGGGACGAAGAAGTCCTCGGGTCGAGTGACGCAGAGGGCGACCTGAAGCTGGCTGTCGTCGGGAGGAGGTGTTGCCTCCTCGACGTTCTGTGCTTCCTTTGAGCTGGGACGAGGAGGGTCATTCTGTTGGGCATACTTCTTCAAGTGCCCTTCTTTGATGAGAATCTCAATGGCATCCTTGAGGTGGATGCAATCTTCGGTCACGTGCCCGTGGCTTCGGTGGAACCTGCAGTACTTAGATTTGTCAACGTTTGGTTTGGGAGCAGCGGGCTTCGGGAAGCGAACTCCTCCTTTCACAAACTCGGAATTCTGGCAGTCTGAGAGGATCCGAGACCGGGTAGTGTTGAGCGGCGTGTACTCCGTGAATCGGCCAGCTGGCCCGCGCTGTTCCCGGGGATCTCGATTGCGGTTTTCTTTCTTCTTTTCTCCTCCCCGTCGGGGAGAAGCGTCATCGTCTTTGTGGCCGCGGGGGCCTTCCCTACGTCTCGTCTCAAGAGCGATCTGGGCTGCTTCCGTCTCTTCGAGTTCGATGTACTTCTGGGCTCGAGCGAGAAGGTCCTCGAGACGCCGGGGTCTCCGGAGGCCAATGGATTTGGCAAAGTCCGACCCGACACGTAGTCCGTGGATAATTAAGTATTTCTTCATGTCGTCAGTCGTATGGACCTCGACGACTTCCTTGTTAAACCTCTCGATGTAGTTTCGGAGGGATTCGTTCCTCCCTTGGAAGATCTTTTGTAAGGCAGCCTCTGTCTTCGGGGGTCGACGAGACGCGGTGAAGTATTTGGTGAAGCGTTGCTTCAGTTGTTTCCATGACGTGATCGAACCAGGTTCCAGACCCTTGTACCATGTCATGGCTCCCTTTCGCAAGGTGGTGGGGAATAGCCTGCACCTGATGGCTCCCCTGACGTTTCGAAAGTCGAGCATCGCTTCGAAACTCTCCACGTGATCGTCGGGGTCGGTCAGCCCGTCGTAGGTCCCCAATGGTGGAGGTTTCTCCATGCCTGGAGGGATTGGGGCGTCCATGATTTCCCACGACAAAGGGGTCCTTTGGTCCTCGTCGTCGCTACCAGCCGGGGATCTCGAAGGTGATCGATGGTGCCGTGGAGGGGAGTTCCTCGAACGGTTCTTTGGTCTCTCTTCAGTCTGCTTGGACTTCTTGGAGATGGTGGAGGCCCTGGGTTCCTTCCGAGGCGGGGAACGAGGGCGTTTCTGGGTGATCGCCGGCTGGGGGCGCTCGAGACGCGGTCGTCGACCATGGCGTACGGGCGACGGGGTCTGGGAATCTTCGGAAGGGGTCATTCGCGGGGAAGGAGAGCGGCGAGGTGACGGGGGACGACGATGTCTTCGCGGGGAAGATCGTTGTGCCCGTCCTTGCTCCAAGGCTTCGATTCTGGTGTTCTGCTGCGCGATCAGCTGATTGGTCTGGTTGATCAATGCAAACAGGGCCACGGTGCTTGGGTCCGCGTTGGGCGGCGGAGCAACTGGCTGGAGAGTGGTTTGCTGGTCGTCGGTGCGGACGACGTTGCTGGTCGCATCCTGGGAGTCCGGGGAGGCGGTCTGTCCGTCTCTTATGTCGCCTTCGCCGCCGTGGAGGATGATGGCGTCCTCACGGTGGCTCCCGTTCTCCAGTTGCGCGAGCACGGTGTCCAGAGCCTGGTTGACGGTCGGATTGGCCATGTTGGTGATGAATAGAGGAAGCTTTGGTTTATCGAGGAGAAAACGGGGAAGCTTATAAAATTCCCACAGACGGCGCCACTGATCGTACCTGGATCAGACAGTTTCAGGTGGCCAACGACGTCTGCTGAACTCCGGCTCCGGTGAGGTTGAAGGACGGCGGGGGGTGTACCTGCAAGGCACTCCGACGCTCAAGTGAGGAGACTGTCAGAGAAATAGCAAGTGCAGAGGTGAGTAAGAAAGTGAACTTAACCTGACCCTCTCAAGTGAGAAGGTATTTATAGAGAGCCCCCAGCGCGGGGCCAACGGTTACTTGCATTGGGCTGGATTGCCAGGCCCAACCCAAGTAACTGCCAGAGCTTACGTGGCGTAGTGAAGACCAGCACGTGGTCTTCGCCCTGGGGTAACCGCTCCTAGATTTTCGGGATTAGGGCAGACCGAATCCTTCGGGAGTGGAGCGGTTACTTGGAACGTGTCCACGTGGTACGGACCATTGGACACTCCTCGCGGGGGGAGGAGCCTTATGTGTCGAGGACCAATCAAGCCGTACGACGGACATGGCCTCGCGGGGGAGGAGCTATGTCTGTCGAGGAGTGATATGTGTCATCCTCGCGGGTGGGGGGGAGAAGCTGGTATGTCGAGGAGGTACCTCTCCGCCGGGGGCGAGGTTCTCCTGCCCAGCTGGCCAAGTGTCCGACACTGTAAAGTGCACGGGGGAACCGGTGGTATGCTCGCAGTAGTCAAGTGCCCCGCGGAGGGGTCTTATTGGGCCTCCCCATGTTGTATGGGTTGGGCCTGCTCAACTGTTGGACAACCTCGGCCCAGTCCAGAACAGTAATAATATTTCTATGTATGATTGATTGAATACAATAATGACTAGTTAATAGCATTTGCTTTGGAAAGTTGAAATGACAATACATATATTTTATTTATTAAATTAACTTTTTCTTAAAAGAATGTAATTTTCCAGCATTTTTCATTTTCTATTTTTTCCACATTTCATTACTAGTAGTTTCTACATTTCATCACACAAATGAGGTTATCCTTTCTCTTTTGCTTTTTTTACTTTTCATTACCAGTTTTTACACTTCATCTTACAAACAAAATTCTCATCTCTCTTTCTACTACTAAATTTCTTCTTCTGTTATTTTCTAAAAAGCAATAGACAAATGAACTTCTGTTCCTCACTTGATTTTCCTTACAAGGTGTGTAAGAAACCAATTAACACATATCATCATTTTATATCTGTGTAAAAGTTAGTCCTCTACTGTGTCTCACACCATCACTACGCCGCCATCACTCTGCTAAATCTAATGCACCACAAAGAGGTATGCAAGCAAGATCAACTTAAGTGTGTTTTTGTGAGAAAACTAAATGCGGAGGTTAGAGCTGTAACTAAGAAAATCAGAAGATGAAAACAATAATCTACAATAAACTAAACTAACCGAATCGAGCCAACCTATTTATCCGAAAAACTGTAATCCGCTAAAATAGATTTATAGACTGACGAAATTGGATTTATTTTGATAAATGCAAATTACATTTCTTTTAGTTTGTGTTTTATTTTGAATTGATTCTTAAATATATTTTTTTCTAGTATTGTTTGCACCGTTAATTTTTTCAATGTGACATACTACTCCGTTCCATATTATAAGTAAAAATTACTTTTTAGATATATTGAATAATTAATGTATATGGTCTATGGTCAGATAAATTAATTATTTAATATATTTAAAAAGTAACATTTGTTTATAATATAAAACGGAGGATGTAATTTTTAAATAATACACATGGACACATGTCAAATTTGTATATTTCTATTTTTATTCACTTTTTTAACATTTAAATCTAAAATTCTCATATTCACTTAATATCAAAGTTCTAACACATTTGCAGCAATGCACTCATTAAAGAGTAATCATTTGAATTCACGAATCTTTAATAGTGAGTTGTTCCTATCTTATCTGAAAAGTGATTAATGAACACCTAAATACAGCTTATCTCTAGTTACGTATAAAACAAAAATTCATATTTCTTACGCAACGAAATGTAACATTATCAGTACTGCGAGAGAAAAATCACTTAAAGGGTACGAATTTAAATAGAATGTAACGTCAAAGATTAAGCTGATTTTTAATTCAGTGATCAAAGTATGTAGAAATAAATTGTCAACTTATGACTATATATTCAAACTACCATTTCACACGCCAGTTAACAGAATTGTTGAAGATTTCCAAGTTGTTACACAAAACATAAATAAGGGGTGCTTGATTTGACCAACTATAAGTATCTTGTAGTAATCAATTTTGAACGCTGGCCATTAAAGAGGCTTCTAGTGATTGGCTGTCTTTCATACCATATGTTGACTATAAATTCAAATAATTA
The DNA here is from genome assembly GCA_022829125.1 of Lathyrus tuberosus. NCBI lineage: Eukaryota > Viridiplantae > Streptophyta > Magnoliopsida > Fabales > Fabaceae > Lathyrus > Lathyrus tuberosus. The sequence continues at coordinate 5,925,362 of JALAZF010000381.1, forward strand.
ATATTAGTTTTTTTGACAAATTCTATGAATTTCATGTTAGCATTGTCGGTCATTAATCATCGCTACTAGTAGTAATTTGCTTCAATAGTTGTTTATTGAATGGAAATTATTTACTTATAAAGTTACGGTGATCATGTCCCATCCCTTTTAAAATTTAAAGGACAAAACTTCAAAGATAATTATCTGATTATTCATTAGATAAAGCCAATGCGTTCCTGCAAGAATGAAAGTAATTAAATATAGTGTATACTTAGTTAAAATTTTGGTTACTTATATGAGACTAATGAAACAACACTCTATCACTACATACTCAGAGACTAAGTTGGTGTTTGGTTTTGCAACAATAAATTGATTTTAAATGAGTTGAATTTCTAAAATCGATTATGGTTAAAAGTGAGTTGAAGATAGAATAATTTAAATTTAAGTATATTAATGTATAAGTAAGTTGTAATAGATTTCAGTCAATCATATTTAAATATACTCGAATGATTGATTCATTTACGATGTGTAACATCCTTATATAAAACTTACATGATGATGATGGCGCACAACCTACATAGTCATGCACACGTTTTCATGCATACGTACATCATGATGTTATAGCATAGTTAGCTTCTTCTACTTGTTACACGACTTATACAGTGCATGTTTTACATAATGCATCTACATAGCTTGCTTCCTTTTACATATTATACATAGTATACTCTTAATACTCCCCCATAAGCTCAAGGAGAATTGTAAGAGACAACTTTGAGCTTAGTTCGCAATTCATGAAATGCTGAAGTGCGAAGTAGTTTTGTGAGCGTATCTGAAACCTGCACCTTGCTCGAAACGTGTTGGACCTTCAATTTCTTTGCAATGACTCTTTCATAGACAAAGTGGATATCCAATTCAATGTGTTTGGTTCTAGCATGGAGGATTGGATTGTGAGATAGCAACATCGCACTCAGGTTATCACGCAACAAGGTAGGTGAAAGAAAATGAATTGAAAGCTCAGCTAGTAACGATTCTATCCACATAAATTCTAAAGTGGTGTGTGCAAGTGCTCGATACTCTGCTTCAGTGCTGGAACGTGCAACAAGAGGCTGCTTCTTCGATCTCCATGACACATGTTATGAAAAACGATACCTTGAAACAAAATATTAACGGTTTCTTTATGGGCAAGAAACACGCAAGGGTTAGGGTTAACACGGAAAAACAACTGAAACCCTATAAGGGTTCACAAAAGAAGAGAAAAGAGGAATAAGAATAGAGAATTTTTTAAATCTGTTTTACTATTCACTTTATCAATAGGGTTCAAAGATTACAAGTGAATACCAACAATCAACCTCTCTCAACCTAATAAGGTTTTGTCACACCTTAGGAAGAGAGACTAGTATGCTATTTATAATAAACCTAACATACTAAACTAATGGGCTTTTTAACAATTACCCATTACAAGCTAACTTAGGGTACAAGCAAACTTAAACAATTGGATCCATAACACAAGGCCCAATTCGATCCCCTACATACTAAAACACAATTCGACTACAACATGTAGGTCTTCGGCAACAGCATGTAAGCGGACTTCGACGGCATGCTAAAACTAGAGTTCGATCTAATATCTCACAAATCTCCACCTTGGATCTAACTCTATATCCTCAAGAAATAACTAGTTTTCTTCATGCAACTTTATCAACTGCATACAGTGGAAAAACTTGCAACTGGGCAACGTCTTGGTGATCATATCAGCAACATTATGGTCTGTCGAAACCTTCAGTACTTGGACTTCTCCACGCTCGATTACCCCTCTGACGAAATGCAGCCTCACATCAATGTGCTTGGTTCGTTCATGATAGGCTGAATTCTTCGACAGGTGTATTGCATTTTACTATCACATTTAACAGTGATAAATGGACCTTGAAGTTTCAGCTCCTTTGCAAAACCTTCAAGCCACAATGCTTCCTTCACAGCTTCACTTAGGGCGATATATTCCACTTCAGTGGTTGATAAGGCAACAACCTTCTGAAGTGTTGCTTTCTAACTAATTGTTGTTCCAAACATAGTGAACACATATCCAGAAATAGATTTTCTGGAATCCATACAACCTGCATAATCAGAGTCGACATATCCTTCAATTATTGCTTTACTATCTTCACCCAAGGCTCCACCATAAATTAGGACTTTATTCAGAGACCCATTTATGTACCTTAAAATCCACTTCAATGCTTGCCAGTGAGTCTTTCCAGGATTTGCCATGTACCTGCTTAGAAGACTTACTGCATATGCTATGTCAGGTCTAGTACAAACCATAACATACATCAAAGAACCCACTATATTAGCATATGGAATGCTATTCATATAAGCTCTTTCGACATCAGTACTGGGACACTGATCTATACTCAGCTTGAATTGAGGGTTTGTTGGAGTAACAACAGGCTTTGAATTCGATATACCATACTTTTTGAGAATCTTCTGTAGGTATGCCTCCTGAGATAAGCATAATTTCGACTGCTTTCTATCTCTTCGGATGTCAATCCCAAGAATCCTGGACACAACTCCCAGATCCTTCATGTCGAACTCCTTATTGAGTTCAGCCTTCAACCTCATTACATCTTCGACGTCGTTGTTTGCTATTAGAATATCATCCACATAAAGCAACAAAATAACAAATGAATTACCAAGTCGAAATCTGAAGTAAACACAGTGGTCGAACTGACTTCTAATGAAACTTATGTGTGCCATGAACTTGTCGAATCTCCTATTCCACTGTCGATGAGATTGTTTCAGTCCATATAAAGATCTCTTCAGTTTGCACACATAATCTTCCTTCCCCTTTTCGACATACCCTTCAGGTTGCCTCATCAGGATTGTTTCATCTAGATCACCATATAAGAATGCAGTCTTCACATCCATCTGTTCCAATTTAAGGTCGAACTATGCCACCATGGCAAGCAACATTCTAATGGACTTGTGCTTCACAACAGGAGAGAACACATCATTGAAGTCGACATCTTCTTTCTGAGTGAACCCTCTAGCAACCAACCTTGTCTTGTATCTCTTCGACGTCACTCCTTTGATTCCTTCCTTAGCCTTGAAAATCTATTTATAGCTGACTAATCTGGCTCCAACAGGTTTCTTGATCAGTTCCCATGTGTCGTTGTCATGAAGAGATTTCATCTCATCATCCATGGCCTTCAGCTATTCAGTCTTCTTTTGACTCCTCATAACTTCCTTATAGTCTCTAGGTTCTTCATTGAGAACCTCACTTGTAGAGATTAAGGCATAAGCTATAAGATCTGCATACCCAAGTCTCTGAGGTGGCTTGATGACTCTCCTCGACATGTCTCTTGCTAGTAGGTAGTCATTATCAGTTTCCTCATCTTCGACAGCATCTTCTGCTTCTTCCTCGACTTCATCTGGGGTACGCAATTTAGCATCAACATGCTCCACCTCAACAGGAATCTTCCCCTGTTCCACCTCTTCGTCAGCATCATCAGTTTTCTTAAACGCCATCTCAGCTTCATTGAAAACTACATCTCGACTGGTGATGCACCTCCTGTGACTTGGCTCTAGGCACCATAGCCTATAAGCTTTGACTCCTTCAGGGTATCCCATGAACATGCATTTCAGAGCTCTAGGTTCGACCTTGTCTTGCCTAATATGAGCATAGGCCACACAGCCAAATACTCTCAGTCTGTCGAGACTAGGTGGATGTCCCAACCAAACTTCTTCAGGTGTCTTCATTCCCAAGGCAATCGAGGGACATCTATTTATCAGATAAGCTGCTGTCGAAACAGCCTCCGCCCAAAACACCTTCTTCAATCCAGCACTAACCAACATGTATCTAACCCTTTCAAGGATTGTTCGATTGAATCTCTCAGCTAAGTCATTTTGTTGAGGAGTACCTGCTACAGTCTTATGCCTTGCAATCCCAGACTCAACACAGTAACTTGTTGAAGCGGTAAAGCGGCAAGCAAAAATTATAAGTAACCCAGTTTTATCGTTCTCCACAGGGATCAGTGCGAGGGAAAGAATTTCCATTCAACGGTATCTATATTTCTAAACTTATGGATCAAAAGTTCTGGTTTAAAATGAACCAAAAGCAAATGCAGAAAATTAAAGGAACAAAAAGCAAGTAAATAACAATAACACATTCTTTGGAGAAGAGAAACTCAATAGAGATCAATCGATAACATATGCATTCTTCTGATCATATTATACATAAATCAAGCGTTCGTCTAATATCATCATGTATCACTCACAACATACATGTCCTCTCGGCCCCCGCATATCGTAAGTGATTTTATACCGATCAATAATTCCTCTCGGACATCACCAATCAATACAAAGCATATAAAGCCTACATGAATGTTAAGCCTAATCCATCTCTGGAATCAAAACTCAACAGATATTACTATAACATCAATATCAAACTCATGAGCAATTCATACACAAAGCCAATGATCAAAATACGTACACACGATTAATCCTTTTTTACATGTATTCATCTAATTTGCCAAATGAATGTGAACGTCGTTTTTCATCCCTATTCTCACGCACCCTCACGACACCGTTTGTCAAGCGATAGCGCGGTCTCTTATTGCATCGATTATTAAAAGCTATTCATTCTAATAATCAACACAATGCTATTGAGCTGAGATAAAATGAACATCAAATCACAAAGCCATGTCAAAAGCTATGGTCAATGATAGTTTGAAAATCTAAGACCAAAGATTTGAAATAGGTTTTGTCAAGACCGACAAATAATCAATCAAAGACAACAAACAATAGAGAATCCAAACTAAATTCACAAACATATATTAGATGAAATACAATAGGTATCAAGAGATTACATCCAAAACCTCAACAAATAGAGAATACAAAGAGAAGAAAGGAGAAGAACCATTTTCTCACGGTTTGTCAGAGTTGATTGAAGCAAATCCAACTCCGGATCATCAATATGCATCCTCTAATGTTGTTTCTAAGCCTCTCTACTCCTAAAATATGTTTGATGAAGTTGGGAGAAAGTTCCCCCAAAAACATCCATAAAAAATTGTGTTTTTATACCTAATATGGTGTTTCTGTCCAGGAAAATTCGCTTGGCGAAATTCTGGTTCGCCTGGCAAATTTAGGCGGTTTATTCTGCACTTTTTTCACGCTTCTGGGTGTCTGACTTGCCACAGATTCGCCTGGCGAGCATGAGGCGAATTTGACAGAACAGCTAAAAACCAGCACTGTTTTATTCGTAACTTTTGAACCGTAACTCCGTTTTTCGTCCGGTTTGAAGCGTTGGAAAGCTTATTCAATGCTCTTTCTAATAATGAATAAATATAAATGCTTGAATACCTAGAAAAATGAGATAAAAACAATTAAATTCAATGATATTTACACGATAACGCAATATATACACTATAACGTAAACTAAACGTATTTACAAACGAAGCGGGGTTTATTCAAATGATATTACCAAAAAGTATAGATAAGTGCAACAAAAATTATATACAAAAATAGGTACATTTTGCACTTATCAAACTCTCCCCAACTTTCCTTGTTGTTTGCCCTCAAACAAAAATTAGTGTTAACAACTACAAACAAGAATTCCAAGCACTAAATCAACCGAAAACATCAATGGTTCAAACTTGACACATACACGCACAAAGTATTTCCACAAAGTTGCATAAAATCCAAGCATAATTATGAATTAAGTTCTAAACACAACATTACACAATGCAAAATCAAGTACCTACAAGCTCAAGTTAAATCACCTAACTCCACTTATTATCAACACACTATGCACATAATTTCACACGGGACAAAACACTCTCACAAGCAATCGTGCCACATCCGGAATCATTCATGCATTCATCTCACAAAGTTATCAAAAATAAGTAGAAACAAAGATCACTAAGGACTTTAAACGCTTTATTGCAGAACTCAAGGCCATTGTCGGTTCTCAACCTCTTAACCTTTCTGCCAGTTTGAGTTTCGACCAGAACCTTCCAACTTTTGAAATTCTCAAAAGTTTCATCCTTCGTCTTCTAAATGAATACCCATAACTTTATGGAATAGTCATCAACGATGGATAGAAAATACCTTGCACCTGAGTGTGAAGGATTCCTTGCAGGCCCCCAAAGATCAACATGAATGTAATCCAGGGATCCATGTGTTCTTTGCTTACCTTTATTAAACTTCGCCCTACAGGATTTACCAAATACACAAGATTCACAAAACTCCAACTTTTCGACTTTGTCACCACCTAGCAGGTTCTGCTTCCCTAATTCGACCAGGCCTCTTTCATTAACATGGCCCAATCTCATGTGCCATAATTTTGTCTTCGACACAGGTTTCGTGGATGCAATATTTGTCGAACCACTTACAACCTCAGCATCAAGGGCATACAAGCCTTGTTTCTTCACGCCTCTCAAGACTTCCTTCGACCCCTTCATAACTCTTAGGACATTTTTCTCTCCTTGGAAAACATATCCCTTCCTGTCGAATTCACCAAGAGAAATTAAATTTCTCTTCAAATCAGGTACATACCTGACTTCAATCAATAACCTTATTGACTCATCATGGAGCTTGAATCTCACAGATCCAATACCTATAATTTTGCAGGATTTGTTATTTCCCAGCAGCACCGATCCACCATCTTGATCACATAGCTCCTCGAACAATTCTCTGTTTGGAGTCATGTGTCAAGTGCAACCTGAATCCATAATCGACTCTTTTCTTGAGTCGCCGCTTGAAACTACAAGGACATCAGATGAGTCAAAGTTATCTTGAATAATGGTTGCGTTGCCATTATCCTTACCTCCATGATCTTTTAGGCGTTCAGGGCACACCTTCCTTGTGTGACCCTCCTTCTTATAGTGATAACATCGAATACCAGATGTTTTGCCACTATAAGCCTTCTGCTGACTTTTACCTTTCTTCTTGTCGAACTTACCATCCTTTCGCAATAATTTTCCCTTAACGGCCAAACCTTCACCAACCGTCAAAGGTTTACGCTCCTTTCGTTCGTTCAAGTCCTTAGAATACAAGGCTGATTGAACTTCTTCAAAGCTCAGGGACTCCCTTCCATACAAGAGAGTTTCTTTGAAGTGAGCATGTGTTCTGGGCAAAGCACACAACAACAACAGTGCTTGATCTTCGTCATCGATCTTCACATCAATATTTTCAAGATCAAGATTCAGCTTGCTGAACATATCCAACTGCTCAGCCAAAACTTTGTCTTCACTCATCTTGAATGAATACAAATCTTGCTTCAGGTAGAGTCGATTCACCAGAGATTTGGTCATGTATAAACTTTCAAGTTTCAACCATAACCCCGAGGTCGTAGTCTCCTTTGATACCTGTCGAAGAACCTTATCACCAAGGCTCAATAATATTGCGTTGTGGGCTTTCTCTATCATGGTCGTCTTTTCTTTTACCGTTAACGCAGCATCCATGGCTGCCTCTCCCTTCAACGCTTCCAAACAACTCTGCTGAACCAGTAGGGCTTTCATCTTGAAGCGCCACAGAGCGAAAACGTTTACTCCGGTGACTTTTCAATCTCATACTTGGTTGAAGGCATCTTCTCCATGCTCACCGCACCAATTTGTTATGAAAAAACGATACCTTGAAACAAAATATTAACGGTTTCTTTATGGGCAAGAAACACGCAAGGGTTAGGGTTAACAAGGAAAAATAAAGGAAAAACAACTGAAACCCTATTAGGGTTCAGAAAGGAAGAGAAAAGAGGAAGAAGAATAGAGAATTGGTTAAATCTGATTTACTATTCACTTTATCAATAGGGTTCAAAGATTACAAGTGAATACCAACAATCAACCTCTCTCAACCTAATAAGGTTTTGTCACACCTTAGGAAGAGAGACTAGTATGCTATTTATAATAAACCTAACATACTAAACTAATGGGCTTTTTAACAATTACCCATTACAAGCTAACTTAGGGTACAAGCTAACTTAAACAATTGGATCCATAACACAAGGCCCAATTCGATCCCCTACATACTAGAACACAATTCGACTACAGCATGTAGATCTTCGATAACAGCATGTGAGCAGACTTCGACGGCATGCTAAAACTAGAGTTCAATCCAATATCTCACAACACAAGATTGGGCCCAAGATAAATGCATGAACCAAAGGTAGATCGCCAGTCATCAGGGTCATTGGCCCAATCAGAATCGTTGTAAGCCTTGAGAGAGAACTTATGAGATGTTGTAACAGATGCCAGATGCAGACCGTGAGTGATTGTTCCACTGAGGTATGGGGAGGCCGTGAATCAGCACACCTTGTTGACACTGAAGGAAATACCGGGTCTGGTAAGTGTAACATACTACAACACACCTACAAGAGACTTATATTGATGAGGATTGGAGAGAGAAGTTGAGCCATGCTTACTTAGTTTGCATGTAGTTAACATCGGTGTAGTGACACCATTAGCTACTCCCTTTAAAGAAAAACAACGAGGCCAAGCCTTTTCACACAATCAACATCAATAAAAGAATGAGTAGCACCAGTATCAATAATAGCAATCAAAGGTGTATTATTAATATAACATATACCTCTGACCAACCTGTCATCACTAGAAGTCTAGGTTCCAGACAGAGCAAACACCTTTCCTCCAGTTGAAGCTTGCTTCGGCTTCTGACAACAGGTACTAATATGTCCAGGTTCTCCACAATTGTAGCAAGTCACCACATTAACTTTGTAGTCAGCAATCAGATGTCCAGACTGCCCACACTTGTAACATTTCTTCACATCACTTTTGCACTCACTGACACGATGACCCAATTCACCACACCCTTAGCACTTAAGAGGAGTGGGAGCACATCCCCCACTTAGCCTCTTACCATCAACAACTCTATGTTTACCCTTATCAACTGGAGCACTGTAAGGCTTCCCATGGTTCATATTCTATTTTTCCCTTTTCTCAATTAGACTCTTATAATGAGCTAACCGTGTTTTGTTATCCTCTTCATAAATTCTACAACTATCCACCAACTCTGGAAATATCCTAATCTGTCGATATCCAATCGCCTGCTTGATCTCGGGACGCAAACCATTCTCAAACTTGACACACCTTGAGAACTCAACAGTCGCCTCACTATAATGCGGATAAAACTAAGCAAGTTCCACAAATCTGGAAGCATACTCAGTAATAATTAGATAACCATGCTTCAGCTCTAGAAACTCAATCTCCTTCTTACCATTAACATCCTCGAGAAAGTACTTCATCAAGAACTCCCTACGAAATACATACCAGGTAACAACTTCACCTGACGTTCCCAACACCTGACGAGTGTTGACCCACCAGTCATCAGCCTCCTCAGCTAGCATATGAGTACCAAACCGTACTTTCTGCTCTTTAGAACAGTTCATCACTCGAAAGATCCTTTCAATCTCCTTGAACCACGCCTGTGCTCCATCCGGATCATACCTACCCTTGAAAATAGGCAGATTGTTCTTCTAGAATTTTCCCAAGTGACGGAACTCATCATTTTCACCAGCAATAAGCTGATTCTCAACAGCCTGAGCAACAACCTGCAGAGCAACAATGATAACAACATCGTTTCTTCCAGCTATTTCTGTTTTTCCACCATAAATAGCAACAATGGTTAGAAGACAACAAAGACAGTATTCAACTGCAACAACACTACGATTCAATAACTTGGCCGGACAAACCGACCTGCTTTGATACCACTAATGTAACACCCCAAATAATACCCGCGCGATTTAATATTAATTAGAGTAATTTCATCAAAATGTATTCAGGATGTCACACAATTCATACTACACCTGCTCATATAACAAGATATGTAACACATGCAATTTATTTAAAAATTATTTATAATAACTATAACAACTCAACATGTCAGAAGTCTCAAAACTTTATTGAAACAACGGAAGCATCGACTTAAACAATTATTCATGGCATAATTATTCCTCAAAACAACACAAACATCAAATATTCTAGAGATATCCAAAAATATCTATCAAACACATCAAAACACAATGTTCCCTGACCCCGGTGTTACACATTAGAGCAGACGCCGACACTAAAAGAAAAATAGAAGACTTCATCTTCTACTCACTTCAACTCCTCTACTGCGAGTTATCTGCACGATGCCTATGTAAAGGCAACATTCAAACAGAAAGGGTGAGATGTCATAATTAGATAAAGGAAAACATGATAATTAAGCAAGCATTAGATTATTCATGCACGGACACCTATTCCACAACATATAACCATACAACACCAGTTAAAACCGACACGCCAACAAATCCAACACAACTAAAATGCAATGCATTAAGACTCACAACTCGACTCAATGCATGTGGTACCATCGGTTCCTATTTCAGAACCCGACCCCTATTTCAGGATCATAATTCCCGTTGAAATTTCCATAATGTCGCTCACACTCCACATGGACACACGACTTATGTGATCACTCACACCCCACATGGGCACACGATCTCCTTAACAACAATAACAACAACGATACGATCCCGCAATCAGAATCGGGATAAGACGCTCACACCCCACATGGGCACACAACTTATCTCACAACACATGCAACCATGAAATGCATGACAACAACAACAACAACAATAACGACCATCTAAACAATGCAACATGCCACTACAGGCCAGCAACAACGAAATGCCATACAATCTAACAACAATGACATACAACATAACAAGCATCCACATGGCATTTATAGTCATATCACCCCACAACATAATGATAATAATGCGTTTAATACAACAAACAACATAATTATTCAACTTCTGCCACCGAAACTATTTTTAGGCTAAAGTTCGACATGTCAGCTTCTCGACACTTCGAATGACACTCAAATCGGACTCCCGGAATGAAAGTTATAATTTTTTAAATTTTTTTATAAAACTAGTCTCAGTGTAATCGGTTACCCCAAATGAGGTAACCAGCTACACCCTTGGTAACCAGTCAACAACGCAAAATAAACACAGTGTAACCGGTTACCTAAATAAGAGTAACCAATTACACCCTTACAGTTTGCCCAAAAATGTTGTTTTTCAACAGTGTAACCAGTTACCCTATATCTGGTAACTGATTACACCTGGAGCAGAATCACTTTTCTGCTGCTTATCAGTACGAAAAGTACTTTTTACCCACCCCAAAATCCCACTTTTCATACAAAACGTGTAACTCATTGTTCTACTCAAAAATCAGTTTTCACCAACACAAAACCCCAATTTCTTTCCCCAAAAATACTTAAAACAATCGTTCCGACTCTGACTCACGATTTCATTCAACAACACATTAACGACATCAATCAACCATCAATTAAACGAATTAACAACAACAACAATTGCACAAATTTCATCAACAATAACAATCCCAACATCAACATACAACGATCAACGGAAAACAATCAATTCAACAAATACCACTCAAACGAAATTATGAGCAACAAGAAGAGAAATACAAAACCTATATGATAAAATCTATCCACCATGATCATCATACTAACCCTTAGCTAAATATAGAACCTCACCCTTACCTTAGAGTTCTTGCAACGATTTCCTCTTCCTCAACAATGGAGTATCTTCTTCCCTTGCCCTATCTCTCACTTCACGTCCTTTCTTCCTGTTTCTTCCAAAACACGTTTTGAGTAAAATTTTCCTTCAACTTCCCCTTTTATATTATTCTCATATTATTATTATTATTATTATTATTATTATTATTATTATTATTATTATTATTATTATTATTAATTCTATAATTAAATAATAATAACAATATCCATTAATTATTTAAATTAACAATATTCAACTAATATTACTAATATTATTTAATTAGCCCTTCCACCACGCCATCAAATTCTAAGCAATCGGTCATACACCTCTCACCCTTAGAGTCTATAATTCTAAGGTCACTACCCTCTACCACAGGGTACCCCAATATACAAAAAACACCGATAACACACACACACACACACACACACACACACACACACACACACACACACATATATATATATATATATATATATATATATATATATATATATATATTCACAGCAACGCATAATTAAATTACGGAAAACAAATAAAATAATTCGTGGCGTTACAATAGTTGCATGAGGTTGATACTTACTCCTAGATTTGTGAGTTCTTTCCCAACCTTCATGTCACTAATTGTGACTGGCAATTTAACTCTACCTGGATCATTATCTTTTATCGATAGAGTTTTAAGGATTGTTATTTTCTCAATGTACCTATCATTATGTGTGAATAAATAAAGAAATTATTGTTTCTCTTTATTCCATTCTTCATCAAATTCTTCTCATCTTGTTGATATGTTTCAACAAAAATAACATAATCAGTATTAACTATATCAAACTCAAAAGGGTGTGCACTAAACAGATAACCATTTAGAATCTCATTGCAATGTTATTTTGGATTTGTTTGATTGTCAATATCAGATGCACCTATTTTCTTGTCAGTTAGAAGCTTGGAAATTTTTTCATATGGATTTTTATGTTTCAAATCAATAGACATTTGCATGAGTTTGTTCAAAGTATTTTCTAACTTCTTATCTGACTGTGGCTGGTTGTAACTCTGGTGTTGTTGGTGTCTATTTCATGGACTAGTGTCTTGCATCCATCCTTGGCCAAAGTTTTGATTGTTGTCTCTTTGAAAATGGTTTCCTTCTCTTTGGTTTATATTAAATCTTTGTTGATTTTCATGTAGTTCGTCTTTTTATCACAAGGAAGACAATATTGTTTGGGGGGAGTTTACTAGGGAGCATTGAACATTATAGTATTTCTTTTTCTAGAGTAACACCTTTGTGAGAGACATGCCACATACTCACACAAAATCTTAATGTGATAGGTGAGTGGGTTGTCCCACTTATAAATGTTAAAGTCACCACATTCCTATCCAATGTGGGACTATTTATCGAACCAAGGGCTCTGATACCATTTGTTGGGGGAGTTTACAAATATCGTGTTGGATGATCGATCACCCGCAAATAATTAACATGCAATCTGTTTGTGCTTACTAGAAGATTATTGCATATATGAGAATTAATGTGGAAATTTTGATAACTGATTTGAAAGCTCTTCCACAGTAAGAGTTAGTAGCTTATTTTGTGCAATCCTTTCATCATTAGTATTCAGATCTAGTACTCTAGGTCATCTTGGACTTGGAATTGAGCCTCTGTTATATTGGCTTTAATGGTCATTGAACTCCATTATCTCAATTATTGAAATAACATCATTTGTGTTACTCCTTGACATCACAAAATCGTCTAAGGTTTCGTCAAGTAACAATTTGAGTTGTTGTAGAAGTTCATTTCTAAAAATGTGAATATGAGTCAAGTCATCAAGTCTATGACTCTGAAACCTTCGTAGCATTGACTTATATATATATATATATATATATATATATATTATATATATATATATATGAAAGACTTAACGTAAAGTTTTTGCAGCACCTTGCAAAAATATATATATGGTTTTTTCTTTCATAAATTTATTTTGAGAGAAGATATGGTTGATGAACTTCTCTCCCAATATGCTCTCGACTGTCATTATTTACATTTCTTGGTCCAAATACTATTATTTTTCTTTTCCTATAAAGGAGTGGGGAAAGAATCTCAGAAGCACTATTTTTTCCTCTTAATGTACTTCAATAGTGCCACGTATTTCATAGAATTTCTTTAGATGAGTGTAAAAATCCTTATGATCCAAACCTGCAAATGGATTAACATAAATTAGTTTGAGGAGTTTGATTTGAATCTCAATATGTTTAGCATTTCTTGAAGGCATTCCCAGATGACCAAGTCTCCTTGGATTGTTGAAGTATGGCATCCCGTCACCACCACTATTGATGTGGTTTTGATTTTTGTTTTCATTGTTGTTGTTTTTGTGGTTGTTAATGACCTTTGTGTCACCTTCTTGATTATCAGTCATTTTTACTTATGTGTTTTCCTGTTTTACTTTTATAAGATTGCATTGAGTTGTCCCTTCAATCTCAAGGTCAAAAGGAAATTGGCTTTATATCGAATAAACAAGTATCTTGTAAACCAGAAAATACATCACCAATAACATGGAAATTAAACTCTCTCTCTATATATATATATATATATATATATATATATTGTCATACCCCAAATTTGTCCTACTTGTATAACATTTTCATCTGTACCTCCATCCACTAACCATTATTCAAAAATAAAATAAAAATGTTGTTGCTTTCATTCCTTCTTATTCAAGTTTTTACAAGGAGGAGTTGGGTTTCAGGCAGGGTTGTCAGATCAGTTGTGCATGCAGTATTGATTGAAGTTCATCTGGTTGTGACCTAGTATTGATCAGGCAAGTTTGGGTTTCTTGATCAAGGTCAGGGAACATTGATTCAAGAGATGTGTGGCTGAGGATTCAATTAGGGTTTATATGCCTATTCAGGTCAATTGTGTATGCATCGAAGATGCGATGCAATGATGCGAATAATGATTACTATATGCAAGATGCAAAGAGAATCCTCCGCTGGGGATGATGATTAGCAACTCTGCTGAGGAAGTGACCACTGATCTGATCTTCTGACTGTCTGTGGGGAAAAGATCAACAACTCGGCTGGGGAGTAATGTTGATACATCTGGGCTCTGAACTGCCAAAACTTGCCGCGAACTTCTGGACTCTGCGACTGCGGGGAATGATGACTTTGTTGGGAAGACATCACCAGAACTAGTCATGCTTGGGGAGAACTTATAACCATAGAACTTTGCTGGGGAAATGACAACCTTCTGACCTAGATGCTGGGGGAATGAGATCAAACAAACCTCTGCTGAGGAAGGAAATGCTTGTTAGAGAATAGAGATCAAACAAGTCTTTTGTTGGGATGGTCTCGGACTTGCACGTAATAACTATTGAGCGCGAACATCGATGCCTGCAAACACAAAAGATATACACATGTGCCCCGGGTATCATATGGTCTGAATTTACCACCCAAAGACACTTAACATTCAAAGCAATTTTAAATGTTTTCACGCATGTTCTTGTGAAACTTCAATGTTTTCAAATGCAATGTTTATAAAAAATTCAGACGTTTTTGCAAACAAAACAGTAAAATGAAAACGAAAGAGAAAGTTATTTGAATGAAATGAGTTTTATTGATTGAATTGGCCCGTAAATAGGCATTTACATCAGGAAGCAATCCCTAGAAAGAGGTAATTGCATAAAAAGAAAAGAAACTACACTAATGGAAATGTATGTGGATTCCCATTGAGTTTCAATTCTGCTATGACTCGTATGTCTTCAAAAACCTCAGAGTACTCTGCTTTCTGAGAAGGGTGATTTGACTGATTCATATCCTTCTAAATTTCCAATTGTCGAAAAGAGATGAAGTACAGACTACTCAGATCGCAACCTTTCACTTTTAAATCCCTAACTTTTGCCTGGATCGCCCTTTTCGGGTTTTCAATCCACCGGGATACCCATTTTTGCCTAAGTTGCCTTTTTAGGTTTTCAACTTACCGGGTTTACTCAATTTTTTTCTCTTTTTATCCTAATTTTTGCCCGAACCTTTCTCTTTTTTCATGGTTCGCCGGGATGCCTTTTTTTGCCTGGACTTATTCTTTTTGCTGTCCAGCGGGTCTCTTTTATACGAAGTATTTTTTTACTGCGTTCGAGTTCACAGGGGATGTAAAATCTTCACCGTCCATAGTTGAAAGCATCAAGGCTTCGCCAGAGAAAGTCTTCTTAACAACGTATATGCCTTCATAATTCGGGGTCCATTTGCCCCTGTGATCTGTCTGAGGAGGGAGGATCCGTTTCAACACCAAATCACCAGCCTGAAAACACCGGGGACACACTTTATGATTAAAAGCCTTCTTCATCCTTCTCTGGTATAACTGCCTATGGCATATAGCTACCATTCACCTCTCTTCAATGAGCCAAAATCCTTCAGCCGATTTCCAACACAACACACGCACGACTTTCAGCCACTATAAACCTGTTAGCCAGGAGATTTCGACCAAACATAAGAAATGAAGAAATTGTGGAAAAGCCAAGCAAGCGGGTCGACGCCAGGAGAAAGGATGGTGAGAAAGCCAAAGTTAGGTCGACACAAGCGAATAGTAAATCAGAAGGAAGCATACAAACAAGGTCGTCAAAGGGTATCATTTGGTGGCCCATGAAGCCAACACAAAGCTGATAAGATTTTGGGCGGGAAAACTTGAAATCCAAGAACGTGGGAAGTTAGAAAGATAGTGGGGTGACATGTGTCATAGCCAGGATAAATCTTGGGAAACAGACTGTTATTTTCTCAGCCTATTTAAGGCAATAATTATTTCCATTTTGGGGGGTCGCATTTGTAACATTGCAAAAGGGAAAACACTCAAAGTACCAAGCGTTAAGAGAAACAAGTTTACTCCCACAGAAATGTATGATAGCGTCCACACCTTTTATTTTAATGCAATTTATATGACCAAAGTTTAAGTTATCTTGTGATTTACTTGTCTGTTTTTCTTTTACTTTGTTTTGTTCATCAATTCGTAAACGTTTTTATTTTTCAAGTTTCTTACAACTCCTCTAAACTAAAAACCATCATATCAATAAGACCTATACTTCATCCGAACTGTTTTAGGATTCTGTGGCCGATCCCGCGAGTAAACCTGCGATAGGAGGTCAGTGGTTGTTCGCGCGAGAATGGGGTGCGAACAAAACCTTCCCTTCACAAGCCACCATCACAATACATTTCACCATCAGCCACGACTATTCTATACAACTTCTTTGGCCCCACAAGTGTAAATATGCAACCTGCATAAAATCAGCACAAAACATCCAAACTGAGTGAGAAAACCGTTATGCAAGAAACACAGCAACAATTTTTATCATATTCCATAAACACCCTTAAACCCCTCCTATAAAACTAACCTTATTTTCATTCACCCAGGAAGCTATTTTCAGCCAAGGTTACGCTGCAAAAGTAAAAAACTATTAAAACCTTTTCTCCATAATAGAACTCCGATTTCTCTGCTCTTATTCCACCTTTCACGCGCAACAACAACCTTGTACAACTGCACCTCTTTTTATCTCCATAACTCTTCAACAAACCTGACCTTCCTACATTTTTCCCCTTTCATTCAACACAAACTCAAAGCTTCAAACCGAATCCCTCAACCTTCATCCCATAAATCCCTTCACGCACCTTCTTCAAACCAAATATTCAAACCAAAACATATTCAAATCCCTAATCAGAACAGAAAAATGAATGAAGAGGAAGAGTAATTGAGATACGAAGCAAATCAAATGAATCTGAAACTGAAAAAATGAGCAAGAAAGGAATTTGGATGGAGGAGATCGCCACTCGCACAAGAAGGTTGAATCCGACGACGTTCGACCTTGCGTCTTCGTCGTTCTTCATGAAACTTGTTGTTGATTTATTCATTATTTTTTTATTACCATTGCCTTGTGTGAAAAAAGCGATGATGAAGAAAGAATTTTTTTCTGAGCATGACGCTAAGATGTCATTCTTTCCACCGTGATTTGTTTCTAACATTTTGGTTTTTTTTTCTTAAAAACTGATGAATGAGTCACTGCTACCATGTTGTTACGTTTTAAAATAAAAAATGTTGGAAACCTGATTTTGATGTTGTAACGCCCTGTATAATATATATCTAGAATAATATCATACAAGTGTTTTAGTTGGTACTGGCACCATCATAAGTGCCTATTGGCATAATTCACATACTTGACCATTTCTAAAACATAATACAATCTATGGAACAAGACATGGAAATTAGCCAAAAATATAAAATCTAAGATCAATATACAATATCCTCAATTGTATACAACAAATACACAGCGGAAAAAGCTCAACTAAGCTTCTCTTGAAACATCCAAGCATAGCTCCACTTGTAAATCAAACCTGCAAATATCTCCTAAAAATAATCAACAATAGTGGGGTGAGATACATCAAATCTCAATGAGTTCCCTATCTTATAGATTCTCTCGGATTTGCAAGGTTCTATCTTAGCCTAACTCAAGTCAAGGGGAAGGGAACTAGACCTTGAGTTCAAACATTTCTGACTAGAGAAACAATCATACAATTCACAAAATGACAACTAGTTAAGGTATCTTTCCCCGGCCATCCCGCTCAAAGAGATTAAACACGGGTCACGGATCCTTAACGTAGATAACTTTCCCCGGCCATCCCACTCAAAGAGATTAAACACGGGTCACGGTTATCTATAATTGGTACTTTCCCCGGCCATCCCGCACAAGGAGATTAAACACGGGTCACGGTACCAACCACTAAGTAACTTTCCCCGGCCATCCCGCACAAGGAGATTAAACACGGGTCACAGATACTCACTTAATAAATACTTTCCCCGGCCATCCCACACCAAAGGATTAAACACGGGTCACTAATATTTATTAAGGGATACATACTTAATAAATACTTTCCCCGGCCATCCTACACCAGAGGATTAAACACGGGTCACTAATATTTATTAAAGGAAGCATACTTAATAAATACTTTCCCCAACCATCCTACACCAGAGGATTAAACACGGGTTACTAATATTTATTAAGGGAAACATACTTAATAAATACTTTCCCCGACCATCCTACCCCAGAGGATTAAACACAGGTCACTAATATTTATTAAGGGAAACATAACAATCCGGAGGAATTACAATCCTCCACTGACAACTACTTATCAAAGACACTCTTCTAGTATCGATGCATAAGCATTGCCCTTTAAATCTTTACCAAGTCCTAGTTACATCTCTAGGATCATAACATTTGTTTGGGGTAAGTTTTCTCACTCTTCCTAATTCGTTTTAAGCCTGTCATTTTCTCAATTATGATCAACAACAATATTAGACAAGCATATTACAACATCAATCATAAAACACACAAGATATCATAATATATCAAACATAATCCAAATAATAGTTCACACACATTTTCGAGGCATACTAGCCACTATTATCCTCTACCAAGCATCCTTGGTTAAAATCATGCTCTCACATTACCATTTAATAGCACATCACATAAAACATCACTTTCGGGTTCCTTTCGATTCATTTAATCGGGTATCGAAATCAATACTTTTCACTTTTATCCTGTAGGATATTTTCACAGCTTTACATCGACTATAATTATGCCTCGATTGGATTCACGATTCAAAAGATATGGATTTCAACATAACACATAACATTATTTTCATTCACTTTCCACTAAATAATTAATCCCACATCATAGCTTTCCAACGGTACCAAGAACGTCTCGATCCGAGTTACGGATCAAAAGTTATGGATTTTTAAAGAAAAGAAAAATTATTGAGAAATAGCCAGATTCGCCTGGCGAGCAAGGATTTCGTCTAGCGAATCCCTCTTCGCCAGTACTTCGCCCGGCGAGCTAGTGGCGAGACCTCATTCTTTGAAAATCCAAGAGTTCCAGTAGCCAAAACATGTTCCGTCTCCTTATTTTCGCCTGGCGATTGTGGATTTCGCCTGGCGAATTCCTCTTCGCCAGTACCTCGCCTGGCGAGACAGTGGCGAAACCTAATTCGCCTGGCGAGTCCTAATTCTCCTGGAGAATCGCATCAGAACCAGAATTCTTTTTCTGAATTTTTAAGGGTTCCAAAAGTCCCAAAATCCCATCTTTCCACACCAGATCATTTCCAAACATCAAGCAAGTATCATCACTTGATCACATACATATAACGACTACACTATGCAATTTATATCAAATTTCATCCATTAGATTTCATTGATTTGTCCGTTTAATCATTTTCTCTCAAATCTAACCTAAGTCCAAAATCATAGATTTCTAGAACTTAGAGTGTCTAACTAGAACCCACCTGATAATCGAAGAGGAGTTTGAAGAAGATAATGCGCATTCAAGGTGATCCATGGCTTTTCTCTCTTCTTCTTTCCCTCTTCTCTTCCTTTCTCTTCTTCTTCTTCTTACTAACTTCTTCTTTTTCTTTCTTTCTAACTATATATATATATATATATATATATATATATATATATATATAAACTTATAATATAATATAATCCAACAGGGCAAAAAATATCTCCAATTGATATTTTGTCGTCTCAACCCAATAGATCAATTATTAGAGTTACCATAAATTACTTTCTCGGATTAATAAATATTAATCCGTCTCTTTAATAAAATAATTGATCTCTTCAGAGTTCACCAGTTGCTCTATTGATCCCAATTGATAATGCTTAAAGTACTTAGAGAGTTCCATTAATCCAACTAATCAAAGATAGAGCACATAGATATTCATCTAATCTCATCTGATATCCCATTGCGCACTTAAATAAAATGGGGTATTACAGATGTGATGATAACGTGGCCTTGACTGTGCCCTTGGTGTTGTTGTTGGGCTTTATAGCCCGATTGGTTTTCTTCACACACCCTTTTATTTTTTTAGGCACACCCTTTTTTTACATCTCATGGTTAATGGGCTTTGGAACCCATATTGTTTCACACTACCAGATTTTTGAAAACCCCATTTTCTCTTCTTTCTTATTATTATAATTTTCTTTAATTTATTTTAAATTTTCTTCTTGGTTTATAAAATTTTAATCTAGACTACTTTTGAATTCATTTGTTGTTAATCTATTTTATTCCGCTTATTGTTTCCTTTTCATTTCGATTTTATTCTCATTTTGATTTTGGTCGATGAAGTCAAAATATCATGGATGTTGAGGTTGTTTAATCTTCATGATTTCAAATTTGTAGAAAATGGTCATTGTGATCATTTTCTACACTTTGGGATCGTGATAGGTTACCTTCGATGAATCGACGCAAGTTTGTGATTAAGAAGAAACCATCCGTTTTTCTTTTCGTGTGGCACGATTCCTTGGAGAATGATTCACAATGTCATTTCTCTATGGTGTTTTAGCATAAATATCATAGCTTGCGCGACCTCCCATAGATCGTGCTACGATAGTTTAGCGCTATAGTGGACTCGATTCACCCGATTCAATTGACAATTAACAATTAATCACTAACCACTAACTTTAATTTCCGTCAATATATTCCTGCTTTACTTTTTCGTCGATATATCTTGCTCATATTATTGTTGTTCATATTATTGTCCATATCATATTCATCTTGTCATCTTATTCATACCTTGTCCATACCATTCGAAAACACACTAAAATGATTGAAATCCTAAAAGACTGAATTGATGGACTGTGGTTACTATTCTGATGCATGAAACTTGGACTGTGTACAGAAACCCTAAGCAAAGGAGATTTTTTCCAACTCTTGTTCATGGCTTAGTTTTAGATACCTCGCACACACACGGCTTCCTCTTGGGCTACCTGACAATGACCTCATTTATTTCGTGCAATCCCGTGTAACTTACATGTACCACGCTCTCATTCCGATGTACGCACTTTACTCGCTTTTTAATTGTGGTTTGTTTACTAGGAGCGCCCCTAGGGAATATCATACACTAAACCGTTTTCAAACTAATTCTCGAATCGTCGTCGACAATTTTTAAAACACCCTTGTAAGTCGATTGCTCATTAGCATTCGCCATCAACCTAATGCACACACTCACATATTTCATCATGGTTTCGTTACTAGGATCACCCCTAGGGACTAGGATCGATTCTCACCCCCTTTTTGTTAAACCCTCGATTTATCGTCGATACATTTTCTAATCAACTTTTAAGTCAAGTGCCTTTTGCCTCGCAATCAACTTCTTCGCACGTAAATACAAACAAACCATTGATCCAACATTAAGCGAATTTTCTCAATCAAACTTCAAGATGATTAACAACTATCAAAACGCTTTTCAAGGTGAAAAAGAGGGGGATTGAACCTTTGATCTTTCTTTAATTGTTTAGGTGCGAGTTCTCTTACTTGTTTGTGAATAATTGACGCCTCTAAAACACTTCCAACTCGATAACATTCAAATTATCTTCCACCCATTTGTCATTCAAAACACTTTTCAAACACAACCTCATTCCAAGGTGAAATAGGAGGGGGATGGAGTCTTCTATATTTGTCCTCAATTGTTTGGGTGCGAGTTCTCTTATTTGTGTGTAAACAATTGTCATCTTTCCAATCAAACCTATTTGCTCAATCACTTAGATGAAAAAGAGAGAGAGTCGAGCCTTTGATTCACTCTTCCGATTACTTGGGCTCGAGGATCCTTTCTTAAGCTTCGAGTAATCGTCATCCAAACCAAACTTCAACACACCTACCTCAGTCGTAGTTCCACGAACTACAAACACTCTGATTCTTTATTCCTGTCCAAATGTAAGATACGTAGGCACAAGATTGCAATGATCTTGGCGAGCTACCTTCTTTCCATCTTCCGTATTCAACCTTTTTTCTTTTTCCATTGTTTCCTTTTGTATTTCTACCTTTTTCTTTTCCCTCCATTTGCGTATACCTTTTTTTTTCTCCATCTTTTCCGTCCGAACCTTTCCTGTAGTCGAACTACGAGCGCTCTGATTCCTCATTCTCGTCCGAATGAGCATACATAGGCACAAGGGCCTCAATCCTTGGCGAGCACCCTATCCTAAAACCACCCCATTTACCCCTAGTAATCAATCTCTCTTTCCTTTATATTTCCGCATTACTCATTTAGAATAAAACAAATAAGCTTAGCTAACTTTCATCACAATTTGAATTAAGAGGTTCCCATTGAGTACAACGGACGTAAGGGGGTGCTAATACCTTTTTCTTATGTAACCGACTCCCGAACCCAGAATTTGGTTGCGATGACCTTGTTCTTATCTTTCTTAAAGGTTTTCTCAATATTTTCCTTTCCCTCTTTTGGGATAAACAAAGTTCGGTGGTGACTCTGTCGAACCGCAATTTCTTCCACGCATTTTGTACGAGGGTTGTATTTTCGATTAAGCGTATTTTTCGAGGTGGGACAGTTGGCGACTCTGTTGGGGATACATTGCTCCATGCAAGAGAAGGTCAATCCTATCTTAGTTCGAATTGTGAGCTCATTAGCTTCGCTTATTTGTTTTCTTCTCACTTAATTATTTGTTTTTCTATTCCTTATCTGTGTTACCATTTGTGACATTGTTGAGCATCTTTGCATATGGGTACTTTGTGAGATGGCTCTACACCCGAGTCCGAGTAAAACCCTAGGATTAGGATGGTGGTTGTGTAGTAGAGACTTGCGTGATATCTTCCGCGTGAGGCCGGTACGAAAACCCCGCTTGGAGTAGATTCCCTTGGAAATGTTATTATTGTGGTGATTCTTTTCCATGGCAATAATGTTTTTGAGCCTGAATCATTGATCCCAAGGACCATTAACCCGTTTTATCCACGGTGGTTGATACTGTTAACTCCTTTTGGGTTAATACGAACACCCCAATCAGATGAGATCCCTTGAATGTATTACTTTATGACAGTAATATTTTCAACCTCGATCTATGACTCTGAGAACCCTTCTTAGAACCTGTGTGTCGATGGTTGTATAGTGGACGCCTCCGAGGAGTCTTTCTTGTGGGGAAGATACGAAGACCTCACCTAGAAGAGATCATGTCAAGGATATTATCGTCGGATGAGGCTTCGTCATGGCTATAATGTCTTTGAAATATATCCATGACTTTAGGCACCTACCCATCTTAAAACCTACCTCTGGGGATCCTTGGATCAGAGACTTTGGTTCTTGACCCGTTCCCCCTGCCAACCTCAGAATTAATCGAACCTGTGATCTTGGATCTTGCATCTCGCATTGCATCATACATGTCATTGCATTGCATTGCATCAGTTATGCATTTCATTCCAACATTAGAATATCATTTCGCCTTCCTTCTTCTCCAGTAAATCAAGCTGATTCCTCGACACCAGTACGCAACTCGAGCCAACACTAGACGCGTGATTGAGCAAATTCAACAAGAGCAAGCCGCCTTCATAGAGGAGTTGGACTCCATCAAAAGCAAGATTGATCAGATTCTCGAAGCCATCACTATGGCCAGAAAGGAAGAAGAGTTGCGTGAGGCCGCTGCTCGAGGCTCTCAGTTCCCGTTCCTAAGCATATCACCTACGGAATACCGATGAACTTTACTCCTGCAGCTGCAGGAGCCACTTCTCAACCACTTTCAACACCTGGAGTTACTATTAGAGCTATCCCGTAAGCCCAGCCTACTGTTACTCAGATTCCTATTCCTCATGCTGAAGGAAATATGCCAGATGAGTATGATGAGGTGCAAAACTATCATGCTACTATCCTAATTTCCAATCCTGCTGCTGCTGAGGATACTAAAGCCATCAAAATGTGTCATGATCTAGCTGAGAAACTCTGAGTCATGGAGGGGTACAACTCAACTTCTCTGAATGATCTAGAAATGTGCTTGGTGCCAGATGTTGTGATTCCTCCCAAGTTTAAGGTGCCAGAATTCTCGTAGTACAAAGGTCTCAGCTGTCCAAACATTCATCTAAAGATGTGCTGTCGCAAGATGGCTGCCTATGCCAGAGACAAAAAGCTGATGATCCATTGCTTCCAAGACAACTTGTCTGGAGCATCTCTTGAGTGGTATATGCAGCTGGAGCATAGCAGTGTGCGCACTTGGGGTGAATTAGCTGATGCTTTTGTCAAGCAATACAAATACAACACTGACCTTGCTCCGAATTATACTCAACTTCAGAGTATGGCTCAGAAGGACAGTGAATCCTTTAAGGAGTACGCACAACGCTGGAGAGAGCTAGCTGCAAGGGTGCATCCACCATTGGTTGACCATGAACTGATTGACATCTTCATGGGTACCTGGCAAGGCCAATACTACGAAAAGTTGATCAGTAGTGTTCCTGCTGGATTCTCTGACTTGGTAATTGTCGGTGAGAGAATTAAAGAGGGTCTGAAGAGCGGAAAGATCCAAGGAGGTTCTAGCAGTCAGTCTGGAGTCAAGAAGCTTTTCAAAGAATACAAGAAAAAGGAGGGCGAAACAAATGTCGTCTTTGCTCAAAAAGGGCAAGCTCAACAAGCGCATACTTCAATGCCTGTTCAAAGCCCATACTTTCACTATCCATATGTTGTTGCTGCGCAATATGTTTCAATGCCTTATCAACCAACTGTTCAAGCTCCAATGCCTCAACAACAATTATATAATTAGCAAGGGTATCAGTATCCTCCTCAGAATCAACAATAGCAAGCTGCTCAACAGCAATGTCAGCCTAATCAACAAAGGACGGGGAGGCTATAAAGAAACTATGATTGCCTACCTATGTCATATGCTCAGATCTTTTATGAACTGCTGAAGTATAAGGTGATTACCCCAAGAGACCTAGCTTCTCCAACTGTCATTCCTCCAGATTATGATGCTAATGCTCACTGCGAGTATCATAAGGGTGCTCCAAGGCACATTATCGAGGACTGCATAGCCTTCAAGCATAATGTCCAAGACTTGGTCAATTCGAAGTTTCTCACATTCAACAAGAGGACTCCTAATATCACAAACAATATTATGCCGCCGCCAAACTAGTTCCAGCATCAAGTCAAGTCAAGTTAAGTCAAGCTCATCTCCCCGAAAAAGGCGATCATCATGCCATCCCATCATTTGCATTCTTGTATTTTGTCTTTGTTTGTTTAAGTACTATTTGCTTTAAACAGTGTCGTTTATATTTGGTTTTATTACTGTAGTGATTATGCATGTTTTGAATCAGTTATGTCGTATTCACTCATTTCTTCCATTTACTGCAAATCACCGACACATATTTCCCCACTTCACTCTCTCTATCAAATTATTGTTTAGCAATGATTAGAGGTAGGATGATGAAAACGAAATACCCATAATTGCAAACTGTATGCTTTCGGACAAAATCCCGCCGATGATGTACAAGCATTGTTTCAATCCCCCAAACACTGGAGAGACAAGGAGTTAATCCCTAGTAAGCCACTTCGAGCCAAGAAGTAGCAGTTTCCTTCCGATCTATAAACCCTTACACTCAACCTGGGGCAGGGTAGTGTTCAGTTAATCCAACTACACGCTCAAATCACAAAGCAAAATCCAAAAGACATGACGGTTGTTCATCAATAACCCATGACTTGGCAGTCACAATCCTCCAACAAAATCAAAAAATCAAAAGCCTGCTAAGTCGAAACACCTCAAAAGGAGACTTAGGCAAAAATCAAGGTAATCCTGATGGACTCGAAAAGCAAAATCAGTCAATGCAAAAGATAGGGATCAAAAACAAAATCAAAAGAGACCCTCAAATACTCAACAAAAACAAAATTCAGTGACCACCATATTAAAATCAAAAGGGTTACTGACATCCATCAAAATAAAATAAGGTGTCTGCCATTTCGAACGAACCTTGAATCATCGCTCTTACACCATCAACCCTTTTGGAAGACAAATGTGTGCAGAATTATTTGAACGTAGGACTGGAGATCATCGCAAAGAAGGGGTGGGTACAAATCAAATTTGAGCCTAATATCCTTTGTTTAAAAAAAACCGTGAACCAGACCACGTTACAACCCTCAAAAGACCTAATTGAGGTGGGGTTTATTCTGAAAGCATACTATTGCAAGGTTGCGTAAACTCACTCCCCACGTATTTGCTAATCTTCAACATTGGTGTCATTCTCCTTTCTATATCTTTCACTCACCAGCAAAATCAGCACAACGTCTGGACTAACGGTTCATTCATCTCACATTATCACAACACTCCAATAAACAACTCTTTCAAAACTTGCATGAGCATTGCATTAAGATTACCTTTTTTAAATGAGCAATTTTAACTGCAAGTCAGTGGTTGACACACAAAGAACTCCAACAAGGGGCAATCAAATAGGAACTTGAAACCTCAGTGGTGTCGACGTGAAGCAAGACTAACTCAATAACTCAATCAGGGGCAAATCCTTCAACAGCTCAATCAGGGGCAAGTCATCTCATAAGCACATCAAAGCTCAGCTTCTAAAGATTATACCACTTCAGAACTGGTTAATCTGGGGCAAGACCAGTTGCAGAAGATAGATCCTCTATGTATTTTCAAATTGGTCAAGCAGACCTTGCCAGACAATGGTAATCATCGAGTTCAGAGCAAGAGCACGATCTTCATGAGTTGACCAAGTCGTTATGCTCATTTTCAGATCATTCTGACCTTCAAGTACAAACTTATAGTTCTCTTAGAACCAAATTCACAATAAACCATCAAGTGGTCAAACTCGAGACATCGAGAGCATTTTCGCCTGCTTCAATCATAGCATCTTCAAAGATATAATGTCGAGGAAATCAGACCCTCCCACCACCCAAAGTTCAATTCGCATTGGCAACCACCCTAAAGTCCACCAAGCCGGCACCCTTACATATATCCAATCACTCGTCTGCAATCATACGAATCATACGCATCATATGCATCACATTCGACATCAAAAACGTCATGTGCATCATATGCATATAAACCAAATCATACTTCCCCAACACTTACATCTCAGCGTGTCAGCATTTGCATTTTCATTTCCATTCGATATAGAACATAATTACAAAATCAAGCATTCATACATACATAGGTCAATATCCAGGATCAATCGCGAGATTTCAAGACGATCTTATGCCCGGCCAGGGGCATCCTCTTCAAATCCGTGGGCGTTCCTCACGAGGTTGTTTCAACCTTTTGTTGATCAAGCTCAAGACGATCTTCAGCCCATCCAGGGGCATCTCCTTTAAGTTCATGGGCGTTCCTCGTGGAGTTGTTTTAACCTTTTGTTGACGAAGCTGTGATCTCCAAGCAAGTTAGTGGGCGTTCCTCATTTAGTTGTTTCCTCAACCTTTTGTTGACGAAGTTGTCATCCTCAACTCAACCAATAAACATTTCTCATAGTCAGTGGGCGTTCCCCATTGATTTGTTTCAATTCAACCTTTCCCTTGGGCGTTCCCATAGTGAGTTGGCTCCTGTCAATCTTTTGTTGATAAGGATGGTGTTCCTCAGTGACTGCTTTACTTCAACCTTTTGTTGATGTCTCCGAACAAGTCTTATACACCCAACAAACTTGACCTTTTGTCAATCGCTTTACTATCATCCTTTTGGTGATAGCCAAATCCTGTCAATTCAACCTGACCTTCATCCTTTTGGTGTTGGCAATTCTCAATGTCGGAATTTTTATCATATTCCATAAACACCCTCAAACCCCTCCTATAAAACTAACCTTATTTTCATTCACCAAGGAAGCTATTTTCAGCCAAGGTTACGCTGCAAAAGTCAAAAACTATTAAAACCTTTTCTCCACAATAGAACTCTGATTGCTCTGCTCTCATTCCACCTTTCACGCACAGCAACAACCTTGTACAATTGCACCTCTTTTTATCTCCATAACTCTTCAACAAACCCAACCTTCCTCCATTTTCCCCCTCTCATTCAACACAAGCTCAAAGCTTCAAACCGAATCCCTCAACCTTTAACCCATAAATCCCTTCACGCACCTTCTTCAAACTAAAACACATTCAAATCCCTAATCAAAACAGAATAAAGAATGAAGAGGAAGAGTGATTGAGATACGAAGCAAATCAAACAAACCTAAAACTGAAAAAATGAGCAAGAAAGGAATTTGAATGGAGGAGATCGTCGCTCGTACAAGAAGGTTGAATCCGACGACGTTCGACCTTGCATTTTCGTTGTTCTTCATGAAACTTGATGTTGATTTATTCATTATTTTTTTATTATCATTGCCTTGTATGAAAAGAGCAAGGGTGAAGAAAGAATTTTTTTTTTAGCACGACGCTAAGATGTCGTTGTTTCCACCATGATTTGTTTCTAACATTTTTGGTTTTTTTTCTTAAAAATTGATGAATGGGTCACTGCTACCATGTTGTTACGTTTTAAAATAAAAAATGTTGGAAACCTGATTTTGATGTGATGATAACGTGGCCTTGACTGTGCCCTTGGTGTTGTTGTTGGGCTTTATAGCCCGTTTAGTTTTCTTCACACACCCTTTTATTTTTTACGCACCACCCTTTGTTTACATCTCATGGTTAATGGGCATTGGATCCCATATTGTTTCACACCACCAGATTTCTGAACACCCCATTTTCCCTTCTTTCTTATTATTATAATTTTCTTTAATTTATTTTAAATTTTCTTCTTGGTTTATAACATTTTAATCTAGACTAATTTTGAATTCATTTGTTGTTAATCTATTTTATTCCTCTTATTGTTTCCTTTTCATTTTGATTTTATTCTCATTTCGATTTTGGTCGATGAAGTCAAAATATCATGGATGTTGATTGTTGAGGTTGTTTAATCTTCATGATTTCAAATCTGTAGAAAATGGTCATTGGGATCATTTTCTATACTTTGGAATTGTGATAGGTTACCTTCGATTAATCGACGCAAGTTTGTGATTAAGACGAGACCATCCGTTTTTCTTTTCATGTGGCACGATTCCTTGGAGAATGATTCACAATATCATTTCTCTATCATGTTTTAGCACAAATATCATAGCTTGTGCGACCTCCTATAGCATGATCTTCATTATAGATCGTGCTACAATGGTTTAACGCTATAGTGGACTCGATTCACCCGATTCAATTGACAATTAACGATTAATCACTAACCACTAACTTTAATTTCCGTCAATATATTCTTGCTTTAATTTTTTGTTGATATATCTTGCTCATATTATTATTGTTCATATTATTGTTCATATTGTGTATACCATATTCATCTTATAATCTTATTTATACCTTGTCCATACCATTCGAAAACACACTAAAACGATCGAAACCCGAAAAGATTAATTTGGTGGACCGTGGTTACTATTCTGATGCATGGAACTTGGATTGTGTACAGAAACCCTAAGCAAAGGAGATTTTGTCCGACTCTTGTTCATGGCTTAGTTTAGGACACCTCGCACACACACGGCTTCCTCTTGGGCTACCTGACAATGACCCCATTTATTTCATGTATTCCTGTGTAACTTACATGCACCCCGCTCCCATTCCGATGTACGCACTTTAATGGCTTTTTGATTGTGGTTTGTTTACTAGGTGCACCCCAAGGGACTAGCATAGACTAAACCATTTTCAAACTAATTCTCGATTCGTCGTCGAGCCATTTTCAAAACACCCTTGTAAGTCGATTGCTCATTAGCATTCGTCATCAACCTAACGCACACACTCTCACATTTCATCGTGGTTTCGTTACTAGGAGCACCCCTAGGGACTAGGATCGATTCTCACCCCTTTTCGTTAAACCCTCGATTCGTCGTTGAGCTATTTTCTAATCAACTTTTAAGCCGAGTGCCTTTTGCCTTGCAATCAACTTCTTTGCACGCAAATACAAACAAACCCTTGATCCAACATCAAGCGGATTTTCTCAATCAAACTTCAAAACAATTAACAACTATAGAAACTCTTTTCAAGGTGAAAAAGAGGGGGTTGAGCCTTTGATCTCTCTTCAATTGTTTGGGTGCGAGTTCTCTTACTCGTGTGTGAATAATTGACGCCTCTAAAACACTTCCAACTCGATAACATTCAAACTATCTTCCACCCATTCGTCATTCAAAACACTTTTCAAACACAACCTTCTTCCAAGGTGAAATAGGAGGGGGATGGAGTCTTCTATCTTTGTCCTCAATTATTTGAGTGTGAGTTCTCTTACTCGCGTGTAAACAATTATCGTCTTTCCAATCAAACCTATTTGCTCAATCACTTAGATGAAAAAGAGAGAGAGTCGAGCCTTTGTTTCACTCTTCCGATTACTTGGGCCCGATGAGCCTTTCTTAAGCTTCGAGTAATCGTCATCCAAACCAAACTTTAACACACCAACCTCAGTCGTATTTCCACGAACTACGAACGCTCTGATTCTTTATTCCCGTCCGAATATAAGATACGTAGGTACAAGATTGCGATGATCTTGGCGAGCTACCTTCTATCCATCTTCTGTATTCAACCTTTTTCTTTCTCCATTGTTTCCTTCCGTATTTCTACCGTTTTCTTTTTCCTCCGTTTGCGTCTACCTTTTCTTTTTTCCATCTTTTCCGTCCGAACCTTTCCCGTAGTCGAACTACGAGCGCTCTGATTCCTCATTCTCGTCCAAATGAGCATACGTAGGCACAAGAGACTCAATCCTTGGCGAGCACCCTATCCTAAAACCACCCCATTTTCCCATAGTAATCAAGCTTTTTTTCCTTTATATTTCTGCATTACTCATTTAAAAGAAAATAAATAAGCTTAGCTAACGTTCATCACAATTCGAATTAAGAGGTTCCCGTTGAGTACAACGGACGTAAGGGGGTACTAATACCTTCCTCTTATGTAACCGACTCCCGAACCCAGAAAGTGGTTGCGATGACCATGTTCTTATCTCTTTTAAAGGTTTTCTCGATATTTTCCTTTCTCTCTTTTGGGATAAATAAAGTTCGGTGGCGACTCCGTCGAACCGCAATTTCTTCCGCGCCTTTTGCGCGAGGGTCGTATTTTCGATTAAGTGTATTTTTTGAGGTGTGATATATATATTTGGTAAAGTGACTTCAAACACAAGACGAGGATGAATTGTAATAAACGATTGATTTTACTGTCAATTTTAAGAAGAGAGTTGAAAAAAAAACACACACTCACACACATATAAGTGTAGAAAGTAAATAATTGAAAGAAAAAAAAGATAAGAGATATCAAAGTGCACACCATGATTTATGCGTCCTACCTTCAACCATGTGGTCTACTCCAATTCCTAAGAATTTAACCTTGAGATACCCACTATTAATTTTATCACAAGATTAGCCGACAGCCTTGTAACATTAAGCTTTTGCTCAAGTTCAACTTTAAAATTTTATGTTAGTATCAATATTTCAAAAGAATGATACTTTTGATTTACTGTTAACACACAATATGATTCAAACAACAATTATACGAGCACATCTCTTTCTTAAGTATTTTGCTCTCTCAAGACTAAAATAATTCTAAGTGGTTGGAAATATTTTGAAAAAGAGAGTGAGTAAAAAAAAGATTGAAATATTATGTTTCTTGTGTTTTGAAGAAGTGAACACAAGATCTCTTTATATAGGAAAAAATTGACCAAAAATGATAGAATTTTGGGCTGGAGGCAATCCCTAATGGATTAGCAAGCAACGCTAATCTTTAATGACCTAGCTTTTTAGGAAAGAAAATATCAATGTTTAGAGTCTAAATCTATTAATAGACTTCTTACTTGATTATTGCACGAGTTTACTCCATAATCGATTAGACACATATTCTAATATATTAGAGGGCGGATATTACTTCCTAATTGATTAAGTACGCTTTTTAATTGATTAGATTTAGGCCATAAATAATTTTAAGAACATTCTAAAACCAAGTGAAGTTTGTAAAACATTTTACGTATGTGTGCATTACTTTAATACTTTGATAGATACTCACACTTATTACAAACTAACAATCTTAAAAAGATTAAAACAAGTGATGCACAAGATCATGGACGATCTTTCAAAGACGTCAATTCCTTTAATGTTGTTTTATGCGTTAGGTTTTCTTTGCCCCAAACATTAGAATCTTCTCATCATTAAAACCACAAGGACATACACAACAAATAAAACCACTTATGATATAAACAAAATTCAATAATAATTTAAAATGATTAAAAATACTAATAAGCTTATAAAATATATTCCCTCAATCATGTCATTTTTTTAGAACGATTGAAGTAATTTGTTCAAACAAAAGCACAAATGTGAATATTTATTTATTGTCACATTAGGGTTTTTTTTTGTGAATACGTAAAATGACGTCTCATAAGGAATTAGCGCAACTGTATAAATTATTGACAATTGTTGCTATTTTAAGCAAATTTGAGTTCTAGATTATTTTGAGGATTGTTTTATAAACTAAAACAATGTAAAGTAAAATAAAGATTAACAATAATAGAGAAATGTTGGGATTTGATTGTAATAAGTATCATCGATCAATTATACACATTCTAGCCATTAATTCATATCATCATTTATTGCTCAACAATATTATCTAAGTCTAACATACTGTAGTAAGATCAATAATTGTTTATGCGATAATTCTTTGCCTTATAAATAATACAATAGTGTTATCATATGAATGTAAGTTTAAAAAAATGAGACAAAATAAAATCTATTTTACTCAAAAACATTTCAATAGAGTCAAACGTAAATTTATCACTTGATCAATATGTCGGAATTTTAAATTTTTAACCTGAGTTTGAATCTAAAATCGATCCAAGATTAAAACTATTAAGAATAGCTTATGCATCCACCAAATTGGAGTTTAATTTACCTAAATTTTTGTAGGAAAAATACATCCACCAAACACTAGTTCACCATTAATTCGGCAATTATTAACGTGATCATTATTCAATTTAACATTTACTCAAGTGTTAGCACCCTCCTATTTTATTATGAGAAATACTAACTAATATTCTGAGACACCGATTAAAAGATTAAAAAAATGAATTGAGTATTTTTTAATAAGTTAAAAAAATAATTTTTTTTAATATATATATATATATATATATATATATATATATATATATATATATATATATATATATAATGTACTGAAAATATAAATAATTATTCTTTCTGTGTCAGTTTTTAGAAAAAAATTAGGCTTAATTACACTTTTGGTCCCTATGTTTTGGCCAACTCACGAAATTGGTCTCTATGGTTTAAAATTGAACGAATTAGTCCTTATGGTTTATGTTTTAGGCAGTTTTAGTCCCCCAATTTTGGTCCAAAACCGTACATGAACAGTGCATGACCGTACATGAACAGTGCATGACCGTACATGAACAGTGCAGGGACAGTTGGATCAAAATTGGGATGGAGACTAAAACAGCATAAAACATAAACCATAGGGACTAGTTCGTTCAATTTTAAACCATAGGGATCAATTTCGTGAGTTGGCCAAAACATAGAGACCAAAAGTGTAATTAAGCCAAAAAATTATTTCTTTTAAATGTCATTTCAAAATTCAAAATAATATTAATTGATATTTTGCCAAAATTATCTCTAATTATTTATTACAAAGAGAAAAAAATCAAATAATTAATAAAAAGTTTCGGGTAAAATAGAAAAAAAAAATAATTATTGTTTAAAAAGTAACAATAATTATTAGTTTTTTTAATATGTAAAAAATAAAAAAATAACACTTAAAAAAGAATGGAGAGAATAATTTTTTTTAAAAATATTGCGTATATTCAAGAACATATAATATTTTTTATTGGGTTAATAGTCATTTTACCCCCTGTCATATAGGCCCTTTTTAAAATACCCTCCTATAAAAAAAAACTTGCAAAAAATACCCTAACATTTAAAGATTCTCTCAATTTTGACCTTTATCAGACCACATCATCAAAAATACTGATGTGGCATCCATTTTTAAAATTTTTAATTGGAACAAAATGCCACCGCAATTAATTAGTAGTTGCATTGACTTTTTTACCCTCAGTACTTTTCTTAAACAAAATATCCAGATTTTTGCACATTTGGAAAATGGCTCATTTCAAACCCTAACTATTAGGGTTCTTCATCTTCATCTTCCTTAGGGTTCTTCATCTTCGTTCGTAACTCAACTGCAGAAGTGATATCCTTTGCCTTCCAACATCCGAAAGCTTTGAAAGCCAAGAAATTCCTGCCAAATTCAAACCAAAGCTTCAATAAACCACCTTAAGCTTCACCTCAAATTCTTCTCCAATTTATCTTTAAATCATAAACCTGTAGAAAATTCTACAAACCAAACTAACTCAGTTTCAAATTCACCAAAAATAGCTTGAACCAAATTCATTATCTTCTTCGTTCAAACACCATACATCCTAAAAGCTTTATTATGATCCATCATCAAATCAACGCATCATATCAATTTCACGATTCGCACAGCACCAACATCAGTTCGTAACAGAAAAAGAAGAAGAAAGTTTCGATACTTGAACATTTTCTTCAATCATCTTTCCTCACTTTCTCTGCGATTACTTCGAAGGTACTTCGGCACAAATCGGTTTGTGTTGGGATTCATCCATCCATTGGTTTAGGTTGAATGATTAAGGAAGATCTAGTTTAGATTGAAGAAGGTTTCGAGACTGAAAGTAAGACGGAATCGCGCAAGGAGAAGAGCACACGACGGAGCTTTTGTATCGCCGGCAACGTGAACAAACCGAAACGGAGAAAGGAGAAGCCACGACGAGAAATTGAACAGAACGTTTGCGAAATTGAAAACGAAATAGAGATAACGACCGTGAGATGTCCGACGAAGCATGTCGTTGAATCCGCGACGAGATTGAGACGGAAAGAAGAAGAACGAACAGTGGGGCGTGACAGCTCTCTTTTAACGAAGAAGAAAAATGAAGTTCTGTTTTTTGAAGAACCCTAAGAGTTAGAAATGGTCCGAGGATATTTTAGACATTACATCTAGCCATTAAACGAGGTGGCATTTTTTTCCAATTAAAAATTAAAAAAATGGATACCACATCAGTATTGTTGATGATGTGGCCTGATAAAGATCAAAATTGAGAGAATCTTTAAATGTTAGAGTGTTTTTTGCAAGCTTTTTTTATAAAGGGGTTTTTCAAAAAACACCTATATGACAGAGGCAAAATGACTATTAACCCTTTTTTATTTAATTAACATGACCCTTTTATTATATATTTTTGGAAAAATTACAATCACCTCTCTTTAAGGTAAAGGTTTGTTAAAACAACACAGACATAAGAGATTTAAGTGATTGATCAAAAATTATATATATATATATATATAAATCATAAGAGATTTTGGTGTCATTTTAATAAACATTAAGAGCGAGATGAATGTAATTTTCCCTATATTTATTATCATTTAAACTTGTTTTATTAAATATCCCCTCAAAAATAATTTTGATCTAAATTATTCAAACAATATAAATCATAAAAATCATTGTTAATTAAAATCCTAAAATATAAACCACATTACATTTAGAAGAAAAAGGAATATGTAGACATTGTAAAATATTTTTTCATTTCAATCAATGAAAAATGTGTGTATTATTAAAATACTAATATAATTTAAAATACTAAATATAATTTAACAAACTTAATATTCTAATTAAATATGTGTGATATTATTTTACACTCACAATACATTTTTTTTTAACTCTTATCTGTAATGCATTTTTTTTTGAAATTCATTTATTCAAAAATTATTTTTACCATCACATAACAAAAACAATTCTATTGAAGTGAAATCAACTACACACTCATTAAACTTCCAACTTTATCTTTTCCCACTAAAAATGAAATAGAGGAAGAATAAATTAAAGCGTAGGTGAAGCCATGTCACACGTCACCAGTAGTGGTGGGAAAGAGAAACGCGTCACCAAGTCTGAACACAGAAGCAGATTAAGATACTCGGTCGGCGCTAATCCAATACCCAAATTACCCCTATCCCAACTCTAACCAAACCATCAATAAAGTCAAACCTTGCATCAAATACCCATAAGGGCATTTCCGTCTTTCCAACATAACAACCCTCCAACACGTCAAAAGTCATGCGTCAGCCTGAAAATACAGCCACGCGTCGCCTCATGGCGTGCATGACAAACGCTTCTCAAGAATCCTATGGTTCATAAAAGTACACGTGTCCGTCATCCGAAGAAGTTTACCGGTAGCCGCCAGTACCTACCATAGCCACTTATATGGTTTTTCAACACAAGTGTTGTAGAAACTATTGATCATTATTTTCCATCGAAATAGAAACTGCGAGAAAATTCGCAAGAAAACCTCAACAAAAAAAAACTAAGCAAGATAATAAAATCGTTAGCATCGAATCGAATCTTGTCTGATTACAATTGACGAAATTCAGCTCTGTGAAACGTTGAAATTTCAATCGGTTATTGTTTGGTAAGAACGCGAAGATTATTAGAAGAAGAAAAAACAGAGAAAATGGTGGCTGAAGCAGAGGTGGTGTGTCAACAAAGCGTGGGGGTGTTGGATGTGAAGTATTTTCAGAATAAAGGAAGCAATATTCATGAGATCGGTGATGCAGATGCTATAACGCCTTCGAATTTTGATCGAGTTCGTGCTTTCGAATCAGTTTCCGCTGAGTTACTTACTACAAAAGAAGTTAGTTTTTTTAGACCCTTTTCGAAATTTCTTCTTTTTCTCGTGATTTTGTGTTGTTGGGTTATGTAGACGCTAATTGGGTTTGATGGGTTTCTTTCTCTTCGCTCGTGACATGAATTCTTTGACTTCTCTTTCGGATCGAGGTTCTAACTGAAATAAAAGAAGCAAAATTGATTTTTTTTTTTTATCAGTAATCTGCTTATGAATTGAATTATTGATTGATCGATCTTATGAATTTTGTAATTCGTATGGTTTGTTTACTTCTTTGTTACTTGTTTTTGATTTGGGAACAATTAGTCCAATCGGTTTTTATGATCCCAATTTTTGTGTGAAGCTTTCTCTTTCAATTGTGCTTATAGATATGCGTAGTTGTTGATACCGAGAATCAACCAAATCCTCGATTAAGATGTTGGTGATTTTGCATTAGATTTTGGAAATTGTGATTATGATATGATTGTGCCTTCACTGTTGAGATTCTGTGCAGTTAAAATGTTGTAATTGTTCATGCATGGAAAACTAACTGATCTGCAATGTGACTTGAGAGCTTAAGAATAGCTATTCTTATTGAATAAGAACTCTGTTAGTTGTATAACTTGCATTAAAGATTCTTGCTGGCAGTTTTTTTTTTTTCTGATTCTCATTTTGTGATTTGCATTTAATTGTTCTGGTGTAGGATGTTAAGACTGCAGACATAATCTCAGAAGCTGCAGTTCTGCAATTTGTCCCCTGCATCCGTTCCGGTAGTTTTTCCGATATTGGGCCACGTAGATACATGGAAGATGAACATATAAGGATAGATGATTTGACTTCTTATCTAGGATCACTATATAAGTTTCCTAAACCAAGTGCCTTTTACGGGGTAATGATCTTTTTCACCTAGGTCTCTTGTTTTTAGTTATAATCTCATTCTAAATCTAATTGAGCTTTGGGAAATGTCTCAGGTGTTTGATGGTCATGGAGGACCTGAAGCAGCAGCTTATATAAGAAAAAATGTTATAAAATTCTTCTTTGAGGATGTCAATTTCCCTCAGACATCTGAAGTTGATAACATGTTTTTACAAGAGGTTGAGAATTCCCTCAGAAAAGCTTTTCTTTTGGCGGACTTGGCTATGGCTGATGATTGCAGTGTTAACACTTCTTCAGGGACCACAGCTCTTACTGCTATGATATTTGGAAGGTAGGTCCAGCCATCTTTTCGCTCCACTATCTTATGTTTGTCTCTTTTCTACGTTAGTGATAGCTCTAATGTATGGATACTATTAGATTGACATATTGGTGCAAGAATTTAGAAGTTGAAAGAGGGTTGCGAAAGCTATATCTCAAGAATTTGAATTTAAGATATGATTAATGTAGCAAATCTCACTTAATCGAAAAAGAACGAAATTTTATTGTTGCATTAGCTATGGAGAAGAGACAGCCTCCCTGAATGTTTGTTTGACTGATTTCTAATATGCTTCTTTCAGACTTCTAATGGTGGCCAATGCTGGTGACTGTCGAGCAGTTCTCAGTCGTAAAGGAGAGGCCATTGATATGTCTCAAGATCACCGGCCTATTTATCCATTAGAGAGAAGACGAGTTGAAGAGTTGGGCGGCTATGTAGAAGATGGTTACCTAAATGGCGTTTTATCAGTTACCAGAGCATTAGGGGACTGGGACATGAAGTTACCTAGGGGTGCTCCATCGCCTTTGATTGCAGAGCCCGAGTTCCGTCAAATGGTTCTCACAGATGACGACGAATTCCTCATCATAGGATGTGATGGCATCTGGGATGTAATGTCAAGCCAGCACGCCGTTAGCCTTGTACGTAAAGGTTTGAGGAGGCATGATGACCCAGATAAGTGCGCCAGGGATCTAGTTATGGAGGCATTACGACTCAATACATTCGACAATCTTACAGTGATCATTATATGTCTCTCCTCCATTGACCACGGGGAGTCAGAGCCATCCCCACCTCCCCAACGGAAACTGAGATGCTGCAGCCTCTCTGCAGAGGCTCTTTGTAGTTTGAGAAATTTGTTGGAAGGAAGTGCTAACAACTGAATGTATATACAGTTCATTAAATAAAGTGTTGTGGAGGTTACATACATGCTGCAGCCTCTTTGCAGAGGCTCTTTGTAGCTTGAGAAATTTGTTGGAAGGAAGTGCTAACAACTGAATGTATATACAGTTCATTAAATAAAGTGTTGTGGAGGTTACATACGCTGTTTTTGACTGCTTCAGTTTAGGCGTAGGAAAAAGCAGCCATCATTTTTTCACGTTGTCTGTTGATGTACATAGCCCAGGGTTAGAGGATGGTGGTGTAGATATGTAATATTTTTACATTATTATTTTGTACTAGTCATTTTTTTCCACTATGACCGCCACATTCATATCATATTCTTGTGTATCAATAAAATTTTGTTCTGAATATATTTGTTTTACAGCCATTGCATGATAAATGGGTATTTTATTAAGATTCATTCGCATTATTGTATAGAAAGACATGATGTACAGCTAGTATGGGCACATGACTTGAGGAGCTGACAAAGGTAGATCTAAATCTAAAAAATGTAAGAAATGTATACATTACTAAGTTAAAAAAATACAGAGAAATAATCCTAGGCCTTGAAGGGTAGCAGATCCTGATAGTGTATCTGAATCTACAGCAGTACCACAAGGTTGGAAATGCAGGGTTTAAGAACATCTCTTTTGCATTATGTTGATGTGTTTGTTTTGCATCAAAACCATGATTGGCATGATAACCGTACCCAAATCTTTGTGAAATGCGATCAGTGTTTGGACAGAAATAATTGAGTATATTCATTTTCCAAAATGTAGTCCTAAAAATGAGGACAATCATTTGTAGCTTTTTGCGAAATTAGCAAATCTTTCCAGACCACGTTGAAGTAAGCTTTCAAGAAAAGGTTGCAGTGCCTGCAGATTATACCATTAAAAAGCGTTCTTAAAGCTGAAACACAGGTAAGAGTCCATTATAACTGGGTGTAAAATTAGATAAATGAATGATTTAATTTCTTTAAAGTGAGCAGTTAATAAAGTGAAAAAAAATCAAAATTAAATATTTTAACAGCCACTGATTTTTTTATCAACTTTTGATGTTTTAAAGGGAGCATCTCACTTTAGATGAGCAAGATCCCAAATGAAAAAACTAGGAAAGCATCTACCACTTGTCTTACTGCTTATTATCAATCCACAAATAATGAAAAATGGGAATTCTTTTACTGTTTTTGTCAACTAAAGTTATCAAGAACTTTACATTTTATAAAGGCTAGATTACTTACGGATGCCACTGGAGATAAAAGTTGAGGAACCTCATAAGAAACTGTCAGCTGTAATGGCAAAAATGAAAAAATGCAATAGTTAGTGCTTGACTAAAAGGCTGAATGGGGACCGGGGAGGGAAAAAAAAAAGAGAAATCACTATCTACTATTACTTTTAAGCTTTCCTAATTTCATGTTACTAGAAGTTAAAAGCGTGGAAAAAACTGTCGTGTGGAATGTGGATAAATGTGATGTGCCACCTAGTCATGCACTGGACTGATAAAGATAGGGAATTATTTGTCCAATAGGAACATGCTGCAGTGAATCAGTGATGCAGCTAGTTGGACAACTACTACAATGAGAAACTTACAATTTGTATTGATTTAACCCAATTTCCCCCCTAAATATGGGATCAAAGTAAGTCGGCAACAGTTGTACAAGGAAGAGTGAATTGTTATCAATATAAAAAAGGTGAAATTAGTAAAAGTTTTATGAAAGGTCTTACTTCTACTACGCATGAAGAGGGACCTTTTGGAAAGAATCGTACAGCGCCTCTGCCAAATGAGAAATTGAGATTAGATTAAGACTAGTGCTAAGCATGCTTAGGCAGAATGTGTTTTCTAGCCACAAAATGGTTTGAACAAAGATATAGCTAGGAATTCTTTAATCATGGTTGAAGCATTACATTTTTGCAAACATTGCTAGAATCAGCTTTAGATTTCTAGTCCGAGCACAGGTGTTAGTGACAGCATAATCATATGTTAAATGACACTAAAATGATACCTTGATTACTAATTGGAACATTTCACTGCTATAAGGTTAAAGGCCTTTTATTTCCTCAAGACAAGAGATTCTGCAGTATTTATAGTGTAGAAACTTAAACATATCAAGTCAAACTCTAAGATTAGAAACCTCAAAATGTTTATTCTTAGGGCATAAACAATGGATACTGCTATAAGAACCTGCCAAGGACTATGGTGTTAAATTCCTAGCATATATATTGAAACGAACCACTTTTGAGTGACCTTTACTACTTTACTCAAATACTAAATTTCCAGCTTTTTTTACTTTGGGTACCAGTTTCCTTCTTTTTCGCTACTCAGCAGAAAAATAGCACAAATTCTACTTCATGAAGTAAATCCAACCAATTAAGCATAATCAAATGTAAGTATGTAACCTAATAATATGTTTGGGAAATTAAACAAAATAAGCAAGGGACGTATGGCAACAATTACTATGAATGAGACAGACACATTCATATCACAGTTTATAGTTAATCAACTTAACTCCCCCTCTCTTTTCTTTTTAGCCTTTTTTTTGTTCACAAAACATAGGTTAAAGGAAAATGTAAGATTTTGTTAATTCTATTAATGTTGTAAATCACTTGAGCACATCATCAAGTTCATTTCTTGTAGCTGGTTTAAATACGAAGGTTAAAAATTGACAAGCCAAACTACAGTAATGCTTGGACAGGTCAATATAATTATACCAAAGTCAATTAATGAAGAAATGTGTATGGGAATGGGAATTTTTCTGTGTCTTACAGGTTAATTGTCTCCATAATGTTGAACTATAAGAAATTCCCACAAAAAAGGAAATCAACTATTAGCTGATTCATAATAGTTAGTTAACTTTCTGGAAGTTATTTCCTTGTAATGCAAATGACTCGTGTAGTTAGTTAATTATGGTGTACACTCACTAGTTATGATGACGATTCATCTTCTTGTATATAAACCATATTTTTCTTTCATCAATGCATGAGGGAATCACTAATCTCAATGATTTCTTCAAGCTCAAGTTCATGAGCTTTTTAAGTTTCTACTTCCTAATATGGTATCAGTCGCAATTTTTCTTTGATTCCTCTTCTTCTTTGATTTTTTTTCTCTGCTTCTCTCTGCAATTTTTTTTCCGATCTAACAACATGCCACCATGAGTGGCTCCCGTTGCATATCGTGTTTACAATGGTGATATTGATTCGGTTTACTATGTTCATTCGAGTGAAGGTCCAATTCTATTAGCATTTCACCTCAATTGAATGGTTCCAACTATATTTCATGGTCTCGTTCGATGCAACGTGCACTTGGCACCAAAAACAAATTAGCTTTCATTGATGGACCCATTCTTGTTCCTGGTCTTGTTGATCTCAACAGATGTGCATGGTATAAGAAATTAGCTTCACTTCTCATTCACCATGGTTACAAACAAGCAACTTCAGACCACTCCTTGTTTGTCAAAAGCAAAGATTCCTTTCTTACAATTTTGTTTGTCTATGTTGATGATGTAATTTGGCATATAATTCCTTGACTGAATTCCAGCACATGAAAGATGTTCTACCTCAAGCATTCAAAATCAAAGATCTTGGCATCCTCAAATACTTAGGCTTGGAGGTATTGCATTCCAAACAAGGGATATCACTCTGCTAAAGGAAATATTGCACTTATTGTAACTATGAGATGCGACCTAAGAGGGACGTGAATTAAGATTGCTAAATTTTTCTCGTCTTTGCAACTTTTCTTAACTTGCGATTTTGTTGGAAGTAATGATTAGAATGTTACTTTAAGATGAATGTAAAATGCATAATTTTAAAAGCATAAAGTAAAGAACCCAAGAGATTTATCCTAGTTTCCCTTATCAACAAAAGGTACATCTAATTCCTCTACTCCTTAGAGGATTATCCCATATGTGTTTTAGATCCTTGTACAAGTATTCACCAAGACCTTTTTAAAACCTTCTAATACATAAACAACAAGAAAGAACCCTACTTTTCTTTTACAACATCCTATCACCACAAACTTGATGACTAAGTTACAACACACTTTAAATGAATTTGAATAAGATTGTTCTTGGCCTGTTTCCAAGTTGAATGATTTGATCTTCTCTTTCTCTATTTCACAATTCAAACTTATATACTTTAAGTGCTCAGGATGATTAATGAAACTTTTATGAGATTTATGAAATTATACAAAAGTTCCAAAACTTGAAAAAGTATGATCACTTTGAAATATGTGTTTGAATTGTATGAAAATGATTTTATGAAAGAGGTATTTCATTTTCTAGTGTAAGATGCCTTATATACACCTTTAGAAACTTTTTTGAATGATTGCATCAGTTAGAAAAGGTTCCATGAAGCATTGCCAATCAAATCAGTGATTATGATTCATAAAAAACACAATGATTCAGGTTGTAATCAAGTACAATACACATGTATTCAATTACAACAATTGCGACGTTTAAATTTTTTTAAAACTGGTCACCTGTAATCAATTACAGCTG
This sequence comes from Lathyrus tuberosus, assembly GCA_022829125.1. Taxonomy (NCBI): domain Eukaryota; kingdom Viridiplantae; phylum Streptophyta; class Magnoliopsida; order Fabales; family Fabaceae; genus Lathyrus; species Lathyrus tuberosus. Next base: position 5,968,926 of record JALAZF010000381.1, read on the forward strand.
GGTTTCCAGCACTAAAAACAACTTTTTAAGGCAAAGCTTCCATGGAATTTCATGCACAATGATGTAAGAAGGTTGTAGATGAAGTATGAGATGAAATTCTGAGCATTCAAAGTATTATAACATGGATTGTAATGAGTACCTTAATTATAATCAATCATCTCAATTCTCCACTTGATGTTCAATGCTCAACCTTCTTGTTCAACTTCATTATTGATGTATTTGTCATCAAACTTTTAATCTTTTTCTTCTTTGATAATTCTTGTCTTCATCAAAACCAAACTAGATTGAAGATGTCTTCTTCACACTTACCTCTTGACAAATTCAGGTTTCCTTGATTCAAAACCTGCCACTACTCCTTCTAACCCATCAATCAAGCTTTGCAATGATAATAGCCCTCCATTTGCAAACATACCAAGCTATGGAAGACTCATGGGTAGGCTCATATACCTTAGTACCAATAGACCATATATCACATTTATCACTCAATAACTCAGTCAGTTTTTATCCAATCCTTCCATTGTCCCCTACAATGCAGCATGTTAAGTTTTAAGATACTATCGAAGCTTTGCCCTAGTCGAAGACTTTTCTTTCCTAGGAATTTAGTTGTGCATTTAAAAGGGTTATCTAATGCTGATTTGGCATATTGTATCGACACCAGAAGATCTGTGTCAGGTTCATGTTTCTACGTAGGATCTTCACTCATCTTATGGGAACTAAAAAGCATGTGTCCATATGTTCTTCTAAGTATATAGCCTTAGCTGCCGCAACTTGTTAACTCCAATGGATCCTATATTTGTTGCATGATCTGAAAGTTGAATGCTCCGAACCACCAATTTTATTTTGTGACAGTCCAAGTGCATTACACATAACTGTTAATCCGGTCTTCCACGAAAGAACTAAACATATTGAGATAGATTGCCATATTGTCAGAGAAAAATTTCAAGCAAGAATTATGAAGCTCATCATTGTTTTCTCACACAATTAGATAGCTGATGTCTTTACCAAATCCTTGCTTCCGAAGCCATTCAATGCTCTTATGGCTAAGTTGAACAACATTTACCAAGGTTGAACTTGTGGGAGGATATTAAATTATTCACAATAGTTAGTTATAGTTAGTTAACTTTCTGTTTAGTTAGTTAGGAAGTTGTTTTCTTATAATGCAAGTGACTAGTGGAGTTAGTTAGTTATTGTGTACACTCGCTATTTATGATGAGGATTCATCATATATATATATATATATTTATATATATATATATATATATATATATATATATATATATATATATATAAACCATACCATATTCTTCTTTGATCAATGTAAGAGAGAATCACTAATCTCACTCATTTCTTCAAGCTCAAGTTCATGAACTTCTTTGAGTTTCTACTTCCTAATATCAACCACATGATATTGACTTATCAAAAAATGTCCTTGTCAGTTACCTGTTGGGGAGACCTTCAAGAGATCGCCAATGAATTTTCTGATTTGGAGTTGGCTGCAAGAAGGTGATAAAACACGAATAAAAAATATCAATTATAAAGAACATTTTCAAAAAGAGGAAAAAGTATTAGGTAGGCAATCTTTTCCTGCATATTACGAGCAAGCCAAGAGAACTCTATATCTTGACCAAATGCCTTATACTTCAAGGACCATCGAGACAGGTCAGGCTTGTCTGGCAATATCTGCAAAATGGATCCAACGTTTTGCACAAATTCAATATTTATTTATGCATTACATTTTATGATATTTGAATGAAGGTTGCATGTTTATAATAGCTTAAACAGTTGAATATGATTTGAAAGTTGTATTCACTAATCGAAACATAAATTTCAAGCAAACAAGCTAAATATTTGATTTAGAAAAGAGAAACAAGCAGAAACAATATTGTGTTTCCTCATGTTATAAATATAGCATACACAATTCAATATTGTCTAATTTGAATTGAGATAACCTCATCAGTGCAGTTAATCTAGCATAACAGGAAAAGATGCAAGGTTGCATCTTGCATGCAGCATGCCGTAATTCCATAATGTAAATGGCTTCATTTCTTTCATAAAACCCAACAATGTTAAATCTAATATACCTTTATAATTAAGGGGTAGATGGAGAGAAACCACACCTTAACAGTGGAAATAAAGGGCATCCATTCTGGGATGGCTTCACGATCAGAATAACAAGCATATGCTACAGAAACCGGCACATCAACCTCCTTTTTAACCCTGCAGATGGAAATATTCTTTTTCATTGAAAGTAAGAAGCTGTGATTGGGTCAGCTTGAGGAAACCGAACAGAAGTGGTAAAAGCTAAAAACTGACACCAATTAGAATTAGGTCACAATATGTATAGTTGCGAAAGAATATCAATGCTAATGGCTAGGAATGTAATTGCAAAAAAAAAAACCTTAACCATAATTTTACGAAATGAAATCAGTGAGAAGAGAAAAGGAAAAGAGTTAGTTACGTGCAATCCTGCCACTGCATGACAGGGGAAAAACGCTTGTAGCGACGGAAGATTGGGGATCGCTTAGGAGAAGTGCGAGGGGGGCTGAAGAAGTGATTGGAAGAGAGTGGAGTTGCGAGGAAGGTTCTGGGAGTAAAATTGGCGGAAAATGTGGGTGTAGCAGTGCGATTCAAAGCTGGAGTTGTTGAAAAAGTGCCTATGGCCGTTGTGGTTGCAGTTGAAGACATGGTCCAGCTTTTCAGAGTTCACACTTCTCCTTGCTTGCACTGTTGCGACTGGGTCGTTTCGTTTCGTTTCTCTTCCCTACGACCGTGATGATTCATTCGTCATGTGAAATTGTGAGTCACAGGATAATCCACGTGCGGATGATGGATCCGGGACACTCAATTGTGTTTTATTTAGTTAAATTTAGTGGATTACTTCACCCACCCTTTGTAAAAAACTACTTCCTCGATCCTAAATTATAAGTCAATTTGTTAAAAAAATTTGTTTTAAATTATAAGTCACCTTACATTTCCAATGCAATATAAATGACATCTTCCCCAATATACTCTCATATATTTATTATTATTTATTCTTTCAACTCTTTTAATTTCTCTCTCTTATATAATTATGAGGGACATTACTGTAAAGTTATACATAATTTGTCTTTCCTATAAAGTAATAATTAAGTTTCTTAATTTGTGTGAAAAGCCTAAAACGTCTTATAATTTGGGACGGAGAGAGTAAAATTGTTCTAGAACTTCCAACGCATTTGAATCCATATTTAATTCATTCGCAAGTAAGCATGACAACGGGACAGGGATAGATTGAGACGGGTTTTACCTTCTCAAATTCAAACCTAAATTGCTAAGATTTTGAAATCTTATATTTTCGTTAGGGGTGGGCACCGGTTCGGGTTCGGGCCCAAATTCCCAAACCAGCCCAACCGTCGGTTTATACATGCTGGCCCATTTTCGACCGGTTTATGAATCGGTTTTTTTTTTTGGTTCGGTTTTTTCGGGTTCGGGTTCATATATCGGTTTTTTTCGGATTTAAATAAAACTGGGCCCAATGAAAATTAAATTAAAATTTTTTATTTCAAATTGGGTCAACAAGGGCCCAATTTTAAATATTTTTTTTTAAATATACTTTTTTTTATGATTTTTTAAAAGATGGGCCAGCACAAAAAATAATCCTTTTAAGGAAGATATTTGGACTAAATGAATGTCAGTAAAATATAAATTTAATACATAATTTAGTCACATTAATTCAACTAAATTGAGTAACTGAAAATAAACTTAATCCTTTTAAGGATGAAATAAAATCTAATTTTTTGAGCACAAAAAATTACTCAAACAACAAACATAATACAAAACAGTAATATAGCCAATATTACAAAAAACACAACCAAACAAAAATATGTCAAAACAACCAACATAAAATATAATTTGTCTTCCTTGAGCTCCATAATCTTCTTCTCCCATTTCTTTTTCAATTCCTACATATATATGTACACAAAATTTGTAAATTATTTTGAGTCAGGAATATGTTAAGTATTTTGTGATAGGTCTTACGGCATAAATATATACCTGAGCATGAAGAACATTAATATGCATTGCTGAAGGGTGCATTAAGATTCAAACAAATACATTAAAGCTGCAACTCTTCTTCCACCTATAACAACCACAACACCAAAACTTAACTGGAAATATAATTAGCAGGAAGTTCTTTTTCTTTCTATATAAGCATAAGAAAAGAAAAAAAATATTCATTATTTTTGGTCCAGATTTTATATCACAAACAGAGTTGAATTATGAAATTATTTTCCATTCTAAATGATGAGTCCTTCATCTTCTCTCACTTTCTAATAATACCAATCACAATTTATTTTATAATAATAACATATTCCTTAAAGTGAACAATAATTTTGGTATGAGAGCACTGCAAATGCATTTGTCTAGTTCATGTTTAATAGTAATAGAAAAATGTATAAATATATCAAACAAGAGAATAACTTTGATGCTTTGTTAGTGTAGAATTCTTAATCATCAATTATGACTTTTAACTGGTGCAAAAATTTTATAGAACATAATGCATTATCAAATAGTTTCAAAGCTAATTGAGTTGAAACTTAACATGCCATTTAATATTAGATGGATTTTGCAATCTAATAAGTAGTAATTGGACTTGAAAAACAGCACTAAGTTAGATAACATACCTGGATAAATCATTCTCTAATAAAATTCTCCATGGCTCTGCCACCAACTTCAATTGCATGAAAAACCAAGCTCTCATAACCCTCTTGATGCAACCTATCTCTAACTGCATCAACACAAGAAGTGTGGTAGCAAAATTTATCAAAACAATGAATATTCTAGTAACTTAACTCAGAATACAAAATTGATGGACATTCACCAAATTTCAGAATACATAATTGATGGACATTCACCTATTTCTGACTTAGATGCATATGGTATGTCAGCAACCAAAAAGCATAATTTCAGAGTCACCTGCATCCACAATAATTACTGAAGTTATGCCAGGATGTCCTATATTAATAAGATGAGTGAGGAAAGTTATGCCAACAATTTTGAGACCAAAGTCACCTGCATTTGAGCATACCATGATGTCCACTTGCTGAAACAATGAATATAAATTATTAGTTCATGCTTTAACTAACCATCCAACATGAATTATGAAACCATCTACTAAGTAAAGTATTAATTAGAATTCAACTAGAACAAATGGAAATTCTCATGCAGGAATTATGAAAAATTAAAAATATCAAAATGCTTTCATGTGCTAGGCTGCTATTTTGAGATTTCATAATATCCTGCTTTCACAAATTAGAATTTTCTAGCAGCTGTTATGAATATTAAAATCATGTAGTACTAAAAAATGAGACAATAAAAAATTAAAAATAACAAAATTAAAGTTATATATGCTTTCATAATACACATAGATAGCTATATATGCTTTCATAATACACATAGATACCAACTAGATTTCCACTTGAAAGCTTCAAGCCAATCTCATGATGTTGAAAAAAGAAAGAAATTTCAGCTCAAAACAAATGAAAGTTAACAAAAATATTACCCCTGAAGAAGTGGAAATCCAAATTTATAGGAGATATCACAACAAGTCAAAACAAATGATTCAAAAGAGAATTGAACAACACTAGCTACCTTGAAGCTTTACATTCCTTACTTTTGAAATAAACATTTAATTAAAGATTGAGGGAGAAATGACTAACAAATACTAGCTCCTACAATTTCATACAAACAGAACAACAAAAAACATACATCACATAATCTAGGCCATTATATAATGTGAAAATGGATCAGAACAAACATATAAATTTCTAGGACTCGTGAAACAAATATGACAAGAAAGAGTTGATCATTTTTGGCTCATTGGAAGTTAGACAGAAAACGAAATATAATTTCAAAGGAAAATAGAGAAGAAGTGATGGTAAGAAATCATCCAAAATATAGTTTCAGAGTAGATCTAGACTTACAAGTATTTTGTATATCTCTAACTCCTCCAACTCCTTGCAGAACTCCATCTCCTTGCACAACTCCATCTCCTTGCATATCTTTATTTCTTAAACAAAATACAATATATCACATTAAGTCAAAACTTTTAGGGACAAAAATGATACAAACAAATCAAAACAAATGATTAAAAACTTTTCTTCTCTGTGATTGAAACGATACAAACCTGTTTGGGTGACGGAAAGGATGGAAAATGGAGAAAACTCGTTTGAAATGAAATGGAACTCCTTGTGGTTGTCGGTTGAGCGTTGATGAACGAGATTAAATGGTGATGACGGTAGATGATTTTGATTCTTTAGGATTTGTGTGACGGCGGCGAAAACATGGTTTTAGGGTTAGGTTATGTTAGATGAAGAGGAAATGGAACAAGTTTCTAAGAAATGAAATTAAGAGCCACAAGAAATAAAGAGGGTTAATGTTTTAAGTGTGTGTAATACCTTATTTGTCGGTCGGGTTCGGGGACCGACAGGTCCACTTTATTTATCCAAAATCGACCATGTTTGCCCAGCCATATCCGATCATCTCATCCGCTTAACCCGCATGTCCGAAAAAATCCGACCCGCTGCAAGAATTAATATTCGGTTCGGTCGGTTAGTCTCGGTTGGTCCCCGTTTGTCCACTCCTAATTTTCGTCATAGTGCAATGAAAAAATCAATAGTTTGTGGTAAAAACTAAATATTTGATAGTTAATTTTATTGAACGATGTTAAGGTAACGTTTTAGCATAATGTTGTTTAGAGATGACAATTATATTCATCCCTATTGGGTATCCGTAAAATTTACCAATAACGGGTAGCGCAAAAACGCGCAAAATGGATACGAGTACGAACACAGATAATTACCCACTAAAATAAGCGAGTATGAGTGTGAGTACGAGTATCTTAGTGCCCAACCCGCCCCATACCCGTAGGATATATATTTATATATGGGTTAATGAAGTTTTTGGTCCTCATAAATATCTCAATTTCACTTTTAGTCCCTCCAAAAATTTCCTTCAAAGAATGATCCTCATAAAATTTTTAATTTTAACTTTTGGTCCCTCCTGCCAATTAGCGACGGTTTTTACAACTTAGAGACAGAATTAGCGACGGTTTTAGTGACGGTTTTTTATTTAGCGACGGAAATGGCGACGGTTTTAGCGACGATTTTGGCAGGATGGGCCAAAAGTTAAAAAAAAAAATTTATGAGGATCATTCTTTGAAGGAAATTTTTGGAGGGACTAAAATTGAAATATGAGATATTTAGGAGGACCAAAAACTTCGTTAACCCTTTATATATTGTTATTTTAATATGTAAATATGTTAATCTAACAATTTTATTAAATACATTAGTATTAAATTTCTACGCATTTTAATATAAATAATTGTTTATTTCTTAACTCAACAATAACATCCTCAATTTTTTTAAAATAATGTTAAGAAATTAAAATGACATGCTAAATTATAATTGATCGATCATTTTTTTATTAGAAATACGGATAAATGGATATGAGTATGAATACTTAGATACCCATAGCGTATGGGTACGGGTACAAACGTTGGTGCCCACGCGGGTATGGGCTTGGGTACGAGGATTTTTTTAAATCGCGGGTTTGGGAATGGGTACTATAGTACCTTACCTAGACCCTGCCCATTGTCATCTGTAATGTTGCTTGTTTGCTCGCACATGTAAGGCTTAAGCGTTCGTTTGTTTCGCGATGGAACGAATATAACATGTTCGTTTGTGAAATTTTTTTTACGTTTTCCCTAACGCAAAAAATAGAGTTAGATGTGTTAAGATTGTTTTTAGTCTGAAGACGAGTATTCAGTCAAGGAGCTCTACAACAGTGTCCAAACATCCGGGAAAGGAAATAATAGGAAAAAAAAGACTATATTGCATTAATGTGAAACAAAAGTGGAAAGGAGAATTCAGAACGTGAAACACGATGGGGAAGAAAAGCAGAACTAACACTTCTCTCATAAGCGATTTTCAATGCGATTCTCATGGTTCTCTTACACGACAACGCACCAAATCTGCTCTTGGTTCAAGCTCACACAATAACAATAATTGAATCCACTCAGATTCAAGCTCCGTCAATCTGCTCAATCTCTCTCGATTGTGATTCCGTTTCGGCTCAACATTCGATTTAACAGTGCATTTCGATTTTATGGTTCACACTCGTTCGAGTTATGATTCTGTTTTAGTTCTGGTTTGGGATTGGTGTTCGAACGGTTCACATTTAGATTCAGTTTTATTTTTGCGTTTATGCGATAATAATCTATCTTTCGGGGCATAAGAGGATTCTTTTGCCATTTGTAGCTCGTAATAATCTATCTTCCGGGGCATAGGAGGATTCTTTTGCCATTTAAGGCATTAATTTACAAACTAAAATATCTCCCGTTTCTACCCAAGTTCCCAAAATTACAGTTTGATTATGATTCGGTTTTTGTTCTGGACTAGACCAATGGCTAGAATTGGCCCAATCCGCTTCTACTCCAGAGCGGCCCAAATTGCCTAAGTCCAATCCACAGAGGGGCAAAAGTTACCTTTCTGCCCCTCCAACCAGGCAAGGAATGCAACCTTCCTCCCCAGAATTACTTCCCGTTACGCACGGCCTCATCGCTCCCCGAACAGCTAAGGGCATGTACCCGAAACCACATTTATGCCCGACATAACGGCTAGTTTTGGACACCCTGCCCGACATAACAGCTAGTTTGGGTGGTTACCTATTCTTTCTGGAAAACGGTTATTTTACCCCGAAAATAGGTCCGTTGGCCACGCGCTGGGGGCTCTATATAAACCCTCTCGCTTGAGAAGGTCAGGTATCCAATATTCACCCTAAGAATTCATACTTTGTACTTGCTCCTTTTCTCTGACCCTTTCTTACTTGAGCGTCGGAGTACCTTGCAGGTACACCCCCTCCTCTCCATACGACCAGCATCCTTGACACACTTGGCGGCCTGATTCTACAGGATCTAATCCAGCCTTCACGATCAGTGGCGCCGTCTGTGGGAATCTTTGTTCTCCCCATCTTTCTTTCCTCAGAAATCAAAGATCAAAACAATTCTCAAACATCATCACGATCATGGCCTCCCAAGATCGCACCAAGGATGCTCTCCAAACCACCATCCTCCCCGTCAACAAATCTGACATTGACGGCCAGTCATCTCTCCTCCGAGATGCCCGTTTCCTCAGGGATGGGGCCATTGCTTCTCCTTCCCCTACCCCTGCTGATCGCAATGACGATCAACCATCACTTGACGTCCAGCCCGTTCCTGTTCCACCCAATGTCGACCCGGCCGTGGCAGCCCTCCTGGAGGCGATCAACAAAACCAACACCCTGATCCTGCAGCAGAACAAGAGGATCGTAGAAGAGTCCCACCGTCTGAGATCCCCCCTACGCGGAGGAACCAGCGACGATCAAGAAGCCCGCAGCCCCGGAGAGAAATCGACCGAAGGCTGCGCCAAGAACCTGATCCTCACGTAGCCCGGAAGCGCGACCAGATTTCCCCGCGTGACCAGCACGCTCATGACCACAAGAAGACTCGGAGAAACGAGCAATCTCCCCCGATCAAGTCTAAAGGACGGGACCACTCACCTTCCCCGCGAAGGAATCACTCACCTTCCCCGTGAAGGAACCGCTCACATTCTCCTCGAAGGAACCGCTCACCTTCGCCGCAAAGGAACCGGCGTCGCGAGCATCCCGTTCGGTCCCCATCATACACCAGTTCTAGCGACGACGACGAGCCTCGCAGCCCGTTGTCCCAGGAGATCTTAGCTACCCGTCTCCCAAAAGGCTTGGAGAAACCCCCGTCACTTGGCACGTATAACGGGACCACCGACCCCGACGAGTACATCGAGAACATCGATGTGCTGTTAGACTATCGCGGCGTACGAGGCGCCATCAAATGCATACTGTTCCAGACCACGTTTCGGAAGGGAGCAATGACATGGTATAAGCAACTGCCCGAGGAGTCCATTACCTCGTGGAGACAATTGGGCAGGATGTTCTCGCGGCACTTTACAGCATCTCGCCGCCACCCCAAAACTGAGGCCTCTCTCGGAGCCATAATCCAGGGTAAAGATGAACCTCTCCGCGCATATATCGAGAGGTTCAACAAAGAAGCAATGCAGGTCCCGACGACGGACGAAATGAAGAAGTTTTTGCTCGAGCAGGGGCTTCGCCCAGGCTCCGAGTTTTCTAAAGCCATTGGCCTCACGCCACCGAGGAACTTAGACACCCTTCTCCTCAAAGCCCAATCACACATTCAGTATGAAGAGAAGGTTGCGTCCAGCAACGTCCGAGCATCACGCCATCAGGAGAGCGCTCGGGCATCCAGAGGAGAAGAAGCTTCGACATCTCGTCGAGGTGAACGAAGGCGCGGGGACCGTCCTCGTGATTCCCGTGACAACAAGGGCCCCTCCGGGCGGCTCCTTGACTACACTCCCATAACCGTTTCTAGGGAAAAGATCTTGTCTGAATGTGCCAATTCAGAGTTCAAACAGGCTGGGGTCCGCTTCCCCAAACAACTTTCGAACAGACCAAACGTGGACAAATCAAAATACTGTCATTTCCACAAAAGTCACAGCCATACTACGGAGGACTGCATCCATCTGAAGGATGCCATTAAAATACTGATCAGGGACGGCCACCTAAAGCAGTTCGCGAAGAAGAAGGACATTCCTCGGCAGGATGCCCAGGAGTCCAAGAAGGTCGAGGAGGAAGTACCCTCCTCGAAAGACGCCAATATACAGGTCGATATGTCCATATCGCGACCCGAGGACTTCAACGTCCCGGACGGGTTCAGTGCCCCTGCATATTTCGCGGTCCACAGTCCGTGGGAGACATTTCCCTCCGCCATGGTCATCTCTGGCGGGGGTTTCAACAAAGTCACTATGGGCTCCGTGAAACGGAAGTTCGAACACCTGATCAACACAAGCTCCAGCAAAGTGACCACGCTTGATCGGGCATAGAAGGGCTCCGTCCCCATCTCCTTCTACCGGGAGAAACTCCTCGGCGGCTCCCCGAACTCAAGCATACCATTGCTCGTCAGAGTCCGGATGGCGAACTTTGACGTTCGCAGGATACTCGTCGACCAGGGCATCTCGGTCGACATCATGTACTCCTAGCTGTTTTCAACACTTCAGCTGGATGAATCGCACCTTACCCCCTACGTAGGGTCCGATTTACAGGGATTCAACGGATATGTAACCAAGCCGTGGGGATACGTCGAGCTGATCGTGACCTTCGGTTCAGCTGAAACGGCCAGATCCATCAAGGTGCAGTTTCTGGTAATCGACTGCCCGTCGCTCTACCAATGCAATTTCGGAAGGCCAACTCTAGCCGAGTTGGTAGCAATGCCCTCAACCGTCCACCTGAAGATGAAGTATTACACTTTGAAAGGGATGGTCGCCACCCTCCACAGCGATATAGGAGCTGCCCGACGGTGTTTCGAAGCAGCTACAAAGGGACTCAACACCATTGCGCCCAAGCCAAAAGTGTCGAGCAAGCCAGCACTGCCAAGCAACTCCGAGGAGGCCAAGCCCCTGCCCCAGGTCGACTCTATCGACCTCGACAGTTGCTTTCCCGAGGACCAACAGGAGGAACGAGCAGCTTCAGCAAGCCCGTCCACGTCATCCAGCAGCAGCTCCCATCCGATGCGCCCGATCCCGGATTGCAACTTCGAGATAGTTCTGTTTGGCGAAGACCCCCAACGGGGAGTGAAGATCGGAGCAGACCTGCCTGACATCGCGAGGAAGCAGCTCAAAGCATGCCTCTGAGAGAATGCCGACCTCTTAGCATGGAGGGTCGCGGAAATGCCCGTCTTGGATCCATCCGTCGCTTGTCACCAGCTGACCATCGACCCGGTCGTCAAGCCCGTAGCACAACGTAGGAGGAAGCAGTCTCTGGAGAAAATGGAGGCTGCTGAAAAAGCTGTAAAGGACCTCCTCGAGGCCAAATTTATTTCGGAAGCCAAGTACACAACTTGGCTGTCCAACGTTGTATTAGTTAAAAAATTTAATGGAAAATGGCGCATGTGCATTGATTATACTGATCTCAATAAGGCATGCCTGAAGGATGCCTACCCCCTCCCCAATATTGATAAACTTGTTGATAATTCTGCTGGTTTTAAACTTTTATCATTCATGGACGCCTACTCGGGCTACAATCAAATCCCAATGGCAATGTCCGATAAAAAATATATGGCCTTCATGACCGAATCGAGCAACTATTACTACAACGTAATGCCCTTCGACCTGAAGAATGTCGGAGCAACGTACCAACGAATGATGAACAAAGTGTTTCGGGGAGAAATAGGCGACATGCTCGAAGTCTACATGGACGACATGATCGTAAAATCCCACGAGGAAACCGATCATACCGCCCATTTGAGGAAGGTCTTCGAACAGGCTAGGAAATACAAAATGCGTTTTAATCCGGAGAAGTGCACGTTCGGTGTCCGGGCAGGCAAATTCCTCGGCTTTTACTTGACAGAACGAGGAATCGAAGCCAACCCCGACAAATGTAGGGCATTCTCCGAGTTTTCTACGCCCAAGTCCAAAAAATCCATCCAGTCCCTCAACGGGATGCTCGCGTCACTATCTCGTTTCATGGCCAAGTCCGCCCAGCACGCCCTACCATTCTTCAAACTCCTCCGTAAAGAGGCAGCATTCAAATGGACCGAGGAGTGCGACAAGGCCCTTCTCCATCTGAAACGGGCACTCTTAGAGCCACCGGTTCTCTCTCGCTCGGACAACGGCAAAACGTTGTACCTATACCTGGCCGTAGCAACAGAAGCAGTGAGTGTCGCTCTCATCCGCGAGACACCTGACGGGCAGAAGCCCATTTATTTCACTAGCAAAACGCTGCAAGGACCAGAGTTATGATACCAATAGATAGAGAAGGTGGCGCTGGCCCTCATCAACGCGGCCAAGAGGTTGAGACACTACTTCGTGGCTCACACGATCGTGGTTCGAACAGATCAACCCATAAAGCAGCTGTTTGGACGACCAGGTATGGCCGGCCGAATGCTTAAATGGTCATTGGAACTGTCCGAATTCGACATCCAATACGAAGGCAGAAAAGCCCTCAAGGCCCGAGCTCTGGCCGACTTCGTCGCGGAGATGACGTTCGCAGACTCCCCCGCGAGCGAAGCACGCAAATGGACCATCTTCATCGACGGTGCCTCAAGCTCTGCAGGAAGTGGCGCGGGCATCATACTAGAGAGCGACGAAGGAATTATCGTCGAGGTATCACTCACACTATCTTTCCCAACCTCCAATAACCAGGCTGAATACGAAGCCTTCCTCGTTGGGCTACGCCTTGCAGAGGACCTAGGCGTAGAGGAAGTCGTCATTTGCACAGATTCACAACTCGTGGCCCTCCAGGTCCGGGGAGAATACCAAGCCAAAAACGACAACCTGACCGAATACTTGGTCCTGGTAAAGAAGGAAATGGCGAAGTTCACAACAGTGGAAGTGAAACACGTTCCTCGCGAACATAACGTACGAGCAGACGTGCTATCCAAACTAGCCAGCACGAAGAAGAAAGGCGGAAACAAATCTGTCATACAGGAAGTACTTCCTCGACCCAGCATCGAGAAGGCCTCCGCGACACTCGACGTGCAGGTGATCGGCGACAACAACTATTGGATGACCCTAGTCTACAACTATCTCGCCAAAGACTAACTCCCGTCCAACCCAAAGGAGGCCAGCAGAGTCAGGCGAAGAGCCTGCTCTTATGTCTTAGTCGAAGATAAACTCTACAGATGAGGATTCTCCATTCCGCTGCTCAAATGTGTCAAGGAGGAAATGGTCGCACACATCCTGCGCGAAATCCACGAAGGAATCAACGCCCAACATCTTGGCAGAAGGTCCCTTGCTCGAAAGGCTCTCCGCACAGGATACTACTGGCCGACCATGCAAAACGACGCGAAAGAACACGTGAAGAAATGCGACAAATGCCAACGACACGGGGACATGCACCTGGCTCCGCCTAACGAGCTCAAGGCTATGTCCTCCCCGTGGCCATTCGCCTGGTGGGGCCTAGATATCCTAGGACCCTTCGTGGTAGGATCAAGTCAGAACAAATATCTCATAGTAGGCGTGGACTATTTCACAAAATGGATAGAGGCAGAAGCTCTAGCCAAAATAACTGCCCTCAACATCCTGCGTTTCTACAAACGAAACATCCTCGCACATTTCGGTATTCCCAAAGCGATAGTAACGGACAACGGGACGCAATTCACGGACAGGAAGTTCTAGGACTTCGTCGCCCAACTGGGCACGAAGCAGCACTTCACATCCGTGGAGCACCCTCAAATAAACGGGCAGGCTAAAGCAGCCAACCGAGTCATCCTTCGAGGCCTCAAGCGAAGGCTGGATGAAACGAAGAAGGCATGGGTCGAGGAACTGCACAGCGTACTGTGGGCATACCGCACAACTCCGCACTCAACGACAGGGGAAACACCTTCCCGTTTAGTATACGAGACCGAGGCTGTAATTCCCATCGAAGTTCACGTGCCCTCTAGGCGGACAGAGTCGCCCCTAGACGAGGAGATGAACGACGAATCGTTGAGAGAAGAGCTAGACCTCGTCGAGGAAATCCGAACCGGGGCAGCCCTTCGCGAAGCCTCACTAAAATAAAAAATTACCATCAGGCACAACGCCAAGGTGATACGACGAGAGTTCGACGTGGGAAGCCTTGTTCTAAGAAGAAACCACAAAGACTCTCGCGAAAGCAAACTAGCAGCCAACTGGGAAGGACCCTATCGTGTCCGAGCAAAAACGGAAAATAGGGCCTACTACCTAGAACATCTCTCTGGGGAAAAACTTGCTCGACCATGGAACGCTGAAAAGCTAAAATAATATGACAGCTAAATTCTCGGTTCGACCTGTCGCAATGACGAACGTCAGCTACCGACCACTATGCGCGTCTAGGTACAAACGTCGCATACGATTAAAGCATAACCCCGCTCAGTAACGAACCGGACAACTGCTCGACAGCGGTCCTCGATCGAGCATCGCCATCGTCAAAGTACCATGATTGGCAGAACCCCAGCTCGCGATGGGACGTTCACGCCACGAACTTAGGCCTCAAACGCGACCTGAGCTCCGCACCCCACCAGGATATTCCCCGGCAGTTCGACCAGTTCCCCTCACTGTCGAAAACATCTGCAACGAGCAATTCCCCCAAAATATTCGCACAAGTCAAATACCCCCTATCACGGGCGAACATACATTCACGGCGAGCATACATACAACACTTAGCAAAAATAAACGCAAGTAAAATAATGCAGATAACGAAGCCAGAAATATAATAAGTTAGCATAATGGGTGACCACAAGGGCCACAATTGTACTTAGTTACATCAAATGGGGGCCATGCCCCCGAAAAGAAAATAAATTACAATGATTCCACGGCACGCAGGCCAGACAGATTACAACAACATCAAAGATACAAACTCCTCACTCGTCTGCATGCTCGACAGGCTCTGGCTGGGGTCCCTGGTCCTCTGCGGGCTGATCCTCAGGGGTACTTTCAAGGAGACCGTCGGGCACGACAATACGGTCATCTTCTACATGCGCCAGGTAGTGAGTACCCTCAACAGAAAAATTGAGCTCAGGGTTCACTACCCGCAATTGAGCCACGACATTTTTGAAGGACTCCTCTGCGACGACAATACTGTCGTCTTCGACCAGCAGCATGCCAGCAACCAACTCGGATCTAGTTTTTCACATCATCCGACTCGTCGACACCCGGGGCATTGACCGCCCTCAGCTCCCTGATCAGCTCCTCGGCAGCTTTCTTCTCCACCGCCAGCGTGGAATTCTCCTCCTTCAGCCTGGCCGCCTCCTCTTCAGCCCTCTTCCGAGCCATGTCGGCGCTCTTGACCTCTTCCTTAAGGGATGCCACAGAAGCGCGGGTAGCATTGAGTTTGGACTCAGTGGCGGAGTCCCCTTCAGCGTAAACAGCCGCCATCTCTAGCATCCTAACCAAGGCAGAAGCATCTTGGGCCACCAGCGCCCTCTTGCTCGGGCGATCCATACCTTCCAAGCGAAGAGATTCCGCCCGGGGAACGACCAAAGAGTTGCCTTCAAAAAACCTCCTATCAAGGAAACAGGGAGGAAGCTCGAACTTCTCTTTCTCCAGCACCCGAGTAAGGTCCACGGCGTCAGCTACCCTTGGTCGCTTCGCTCGTCCGGTCAAGGACAGAGGAGACCCCCGAGGAGCAGAAGTGGGAGAAGAAGAGGTCCCCGCAGCAGTTTGAACAGGAGGAGGAGCACGAGCACCAGCAAACCGGGACTTCGGAGGAGCTGCCCCGGGCTTATTCCTCGCGAGGGCGTTCCTTACAACCCTGTCATGCGCCTGAGGCATCTCACCTGCACAAACAAAACGCGAACACGTTAGATACGAGGAAAAGAAATGACATGAACAAAATCTATATAACTAAGACTACCGAGCAGCTTCTCAGCATCCGCGGGAGTCTTGTACTCCAGCAGTGCCTTAACATTGATGAATCAACGCTCGACCCTCTGACTACCATCTTCCTCGAAGATCGGGTTGCCCTTGCTCATCCAGCACTTAGCAAGCCCGAAGGAGTTGACCCACTTCACCAGCGCCTCGTACGCCACGGCGTCCTGCCAGCGTAGATCGCTCGGTTGGAAGACATAGTCGCTGGGCTTCTTGGCAAAATGGCCGAGTGCCCAGTGGAGGGGGAACTTGTAAAGTCTCTGCCCAATATACCTCCCCTCCTCATCATGCAGCTCGTTCCCGTCCTCATCAACTTCAATCTCCCAGACATACGTATTATCCTGGGAAGCCTCGGACACGGGCTCAACGACGTAATACCATTCCTTAAACATCCGGATTGACTCCGAAAATGGCTTAAACAACTTGCGGGGTTGCTTCAAAGAAACCCAGCCGTACTTCCTCCCCGTCAGCTGCCTTTGGAGATAGAAAACAGTGAAGAACAGAGGGAGAGTAGCCCCCAAGGAGAGATGCTCGCATACCAACTCGAAGGCCCGGATGAAAGCCAAAGAATTAGGATGCAGTTGTGTAGGGGCTAACTTCAAATGCTCGAACATGGACTGTTGAAAATCAGTGAACGACAGCCTCAGGCCCAGTTTCTTAAAGGCTTATTCGTACATCGTGAACCGGTCCCAGAAGTTCGTACAGACCCGTTCATCCACAGAAAGGAAATGCACCTTCCACTCTCCCTCCGAACCAACCTCCGTAAACACGTCCCCTACAAGGTTGGAGATGTGCTCGGCAGGCTCGGCCACCTCTCATTCCTCCGCCGAATCATCGGCAACATCCTTGTCCATATCGTCCTGAGCCTCTTCTTCCCCGACGTCACTTGGAGAGCTCGAAGCCGTTGAGCTCGAAGCCGTCGAGCTACTGTTGTTCGAGGATCCTGTTTCTTCCTCAGAGGTATCTAAAATAACTTCTCTATCTGGCCCCGTCGTCATTACAGTCACCTGAAAAGCAGAGAAGAAAGTGAATTCAACAGCAAATCAAATCCACCCTTCCACTGCTAAGTCAAGTGAAAGGGCGCGCAAAGGGCTAAGGACAACGTCCCCGACCTAAGCCCTAACATCAAAGGAAAAGCTGAAACCTCCCTGTGAGGAGACACTCGAAACTAATCATCCCAGAGCGAGGAGCTTCCCCGTACTCACACCCAGTTTCTTTTTGAAGCTTCGCCGGAAATCGCAAAGCTTCACCGGAATCTGGGAATGTTCTACTGGAAAACTCATCACTCACGCGGACGATGAACAGACACGGTGATCATGCTTACATAGCTACCACAACATCACCGTGAACCACCCTCATCGCTGAAACATACTACTAACTCCGGCGACATGTTAGAGGTAGAAAAATGGCACAACCGCCGCCCACCACCAACAATCTCCAGAGATTCACCCATTTTGTCCTCTAAAGCTAATCCTAACCGCATGCAATCTACCATTAACAACTAACAGAAGTAGAGCAAGCAAAGGACCGAAGCATTTATTTGATTTAAGTAGAAGAAAGAAGCTGCTCGAAGCTTGACACGGTGGTCGAAAAGGTAGAAGACGGTGACGGGCAAGAACTTGAAGGATGCGAAGAGAAATCAGAAAGAGAAAGTTCCAAATGGAACGATTTCCCCCTTTTATACAAAGGGGCACGTGCAAACACGCGCCCGTAGGCCATTATGACTATCCACTAGCCATCATTGCTTATTAACTGCTACACGGAGCTCTAGGCACACGTGGCGTCCCAACGTTTCCAATTCTGTCTGACCATTAGTCTCCCCGAACACCGGGCAATGATGTCACAACCACGAATCTCACGAACATCTGGGGTCACGAGTACTTTGAGACAATCCTCCTCGTTTTCAAACGACGACTCCATACTAGCTCCCCGGAGCAACGAGCAGTCCTTAAGTCATCACTCCCATGCTCGGGAGCAACGACTTGGGGGGCTCCTGTTCTGGACTGGACCAATGGCTAGAATTGGCCCAATCCGCTTCTACTCCAGAGCGGCCCAAATTGCCTAAGTCCAATCCACAGAGGGGCAAAAGTTACCTTTCTGCCCCTCCAACCGGGCAAGGAATGCAACCTTCATCCCCGGAATTACTGCCCGTTACGCACGACCTCATCGCTCCCCGGACAGCTAAGGGCATGTGCCCGAAACCACGCTTATGCCCGACATAACGGCTAGTTTTGGACACCCTGCCCGACATAACGGCTAGTTTGGGTAGTTACTTATTCTTTCGGTAAAACGGTTATTTCGCCCCGAAAATAGGACTGTTGGCCACGCGTTGGGGGCTCTATATAAACCCTCTCGCTTGAGAGGGCCAGGTATCCAATATTCACCCTAAGAATTCATACTTTGTACTTGCTCCTTTTCTCTGACCCTTTCTTACTTGAGCGTCGGAGTACCTTGCAGGTACACCCCCTCCTCTCCATACGACCAGCATCCCTGACGCACTTGGTGGTCTAATTCTACAGGATCTGATCCAGCCTTCACGATCAATTTTGATACAGATTTTGGTTTGAATTAAAGTTAAAGCAAGCATACAACATCAAAAAGCTAAATTGGATGAACGATTACCAGTTAAAATGATGAGAAATGTGAATTTTGTCCTCGCTCGCAAGGTATTCGATGAAATGCCTCAACCGACGTCTTTCGTCTTTTCACTTCTATTTTGCTTCTGGTTTGTTGCTACTGATTTTCTATCGCTTGTTGTGATGATTATTCTCAAATTGCAGTTTGTAAATTGGTTGTACTGTTGTCGTTATTGTCGTTTTGCGCTTTGCTCACCACATGCTCGATGAAATGCCTAGACCAGTTTCTTGCTTCTTTTTCTTGTTTCTATTTCTCACTTTGTGATTGTGTGGTTTGTTATGGTTAATGGAGGTGAATATTGAATGTTGTTGTTGTTTTGTTTTGAATTTTTGAAGTTGATGATGATAATGGAGGTTAAAGAAGAGTGCTTATGATGAAATTTGGAGAAGAAGATGGATAAGTGATTTTGGGGATGAAGATGGATATGGAGAAATTGATGGGAATGAAGATTTTTTTATATTTGTTGAATTGTGATTATGGAGGATGAAGCTTTGGAGAGTGAATATAGTGAAGAATTTGTGAATTTGTGATTTTTTTTTGTGCATTATGATTAACCTCTCATGGTGATGATGAGTGAAGTTTAAATAAGAATAAAATAGAGGGAAAGGTGGTTAGGTTTAAGAGAGGATGAGATTGAATTTCCAAGTTAGTTGGAGATTGTGTTAGTATGAGTGATTAAGGTTGTTAGAGGTAGTTATGATAGTTAGAGATTGTTATGAAATGTAAATGCAACTTTGATGAAATTTATGTTTGTTTAAATTAAATTTCATTTGGTTTACTTGAAATTGTATTTCATTTGGTTTACTTGAAATTGCATTTTATTTGGTTTTAGTTTATTAGAAATGAAATGTAAATTCAAATATCCAATTGAAATACAAATTTGAAATGTAAATGCAAAATGCTAATGGATGTGAAATTCAAAGATGTGATGCAAATTGAAATTAAAATGTGATTTTATGTACTTGACTGTAAATATAAATGTGGCCTCAAAAGGATTGAAATTAAAAAGAACAAATAATTAGACTGAAAACATATTGGCCATGGATTAAAAATAAAGTTGACTTTTTGAAATAAGACTAATAAAAATTCAATTTATTCTATTTTATTTTCTTTTATTAAAAATTAATTAAAACCGTGCAAATTCAGTATTTGAAATACAACTCCAAATACCAAAGATGCAAGTTCAATTAACTTTGTCACAATAAAAAATAAATGCAAAATGCAAATAATACAAATGCACTTTGAAACAATTGCAAATGTATTAGCAACAAAAGTTACCAGAGTCAAACTTTGACTTTTTGACTTTTATTCCAAAATATGCTGATGAATGACAATGCTGCAGATAAACTAATGAATGGAGTATTAACTGCAAAAAATCAACTCTTGGAACACTTGTATGTAGTACTAAAACATAATGATAATGATGTCTTTTAAAGACACAAATGACTTTAAGTACTCTTGACTATTCATCCATATGGATCTCTAAATAATGCAATGAAATGAATGATGAAATGTATGATTAAGTGGAATGATAATGCCATGCTGGTGCAGATGGAAAAAACTCAGAGTAAAATTTAAGGTATGACAACATTTACCTATAAATAGGGAGCTAATTATGAATGGAAAATCAAGATGAATTTTGTTAAATAAACACTTGGTGTGATTTTGAGAGCTTTGCTCCTTTAGTTCTAGCTTGGATCAAGTTTTTGATCTTATCATGAAATCAAATTCTTGTGGTGATCTTCACTTAAGCCTTATCATGCTTTCTGATTCATAGAAAGAGTATGATGTCTAATTTCTATTTTTTCCCATCATTTTCTTTCTTCTTTTCACTTTGTTTCAATTCTGACCCAACTAAAATAATAGTTACAATTTGTGTTCATTCTACACGTTATCACGTTACAATCACAAGTTTCATAAATTTATCAAAGTATGGGAAAAATAGCTAAATTTCAAATTAGTTAGCCATCAGGTTTCCATTACGTCCATCATGTTCTATGATATCTACTCATTAAATTCATGATCTCTGGGTTGTGATGTGTCACATCCCTTGGGTCCTTCCGTCTTGTTACTTCTTAATGATCGAGAATGTTTAGGGATGAAAGTTTTATCTCCATCAATACGCCTCCAAGATGATGAATTCATGTGCTAGGATCTTCCATTATAGAAGGTGTGACTCTAATGGCTTGGTTTTCTTTATTACACTTCTAGTGGAGTTTTCTTTATTACACTTCTAGTGGATCTTCCTGTGCTAGGATTTTTCAACAAACTACCCTTCTGCCCGAGAGTAATTAGTTCCAAGCATCCTGCTTGAATGCACGATCAAGATCAACCAAATGCCACTGTTTGGTTAATCTTAGCTTTTCTTCAGAGTTTCAGAAAACCTTCTGATCCACCAATGAAACCCAAACTTCAAGTCACATAGTCCACTTACTCCATAGCAAGCCATCATGTAACATCTTCTCCTTCCCACAGCTCCCGCAAACTACATGAGATAGACCTTTTTGAAGCGTTAGTTCCACTTATTTTTTAGAAGATCAACTTATCTTACGGTGATGCGCCAGAACATCAACTAAGACCCTGAAGTTTCTACTTGATGTCATGACATCTGATCAGACATCCAGCTGAGGAATTCAGACCTTCCTTCTGGAACTTAGAAGACCCTCCTCCCTATAATAGAACAAGAGTTCCATGTTCTCATAGACTTGATTCAATAACCAAGTTTGAGTAGACAACCCCCATCCTGCTTAATCATATCACAGGTATTCAATTCAAGCTCACACCTTGATGAATATCTGTTTCACAACTCCAGAGAACTCAAACGTGCCAAGTCTGATTTTTTAGAAAAGAAGTAGTCACATACTACACCCCAGTTATACCAAAGGAATGCCATTTTCCTTAAGTAGAGCAATATGCAGAAAGTTAGAGATATCTGCCACTTATCTTAGACCTCCAAGATGAGCAAGATTACACGCTCTTATGTACCTAGATCAGAATTAAACTGACCCAAGTTGTGCCATCACCAGCACTATATTTTGGACAAGTCTCTTGCCAGGACACTTTCTAGATAAGCATCAGATGCTTCTAGTAACATCTGAAACACACCTGCTGCACTTTAATACCCCTAGATCAGAAATAAACTGATCCAAGAATTATTCATCAAGATTATGATGTCTTCTTCTTCATCTTCAACATCACCATTGTCTAGACTAGTTTCTTCCCAGGAAACTCTCCAGAGAACAGATGCTTCTGCCACACCAGACTGAAGCAGATTCTTAGGTCAACACCTAAGAGAAATAGATCCACAAGCGTATGCAGTACCCCTCTCATGATTCTGTACAAACTCTGATGAAGAGATGTTTCAACATCTTGTTGAACATTAGCAATCTTCAACTTCAAATACAAGAATAATCAATTAAATACTTGTGAATTTCACAAATAGCAATTGACCTTAAATCCTTGTTTAATAACCATGTTTTACTGTTGAAGCCATACTCCAACAGATCATTCCATGAACACTTTTGACTCAAGTAACTAAGATTCTCTTTGAACGAACCCTATTTACGTTAACAGTTCTGAAATCTTCATTCAGATTGGATTTATCCTTAGGATTAAGAAAGATGAATCCTTCCTTGCACTTTTGGATGGTGAAAATAAATCACCTCCACTTTCTTCAGAATTTATGTTTCACAGAAATACCCTCTAGTCAGAAGAGTAACTAGAAGACTCCAGATGCACGACTGAGATGCCTTTATGAGTGGACTTAAGAGAATTCTCAAGTATCTTTGACAACTTAGCCGAACAATAATTTATCAAATTCATAGAGCAAGAACTTGATAAACTTAATCTCAACTTACCTTTTCTTCCACTGACTTCAAGATACACAATAAAACCAAGCTCCCAAGTACCAAGTCACCATGATAGACATCTACCAACAACTCTCTCCATTCTATCGCTCCCAACTTTGGAATGAAAAGATGTAGATATCTTCAAATATAGTAACCAACGGTTGAGATCTTCCACCATCTTTCTTCAGTCACAACTCCAGAATCCCATAAATACCAGAGTTCTTCCATCAGAAACATATGCAGCGGAACCACCAAGGAACAAATTCAACATGCCCTAATAAGATGTCAGAACATCTTATAAGACACCCCAACAAGAGAACTATCCACTTCTCCTGTAGTTGTTGTAGAACCTCTTTAGAAAACATGAACAACCCCAAGTTGTTACCTTCGATCTAGAACATCCATCCCATCCATTAATACCCTTGAGTATGTCTGAGTGAATGATCTGATCTCCAAAACTCCTCCTTGTTGAAAGTGCTAGAAAGTATCTCCCAAGATCTCATCCAGAACCAGAGAGGATGCCTGCTATGATGCCAATTGAATTTCTAGTATACAGATCCTCAGATGTCCTAACAACATGTCAAGACATTGATCTCTGCATCTTATAAACAAGGGCAAAACACAAACAGTTAATACTCTGAATATCAACACAAAGTCACAACATATGTTACAACACCTGTTATGACATGTTTATCAAGAACACAACAGAACTTTAAATTGCAGAATGATAAACAACACAAAATATGTTAACCCAGTTCGGTGCAATTCACCTACTCTGGGGGATACCAATCCAGGAAGAAGACTCCACTATCTATAGTATTATTATAAAGCTAAACTCCCCCATTTACAACTTTATCTCCTAATCACTACCCAATGAAATCTTTATCAAAGAACACCATCTTTGATATGAGAACCACAACTCACTTCCCCTAATCACAACCTGTGATCTCTTACAGTTACCGCCACTAGAAACTAATTCATCCCTGTCAATACAACGTTCTGTCAAGCATACTTGACCAATAAGCTAACTTGGATTTGCTTCAAAGCTTCATCCAAGAACAATACACAATTTATTACATAAAGGCTTCTGAATCTGTGTGATACCCTATGTCTACCACAATGCATCAAACCGATACAAAGGGAGACTTACAATACAAAGAGCCAATGACTCTCAAAACCCTAAACCCTTATTTTTCAAACAATAACTAGGTTACAAAAAGGTATATATGTAAAACCCTAGGTCTAAGTCTTCTTATATAGGCCCCAAATGTCTTGGACTTCATATCTTTGGTCCTTGATCCATTCCTAAAAAACGCATCAAGTCTTGGGCAGACTTGTTACAAATTTAACACCTGCTAAATCAGTATATTAGTTTCGGATGTCGTGTCTTGAGGTTGGGACATCTTCTTCGACATCTTTGTTCATGGCCAGATTTCTTCATCTTTATCAACAATATGTTTTACCAAAATTTAGTCAAACCACAAGAGCTTTCATTTAGTCTTACATGCAAGTTAATCAAACTTCTTCTTTTGGTTCTTCACTCGATTATTCAAAATTATGTAATTGTGCATTCACAAGAATGAAATTGGATAAGTCAAATAATCACAATTCTTGTTTCATTCCTTCGTCTAATTATCTAAGATTATATAAAGCGCACACTTGTAAAAGTGAAATTTGATAAAACAAAATTAAATATTTTTTACCCAACACTGATAAGAAATAATATAGTTTTATAAATGACCTGCCATTGAAGGCATCACTATCCTATGATTGGAGACTACTCATACATAGTAAAAAATAAAGTAAATAAACAATAACATATTACAATGTAAGATAAGAAACAAGAAATAAGCTCAAACAAAACATAATTATATTACTTATGCTGAAGGGTAGTAAAAATTAGGCAGAATATCCTTTTTCGTCCCATAACTTTAGCTCGGGGTCCATTTTGGTCCCTTAAATTTTAAAATGTTCAAATCGATCCCTTAAGTATTAAAAATGGAGCATGTTTGTCCTTCCATCTGTTTCCGTTAGTGAGAGTTCAGAAAGAGTGTCCATGTGGCATGGTTGATGGCTTACGTGTTACATTTTACCTTATGTGGCACGTGTCCATTTTATATTTTCCATTTGTGAACAGTCATTTTCAAAAAGTCAATGGAAGGAAGAAATTTACCGTGCAGTGAAGAACATCACGCAGTCAAGGGAAATTGAAATCCATCATTCCTGAAATTGAAAGCATCGTTGCAAACAGGTTAGAAATTTGATGCTTTGTATGATTTTAATTTGAGAAATTAGTTTTTTTTATAAATTAGGGCTTTACATGCTTTTTATAGCTTTAGGGTATGGTAGAAATTAGGGTTTTCAATCTGAGAAATTTGTTGCTTAATAATCTCAATTTTGAACTGACTAGGTGCAATGGACGAGTATATAGTACTAAGAATTCATCATAGTGGTTAATTTGTTGATGGTGATCTTAGAGTGTATGAATGAGGGAAAGTTGATGAGTTGAAAGTAGATGTTGACAAATGGAGTTACTATGAGTTGATAGGTGAACTGAAGGAGTTAGGTTATATGGATTTTGAGAAAATCTATTACAATGACCCGACATTTGAGATGAATGCATTGATTGATGATGTAGGAGCATTAGAAATAGTTGATCTTTACAGGGTTCACCTAGGTGTAGACATTTATATTCAACACACACTTGATCAGTATGATTATTATGATGGGCCTATAGAAGCAGAAGTAGAAAATGTTGCCAATGTCAATGAGGAGCCTGATGTAGTTAAAGAAGTGCTTTCTAAATTGTATGAAGAAGCAATCAATGAAAAGGATAAGTTCAATGAAGCTGATTTGGAGGCAGAAACAGTTGGTATGGAGGCTGAGAAGGTTGTGTTAGAGGCTGAAAAAGTTGGTATGGAGGCGAAAAAGGTTGAGTTGGAGGCTGAAAAGTTAGTATGGATCATGAAAATGTTGGTATGGAAAGTGATGAGGTGGATGATGCTCTAAGTAGTGATGATAGTGAGGATGAGTTGTACAAGTATGATAGTGCTCTAGAGGTAGCTTTTGATGATTCTTCTTATGGGTATGATGATATAGATGAAGATGAGTTGGCAAATCTACTTGAACATGAACAACATGAAAGGGAGATGAGGGAGAATCCAAAAAACCAAAAGAGAAATGGGAAGAAGACAAGAGTGAATTTAAAGGGAGTGATAATGAAAGTGAAGATCTGGTGAGTGGGTGTGATAGTGACGATAGTTGTGGTGTTTAAAAAAAGGCTCACGTAATGTTTAAGATACAAAAAGGACATAGCTTATTTCAAATGGGAGGTAGGGGTATACTTTAGTTCAAAAGATGATTTCGAGGAGACAATAACATCACATGTTGTCCATAGTGGTAGAACTCTTAAGTTAAGTAAAAATGGCAAGGTAAGGGTGAGGGTAAAATGTAAGGATGGATGTGATTGGGAAGCTTATTGTGCCAAATTGTCAAATGAAGAATCTTGGCAATTAAGGAAGGTTAATGATGTACATAGTTGTAGCATGGATTATAATACGAAGATGATGACTACCAAGTGGCTGAGAAAGAGGATCCAAAACTCATTAAAAACCAATCCTAGGATGAAAATAAAGGATATAAAGGCAAAGGCACAAAAGAAATGGAATGTAGGTGTGAACAAAACTAAGGCAATTAGAGCAAGGTTTAAAGCTAGAGATATGGTTGATGGATCTTTCTTAGGGGATTACACCAGAATATATGATTATTGTCATGAGTTGTTAAGAGCAAACCCATGATCCACAGTGAAGCTTGGTGTCGAACCTACTCAAGAAGATTCAAATTATCAAAGACCATATTTCAAAAGGTTGTATATATGCTTTACAACATGTAAGGAAAACTTCAAGTTTTTTAGGCATGTCATATAACTTGATGATTGTTTTCTTAAGGGGCTATGTGAAGGGAAAATTCTGGCTGCTATATGTAGGGATCCAAATGATCAAATGTTACCTATAGCATTTGCAGGGTGGAAGGGGAAAATAGGGACAATTGGACATGTTTTTTGGAATTGTTGATTGATGACCTTGGAGGAAAAAATGAATGCCTCACATGCACATTCATTTCAGATCAACAAAGGGTATGTGAACATTATTAAATTAAATTCATTGACTTTTTTTTATGCTTTGTATTTATGTTGTTTGCTCTGTTGTAGGTTTTATTACCACCCATGGATGAACTTTTGCCTAATGTTGAGCAAAGGTTCTGTGTCAGGAACTTGTACAACAATTTCAGAAAGAAATATCCTGGGAAGATGCTGAAGGAAATAATTTGAAAGCTGCTAAATCAACACATGCACAAGCTTGGGAATGAGAGATGAAGGGGATGAGGTTGATCAATGAAGAAGCCTATCTTCATATGATGAAGACACCTCCAAGATTTTGGAGTAGATCTTATTTTAGAGGAACTAACAAATGTGATAATGTACTCAATAACATGTTAGAATCTTTCAACAGTGTTATACTTGAGTCAAGGTCTAAACCCTTAATGACAATGGTGGAAGAGATCAGAACATATTGTATGGAAATATGGGCAACAAATAGAATGATGTTTCAAAATCTGGCTGATGATGGTGTCTTGCCTAATATAAGAAGGAAGGTTGATAAATGATAAGTGCAAATTGTAGCTATTTTTGTATATAAGTTTTGTTGCACTTATCGATACTTTTTGTTAAAATCGTTCGAATAAACCCCGCTTTGTTTGTAAATACATTTACTTTA
This sequence comes from Lathyrus tuberosus, assembly GCA_022829125.1. Lineage (NCBI taxonomy): Eukaryota > Viridiplantae > Streptophyta > Magnoliopsida > Fabales > Fabaceae > Lathyrus > Lathyrus tuberosus. Next base: position 5,996,631 of record JALAZF010000381.1, read on the forward strand.
CTTTATAGTGTATGTATTGCGTTATCTTGTAAATATCATTGAGCTTAATTGTTTTCCATTTATTTTTGTAGGTATTAAAGCATTGATATTGGATCATGGAAGGCTCTTAAGGAGCATTTTTGAAGAAATTGAATTTTTGAAGCATGCTATGAGCGCGCTTAGCGCGCTCTTAGCCCAAGGAAGGAGCTAATTCCAGAAGGTTGCCCGCTTAGCGCGGTTTGGAGCCCGCTAAGCAAAATTTAAGGCGGTTTAGCAATAAATGACAGCGCGCTTAGCGCGAAAACCGCGCTTAGCGCGGTCTGCAATTTTGACAGTCAATAAATAAGGGAAAAACACATTTTTTTAGGTTATGGTTTGGGTGATTTTTGTTCCCACTCCATCAAACTTCATTTCTTCATGAGAGAACTTGATAACAACACATGGATTTTGCATCTTGAAGAATCGGATTTGGATCTTCATCAATCGGGTTGACAACTGGGAGGTTTTGGTTTATCTCTCTTTCTCTCTTTTTGTAATTTCTTTTGAGTTAGGTGTTTGTATAGTTACTCTGAACTCATGTATCTTTGTTGATCATAATAATGTATAAATCTGCTTTACAAATCATTATCGATGTCTTCCTTGATCTTTTTGCATTTATGTTTGGATTTGTGTTGTGTTAGAGATAAACATCACAAATCTTGATTAGGGATGGATATCTATTGTCTAGATGCTAGAGATAGATTTAGATAATAATCTTTATGGTGTCAGAACTTAATGCCTTCCGTGTTTCGAGGCTTCGTACGTGAGAGTGACGAAGAGAGTGATATGGTTTCTCTCTCAGCTCAGTGTGCCAGAGATGGACACTGTTGTGAGCGATACTGGATGATTTTGACGAGTATTGTAGTAGAGTGAAAATGATCGATAAATTTATGTTTGTGACGAGTGGATTATACGTATGCTTGATAAGTTTCTTTTCTCCGAAGAATGAATTCTTTTTATGTTTATATTTACTTTTCCATTTTACAATTCTAAACCATTTTAATCCAAACTCATAAACTTAGAGATTATCGAACGGCAGTTCAGTAGCACCGATCTCTGTGGACACGATAAATTCCCAGAAAAATACTTCCAAAACTTTTGTTGCTTGCCGCTATACCGCACCAACAAAATGACACCGTTGCCGGGGATTGGTGTTTTTATTGGATCGCATTGCGATAGTTTATTTGTTTTTGAGTTTTGTAGATATCGTATATATTCTCTATTTTCACTTATTTATATTGATACTTGTATATGTTTACCATATTTGTGAATTTTACATGTTTTGCATAATTCTGAATATAATGTATATATTTGTTTCTCTTCACGTTTGCCAAAAGTGTGGTTAGATGTGTAGTTCCGGTTAGAGCTCGAAGAGATGAGAGCAAAGGCGGGAGTGAAAGCATGCGACTCTTCCAAAGCAACGTGTTGGTTTGTAAATAATAGGCGTCGAGCTTACGACGTAAAACAAGCATGTTTTATCGTTTTTTGTTCTGTTATTACTTTTTCATTATAGCCTAGGTAGTGTGGTGAACATTCATTAAACAAGTTGTACTCAGATTGTTCGTAAAATTCATAAATCTTCACTTTACAACTTGTTTAATTCATTTTCACCTGGTCTTTCTGGACCAATTTTTGTATATGAGATTGTGTAGGTGTTAAGTGGAGGCCTACACCAGAACCTTATTGCTGTACTGGTTTTTCTGGTTCTGGTGTAGCGCGCTTAGCGCGCCCTGCTGTGCTGAGCCAGTGAATTCTTTTAATTATTCACTTGGCTCCCCCTTCTTCCCACTTCCACCAAGGCCTTATATATTAGTAATTATTAGTAATTTTTCTAATTCGTTTGTTGATTGTTTGGACTCAAATTTTAGCCCGATTGCTTAAAGTCGCATTCGGTGTTTGTCCATTTTTGATCATTTCAACTTGCGAGTGCGTGGTAATGATAGTGTTTAAATTTTTGTACACGTTCAAGGTATGTGTTTATCGCTTTCTAGACTTTAGCATATTCATGATACTTAGGCTTTTTACAACTTCCATGCCATTCATTCTTTTGTATTCTTGTTCATTTTATGAATCACTTTAGTTCTCACCCTTTTTGTGAGGAAGCCGTCCATTGTTCATATATGCACGGAGTACCGACATTCTTGTTTTAACTGCATTTTATTATGCTTAATCTTTTGTTTGTGTTGATTATTTGAAATCATAAAAAGGATTAAGGCACTTGTTTCATTTTGAGCACAACTATCTTAGCCAAATAGTCAATTCACCTTGTGAGTATGTGATCGTTTGTAAACCCTTTGAGCCTTTGGTCATTATCCATGTTGTTTGAGCTTGATGCTTGCCTATGAGTATCTAATTCATTTTTTGTGTGGATCTTGATTGTTGTTTTTTTCTTGAGCCCTCAACTTTGTGTTGTTGTATGAATTTTTACCTTGCCTTGAAAAGTAGGGAGTATTCACATGATGATGTGGTTGAATTCAAGTTGGGGAGAGCAATGTTTTCTCACTTATGTTATTGGTTGCTATGAGGTTGAAAAAGAAAAGAAAAAAGAGAAAAATATGAAAAAGAAAAGAAAAAAGAGAAAAATATGAAAAAGAAAAGAAAAGAAAAAGAAAGAAAAAAATTGAAAAAGCTTTGAAAAAGAAAAACAAAATGAGTAGAATAATGTTGTGCTAATAAATTCTATGTGTTTGGTGTAACACTTGGGATTTTGGAAGAAGTTTGATTAAAATTTTGTGTTTGAACTTTTGTGAGTTGATCACTCCCTTAGGTTTAGGCAAGCTTTTGTTTCGATTAGCTTTAGGAATTATTCCTTGTTTGTTCACCCGACCATATTACAACCCTGAAAGTCCTTTTGATTCTTGCTTTTGTGTTTTCAGCATGATTTTTGGATGATTGCATAATTTAGTCTTTTGTTTGCAAGATTGTTGTGTGAGTGAAAAATCCCTCATTTTATGTTTTTCATCTACCGATGATTGTTTTTGTTAGGTGTGATTCACGTTTGAACTTGTGTTGTTTTAGGATGTTTGGCATGACTTTTGTATTTAGCATTTGTTTCGTGATTATGTTATCGTTGAAGTTTAGTGGTAAGTATTTACTTTGTGTGTACCATTTTTCAATTGAACCATTGCATTTGTTTTTGTTTGTAAAAACTTGTTGTTGTGTGATTTCTTGGATTTCGCTTTTGTTCCTTTAGATGTTGGCTTTGTTTGAGGACAAACAATTATGTAAGTTGGGGAGAGTTTGGTAAGTGCAAATTGTAGCTATTTTTGTATATAAGTTTTGTTGCACTTATCGATACTTTTTGTTAAAATCGTTCGAATAAACCCCGCTTTGTTTGTAAATACGTTTACTTTACTTTATAGTGTATGTATTGCGTTATCTTGTAAATATCATTGAGTTTAATTGTTTTCCATTTATTTTTGTAGGTATTAAAGCATTGATATTGGATCATGGAAGGCTCTTAAGGAGCATTTTTGAAGAAATTGAATTTTTGAAGCATGCTATGAGCGCGCATAGCGCGCTCCTAGCCCAAGGAAGGAGCTAATTCCAGAAGGTTGCCCGCTTAGCGCGGTCTGGAGCCCGCTAAGCAAAATTTAAGGCGGTTTAGCAATAAATGACAGCGCGCTTAGCGCGAAAATCGCGCTTAGCGCGGTCTGCGATTTTGACAGTCAATAAATAAGGGAAAAACACATTTTTTAGGTTATGGTTTAGGTGATTTTTGTTCCCACTCCATCAAACTTCATTTCTTCATGAGAGAACTTGATAACAACACATGGATTTTGCATCTTGAAGAATCGGATTTGGATCTTCATCAATCGGGTTGACAATCGGGAGGTTTTGGTTTATCTTTCTTTCTCTCTTTTTGTAATTTCTTTTGTGTTGGGTGTTTGTATAGTTACTCTGAACTCATGTATCTTTGTTGATCATAATAATGTATAAATCTGCTTTACAAATCATTATCGGTGTCTTCCTTGATCTTTTTGCATTTATGTTTGGATTTGTGTTGTGTTAGAGATAAACATCACAAATCTTGATTAGGGATGAATATCTATTGTATAGATGCTAGAGATAGATTTAGATAATAATCTTTATGGTGTCGGAACTTAATACCTTTTGCGTTTCGAGGCTTCGTGCGCGAGAGTGACGAAGAGGTGATACGGTTGCTCTCTCTGCTCAGTGTGCCAGAGATGCACACTGTTGTGAGCTATACTGGATGATTTTGACGAGTATTGTAGTATAGTGAAAATGATCGATAAATTTATGTTTGTGATGAGTGGATTATATGTATGCTTGATAAGTTTCTTTTCTTCGAAGAATGAATTCTTTTTATGTTTATATTTACTTTTCTGTTTTACAATTCCAAACCATTTTAATCCAAACTCATAAACTTAGAGATTATCGAACGACAGTTCAGTAGCACCGATCTCTGTGGACACGATAAATTCCCGAAAAAATACTTCCAAAACTTTTGTTGCTTGCCGCTATACCGCACCAACAATAAAACCAATAGTTACACCAAATTATGGATTTTGAGGTATGTCTATTGTACTATGTTTGATATTGTATTATGCCAGCTATTGTCTCTTGTGCTGAACATCTGTCTCAATATATCTGTTAATGTAGGATGTCTGCTGAACACATATTTGAGGTTAGGCATGTTGAGAATCCTGTAAATATATTCGCTATTATTTTTGAAAGAAAGGATATGCTCTTGTAGAAGGTGGGAGCTAACTGGACTGCCTTGTGTTCATGCATTGTCATGTATGAAAAGTAGGAACTTTAAGATTGAAGAATACATCCTTGATTATTATAGGAAGTCAATGTACATGAAGGTTTATTCACCTGTGATTTATCCTGTAAATGGATTAAATCTCTGGGTTAGAACAAAATATCCAGATGTGCAACCTCCTAAATATAGAAGATGCCTGGAAGACCAAAGAAGAGAAGAAATCTTGAGCAAAGGGAGCTGGATGAGACTAACAAAAAATGAGGAGAACAGGGTTTGCAGTCAGGTGTTCTAGGTGCAAGCAACCAGGGCATAACAAATCAACCTGTACGGTGACACCAACTACTCAAAGTACTCAACAATATGCTCAAAGTTCTCAACAAACTGCTCAAGCTTCTCAACAAACACAAGGCTCCAAGCAAGCTACTCAAGGTTCTCAATAAACTGCTCAAGTTTCAACCAACACAAGGTTCCAAGCAAGATACTCAAGGTTCTCAACCAACTGCTCAAGGTACTCTACAAACACAAGGTTCTTAGCAGGAAATATCAGTTGTTGGAGGAAAACAAGGAAGTCAGGCAACATCAACTGTTAGAGGCACACAAGGTTCTCAAGTTCCAAGAACTAGAGGCACACCTGCTACTCAACAATCAACACTACAAAGTCCAAGTAAGATGGGTGTTAGGAGGCCATCAACATCTTTTGTTCCTCTTGGACCAACTACAAGGCTAAGTGCTACCAAGAATGTGATTGGCCCAACCACAAGGAGGACAACTCCAACTAAGAGGTCCACACCCAAGAAAAAATATTAGTTGTATTTTAGATGTTGTTTAATGGTCTTAAATGTATTTGTACCCACTTAGTGTTAAGTGTATTTGGAACCTGTCATACCCCAAATTTGTCCTACCTGTATATAATCTCCATTTGTACATTCATCCACTAACCATTATTCAAAAATAAAAAATATGTTGTTTATCTGTCACCCAAAGTCTGTGCTCCATTTGAATATATCAAGCCAGGAGTGTATATGTAGTGGATTGAGGTTCATTGGATAGTCAGGCAAGTGTTTTGTACCAAAATGTTAGGCTGTGCTGAGTTTAGATATATCATGATAGAGAATCATGTGGAACCTGTACTTTTCAATTAGGGTTTGTTGGTGCAGTTATAATGTAACCATTTGTTGCCTATCTGGTCCATGATGAAGTTTTTGGTTCCATATAAGTGTAAGTGCAAACAAGACGGGATTCTAAGAGAATATTGAGTACAAAGTTCAAATTGCAAGAATTCGTATTCGTAGACTTATTCCAAGTGATAAGAAAGGATGATATGGATTCACGTTAATGGAGAGCTTGTTTTAAGTTGACAAATTAAACTTCATTTGTTCTAAACATGTGCGAGTAACTTGCAAATCCAAACGAGTTAAAAATAGCTCATTGTCATATCCGTTATATTAGTCATGATAAGCTTCAATTCAACATTCAAAGTCATGTAAGGGTTAGTCTTAGGATTGAGCTATCAAGGTGATTCCAGATTAGTTCCAAGCACACAATGGAAGTGCAAGTAATAAAAAGACCAAGCTACTAAGGCCCATTTGTTTTTCTCTTTTTATTTTGCAGAGTCCTAGTAACAAAATACACTCACCACGTCATGACCAACCACACATCTTGGACTAATATGCAAAAGTTATTCACAATATGCCATACCCACATTTCTACCATTGTACATGATTCATAGTATATACATTACAAAGTACATTTTCAGCCACATGATACAACAACTTCACAAAACCTTGGCCACATACAAACCACATCATAGACAGATCCACATACACACCAGCCACAAAGCCATGCACAATATCCAGCTACAAAACCAAAAAATCTGCTACACAAACTTGCTACTTCAAAATCTTTACACCAATTATTCCAAGACCAAACCTACTACTTTTTTGCTACACAAAAACCATGCCACAAATAACTACCTGCTGAACCTGTGAAAACAATTTTTACACAACAGCTGCACAACCCAAGACAAAAACCTTGCTACAAGCAAAAATTTACACCAAATTTGAAACCTGCAATCAAAATAGCCAAAGCCAAAAACCTGAATATTTAAAAAGACACAACATCAACAACAGGACAAAAGAATGGTACCACAAAACTTAACTCACAAGTTTATTCTGTTTTTAAAAAAGGAGGAAGAGAAAGGAAACGGAAAAAAGGATGGAGAGAAAAATTTCACAGAAAAAATTTAAGTTCACATAACAAAAGTTTCCATTATTTTCAAAAAGAGTCTAAAAAAACCACAGTGGGATAAAAAGAAAGAGGAAGAACTTTCAGTAAAAAGAAATTCCAAGTTTTACATTACCTTCAATTTTATACCATCACTGTCTCCCACCATTTGTTCGGCTTCTGTCTTTAAACGCAACAGCACGCCACATCCATAAAACCACAATGGACAATTCAGAATCACAAAGAAGAACAGCAGTAGAAATTACAAGGAAATAGAACTGAGAAAAGTGGGTTTGAGTACCTGAACAAAGAACACCGATTCAACAGGTTTATGGAGTCTCACATCGAGACTCAACTAAACCTGAGCTCGAAACCGTTCAGAAGGATATAAGCTCAGAAACAAGAAAATAGCAGCAAGAAGGAGTGAAGAGAGAGCGTGAAGGGAGAGGAAAAGAAGGTACCTGAGACGATTAGAGACGCGTTTAAGAGAAGTTCTTCAAGAGGTACTCTTTAGAACCTTCGAATCTTATTTTATCTTCGGTTTGAATTTGTTTTGCTTGGTATTACTGTGTTCTCTTGACCGTTGATTTTTGTACGTTGTTGTTGTTGCGTTGATTTGCTAATCTCGTTGGTTTTCGGAACTAGGGTTTAAATTTGGGAAGATCCCTGACCTTTTTGGTTAGTTTTTAGAAGAATCTAGTTCCAGATTCGGGTTCAGGAGTATTATTTATGTAGGATTAGAGGTGTTTTGTGGTAGGTGGCTGGAGAGGAGGGGCGGCACCGCCGTCAACCACCTCCTTCTCCGGTTGAAACTAGGTTTTCGGTGAGAGACGTCTAGAGATAAGGTGTAGGGAGAGAGACGTTGTTTAGAGAGAGTGAAAGAAATTTGGTTAAACTCAGTTTTTCTCTCCTCATATGGCCGTTGAGTTGGTGATGTGTTGGTCTAGGGCGGTGGTGACAAGTGTTCCCACCAGACACTTGCCACCGTATCTGATTTGATGCTATCATAATCCCATGCATGTGTCCTTGATCCCCTACTGTGTGTATACGTTTCCTGGCCACCAGATCTAGAATCAAGGCTGACTCCATGACAAATCCAGCACTCCAGATTTCTCCTAGAGGTCAGCCTGGTTGACCAGGTCCATGGTAGACCTCCCTAGCGTGCGGGCTTTCCCTTCGTGGGCCTAGGGAATTTCTTTAAAATTATTTATTTAATATTAATTAATTATTTTCATAATTAGTTTTATTAAATATTTGATTTTAACTTAATTAATTACATTAGTTCAATTTCCTTAATCCAAAATACTTTCCTAATTAATTTCTAAGCCTTTTTAATCAATTTCTAATTAATTTTATTAAACCACTTTATTTAATACTAATTAACTTTAATAGTTAATTTTATTAAATATTTTAGTTTAATTTGATTAATTACTTGATATTTCACCATTTTCTCTAAAAAATCTAAAACAAAATTAACAAGTTAGTTTAGAATTTCCCTCTTTAGATTAACCTTAGATTTTGGATGCTAACTTGACTAACATGTTTGATTATATTATCTCCCCCATTTTATGTGATGTTTACCTTTTTCTCATGTGAATTATTATCATGCCTTGATTATCTATGTCATTCATTTTATGCTTGTCCAAACCAAAAACTCTTTTCAAACTAATACCTTGACTTAATGTCAAGCCCTTTTCAAACACCTTGTAAGTCGATTGTTTTCACGATCGCAATAAACCTCACATAGCCTCCTCTTGGGCTTTATACAACGATATTTGTTGCACATTTCACTTTGGTTTGAATGCATATGTGTGATTGTCATACTTTAATTGTGGCTTAATTATTATCCCTTTGAGTAAACGTATCCCTCTCCCATAAGATTAAAATCAACCTTTTTCAAAAGAATAAATAAGCTTGATCCAACATCAAGCATTTTTCAAAATAAATTCAATTAATCACAATTCATCTCTAAGCATTCACTTGATCCACATATCAAGTCTCTTCACCCCTCTTGTAAGTCGAATGCTTTTGCCTCGCCATCGACCTTACCTTGAACCACTAGGACCTCATTTCCATTAGTTCAATCCTTTAACCATTCCGTACGCAAATTCAAACCTTGATCCATATCGAGCATTTTACAAATCAAACCAATACATTTAAGTATACTTAAACACTATTTCTTGAAAGGTGAAAAGTGAGGGGGATCGAGTCTTTGATCTTTCTCCTCAATTGTTTGGGTGCGAGTTTTCTTACTCGTGTGTGGACAATTGACGCCTCTAAAACACTTGTAACTCAACAACATTCAAACTTCTTTCCAAGCAATCATTAAAACATTTAATCCCTATCTAAACACATTTCTACTAAAGGTGAAGTGAGGGTGGTCGAGTCTTCGATCCTTCTCCTCAATTGTTTGGGTGCGAGTTCTCTTACTCATGTGTGAACAATTGTCATCTCTAAAACATCCAATACGAATAAAACTCATTTTCTCGCCCCCGTGCGATCGAAACCCTAAAACACATACAAATTAAATCCTCTTTTCTTAATCAAACTATTTAATACACTTAATCATATATTCAAATACAACTTCCTAAAAGGTGACGGGAGGGGGACCAAGTCTTTGACCTTTCTCCTCAATTGTTTGGGTGCGAGTTCTCTTACTCGTGTGTGGACAATTGGCGCCTATAAAAAAATATACAAACCGAACAACCGTAGTCCCACGAACTACGAATGCTCTGACTTTCCCATTGCACGAGGGAATACGTAGGCACAAGGGTTCTAATCCTTGGAGAGCACCCTAATAATAAAATCACCCATTTTCCCTTTTAAAAACGAGCCCTTTTACCTTAGAAGATAACAAATAAACCTAGCTAACTTTCTCACGAATCCAATCAAGAGGTTCCCGTTGAGTACAACGGATGTAGAGGGTGCTAATACCTTCCCTCTTGCGTAACCGACTCCCAAACCCGAATTTGGTTGCGATGACCATTTTCTTATCCCTTTAAAGGTTTTATCGATATTTTCCTATTCCTTCCTTGGAATGAATAAAGTTCGGTGGCGACTCTGTTCGAACGTTTTTTCCGCACCCATCGCGAGGATCGTATTTTTTGAGGTACGGCAGATGGCGACTCTACTGGGGATCGTTAGCATTGCCCTATGCTAGAGAGAGTCAAGCCTAACTTGACTCGATTCATGAGTGTTAGATCCGCTTGTTTGTTTATCTTCTCTTGCTCGCTTGCTTTCTTGTCTGATTATCTGTTATCTACTTGCTTGCTTATTTTTATTATATCCTATTATTATCTCTTATGACACTGTGGGGGTCCTCTGATCATTGGTGCTCTGTGCGATGCCTCTATACCCGAGTCCGAGTATAACCCTAGGATTAGGATGGTGGTTGTGTAGTGGAGGCTTGCGTGGTCTCTTCTGCGTGAGCCAAAGCAAAGACCCCGCTTGGAGTAGATTCCCTTGGAAATGTTATCATTTTGACGTTACTTCGTCACGATGATAATGTTTTCGAGCCTGAATCATTGATCCCAAGGACCATTAACCCATTTATCCATGGTGGTTGGTAGTGTTAACTCTTTGTGGGTTAATGCGAACGCCACAATCAGATGAGATCCCTCGAACGTATTACTTCCTGACAGTAATATTTTCGACCTCGATCTAGGATTCTGAGAACCCTACTTAGAAACCGTGTGTCGATGGTTGTGTAGTGGGTGCCTCCGAGGAGTCTTTCTTGTGGGGAAGAAACAAAGACCTCACCTAGACGAGATCCTTTCAAGGATATTATCATCTGATGTTCCTTCGTCATGGCTATAATGTCTTTGAAAGATATCCATAACTCTAGGCACCTACCTGTGGGGGGTCCTGTAATCAGAGATATCTTGTGTCTAACTCCTTCCTCAGAATCAGATGTTGTTTTGATCCTGGAACCCTGTATTGAATACTCATGACATTAGCATATCATTTTCCAACAAACTCATCCGATCCTCTGTCCATTTCCTGCCAGCTGATTTCCTGACGCTCATACTGAACTTGTGGTAACCGTAAAACATTTAAAGAAAGTTCAAGCGGAGATAAAAGGAGCATAGACAATTTGAAAGTTGTGATGGCTACGTCAGATTATAGCTTTCAAAATGTTGGGATGAGGGATTTTGACCCCCTTCAGGTTTTGCTGTATCGACTAACCCACTGTATGATCGTCTACCTGGTGATCATCCTCCACGAGTGAACATCCCTGCTCAGTCTCAGATGATGCCACTGACTGATTCCATGGAGAAAAGGTTTTGTGCCCTCGAAGAGAAAGTTCAAGCTATGAAAGCGCAGGATACTTCTGGGCTCGATGCTGTTGATATGTGCCTAGTGCCAGACTTGGTAATTTCTCCAAAATTCAAAGTACCCAACTTCGAGAAGTACGTTGGTCCCAGTTGCCCGAAGTGTCATTTGGTGATGTTCTGCCGAAAGATGACTTCTCATGTCCGTGACGACAAGTTGATGATTTACTGTTTCTAAGACAGTTTAAGTGGTACATCTTTGAATTGGTACATGGATTTAGAAAGAAGTTGTATCCAATCATGGAAAACTTATCCAATGCTTTCCTAAAGCAATATGAGTACAATTTGGACATGGCCCTCAGTCGCACGCAGCTGCAAAGCCTATCTCAGAAGAGCGGTGAATCCATTAAGGATTATGCACAGCGGTGGAGAGAGTTGGCAGCTAGGGTACAACCACCACTCTTGGACTAAGAATTGATTGACGTGTTCTTGGACAGTCTGCATACCACCTATCTTGAAATAATGATTGGCAGTTCATTCTCAAGCTTCTCTGACCTTATAATAGTAGGAGAACGCATCGAGAGTTACCTCAAAGCTAAACAGGTCCAAGACGTCTCGAGTAATCAAGCTGGTGAGACTGAATCCTTCAGCAATCCCCAAGAGGAAGAGGATAATGAAATTGATGCAGGGTACACCAGCAAGACTTTATGGCCCTTTAGCTTCTCGCCGATTATCATTGTCAGGTCATATCATCCTTATAGGCAACCTGTCAATCCTAGTGCGTCATACCAGAAACCCATGATTTCTCCTCGTGCAAGTCAGCGAGCCCGTGGTCGAGGATATCAGAATCATCATCAGAATCAGCATAGGCCTCGAAACAACTTAGAAAGAATGACTGCTCCTCTTCACCCAGTTCTTATGTCGTACAGTCAACTTTTGCCGCATCTGGTCCGAAACTCACTGTTAGAGCCCAAAGCTATCAAGCCTTTGCCAGAACCATACCCACCTAGATACGATCCGAATGCGCATTGTGAATATCATGCTGGATCTATGGGGCATTCAACTGAGGATTGCAAAGCTTTTCAAGCGAAGGTGCAATAGTTGATTGACAAAAAGCACATATTATTCCCAGAAGGAAACTTGGTTGTGCACGTCAGCTTCTCGCCCAAATGAGTTCCAAGACTTCAAGAGGCATCCCCTAAAGCCAGTGGTTCAGACAGGAAGACTTCCTCAAATATTGGCAACCATTGGACATTTATCATTTGCATTTGTAATTTCGTTATGTTAAATGCTACTTGTTTTTGAATATTGTTGTTTTGAATGGTAATATTAATGATGTGATCATGCATTTTCTAAATTAATCATGTTGCATTCGCTCATTTTTCTTTACTTATATATATAAAAAAAAAATACAAAACAAAAACAACAAAATTCTTCCATATACTTCTTGTCCACTCTCTTTATCAAACTTTTGTTTAGCAAATATTGGAGGGAGGATGATGAAAACAAGGTACCCATAATTGCTTATAGTATGCTTTCGGATAAAATCCTACTGATGATATACAGGCATTGTTTCAAATCCCCAAACACTGGAGAGATAAGGAGTTAATCCCTAGTTAACCACTTCGAGCCGAGAAGTAGAAGTTTCCTTCGGATATTCAAACCCTTACACTCAACCCGGGGCAAGGTAGTGTTCAGTTAATCTGACTCTGTATTCTTCGTACACGTCTTGAGGTGACGAAGAAATCATGGAAAATCCAGAAGTTATGGTGGTTGTTCTTCAATGACTACTGACTTGGCAGTCACAAGCCTTACTCAAAAAGCCTGTTAAGTCGAACACCTCAAAAGGAGACTTAGACAAAAATCAAGGCAATCCCGATGGACTCGAAAAGCGAAATAAATCCATGCAAAAGATAGAGATAAAAAACAATACCAAAAGAGGCTTTTGAATCCTCAACAAAAACAAAATAAGGTCCAGTGGCCACCATGTCAAATCAAAGGGTCGCTGACATCATGACAAAAGCAAAATAATGTGACTGCCATTTCAAGGAAATCTTGAATCCTCATCTTCACTCTAACACTGTTGAACTCTCTTTGAAGATGAATGTGTGTCAATTTAACTGAACGTAGGATTGAAGATCATCACGAAGAAGGGGTGGGTACAAATCAAGTATTGGGCCTTATATCCTTTGTTTCTATAACCGTGAACCAGACCACGTTATAACCCTTAAAAAACCTAATTGAGGCGGGGGTTATTCTGAAAGCATACTACAACAAGGTTGCGTAAACTGACTCCTACAAATATGCTAATCACTTGTTTTGGTGTCATATTCTTGCTATATCTTTCTTACATCAGCTAAATCAACATTGTCACAGCATTCCAATAATGATTGATTTTTTTAAAAAACTTGATGAGCATCGCATTAAAATTACCATTTATGAACGAATAATTTTGACTGCAAATCAGTGTTTGACATCAAGGAAATTCCAACAAGGAGAAATCAAAGGGGGCTGGGTCATTCAACAAAGTTGACTTGAGCCAAGATCATCTCAGAGGCATTGACATCCAACAATCTTGGAATCAGTCCAGTCTAAAGCAAGTCTCTAAGTATCTGTTGCCTATGCGGCAAATCAGTCAAAAATCAGTTGATCAGAAGTGGATCATTGAGAGACTCCACCAATCTGGGGTAGGCCACCCAGAGGCTCTTTTGATTAAGAGTAAACCCCTCCATTGTTCAATCAACACAAGTTAAGTCGCTCCAACGCTCATTATGGGGCAAGCTACCTCAAGGGTACTTCGAAGCCAAATACTCCAAGAGCCAGTCAATCAAGGAAGAATCCTTTCATGACTTGGAATTCTGGGACAAACCATCTCGAGTTCATCTCATGGTACAATTGTTTTGAGGCACGCCATCTCGAGTAATCTCATGGTACATCTGCTTCCAACTTCCTTTCAAGGACAAAGCCTTTCACGACTTGGAATTCTGGGGCAAGCCATCTCGAGATCATCTCATGGTACAGTTGTTTCCAATTTCTTATCAAGGGGAAATTCTTCATAGACCCAGACCGGGGAAGGATGCGCCACACAGGGGCAAATCTCTCCGTTGCTTTCAATCTGCTCAAGCGAACACCGTCAAGTGACCTTTGAGTTCAAGACGAGTGTCGGGGAATCATGCTATCACCCCACAGATAACCTTTTGCCTTCCTTCTGACGAGAAACCTTGCTGCATAGGAACCTATCCATCCCTTATCCTCTACTGGGGCATCTTTGGAAACTTTCATATCATTGCATAAATCACTCATATGAATTAGTCATGTCGCTTCGCTCATTGCATAGACATGTGTATCATACCTCAGGCCTTACCTTCCAACAAGATTTGACGTCTCAAAGCCTGGTATCGCAAGACTTGACACCAAAGTCCAACTTAGCTTGGCAACCCAAAAGTCCAACTTAGCTTGGTAATCCAAGGTCCAGTTCTCGTCTGGCAAAACATTTTAAGGCCCAGTTCTCGTCTGGCAATCCATTTTAAGGTCCAATTCTCGTCTGGCAAACATTTTAAGGTCCAGTTCTCGTCTGGCAAATTATTTTAAGGTCCAGTTCTCGTCTGGCAAATTATTTTAAGGTCCAGTTCTCGTCTGGCAAATTATTTTAAGGTCCAGTTCCCGTCTGGCAAATTATTAAAAGGTCCAGTTCTCGTCTGGCAAATTATTTTAAGGCCCAGTTCTCGTCTGGCAAATTATTTTAAGGTCCAGTTCCAGTCTGGAAAATTGTTTTAAGGCCATGTTCTCGTCTGGAAAATTGTTTTAAGGCCCAGTTCTCGTCTGGAAAATTGTTTTAAGGCCCAGTTCTCGTCTGGAAAATCTTTTAAGGCCCAGTTCTCGTCTGGCGAATACCCTTTTCTCACCAATTCTCGTCTGGTAGGCTATCCAAAAGTCAGTTCTCGTCTGACAAAAAAAAGTTTAAACACCAGTTCTCGTCTGGTAATCTATCCTCTAATCCAGTTTTAGTCTGGAAGTTTGACCCAAAGTCCAGTATTCATTGGCAACCAGTAAAAGTCCACCGTCGTTGGCATCCTCATAACACCAAAATTACCAAAGCCCAATTTCATTTGGCAATTACTAAATCCAATCCCTGGTGATACCCTCGACAAGGAAACCTATCTCCAGCGCGCCCGATCATTTGCATCGTCATGTGCATAACATGCTAGCATAACATTACATAATCATATCAAGCACTATCATA
The DNA here is from genome assembly GCA_022829125.1 of Lathyrus tuberosus. Classification (NCBI taxonomy): domain Eukaryota; kingdom Viridiplantae; phylum Streptophyta; class Magnoliopsida; order Fabales; family Fabaceae; genus Lathyrus; species Lathyrus tuberosus. Next base: position 6,012,115 of record JALAZF010000381.1, read on the forward strand.
TCATACATGCATTAGATTCCCCAGCAGTTGCATCTTAGTATGCATTTCCGTGTATCATGCAATGCATGGCATACCCATCCCATCAACATAGCATAATAGGATCCAGGATCGATTCGCAAGCATCTTGGCCAGTCCTCCATCAAATTCGGCAGTATACCCTGCACGTACTCAAGGAATTCTATTCCCCAGCAAATTATTCTTCAACCATGCAATTGATAATGACAATCCTCAACAGCTGTTGTCAGTGCTCCCCAAGCAGAGGTTACCCTAGAAAGTTTCTTGTGAGCTTTCCCCTGCAGAGCCAGCACATTTCCTCCAACAGGAATCTTGCTCAACTATTCCTCAGCAAATTTACCACAGAGATACTGCTTTGGTATCATCGAGGAACCTTAATGGATAAGGGACTGCTTCGACGACCCAGAGAATCGTCTGCCTTCAGAGATACTGCTTTGGTATCATCGGGGAACCTTAATGGATAAGGGACTGCTTCGACGACCCAGAGAATCGTCTGCCTTCAGAGATACTGCTTTGGTATCATCGAGGAACCTTAATGGATAAGGGACTGCTTCGACGACCCAGAGAATCACCTGCCTTCAGAGATACTGCTTTGGTATCATCGAGGAACCTTAATGGATAAGGGACTGCTTCGACGACCCAGAGAATCACCTGCCTTCAGAGATACTACTTTGGTATCGTCGAGGAACCTTAATGGATAAGGGACTACTTCAACGACCCAGAGAATCTTCTGCCTTCAGAGGTACTACTTTGGTATCATCGAGGAACCTTAATGGATAAGGGACTGCTTCGACGACCCATAGAATCTCGCATCTTCATCATCGGAGAACCTTAATGAATAGGGTGCTACTTCGATCACCCAAAGAACTTCAAGTTATTTTGTTCAGCTTGAATCCCGCTACTTCATTCTATCAACTCTTACTCCATAGCACTTTACCTTTTGTCGGACAAATTTTGGGGTCTTCTTGTATCTAATTGACTTATATCCTTAAAATGAACGCCGTGCAGCAGTTCATTCTCTCAGGTTTAAGACAATTAAATAGGGGCATCTGTCATACCCCAAATTTGTCCTACCTGTATATAATCTCCATCTGTACATTCATCCACTAACCATTATTCAAAAATCAAAAAAATATGTTGTTTATCTGTCGCCCAAAGTCTGTTCTCCATTTGAATATATCAAGCCAGGAGTGTATATGTAGTGGATTGAGGTTCATTGGATAGTCAGGCAAGTGTTTTGTGTCAAAATGTCATGCTATGCTGAGTTTAGATATATCATGATAGAGAATCATGTGGAACCTGTACTTTTCAATTAGGGTTTGTTGATGCAGTTATAATGCAACCATTTGTTGCCTATCTGGTCCATGATGAAGTTTTTGGTTCCATATAAGTGTAAGTGCAAACAAGATGGGATTCTAAGAGAATATTGAGTACAAAGTTCAAATTGCAAGAATTCGTATTCATAGACTTATTCCAAGTGATAAGAAAGGATGATATGGATTCACGTTAATGGAGAGCTTGTTTTAAGTTGACAAATTAAACTTCATTTGTTCTAAACATGTGCGAGTAACTTGCAAATCCAAACGAGTTAAAAATAGCTCATTGTCATAGCCATTATAGTAGTCATGATAAACTTCAATTCAACATTCAAAGTCATGTGAGGGTTAGTCTTAGGATTGATCTATCAAGGTGATTCCAGATTAGTTCCAAGCACACAATAGAAGTGCAAGTAATAAAAAGACCAAGCTACTAAAGCCCATTTGTTTTTCTCTTTTTATTTTGCAGAGTCCTAGTAACAAAATACACTCACCACGTCATGACCAACCACACATCTTGGACTAATATGCAAAAGTTATTCACAATATGTCATACCCACATTTCTACCATTGTACATGATTCATAGTATATACATTACATAGTACATTTTCAGCCACATGATACAATAACTTCATAAAACCTTAGCCACATACAAACCACATCATTGACAAATCCACATACACACCAGCCACAAAGCCATGCGCAATATCCTGCTACAAAACTAAAAAAATCTGCTACACCAACTTGCTACTTCAAAATCTTTACACCAATTATTCCAAGACCAAACCTGCTACTTTTTTGCTACACAAAAACCATGCCACAAATAACTACCTGCTGAACCTGTGAAAACAATTTTTACACAACAGCTGCACAACCCAAGACAAAAACCTTGCTACAAGCAAAACTTTACACCAAATTTGAAACTTGCAGACCTGCAATCAAAATAGCCAAAGCCAAAAACCTGAATATTGAAAAAGACACAACATCAACAACAGGACAAAAGAATGGTACCACAAAACTTAACTCACAAGTTTATCTTGTTTTTAAAAATGGAGGAAGAGAAGGGAAACGGAAAAAAGGATGGAGAGAAAAATTTCACAGAAAAAATTTAAGTTCACATAACCAAAGTTACCATTATTTTCAAAAAGAGTCTAAAAAAACCACAGTGGGATAACAAGAAAGAGGAAGAACTTTCAGTAAAAAGAAATTCCAAGTTTTACATTACCTTCAGTTTTATACCATCACTGTCTCCCACCATTTGTTCGGCTTCTGTCTTCAAACGCAACAGCACGCCACATCCACAAAACCACAATGGACAATCTCAGAATCACAAAGAAGAACAGCAGTAGAAATTACAAGGGAATAGAACTGAGAAAAGTGGGTTCGAGTACCTGAACAAAGAACACCGATTCGACAGGTTTATGGAGTCTCACATCGAGACTCAACTAAACCTGAGCTCGAAACCGTTCAGAAGGATATAAGCTCATAAACAAGAAAATAGCAGCAAGAAGGAGTGAAGAGAAAGCGTGAAGGGAGAGGAAAAGAAGGTACCTGAGACGATTAGAGACGCGTTTAAGAGAAGTTCTTCAAGAGGTACTCTTTAGAACCTTCGAATCTCATTTTATCTTCGGTTTGAATTTGTTTTGCTTGGTATTACTGTGTTCTCTTGACCTTTGATTTTCGCACGTTGTTGTTGCATTAATTTGCTAATCTCATTGGTTTTTAGAACTAGGGTTTAGATTTGGGAAGACCCCCGACTTGTTTGGTTAGTTTTTAGAAGAATGTAGTTCTAGATTTGGGTTCAGGAGTATTATTTATGTAGGATTAGAGGTGTTTTGTGGTAGGTGGCCGGAGAGGAGGGGCGGCGCCGCCGTCAACCACCTCATTCTCTGGTTGAAACTAGGTTTCCAGTGAGAGACGTCTAGAGAGAAGGTGTAGGGAGAGAGACGTTGTTTAGAGAGAGTGAAAGAAATTTGGTTAAACTCAGTTTTTCTCTCCACATATGGCCGTTGAGTTGGTGATGTGTTGGTCTAGGGCGATGGTGACAAGTGTTCCCACCAGACACTTGTCACCGTATCTGATTTGATGCTATCATAATCCCATGCATGTGTCCTTGATCCCCTACCGTGTGTATGCGTTTCCTGGCCACCAGATCTAGAATCAAGGCTGACTCCATGACAGATCCAGCGCTCCAGATTTCTCCTAGAGGTCAGCCTGGTTGACCAGGTCCATGGTAGACCTCCCTAGCGTGCGGGGTTTTCCCTTCGTGGGCCTAGGGAATTTCTTTAAAATTATTTATTTAATATTAATTAATTATTTTCATAATTAGGTTTATTAAATATTTGATTTTAACTTAACTAATTACATTAGTTCAATTTCCTTAATCCAAAATACTTTCCTAATTAATTTCTAAGCCTTTTTAATCAATTTCTAATTAATTTTATTAAACCACTTTATTTAATACTAATTAACTTTAATAGTTAATTTTATTAAATATTTTAGTTTAATTTGATTAATTACTTGATTTTTCACCATTTTCTCTAAAAAATCTAAAACAAAATTAACAAGTTAGTTTAGAATTTCCCTCTTTAGATTAACCTTAGATTTAGGATGCTAACTTGACTAACATGTTTGATTATATTATCTCCCCCATTTTATGTGATGTTTACCTTTTTCTCATGTGAATTATTATCATGCCTTGATTATCTATGTCATTCATTATATGCTTGTCCAAACCAAAAACTCTTTTCAAACTAATACCTTGACTTAATGTTAAGCCCTTTTCAAACACCTTGTAAGTCGATTGTTTTCACGGTCGCAATCAACCTCACATAGCCTCCTCTTGGGCTTTATACAATGATATTTGTTGCATATTTCACTTTGGTTTGAATGCATTTGTGTGATTGTCAAACTTTAATTGTGGCTTGATTATTATCCCTTTGAGTAAACGTATCCCTCTCCCATAAGATTAAAATCAACCTTTTTTCAAAAGAAAATAAGCTTGATCCAACGTCAAGCATTTTTTGAAATAAATTCAATTAATCACAATTCATCTCCAAGCATTCACTTGATCCACATACCAAGTCTCTTCACCCCTCTTGTAAGTCGAGTGCTTTTGCCTCGCCATCGACCTTACCTTGAACCACTAGGACCTCCTTTCCATTAGTTCAATCCTTTAACCATTCCGTACGCAAATTCAAACCTCGATCCATATCGAGCATTTTACAAATCAAACCAATACATTTAGCTATACTTAAACACTATTTCTTGAAAGGTGAAAAGTGAGGGGGATCGAGTCTTTGATCTTTCTCCTCAATTGTTTGGGTGCGAGTTTTCTTACTCGTGTGTGGACAATTGACGCCTCTAAAACACTTGTAACTAGACAACATTCAAACTTCTTTCAAAGCAATCATTAAAACATTTAATCCCTATCTAAACACATTTCTACTAAAGGTGAAGTGAGGGTGGTCGAGTCTTCGATCCTTCTCCTCAATTATTTGGGTGCGAGTTCTCTTACTCGTGTGTGAACAATTATCATCTCTAAAACATCCAATACGAATAAAACTCCTTTTCTCGCCCCCGTGCGATCGAAACCCTAAAACACATACAAATTAAATCCTCTTTTCTTAATCAAACTCTTTAATACACTTAATCATATATTTAAATACAACTTCCTAAAAGGTGATGGGAGGGGGGCCAAGTCTTTGACCTTTCTCCTCAATTGTTTGGGTGCGAGTTCTCTTACTCGTGTGTGGACAATTGGAGTCTATAAAAAATATACAAACCAAACAACCGTAGTCCCACGAACTACGAATGCTCTGACTTTCCCATTGCACGAGGTAATACGTAGGCACAAGGGTTTTAATCCTGGCGAGCACCCTAATAATAAAATCACCCATTTTCCCTTTTAAAAATGAGCCCTTTTACCTTAGAAGATAACAAACAAACCTAGCTAACTTTCTCACGAATCGAATCAAGAGGTTCCCGTTGAGTACAACGGACGTAGAGAGTGCTAATACCTTCCCTCTTGCATAACCGACTCCCGAACCCGAATTTGGTTGCGATGACCATTTTCTTATCCCTTTAAAGGTTTTATCGATATTTTCCTATTCCTTCCTTGGAATGAATAAAGTTCGGTGGCGACTCTGTTCGAACGTTTTTTCCGCGCCCATCGCGAGGATCGTATTTTTCAAGGTACGACAGAACCATTTTGTCTTGTTGTTTAATGGTCTTAACTGATATTTGGAACCACTTGCTGTCATTTTGTGTTATGGTTATGGATGTCATTTTGAAATGCTGTCATTTTGTGTAACGGATATGGATATCATGTTGTAATGTGTTTTGAATAAGTTTATTTGTTAATGACAATTATGTGTTGAACAATTATGTATTATGACAATTATATGGAATGGTAAAATTTTGTGTTGAATAATTGAACAATGTTACACTGATATATTTCATTGCTAAATGGCACAAGATTCAACTGATACAAACTAAAGTATTTCATTACAACATTTGAACTGATACAAACAAAACATTTCACTGCTAAATTCCCCTAATTTGGAAACTGATACAAACTTAAACAATTCAAATAATCATGAAAAAAACCAGAACTGCTAATACTACAATAACAAACATCATCCAACATTTTTCCACTTCAAAATCTTGTTCATCTCATTTTGAAGCTGCTTCATCTCCTTCCTTAATTCTTCATTTGTCAACCTAACTTTTTCAAACTCCATTGATGTATCATCCAATATCTTTGCTAATTTTTCCAACCTAGACATTATAATTTGCCCTTTCTCATCTTGAACTTCGTCATAGAACCATTCAAAATACCCACACCCAGGTTGTATTGTTCCCTATAATTTACAATGGATTATCAGCACACAATGGATTATTCAAAATGGTATCAGCATACAAACTGCTTGTACGTAGGACATACATACCTTAAAATGAGAACAACCCCAAAAATGTTTTCCATAGCTCTTTGTTGTTGTCGACCTATGAAGAATAGCCGTGTCTCCACAATAAAAACTCTGTTTCCATGGAAGATTAGAGCTCGTGAACACATTAGAGTTAAGACTTTCATGGCTTCTCTGTTTCATGGAGGATGAACCATAACCCGATTTCATGGCGAATCAACCCTAATCTTCAATTTTTGGGAATCAAAATCAATTTTACAAACCCTAGCGAAGGAAACTGATGAAGAACATAGTTGAGCGCATGAAAATGAAGAAGAAAAGCCATGTCATCTGCCACATCGTCATTCACAAACATTCGTTTGAAGGAAACAAACGGAAATGACTCACTTGCTTTGTTTTATTAAAAGGATTCATCTAAATTAAAAGATGTTTCTAAACTTCTACAAAATTATTACAATGATAAGGTAAGAGAATTATATGAGGATGAGGTGATCCTTTCTTTGTAACTTTGTGTCCTATGTAAAATATAAGAATCATAAATTATTCATAATTCATTAACGACATTACAACTGACAATTATGAAAGATTATACCATGCAACATGGTTGTGTTGCATCGATACTAACTGATTGTTTTGCGTGTTATTTTTCCAACTTTTCTCAATCAACTTGACTTGTTGATCCATCAATTTGTTTAAAATCTTTCTTTAGTCAATGTTAACTTTTAAAGATGTTGTTGTGAAAAATTATACCGGAATTACAAAGTATAATCAGTTTCTTGATTAGCAAAAAACCCACAAGGGTAGAAAGAAGGGAAACAAGATGAACACATTGAAATTGGTTATAAACTGCTATTCTTTACTTTCTCTTTGAAACAAGATTACAAGTGTTACAGAATAGCAAATAACCTTTCTCACCCTAATTAGGATTTGCACCTTATGAAAGATGAGAGACTAGCATGCTATTTATAAGAAAACTAACACACTAACCTAATGGGCTTTTACACATAGGCCCATTACACAAGCTAACTTAGAGAACAAGCGAACTTAAACAATTGGGCATAACAGACATGCCCAATTCGATATGCTAATACTCCTAGCATACTTCGACTACAACATGTGAACAAACTTCGACGACATGCTAAGATTTTGTTGAATTGTCATACTAGAATTTGATCCAATATTTCACAAATCTCCACCTTGGAACAAACTCTATAACATTAAGGGAACAAATTAGCTTTCTTCATGTAGCTTTATCAACTGCATATAGTGGAAGAACTTGAAACTTGGTAATGTCTTGGTGATCATATCAGCAACATTGTGATCTATCGAAACCTTCAACACTTAGACTTCTCCATGCTCGGTTACCCCTCTAACGAAATGCAACCTCACATCGACGTGCTTGGTTCACTCATGATAGGCTGAATTCTTCGACGGATGTATAGTAATTTGACTATCACATTTAACAGTGATAACTCGACCTTGAAGTTTCAGCTCCTTAGCAAAATCTTCAAGCCACAATGCTTCTTTCACAGCTTCACTGAGGGCAATATATTTAGCTTCAGTGATTGATAAGGCAACACCATTCTGAAGTGTTTCTTTCCAACTGATTGTTATGCCAAACATAGTGAACACATATCCAGAAACCGATTTTCTAGAATCCATACAACCTGCATAATTAGAGTCGACATACCCTTCGATTTCTACTTTACTATTTTCACCACATGCTCCACCATAAATCAGGACTTTGTTTAGAGACCCATTTATGTACCTTAGAATCCACTTCAATGCTTGCCAGTGAGCCTTTCCAAGATTCGCCATGTACCTACTTACAAGACTGTAGACTGCTATTTTCGACGCACAATGGATTGATCAGAACACAAGAATAGTGGGAGCTGGTGGAAATATTTCGACTCAGGATTTGGTGTTAAACTGAAAAGTCAGTCGAAGATGGTGTGGAAGCAAGAACAAGTTGTTTGAATTTTTCTAAGTAATAAAGAAGTTCATTTTCGACAGTTAGGCTTGGAGGACTATCTCGACAGATAATTTAAAATTCAAAATTGAGAGGGAGATGCAGTTTAAAAGAGCAGACGCGTGGAGCATATCCAAGGCAAGGAAGCATGCAAGACGCCATTTGTCACGTTTAGGGGAAATAACTGTTATTGACAGTTGTTTTGTTTGTATATAAATAGGTAGTCATAGGACGAAAAAAGGGTGTGCATTTTCAAAATTGTACAAGTTATTTCAAATTACTCAAAGTAACCGTGTGAGAGAAACGAGTCATTATGGAAAAAGTGTACGTTTGAGAAAAACACCAGTTTATTACTTGCAATTCTTTATGAAATTTCAGTTTGTTTACAATACTCTTTTAGATTTCTGCAAATTTTATTCCTGTCACGTTACTTTCATTTCACCAGTTATTTACCAATTCCAAGTTCCATTTTATCTTAGTTAGTCAAAAATTACCAATTGAGAGAACAATAATAAAACAATGATGAAAAGGTTAGAGTTTTACTAAAATTGTCAACATTTCTAACGCACTGTGTCCTAGGATTTGTGTGGTCGGTCCTGTTAGTAAACTAATTTCACAAATTAGAAGACCAGAGGTTGTCCGCTGAATTTCAAGGCGAACAAATTGGCACACCCGGTGGGACCTTTTGCTTTTTGACAATTTTTAAACCTTTATTTTTTTTAAATTTTATTTTCCTTTGTAGTCGTCTTCGTTTTGTTGTATGAAATTAAGAAGCGGTAAGATTGCCGAAAATAACGAAGAAATACCCAGAAGGAGACGAGTACGCAGAATGGCGAATCCAAATCCGCCTAACAACCAGAATTCTACGAATAATGAAGTACCACCCCCTAATCCTTCGACTGGGGGCAATACAGCCTCAATATCAGTATCAGAGGCTATGCAATCAACAACGGGTTCGATGCCTGCACATTCGATTCCCCAAAATATGCCAAGTTTCTCTACTATGGGGTCTCAAATGCAACAAATGACACCCCCTCCTCCAGGAAGCACGTACATGCCTTTTGTGTCTGGTTTTACGATGCCTCCATTAAACCGAGATCAACCATATGGAATGCCAACTACGGTGATGGCAAGTTTACATAATGTGCCACCTGTCATACCCCAAATTTTGACCACTAAGATTTCCCATCATTGTGCAAATCATCATCACAATATGGGTGTATCATTATGCCTCATTAGTCTCCCCAAAGATGGGTGAGCATTCACTACAATCAAAATTAGGGTTTCAAGCCCTCTCTGAGCTCTTAGACGAAGGATCAATCAAGGAATGACATGATCTTAGAATTTGTCTAAACCTCTCAAACATCCATAATGGATCAAGAGGACTCCCACTCCAAGGATTAAGCACAAGGTTGCTCCCTTCTAGATGGACCAAGCTTCAAGATCGACAGTGTCACCAAATTAAGGTTTTGGTCGACTAGGGCCTCCAGATGGAAATTTTCCTCTGTGCATGAGCCAATGATCCAAAACATAACCTAATATACTCCATGGCACCTCATGAACCCAATCATCAAGTCAATTTTGCCTCAAGGGATGCATACAACAAAAATCAGGAATTAGGGTTTCTTGACCTAATTCACCCCTAAGTTGGCTTTTGGGACAAATCATGAACCAAAACCTCAAGACATGATTTAAGGGTCTCTAATATACCATATTGATCGATTTGGAACAATGGATTGATCCAAGAAGCTTGAGCAACAAGTTTCAATTTCATCTGAACCACAGTTAGGGTTTTGCGAGAAAAGTCAACTGTAGCTTTGACTATTGACCAGGACATGCTCCCAAACCATAGGACATGATTCAATATACCCTATAACACCCATGGAACATGTCCATCAAGTTTGATTTAGGTCAAGGACATGATTTCCTGAAGAATTGCACAGTTTGGAATTCATCTGACAAAAAGTCAACTGTGCACAAAAGTCAACTTTGACTTTTTGAGATTTTTCACAAAATTGGACTTTTAACCCTAAATTGATGTTAATGTATGATTTGAACCATCATTCATCAAGAAAAATCAAGGAAAGTGGGATAACTTGTAAAAAGGGTAACCATAAAAACTTAGAAAAATTTTCTAAGTTATGAAATAAAGTGACAAAGGTACCAACTTTGGAGGATCATAACTCCTAAACCACAAAGCCATTTTTCCCCATCCAAAGCTTGATTTGTAGATCTCATTGCCCTCTACAAAAGCTTCATACTGATCTATGTCCAAATTTCTCATGGATTTTGAGTTATGGAGTGATCAAAATCAAGAAAAGTCACTTTGTTCCAACACTTAGTGAAAATTTCACTAAGTCAGAATTTGCCTTACTTTTTTCCAAATGTAGGGACATTTTTCACTTGGATCCAAAAAGTATCAAAACCAAATATGATCAAACAGTTGTTGTATCATATAAGGGCTTTCCAAAATGGCCAAGAACATCACCAAATTCAACTTGAGCCATGAGATATGACATTGGCAAGATGCCTTGCTAAAATCTGCCAAGGCAAGGCAGATTTTTGTACTTTTGGTCGATTTGCCAAAATCAGCCAGTTCCAAGCCTTGTCATCACTTTGGACACATCGGAGGATTGAATCTAAAGGGGACAATCACTGAGCCAAGCCTCCAAAGTTCTTAGAACAAGAAATAGCATGCCAAACCTAGAATTGCCTAAAATAGGGACAAGACTTCAATTTTGGATTGGAGCATTCAATGGAAGCACCAAGGTGGCATGGACTGAGCTATTGGCAACTGAATTCAGTCAAGACTTATCCAAGACCAAGGGAACCAAAGCTCTATGCTCTAACCTCTAGTCAATGGCTAGAGGAGACTTGGATTTTCATTTGCCATCATTGGCCAACCCTACTCAGCAGTTGCCATTCACTATTCCTTGCAAAACAAACTTGCTCTACTATAAATAGAGCTCAATTGTGATCAGTTTGAGTACACCAAAACCATCAAACAGATGCTTTCTTTAAAATCTCTTCTTTCACTCCAATTTTGCCTTCTAAGGCAAGTCATTATCGGGTTTTGAGTTTGAGAGCTTTTCCAACCAAACCAATCACACACACACACCTCACATACATCATATGTGAGCTGATCAAACACTTAAACAACACCTGGAACACTGATTTCTCAGAATCACCAGTCAATTGCTCAAGGTTTTAACCAAGTTGCAGTTGAGATGCCATGAAGTGATCCAGCCAATTTCCATCAAGTCCAAGCATTCAAACACACTCCATAGGGTGTAGGGAAGCTGTTCAGATCATCACAACTCATCTGTAACACCTCCTACTCAGAAATCATTTTGAACTTGCTGTCACGACCTAGAGGTAAGCCTAAACTTGGTCATCTCTCAATCTATGCATATTTCCTCGCACAATACTTTTGCCAAATGTTCATAATCATGCATGGAATGTTTCCCCTCAATTAATTGCTTTGTTTGAATCGTGTATCAAAAATCCCAGCCTTCATGCAGAAATTAGGGTTCTTGATGATTTGTCGTGATTTCTTGTTTTATGCTTAATTTAAATGAAATTAATTGTCATAAACATGATCGTGAGGTTGAGACGAGCATATTGATATGTGGATTGCATGATATAATCAAGTATTCAGTGAGATTGGATAGAAAATGCAAATCTGGGCAAAGCTGAAAAACGCGCGTGTTCTTCAGCTGTTCTTGGCGCCATTTCTCTCAAATTCAAATATTTGAATTTTGTGATTTTAATAAATTGATTCAAAAATTAATTTCTCTCTGAGTTTTAATGATTTTGAGTTGATTCTTTTTTTTTTATAATTCACAAAAATGTTAAAATATTTTATTTTACCAAAAAATTCCAAAAATATTATTTATTTCATATAATTGATATTTTTGCAAAGAATCAATATTTTAATTATTTTTGACATTTAAAATATTTTTTCGCTCTTGATTTTGTAAATTTTAATGACTTCTAATCATTTTGTAAGGCAAAACATGATTTTTTAAGCATTAATCCTGGATCATAATTTGTTTCCCACATGTTAAATAATTTTTGATCATTTTAATTAAATTTTATTCAATTAAAATACATTTTGGAAATAAATTAGGGTTTTTGATTAATTCAACCCTCACAACTTTTAAAAAAAAAACCTTTTGGGCCTCTTGAGAGAGTGTAAGACCCAAAACCCCCTTGTACAAACAATTTTGGGTCTCACTTATTGTATAAGTCCCTCTGTACAAGTAAACGGCGCGATCGTCGCATTTTAAGAAAAAAATCAACTGGGCCTCTCCTCGAGCTATAAGACCCATTCAAAACTTTTGGGCCTCTAATAGAGTGTAAGACCCAATCCCCTTTTAACCAAAACAATTTTGGGCCTCAGATATTGTATAAGCCCCTTTGCGTTAAAAGAAAATCTCGGCGCGATCGCCATTTCAAACGAAAAATCATCTGGGCCTACCCTCGTGTTATAAGCCCCACTCTTTTTTCTTTAAACCTTTTGGGCCTCTTAAGAGAGTGTAAGACCCATCCCTTTGTACAGAAAACAATTTTTTGGCCTCAGTCACTTGTATAAGTCCCTCTGTACAAATTCAACAGTGCGATCACTGATAAAACCCTGGGCCTCTCCTTGAGTTGTAAGCCCCAAATCTTTCTTTTTTAAAGCACTTTCTCCTTTGATTTTGAATTATACTGTTGTTTTCAATCTTTCTTTGTTGAACAACTAACCAAACAACATGGAAGCTCTACAACCGAGTAAGTGTTTATTCGCTTTCATTTACCGCTTTCATATACATATAACTGTATTGTGGGGCTGTTTCACTGTAAGTCTTCTTTCATAAACTCATATCAACTGTGTAATAATAATATAGATATTTAGAGTTTTCCCGGCAACTACGTCTAGCATTAAGCCTGTTGATCACTCTTAAATAGTTAAAACTAGATCCCCATAGGATTACCAGACACAGTCTTCCCTCCTCTTGGGGTTAAACAATATGGAGATGTGAAAGGAAAATTCTTTTTGAACCCTTTCTCAGACTGTCACTCGTAGAAGTTGTCAAAGAAACTCTACTCCCCAGAGATGATCTCTTCTTCGTGAATTGCATCCCTTGAGTTTCTTCCAAATTCTCAAACTTTCCTGGCTTGATCTATTCTTTGTGAATAGCCTGTCTTGAACTTCTTGGGGTTTGGGGACCCACAGGCTTCTTAAAAGCACCCTTAGGAATTGTCAAGAAACTCTACTCCCCAGAGATGATCTCTTCTCCGTGAATTGCATCCCTTGAGTTTCTTCCAAATTCTCAAACTTTCCTGGCTTGATCTATTCTTTGTGAATAGCCTGTCTTGAACTTCTCGGGGTTTGGGGACCCATGGGATTCTTAAAAGCATCGGCCTCCGCTTGGGCATTGTACAAGGACCCACAGGCTTCCTAAAAGCATCCCCGCCTCCTCTTGGGCTTAGTACAAGGACCCGTCGGCTTCTTAGAAGTATTCACAGCCTCCTCTTAGGCTTCGTATAAATGATTTCTTCCTCCGAGAATGATAGCCTCCTCTTGGGCTTAGTACAAATTGTCCCTCGGCTTCTTAAAAGTTTCCAGCCTCTTCTTGGGCATCGTACAAATTGTCCCGACGACCTCCTAAAGGTATAGGAATAGAAATCAGTCATCTTAATAGAACAGTCTTTCCAAGAGTCTACTACTGTTTCTTTAAGCATAGTACAAAAGATGAAACTCTAGACTTGGACAATCTAATTTCCTTGAGTCTCAAAGACATTCTCAAGTCCCTTTCAAAAATAGGAAGAAACCCACAGACTTGGACAGTCTCAATACCCTTTGGATTTCCCATTTCCTCAAAGAAAAGGAAATATCCCTGATCCTCGAATCAAAATCCATGAGTACAGTGTTACTCATATAAGAACTGATTTTCTCTTAACCAACATACTGGACCTGTCACTCAACTGAAACAGAACCCTTTAGCCTCCATCTCGGGCTTCGTACGAGATACCAAAAGACTCTCTTGTTGATTCAAACATTTTTAGCCTCCATCTCGGGCTTCGTACGAGATACAAAACACTCTCTTGTTGAGTATTAAAGACTCTCTTGTTGAGTCACACCTTTAGCCCCCGTCTTGGGCTTCGTACAAGATACATATAAAAGATTCTCCTGTAGAGTCAACCCTTTTAGCCTCTCTCTCGGGCTTCATACGAGACACATAAAAACTCCCTCTTGTTGGGTCAATAGCCTTCTCTTAGGCTTTGTATAAGAAAACCACTGGTTGAGTCAATCAACCTTTTAGCATCAAAGCTGTGCCACGTTCACAGTACACAAACATTAACAACTCCTTCCCCTTTATCTCATCGCTGTAAGCGCAAGCCTCTGGATCATCTATGTCCATGCCACTGTCCCTCCTTTAGCATGAGAAATTCCTAAGGAAAGATAGCGTTGCTCTACACTGAGTTAAAGTATTCTCCTTCAGGTTGGAAATCCCCTATAAAGGAAATTATGGCATTGTCGGAGTCACATATCCCGGTTAAAGTAATTCTCCTTTATAAACAGTTGTGACAGACAAACCCCTCTTTAGAGATGACAAATTCTCTCTAAAGTCAAACCCTTTCAGCTTCACTTCTTGGGCTTTGAACAAGATACAAAAAGACCTTTCAGCTTCATATCTTGGGCTTTGAACAAGATACAAACTACCTTTCGCTTCACGTCTGGGGCTTTGAACAAGACACCAAAACATCATTTCCTCCCATAGAATAGGAGGAACTACGATCGCTCTGATTTCCCTGTTTCGGAAAAACGGGAATACGTAGGCATAAGATTGAAAGAAAAATCTTAGCGAGCACACTAAGCAAAAATCCTAAATCCCATATCAATTGAAAAACATCAGTCCTAACTTCCTGTCCATAGAATAAATCTGTCATTCTGTCAAAATAACATAAGAGAGGCCCCACTACCACATAGCATCCGTAACCTAACAGACCGCTGTTTAAACTCGGTATGCAAGCAGGGTTAATTGGAGACATCTATTTCCCTTCCTTCACCAGCTTTAATAGGATAAAAAATGAATCGACCTGTAGTAACCCCAAGGAGCGACAGTGCTTAAGAACCACGTCCAAAATCGCTCGCTACAGAAAAATGGCGCCCACCGCGGGGCCGATCTCTGTTTTTCTTCTTTCTTTTCATCTCTTGCGTCGAAACCACAGAATGGCGTTTCCGCCGGGGAGCCATTTTCTGTCAGGAACGTAGGATTCATAGCTTTAAAAGTCTAGGACATTAGGACAAATATATATACTGCTTTTCCTAAATGATATATGTGTTTATTTTTCCGCTAATGGGAATGCGTGTGATGCCGTATGTGGAAAGATTGAGTATACACCTAGGAAAAACCCCTTTAGTGGCGCAGAGGCTATCAGAAATAGTTGTCATGCGATGCCACCCTCTTCTGAGGACTCTTCAAAAAACACCACCTAGCACGGTTCCCGGCCCGCTGGTGCTTTCTTGACAAGAGTTAATGATGAAGAGAGACAGGTACAAAAATCACTAGTAAACCTTTGGGATGGGTAGAGCCTTGACTCCATGACACCGACCCTTTGACCCCATGTTTTTTCTATGTTTTTGTGTGCTGCATTCATGCATTCATCTAAGAAACATTAAAACAAAGAATATTTTTCTCTTCTAGTCTCTCTGTCTTTTTCAAAATAAACTAAGACTGTGATTGCAAATATCAGAGAAAAGGATTGCGCTAATGGATTTTGGTAGAAGGAGAACTCATAAGTACACCTTCAAGGTTCCAAAACTAGAGGATTTAAGAGGTTTGACGAGGATGATCACAAACCAAGAGGCCTTCAAAGCCAAGTACGGAGGTCTGCTACCACTGCTAAGAGTCCATGTGATTGAAGGAATCATGGATGCACTCGTTCAGTTCTACGATCCAGTTTATCACTGTTTTACATTCCCGGATTACCAGCTGGCACCAACGCTGGAGGAGTACTATCACCTGACTGATCTACACATTACTGATCAAGCTCCATTTTCTGGACTGGAAGAAATTCCAAAGAATCAGACCATTGCAAGAGCAATTCATTTGGACGAGTCTGAGGTCAGGACTCACATGACCACTAAGGGTGGCATACAAGGTTTGGCAGCCCAGTTCTTGACAAAGAAAGCCCTGTACTTCGCCAGTATCGGGAACGTGACTGCTTTTGAAAGCATCTTTGTTTTACTCACCTACGGGTTATTTTTGTTGCCCAACATTAATAACTTCGTCGATATCAACTCCATTAAGGTTTTTCTCATTGGAAACCCTGTGTCAACTTTGCTCGCAGATGCGTATCATTCTGTACACTTAGGGAATTTGTACAGCTGAGGGGAGATCACATGTTGTGTACCTTTGCTTTACAAATGGTTTATCTCCCATTTGCCTAAATCTGCTGCTTTTTGGGATCACAAGAGTGCCTTACGCTGGTCGCAGAAAATCATGTCTCTTACCAACTCTGGCATTGATTGGTGTAATAGGATTTATGATGGGATCAGGATCATTGACAGTTGTGGAAACTTCCCCAACGTACCCCTTATAGGAACTAAGGGAGGAATCAACTACCATCCGGTATTGGTTCATCGTCAATTTGGATACCCGATGAGGCATGTCCCGCGTAATGCTCATCTGGAAGGTCTTTTCTTCAAGGAAGGAGAAAATGACAGAGCAATAAAGATGGAAATAGTGCACGCTTGGAAACATGTTCATAAGAAAGGACGAGAGTCTCTAGGAAAATCGAACTGTGTCTCGGTGGAGCCTAATCTCCACTGGGTACAAACTAGAGCTCTCAAGCTAAAAATGCCTTATCCTCATTACGAGATTCTTCCACCAAGGGAGTCTGTCATGTACTTCATGAAGGAAACCGAAAAACTTCAGGTTACTCTCAACAAAGTCCAGCGGGAGAGGAGGTCTTGGAAGAACAAGTACCGCATCCTCAATGTGGAGTGTACCCAAATAAAACAACTACTGAGAGAGAAAGATGCTCTGATTGAGATTTTAGAGCAACATGCTGTAGAGAATCAAGATGACCAAAGGAATTTGCTCACTCCTTTCACCTGGCAAAGGAATGACCACCCGACAACGGCCCAAGAGCCCCGGTCAAAGAAAAGAAAAGTACCAGAATCAGCACCTGATTTCTCTTCAGAGATGACTCGGGACCCATTAGCTTAGGTTTCTATTTTCGCACCTTGTAATCTACTGTATTTTCATTTCCGCAATCCTTTGAATTCAATAAAAAGGGGTTTCCCCACTGTTTGATGTTTGCAATCTAATTGTCGAAGTTTATTTTGATTAAACCAAAAAGAAATTAATATAATCATTGCATTCATCATTCTCACATCGCGTATTCTTCTTACCTACGAATCTCACGTTTGTGTCTTGGTTCTAGAGTCAAACTGTCTCATTCGTACAATACTCGGGTCAATCGTTAGAAAAGGATGGATGATCTTGAGGAAGAAAATAGAGAGTTGAAAGAAGAGATCGACGCTCTGAGAGAGGATATGAGAAAGCTTCGTAACGACATGCAAGCCATGGCAGAAGCTCAGCTACAAAGGACTGTGATCTCAGAGATCACCTCAACGCCCATAGTGGAGAAATATGATCCTAGGTATCAAATGCCGAAAGATCGTCCCTGGGGCATGCCTGTTAACTATATCACGGAGGGATATGTTTCACCGATCACTGAAGATCAGGGAATCATAACAGAAGCCGCTGGGCCTGAAGGTTACAAACTTCGGGAAAGCGAAGATGCCAGAGGCATATTGAAGACTCCTGAAGGTTACAAACTTTGGGAAACGCCAAGATTCACTGTCGTAGTCACGGTACCACTCCATGTGGTGCACACTATCCCGGAAGGACAGATTCCACCGGTCCCTTATGGTAAGAAGGAAACTATGTTCGATAGAATGGATGAATTCCAGGAACAGTTCCTGGAAGTGCATAAGGAACTGCAAGCCATCCGCGGTCAGGATTTATTTGGAAAGGACGCTGTAGACCTCTGCTTGGTCCCTAATGTGAAAGTTCTGCACAAATTCCAAGTGCCCGACTTTGAAAAATACAAGGGTAACTCTTGCTCTCAGAGCCATCTGGTGATGTACGCTCGGCGAATGTCAGCTCAGACGGAGAATCAGGACCTACTGATTCACTACTTTCAGGATAGTTTAACCGGTGCCGCCTTAAAATGGTACATGGGTTTAAACCGTGCTACGATAAGCACTTTCAGAGATCTTGGCACTGGCTTCATCCAGCAATATAAATACAATCTGGACATGGCACCCGACAGAGATCAACTCAGATCGATGTCACAAAAGGACAAGGAAACTTTTAAGGAGTACGCTCAGAGATGGCGTGAAATTGCCGCCCAAATTTGTCCACCTCTTGAGGAAAAAGAGATGACAAAAATCTTCTTAAAGACCTTAAGCTCGTTTTACTATGACATAATGGTTGCCAGTGCGCCCAGTGACTTCACCAAATTGGTCGGTATGGGGGTACGTCTCGAGGAAGCTGTTCGAGAAGGACGTCTAATAAAAGACGCTAGATCATCAAGTAGTACAAAGCGATATGGTAGTACTCTCCCTAAGAAAAAAGAGCAAGATATTGGAATATCTCTCTCGGAAAGCAAAGGCGACGGTACCAACCGGTAGCAGCTGTAACTCCTGCTATCAGCCCTGCGCCTATTCCTATGTATCAACCTCAGGTTGCGCAGAGCCAACCTAATTAACAAAGGACACAACAGCCTCCTCAGCAGGCTCGTCCTCCATACAATAACAACCGTACAATGTGGCCACCGGGGTTTGATCCTATACCCATGTTGTACGTAGAACTATTTCCGTTACTACTGGCTAAGGGGCACATCCAGACTAAGTCTCCTCTTACAGTACTGGAAAATCCGCCTTTTTGGTTTAAGGTGGATCAGACTTGCCCTTACCATCAAGGAGGATCGGGGCATAACATAGAGAACTGTCTCAATTTCAAATCCGACGTGCAAAAGCTTATTAGGAGCGGGCTCTTATCTTTCAAAGATACGAATCCCAATGTTCTCACAAACCCGCTGCCTCAACATGAGAAAGCTGCAGTCAACCTGATTGAGAAAGAATTTAACAACGTCTATCAAATACATGATGTACTCTCGTTAAGGACCAATCTGGTCAAGATGCATTGTAGACAGAGTGGGTACGGCCATGTGCCACCTCATAATTATCACCAGTGTGATGTCTGCTCTAAAAGCAATCAAGGGTGTTCTGTGGTGCAATCCGATCTACAGTAACAGATGGATCTCGGATGGATCCAAGAGCACCGAGTTCGTGGAGTTAACATGGTTTATACGAATTCCAACGTCATTCAGAACCACGACATCCGTGCGATGAATGTCAACCTGGTGGCAATGCATTTAAGGCAAAGCCAGTATCATAATCTGCCGCGGCACGATTACAGTTCTTGTATGACTTGCTCGATAAACAAACAGGGATGCTCTTTCATACGAGAGGCCCTCCAGCGTCAGATGGATCTTGGATGGATCCAAGACTACCATGATAGGAATCCCTATCAGATCAACATGGTTCAAATTTTTGATATTCGCGTGATGAATACCAACCTGGTAGAGTTGCATGCTGAGCAGGTCCGACTCGGATTCCTGATATCACATAATTACCAAAGTTGTAAAGCGGGTTGCGAAAATAATCGAGGTTGTACCCTTGTCCAGGAGGCACTTCAGCACTTGTTAAATCACTGGTGGATGCCAATCTATATGGATGAGGATACTCAGCAAATTAGTATCAATAACAGGAATCCTACTCGGCGTCAAAGTCAAGATGTCCGACTCGTGGAAGCTAACCTAGTGAGGTTACATTGTATACAAAGTGGGCGTGGCCAGGTGCCACCACACAACTATGAACGTTGTGGAGTCTGTTCAGAAAGTAACCAAGGATACTACCTTGTGCGAGCAGCTCTCCAGGGGCAGGTGGATCGTGGAGAGATTCACCCATATCCAGGTTCCGGACCCATCAATTGGTCGCCGAACTACCTTGCCAATCAGATTGAGGACGCTGTCGTCATCTCTGATCATCAGAGGACCAGGAATATTTTTACCATTACCCCTCTGCTTGACGAATCAAGAATTCCCAACCGGGAACGGATCGAGATTACTTATGATGGTCGAAAAAACCAGAAGGTTCCCATAGTTATCTATCTACCGGGACCACTACCGTATGAATCAACTAAGGCAATCCCTTACAAATACGGTGCAACAACCATTGAAAATGGAAAGGAAATTCCATTACCCTCCGTCGTGAATATTACAGACATCAGTCGTGTAACACGGAGTGGTAGAATCTTCAACAGAGGAGTTGGAGAGTCCAACAAAGAAAAGGAACTTCAGACAGAAGCTCCCGATCCATCAGTCGGTCAATCCAGTAATCCCGACCTTTCGAAAAACAATGATGAGATGTTGAAGCTCATCCAAAGGAGTGAATACAACATTGTTGATCTGCTGTTACAAAGTCCTTCAAAGATCTCAGTATTATCACTTTTACTCAGTTCAGAAGCGCACA
The DNA here is from genome assembly GCA_022829125.1 of Lathyrus tuberosus. Lineage (NCBI taxonomy): Eukaryota > Viridiplantae > Streptophyta > Magnoliopsida > Fabales > Fabaceae > Lathyrus > Lathyrus tuberosus. The sequence continues at coordinate 6,032,939 of JALAZF010000381.1, forward strand.
AGGAGGCTCTACAGAAAGTCTTGGAGCAAGCCTTTGTAGAACAGGATGTAACAATCAGACAGTTTGATAGCATTGTCTCTAACATCACTTCTTGCAATAATTTAGGATTTAGTAATGAGGAATTACTGGAAGAGGGTTGCCGTCATAACATGGCACTCAATATCACAGTCAACTGCCAGGACGATGCTTTAGCCAGTGTATTGGTAGACACAGGTCAGCCTTGAATATTATGACGAAGTCCACTTTGATGCAATTATCATTCAAAGGCCCTCCGATGAGAACCAGCGAGGTCGTCGTCAAAGCGTTTGACGGATCCAGAAAAATGATTATCGGTGAAGTTGACCTTCCCATAACTATTGGTCCTCACACTTTCCAAGTCACCTTCCAGGTCATGGACATCCGGGCAACGTACAGTTGTTTATTAGGAAGACCTTGGATACATCAGACTGGAGCGGTCACTTCAACCCTCCACCAAAATCTAAAGTTTATCTAGAACGGACAACTCATCACAGTCTGTGGGGAGCAGGCCTTGCTCGTGAGTAGCTTATCATCATTTACTGGTATAGAACCCGAGAAGGTTATTGGAATTCAGTTCCAAGCACTATCGGTGAGCAAGGACAATCAATCAGGAGGAGGAACTTCGATTTCCTCATACAAAGATGTTATTAAAGCGGTCAAGAGTACCAATACAATCGGATGGGGACATCTAGTCATTCCTACTGACAATAAAACAAAGAAGGGTCTTGGTTTTTCTGCAACCTGCACCCAGACAGCTGCCAGCGATGAAAGTATTCATCCCATTCAGAACTTCTTCCACAGTGAAGGATTCCTTTACCCAGTGCCTCAGGAAATCCATGCTATCAATGAGGAGGATTCCCCCGACACTGATGAAGAATGGAAGTCCTATCTTAACGAGGACGGTTATATGTCTCAGGAAGAGGCGCCAACGCCATTTTGCTATCCCGCACAGAGTCTGAGATTTATACCATGGTCAGATGTTGAAATGATATATGGAGATTGTGATCCTGAAGGATGTCGTGCTCCACCAAATTCATTAGAGGAAGACACTCTAATGAAAGACAACTTTGACCACAATTACTATGGCCCGATGGATGGTCTGCCAATGTGGCAACCTTACCCAGGAGACTTGGGGCCAGAAAGTCAGCCGAGTAATGAAACTCAGCTGAGCATCATTGAACAGAATACCTGTGTCCCCACCGTGTCATGGGATCAACACTCAGGTCGTTCAGAAACTACTCAACATAACGATGAATTTGCAACGTTTGCAGGACTGGAATTCATCAACTATGCTTTTCCCGAGGTCAACTTCATCGAGAGGGATGGCTCCTCCAGTTCCAAAGAAGTGCGGGACACCTTGGGACAACCAAGTGGAAAATTTGACTACTTGGTCAAGTACACCGCTCCCGAAAACTCTCGTATCAGGCTCGAAGACATCCAGCCAATTGGATGGGGAGATCTTCCTGAGAGTACAAATACTATGCAAAATGCAACTGAGGAATCCTCCTACGAAAATTCTGCCTGGGAGACAAATTCCAATGATCCTGCTCCACCAGAAATCAGCGTCATTTCTGAAGACAAATCAAGGAAGGTGCCAGACTTTGTGATTCACCGAGGAGTTCGCAGCCAATGGGTTGCTGTCGATGTTCCGAAGGTCGTTCACCAGTTAAAGTAATTGCCATCTTTAACCTTTCACCCTACCTAGGTGAAACAGATGTTTTGATAGGGCTCGCTTTCTATAAATATCCCTCTTCGCTTCGCCCAAAGCGACGGAGTTTTGTTTTATAGGGCTGTAGTTTCAAGAATCGACTTATTCATTAATAAAATAACGTCGTTCTGTAATTTTCGCATTAATTGCTGTTTTCTCTTTTTGCTTTTTCTCAGAAAATGGTAATCCTAAAAAATAATTCAATAATAAAAACAAGCAGTAACAACGAAATACACTGCAAACACTCTTGCATTCTCTCTATCTCTTCTAAACATAAATCACACCGTCATGCAGATTGCTTGTTTTAAACCCTGTTGAAACATACGATCTGATGCGTTCTCCCAACTTTGAGTTCTCGGTATTTGGGGTTGAAGAAGAAGTTGACAACGAAATTCCAGAGGAGATCTCCCGATTACTCAGACAAGAGGAAAGGTCCATTGAACCTCATAAAGAGCCGTTGGAAAGGGTTCAGAAAAAGAGAGAAAAGAAATCAGGATTGGGGCTCTGCTCAGTCCAACTGCCAAAGAGGGTTTGATAAAGCTTCTCAAAGAATTCCCCGATGTATTCTCTTGGTCCTATCAGGACATGCCAGGGTTGGATACCAGCATCGTGGAACATCACTTACCGTTAAGATCGGAATGTCTGCCAGTAAAACAGAGGTTGAGACGGACTCACCCGGACATGGCCATCAAAATCAAAGAGGAGGTACAGAAACAGATTGACGCGGGTTTCCTCGCTACGTCTGAATATCCTCAATGGCTAGCCAATATCATACCCGTTCCGAAAAAGGCAGGAAAAGTCAGAATGTGTGTTGATTACAGGGATCTGAACAAGGCAAGTCCAAAGGACGACTTTCCTTTACCACACATTGACATGCTGGTTGACAGTACAACAAAGTTCAAAGTTTTCTCCTTCATGGATGGATTCTTGGGCTATAATCAAATCAAAATGGCGCCAAAAGACATGGAGAAAACTTCGTTCATTACCCCGTGGGGTACCTTTTGTTACAAGGTAATGCCATTCGGTTTGAAGAATGTCGGGGCAACCTATCAAAGGGCCATGGCTACTCTTTTTCATGACATGATACACAAGGAAATCGAGGTATATGTCGATGATATGATTGCAAAATCCAAGACAGAAGAGGAGCATGTGACCCACCTGTCAAAACTATTCGAGCGTCTGAGAAAATACAAACTCTGCTTGAATCCCAATAAGTGCACATTTAGTGTCCGTTCAGGGAAACTCTTAGGATTCATCGTCAGCCAGAAAGGAATTGAGGTTGATCCTGACAAGGTCAAGGCCATTCAAGAAATGCCTTCTCCGAAAACTGAAAAACAAGTCAGAGGATTCCTGGGACATTTGAACTACATCTCCAGATTCATATTCCTCATGACCGCGACATGCGCGCCGATCTTTAGATTACTTAAGAAGAACCAGGACTGCGTTTGGACAAAGGATTGTCAAACCGCCTTCGACAGTATTAAGGAATATCTGTTGAATCCTCTGATTCTATCACCTTTAGTGGAAGGAAGACCACTGATCATCTACCTCACAGTCCTGGAAGACTCAATGGGGTGTGTACTTGGCCAACAGGACGAAACCAAAAGGAAAGAGTCTGCCATTTACTATCTAAGCAAGAAGTTCACCGACTGTGAAACTCAGTACACGATGCTCGAGAAAACTTGTTGTGCTTTGGCTTGGGCAGCCAAACGTCTGCGCCAGTACATGATTCGTCACACTACTTGGTTGGTCTCTGAGATGGATCCAATCAAGTATGTATTTGAAAAACTTGCTCTCACGGGAAGGATTGCCCGTTGGCAGATGTTGCTATCAGAATATGATATAGAGTACTACGCTCAAAAAGCCGTTAAAGGAAGTATTTTAGCCGATCATTTGGCTCATCAACCGATTGACAATCAAGAATCAATTGGGTTTGACTTCCCAGACGAAGATGTCATGTATCTAAAGATGAAAGATTGCGATGAACCGCTACCCAGTGAAGGGCCAGAACCAGGTTCCCAGTGGGGACTAATCTTTGACGGAGCTGTCAACCATTATGGAAACGGAATTGGGGCAATAATTGTTACCCCTCAGGGTACCCACATTCCTTTCACTGCTCGACTTATGTTCAAATGTACAAACAACGAGGCCGAATATGAAGCTTGTATTATGGGTCTCGAAGAAACGATCGACTTAAGGATCAAGAACTTGGATGTATATGGTGACTCAGCCCTGGTTATCAATCAGATAAAAGGAGATTGGAACACATACCAATCAGGACTAATTCCTTACAAAGACTATGCGAGAAGGTTGTTACCCTTCTTCAACAGAGTCGAGTTTCACCACATCCCTCATGAGGAGAATCACATGGTTGATGCTTTAGCCACTCTCTCTTCCATGATTAGTGTAGGTCAATGGAATGACTTACCTAAGATCGACATAATGCGCCTTGAACGGCCCGCTTACATCTTCACGATTAAAGCAGTCATAGACAACAAACCTTGGTATCACGATATCAAATGCTTCCTTAAAAAACAAGAGTACCCTCCTGGGGCATTCAGAAAGGACAGAAAGACCCTCAGAAGACTGGCTGGAAACTTCTTCCTGAGCGATGACATACTCTATAAGAGGAACTTTGACATGGTCTTGCTTCGATGCGTAGACAGACCAGAAGCATACATGTTGATGAAAGAAATTCACGAAGGATCCTTTGGCACTCATGCCAACGGACACACAATGACGAGAAAAATTCTAAGAGCAGGGTACTATTGGTTGACCATGGAATCTGACTGCTACAAGTACATGAGGAGATGTCACAAGTGTCAGATATACTCAGACAAAATCCATGTACCGCCTACACATCTCAAAGTTCTTTCTTCCCCATGGCCTTTTTCCATTTGGGGAATCGACATGATTGGCATGATTGAACCTAAGGCTTCAAACGGACATCGGTTCATCCTGGTAGCCATTGACTACTTCACCAAGTGGGTCGAAGCAGCGTCATTCGCTAATGTAACCTGACAAGTGGTGGTCCAATTTATCAAAAACAATCTCATCTGCCGTTATGGTGTTCCAAACCAGATCATTACTGATAATGGATCCAACTTGAACAACAAGATGATGAAAGAGTTGTGTGTTGAGTTCAAGATCGAACACCATAATTCATCTCCCTACCGACCTAAGATGAACGGAGCGGTAGAAGCGGCTAACAAGAACATCAAGAAGATTGTTCAAAAGATGGTTGTAACCTACAAAGACTGGCACGAGATGCTACCCTTTTCTCTTCACGGTTATCGCACATCTGTCCGCACTTTAACAGGGGCAACCCCTTTCTCTCTAGTATATGGCATGGAAGCAGTGCTCTCCATCGAAGTAGAGATCCCATCAATCTGGGTATTGATGGAAGCTAAGCTTACTGAAGCTGAATGGTGTCAAAGTCGACACGACGAACTGAATCTGATCGAAGAGAAGCGAATCACGACACTATGCCACGGTCAGTTGTATCAGCAAAGAATGAAGAAGGCGTTCGACAAAAGGGTCCGACCTCGTGCTAAAAAAGATACAATCATTTCTCACTGATTCCCGGGGCAAATGGGCTCCGAATTATGAAGGCCCTTATATGGTCAAGAAAGCTTTCTCAGGCGGTGCCTTGAGACTTGCAACCATGGACGGAGAGGAGTTTGCCTACCCCACAAATGTTTATGTAGTCAAGAAATACTTCGCCTAAGAAAAAAAAACGTCTCGGTGGATTGAAAACCCCGAAAGGGCGGTCCAGGCAAAAATTAGAGACATGATCAAAAACCATCCTGGTGGATTGGAAACCTCAAAGTACAATCCAGGCAAAAATTAGGGATAATGGCAAGTAACTATGTTCAACAGAGGCAAGTCCTTTAGCAACAGCTACATCATCCATCGGAGGAAAACTCCAGTCAAGGTCATCTTCGATAGAAGCTCAGGATGTCCCAAATTCAAAGTTGGTAGAAGGATAGTGGTTGTTATGTTTCAACGTAGCCCTTTTCCCTGTAAATTACCATTTTCTATCTTTGTAAATACTCTTTGGAATCACGCGTTTGGCTGATCTCCCTCTTATCAATAAAATTTGAGCCCTCGTGCTTTTGTTTGTAATTCTCATTTGTTTTAGCTTTACAGAACGAAATTTTAATATGATTAACGATTCTTGAAATAAAACAAAAATGAATTTACTTGTAAAAATTTTTCTGCTTTAAAATAAAGATGGAAATTTCTTTTGACTATTGAACATCGAAAGAACATTGACTGCTTCCCCGAAAGCAATTGAACTTCAAAGTGCAGAATCAAAGTACTCCTTCTAATCCAGTACGCCTGAATGAAGGGATCAACTGTGTCAGAGACCTTGTTTCGCCTGACACGCCTCGGCCGAGTTCTTATCTCCTAAGCCCGACCAACATAGTTCCCTGCGAGGACTACTTCTCCTAAGCAAAATAGAATTTCTACCTTTTGGACCAACGGTACTTCTTCCCCCCGCGATGGCCGAGTATCCAGTCATGTTCATCTTTTAGTTTGTATGTCGCGTCAGTCAGCATAAACATACATACATCATGCATTATTGATTTACATTCACATTTCATATTGCATCACTATCACTCTAGTCGGTCTTATCCCCTAGTGATAAAAAACTCCTCTCAATCGAGTTGTCAGTTGGTCCTCGTCAGGAAATGCTGCATCTGAACAATCTCTCTCCTCCAGTTTATTTCTGGAATGAAGTTGGCTCCTCGACCACTTTGATAACTTGAACCTATGAAAGACCAGAGAACCTTCAACAAATGTCACTCTTCGCCATTGAAGATGATATCCTTGCTTTCCCGGATTAAGGAAAATCCTGAGAGAAAGCCTTTTAACAAAAGATTCGACAATACAGCAGTTTTTCTCCGAAAAAAACGCTGATGAAAAGGTCATCGGCACCTCAAAATTGGATCCCATCATATGGCATTTCTCCGAGAAGATCTCCGAGAAAAGTATGATGTAATACCCCAAACGAAGGCAGTCTCTCAAGAGACTCATTTTCCCCAGTAGAAATAAATGGCGTCTCCAACAGAGAAGTTTGTGCACCTCTACAACTCAGACGATTGGGTTCCCCAACAAGTCTGACATCAAAACTTTTTTCGTCAAATGGCATCTCCCCAGGAAAATTCGGCGAGAAGTTTGAGGAAAACCGCTACGAATAGCATCCCTTGTCAATAAAGTTTATTGACAAAAGAATCTGAGACCAGTTCCTTGGTAGGAAACCAGGATCGAGGGGAAGTTTATATCAGCAACTAAAACCAGTTCCTTGGTAGGAAACCAGGATCGAGGGGAAGTTTATTTCAGAAACTAAGACCAGTTCCTTGGTTGAAGACCAGGATCGAGGGGAAGTTTACCTTTTCTAAGCATCATTGCTTAGAGAAAGAAGATGAATGCGTGAATTACCATTCATAGACGACGTCAAAATTTCGGATATTCTGATATTTAATCCTCTTGCACCTCGAATGCTCGAATACCTTCGTCATTCGCACCTTCGGGTCCAAGGAAATTAAATAGGGGCATCTGTCATACCTAAAATTTTGACCACTAAGATTTCCCATCATTGTGCAAATCATCATCACAATATGGGTGTATCATTATGCCTCATTAGTCTCCCCAAAGATGGGTGAGCATTCACTACAATCAAAATTAGGGTTTCAAGCCCTCTCTGAGCTCTTAGACGAAGGATCAATCAAGGAATGACATGATCTTACAATTTGTATAAACCTCTCAAACATCCACAATGGATCAAGAGGACTCCCACTTCAAGGATTAAGCACAAGGTTGCTCCCTTCTAGATGGACCAAGCTTCAAGATCGACAGTGTCACCAAATTAGGGTTTTGGTCGACTAGGGCCTCCAGATGGAAATTTTCCCCTGGGCATGAGCCAATGATCCAAAACATAACCTAATATACTCCATGGAACCTCATGGACCCAATCATTAAGTCAATTTTGCCTCAAGGGATGCATACATAAAAAATCAGGAATTAGGGTTTCTTGACCTAATTCACCCCTAAGTTGGCTTTTGGGACAAATCATGAACCAAGACCTCAAGACATGATTTGAGGGTCTCTAATATACCATATTGATCCATTTGGAACAATGGATTGATCCAAGAAGCTTGAGCAACAAGTTTCAATTTCATCTGAACCACAGTTAGGATTTTGCGAGAAAAGTCAACTGTAGCTTTGACTATTGACCAGGACATGCTCCCAAACCCTAGGACATGATTCAATATACCCTATAACACCCATGGAACATGTCCGTCAAGTTTGATATAGGTCAAGGACATGATTTCCTGAAGAATTGCACAGTTTGGAATTCATCTGACAAAAAGTCAACTGTGCACAAAAGTCAACTTTGACTTTTTGATATTTTTCACAAAATTGGATTTTTAACCCTAAATTGATGTTAATGTATGATTTAAATCATCATTCATCAAGAAAAATCAAGGAAAGTGGGATAACTTGTAAAAGGGGTAACCATAAAAACTTAGAAAAATTTTCTAAGTTATGAAATAAAGTGACAAAGGTACCAACTTTGGAGGATCATAACTCATAAACCACAAAGCCATTTTTACCCATCCAAAGCTTGATTTGTAGATCTAATTTCCCTCTACAAAAGCTTCATACTGATCTATGTCCAAATTCCTCATGGATTTTGAGTTATGGAGTGATCAAAATCAAGAAAAGTCACTTTGTTCCAACACTTAGTGAAAATTTCACTAAGTTAGAATTTGCCTTACTTTTTTCCAAATGTAGGGACATTTTTCACTTGGATCCAAAAAGTATCAAAACCAAATATGATCAAACAGTTGTTGTATCATATAAGGGCTTTCCAAAATGGCCAAGAACATCACCAAATTCAACTTGAGCCATGAGATATGACATTGGCAAGATGCCTTGCTGAAATCTGCCAAGGCAAGGCAGATTTTTGCACTTTTGGTCGATTTGCCAAAATCAGCAAATTCCAAGCCTTGTCATCACTTTGGACACATCTGAGGATTGAATCTAAAGGGGACAATCATTGAGCCAAGCCTCCAAAGTCCTTGGAACAAGAAATAGCATGCCAAACCTAGAATTACCTAAAATAGGGACAATACTCCAATTTTGGATTGGAGCATTCAATGGAAGCACCAAGGTGGCATGGACTGAGCTATTGGCAACTGAATTCAGTCAAGACTTATCCAAGACCAAGGGAACCAAAGCTCTGTGCTCTAACCTCTAGTCAATGGCTAGAGGAGACTTGGATTTTCATTTGCCAACATTGGCTAACCCTACTCAGCAGTTGCCATTCACTATTCCTTACAAAAAAAATTTGTTCTACTATAAATAGAGCTTAATTGTGATCAGTTTGAGTACACCAAAGCCATCAAATAGATGCTTTCCTCAAAATCTTTTCTTTCACTCCAATTTTGCCTTCTAAGGCAAGTCACTATCGGGTTTTGAGTTTGAGAGCTTTTCCAACCAAACCAAACCAATCACACACACACCTCACATACATCATATGTGAGCTGATCAAACACTTAAACAAACCTGGAACACTGATTTCTCAGAATCACCAATCAATTGCTCAAGGTTTTAACCAAGTTGCAGTTGAGATGCCATGAAGTGATCCAGCCAATTTCCATCAAGTCCTAGCATTCAAACACACTCCATAGGGTGTAGGGAAGCTGTTCAGATCATCACAACTCATCTGTAACACCTCCTACTCAGAAATCATTTTGAACTTGCTGTCACGACCTAGAGGTAAGCCTAAACTTGGTCATCTCTCAATCTATGCATATTTCCTCGCACAATACTTTTGCCAAATGTTCATAATCATGCATGGAATTTTCCCCCTCAATTAATTGCTTTGTTTGAATCGTGTATCAAAAATCCCAGCCTTCATGCAAAAATTAGGGTTCTTGATGATCTGTCGTGATTTCTTGTTTTATGCTTAATTTAAATGAAATTAATTGTCATAAACATGATCGTGAGGTTGAGACGAGCATATTGATATGTGGATTGCATGATATAATCAAGTATTCAATGAGATTGGATAGAAAATGCAAATCTGGGCAGAGCTGAAAAACGCGCGTGTTCTTCAGCTGTTCTTGGCGCAATTTCTCTCAAATTCAAATATTTGAATTTTGTGATTTTATTTAATTGATTCAAAAATTAATTTCTCTCTGAGTTTTAATGATTTTGAGATGATTTTTTTTTAATAATTCACAAAAATGTTAAAATATTTTATTTTACCAAAAATATTATTTATTTCATATAATTGATATTTTTGCAAAGAATTAATATTTTAATTGTTTTTGACATTTAAAATATTTTTTCCCTCTTGATTTTGTAAATTTTAATGACTTCTAATTATTTTGTAGGGCAAAACATGATTTTTGAAGCATTAATCCTAGATCATAATTTGTTTCCCACATGTTAAACAATTTTTGATCATTTTAATTGAATTTTTATTCAATTAAAATACATTTTGGAAATAAATTAGGGTTTTTGATTAATTCAACCCTCACAACTTTTTTTTAAAAAACCTTTTGGGCCTCTTGAGAGAGTGTAAGACCCAAAATCCCTTGTACAAACAATTTTGGGCCTCACTTATTGTATAAGTCCCTCTGTACAAGTAAACGGCGCGATCGTCGTCTTTTAAGAAAAAATCAACTGGGCCTCTCCTCGAGCTATAAGACCCATTCAAAAGTTTTGGGCCTCTAATAGAGTGTAAGACCCAATCCCCTTTTAACCAAAACAATTTTGGGCCTCAGATATTGTATAAGCCCCTTTGCGTTAAAAAAAAATCTCGGCACGATCGCCATTTCAAACGAAAAATCATCTGGGCCTACCCTCGTGTTATAAGCCCCGATTTTTTCTTTAAACCTTTTGGGCCTCTTGAGAGAGTGTAAGACCCATCCCTTTGTACAGAAAACAATTTTTTGGCCTCAGTCACTTGTATAAGTCCCTCTGTACAAATTCAACAGTGCGATCACTGATAAAACCCTGGGCCTCTCCTTGAGCTGTAAGCCCCAAATCTTTATTTTTCAAAGCATTTTCTCCTTTGATTTTGAATTATACTGTTGTTTTCAATCTTTCTTTGTTGAACAACTAACCAAACAGCATGTAAGCTCTACAACCGAGTAAGTGTTTATCCGCTTTCATTTACCGCTTTCATATACATATAACTGTATTGTGGGGTTGTTTCACTGTAAGTCTCCTTTCATAAACTCATATCAACTGTGTAATAATAGTATAGATATTTAGAGTTTCCCCGGCAACTACGTCTAGCATTAAGCCCGTTGATCACTCTTAAATAGTCAAAACTAGATCCCCATAGGATTACCAGACACAGTCTTCCCTCCTCTTGGGGTTAAACAATATGGAGATGTGAAAGGCAGATTCTTTTTGAACCCTTTCTCAGACTGTCACTCGTAGAAGTTGTCAAAGAAACTCTACTCCCCAGAGATGATCTCTTCTCCGTGAATTGCATCCCTTGAGTTTATTCCAAATTCTTGAACTTTCCTGGCTTGATCTATTCTTTGTGAATAGCCTGTCTTGAACTTCTCGGGGTTTGGGGACCCACAAGCTTCTTAAAAGCACCCTTAGGAATTGTCAAGAAACTCTACTCCCCAGAGATGATCTCTTCTCCGTGAATTGCATCCCTTGAGTTTCTTCCAAATTCTCGAACTTTCCTGGCTTGATCTATTCTCTGTGAATAGCCTGTCTTGAACTTCTCGGGGTTTGGGGACCCACGGGCTTCTTAAAAGCATCGGCCTCCGCTTGGGCATTGTACAAGGACCCACAGGCTTCCTAAAAGCATCCCCGCCTCCTCTTGGGCTTAGTACAAGGACCCATCGGCTTCTTAGAAGTATTCACAACCTCCTCTTAGGCTTCATATAAATGATTTCTTCCTCTGGGAATGATAGCCTCCTCTTGGGCTTAGTACAAATTGTCCCTCGGCTTCTTAAAAGTTTCCAGCCTCCTCTTGGGCTTCGTACAAATTGTCCCGACGACCTCCTAAAGGTATAGGAACAGAAATCAGTCATCTTAATAGAACAATCTTTCCAAGAGTCTACTACTGTTTCTTTAAGCATAGTACAAAAGATGAAACTCTAGACTTGGACAGTCTAATTTCCTTGAGTCTCAAAGACATTCTCAAGTCCCTTTCAAAAATAGGAAGAAACCCACAGACTTGGACAGTCTCAATACCCTTTGGATTTCCCATTTCCTCAAAGAAAAGGAAATATCCCTGATCCTCGAATCAAAATCCATGAGTACAATGTTACTCATATAAGAACTGATTTTCTCTTAACCAACATACTGGACCTGTCACTCAACTGAAACAGAACCCTTTAGCCTCCATCTCGGGCTTCGTATGAGATACCAAAAGACTCTCTTGTTGAGTCAAACATTTTTAGCCTCCATCTCGGGCTTCATACGAGATACAAAAACACTCTCTTGTTGAGTATAAAAGACTCTCTTGTTGAGTCACACCTTTAGCCTCCAACTTGGGCTTCTTACAAGATACATATAAAAGATTCTCCTAGAGAGTCAACCCTTTTAGCCTCTCTCTCGGGCTTCGTACGAGACACATAAAAACTCCCTCTTGTTGGGCCAATAGCCTCCTGTAGCGAGCGATTTTGGACGCGGTTCTTAAGCGCTGGTCGCTCTCTGCGGTTTGAGCTTTAACTACAGGTCGATTCATTTTTTATCCTATTGTGAGCTGAATAAGGAAGGGAAATAGATGTCTCCAATTAACCCTGCTTGCATACTGAGTTTAAACAGCGGTCTGTTAGGTTACAGATGCTATCAATGTGGGGGGGCCTTTGTACTGGTTATTCGTATTTCGCCAATACAGGTTTCTTTCTTTCGATCTGGGCAGAAGGTTTCTGGCGGGGAATAAGGATTAGGATGTTAGGACTGGTGCTTTTGAATTACTGCTTTTGATTGACTGAGATATGGTATTTGGGTTTTTTGTTGATTGCGCTTGCTAAGATCTTTTCTTTCGATCTTATGCCTACGTATTCCCGTTTACCGAAACAGGGAAATCAGAGCGTTCGTAGTTCCTCCTATTCTATGGGAGGAAATTGGTTTTTGGTGTCTTGTTCAAAGCCCAAGACGTGAAGCTAAAAGAACCTCGACTTTAGAGAGAATTTGTCATCTCTAAAGAGGAGAGAAGGAGAATTACTTTAACTGGGATACGCGGATCCGAGCAATGCCATAATTTCCGAAGAAAGGGTTTTAACCTGAAGGAGAAGACTTTAACTCAATGTAGAGCAATGCCATCTTTCCTTAGGAATTTATCATGCTAAAAGAGGGACAGTGGCATGGATGTAGATGATCCAGAGGCTTTCCGCTTACAGTGATTAGATGAAGGGGAAGGAGTTGTTGGTGTTTGTGTACTGTGAACGAGGCACAACTTTGATGCTAAAAGGTTGATTGGATCAACCAGTGATTTTCTTATACAAAGCCTAAGAGGAGGCTAATTTCCGCTAGGAAAATCATTATACAAAGCCTAAGAGGAGGCTAATTTCCGCTAGGAAAATCATTATACAAAGCCTAAGAGGAGGCTATTTTGTGTCTCGTACAAAGCCCGAGAGAGAGGCTAAAGGTTTTTGACCCAGTGGGGCATATCGTTATACAAAGCCTAAGAGGAGGCTAGCAAAGAGTTGACTCAGTTGGAGAATCTTTTATACTCAGTAATAGAGTGTTTTTGTATCTCGTACAAAGCCCGAGAGAGAGGCGAAAAGGTTGTTTTGACTCCACTGGGGAGAATTTTGGTATCTCGTACGAAGCCCGAGATGGAGGCTATTGTTACTGTTTCAGTTGAGTGACAGATCCAATATACTGATTTAAAAGAGAAAATCAGTTCTTATATGAGTAACACTGTACTCATGGATTTGATTTGAGGATCAGGGATATTTCCTTCTCTTTGAGGAAACAGGAAATCCAAAGGGTATTGAGACTGTCCGAGTCTGCGGGTTTCCTTCCTATTTAACGAAGGGTGCTTGAGAATGTCTTTAAGACTCAAGGAAGTTAGACTGTCCGTGTCTAGAGTTTTATCTTTTGTACTATCCTTCGAGAAACAGTAGTAGACTCTATAAAAGGACTGTTCTATGGAGATGACTAAGTTCTGTTCCTATACCTCTAGGAGGTCGTCGGGACAATTTGTACGAAGCCTAAGAGGAGGCTGGAATCTTTTAAGAAGCCGACGGGTCCTTGTACGAAGCCCAAGAGGAGGCTATCATTCCCGAAGGAAGAGATCATTATACGAAGCCTAAGAGGAGGCTGTGAATACTTCTAAGAAGCCGTAGGGTCCTTGAATAATGCCCAAGAGGAGGCCGATGCTTTTAAGAAGCCCGTGGGTCTATCAACTCCTTTCCATTAGGAGAGATAACTCTTTTAAAGATAAAAACCACTGGTAAACATGCGAGGTTTACTATCCAGCGACTTTTAGCTTTTAAAGAGGGTTCCTTAGTTAAGGTCCAAGATTATGACCGTAGTGGGTACCCAAACCCCGAGACATTCAAGGCAAGCTATCCATAAGGAATAGATCAAGTCAGGGAAGTTCGAGAATTGGGAAGAAACTCAAAGATGCCATTCACGGAGAATACATTCATCTTGGGGAGTAGAGCTTCTTGATGATTCCTAAGGAGGACAGCCGAAGAGAAGACTGTATCTGGTGCTTCTATTGGGGATCTAGGCGTCTATTTCTACGAACAAATGAAACGGCGTCACCTAGTTCTAGACGTAGTTGCCGGGGAAACTCGAAATATCTATACTATTATTACACAGTAGATATGAGTTTATGAAAGGAGACTTACAGTGAGCAGCCCCACAATACAGTTTATAATATGAAAGCAGTAAATGAAAGCGATAACCACTTACTCGGTTGTAGTGCTTCCATGCTGTTTGGTTAGTTGTTCAACAAAGAAAGATTGAAAACAACAGTATATTCAAAATCAAAGGAGAAAGTGCTTTGAAAAAGAAAGATCTGGGGCTTACAGCTCAAGGAGAGGCCCAGGGTTTTATCAGTGAGCGCACTGTTTGATTTTGTACAGCGGGACTTATACAAGTGACTGGGGCCCAAAAAGGTTTTCTGTACAAAGGGATGGGTCTTACACTCTCTCAAGAGGCCCAAAAAAGGTTTAAAGAAAAAGAGTGGGGCTTATAACACGAGGGTAGGCCCAAATGATTTTTCATTTAAAAATGGCGATCGCGCCGAGGTTTTCTTTTAACGCAGAGGGACTTATACAATAAGTGAGGCCCAAAATGTTTTGGTTAAAAGGGGGATTGGGTCTTACACTCTAATAGAGGCCCAAAGTGTTTTGAATGGGTCTTATAGCTCAAGGAGAGGCCCAGATGATTTTTGAAAAGGCGACGATCGCGCCGTTTACTTGTACAGAGGGACTTATACAATGAGTGAGGCCCAAAAAGTTTTTGTACAAGGGGGGATAGGTCTTACACTCTCTCAAGAGGCCCAAAAAGTTTTTAAAGAAAAGAAATGGGTCTTACTACTCGAGGGTAGGCCCGGATGATTTTTGAAAAGGCGACGATTGCGCCGTTTGTTTTTTTTTACGGTATCGGGACTTATACAATAAGTGAGGCCCAAAAATGATTTGGTCAAAAAAGGATTGGGTCTTACACTCTAATAGAGGCCCAAAGTGTTTTGAAAATGATTTATGAGGGCTGAATTAATCCAAAACCCTAATTTGTTTTCAAAAATGTATTTAATTGAATAAAAATTCAATTAAAATGATCAAAAATTGTTTAACACATGGAAAACAAATTGTGATCTTGGATTAATGCTTCAAAAATTAAGTATTGACCTACAAAATAATTAGAAAGCATTAAAAGTTGCAAAATCAATGTAGAAAAAATATTTAAAATGCCAAAAACAATCAAAATATTAATTCTTTACAAAAATATCAATTATATGAAATAAATAATATTTTTGGGATTTTTTGATAAAATAAAATATTTTAACATTTTTGTGAATTATTAAAAAAAGAATCAACTCAAAATCATTAAAACTCAGAGAGAAATTAATTTTTGAATCAATTAAACAAAATCACAAAATTCAAATATTCAAATATATGAAAATGGCGCCAAGAACAACACCAAGAACACGCGCGTTTTTCAGTTTGCCCAGATTTGCATTTTCCATCCAATCTCACTGAATACGTAATTATAACATGCAATCCACATATCATTATGCTCGCCTCAACCTCACGATCATGTCTATGTACTTTAATTTCATTTAAATTAAACATACAACAAGAAATCACGAAGAAACCTCAAGAACCCTAATTTCTGCATGAAGGCTAGGATTTTTGATACACGATTCAAACAATGCAATTAATTTAGGGAAAACATTCCATGCATGATTATGAAGATATGGCCAAATTATTGTGCGAGGAAATATGCATAGATTGAGAGATGCCCAAGTTTAGGCTTACCTCCAAGCCGTGTTAGCAAGTTCAGAGTGATTTTTGATTTGGAGGTGTTACAGATGAGTGGTGATGATCTGAACAACTTCCCTACACCATATGGATTGTGTTTGAACACTTGGATTGAATTGAAATGGACTGGATCAGTTTATGGCACCTCAGCTGCAACTTCACTTCAAACTTGTGTGGATGGCAAGTGATTTTGAGATTTTGATGTTTCAGAAGTTATGTGAGTGTTTGATCAGCTCATATGTGATGTATGTGAGGTGTGTGAGTGATTGGTTTGTGCAGAATTGCTCTCAAACTCAAAACCCGATAGCTACCTTGCTAAGAAAGGCATTTTTGCCAAGAGAAAGAGATTTTGAGGAAAGCATCTGTTAGATGGCTTTGGTGTACTTAAACTGACCACAATTGAGCTCTATTTATAGTAGAGCAAGTTTGTTTTGCAAGGAATAGTGCATGGTAGCTGGTAAGTAGGTTCCCTCAATGTTGGCCAATGGAAATGAAAGTCTCCTCTAGCCATTGACTAGAGGTTAGGGCACAGAGCTTTGGTCCCCTTGGTCTTGGATAAGTCTTGACTGATTTCAGATGAGAATGGCTCAGTCCATGCCACCTTGATGGTTCCATTGAATGCCTCATTCCAAATTTGAAGTCTTGTCCCTATTTTGGCAATTCTAGGTTCAACATGCTATTCTTTGTTCCTTGGACCTTGGAGGCTTGGCTCAGTGATTGTCCCCTTTGGATTCAATCCTCAGAGGTGTCCAAGTGGATTGGAGCAATTGAAATTGGCTGATTTTGGCAAATCGAGCCAAAGTGCAAATTCTGCCTTGCCTTGACAGATTTCAGCAAGGCAACTTGCCAATGTTGTATCTCATGATGTAGGTTGAATTTGGCAATGTTCTTGGCCATTTTGGAAAGCTCTTACATGATACAACAACTGTTTGAACAAGTTTGGTTTTGATCTCTTTTGATTCCAAGTGAAAAATCCCCCTACATTTGGCAAAAAGTGAAGCAGAATTCTGACTTAGTGAAAATTTCACTAAGTGTTGGAAAAAGTGACTTTTTCACTTTTCAACCACTTTGATCATTCCATAACTCAAAATCCTTAATGAATTGGAATGACTTGTAGTTGAAGTTTTTGTAGGTGATAATGAGGGCTACAAATCCATCTTTGGATGAGAAAAAATGGCCTTGTGGTTTAGGAGTTATGGTCCTCCAAAGTTGGTACCTTTGCCACTTTATTTTTAACTTAGAAAAATTTCTAAGTTTTATGGTTACCCCTTTTACAAGTTATCTCACTTTTCTTGATTTTTCTTGATGAATGATGATTCAAATCATACATTAACATCATTTTAGGGTTAAAAATCCATTTTGGTGAAAAATCTCAAAAAGTCAAAGTTGACTTTTGTGCACAGTTGACTTTTTATCAGATGAATTCCAAACTGTGCAATTCTTCAGGAAATCATGTCCTTGACCTAAATCAAACTTGATGGACATGTTCCATGGGTGTCATAGGGTATATTCAATCATGTATTAGGGTTTGGGAGCATGTCTTGGTCAAAAGTCAAAGTTACAGTTGACTTTCCTCGCGAAACCCTAATTGTGGTGCAGATGAAAATGAAACTTGTTGCTCAAGCTTATTGGATCAATCCATTGTTCCAAATGGATCAATATGGTATATTAGAGACCCTCAAATCATCTCTTGAGGTCTTGGCTCATGGTTTGTCCCAAAAGTCAACTTAGGGGTGAATTAGGTCAAGAAACCCTAATTCCTGATTTTTGATTAATGCATCCCCTGAGGCAAAATTGACTTGATGCATGGGTTCATGAGGTTCCATGAAGTATATTAGGTCATGTTTTGGATCATTGCCTTGTTCCCAGATGAAAATTTCCATCTGGAGGCCCTGGTCGACCAAAACCCTAATTTGGTGATACTGTCGATCTTGAGACTTGATCCACCTAGAAGGGAGCAGCCTTGTGCTTAATCCTTGAAGTGGGAGTCCTTTTTGATCCATTATGGATGTTTGAGAGATTAGACAAGTTGAAGATCATGTCATTCCTTGATTGATCCTTTGTCTAAGAACTCAAAGAGGGCTTAAAACCCTGATTTTGATTGTATTGGATGCTCACCCATCTTTGGGGAGACTGATGAAGCATGATGGTTCATCCATATTGTGATGATGATTTTCACAATGATGGGAAATCTAAGTGGTCAAAATTTGGGGTATTACACCTCCTCTTAGGCTTTGTATAAGAAAACCACTGGTTGAGTCAATCAACCTTTTAGCATCAAAGTTGTGCCTCGTTCACAGTACACAAACATCAATAACTCCTTCCCCTTCATCTCATCACTGTAAGCGGCAAGCCTCTGGATCATCTACATCCATGCCACTGTCCCTCCTTTAGCATGAGAAATTCCTAAGGAAAGATAACATTGCTCTACACTGAGTTAAAGTCTTCTCCTTCAGGTTGGAAATCCCCTATAAAGGAAATTATGACATTTCCGAATTCACATATCCCGGTTAAAGTAATTCTCCTTTATAAACAGTTGTGACAGACAAACCCCTCTTTAGAGATGACAAATTCTCTCTAAAGTCAAACCCTTTCAGCTTCACATCTTGGGCTTTGAACAAGATACGAAAAGACCTTTCAGCTTCATATCTTGGGCTTTGAACAAGATACAAACTACCTTTCGCTTCACGTCTTGGGCTTTGAACAAGACACCAAAACACCATTTCCTCCCATAGAATAGGAGGAACTACGATCGCTCTGATTTTCTTGTTTCGGAAAAACGGGAATACATAGGCATAAGATTGAAAGAAAAATCTTAGCGAGCACACTAAGCAAAAATCCTAAATCCCATATCAATTGAAAAACATCAGTCCTAACTTCCCGTCCATAGAATAAATCCGTCATTCTGTCAAAATTACATAAGAGAGGCCCCACTACCACATAGCATCCGTAACCTAACAGACCGCTGTTTAAACTCGGTATGCAAGCAGGGTTAATTGGAGACATCTATTTCCCTTCCTTCATCAGCTTTAATAGGATAAAAAATGAATCGACCTGTAGTAACCCCAAGGAGCGATAGTGCTTAAGAACCACGTCCAAAATCGCTCGCTACACCACCAATATATACAGAGCCCATGATTAATGTAACTTCGCCTTTGCAAGGATCAGGATCTGGCGCAAACCATATAGGGATAATGAGTCAGCCTTTGGCAACAGGATATCAAACCTATATGCCAAGTATCACTAACAATTCTGCACAAGTGATTAGGCAACAAATAGATGAGAGTAACCATGACATGGTTCAGATGTTGACTCAACAGATGGGGGTTGTATTTAACCCATTAATTCAAAATACCACTCAAACAAACCAACAATTGGCAGCGCAAATGGCACGTATTGCCGATTTTTTCGGCGTTCCCTAATCCACTCAAAGAGAGCAGGTAGTCCAGAACCCAAGGATAGTCGTCTAAGAGGAACCTACTATAAACCAAAGACAAATAAATGTTCCTCAAGCGAACCTTAGAGACCAAGAAGCAGTGTTCGAACCACCCCGGGTCGAAATGCCTGTTCAACAAGAACCTGTGAGGGTATTAGTACATAGGGATCAAAATGGTGATGATGTTGTGCAATGAATACGTTGTAATAACATGCCAGCAAAAAACAATTTAGCAGCCATGGTTGAAAGAATAATGGCTCGAAATGGGGGTAAATGTAGGATTACAGAGGCCTAGTTACACATCACCATTATCTGAATACATATTGCAGGAAGATTTACCCCCAAGATGGAAAGTCCCCAAGTTCATTAAGTTTTCAGGAGACACGAGTGAATCGATAGTCGAACATGTGGCCCATAACTTGATCGAAGCAGGTGAAATAACGCAGAATGAGAACTTGAAGATAAAATATATTCCGAGTTCTCTGACGAAAAATGCTTTTACTTGGTTTACATCTTTGCCTGCAGGTTCGGTCCATACATGGACCCAGTTGGAGAGATTGTTCCATGAACAGTTTTATATGAGACAAACAAAGATAAGTTTGAAGGAATTGGCTAGCGTCAAGAGAAAATTCTCTCAGCCAATTGATGATTACCTGAACAGGTTTAGGTTGCTTAAGGCAGGATGCTTCACACAAGTGTCTGAACATGAGTTGGTCGAAATGGCCGCAGATGGCCTTGATTATTCGATTAGAAAGAAATTAGACATATAATATTTGAGAGACATGGCCCAATTGGCTGATAGAGTTAGACAGGTCAAAAGACTCAAGGCTGAAAAAGCTAGAGCCAATAAGAATAAAAAAGAGAGAGTGGCTTATGTCGGAGTGTGTCAAGATGAGGACGAAAATGAATCACCAAATTTCGACGAGCAGGAAATTGATTTGGCAGAACTAAAACAGGTTCCGCCATATGCTTGTAAAGTTTTGGCCCCGTCAAACGGAAGGACCCAATCGAGTCTGAAAAGAATGATAAGTTCCCCAAAAGGACTTATACGTTCGACGTTACCAAGTGTGACGAAATATTCGATTTATTAGTTAAGGATGGCCAACTGATAGTGCCACCTGGTACTAAAGTGCCTCCTCTAGAACAACAAAAGAAGAGAGGGTTTTGTAAGTACCATAAATTTTTGGGTCATAAAACGTCTCAATGTTTCCTTTTCAGGGATTTGGTGCAGAATGTAATTCGCGATGGAAGACTCAAATTCGGTGACAAATCAAAGTCGCAGATGAAAATTGATTCTAATCCAATGCAGGTGGCAGAAGCCCATTATGCTGAACCATTCACAGTGAATATGGTGGAGGCTGAAGAAGGTTTCGACTACAACTTTGAGATGATCGAGGCTACTGAAGGCTTCGACAACAGTGTAAATATGGTAGAGATCACTGAGATCCCCTCTGATGAAAGTGATGTCGAAGAGGTCTCCAATGACTTCATAAACCAGCCGGTGATGATCAAGGTTACTGAACACCTTGATGAAGGAATTATAGAAAACTGCATCAACAGTGAAGCTACTGAAGGCTTCAGTGACATCAACAACAAGGCCACTGAGGGCCTCAACAACATTAATACAAAAATTGCTGAAGTTTTCGACAAAGTCAAAGATGAAGCTGCTGATGGCTTCACCCAAACCAACAGGGGGACTACTGAAGGTTCCTGCAAACCAGTTGCTATAGGGATTCTTTGACAGATAATGGAAGACCCTAAGGAGAAAGCGGTCGAGTTTTGTTGCCAACATAATTTCAAAGGCTTGCCGTTGAAGATTCACACAAAAGGTGATCATGAAGATTTCGACCTAGCTAAGAAGAAACATGAGGTTGACGAAGGCCTCAGCATGAGAATGAACAAATTGAGCATTGCGACTAAGCCAACCGCCAATGTGAACATGGTGGAAGTATCCCAAAAAGTCCCAGTGCAAATCAACGAGGAGCATCGACGAGAAGAGTACCAGAAGGTGGCATACCCAAAAGAAGAAGAGAATTTGGTAGAATTTATTCAAAGATGCCAGAAGAAGAGATTTGAGGTGATGTTATGCCCTCGCTGCAGCGCTGTCTTCGACAAAAAGGCAGCAGAAAACTTGGAAGGAATCGAGAGGGCTAAAAGGAGAGGAAATTGGGGGGAAGTGCCATCTACAAGAAAGGAGAGATTCGACCCTAGAAGGGGAGATCAGAATAAGCAAAGACTGGGAAGAAGGTATCCAAACACCTTTAAACCCACAAACAAAGTCCCAGATGATAAGTGGCTTCAACCAATTCGCCAGGCTCAGGGCCAGAAGAAATGGAAGAACTTTGAGGTGCAGAGGGGCTCCTCATTGACAGGAAAGAAAGAAAGTGAGAAGCCCAGGAGAATGCCTTACCCTTCATAGAATTATAAGGGTAAGAACCCGATGTTGAAATCTCAATGGAGGAGGTTTCAAAGGCGAAAGAAGGATGAGAGAGAGGCTGTAGAAAAAATCAAGGCAGAAACTAGCAGCAACATCCAAACTGTGAGTCAGAAAGAGGAGTCCATAGACAATGAACAACGCAGTATGCCTGAACAAGTGTCGTCGAAAGAAGATATAAACAGAGATGGTGAAATGACTGATGACTTCAAATCAGAATCAGAGGCATCCTTCGATGTTATGTGCAACGTAGTCTCAGTGCTCCTTAGGGAGTACGATCAGGTGATAGAGGTCGAAGAAGAAGAGAAAGTCATGGAAAGTGAAACCACAAGGCACAGACCAGTGTGTTACTATATCATGAATAACGGATGTGTTGAGGAGCAAAACGTATTTTTTGAAAGGCTAGACGACTCCATACGAAGCCACCTTAAACCTCTATTCATAAAAGGAAAAGTGGGAAATGTTGGGGTAAACAAAATCTTAGTCGATGGAGGAGCGACAGTAAATCTGATGTTGCACTACATGCTAAAAAAGATTGGCAAAGACGATTCAGACACCAAGCCCCACAACATGGTTTTGTCGAGCTATGAAGGAAAAGTAGGGACAACAATGGGTGTAATACAGGTATATTTGACAGTCGGAACAATTACTAGGCCGACGATGTTTATGGTGATAGCTTCAAAGGCAAATTACAATCTCCTCCTGGGGAGGGAATGGATACACGACATAGGTGTCGTTCCTTCGTCAATGCATCAGAGAATAACAATCTGGCACGCTGATGGAATAGTGGAGAATATAGAGGCTGATCAGAGCTATTTTCTAGCTGATGTAAACCACATTGATCGTCGAAGTTTCGACAGAAACTTGGCCCACATTGCTCCTTGCAGTCCAGCCACATTTGACCTGACGGCAACTGATAATGCTTTCTGTTCGTTATACCTCCATCCCACACATGGATTCCAATGGGATAGGGAGGTGGTTGGTGAGGCAAATTACATCTTCAGAACTGCACACATACAACCAACTGGCTGGGGTAGCGAGTTCAGTGACAATGAGTGAGTCACTAGCGCTCGAAAAGATCGCGGCTTATGTATCCGAGAACAAACTCAAAGCGGCTCTAGAGGCCGAAGTGAAGTACATGGCTGTCGAAGCCAATCAGGTCGAAGAAGACCAACAATGTCCTTACAAGAATTTTGATGAAAGTCCGCTCGATGGAGAATTGGGCGAATGGCAGAATCAAAGGCTTGATGCCATTTACGACGAAGAACCTTTGGGCTTTGAGAAAGATCCATTGTCAATAGATATGAAGATGGTGGCGCAGGATCCGCTTGAAGAAATCGACTTGGGATTTGGGGCAGAAAAAATGCCAACCTATATAAGTGCAAAAGTTGATCCCCAGTTCAAAGTCGAACTAGTCCAGCTGCTGAAAGAGTTTAGAGATTATTTTGCGTGGGACTATGATGAAATGCCTGGCCTGGACAGGAGTTTGGTCGAATTGCAGCTGCCCATAATGCTTGGGAGGAAGCCCGTGAAGCAAACCCCAAGGCGTTTTGCCCCAGAGATCCTGTCGAAGATCAAAGAGGAAGTCGAAAGGCTTCTCAAATGTAAATTCATTCGTACGACCAAGTATGTCGAATGGATTGCTAACATAGTTCCAATAATAAAGAAAAATGGCAAGTTAAGGGTGTTGTAACCCAAATTTTACCCTCAGATCCTTTAATCATTTTCTTATCATGTTTAGGTCATATGTCTTAGCATTTGCAGTCATGTAGTCCATTGATCATAATTATGCTTTTTGTCGTCTAATTTATGCCACTTAATTTTCATCTCGATTGAATTTTTATCTGTGTCATCTTACGTGAATTTCAATTTTATCTTTTAATTTTATTTTTTTAGAACTATAGGTTTTTAATTTAAAACTTTGATTTTTATTACTTTTAAATCATTAGATTAGTTTAAAGTTAATTACTTCTTTATCGTTATTTTCATTTATTATCATTATTATTATTTCTATTATTAATATTTTTATTTATTTTTACTCATTTTTTTTTATTATTATCATTATCATTATTTTATTTATTTTATTAGTATTATTGTTATTTTTGATATTCTTTATTTTTATCATTATTATTATTATTATTATTATTATTATTATTGTTTTTTTATCATTATTTTCGTCATTATTATGAGTCTTGTTATATTATTAAGTAAAAAAAACTATGTCTCTGCTACATCCCAAAATGCATCAGGCCTTGACCAAGTTTGAAAACAACTTAACACCAACTTACACACATAAAGACGAAACAAATTTCTGCAACAACAAGGACAATACTCTGCATCAACAACAAAACACCTTCACACCAGCCTGCATCACGCCACCTCCAGCTATCACCTGCAATGTCTATACAAAACCTGCATCATGGACAATGACATATCAACACCATATCAGACAAGTTGTACTACAAAACTTAAAGAACAAGTTTGAGGATTGTTTTTAAGGAGAAGGAAGTGAATAAACAATCGAGGGGAAGACGTACGAGAGAGATAAAAAAATAGACTTTCATCTATAAAATAGAAAAAGTCTTGTAAACTTTGGACCAAAAAAAATCATAGCCTTCTTCTGCAAAAAACCAGAACCACAATAACAACAACAGAACTATCACTCTTGTTCAACAACCTTCTTCAAACATACTTTCACCAATCTTCAGTGAACCCACCAATTTCCGGTCACTTCACAACCGTGCTCCTTCAACCCCACACACCAATCACCATCCTTCCAAACGCGTTCCGCCTCCATCACTCTCCAAAAACAACCTCTTCTCAAATAACCTCACCACCGTCAACGTGTTTCATCGCCAGAAAACCCTTTCGTCCTCACCCCTGTCCAAAATCAAAACTCTTCTTCCTCCTTCAAACCCTTCAATCAACCCAAAACCCAGAAATCGTAAATCTTCCAAAATCATCTCTTTCACCTTCTGAACCTCCAAATCATACCAAAACCAAATCAATTTCAAAAAACCCAATCACTGAAACACTCCCAGAAAGAAACCAGAGAGTAGGAGAAGAGAAAGATTCCAACGGACCAAAATGAACAGATCCCAACACGATTCACAGAACACTAAACGACACAAACCTGGTTTGAATGGATTGAGGATCTGAATCGGATTCTTGATGAAATCAAATCGCGAATGAGAAAGAGAAACGAGAGGAGAGTTCGTCGAAGGTTGAGGGCGCGCTGTTTTTCATTTTGGTTTCCAATCTCTCTTACCATGGCTGATGCGCGATGATGAAGCACGATAACTTCTGAGCATATTGATCTGAACCGTGCCCTGTTTCTCAAAAATTTTCCTTCTCTTGTTTTGTTCAAATGTTAGTTTTAAAAATTGAGGTTTGCTTTATGTGTGTATAGTTTTGTTCTCAGACAATTTGTTTTTTCTATTGGGAGCTTTGGAAGGCTGCAACGATGGATCATGGGCTTCATAGCCCGTGTGTTTTTTTTTCTTTACCACCCCTCTCTTATTTTTACTACCGAGAATGATGGGCTTTTTGAAGCCCAAATGACTTCTTCCTCATTAAACACCATATTTTCAAATCATACACACCCTCCTTCTTCTTACTTTTTTTCTTTTCTTTATATCATTTTATATTTGTTTCTTTTTTCTAGATTTTAAAAGTTTTTCAAGATGTTGTGAATTTTTACTATTTTGTATGGTTTTCATAAGTCTTTAATTTCTTTTTTTCGATTCTCATTTCAATCTATGGGCCGATGATATCACAAAAATTATGACTTGGTTAATTTATTCAAAATCACTAAAGTCATGATAAATATGAGGCCATTCTATTTTTTTTAGTTTGTTGGTCAATGAAAGTCAAACATCAAGGTTATCAATTTATCGATTCAGACTTTGATTAAGACGAGACCAACCTTATTTTCATTTCGCACCTACTTTTATCTTCATTTTCATTTTCGATCGATGAAGTCTTTCTATTCACGAATGTTGTTTATTGAAGCAATCAACCTTCATTATTTCAAATCTGTAGTGAGTGATCATCGAGATCTCTTTCTATACTTTGGGATCGTGATAGGTTATCTTCGAATAATTAACGAAAGTTTGTGATTAAGACGAGATCTCCACCTTTTCTTTTCGTGCGACACGATTTCTTTGGAGAATGATCCTCAATATCATTTCTCCATCGTGTCTTAGCACAAAGATCGAATTGTGCATCCTCCTATAGTATGGTCTTCTTTATAGACCGTGCTACGACGGTTTAGCACTACATTGGACCCGATTCATCGATCCAATAAATTAATCATTAACCACTAATTTTACTTTCAGTCAATATATCTTGATTTATTTTTATTATATCCTGTTCATATTATCTTGATTATATTATTGTTCATATTGTTCATATATATCATATTCATACTTGTTCATCTAACCCTCCCTTCCAAAGGAAAGTTCTTTTATTTTGACTCCTAAGTCAATAAACCACTCACATTTCATCTTTGGCCTCCTAAGAGCCATTTTCCTCATAGTTTAGTAATAGGATAGAGTTATTGTGAACTCTACGTGATTCTCACCATCATGAGAACTCACTTTCCCTTTACTTAGACTTATAGAGTTATCATTGTAATTCCCCAAAATTTGCTCTCTCTTTTGTCATCATAGCATAGCATTATCATATATCATATCATATCCATCTCATTAGCATTGCATTGCATCTTTGCATAGAAAAATGAAGCATAGCATCCCTCTTACCATCAAGGCATGTGGTCAGGTGAAAGATGGGCAATCAAGGAATCATTCAAGGCACAAGAGGTCAAACAAGTTGCTGCAAGGCAAGCCAAGAGGTCTTTCATGTATCATATTATCTCAATTGATCATCCAAAACCTTAAGAAAGTGAGATTCAATAGGAGGTTGAAGCACTACATCCTTCACTATGCAAGAGATCCAAAAAACTGAAGGAAAACCCTCAAAAGAGATAGCTTATTGGTTCAAAGTCACCCTCAAGTGTCATATCTCATCATCCTTTAAGAGGATACACAACATACTCAGAGGAATTTTGATTTGGAAGATGTGCAATTTCCTCCTAACCAGAAGAGGCCAAAATTAGGGTTTCCAATTAAATCAAGTCATCTTTGATTTTTTGGACAAAACTTGATGTCAT
Organism: Lathyrus tuberosus; assembly: GCA_022829125.1. Taxonomy (NCBI): domain Eukaryota; kingdom Viridiplantae; phylum Streptophyta; class Magnoliopsida; order Fabales; family Fabaceae; genus Lathyrus; species Lathyrus tuberosus. The sequence continues at coordinate 6,060,197 of JALAZF010000381.1, forward strand.
GGTATTATACATGTCCCTAAGTGTATGTGTGTGGAAAATTGCATCTCAATTGGTTTTAGAAGTGGTTCAATTGGAAGAAAGATAAAAAATCAGGAAAATTGGGGATAAGTCAAATAATCAGAGGGAAAAGTCAACTCTTGACTTTTTGAGGCCAAATTCATGAAATTCATGTTATATGTGAGCAATGTACAAAATTTGATCAAGAAATTCCAAAAGGATCATGAAAAATCAAGATTTGAAAAGTTGCCATTTTTGGAAGAAGTAGGGTTTCCAAAAATAGTAATTTTGGGCCATTTTGCACCTAACTTTGAACCAAGGCCATTCAAAATTGAGACACCAAATGAAAATTCCACTCGGCCACAACAAAAGATCTTGTTTTAAGCTTCACATCCATGTGTAGAACATCTCCATTGGATAAAAATTGAGTGAGATATGATTGATCAAAGTTTGAGCAAAGTAGGTCCAAAATCAGGTCATGACCAAGGATTCCTAGGCCTACGCGCCATCCTTTTTACAAACAGGTGGTGTACCAAATGTTCACCCATTTTTCTCATGGTTAGAAGCTCCAAATGTAAAACTTGTCAACATCAAAATTGTTCCTTGCAATGCCATCTTCAATGTTCATGTTGGACAAAATTTCATTTGGCCAAGCTATGAGGTAGAAATAGTGGTCTCAAGTTAGGGTGATTTTGTTGAAATTCCATGCCATGCTTGCCTTGCCAGCCAACCTCTTTGCCTCGCCCATGATGCAGTTCCAAATATGAATGTTCTAATTCATTTTTCAACCTCTTCCAAGCTTCAATTCAATTCAATTCTCACACAAAACTTGTAGTGTTACATATCCTTAATTCATTAACCTCAAGAACTCATAAAACCATCCACAATACATGGAAAAATTCATCACCAAACTACCATGTTTGCATTGATTCCAAACTGCCATAAAAATCAGAAAAAACAAATGTTGTTGATGTTGTTATTACAAAGCCTGCACGTGCATTGTTCATACCACCATTGCCTTATTTGAACAAACACCTTCCTTACACTATGATGATGCTTACATGAATAGAGAAAAGAAACAAAACTTGTACAACAAGCCTCCCTTGTAAGCTGCTGCGCCTGAACCACATCACCACCACTGATTCCTTTGCATTCCACCACAACTGTCATAAACCCTCATCACCATAACACAACACTGCTAACTCGTCCCCTAACTAACTTGACTAAGTTAGTTAGGATGGACTCACCTAAACCAACTTGGACTCAGTTAATTCACCCATTTAACCATAGTCAAGCCAATTTATAAATAGAAACCTCACTCTCAAAATTCATTTCAACATCATTTTTCTCCTTTTTCACTTCAAAAATTCTCTCTTTCTCTCTGAGTTCTCAGTTTCCACTCCACGATTTCATCTTCATTGTGCTTCCATTGCTCATTGTTTTGGTGTGGTTGAATCAAGAACAACAAGAACAACTCCATTTCTGCAAGTTTAGCGTCATTGCAAATCCATATCCATCATCATTCTTCAGAAGTTGAAAGCCTTTATTTGGCCAAGAGTAGCTCAAAGAGGAAGCAAAATCTCTGGTTTTCTGAAGAATACCTCAAGGTCACAAATCTTCAGGTACGAATTTCCACCATTATAGACATGCTTTGAAGATGTTATCAGGTTCTTTAAGCTTCTTATAAGCTCAAGAACTTGTCTGGCTAGTTGATAGGCCTTTAGAGGCGTAGTTGAAAAGTTAGGGCAAAACTTCTTCTGTTCGATTCTCTTATTTCATGAACATTTTGTGCATTTCATCACTGGATTCGTGCTCCTCATCACTTCAACTTTCCAATGATGTATGTTTTGTCCATTTATGCTTGCCTGCAAATTATTGTCACCGGAGGTTGGCCGGAGAAGATGACCGGAGGTCATCTCTGACCGGTGGTCTGAACTGCTAGGGTTTTGTTCATGTTTTGATCGTGACCGTTGATTTGTTCCAATCGTGTGGTGAAAAATGTGCCAGCACATTAAAATAAGCATGCTCCTCACGTGCTCAATTCTGATTTCATTTTAAACAATGTGTGGTGCAGTGCATGGTAGTGAGTGTGTGCCTTCACGCGTGTGCATTGATTTGGTTTACTTTGACTTTTGTGTTGACTGGACTTGATCTAATGGTGTGTATTGCTTTGACTTTATTTGACTGAGTGTGCACCGTTGTTGGTATGGATTACGCAGACTTGGACCTTGGGTTATTGCTATTTGCACCATGCGTTTTTTAAAGCCCAGGCCATTTGAATGTGGAAGTTTACTTCTATGCACCCCCTCTCTTATTTTCATTTCATTTTATTTTCTTCTTTTATATGCATGTTTCATTTTTAATTTTTAAAATTACAAAACAGCATCATAAAATTCTAGAAAAATTAATGAATGTTATTAAGACATTTAGAAAAGTTTTGATATTTTTATTTCATGATTTTGATACATTTTTACCCCTGTTTCATAATTTTCTTTGAATTTCCATTTGTGTGCATTTCAAATGTGATACATGAGTTTGTGGAATTTTGTTCTTGTTCATTACAAATTGTTTTGACATAATTCTTTTTGTAATGATTCACTAATACATTGAAGCATGTTAGATGATTTTTGTTTGATTTTTTAAGTCATTTTATGACATGTTTTGATGCTTATCTTTGCACCACTTTGTATGATGTTTCAACTTGACCTAATTGCTTTGTTTGAAGTCATTTTGCTTTGAATTTTGACATGCTATTTTGATTTATGATTTACTTATGACTTAGGCATTTAAATACCATGTTTGCATAATTTTCATAAGTCCATTTGGTTTTTGTTTGATGCATTACATTTGAAGCATAATGCATGTCATATCATTCTAACTTTGGTGCATGTTTTACATGAATTCTTTTGTGCATATTTGTATGAGCCATTCATATGATATTATAGGTCCTTGGTACACATTATAGGTCATCTTTATATGTTAATTTTAACTTGAACTTTGTGCATCCTTAACATGTATTGTTTGCACTTTCCTTTTGAACTTTCATTTCAATTCTTCTTCTACCACTTCTTGAATGTCTTGAATGTTGATTCATGAATACTTTGAGATGTTTATAGACCATTTTCCATTTAGTTTAAATTCTGATCTTTGGATTAAATGTTCCATTTATGAATATTCCTTTCATTTCTTTTCATCTTTCATCTATCCTTTCTTAGGGTAACATGTTTAAATGCTAGTGGATGATGATTGTTGCTTATTCATTTGAACTGTATGATGATATTCACTTGTTGTCCATATGATTCACATTATGGTTGTGATATTAAGATTTGATTCTTCCTCTTATTCTTTTGATCTTTAATGTGCATTAAGTGTACTTTTTGTTTCTTATACATGTTTCTATGCTTACTAACCATGTAGGGGCTTTGGTAAGTTGAACTTGAGTGTGGATAAGGAATCCACATTCAAACCTCCTTCCTTTCATCTTTTACAATTCAATCTTGTGTTTTGCTAAGTACTTATGTGCTTTCTTTGATTAACTCATTACTTTCCCTTTTTGAGTTACAATTCATCTTTTACTTTAGAAGTGAGTTGTTTAACTCATTCCTTCTTTAGACTTTAGGTTTTGCAACCTCACAAACCATTAGGATCACTCCCTTTACTAATCAATTAGGATTGAGTCTTAGTTCACATAGATTTTACCTTTTTCTCCCACTTGAGTCTTTCATCTTCTCATCTAAAAGAAAATTCAATATATGTAATAAAGGTAGACATTTATTGCATTTAGGCCTTTCATATAATGAAAATATTACAAGGGGTCTTCTCTTATAATCTTAGAATGTGTAGCATATAGCCCATCTTGGGTCAATGTGTTAAACATTTGATCTTGTATGAGGGACTTAAACGCAATACTTGTTGAAGGAACAAATAAAGAAAAACACTTCTTCATTTCATAATCAACAAAAACACTTAATAAATACAAGCATGCTAGTGTGTTTGAACCTTAATAATTGGAACTAAGTGTGGGGGTCTTCTTTACACTTAGTATACTTTCTTGCTCATTCCATCTTGGAATGTGAGGATGTATACATTCCAAGGACTAAGATTTAGGTACACTGTCATATGCAAACAAATAAAAAAACTTCTAAAAGACAAAAACAAACAATAACGTCTTTCCTTCGGGAATTCTTTTCTCATCTCATTCACTCTCAACGTATGAACGCGCTTCTCCTCGTTCTCTTGCAAGATGGTAACGCACTCAGACCAGCGAGCCTGCAACACCTGAGCTAGAACGTTAGCCGTCCCTTAAAAAACACAAACAATCCATCCCTAGTGAGGGGAACTACGTCGCTCTGATTCTCATGATCCCAATGAGATACGTAGGCAGTGGGGTAGGGCCCATTCGAGCACTTCTTTTATTTTCCCTACATTTATTTCTCTTTCTCTTTCCTTTCCTTTTCATTCCTTTTCCAGTTCTGTTTCCAGTATTCTTTCCTTACACCCTTTGATCGGAACAAGCAAGCATGGATCCCATCGGGTACGATGGACGCGTGGGGGTGCTAGTACCTTCCTCGCACGTAACCGACTCCCGAATCCAGTTCTCTTGGTCGCAAGACCATGCTCTTTCCTTTCCCTCAGGTTTATGCAGTGTTTCCTTTCCCTCTCTTGGGATAAATACATATTGCTGGCGACTCTGGTATGTGCCACTTTAGAGTTTGTACTAGGATGAAAATCCTGGGAGCGACAGCTGACGACTTTGCTGGGACAGGTTGACCTATTGCTGGTCCATCCTAAGCGAGTCGATCCTAGTGCTTGTTTGCTTTTCTTTCATTGGGTGTTTACTATTATCTTGTATTTGCTGTTTACTGTATTTTATTACTTGTACCATATTTATAGCATGTTAGCATTTACATTTCATGTATTATACTGTGTTGCACTATTCTGTCTGTTTGGCGGGATGGGATTTCTGAGAGATGAGCTCAGTACACAGGCTCGAGTATACACTGAGATTTAGAGTGGAAAGTAGTGGGACCTACGTGCCATCTGTGTACATTGGGTAATCACGAAATTCACAGCTAGACGAGGCTATCTTGGGACCCATCATGGCGTACGCATCTTGCGTATTCCAGGATGTCGATCTAGAGAGCTGTCGACTCTAGTGACCAATCATGAGGACCTTAGTGGAAACATCTCTCTTTAGTGGTGACAGTGGCAGACCATATTTTGTGGCAAACCCACTCGCACCCGAGAGCCCACTTTGGAACTTGCATAGGATGACCTTTATTTTCTAAGGTGAGTCAGTGAACGACCTCTTTGATTGGCATAGCATTGTATCCTACGGGCTGAATGTGCTATCGTTTCTCAAACCTCCGAAGCTGATAAACCTTGTTTTCTAGGAACCACACGTGAGTATGGGTGGGATGTTTACAGGTTTGCAGGTAACCTAGCCTCCTACATACCTTACTTGTGATTCTATGATTGTTACAAACAGTGTATCCTATGACAATGGTTTGAGTATTCATCTCAGATATATTGCCAGATTCAGTACAGAGACACAGTGCACACAGTTCAACATAGACACAGACATCTGGATGCTTGATCACATGCCTTTTGCATTTGCATACTCATATCATAACAGGTTATGTTTGTCATTTGCAGGTACCTACCATATTGTCTGGTTCCAATCATGAGTTCCCAAGAGGTTGAGGTTAAAAGGAAGAATAATGTGTCATACAAATTCCCTGATCCTAAGCTGGATTCATTGAACAAGATGATAGGCATGGATGATTCTGGTGTTCTCAGCACTTTTCAGAAGGAATATGGAGAGCTGATTAAAATGGTATGTGCATTCACAAAGTATGAGAAGGATGGGTGCACACCTTCTTACAATTCTATGAACCATCAATGAGATGTTTCCTGTTCCCTAATTACATTTTGACGCCCACTTTGGAGGAATTTTCATTTATTTTGGGAATTCCAGTCACGTCTTCTATACCGTATTTTTCTGGAGATGCTCTTACCCCCGAAGTAATCACTGTTGTTCTACATCTGGACCTGTTTGTTGTAAAAAGTGGCCTAAGTAGACTTAAAGAAGACGAAGGATTTCATTTGGAGTTTCTTTTCCAACAAGCTCAGGAAGCTGCCAAGGCTAAAAACTGGACTACTTACAATGCTGTGTTAGCTCTTTGTATCTACGGTTTGGTGCTTTTCCCCGGTCAACCTGACTTTGTTGATATGCAGGCGATGAAAGTGTTCGTTTCGAAGAATCCGATTCCTACCTTGCTAGGGGATTTTTATTACTCAGTACACTACAAAAATGAGAAGGGAAGAGGAAGTCTGGTTAGTTGTTGTACCCAATTATTATGTCATTGGCTCTTCAAACATTTACCTCGAACTGGTGCTTTCGTAGAAACCATTGAGACAATGAAATGGTCTAAGAGATTGATAGGTTTGACTGCCAATAACATCATTTGGTTTGATCCCAAGTTGCTAATAATAGAGCTTACTGTTAAATGTGTAAGTTTTCCGAATGTGCCTCTACTTGGAAGAAGAGGTGGGATTAACTACAACCCGGTGCTGGCTGTTAGACAATTTGGTTATGCTTCGAGAAAGCCTCCTGCTGATGAAGAGATTAGTGCTTCTCTATTTTTCGTGGGAACCAAGAATGAAAGAGTGCCAGAAGTAATAAATGCCTGGAAATTTAGGCAAAGAGAGGGAAAGTTAATTTTTGGCAAAGGAGACTGTAGATCATACCCTGACTACGATGCTTGGATTGAGATGAAGGTCAAAGAGCTGTTGCTACCCTTTTCAAGAGAGATTCTCTTATGTCCAAACCAACACTCCATGGTACCGGCTGAAGAGTGCGAGAAATGGAAGAAAATGGTTAGAGAGTTGCAGATAGAGAACTCTGGAATGAGCAGATGTCTTCAGAAAGCTTTGGCTGATAACAAAGATTTGGAGAAGAGAGCATTGAAAGCGGAGAAAATATTGGCAGACAAAGAAGAAGATTTTGATGATAGAGCCCGGTACTTCCAGAAGCTTACTTTGGGAGCAGATGATACTAGTCAGGCTCACAAGGCTACAAAGCAGGCGCTAGCCCGAAGCAAGGATTCATTAGCTAAACTTCATCAAGCTTGGGATGAAGTCAGAATTGAAAACTCTGAATTGCTGACCCAGTTAAAAGATAAAGATGAAGAGCTAAAGAAAGCACATGTAGAAAGAAGAAAGTATCGAGAGGACCTTGGCAAAAGTCAGGAACAGGTAAGGATTGCTGATGATAAGCTGAAAATTTCCAACAAAGAGCTTGAAGATGTCACGGAAGATCTGAAGCTGGTTAAAATTCAAGCTGGAATTAAGAGGCGCAAAGGAGCCGGTGAAGATGAAGCCTTGCTGATGCACATGGGCTCATTATCTGATGCATTGGAAAAAAGGGACGTCGTAATCAAAGAGCTGATTGAGAAACCACATCATCAGCGTACCCGCATCCTGTTCGAAGAGATTAAATATTCCAGCCAAAAGCTGAAGGACGTAGAGCTATCAGATTAATGATTTTTGTCATTTCTTTGTAATTTGCAATGGTTACCATCAGAATTGTTGATGGATCCATTTGACTACTTGTTTCTTATGCTGTTGTTGACACTATGACAAATGTGCTTGAAAACTTTTGGGAATGTGTATGAAATGAGCTGTTTCTGTTCACAATTTCTGGTCTTCGGATATATGTGATGCGATGAGATGACTGTACACTGGCACACTACAAAATCACTATTTCTGGTCATCAGATATTTGTGATTGGCGTATCTGAATATCTCTTCAAGGCAAAACTCAATAATCATGATTTCTGGTCGTCAGAAATTCGTGGTTACGATTGGAATCAGGATATGAAAAGTATCTTGAAATGACAAACATAACTGTGCATTTGCATTTGCATAGCATATCATTTTTTGCATTGCAGGTTTTCTCTTTACAGGCGCCTGCTAACCTTTATTTGGTTTACAGGCACGATAGCTGATACCCCAGTTCACCGATACTCTACCCGACGCAATCAAGCCAGAGTCATGGAACAAGTTCAGACTAAATTAGCTGATTTGAGGGGGAGGATGGAGCAGTTCATGAACCTTATGCAGGGGATTGCTCAAGGTCAGCAGGAGCTGAGGGCCGGTCAGGAGACCATGAGGGTTGGTCAAGATGCCATGAGAGTCACTATTCAGAGGCTGGAGACTGAAATCCCAAATCGCAATGTGTGCACTCCTCCTGTCGTCAACATCCCCTCTGGTGGGGTACATCTGGGATTTGATAATAATGGTTTGGAGGATGGTCAAGATGACCAGTTTACCGCATTCAATAATGACATGGGTTTCTACAATGAAGACTGGAAGTACGAAGGGTTAGATGAAAGACTCAAGGCTATTGAGAGCCAAAATCCTCTGGGGATTGACGTAGAAGACATGGGTCTCGTGCAAGGTGTGAGGATCCCTCCCAAGTTCAAGCTTCCTACATTGGTTAAGTACAATGGCAGTACCTATCCCAAAACAAATTTGCAAGCTTACAATCGCAAGATTGCCGCTTATACTGAAGACCAAAAGCTCTGGATGTATTTCTTCCAGGACAGCCTGTCAGGTGCCTCCTTGGAATGGTACATTAAGCTGGACAGGGTTCATATAAAGAGCTGGAAAGATTTGTGCGCTGCGTTTCTGAAACAGTATCAATACAATCTGGACATGGCACCCAATCGTACTCAGCTACAGAGTATGACTTAGGATCATAAGGAGGGCTTTAAACAATACGCGCAGAGATGGAGAGAATTGGCTGCTCGAGTTCAACCAGCCTTAGCTGATCGTGAGATGGCTGATATGTTCATGAGCACACTCCAAGGGTCGTATTTGGATAGATTGGCTGCGTGTCCGTCGACAGGGTTTGCCGACATTGTTGTTGCTGGGGAACGAATAGAGAGTCTGCTGAAGTTGGGTAAGATTCAAGACGTCGGTGGGACTGGTGCTTCGAATTCGAAGAAACCCTTTGCTAATAGACCAAGGAAAAGAGAAGGGGAATCCAGTGCTGTGTATAGAGGAAAGGGCAGAGGCAGGACTGAATCCTACCATCAGGTGGATGCTGTAACCATTCCGGTTCCAGCAGGACAGCAAGCTCCAGATCAGCAAGCTAGACCCCGATTCCAGACTAATAGGCAAAGGGACTGTAAGTTTGATCCCTTACCTATGACATATGCTGCTTTGTTACCACAATTGCTCAAAGAGAAGTTGGTGGAACTTCGGACTATGAGGCCGGTAGATACTGGAAAATTGCCTCAAAATTATGATGCTAATGTTCAATGTGAATTTCATTCTGGTGCGCCAGGTCACTCGATAGAAACGTCCTGGGGTTTTCAACATAAGGTTCAGGACTTGATTGACGCAAAAGCTATTAATTTCTCTAAGCCACCGAATGTTCGTGATAATCCAATGCCCCATCATGGAGGTGCAAGCATGAATGCTATTTCTGATGGTGAGAAATTGAATTTGATTACCGATGTTAGTTTGGTAAAGACTCTGCTGTTGATTGTAAAAGAGCGTTTGTTAAAAGGAAAGGTATTTCCTGGATGTGGCTCTGACTGTGAGGATTGTTCAAGACAGATTAATGGCTGTAGTAAGTTGAAAGTTGGACTGCAGGATCTTATGGACGAAGGAAGTCTTCAGTTTGATAAGGTAGAGAAGGAAAAAGATGTTTCTGCCGTTACCATTTATTATAATCCAGTTGAAATACAGGTGCCTGTTGAAGATCCTGTTGCTATCATCGCGCCCGAGAGGCCGAGACCAGTTACGATTATAGTTCCTGAATCTGCTTCTTATGTGTCTAATAAGGCAGTTCCATGGCAATATGGAACTAATAATCATCAAGGAGGAAGTCAACAGAAAGCAGAGGCTACTGTTGGTACCAGTGTTGAGAATGTCAGTGGACCAAGTGGTTTTACCAGAAGTGGTCGACTGTTTACTCCCCAGACTCTAAGGAATGATAAAGAAGCTGAAGCCGCTGCAAGAGCAAAAGGAAAACAGGTTGTTGATGACAAGGTGACTGTTCAGGAAGAGGACCCTAAAGTCAATTTTGATAGTGATGTTGAGGAATTTATGAGGATTATCAAAAAGAGCGATTACAAGATCATTGAGCAGCTCAATCAGACACCCTCTAAAATCTCAATATTATCCCTGTTAATGAGTTCAGATGCACACCGGGCTGCTTTGTTGAAGGTTTTAAATATGGCATATGTTCCCCATGAGATTACGGTGAATCAGTTAGAGGGAGTAATTTCTAATGTCAATGTGAGCCACGGGTTGAGGTTTACAAATAAGGATTTGACTCCAGATGTACGTAATCACAACAAAGCATTGCACATCACACTTAAATGCAAAGGAGCTGTTTTGTCGCATGTGCTGGTCGACACAAGTTCTTCCTTGAATGTGTTACCCAAAAAGGCCCTGATGAAAATTGAAGTAGATGGATTGGTTCTTAGACCCAGCGATCTGATTGTAAGAGCTTTCAATGGATCCCAAAGATCGGTGTTAGGAGAGGTAGAATTACCAATACAGGTTGGTCCACAGATATTCAAGACAATCTTTCACGTTATGGACATTCAGCCTGCTTACAGCTATTTGTTGGGCCGACCATGGATTCACGCAGCAGGCGCAGTTACCTCCACACTACATCAGAAGCTCAAATACGTGTTTGAGGGTCAAGTGGTTACCGTTTGCGGTGAGGAAGATATATTTGTGAGTCATCTATCCACTTTCAAATATGAGGAAATGGATGAGGAGATTCATGAAACCCTGTGCCAGTCTTTTGAAGCCCTGAATATCAACCAATTCCCAGAATCTACTTCAACAGCAGTGGTGTCAAATGTGCCAGTTAGGCCGAGTGTATCAATTGCGTCTTACAAGCAGGCCAGAGAAGTGGTTGAAAGCGGAAATGCCTAAGGTTGGGGTAAAGCTATTGACGTGTTTGTGAAAGAAAATAACTTCGGCATTAGATACCAACCGGGCCAGGGGCCAATTCCCCGATTCCGTGGGCCAATCAATTTCAACAGCGGAGGAATTATCAACCCTAATCAGTCCTGCTCAGTAATAGAAGATGACGCTGAAAGCTCAGATTATCTGGACAGATGGGTGTATGCACTGGCTCCAGGCGAGGCATTGTAAAACTGGTCTAGTGAAGAAGTCATTCATGTTGTACACCATTCAGAGTAATAATTCTTGTCTTTCATAATGCATAAAATCCCACACTCTGCCCAAGGTGTGAGGATCCCTTTGTAGGGCCACCATATTTTCTCATATAATGTTCAAACATTAAAAAAAAGGACGTTTTTGTTTACAAATTTGTGTTCCTTTATTCCTTCTTTATTTTTATTTTTGCACAAAGAAATTAAAAATGATAATGCACTTTCTTTTCTTTTGTTTTCAAGCAAAAAATAATCTAAAATAAAGCATCAATCCAATCATGCAGACTTGATTTTGTGGATTCCCCTGAAAATGATTCTGTTATGCCCACGTATGATTTCGATAATCCGATCTATCAAGCTGAGGAGGAAAGTGATGAGGACTATGAACTCCCTGAAGAGTTGGCTAGGTTGTTGGAACAGGAAGAGAAGACCATTCAGCCTCATCAGGAAGAGCTTGAGGTTATTAATATCGGTTCAGAAGAAAGCAAGAAAGAGATCAAGATCGGTGCGAGTCTGCGGGCTGATGTAAAGCAAGAGCTGATAGTCATGCTACGTGAATACGTTGACATCTTTGCTTGGTCATATCAAGATATGCCGGGTTTAGATACAGACATAGTTGTGCATAGACTACCATTGAAAGAGGATTGTACACCGGTCAAGCAGAAGTTACGCAGAACGAAACCAAAAATGGCTTTGAAGATCAAGGAAGAGGTACATAAACAGTTGGATGCAGGTTTTCTGGCAGTAACCAACTATCCTCCCTGGGTGGCCAATATAGTACCGGTGCCGAAGAAAGATGGCAAAGTCAGAATGTGCGTGGATTACAGAGATCTCAACAGGGCGAGCCCTAAAGATGATTTTCCACTCCCTCATATTGATGTGCTGGTTGACAATACGGCTCAGTTTTCAGTGTTCTCATTTATGGATGGATTCTCCGGGTACAATCAGATAAAGATGGCGCCTGAAGACATGGAGAAGACTACATTCATTACCCCGTGGGGTACCTTCTGTTACAAAGTAATGCCTTTTGGGTTGAAGAACGCAGGGGTAACTTATCAAAGAGCAATGGTGACGTTATTCCACGATCTAATTCATAAAGAGATTGAGTGCTATGTGGATGACATGATTGCTAAGTCAAAGACAGAAGAAGAACATCTGATCAACTTGAAGAAGTTATTTGAGAGGTTGAGGAAATTCAGGTTGAGACTGAATCCTAACAAGTGTACTTTTGGCGTGCGGTCCGGAAAATTGTTGGGTTTCATCGTCAGTGAGAAAGGAATAGAGGTTGATCCTGCTAAAGTGAAAGCTATACAAGAGATGCATGTACCAAGAACTGAGAAAGAAGTTTGCGGCTTTCTAGGGAGATTGAACTACATTTCAAGGTTCATATCTCACCTAACTGCCACTTGCGAGCCGATATTCAAAATGCTAAGAAAAGATCAAACGGTCAGGTGGAATGATAATTGTCAAAATGCATTCGATAAAATAAAAAGATATTTGCAGGAAACTCCGATTCTGATACCTCCAGTTCAAGGGAGGCCACTGATTATGTACTTGACAGTGCTCGAAGGATCCATGGGTTGTGTTCTCGGTCAACATGACGAGACAGTTAGGAAAGAACATGTTATCTACTACCTGAGCAAGAAATTTACCGATTGTGAATCACGTTATTCAATGCTTGAGAAGACATGTTATGCACTCACATGGGTCGCAAAGCGATTGAGACAATATATGCTCACGCATACAACCCTGTTGATCTCAAAAATGGATCCGGTCAAGTATATTTTTGAGAAACCAGCACTTACAGGCAGAGTTGCAAGGTGGCAGATGGTACTGACAGAGTACGATATTCAATATACTTCGCTAAAGGAAATCAAAGGAAGTATACTGTCAGAGTATCTTGCGCAACAGCCTCTTGATGATTACCAGCCCATGAAGTTTGATTTCCCTGATGAGGACATCATGTTTCTCAAAGCGAAAGACTGCGAGGAACCACTTCTGGAGGAGGGGCCTGACCCTGAGTCCAAATGGAGTTTGATGTTTGACGGGGCAGTTAATATGAATGGGTGCGGAGTTGGTGCAGTTCTCATCACGCCAGAAGGTGTTCATATGCCCTTCACTGCCCGAGTAACTTTCAGGTGTACCAACAATGAAGCAGAATACGAAGCTTGCATACTAGGGATTGAGGAGGCTATTGATTTACGAATCAAGACCCTCGATATCTTTGGTGATTCAGCACTGGTAATCAATCAAGTAAAGGGAACCTGGCACACACACCAGCAGAATTTGATTCCGTATAGAGATTATACGAGGAGATTGCTGACATTCTTTACAACTGTCAAGTTATACCATGTTCCCAGAGATGAGAATAAGTTTGCAGACGCCTTGGCCACTATATCTTCGATGATCAAAGTGCATGGTTGGAACTTTGTACCCAGGATTGATGTATCTCGTCTTGATAAACCTGCTTTTGTGTTTGATGTTGATGCAGTGTCTAATGACAAGCCTTGGTACCATGACATTAAATGCTTCTTGGAAAATCAAGAATACCCGCCTGGGGCATCTTCTAAAGAAAAGAAGACATTAAGAAGGCTAGCCGGTAGTTTCTTCTTGAACAAAGATGGCGTGCTGTATAAAAGAAATTTTGACATGGTTCTGCTCAGATGCGTGGATAGACACGAAGCAGACCTGTTGATGATTGAAGTGCACGAAGGCTCTTTCGGTACCCATGCCGGAGGACATACGATGGCTAAGAAATTGTTGAGATCGGGGTATTATTGGTTGACAATGGAGTCGGATTGCTGCAAGTATGCTCGCAAGTGTCACAAATGCCAGATCTATGCAGATAAAGTACATGTTCCTCCAAATCCGTTGAGTATCATGTCCTCTCCGTGGCCCTTTTCAATGTGGGGCATTGATATGATCGGAAAAATTGAGCCTACTGCTTCAAATGGCCATCGTTTCATCTTGGTCACCATTGATTACTTCACTAAATGGGTTGAAGCAGCATCTTATGCCAATGTCACTAAGCAAGTAGTAGCTCGTTTCTTGAAACGAGATATCATTTGTCGATATGGAGTTCCCGAGAGAATCATTACTGATAATGGTTCTAATTTGAATAATAAGATGATGGGTGAGCTATGCCGGGACTTCAAAATCGAACACCACAATTCTTCTCCGTACCGCCCAAAGATGAATGACGCGGTCGAAGCGGCCAACAAAAATATCAAGAAGATTGTGTAGGAGATGGTTGTCACGTACAAAGATTGGCATGAGATGTTACCATTTGCTTTGCATGGGTATCGAACATCAGTCTGCACGTCCACTGGGGCAACACCATACTCACTTGTATACGGTATGGAGGCAGTTCTACCGATCGAAGTTGAGATTCCCTCCCTCCGAGTATTGATGGACGTTAAACTAGATGAAGCTGAATGGGTACGAGCTAGATTTGATCAGCTGAGCCTTATTGAGGAGAAACGATTAGCAGCAGTATGTCATGGCCAGCTATACCAGCGCAGAATAAAGAGGGCATTTGATCAAAAGGTTCGACCTCAAGTTTACAAGGTCGGAGATGTAGTAATCAAGATAATACTTCCTCAGAGTACAGATTACAGGGGCAAATGGACTCCCAATTATGAAGGTCCATTCGTGGTTAAAAAGGTTTTCTCAGGTGAAGCCTTATTGCTGACAACCATGGATGGTGAAGACTTTTCATCCCCTGTTAATTCAGATGCAGTTAAAAAATACTTCATATAAATAGACCCGCTGGATAAAAGAATTAAAAAATCCAGCCAAAAAAGGGCATCCTGGCGAACCAAAAACAGAATAAAGGTTCGGGCAAAAATTAGGGATATAATTGAAAAAATTGTACACTCGGTAAGTTGAAAACCCGAAAGGGCAACTTAGGCAAAAATGGGTATCCCGGTGGGTTGAAAACCTGAAAAGGCGATCCACGTAAAAGAGGGATTTAAGCGAATGACTGCAGTCTGAATTAATCTGTACGTTCTCTACTCTTCAGCAAACTAGCAAAGCTTCCGAAGGAGGAATTGTTCTGACCACGAACTTCCGAGGGTGAAGATAATCAAGAGAGTTGGAATACATACTGGTTATAACAGAATCAGAAATTAGTTGGAATCCAATTTCCACATTATCATTAGGATATATTTCTTTTCTCAATTTTATGGCAATCAACTCTTTCAGGGGGTTTGCTTCCGATTGTAAATTCGCCGATTGTGGCATTTTATCAATAAAATTGAATATTCAGTCACAAGCTTTTATTTTCATTTTACTGTTTTGTTTGCAAAAACGTCCGATTTTTTATAATAAAACATTACTTTGAAAATATTATGGCCTTGCAAAAACATGCACATAAAAGACAATTAAAATTACTTTGCTTGTTAGGCAACCTTGGATGGTGAATTCAGAAAACCTCGCAATATCCTGGGGCATGTGCATATATTCTTTCTGTTGCAGGTAACGAGTGCGATAAATCCGAGCAGCACGAAAGTTATCTCTCAGCATCAGCAGATATTTGCTATGACTTGATACTGTTGTATCTTATTAAGTCGATTCTTTCATTCAAGATTTCCCACCGGGTTTTGTGGCGATAACGGTTGTCGAAGATTGAATTCTTCTGTGTTGATAACGGTTATTAATGCAGTGAGCACTCCATGTCCATAACGAGTGCAAATTTCTCGGTACCTCGCAGGCGATGTGAAGGGTAGTGCACGAGCGAATGTTCGGAAATTGAAGACAGGGTGTTCGCCTAAGAGTTTGAAAACGCTTGGTTTTCTATAAAATCCTCTTAAGAGACGAAGCTTCTCGCAGTAACATCCCCAGTGAAGTTGCCAAGAGTTTGAAGATGCTTAATCTTCTGTAAAATCCTCTTATGATGTTTTCTTCAGATCAGTCTTGTATCATGGGGCGGAAGCAAGTTGTTGGCTTTCCCGAACATGGGGCATGTTGAGTTTCCCCAGCAGGAGATGTTTCAGATCTATTATCCCCAGTAGAGTTTGAGGACGTTTAGTCTTCTGTAAAATCCTCTTAAAAGGGCATTCCCCAACACGAGACGCTTTAAAGCGGTTTTCCTCCAGCAGGGTAAACTCATTATCCCCAGCGGAGTCGTCAAACGGGAAGTTCGCCTAACATGGGGCCTTGAAACACTTATCCTAAACTCAACAGTCTTATTCCTCAGCAGACTATCGTGGAATTGCTTTGGGTTTCCCAGCAGATCTTTAGGGACTCTTTCTCAGCATGTTGCAAAGGATTGCCATCCAACTAGGATTTGCATATCCCCGGCAGAGTAGCCCTGATTCCCAGCAAGATCGTATCTCTGGTAGTGGTATCCCCACAGAGTTCAGCAATGAACCTTGTCAGCTATACTCCCCAGCTGAGTTGTTTTCTCCCCGCAAGAGGCGTATTGATCAACAAAATCTCTTCCTCAGCAAAGGGTTAGTACATTCTTTCCCCAGCCGGGTTAGAAGATTAATAATCCCCGCAAAGGACCTCGAGGTTGGTAGATCCCCAAGCAGAGTTTTAATGACTTTTCTTCCCTGGCAGGACGTCATTCATTCTCATTTCCCTTGTGGAGTTTATTCTCGGCAGGATTTACCAGCAAGTGGTAGTGTCATATTTCCCGCAGGTTTCAGCATGTGAAATTTGTCAAAGGATAATTCCCTGCTGAATTGTTTTCTCTCCCCACAGAGTTCAACATTTTGATAGTAATTTCCCCAGCAAGGTCTAAATAGATTGAGGGAATCTATTCTTCAACAAATTGTCAGTATATGATGTTACCCAGCCGGTGGTGTAATTCTCAGCATTGCTCATTCACAACTCAAAGTCCAATTTATTTTTGGCATACATTATTCCAGCAAGTGGGATAGTATTGCAGATGGTTGTTCCAGCAGGTGGGGTGATCATTATATACAGTTGTTCATATTATTCCAGCAGGTGGGATAGTATTGCAGATGATTGTTCCAGCAGGTGGGATGATCATATAGATAATCGTTCGTATTATTCCAACATGTGGGATAGTATTGCAGATGGTTTTTTCAGCAGGTGGAGTGATCATTTGGCAAAGCTTCCAAAGCCGGTTTGGTAAACATCAAAGTCCAACGTTAGTTTGGCAAAGCTGGAAAAAGTCCATCTGAAGATGGCAATTTTGAGATTCTAAAGCTGGTTTGGTAATCATTGAAGTCCAATGGCAGATTGGCAGAAATCCAACACGAATTGGTAAAAGTCCAACGACAGATTGGCAAAAATCCAACACGAATTGGTAAAAGTCCATTGTTTAGAATGGCAGAGCAGCTAAAGTCCATCCATAGAGTGGCAAGCCAGTAGTCGTCTGGCGTCGTTCAAAAAGACATTGTTGAAAGTTCATCCACAGTATGGCAAGCCAGTAGTCGTCTGGCGTCGTTCAAAAAGACATTGTTGAAAGTCCATCCACAGTATGGCAAACCAGTAGTCGTCTGGCGTCGTTCAAAAGACAGATCTCTCCGTCAACGTTTCATTGAAGATTCAATCCAGCGGTCTCATTGGGTTTATTTCCTTTTTGTTCTTCATCATCCAGAGCAAATTTCTGGTTATATTTGGTATTCAATCACTATATACCTTGAAGGTCTGAAAGCAATCGCTTTCAGGCATTCAGGTCTACAGCGTTTGAATAGGGGCAGCTGTAATACCCCAAAATTTGCTCTCTCTTTTGTCATCATAGCATAGCATTATCATATATCATATCATATCCATCTCATTAGCATTGCATTGCATCTTTGCATAGAAAAATGAAGTATAGCATCCCTCTTACCATCAAGGCATGTGGTCAGGTGAAAGATGGGCAATCAAGGAATCATTCAAGGCACAAGAGGTCAAACAAGTTGCTGCAAGGCAAGCCAAGAGGTCTTTCATGTCTCATATTATCTCAATTGATCATCCAAAACCTTAAGAAAGTGAGATTCAATAGGAGGTTGAAGCACTACATCCTTCACTATGCAAGAGATCCAAAAAACTGAAGGAAAACCCTCAAAAGAGATAGCTTATTGGTTCAAAGTCACCCTCAAGTCTCATATCTCATCATCCTTTAAGAGGATACACAACATACTCAGAGGAATTTGGATTTGGAAGATGTGTAATTTCCTCCTAACCAGAAGAGGCCAAAACTAGAGTTTCCAATTAAATCGGGTCATCTTTGATTTTTTGGACAAAACTTGATGTCATGGTATTATACATGTCCCTAAGTGTATGTGTATGGAAAATTGCATCTCAATTGGTTTTAGAAGTGGTTCAATTGGAAGAAAGATAAAAAATCAGGAAAATTGGGGCTAAGTCAAATAATCAGAGGGAAAAGTCAACTCTTAACTTTTTGAGGCCAAATTCATGAAATTCATGTTATATGTGACCAATGTACAAAATTTGATCAAGAAATTCCAAAAGGATCATGAAAAATCAAGATTTGAAAAGTTGCTATTTTTGGAAGAAGTAGGGTTTCCAAAAATAGTAATTTTGGGCCATTTTGCACCTAACTTTGAACCAAGGCCATTCAAAATTGAGACACCAAATGAAAATTCCACTCGGCCACAACAAAAGATCTTATTTTAAGCTTCACATCCATGTGTAGAACATCTCCATTGGATAAAAATTGAGTGAGATATGATTGATCAAAGTTTGAGCAAAGTAGGTCCAAAATCAGGTCATGACCAAGGATTCCTAGGCCTACGCGCCATCCTTTTTACAAACAGGTGGTGTGCCAAATGTTCACCCATTTTTCTCATGGTTATAAGCTCCAAATGCAAAACTTGTCAACATCAAAATTGTTCCTTGCAATGCCCTCTTCAATGTTCATGTTGGACAAAATTTCATTTGGCCAAGCTATGAGGTAGAAATAGTGGTCTCAAGTTAGGGTGATTTTGCTGAAATTCCATGCCATGCTTGCCTTGCCAGCCAACCTCTTTGCCTCGCCCATGATGCAGTTCCAAATATGAATGTTCTAATTCATTTTTCAACCTCTTCCAAGCTTCAATTCAATTCAATTATCACACAAAACTTGTAGTGTTACATATCCTTAATTCATTAACCTCAAGAACTCATCAAACCATCCACAATACATGGAAAAATTCATCACCAAACTACCATGTTTGCATTGATTCCAAACTGCCATAAAAATCAGAAAAAACAAATGTTGTTGATGTTGTTATTACAAAGCCTGCACGTGCATTGTTCATACCACCATTGCCTTATTTGAACAAACACCTTCCTTACACTATGATGATGCTTACATGAATAGAGAAAAGAAACAAAACTTGTGCAGCAAGCCTCCCTTTTAAGCTACTACGCCTGAACCACATCACCACCACTGATTCCTTTGCATTCCACCACAACTGTCATAAACCCTCATCACCATAACACAACACTGCTAACTCGTCCCATAACTAACTTGACTCAGTTAGTTAGGATGGACTCACCTAAACCAACTTGGACTCAGTTAATTCACCCATTTAACCATAGTTAAGCCAATTTATAAATAGAAACCTCACTCTCAAAATTCATTTCAACATCATTTTTCTCCTTTTTCACTTCAGAAATTCTCTCTTTCTCTCTGAGTTCTCACTTTCCACTCCACGATTTCATCTTCATTGTGCTTCCATTGCTCATTGTTTTGGTGTGGTTGAATCAAGAACAACTCCATTTCTGCAAGTTTAGCATCATTGTAAATCCATATCCATCATCATTCTTCAGAAGTTGAAAGCCTTTATTTGGCCAAGAGTAGCTCAAAGAGGAAGCAGAATCTCTGGTTTTCTGAAGAATACCTCAAGGTCACAAATCTTCAGGTACGAATTTCCACCATTATAGACATGCTTTAAAGATGTTATCAGGTTCTTGAAGCTTCTTATAAGCTCAAGAACTTGTCTGGCTAGTTGATAGGCCTTTAGAGGCGTAGTTGAAAAGTTAGTGCAAAACTTCTTCTGTTCGATTCTCTTATTTCATGAACATTTTGTGCATTTCATCACTGGATTCGTGCTCCTCATCACTTCAACTTTCCAATGATGTATGTTTTGTCCATTTATGCTTGCCTGCAAATTATTGTCACCGGAGGTTGGCCGGAGAAGATGACCGGAGGTCATCTCCGGCCGGTGGTCTGAACTGCTAGGGTTTTCTTCATGTTTTGATCGTGACCGTTGATTTGTTCCAATCGTGTGGTGAAAAATGTGCCAGCACATTAAAATAAGCATGCTCCTCACGTGCTCAATTCTGATTTCATTTTAAACAATGTGTGGTGCAGTGCATGGTAGTGAGTGTGTGCCTTCACGCGTGTGCATTGATTTGGTTTACTTTGACTTTTGTGTTGACTGGACTTGATCTAATGGTGTGTATTGCTTTGACTTTATTTGACTGAGTGTGCACCGTTGTTGGTATGGATTGCGCAGACTTGGACCTTGGGTTATTTCTATTTGCACCATGCGATTTTTAAAGCCCAAGCCATTTGAATGTGGAAGTTTACTTCTATGCACCCCCTCTCTTATTTTCATTTCATTTTATTTTCTTCTTTTATATGCATGTTTCATTTTTAATTTTTAAAATTACAAAACAGCATCATAAAATTCTAGAAAAATTCATGAATGTTATTAAGACATTTAGAAAAGTTTTAATATTTTTATTTCATGATTTTATTACTTTTTTACCCCTGTTTCATAATTTTCTTTGAATTTCCATTTGTGTGCATTCCAAATGTGAGACATGAGTTTGTGGAATTTTGTTCTTGTTCATTACAAATTGTTTTGACATGATTCTTATTGTATTGATTCACTAATACATTGAAGCATGTTAGATGATTTTTTTTTGATTTTTTAAGTCATTTTATGACATGTTTTGATGCTTATCTTTGCACCACTTTGCATGATGTTTCAACTTGACCTAATTGCTTTGTTTGAAGTCATTTTTCTTTGAATTTTGACATGCTATTTTGATGTATGATTTACTTCTGACTTAGGCATTTAAATACCATGTTTACATAATTTTCATAAGTCCATTTGGTTTTTGTTTGATGCATTACATTTGAAGGATAATGCATGTCATATCATTCTAACTTTGGTGCATGTTTTACATGAATTCTTTTGTGCATATTTGTATGAGCCATTCATATGATATTATAGGTCCTTGGTACACATTATAGGTCATCTTTATATGTTCATTTTAACTTGAACTTTGTGCATCCTTAACATGTATTGTTTGCACTTTCCTTTTGAACTTTCATTTCAATTCTTCTTCTACCACTTCTTGAATGTCTTGAATGTTGATTCATGAACACTTTGAGATGTTTATAGACCATTTTCCATTTAGTTTCAATTATGATCTTTGGATTACATGTTCCATTTATGCATATTCCTTTCATTTCTTTTCATCTTTCATCTATCCTTTCTTAGGGTAACATGTTTAAATGCTAGTGGATGATGATTGTTGCTTATTCATTTGAACTTGTATGATGATATTCACTTTTTGTCTATATGATTCACATTCTGGTTATGATATTAAGATTTGATTCTTCCTCTTATTCTTTTGATCTTTAATGTGCATTAAGTGTACTTTTTATTTCTTATACATGTTTCTATGCTTACTAACCATGTAGGGGCTTTGGTAAGTTGAACTTGAGTGTGGATAAGGAATCCACATTCAAACCTCCTTCCTTTCATCTTTTACAATTCAATCTTGTGTTTTGCTAAGTACTTATGTGCTTTCTTTGATTAACTCATTACTTTCCCTTTTTGAGTTACAATTCATCTTCTACTTTAGAAGTGAGTTGTTTAACTCATTCCTTCTTTAGACTTTAGGTTTTGCAACCTCACAAACCATTAGGATCACTCCCTTTACTAATCAATTAGGATTGAGTCTTAGTTCACATATATTTTACCTTTTTCTCCCACTTGAGTCTTTCATCTTCTCATCTCAAAGAAAATTCAAAATATGTAATAAAGGTAGACATTTATTGCATTTAGGCCTTTCATATAAAGAAAAGATTACAAGGGGTCTTCTCTTATAATCTTAGAATGTGTAGCATATAGCCCATCTTGGGTCAATGTGTTAAACATTTGATCTTGTATGAGGGACTTAAACGCAATACTTGTTGAAGGAACAAATAAAGAAAAACACTTCTTCATTTCATAATCAACAAAAACACTTAATAAATACAAGTATACTAGTGTGTTTGAACCTTAATAATTGGAACTAAGTGTGGGGGTCTTCTTTACACTTAGTATACTTTCTTGTTCATTCCATCTTGGAATGTGAGGATGTATACATTCCAAGGACTAAGATTTAGGTACACTGTCATATGCAAACAAATAAAAAAACTTCTAAAAGACAAAAACAAACAATAACGTCTTTCCTTCCGGAATTCTTTTCTCATCTCATTCACTCTCAACGTATGAACTCGCTTCTCCTCGTTCTCTTGCAAGATGGTAATGCACTCGGACCAGCGAGCCTGCAACACCTGAGCTAGAACGTTAGTCGTTCCTTAAAAAACACAAACAATCCATCCCTAGTGAGGGGAACTACGTCGCTCTGATTCTCATGATCCCGATGAGATACGTAGGCAGTGGGGTAGGGCCCATTCGAGCACTTCTTTTATTTTCCCTACATTTGTTTCTCTTTCTCTTTCCTTTCCTTTTCATTCATTTTCCAGTTCTTTTTCCAGTATTCTTTCCTTACACCCTTTGATCGGAACAAGCAAGCGTGGATCCCATCGGGTACGATGGACGCGTAATACCTTCCTCGCGCGTAACAGACTCCCGAATCCAGTTCTCTTGGTCGCAAGACCATGCTCTTTCCTTTCCCTCAGGTTTATGCAGTGTTTCCTTTCCCTCTCTTGGGATAAATACACATTGCTGGCGACTCTGTTTTGTGCCACTTTCGCGTTTGTACTAGGATGAAAATCCCGGGAGCGACAATCATGAACTCTACGTGATTCTCACCATCATGAGAACTCACTTTCCCTTTACTTAGACTTATAGAGTTATCGTGAACTCTACGTGATTCTCACCATCATGAGAACTCACTTTCCCATATAACTTAGACTTAGAGAGTTACCGTGAACTCTAAAATGAGCTTATACTCATTTCCCCTTGGAACCTGGGCCACAGTCAATGGTTCCTCTTTCACCCTTAGTTAGGTGAACTACGGTTGCTCTGATTCTTTAGTCAGATACGTAGGCACAAGATGCGACGTCTTGGCGAGCAAACTTAGTGTACATGCCCTTAGATCTTTACCTTAGTACAGATTTCTCTTAGCAAGCAAACACAACATAACACAAACCTAAACAAGAGGTTCCCGTAGAGTACTACGGATACTTAGGGTGCTAATACCTTCCCTTTGTATAACCAACCCCCCGAACCTTAGATCTCCCCCCTTTAGGTTTTTCTCGATCTTGAACCTTTCCTTTGGATAAATTAAAGTTGGTTGTAAAAGAAATATGATGCAATTTAATTAATAGCTTGTTATCCGATTTTCACCGCAACAAAGGGTATGCATTGATTTTCGAGACTTAAATTCAGCTACCCCAAAGGATGAATATCCTATGCCAGTGGAGAAAATGCTTGTCGATTCTGCCGCAGGCCATGAGTACCTCAGTATGCTTGATGGGTACTCTGGCTATAACCAAATTTTTATTGCTGAGGAAGATGTTCCAAAAACGGTGTTTCGATGCCCTGGAGCTTTAGCCACCTACGAATGGGTGGTGATGCCTTTTGGCTTGAAAAATGCTGGAGCAACTTATCAGAAAGCAATGAATTCAATTTTTTACGATTTCATTGAGACTTTTATGCAGATTTATATTGATGACATTGTTATTAAGTCTGTTTCAGGTAAAAGTCACATTGACCACCTTCGACAGTCCTTTGAAAGGATGAGAAAGTATGGTCTAAAAATGAATCCTCTCAAATGTGCGTTTGGTGTGCAGGCGGTAGACTTCCTAGGCTTTGTGGTCCACAAGAAGGGGATCGAAATAAACCAAAACAAGGCCAAAGCAATAATGGAGGCGAAAGCGCCATCAACGAAGAAGGAATTGCAGTCTTTACTTGGGAAGATTAATTTTCTCAGAAGGTTCATCTCCAACCTTAGTGGGAAGACGCAAGCCTTCTCTCCTCTACTTCGACTAAAAAAAAGCTTTACATGGGGGGCAAGAGCAACAAGATGCTTTCGACAAAATCAAGGAGTACTTGACGCATCCCCCTATTTTGATGTCACCTTATAGAAGTAGAAGTATGAGGCTGTATATAGCCGCGCCAGATAAGACAATATGGAGTATGTTAGCCCAAGAGGATGAAAATGGTGTCGAAAGAGCCATTTATTACCTCAGTAGAGTCTTAAATGATGCAGAAACTAGATATAATGTGATCGAAAAGTTGTGTTTATGTGTATACTTTTCATGTATGAAGTTAAAGCACTATATAAAACCAGTTGATGTTTATGTTTCTTCCCATTTTGACGTAATAAAACATATGTTATCTAAACCAATTTTGCATAGTCGAATTGGAAAATGGGCTTTAGCATTAACTGAATATTCCTTGACGTACTTACCAGTAAAAGATGTCAAAGGACAAGTGGTGGCTGATTTCATAATCGACCATGCCATAAATGAAGAGTCTGTGGACTATGTCGAAATAGAGCCTTGGAAGTTATATTTTGATGGTTCTAGTCATAAGAATGGCACTGGTGTAGGCGTTTTGATTATTTCTCCTAAAAGAATTCCAACAAAATTCAAGTATAAAGTCGAAGGACTGTGTTCAAATAACGAAGCCGAATACGAAGCTTTAATAACAGGACTTGAAATTTTATTGGAATTGGGGGCAACTAGAGTCGAAATAATGGGAGACTCTGAGTTAGTAGTAAAGCAAATAACCAAGGAGTACAAATGTGTCAAAGAAAATTTGATCATGTACTTCGTAGTAGCTAATCGACTATTGAAGAAGTTCGACATGGTTACAGTTCGACATATTCCTCGAATAGAAAACCAGGAGGCAAATGATTTAGCATAAATAGCCTCCGGATACAAAGTATCCAAAGAGAAATTGCAGAAAGCCATCGAAGTAAGAGGAAGAGTCGTGTCAACTAGGTTATCCCCATCAGATCTGGAGACAATAAAGCTAGGATACGCTGACAAAGAAAACTTTGAGATTTTTAACGTAAATGATTCAAGGGTTGAAGATTGGAGGAAACCTATCAGGGAATACTTACAAAACCCAAATAGACCAGTTGAACGAAAAGTCAAGTATCGAGCTTTAAGTTATGTGCTTTTCGAAAACGAATTGTTCAAGAAAACTCCAGAGGGGATATTGCTGAAGTGTTTTGGCGAATCTGAGGCATACATAACTTTGTCGAATGTACACAGCGGGGCATGTGGTGCACATCAAGCTGGACATAAGATGAAATGGCTATTATTCCGACAAGGAGTATATTGGTCAACTATGTTAAAAGATTGCGTCGAATTTGCCAAAGGTTGTCAAGAATGTCAGGTACACGCAGGGATACCTCATGTTCCTGCAAGCGAATTACATTCTATAATAAAGCCTTGTCCATTTAGAGGTTGGGCTTTGGACTTAATTGGAGAAATTCAACCGGCCTCTTCAAAAAGCCAGAGATATATTTTGGCTGGGGTCGATTATTTTACAAAGTGGATCGAAGCCATACCTTTGGTGAATGTGGATCAGGAAGCAGTAATTGAATTTATCCAAAAACATATCATTTATAGGTTTGGGATCCCAGAGATAATAACAATAGATCAGGGATCTGTGTTCAATGGTAAGAATATGCAAGCATTCACGAATGAGGCGGGGTTCAAGCTTCTCACATCAACGCCTTATTACGCTCAGGCCAATGGACAGGTCGAAGTAGTAAATAAAGTCATAATCAGTTTGATAAAGAAGTATGTAGGAAGAAAACCTAGAAATTGGCACAAAACTTTAGATCAAATTCTATGGGCTTGTCGAACATCCCCTAAGGAAGCTACAAATGCAACCCCTTTTCGACTAACGTATGGCCATGACGCAGTCTTGCCAGTTGAAATATATTTTCAATCGACCCGAATTCAAAGATATCATGAGATTCCATCAGATTCATATTGGAACATGATGATGGATGAGTTAGTCGATTTGGATGAAGAAAGGTTAAAAGCGTTAGATTTATTGAAAAGGCAAAAGGAAAGACTAGAAAAGTCTTACAATAAAAAGGTAAAAAATAAAGCTTTTTCAATTGGTGATCTCGTCTGGAAAGTTATTCTTCCCATGGATCGAAAAGATAGATTAATGGGGAAATGGTCCCCTAAGTGGGAAGGACCTTTTCAGATTGTTAACGTATTTTCGAATGACGCATATGAAGTTGAGAAACTAGAAAGGGATAAAAGAGTAGTGAAAATAAATGGAAAATATTTGAAAAAATATAGACCCATGATGCAGGAAACTAAAATAACGATGGAATAATGTTACAAAAAAGAAATAATACAAGTTGGTGAAATTCGCCAAACAAATGGCTTAATTGTCATTACAGATAAACCAATAGGCCTCAAAGGGCTAAGTAACATTACAACTTTAAATTAGAAAAAGATTTCTTCAATTTGTTGAACTTCGGCCGTTGGATCTGAATTCGACATTCACAAAGAGCTTTGCTGGTCGAAAGCTCTTCGATTTCTTTGCCTAATGTTTGAGCTCTGTCAGCATGGTGTACTCCCACCTCCAGTTCTTTGTCAATTTCATCTTGCTTGGCCTGTTGCAGTTCCTACTTGCGTTATTTCGCCTGGGAAATTTTCTTTTGGAGTGCAGCTATTTGTTTCTCCCACTTCAGGATGTTTTCGTCACAACTGGCAGCTTCTTTCTTGTTCTTTTCAGAAAGTTTTCCCAGTTCAGTCACTCTATTAGTGGAGGCTGCAACGACATCCCATTCTGCAAGTCGAGTTTTCGACTTGTTTTCTATCTTTTTCGAATAATCTCGCAGTCGATTGAAGTCTGCTACCACCAAGTCAATTAGTGTGGTTAAGTCCACCACAACATCAGTTATTTCAGCAGGAGCTTCCAAAATATTAACTTGCTTCAGGATTTTCTTAAGGTTGAACTGAGCAGACGAATCATTCTCCAAAAGCTGAAACAGGTCCACGTCAAGGATTTGTTCTTGAATTTGGGCTAGTATAGCATCCATAGATTTGGCACCAGAAACAGCCCTTGAGGTAGTCAAACTGCTGTGGGAAGAGTCAGAGAAGGTGTGACGCGTGCTGAGCACAACTTTCAAATATTCTAAGGGCCGCTGCATCTTCATGTTCTCAAGTTCTTCGTGAGAGAAGTTGGTTGAAGTAGTATCTGGCGAACCAGTCTTAGCACGTTTGGGGGAGTTCTGCGTGTCACGTTCTTTTTCCTCGTCAGCAGCAATTCCTGGTGTGGGTTCTCTATCATCTTCAATTTCTTCTTCTTTTTCGACATCGGAGCCAGGCTCCTCATCCTTATCTTTATCATCCTACTTCGAATGAATGGGTGAATTATCATCAGGATGGTCTTCTGTGATCAAGGTTTCATTGGCCATTTCAGTTTCCCCACCAGTTTCGACTAAGATGTCGTTCTTGGGGCTGGATTCTTCTCCTATCTTGTCTTGAGCAGGATGTTGTTGATGGAGAGTAGCAATTGGCTGATTGACCTCTGTTGCAGATTCCTTTGTCGAACCTTTTGGAGACTGCTTTGAAAGACTGGTAGGTTTATAGGTGGGGTCACTGCTGGTCTTTGGAAGTACTTGGACAAAAGGGTGTCCATGGGTATCAACTTGGACCTGAAAAGATAAATCAAGTTAAGGAAAAATAAGTATGACCATAAGGAAAGAGTTTAGCTGTTGAATATCAGAACGTACCTGGGGGACAACAGTTTTAAAACTGGAATTTTCACTTTCTTCAGGAATGGGTGGAACTTGCACAACTGGACTTGTTGGGAGAGTTTTCTCCAGTGTTCTGACAGTAGAGGACTTTTGTGGGGGAGGGGGGGTTTCGATACCTTTTTCTTTTTCTTTGAAGATTGTACTTGGTCGGGAGACTCGTCACCAGATTCAACAGCAGGAGTTTCAGTTTCTTGCTCTTTCCTTTTCTTCGGCGTTGTAGGAGGTTTTCGGCTTCCCTGAAAATGGCAACAAAGTTTAATTAGCATTTAAAACAAAATAATAATAATATTGGTGAAATAAGAAATAGAGTTATACTCTCGCCAGAGGTTTTTTGGTTGTGCTTTGAGGGCCTTCCTCAACTCCTGCAGTCGAACCTTCAACAGCTGGTTTCTTGGCAGTTATTTTCAAAGCTAAAGAAAAAAGGAAGAAATTAGAGATAAAGTTTGAAGAGATATGCTTGAACAGTAAGTAAAGGATGTCGAAGGTCTCCCCATTCCACACCTTCAAGTATTGGAGTTTCCACGCGAATGAGTTCTATGCCAATATGAAGGTGACCTTTGAAATTGTCCAAGGTGTACTTAGTCGGAACCACTCGCTTAGCGCGTTTTTGGTAATTTTGGCGAAGAATTTTCATCGAATCCCCGCAAATGAACCAATCTGGAAATGGAGGGCTAAAGCCACACCAAATTCAGCAGAAGGTAGAGGGGGAAACTTTGGTGGATGAAGATTAAAAGACAACTCATAACGTTGGTCTGGTCGAACGTATGGAGGTAGTTTAAAATCATCCAGTTTGCTCATAAATTTTTGTTTCAAAGTAACTGCTGCTTCGCTTATGGTTCGACTAAGTTCATTGGGCCTATAGGCAGTTTCAAAGTATTTCTGGAATGATTGGATTTCCTTGACGTGTCTCGAAATACCTTTCTTGGTCTTGTCCTGCACAAGTGTAAAAGCTTTAGTTAGGTGGATGTTGAAGGAAGGCACGTCAAAAAATTGGTTGGTGTAGTAATTTTTCCACCATTCATCGAATTCCTGAGTACAAAGGAAGGACGGTCGAAAGACCACTGGTTTAATCTCGACCAGGTTAGAATACTTCTCCAATAATTCTAAACACTTGTCTTCGTTGTGGAACACGTTGTAGTGAATGAGAGAATTTTTCTGGAAAAGAGGGGTTTAGGTTGTATCTGAATTAACCCAAACTGTCGAGAGACACAGTTGGGCTGGTAAACAACCAAAGAGATCTGTGACTTTCCAGGGCTAATTCTGGAAGCTAGAAGTCTAGGTGTCAGGAAGGATTCCCAGACATTGAGGAAATCATCTTCTTCAGTTTTCGACTCCACAGGTAGTTTTCGGGTGAACCATTTTGGTCCAATCACCCTGTTGACAAAATGGGCCATACTGGGAGTAAAGTTGTAGCGTTTGGCGAACATCATGACGTAATTAGTAAAAGCTTGTTGGAGGCTCAGTCCTTCATCAGTGGGTGTCAGTTGCACCAATCTAGTCCCTTCGACCCTCCTGTCCCTAACAGCGTTTCCATTCACCGGATTTTTGATAGGGAGAGAGGCTTCAAAAGTGGCATTCAGCCATAATTGCAGAAGCCAAAACGGTCCTGACAAAAGAAGGTTGCCTTTATCCTTGATGGTCTTAAGGAAAGTAACACCTTCCCCCAGAGATTCGTAAAGATTGGCTAAGATCATTTCACTTAGGCATAATCGACGCCCAGCATGAAGTTGATTAGCCATAGTGATGTAACGTTGGCTACTTGGAGTGACCTGGAGCAAAAGACACATCTCGACAGCCAGAGGGCCAGAAAAGCTACATGTTCCTGATCAGAGACTTCCTTAGTCTCTTCATCATGATAATTGGCAATCTAACCTGTGAAGGTGGCCTTGTTCGTGTCGAATCCTATAGAATCATTAGATAAAACGTTGGGGTCATAGTCTACTCCTAACGGGCTAAGGCCAGTGATGGCAGCTACATCAAATAGGGCAGGGGTAACCATCCCACAAGGAAGATGGAAATTGTTGTAAGTGCTGTCCCAGAAGTAGAGGAAGGACAAGAGCATATTTGGGCAGTAACCTGGTCCTACTTTCGACAGTTGAATCAAGTCGAAAATACCTATGTCTTTCCAAAAGTCAGCCTTAACTTTTTCAATCTTCGCCAGCCAAGCTAAATAGTCAGAGGGGTCTTTCGACAAGGGACAAGATCGAAAAATTCTGGCATGGTTCAAATATTCTAAACTTATGGGTTCTTCAGAGGGTGAGCCTTGGCCATCAACAGTGGATTTCTCGTCTATGGCCTTTTCTTTATCAGTTCTAGGTTTAACCCCATTAGCTATGGGTTTATAACGGTGATAAGCGGGACAAAATTCTTTTACCTTCACTGGATCTAATTTTAAATCAGGCAAAGGCCCTAGCATTGCATATGATTTACCAGAAATTAGAACAGGGATAAGTACCTGGGATTGAAAAATGCGCCTCTTTTCTTCTTTATTAGGAGGTTCAGGCACATATTGTTGGTTTCCTACCACCATAGGGTCCAAGATTTTGTGGACAGGTGATAACTCTTTTGAGTTTTTTGAAGCTTT
Organism: Lathyrus tuberosus; assembly: GCA_022829125.1. Lineage (NCBI taxonomy): Eukaryota > Viridiplantae > Streptophyta > Magnoliopsida > Fabales > Fabaceae > Lathyrus > Lathyrus tuberosus. The sequence continues at coordinate 6,090,877 of JALAZF010000381.1, forward strand.
TTTGGAAGTGATTGGAGCTGTGGAAGACGCCATGATTGAAGAGAAAAGTTGCAGAGAAAATCAGTGAAGAAGAAGAAATATGGAAAGGTTTTTACTCAAGAAGAAAAAGTGTAAAAAAATGGAAAGAAGAGTTTTTGACTTATTTATAGATGCTAAGGAGAGGTGGCTGAAGCAGTTGAGATTCAGAAATCTTTTCATTAAAAGAAGAGATCATGGGGCACGTGGCAGTTGTGAGTGGATGGATTGAAACGACGGCAGTTGAGTTTGTCACCCACGAACTACTAGGGATTAGAGTAGTGATGATGAAAATGGTTAGAACGTGGGCTGAAGAGACGTTTCAGAAAAGAGTAATGATGATCCTAACGTCATAGGTGTCCAATCACATGAATAGTCAATTTGACGAATTAATGAAGGCGTCAAATTATATCGGCAAAAAATGATTTTCTCATTGTCAATCGAAAACGCATTTATTGGGGGGCAATTTGTAGACTGCTATTTTTGACGCACAATGGATTAATCAGAAAACAAGAATAGTGGGAGCTGGTCGAAATATTTCAACTCAGGATTTGGTGTTAAACTGAAAAGTCAGTCGAAGATGGTGTGGAAGCAAGAACAAGTTGTTTGAATTTTTCTAAGTAATAAAGAAGTTCATTTTCGACAGTTAGGCTTGGAGGACTATCTCGACAGATAATTTGAAATTCAAAATTGAGAGGGAGATGCAGTTTAAAAGAGCAGACACGTGGAGCATATCCAAGGCAAGGAAGCATGCAAGACGCCATTTGTCACGTTTAGGGGAAATAGTTGTTATTGACAGTTGTTCTGTTTGTATATAAATAGGTAGTCATAGGACGAAAAAAGGGTGTGCATTTTCTAAATTGTACAAGTTATTTCAAATTACTCAAAGTAACCGTGTGAGAGAAACGAGTTATTATGGAAAAAGTGTACGTTTGAGAAAAACACCAGTTTATTACTTGCAATTCTTTATGAAATTTCAGTTTGTTTACAATACTCTTTAAGATTTCTGCAAATTTTATTCATGTCACGTTACTTTCATTTCACCAGTTATTTACCAATTCCAAGTTCCATTTTATCTTAGTTAGTCGAAAATTACCAATTGAGAGAACAATAATAAAACAATGATGAAAAGGTTAGAGTTTTACTCAAATTGTCAACATTTCTAACGCACTGTGTCCTAGGATTTGTGTGGTCAGTCCTGTTAGTAAACTAATTTCACAAATTAGAAGACCAGAGGTTGTCCGCTGAATTTCAAGGCGAACAAAGACTTACTACAAATGTTATGTTGGGTCTAGTACATACCATATCATACATCAAAGAACCTACTAAGTTAGCATATGGGATGCTATTCATATAAGTTTTTTCGACCTCAGTACTGGGACATTGATATGTACTAAGCTTGGATAAAGGGTTTGTCGGAGTTAGAACAGGATTTGAATTCGACATACCAAACTTGTTGAGAATCTTCTTCAAGTATGCCTCTTGAGATAAGCATAATCTCAGTTGCTTTCTATCTCTCAGGATTTCAATCCCAAGAATTTTGGAGGCAACTCCCACATCCTTCATATAGAACTCCTTATTGAGTTCATCCTTCACCTTCATAACATCTTCGACACCGTTGCTTGTTATGAGGATGTCATCCACATAAAGCAACAAAATAACAAATGAACTTCCAGGTCAAAATTTGAAGTAAACACATTGATCGAATTGACTTCTAATGAAACCTATGCGTGACATGAACTTGTCGTATCTCCTATTCCACTATCAAGGAGATTGTTTCAGTACATATAAAGATCTATTTAGCTTGCACACATAATCTTCCTTTCCCTTTTCTACATACCCTTCAGGTTGCCTCATCAGGATTTTTTCATCTAGATATCCCACCTTGAGTTCAATCTTGAAGGTCCTATTGTGAGACATTGGAGCCTTCAAGATCAACCTACCACCTGCATCGAGGACTTTCATCATCTTGTCTCCGACAACTACCTTGTAGTTCTTTTCGACCAGCTGCCCCATACTGAGTAAATTACTCTTCATGCCTGGTATGTACAACACATTGGAAATTGTTTACCTCTTGCCATTTTTCCTCATAATCAGAACATCACCAACACCTTTAGCTGCTAGAGTGTTGTCATTTGCAAACTTCACCGTGTTCTTCGATGAGGGCTTCATGTTAACAAACCAATCTTTCCTTCCAGTCATGTGTGATGAGCATCCTGAGTCCAAGTACCACTGATCTTGAAATATTTCTTCATCTCTTGTTGTGACCATCAGCAACGTCTCTTCTTCTTCATGTTTCGCCAGCCTTGCATCAGTTTCTTGATTTTTATTCTTTTCTGGACAGTCACTAAAATAGTGGCCATACTTCTGACAATTGAAACATTAAATGTGACTCTTGTCAGATTTTCGACCACCACCTCTTCCTCTACCTGTAGCACCACCTCTTTGGTTGCCTTGGTTCCAGGGTTTTCTCTGATTCGACTAGTTTCCTCCTCTACCTTTGTTGCTATTCCCGCTTCCTTTGCCTTTTCTTTCCTTTTCTGACTGCGCCTGCAAAGGCATATCGCTCTTCGACTTTCCTGCAGCTCTTTCAGCCATTCTTTGTTCATGAGACTCAAGCGTCCCTTGAAGCTCTTCCTTCGTCAATACTGACAAATTTTTCGACTCTTCTATGGCTACTACCACGTGGTCGAACTTTGGAGCCAATGACCTCGAGATCTTTGCAACAACTGATCTTGATGTCAACACCTCTCCACATACCTTGATTTGATTCACCAGCTTTGTAACTCTGGTGAAGAAATATGTTATACTCTCATTGTCTTCCATCTGAAGCAACTCATAGGTTCTCTTGTGAGTTTGTAACCTCACCTCTTTCACCTTCTCTGCGCCTCCAAACGAATTTTCAATAATCTCCCACGTTTCCTTCGCTGACTCTACATCACTAACTTTTTCAAAGTTATCTGGATCGACACACTGATGGATTATAAAGATAGCTTTATAATTTTTCTTCTTCAACTCTTTGTGTGCAGCCTTTTCTTGATCCGTCGCGTTCTCCGTAAGCGGTGTTACTCCTTCCTTCACAAGATTCCAAAGATCTTGATAACAGAAAACCACCTTCATCTGCTTGCACCAATTCTCATAATTATCTTTCTTGAGAATCGGAAGACTCGTCGGAAAGTGCCCGTTCGGATTATTCATTGCCATCACGATTTTCCTTCCTTGAATCGCAACCGGAACTCTAGATACCAGATGTTGGAATTAACCCAAAACCTATGGGAATTCCGACCCTATCTTGATAAACAAGAAGGGTTCTTAGCGCAGCAATACCAAAGAAAAGAAAGAAAGGAAATTAAGATTCTAAGAGAATTTGGAGAAGAAAGTAGTTACTCATAAACTGTAGGATTTTTTCTCTTTCTATTAACTTGCAACTGCAAATCGTGAATTACAATGTGTTGTTATTATTTACAAAAATAAGGGTTACTCCCTATTTATAGATTTATGTTTACTTGTTCTCCAAACCAAAGCGCAAAACTATAAAACCCCAAAATACTTATTTTAGAACTATATCAAATCAAATCTAAATCAAATCTGTGTGAAACAACTGTTTCGACACACCCTTACTTCGACACTTCGACACTTCGACACTAGGAATTACAATTTAACAAATCTCATGCCTTTACCACACACCTCTATAATCCCTTCCAATTATACTATTACACTTAGAAATAAATGGAAAAAATGCCAAGGATTATTTTCATTATTCAAAAAAGTTATATTCTCTACTTGTTATTTTATTTTCTCTCGACCATTCATTTTAAGAGTCTTACATATTTTTTATTAAATAATTAATATAAAACAAAAAATATTTTGTCAAATAAACTTGTGAAGTTTGCATTCTACAATTTGATATCTTGTATTGCATCCCGTTGAAGTTTCATTTCATTCTCTAACTATATTGGTAGGTAATACCACATATAGAAGATCTCAAGCCTAACAGTCAAAACTACCCGTCCCATTCTACCTTTCTTCTCTATCCTCATCCATACCAAAACAATTTTCAAAGCGAGCTTCTCCATTTTAACACACACACATTCTCTCTATAGTTGCACTGACTCATCCATGGTGGTAGAGTGGTATGCCTTTGTATGTATTTTCATAGTTGGATTCTCCATCCTATCTGCCTTATATGTACAATGGATAAACGAAGGACCCTCTTCCTCTCACAGCGATTTCGATATTCTGGTTGACGCCCTTCTGGTGGCTTCACCGTCACCGGACAATAGAGTCACTACAGGTCATGTCACCACTTCCCAACTATGGACAAGCTGTTGGAGAGGAGTCCATCCTCTCGTGTTGTTAGCTACACGTTTCTTTTCCCTTCTCAGCTTGGTTGTGTTATTATCTTTCGATCTTCATGAATACGACGCAACCATCTTTTACTACTACACAGAGTATGTCATCTTTCTTCCTGTTGCACGCCCTTAAAAACGGTTCTCCTGATTACTATATTTATAATTACTAACTAGATAATTATCTTGTTTATATGCAGGTGGACTTTCACATTAGTAATGATATATTTTGCGGTGAGTCTATTGTTTTTCACATTTTTTTCTTGTTAAAATGTGTATATATTGTTTTATCTAGTATATTGTTTTTGGAATTAATGTAGTTGGGGACAACGGTATCTGCATATGGATGTTGGAAGTTGTTGAACAAAGCTCCTCCGGTTCAAAATGGAGAGTTTCTGAGAAGAGATTCGGAAACAAAAAGTTTCACCAGGTATGATGAACAAGAGTTTGAACAAGCAGCAGGTTTCTGGGGTTACCTCATGCAAATTACCTACCAGACTAGTGCAGGGGCTGTTATCTTAACAGATATTGTATTTTGGTGTGTAATTGTCCCATTCTTATCCATTTCTCGTTTTAAATTAAACATGGTAAGTGCATTATTTCTTCGATATTAGTAACTTACCTATTAATATGAATGAAATGGATCAAAAATTGAATTATAAATTGTTTTTTGTTGGTCTGTACTTGATGACAGTTGATGGGTTGCATGCATACTTTGAATGTAGTTTTCCTTCTATTGGATACAATGCTGAACAATCTTGTAAGTAACACAGTCACTCACTGGAATTATAATACTAACTACCAAAAGCTAATGGTTTCAATTTGATGTATATATGTATTCTTTTTCAGTCTTTTCCGTGGTTTAGAATCGCGTATTTTGTGCTTTGGAGCTGCTCCTATGTTATTTTCCAATGGGTTATACATGCATGTGGTTTCACATGGTAAGATATGTAAATGTAACTATTAATTTTCACATTCTTTGATTCATCAATCACCATCACCTAGAACTTTCTTTCCTTAACAGGTGGCCTTATCCATTTCTCGAGCTTAAAACGCCTTGGTGTTCCCTGTGGTAAAATATTCTATTAACACTACATAATTTCATGTTTTCTCGAACTTGATTTGTGCATAACAAAGACTTATTATTTTCATTTTAATGCTTGTTGCTTACAGGTATATCTGCATGGCGCTAGCTCACATACCTTGCTACGGCATCTATTCGTTGATAGTGAAAGCAAAAATTGATTTTCTTCCCAGATTCTTTCCTTATGCCTTCTCGAGGTCATACTAGTTTAGTTGTCGATATAGTTTAAAATTGCAATTGCAGTTACACTACGAGTTATTATGTTATGTTGAAACGCGGAACGCGGACAGAGTTATAGTTAAAATTGTGATGATGCCTTTGCAATGACATTCAAAGCTGATAGTGAAAAGGAGAGGCTGCTTCTTTTTCTTTCAATAGTGTCCTTTCATATTGGACTAGTACTTCTGCTAATTTTGAATTGTTTTGTACGTCAAGAACTTTTTTAACAAAGTTGAATCACGTTTAATTTTGTAAGGAAAAGTAGAGGCGTCTTCTTTTTCTTTCAAAGCATTAAAATTTGAACGATTCCAACATAGATAATTCAAATATAGTAGTAGTTCACTACTTTTCTCATTTTATTTCACTGGAATGCACATATACAGTTGAATTAATAAAGATTACAGTCATACACAAACAAAGAATGATCTTCAAACAGAAACAATAATAATATCAAAGAACCAAAGAATTGATGAATTAAAAAAGAAAGAAAGAACGTATGTATCTTGACATCTATGGGCAAATTTTTAGGAAGATGAAGAAATTTGGTGCAGCTAATGAATATTAACAACGCTGCAGCGTTCTCTAATCTCACCTTGAGAACCTGTCAAGACTTGTATGGAACCCATATGCACCATGGCCTTTGCAAACTTCACTCTCCATATTGCATTATGTCTGCCATTTTTTAACACCATTCTCTTTGTTGAGTCACTATCAGCCAGTGTTTGATCTGAAGTTAATAACCCACGCTTATTCTTCAACTTCATATAGTACATGTTATCCAATTCATTAGGCGTCGAACCATCAAGCACCACCGTTGGGTCTCTTGTCTGTGATTGTGGTGGTGGACACTTGGATTTCAAAAACAAAGCAAACTTAGGATCCATTGAAGGATCTTGAGAAAACGTAGCGTTGAAAGAGTATAATCGGTTTGAGAAAGAGGAACAGTGTGAGACACCAATAGAATGAGCTCCAGAAAGTGTAACCATTTCATCTGCTGATAAACCTTTTATAGAAAAACGCTTGACAAGTTCCTCCGCTTTGAAAGTTGGTGGTGGTAGATTTTGTGTGACTTCTTCCATGATAGAGATTCGACCATCTCTACGTCCCGATGGTACCGAGTAGTCTATGCCGCCACTAACTTTGCGAGTACTGTCTCTAGCTGCAAAAGCAAGAATGTCTGCACATGACACAGTTTTAGGACATACTGCCTCTATTTGTGCCTTGGCTTCATTGATGACCTCGAAGCCGCGTAAACTTGGATTGTTTGCAGGATGGTCTCTCTCAGATGGATTGCCTGGTGTAGATTCTAATAATACGGAACCATCACATCCTCTGACAAAGCAATCATGAAAATGCATTCTAATCAAACCGGCAGCTATGCCTGGGTTTGATGATACAGCTTTGTTTACTGCTCTTCTAACAATTGCTTCAGCGGATGGACATGTTTTCTTATAGAAACCAAACTCCAAAGACGAGGATGATGCGAATGTTGAAACTGAGAGAATAAGTAGAAGCAAAGTAGATATAATTAATTTTGCATGGATTCTAACCATTGTTAATTTGTGGTATATATATGCTAATAATGTAGTATGTAATGTATTTTTGTTTTGAGTAATAATGATGTGGTAATTAAGCAGTGTGAGTGTGAGTAGAGAGATGAAGGAAGAGATATATGTTGTTGGATATTAATTACTTAAGTTTGAGGTGAAGAACATGTATGCCTCATCATGGGTATATATATATATATATATATGAAAAGGGGAGGGGAGGTGAGAGTAGGTCTTACTTTGGAAACAAAAACGTGTGTTTAGCTGTAACCTTCAATACATTTGACAGAAGTTGAAGCAATCCACTTTTGAAAACTTCTTCTTCTGGTTTTGGAGGCTATGTATCATATTATTTGAATATTTGGAGAAAGAGCGGTGACTGTTGGCTGCTAGACCAACTTCATCACATAAACATTCTTACCGGGTCGTCCTGCCTTTTATCATAACAAATATGCCGATTTATGTGTTTTAAAATTCATAATGCAACCATCAAACATTAGAAAATTCTATTAAAACACTGTTGATTCAACTGATAGAAATTATATTATCAAATATAAAATTTTAAATTCATAACAAAGTTGTTGGATGTTCTTGATTCAGATTGATTACCTCTTGTAAATGCAACTGATAAAATTATAAAATTTATAAAAATGTTCCAAAAATTATAATGTTATATTATTCAGCTATATTAATAGTGGAACATGTTCACCGATAAATGATTCTGAAGCCACATTTGATATAGAAAAATGAATTCTATGGAGGAATCAAATTCAAATCTTTGAAAATAGATTTTAATGATTTAGAATAGAATCTGATATAATAGAGAGAGTATAATTGAAGATAATTTTAGAAAGAAAAAATATTAGTTATGAATTCAATATATATATATATATATATATATATATATATATATATATATATATATATATATATAAAAGTTGGTCACAAACTCCGCCAATTATTAGAGTGTTCAAAATCGAATCAATCAAATAGAAAATCGCAAACCAAATCGAAATTGTAAAAAATCACATCTGATTTGTCTCGCAACTGCGAAAATCAACCGGCGGAAAAGACAGAAGAGTCGCCACCGAACGTTATTTATCCCGACGCCGGAAAAGGAAACGATCGAAGAAAATCTAAAGAAGGGGAAAGACATGATCATCGCAACCATAGTCTGGGTTCGGGAGTCGGTTACGCGAGAGGAAGGTATTAGCATCCCACGCGTCAATCGTACTCGATGGAATCCACGCTTGTTGTTCAATCAAAGGGTGTAGGTATTTGAAGCTCCAATGCTAACTGGAAAGGAATAGAACGAGAAATGGGGAAAGAAAAGAAAAGGTGACTCGGTAGGACATCGCCGCCTAGGCCTACGTATTCCCTCGAGAATGGGAAAGTCAGAGTCAACGTAGTTCGGAGGACTACAGGGATTATTGGGGGAAGGTTGCTCGCAAAGACATCGCCGTCTTGTGCCTACGTATCCTCAATCGGAAAGGAGAGAATAAGCCAGAGCAGTCGTAGTTCGACCTACAGGGTCTTTGTTTATTTTGTGTCTTTTAAGTGGACGACGCTAACGTTCGCGTTCTAGCAGTTTAGGTGTTGCCGCTCGTTGTGTGGAGACTTATACGTTTACCTGTTTACGGTAGAATGAAAATAACGTATCCTGACGATTAGAGTGAGTGAGATGAGAAAAGAATCCTGAAGAAAGACAAATGATTTGTTTTGGTTTTTTATAAGAAAGTGTTTTGATTTGTATTGTTCGTGATATGTATCGTGCTAAAGTCTATGACATAGGATCGAATGCGTTGCAAATCGAACCAAGACGGGACGTATGCAAAACACCATAGATAAGGTAAGGAGAGACTCTCGCTTATCACTTCCCACGTGCTTAAGGCTCATGGCGCACTCCACATACAATATTTATTAAGTGTATGAACCTAAGAGGGGCAGTAGCTAAACCTACTATATCATATCCATGTTAGTGTCCTAAGCATTGTCAAAAGAAATCAAGTTATGTCCTATCTTAACTCAAACAAATGTCATTACAAAATTCATGTAAGTTGCACTTTAAAAGCTCAAACAAGTTAACTCAAAGGGAGAAACCATATGGGGAAGTAGCATTTAATGTCATAATCAATGCAAAGTGATGTTTTAAATGTCAAGGAATGATCATTAAGTTCACATCAAGTCATGTTCAAAAGATTTGAAAATTATACACAAAGATGTCATACTTATGGTGCATCAATCACTTATGAACATACAATGGGAAAGCAAGCATGAGGTTGGCATTTGAATGACCCAAGTCAGAAGCTAAAGCATATAGTGAATGTCCACAAGTGTCTCAAGTTGTCACAAAAGTTCATGTCAAACACATTCTCAAAAGTTAGTGCAAGTAAGGAACAAAACAATGTCTAAACATTTTCATAAAGGCATGTTAATTGTCAAACAAGTAAATGATGATCCAAGTCAAGTCAAATGAGTATCCAAGCACACAAGGCAGTAGAAAATGGCATGTAATATCCTACATTTGAGTCATGCAAACATCAACCAAATGATGGCCCACAAAAGCATTCAAAGAACTTGTCAAAGTTAACAAGTAAGCATGCACAAATGTAACTTCAATTAGGAGCATATAAAAGTTATATAAAATAGGATGAGAAGACTTTGATTCAAGTCTAAACCAATGTACACATGTGGTTAACATTTAAAATGAACATTAAGACCTCACAAAGTTGTCATGGCAACACATTTCCAAAGATTAGTGCAAATAGTAGTCAAACACAACCCTAATCCTACTCTAAGGTCAAGTGAGTTGTTAATCATGTAAAAAAAATGAACAAGATCATGTCAAGTAAGTGTCAAACCATACAGGACAGTACCAAATGACCTATAATATCTCACAATTAGGTCACACAAACATTAAGCAAAAATGGCATACAAAGGCTCAAGCAAAAAGTTGTCAAAGTGGAAAACTAGTATGTATATGTTCACACAAAAGTAGCATCAATAAGAGGTCATTCAAAGGACCTATAAAATGGTATTAGGAGGCTTTACCTCATGTCATAACAAGTGCAAATCAATGGTTAAAAGATCATAAATGGATTGCATAAATGCATCATCAAACATCCTAAGGGTTCACACCAAAACTCAAGTAGAAAGGCATGTATTTAGGACTCAAAACAAGCATCCAAATCATGATAAAAAAACCAATGTCAAAACATCACAATGGTATACAAGATGTCATCATGAATGTGCTTAAACATGTCAAGAAATTTGGCCTAAAAAGATCACATACAAGCATCAAACTCAACCTATCTCTAAACATGCATCCACACATTAGGCATGAAATGAAATGTACATGAAAAATGGTAAAAAGCCTTGAAAAGATATGATATTTTAACCAATATATGATGAGGTCATAAGCTAGACATGTCCCAAAAAATATGGTCAAGATTCTACACAAAGGTGGTTCAAACCATAGCAAACATTAGGCAAGTCATTCAACAACTATCATTCAAAACAAGCATAAAAAAGGCCTTCAAATATGAACCAAAAATCATGGAAAAAATCCAAAGTGGTGATCAATATGTCATAAAATCATGTGATTAATGGCACACAAAAAATTAGATCAAGATCAATTGGAGAAAATCAGTTTCAAGCCACTATGTGAAAACTAGGTCAATTTAAACATATCCACATAAAAATTCCAAAACAAATATTGAAAATATCAAAAATTGGAATTAAAAGTTATTAAAAATTAATTAAGAAGTCAAGGATCGTTCATGAATTAATTGGGAATTTTTAGCCAATTATAACTATTTCTAAAATATGAAAATCAAACGTGTACCAAGAGAAAATTAAAAAAAAAAACATACAAAAGGGCAAGGGAGGTGTACACATAGTAAGTTCCTAGTTTAGATTACAAATGGGCCCAAAAAGGGGGTGCGCTTAGCAAGGCGCCTAAGCCTATTCTACCAAAATCCTCCTTCTGATCATTAAAAAAAAAAGAAAGAACAAGGAAAAAAATCAGGTGCTGAATTACATGGCATCTCATTAATGTGTTGTGGTCATCCTATTGGCTGATTTCAAATGAAATCCACACCCGGGCAGGTTTGTGTACACGGTGGCTAAAGAAAGTCACATGGCCCAATAGAATAATACCACCTGTACCCTTGACTGGCATTGACTAGGGTTTTGGACTCAGGCGCCGAAGATGACTTCCAGTCATCTTCTCTTGCTTGTTCCCACCGTCGACGGTGGCGAACTTCTCCAGAACATAAAAAGAAAGCCACGGTTCAACTTGTCTCTTCATGTAGGTTCTAAATCCACCCTTAGAATTTCTAAACAAACATCTTATTAAGAGCTACGAAGCAAATAAATTAGATCTGAGATTCTTGAAACCTCACATCTTGCCCTAATCTCTATCCAAAAACAATGCCTCCATCAAGAGGACTTCAGATGAAAGCTTCTTATATGATCCTAACCACAAGAAATGCCCTAAACATGATGCCAAAATTTAAAGAAATCTAACCTGGATAAGGCTTCAAACACACGTATAGAGAAACCCTAAAACTTCCTGCTATTCTTGAAATCTACAATGGAGGCAAAATAAATGCCTGAAAAACCCTTGGATCTTGAAGAAAAAAGCAGCTTGATGAAGGAGTTTGATGAAGCTGTAGATGAGGTTATGGTGATTCCAGATGAGAAATGTTGTATACAGTTGCAATAATGAAGGAGAGTGATGAGTATTATGGAGAGATTTTGAGCAAAACGTCCAAATAGAGAGAGTTTCAAAGCTCTCAAAGTGAAGGCGCAAAAATGGTGTTTTGTGATTTCTCTTGGTGAAAAATGATCTAACCCATTCTGTTAGAGGGTTTAGAACTTATATAGGTGTAGTTATGAGTGTGGTTAGTAGTTAATCAAGGTTAGATTTCAGTTTGAATGATGGTTAGTGAAAGTTGGCAAAGTGAGTTATGGTGAATGGTACGGGGGAATTTTTGTGTGTGTGTGTGTGTATGTGTGTGTGTGTTATATGATTGTCATGGTGTACTACAAGATAATATGTGATGAAGGGTAGTGATATGAGCTGGCACAGAACCAAAACCTTGCACACTAAGTTTGTTCTTGTTTTTCATGGCCATATGAAGGTTGGTAAGTACATGTGCATGGAATGGTGAATCTTTTACGTGGCCATAATGAGTAAGTATGATGGCATGATATGTATGGCAATGTTGTAGCAAGAATACCTTGGTTTTGGCTTGACATTGGTCTTGAAATGGCATGGCATGAACATTTGAAAGGAATATTCCCATGGGTGGATCATAGTGATTTGGAAATGGTATATATCCATGGATTTTGAACCAAATAACATGGTTCTTGGTATCAAAATGAAGGAGACACTTGATGCTACAAGTTTTATGTTGGAGAGACTTGGATTTGAGGTCTTGAACATTAAGAAAAATGATCAAGAAGATTGCATGATATCATCTGCCATGACATGCCAAGAATCTCTAAGTTATTTTACTTTTGAACCATGTGATGATCACAACTTTGTAGGATCATATCTCCTTAATCCATCAACCAATTTACAAGATCTTGGTATCAAATTGAAGGTGACATTGGATACAACAACTTTGATGTGGGATGGAAATTAAATGGGAGCCTTAAACATCATGAAAAATTGGCATGAAGTTGGTATGACACGAGCTGCCACAATCTGAAAAATTTTCTAAGTTATTTCCATGTTGAGCAACTTTGAAACCAGGATCTTTGAATGAGCATAACTTTTGATCTAGAAATCCAAATGGCACATACTTTATATGGTTGGAAAGCTTGGAATGCATGCTACAACTTTCATGTTAGACAAAAGTTGAAATGAAAATTGCATCATGCTTAAAAATGGCTTGGAAGATAGCTGCATGGCATAAAAACTTTCCCAAAATGGAAAGTTTCTAAAACCCTAGTTTTCCAAATTGGGTAACTTTCCATAATCCTTGATTTTTCATGATCCTTTTGGTATTTCTTAGTCAAATTTCACCCATTGATTACATTTGACATGATAAACACAAAATTGACCTCAAAAACTTAGGAGTTGACTTTTTCCTTGATCAGTTGATTTTATCCCCAATTTGACTGATTCTCAATCATCTGGCTAATTGAAACCCTTGTGAATGAACTTGATGGTCCATAATCCACCTCTAGAAACTTGAAAACATGTAAAATACCATGGAATCAAGTTTTGCCCAAAAAAATCAGAAATAAATTGATTTTAAGCAAAACCCTAATTTTGGCCCCGAAAGATAGGAGATGTTGACTGATGTCTAAAACCCTAACTCCTCTGGAGTGAGTGAAGATCCTCTTAAACCCTGATGTTCTATGTGATAAAATGATGTCAAAGCTCCAAGATCCTTGCTTAGGATGTGTCACATTCTCAGATGACCAAAACCCTAGTTGGAGGATCAAGAGATAGGAGAGGGTGATTCTCTTCGAGTTTCTTGCCAATCTCAATCTCTTGATGAAACAGTGAACCAAATGAGATGTCTTGAGGCTTGAGGAGCCTTTTTAGCTTGAGTGCTTGAGTATATCTCATTCTTCTTGTGTTGCACAATTAATGATAGAAACCTCTGATCACATGCCTTTGAAAGACCAAAGATGCATGTGTAATGCTTATGACCTAAATGTACATGAAATGTGAAACATAAGTCACTTTTTGATATTATAAATAGGAGGGAAAATTTTGGGGTGTTACAATTTGGATGTGTTTGGGTCATTTTTTTAACAAAAACGCGCGGTTCGGTTTGATTTGTGATTTGTATTTTGCAAACCGAATTAAATCAAATCAAACTGTATTATGTTACTACTCAAACTTCACTTATCCCACATCCAACACAAAACCCAAACCTATTATGCCTTAACTTTACAAATATTCTCTTACTCACACTTAAGTTTTTAGTTTCAACCTTCTCAAATCTCTCATAGTAGTATCGTGCATTCTTCTAATCTTCTTTCCCATGTGCATCTCATCTCTTATTTTCTTCATTTTCATCTTCTCATTTTTATGTTATTGTTTTTTCTTTCAATTATGTTTTATCGCACCTTTCTTCTATAATCTCGGATCTCTTATATTCTTTCATTTTCATCTTCTCTAATCTCTCATCTCTTCTGTTTTTTCTTTTTTATTATAAATTTTTTTTACATTGTTTTATGCTACTATTTTATGTTTTTTGTTCCACTTTTGTCTAATCTTATATTTGTATATTGAATGAAAAGTTTTTGTCTAAATATGATGAGTTTTGTTGTTATTTGATAATGTATAAATGACTAAACACAAAGTTATCTTGTTCTCTATATGTGTATGTATGGCACGATAAAAATCTTGTAAAAAACCGAACCAATCCAAACTGTATTGGTTTAGTTTGGTTTGATTCGGTTTTACTTCTAAAAGTCAATCGAACCAAATCGAACCGCATGCTTTTTTCTCTTACGATTCGGACGATTTTTAGCGTCAAAATTGCTCAAACTGCACCGCGAATACCCCTACCAACCATTGTATAAAAATAGGAAAAATAGTAATTAATTTTACTATGATAAAATCATTGCATAGAAAAACAGAAATAGAGAAAAATAGGAAAAATAGCAACTAACTAAAATTAAAATGACTAATTTACTAAGATAATGAATTACTATAACAATACCTCCCCTTCGAACATCCTTGTCCTTAAGGATGAAGAAGCACAAGTGTCATATTTAAGAGATAAAGCTTTCCATTTAATCAAAACTATAGCATCTTGAGCATTTCCCTTGATTATTTTTCTATGAAAACCAACTACAAAAGTAAATTGATTTAGAATAAGAGAAGAATGTTTGTGAGAAGTGTTCTTAAAAGGACGAGAAGAGAAATTTCTCTTGAGGAAGTAGTCCCATGCAAGAATTGTGACATGGACAACAATAAAAAATTCAACCATAGCAAATTCCCAAGTGCCATGCTTAAAAGGTAAGTCCATCCATTTGAACATAATTTTATGAACAAGAACACTTCCTATGTTGACTATATTCCTATGCCAAATATACATGTGCTCATGCGTTGCAAGATTGTCATATATTATGAGTGCACTATTCTCTTAGATATGTTTTGAATGATGTCAAACTAGGTCACTTAGTATTTCGTGTATATTGAATCTTACTGTCTATGTCTAGATGTGCATCATCATAATAGGACATTTAAAATCAGATTAATAGGCCATTACAAGCAAAAAAAAATGATTTTTCATGAAAAACGAGTCAATTGGTGGATACACAATAGCTATGTATCAATACATATTGAATGAATTTTAAAAGAAAATAGTTATGACCTTAATGTATCAATACATAGGTCACATGGGTCGATACATAATGTGAATGAGTCAACTCATTCATGTTTAAAGTCAACTCCAACTGAAGGGGTTTTCAACTTAATATCCACGCCCTTAATGTATCGATACATTGATGGTGTGGGTCGATACACCAAGCTGATGAGTTAACTCCCCCGTGTTTGGAGTCGACTCCTTTTGAAGATTTTTTCAAACATAAATTCTTAGCCATTGATGTATCGACTCCTTTGTGCTATGTATCGACTCCTTAGCCTTATGCATTGACTCATTATAATTTGAAGTTAATACATTCTGTTCTATTTTTCATAACTTGTATTTTTGGATAAAAATCTAGTTTTCTTATTATTTTTTTACACACAGACACACATATAAATATACATTCATGCATCATTTCTATGACATTCAAACCAAGAAGACACATAGAATTTTCTCGTCATCTTTAACCTTTCTTTGTATACATTCAACAACTACACATAATCATTTTTGTTGAGTGTCATCAAGATTAGATTGATAAGGTTCAATTTAGGTTGTTGTAATCAAATTGGGTTGAGTTTTTCTTTGGGGGTTTCATTGATAAAACCTTTAGGGGTTTTCCTCCAAGATCAAGGATTGATTTGAGGATTTTTGCACAAGTTTTTGTAACTCGGATTCAACCGAGTGCAAACTTTGAAGAATGGGGGTTCTGTCAAAGGAGTAGAGGTAACTAGAGGATCAATTGAAAGACTTGGAACAAGATTTTGCAATTTGGATTCAATAAAAAAAAACTTTGAAGAACAGAGTTTTTGTCAAAGGAGTAACGATAACTAGTGGATCAATTAGAGTCTTGGGTTACTTAATCTAGGTTAAGACCAAGGGAAGAGAAGAAGTTAGAATCAACATCAAACATAGGATTTGGGGGTTTGGATTGCTACTTTTTCTCTAGTATATAACTCGTGCAAAGGTTAATTACATATCTCAATTCCATTTGGAATCGGGAGCAGACATATCCATAGTAAGGACAATTGGGGAACTGCCTAAACAAATCTTGATTCACACACACACACACACTCTCTCTCTCTCTCTCTCTCCAATTTGCTAAAACACTTAGTGAGTAATTTGATTAGCTAAAAATTATAATTATGTTGGAGTATCTTAAACTGTTTTATTAAGACCATTGCAATCTAAACATTTGCAATTGAATTATCATACTTTCAACACAAAGAGAACTTAACTTGGTGTATTGCACACCAAGTGTTTGATAAATTGACTGCACACTAAGTGTTCGATAAATTTCCTTAGTCAAATTTGTTTTTATATTTTATTGGAAATCATTTATCATTCTATAATCTAATTCAAATTTATTGTGTAAAATATATTGATCTTTTCTCATCATTCGTATAATTTCGTTACGGTTTTGTCATATCCTAATTTTTAACCCTAAGATCCCACATATCATTTTGCATCTTTACACAAACAAGATCACATTTGGTTCTTCCCTTTTTGTGTGTATTTTATCTTTATGTTTATATGCCTATTGTTTAACTAACCACTAATCAAAATGCAAAAATATGTCTTATTTCTTTAAGCATTAGGTAAGGTATATTTGCATACGCTAGCTCACACACCTTGCTACGGCATCTATTCATTGATAGTGAAAGCAAAAATTGATATTCTTCCTAGATTCTTCCCTTATGCCTTCTCTCATACTAGTTTAGTTGTCGCTATAGTTTAAAATTGCAATTGCAATTGCAATTACACTACGAGTTATTATGTTACGCTGGAACGCGGACAAATGGAGTTATAGTTAAGATTGTGATGATGCCTTTGCAATGGCATTCAAAACTGATAGTGAAAAGTAGAGGCTTCTTCTTTTTCTTTCAAAAGTGTCATTTCTTATTGAATTAATACTACTGATAATTTTGAATGGTTTTTGTACTTCAAGAAATTCTTTTATCAAAGTTGAATCACGTTAATTTGATAAGGAACAGTATAGGCTTCTTCTTTTTCTTTCAAAGCAGGAAAGTTCGAACGATTTCAACATATATAATTCAAATATAGTAGTTCACTACTTTTCACATTTTATTACACTGGATTGTACATATACACTTGAATTTATAAAGATTACAAACAGTCATACACAAAGAATGGTTTCAAACAGAAACAATAATAATTCAAAGAACCAAAGAATTGATTAAGAAAAAAAGAAAGAAAGAATGTATATATCTTGACATCTATGGACAAATTTTGAGGAAGATGAAGAAATCTTGCGCAGTTAATGAAAATTAACAACGCTGCAGCGCTCTCTAATCTCACCTTGAGAACCTGTCAAGACTTGTATGGAACCCATATGCACCATGGCCTTTGCAAACTTCACTCTCCATATTGCATTATGTCTGCCATTTTTTAACACCATTCTCTTTGTTAAGTCACTATCAGCCAGTGTTTGATCTGAAGTTAATAACCCACGCTTATTCTTCAACTTCATATAGTACATGTTATCCAATTCATTAGGCGTCGAACCATCAAGCACCACCGTTGGGTCTCTTGTCTGTGATTGTGGTGGTGGACACTTGGATTTCAAAAACATAGCAAACTTAGGATCCATTGAAGGATCTTGAGAAAACGTAGCGTTGAAAGAGTATAATCGGTTTGAGAAAGAGGAACAGTGTGAGACACCAATAGAATGAGCTCCAGAAAGTGTAACCATTTCATCTGCTGATAAACCTTTTATAGAAAAACGCTTGACAAGTTCCTCCGCTTTGAAAGTTGGTGGTGGTAGATTTTGTGTGACTTCTTCCATGATAGAGATTCGACCATCTCTACGTCCCGATGGTACCGAGTAGTCTATGCCGCCACTAACTTTGCGAGTACTGTCTCTAGCTGCAAAAGCAAGAATGTCTGCACATGACACAGTTTTAGGACATACTGCCTCTATTTGTGCCTTAGCTTCATTGATGACCTCGAAGCCGCGTAAACTTGGATTGTTTGCAGGATGGTCTCTCTCAGATGGATTACCTGGTGTAGATTCTAATAATACGGAACCATCACATCCTCTGACAAAGCAATCGTGAAAATGCATTCTAATCAATCCAGCAGCGATGCCCGGGTTGAGTGAAACTGCTTTGTTTACAGCTCTTCTAACAATTGCTTCGGCTGATGGACATGTTGTTTTATAGAAACCAAACTTCAAAGACGAGGATGATGCGAATGTTGAAACTGAGAGAATAACTAGAACCAAAGTAGCGATAAGTATTGCATGAATTCTAACCATTGTTAATTTGTGGTATATATGCTCTATAATATATCTCAATTAATGTAGTATGTAATGTATTTTTCTTTTCAAGTAAGTAGTGTGAGTTGAGAAATGAAGGAAGAGATATATGTTGTTGAATGGTGATTAATGTTGAGATGGAGAACATATATGCATCTTCATGAGTATATATATATAAAAGAGAAGAGGATGTGAGAGTAGGTCTTATTTCGATGACAAAAACGTGTTTGACAGTCCTAAGGTTGAAGCAATCTACTTTTGAAAACTTCATCTGGTTTTGAAGGCTATGTTAAATTAGTTGGGGAGAGCGCGGTAAATGTTGGCTGCTACACCAACTTCATCACATAAACATTTTTACAAGCAACATAGTGGCTTGGCTTGTGATTGATTACCAGGTCGTCCTCCCTTTTGTTATAACAAATATGCCGACTTATATGTGTTATAAAATTCATTATGCAACCATCAAACGTTAGAAAATTCTAATAAAATAAGGTTGATTCAACTGGTAGAAATTATATTATCAAATATAGGCCTTTTAAATTTATAACAAAGTTGTTGGATATAATTAATTAATAAGTTTCATTAGAACATCTAATAACAAATATATATAAAAAAAAAAAAGACTATAAAGCATAAGCAAAAGATACATGAGATGTTTGGTTACGAAGTTCGATCATGAAAGAAAACGGTGAATTGTTAAGGTAAAACAATTATCGTAGAACTCATATTTATGTAGAATAGAAAAGATAAGAAAGCCATACAGAAAAAAAAATCATTCAGTTGTATTGCTCGAGTTCTACTATTAGGGAGAGTGTAGGTTTGATTGAGAGAATCAGGTTCTGACCAAGAGTTGGCAGAGATATGATTCCATTTAGATTGAATCTTCTTGGTCGTGGAATTTTAGATAATCTCAATGGTATGGGGTGTTCCCTGTGCTCTGTACATGTGAAGTCATTTGACTATCTCTGTTACTTGTGGTTTCGCATTTGATATTTGGTGAGTTGATAGAGATGTGGCTATTCCTCGTTCTATTACAGGTTTAGGGACGGTTAATTTTCATAAATCATCCGTAATCATAAATAATTCATATATTATAATTGATTATTAAAATAATATGTTATAACCAGTTTTTATTTTTGTAAAAGGGTTATAAATCAGTTATGAACAGGTTAAATTTATAATCAATTTTAAAATTAGTTTTGATTTAATTTTATTTTAAGAAATTTTTATTTAAAAAAAAATTTATGTTCAAAAATAACAAATAGTTTTTTAAAATTTTTGGAAAAAATATATATTTTTATTTAAAAAAAAATCATTTTTTTAATTTTTTGAAAAAAAAATTATTTACTGAAAAAAAATATTTTAAATTTTTTTTTTTTTTATAAAAAAAGCTGACTAATTTGATTTTTATTTTGAATATGGATGTGCAAATTATGAATTTGATTAAAATCATATTAAAAATATATTCAAAATATGGATTTGGTTAAAACCATACTAATAATTAACCGATTTTTAATAATCGGATTTAAATATAGATATAGATTATTTAAATAATGGAATTAATTGAAATGCACTGACAGTGTAAAAGAATTTTACACTGTCAGTTAATTATAACCGTTGGATGTAAAGAGGAGTTTGACTTTTAATTTAATAATCTATAAAATAACCCAAACGGATGATGGTGATGTATTGACAGTGTAAAACTTTTTACACTGTCAGTGCATAATAATTAAACTCTTAAATAATTGGTTTAATTGATCAGATTATTCTGAGGGTTTCGTTAGCAATACGGTTGAGGGTTTCATGAGCAATAAGGTTGAGTTGCTAGGTCATGTAGTGATTTGGGGTTCGTTACAAAATTTAAGTTTTTCTGTCAATCATGGAGTTAATAAGATTAGTCTCATTTTTCGAACTTCTTCTCTCTTAGGAATGGGAGAAGAATTTGCTCAGGGCCGACCCAACCTATTTGAAGGATTAAAGCAAAATTTAAAATTAATTTTTTTAAATATAATACAAATATTTTAATAAAATTAATATATTTTTATTTAAATTATAATGAGTTTTTTAAATGAAAAATTATTTAGTTAAATTATTAGAATTGATTTCTCTTAATATTTATTTTTCATCGATTTTTAAGAATAAAATAGTAAATATCAAACTTCTTGTTATGTAATAGGTCATTAAATTTTGTTATAAAATTATTGAATCAAAGAAAAAAAAAGTTAGGCCCTAGAAGGTGGCCTCAGTCTCCTACTCCTAGAGCCGGGTCTGAATTCGCTCTTGTGCTTATGTGTATTCCCTCCGTTTCTTTTTAAGTGTTATTTTTAAAATAATTTTTTTGTTTCTTTTTAATTATTACTTGTAAAGTTCAAAATAGTATTGATTACACTTTTGTCAAAATTACCCCAAAATAATCACTACAGGGAGAAAAAGAAGTAAAATGAATGTAATAAATAATTAGAAATATTATAGATAAA
Organism: Lathyrus tuberosus; assembly: GCA_022829125.1. NCBI lineage: Eukaryota > Viridiplantae > Streptophyta > Magnoliopsida > Fabales > Fabaceae > Lathyrus > Lathyrus tuberosus. The sequence goes on from JALAZF010000381.1 coordinate 6,112,184, forward strand.
CGAAGAATTATTGTTTGAAAAGTAACTATATTGATTAGTTTTCTTAGTATATGTAGAAATTCAAAAAAATAACATTTAAAAAGGAATGGAGATTTAAAAAGAAATGGAGGGAGTATAATTTCTTAGACTCTTTTTCTCTCTATAATAAATACTTAAAAGATAGTAATAATATGTTTTGATTCCAAAAAACAAAAGCCATTCATCATGTTTAATCAATTAGTTTAAATTACCCTTATATACATAAACTCATACTTCATCATGTGTTTCTCAGCTTTGCTTTACAGACACAAGGATGTAGAAAGTAAAAATTACTTTTTATTAAATTAATAACGTGAAAATGGACAGAAAATTTGTTCCCGCCTTGCCATGATATTGAAGAGGTAGTAGGAGACACAGCTGAAGTGTTAAAGTGAAGTAAGAAATCTATCACCGAATGAAGGACACGAAAGGAAAATTGTATGATTGATGCATTGGGTGGCTAAAGCTTTCCATGAAGGACGTGAAATGAACAAATTGCAACAAGATTGCAAGGATAAATAAGAGAAAACAGACATTTGTTCTAAGTTTGTTTTCCTAATTTAACAAGTGAAAAGTGGCTAACAATAAATAATAAAATGATTTTCAATGACGAATGATGAATGCGACAGAGAAAGTGAAAACCACTTCTTAATCATATTAATCAACAAGAACGTAGCAATACCTTACACACTTATTGTGTTTATCTATATGAGAGGAAGATGCAGAGATGTTAAGGCTAATAAGAGCAGTTTTCATATAGATCATCAACAGTCATGAATTCTCAAACTCATAATAGCCCAAATGGTTCAATATCATTGGGAAGATACATAAATAAGAATGCAATATAGGAATATTTACACTATTTACAAGTGTAGAGAGTTTAATAGTTGCCATTATGTGCAGTATCCAAAGGTTTTCTCAGTACTATAATACATGTAAAGAAACCCATCCTCATCCTTGAATGATCCATAAACAGAGTCCATCACACTAGCTGCAAAAACAATCATAAACACAACACAATTAAAAAATAACAACAAAAAAACACAGTAGAACAAGATTAGGATAGTGCAAGTTTGTTACCAGTTTGAGGTAAAGTATTCTTGACAAATACAAAAAGAGCTTTTCCAGCCGGTAAACTAAGTCTGGAACTCAAAATATGAATGAAATGCCCAACAGACAAGTCTCGCGGAACAAGATATCTATAACAAATAATACAACAAATTATAAAATTACTAACATAGTTTTCTGCATTTATCAAATTAAATGTAATCATATTGCCCTAATTTTTATTTATAAAGTTGTAGTAATTCTGGTCTTACTTTTTCTTCTCCAATTCAGGTAGATCGCATTTCGAATACCTTTCCACAATCAACTGAAGAACAAAATGATAATTATTATTATCAACAAAGAGCAAAAATTGAAATTCAATTGGAGGAAAACTAAAATCGATGAACGTTAGGGTTTATTTCTGAGGAAAGGGAGTTACGGGGATTCGATCTGGGAATTTTGCAATAATATCACGCGATTCTTCAAGCCTTTGTTCTGCAGAAACCAAAACTAGTGTTAAAATTGATGATTAAATTGGATGATTTAAAAAGGAATTAAGAATTGAACGAACCGAAAGTATACTCATCCTGGAAACAAGAGCTTCTTCCCATTTTAGAAATTTCTTCTTCAAACTTGAGTTCAGGTCTATTAATAGATCCAATGGTCAACATAAAAAGTGTTATGTTATTATAATTTATAGATGATGATGGTTGTGGATAAGCACAACCTCGAACGTTAATATTCATATATATAATCTATTAATACCTTCTCAACCAGCGGGGATAGCTCAGTTGGGAGAGCGTCAGACTGAAGATCTGAAGGTCGCGTGTTCGATCCACGCTCACCGCACTTTCTTATTATAACGTTTTGGGGTTGTATGAGATGATAACGCGGGTAGGAAGATGACGTATGAATATTCGCCTAAGATACCTATAAACCAATTTTCAATGAATGCTACTTGCTTTGACTGTTCCATTACCTACTTCAAATTTTTATGAATTAATGTATTAATGCCTAAAATTCATAATATTTCACCCATACTCCATCTCCTGTTAGTAATTCCATTAATTTTATTGCTCGTCATGTCCCCTCTCCTGATGATAATAATATAAATCATGATAATAATATTTCTAATATTTTTTACTATTTCGGTGGAGTTTTAAAAGAAAAAAAAAAGCTCATGTTGATGCTCATACTAGGATAGGGGTAACTGACAAAACATATTGTTATTCTCCAAAATTGTGATGATGTTCCATTATGTATTGGAGATTTATTTATTAATGCATTTGCTTAGACAACTATTCTACTGAATATTCCATATTCCATTCAAATATTACCCTTAAATTACGAAGGATCTAACAAATTGAGTTATAACAACAGAGGTTTTCACATTCATTTTACAAGTATTACAAGTATGTCATAGACGGATAATAAATGGGAGTATGTAAATAATATTTCCACAATTTACCCAATACAAAGAAAAGAACCAGTCCTAAATCTTGGTCATTTAGTTTATGAACACATCCATACATGACCTATCAAGTTTTATTAGTTGCAAATCAATGAATCCTTAACTTGTCCCGAAATCCAATGATTCCCATCTGAAGGGACGGAACATGTATAGAACTTCAGGTGAGCTTTTGAACAGAAGAGCCACGCAAACACAGACTGCTGCTATGGCCACCATAGAGAGCATTGCAGGTCTGTATACCATAGACTTCCCTACTGCAGTTCTACAAGAAATTTTAGTAATACAAAGTTTACAGTGCCCTTGGTCACGTTTTACTTCAGCTTTTCCAATCTCAAATCCAGTGAGAGACTCGATTTGCTTCTGTTTCTGGTTTGTATTGCACTCTGTCTGATTGCTAGGAATCTCAACTACCACATGAGCTTCTCCTTGTCTCTTGTTAATTTTTTTCTGCACCAAGTGAATGTAAGTATAATGCCCACGTAGCCGTGCATAATCCTCAGGTGTGGAGCCTGTGCTGTCACAGGCATTCTTCCATGCTTCGATTCCCACCTGTAATGAAAAACACGTTACCAATGCTGCGCTATGGAATGCATGATGTACTATATTTCCAAAAGGACACAATTGGGGGGGAATGGGGTTGAGGGGTTCATCATTCTGCTCATTCACACAAGACACGGTACTGTATCAAACATGAGAAGTCAGACAATTTTAGTCATCAAAATAGTTTGGCAGTTCATCCAGCAATATGATCGGTAGTCTCCATTAACTAAATCCAATAAAATTTAAAAATGATTCAAATGTCCCTAGTAGATAAATGTGACAATCATTCATATGATAACACACAGAATAAACCAAAGTTAAATGCAGCTTTGAAAATATATATAAATTAAAAAAAAAAATTTAAAAAGAGTTTGATGCAGCGATTGTCGAAATAAAACCCACAAGTAAATCTCCAACATATTCTTATAGTGACATAAGTTACGGAGACAGAAACTTTACCATGCTAGGATCATTAGTAAGAGCATCCAGTACATCCTCAGAACCATCTTTTCCCGCCGCTATATGGAGTGGTGTCAAACCAGCAGGACCAACAGCATCAGGTCTAAACAAGTAGCTAAGAGCATCTCCATCACCTAGTGCCTTGACTTCGGGTCTTAGTTCTTCAGATGTATTTATAGGAACATATCTCAAAAGCAACTCCACTAACTGCTTGCTATTTTTCCTTACGGCTCTGTGAAGGAGGCCCATTTCTGTAAGTGCTTGATACAGGGTAGGGTGATTTCCTTTGTTCACAGTTTTATCAAGCAGTATGTTCAACAGTTTTTTCACCACTGCACACCAATCATGGTCCATGGAAAACTCCATAAGCCACGTGAACCGTTCTAATGGAAAGAGATCTACATCAGAGTTCAAGTGAACCATCCTATATTTCAATTGACTTCTGTGAAGAAGCCAGCCCATTTCATGAATGAAATCCATAGCTTGACTTTTGGCTTTAATTTTTCCAGTCCCTTCAATATCTGGATCAGTTTCACTTAGTTCTAGTAAAGGCTCAAGCACACGAATCTCTGAGCAAATATCATCCTCTGCCACTATGAAAGGAAAGAAGCTGCTACTCAAACCCTGGTCCTCAATCTAACAAATAAAAAAATGAAATAGAAAGCTTAGGCTCAACCACATAGAATTGGGGCAGGAGTGCTTATCTTCCGCAAAAAAATATGACACTAGAAAATGGATGCATTCAAGTTTAAAGACAACTTATAAGTTAGGATATCACTGACACTCAACAGTAATCAATTCGTGTGAAAGTGTACCATAAAAGTTTAAAATGGGTAAAAGAGGAAATTATCCCCTCACTTAGTAACAACAAGCTTATAATCCCTGCCTACTTTTTCTCTGTAGATAATTTGAGAGAGTGAAGAAAAATCACCTCAATAAATCCTCTTCCATTCGTCACAGGGACCGAACATGAAAATTGAATACACTGAAGTTCATCAAGCTCCTTGGAACATTGATCTGTTGACTCATGAGCATCTTCACACACCAGATAGTTTCCTTCTAAAGCACACATTAACCTAAGGACAAATTTAAGGGTCATATAAACACCAGTCCAACAAAAAATACATATATTAAAACAAAATCCTGGAACTCAGAGAGTAGGTTCAAGTCACTTTAAAAGATAGCATTTAATTTAACTACCAACATGCAAAGGATTGACAAGTCACAAAGCAACAGAGACTACCTTGTGGCGGGGCGAATTAGGTTGACACCTTTAACAGAAAATTGAGCTTTCTTTGATGCTGGTACAGCAATTGGACTAACAGTCCAAATCTTACTATAATTGTTTCTTATGAAAGGTAGTGATGTATCTATTACAACTTGACCTGCACCATAAAAATAGAATAAACCTAGTCATATAAATAAATTTTGACTCATGTTAATTTGACCCCTAAGAACTACAACAGAGACATGACAACAGACCATTGAAAATGAATGCCATTTGATGCTGCACCCTGAAATGAACCCATCCAGTTCTCCAAAATGTATTATCTGAGACATCCAGCAGCTTACTTAAACTGGAAGTCAGATCACAGCACAGCTGCAAAAAAGTAATCAAGTCATCTAAGGTGAGGATTGTTACATATTAGCAGAAATAACTGCAAACGTATACAGGCTAAGAGTCTTAGAAGGAAAAAAAACTTACATCGTCCCACACAGCCTCAGCCTGACGCAGATAAATAGTCAAAACAATACAACCAGGTCGTATGTAGCTTTCAATATCGGTAGGACTGTGGGATAACCAATCAAGAATCTGCCAATTGAAACCCTCATTACGATTATATTTCAAAAGAAATAAATGAGAAGTTATTCTTAGCTGCTGTAGAAAGTTAAAGTACCTGTGCTCTAAGTACAAGAGGAAATTCATTTGGCTCTTTGCCGAAGAGTTTAAAAACAATCCGGTCTGTACGACTCTAATGGAAGAAACAAAAACTAACAGTTAAATGACGGTAGTCTCAAATGCTCGATTTATATATATTTAATGTAAAAAGTATTGTTCAATAGCCAGGGCTAGAAACAGGAAATAATCACCAATTCATGTTGATTTATTCTGGAGTATTTTCCACTAAATATCCTATTTTATTTACATATTTGGAGGTGGTTTGAGTTTGATCAAAACACTAAAAGGAGCAAATGCTGAAATTTCACAACAATAACAGAAGGCATAGAGCAAGCAGTTGAGAAGAAAGCATAGGAATCATGCAAACAAACCCATCAAAGGCCCTGAGTCATGTTACTTGTTACAGTCACGACATCAAGGCAGCACCACAGAGCATGTAAAGCTTCACTACTACATTGGTAAGTTTAAGAACCAACCAACATCACACATTGCCTTAACAAAACATCCTTAATTCTATAAATTAAGTCAAATAAACTTAATCATGGGGACATGCTCACTTACATTTGAGTGCAAAGATAATAGAGAAAAGCATGAGTAAAATAGCCAATTTAAAATAATGCAGCAAAACAAACACACCTGAGCTTCTCCACTAGAACTAGTAGGGGACTGGGCAGATGCAGAATCTGAATTTCCACTTGTTTGAGGTGGACTTGACTGATGAGAATCTTGTTGTGTCCATGGGTAATCAACAGAGCAAGTGCCAATATTTGTAGAGACTGGTAATATTTCTAGATCTTCCATGCCATCATCTGAGTCAATATATATGTCATTCAAATCAAAATTATTCATCTTTATTTGGGCACTACTATCTCTGACTTCTGAGCAAATCGGAGGACTGTTTGAAATGCTGGGTTTCATTGAAGATATGAGCTGATGATCAACAGTCCTAACATCATGAGTATGCATAATTTCTTGTTGCATTTTATTCATAGATACAGTTTGGTGTTGTTCTATAACAGTTGGAGAGCCTTGAGAACCATTGGAGAATAAAGCTGACACCATCTCTGACTTCCTAGAAGAATCCCCTTCTCTCAACAAAATCTCTTGTTCCTGCAAAAGGTTTGACAAGTTCTTGCCCCCTTGCTCATCATTCTGACTAGCAAGACTCCTTAGAAGATGAGTTAGAAGATCATGATCTGTAGGCTGATCTGACCTGTCAGCTGTAATTAATTTAAAATGTCAATATATATCCCAAGAAAACCTCAGTCATAACATAAAGAGCAATCAGAGGAAGAGAAGATGTGAGAATATTCTTACTAAGCAAACATAGATATCAACATTCAATCCCAAATGTCATTCTAGCCATATGATGCAATAAATAAGTGCCTCGTTGTTATAAAAATAATCAGTCTCATAAATCATAAGTTTGCCACATCACACTAGAATGACACTTACAAGTGAAATTTTTACAATTCCTAAAAACTGATTGCATGTCAACTGCTGAAACATGTGTATTATTCTCAAAAGGAAGAGAACAAAACTTAATAGTATTATTTTCAAAATAAGTGCCCATTAACATTGTAACCCCCATATCCTCTTTAGAGGCCAGAATTTGATCTATCGGGCCAATTTAATGCCAACATAATAAAGAGATGATGATAACTCATGTTAGTTGTTAGGAGTCCCACATTGGACGAGATAAAGCATTAATATATGTTTATAAATGAAGTCAGTCTTTACCTTACATGCTGGTTTTGTAGGGTTTAGGCTCAACTCAAATTTTAAGATAATAATCGACTTTATCCAAGATCTGCTGGAACACCTACTATCAGGTTACTAATAGAAAAGGGATAGACAAAAACTGAAACTAACTCTTTTGTGGCCATCCTGTTTTCCACTTGACACACTATTTTTCATAGAAATCAAGTGAACAACCTAAACTAAATTCTTCAACATGATATGAAATAGAAACTTGTTCTTCCATGCATCTTTCTGCAGAAGCAATGTGGTGGCCTAGTTTGAACTTATACTTGGTTCTGTATGAAAAAACATACAAACTACTACATTTACAAGTGTAAATTAATACCACGACTGTCCTTATTTCAAACCAATTCCTCGGGGCTCTAGCTACAAAGATATGATTTAAAGAAATCAAGAAATACTTACAATGCATATTTGAAAGTATCTTCAATAAACTTATCAAGAGATAACTACTGGTCTGATCATCATTTGTCGGACTTCCATGAGAAACAACTTCATTATTTGTTTTCCTTCTCCGTTTATTATGGCCAGCCAAGCGTCTTCGACAGCTTCTCTTTCCTTCATCGAACTCTTGAAGCATGTGAAACCTATTGATGGAGTAAAGGAATGTCATGCAACAGTGTTATTCACATCAAACGCTTAACTATCAGATATGGTTTTCCATTTCAGCTATCTGTTACACTTAGGAATTGTAATTTAACTAATAGCAAAAGTATTTATTACCTTTACACATATAATTATCAACCAGAGCAAAAATAGAAAGCAATCAATAAGAATAAAATTACCTACTACACTGTTGACAGAACCTCTGCATTGCATTCCCCACAAGTGCTCTACTAGCCTTAGAGTGCATCTCACAAACTTTATGACGTCTGTGATAATCCTTACCTCTACTCAGATCTGCACCACAATCTTTAACCTGACAAACAGCTCGATTCGAAGTACCTCCAGCTACTTTGCTTTTCTTTCCATTCATACCATCCCAGCTTACAATCTCCCTTTCCACTACCGGTGAAGCATGTCCTGCAAGATTTAAGCTAAGGGCACCAGCTTCCTCATTCAAACCATCATCTTCCAGAACAATAACCCTCCTTTTCCTCTCCCCTTCCTTGCTCCTTTTGGGATTCTCAAGATCTCCTTCCTCAGAGCATGAAGAAGAGGTGTTGGAGGAAACCCCGGCCACTGAGATCCCGGACCCAAGAGGGAAAAATTGTTGCCCCACTCTCAGACTATCCGCTGGCACCGGATTCACACGGCTAGCTATGAACAAATCACCATCCCATCTCCAATCATTCAAATTCCATTCTCTAGACCTCTTCCCCATACTAGCCAAATCAGAGGAACCACCAACACCATAAAAATTATAACCCTCAGCACCCAATCTAGCTTCCATGATCACAATTCACAACTAAAAACTCTCAATCTTAATTCGTAATCTAACTATTACTCCTCATCACAAATAATCAGCCCTAAGTTTAGTTAAAAGTACAAAATCAATTAATTCAACAACACAAATCAAAGTCACCAAGCTTCAATTCATCCCCAACAGTCCAAAAAAAGCACACGCACGCAACCATGGTTCCAATTAAGAGCAATCCACATAATCAAGTACAACAACTCGACAAGCAACAAATCATCAACTCTTCCAATTTCCCAAATCAAATACTCTGTAACAGAAACCTAACTGACCTCAAAGTATTACTGAAAACAAGCTCTTCCTTCCTATATTCAAAAAGAACAATTAAAAAAAATAAGATTAAGATAAAATTGAAGAACAAATTGATGATAAACATAAAGTCTCATACTGAGCAAGACGTACGTCAGAGAGGTAAAGTTAGAAGCAAGCAGATCGGCGGCGAGTAAATGTCGAAAATTGCAGTACGTAAATGGCCAACAGGTTCTGTGGACGGAAACGGCGTTATTGTTTATGATGACGACGAATTAGTATGTTTCAAATGTTAGTTTGTTTTTATTTTCGTTTAGGGAGAAAGAAAGAAAACGGTGTGATGGTATATTCTGTTATAGAGCACTACTTACACAAAAGATAGGTACACAAATTAAAAGAAAGAAAATTTAGAATACTATTAAGAAATTGTCAATAGTTTCGTTAAATCAGTTCAGTTAAACCAGTTCAGTTGTAACTATGCAGAGATATCTGCAACATGCAGCAGACGAACGCCGATTCGAATCCGCGACATTTCACTTATTCTATTCATTTGAAGCTTTAATAAATACAAAGTGGGGGCTAAGGATTGGGAATAGTACACCCCACCGGCTTGAAAGTGGTGGGTGGGGCAGTAGAGCACACTGCGTGTCTGCAGCACTTTACCTTATGGGATGAGGACCCAAAAGAAGATGCCATTTGTTGGCGTAGATCCACACATTGCTCAAACTTACACTACAAATTCTCTGTATCTTTAGCTTATAGTAGTATTACTCACACCGCGTTTTCGTTAAGTAAACGTCACATTCCTCCACTTCTTTCTTTGCTCTGTTTTTTTCCCTATCGCCACATGCATATTGCCAACCCCAACCCAACCGCGTGTGACCACAACACGACACCCTCTTTTACTCTCATTATTAAATTCATTGTATAGCATATGACGACACTTTTTCATCACAAGCTTTGTAATGTGGTTTTTTCAGTCTAATGGAATTGTATTAGGCGAGATGCAAATCTTAGTTAATGAGATTAATGTTTTCCTAATACTACTTTAATAAAGTTTCTCTTTCTTCATTGTGGAATTATTGGCGATCTTTCACATGCTTTGATACTACTTACCGTCCAATGCTCTTTGACACTACTTTTACATTACAGACAGTCAACGTCTCTGTGGATTTGGTAATCGGTTATGGCCAAAAAATATGTGTATACGAGGCTAAAATAACGGTAACTGATTAGAAATAACACAAACTATTTTAATAAATAAAAAAAGTGAACATTATTCATGTAACCTACAAATATTTTCGGTAGATGCCATGTTTTAAAAACAAGATTGAACTGATTCAATTAATTGGACCGAAAATCGGAATTAAATTCAGTCGGGTCAAATTTTCAAAATCGTTAGTAGATCAAAATCAAAATAAAATTGAAAAATTAGATTTAATCATTTAAAATAGTTCGAACCAAAGAATTAGAGCCGGTTTTTGTAAAACTGATAAATTTATCAAATGGGTCATTTTTTAAATAAAAAAAAAATTAATAAAATTTAATGTCAATATCAAAACTTAAATCATTCCTTAATCACAAAAAATAATTCCTTATTTTTTTTACAATCATACAAACTTCTAAGTTCTATCACTCTGTTATAATTTTTCTTTCAACCACACTCCATCAACAGCACGTCGTCTCTTTTACATAATCACACTGTCCAGTTCAATATTTGTTTTATTCAAGTCAATATTCTTCGTTGTCAATTATGAGTTGTTGGTCATCGTTCAATTCGAATTTGTTTATCGTTGTTCACTCAAATATGTTGTAGAGTTTATTTTTGATAATTCTATCTTATTTAATTTAGGTATTCTTAATTATTGAATTTCATTTTAATTATTATGTTTTATTATTTTAATTTTAATTTGAATTAGTTTAATTTATTTTATTGTAATTCTTTAATTTATTTAAACTATTCGTAATTGAAGGTTGAAATTAAGTGTACAATTATATTGTGTTATTATATGTATTATTGATATTGTTGTATTGAGTTTGTAGTAAATTATCTAAATATTTATTTTATTAAGTTGTGAACATATGACTATGTGTGTAACATATTTACGAAATTTAATTTCATATTATTAATTTATTTGATAAAAGGTTTGTGGGTTTAATAGGTTAAATCAATTAAGTCTTAAAGCGAAGGCTTTACCGATTCGATCTTCGATCTGGTTTTTAAAACATTGAGTACATGTGCACAATACTATTGAATAATTTTTAACCCAATAAATTAACTATTAATCCATTAAAATTAGATTGACCCTAAGCTGCCCTTTCAGGGCCACATTTTTACACTAACAAAAAGGCATCAATATAATCAACTAATTGATCACTAAAAATCATTCACAGACAACACTAATGCCTCTGTGTGTACCAATCAACTCAGCATTTTCACACAATTTCCCCCCAAAACACACTTCCATTAACGTTTCAAACTTCACTTCTTCTCTCTTTCTTTCTCTTCCGCGGATAATGGAAAAGATGTTCAATTAAACCCAAATATCAAAGTGAAACTTTCCAACACGCTCCTATCGTACCTCGAAAAATGAGTGCACGACATCGCAAAGCGCATTCGCACGCTCGCGGGATGGACTTAATAGAGTCGCCACCGATCTTTATTTATTTCCATAAAGGGAAAGAGAAAATATCGAATAAAACCCGTAAAAGAAGGACAAGGATATGGTCATCGCAACCAATATTTGAGTTCAGGAGTGGGTTACCCAAGGGGAAGGTATTAGCACCCCTCACGTCCGTTGTACTCAACGGAAACCATTTAGTTAGGGTTGGAAGAATGTTAGCTTTAGTTAATTTCTAATCTTCTAGTTATTTGAATGGGAAAAAAATATAGAGAAGGAAAATGTTTTCGAGTTTTTATTAATGAGAAAGGACCTAAAAAGGTATTTATTATTAGGAGGCCTGAAAAGATTTCGCAATCCTGATCCTACGTATCTCAAAAGAGAAATCAAGGCACATGTAGTTCTAGGTAAAAAAAAGTTTGTTTGTTGGTCGATTTTAGCGAAAGCTATCTTGTATTAATCGACGAAAAACATTGTTTTACCCAAAACAGGTGAGGAACGGGCGTTCGCATCACATTGAATGCATTTACGAATCAACATTCACGGGAAAACGCCACTTATCTCAACTCAACAATTGTGGATGAAGCATTGCTCTTGCATCATCTTAAGACAATATGTCTTTTGTTTATGAAAAGTTTTTCAAGATCAATCGCACGGTGGCGAGAAAAATAGTTTGATTAGTTGGATGTATTTTAGGTGAATGGCGAACGTTTGATGAGAATCAATTGTTCAAAGAGTTATGTCAGAATGTTAGATCCTAACAGCCCTTTTTCATTCAATGTTACTCTCTCCGTTTCAAAATGACTGTCGTTTTAGGAGAAAATTTGTGTTTCAAAATGACTTTCGTTCTCACTTTTCAATGTAGTAATAATTACTATTTTTTCAATTGTGTCATATAATTATTACTCTGTACACTATTTCCAACATATTAATAAGACTAATTTAGTAAAAGTGTAATATCTTATGACAATATCATTGCATTTCTTAATCTGTGTGAAAAAACCTTAAACGACAGTCATTTTGAAACGGATGGAGTATTATGAAAACTATTTGATGGACAACAAACGCTTGATAAAAATCAATTGTTCAAAGAGTTACACCATAATGCTTAATCCCAAAGGCTCTTATTTGTCCAAGTTAATTATTAAGTGTTTTAAGAATGAAAGAGATGAATTAACAGTTATCCCAATGCGCGAGACTCGGGACCGATCATTCAAGAGTTTTTACTAGAATGCTAGATTCCAACAATCCTCTTCTTTCGTATTTTATTTAGAAAATATTTAATCAAGTTGATTTAGGAAAAGTCATTCGATATGATTGATGTTTGATTCGTATAAATGATTTGAGGAATGGTTAGAAATTGAAATTGAAAATGGTTTTGAAAATAATTTAAAGTTAATTGAAAATTGTTTTGAAAATAGTTTGAAGTTAGTGAGACATGAGTGTGAGTATTTACATATTTGATAATATAAAAATGGATAAAGAAGATACCTAATTAATCGACTAAGCACATGGAAATCAACTTAATCAAATAAATCTCATAAAAAATACAAAAAAAAGCAAACAAATAATTAAGTTTAAAAAATCAACTTAATCATTTAAAATCTAAACATCGAATTAACTATAAAAAATGACTTAGAACTAAGGTCCAATTATCAATCAAATGGTCCAAATTGGAAAATGTTACCTCATACCCCTACCATTATCCCTCTACCCCTACATTTTTTAAAATATTCGAATTCTATTCTTTTCATTTATCAACTAAATTTATTATTAAATATTTATTATTTTTCGGTATGTATTTTTTCTTCACCAAATAACTTGCAATCAAGTTTTTCGGTATGTATTTTTTCTTCACCACATGACTTGCAATCAAGTTTTCTGGTATGTATTTTTCCTTCACCAAATAACTTGCAGTCAAGTTTTCCGGTATGTATTTTTTCTTCACCAAATAACTTGCAATCAAGTTTTCCGATATGTATTTTTTCTTCACCAAATAACTTGCAATCAAGTTTTTCGGCATGTATTTTTTCTTCACCAGTTAAATTACATACCGGAAAACTTGGTTGCAAATTATTTGGTGAAGAAAAAATGCATACCGGAAAACTTGATTGCAAGTTATTTGATGAAGAAAAAATACATACCGGAAAACTTGATTGCAAGTTATTTGATAAAGAAAAAATACATACCGGAAAACTTGATTGCATGTTATTTGGTGAAGAAAAAATACATACCTGAAAACTTGATTGCAAGTTATTTGGTGAAGAAAAAAATATATACCGAAAAATAATAAATATTAAATAATAAAATTATTTGATAAGTGAAAATTGTAGAATTGAAATATTTTAAAAATGTAGGGGTAGAAGGATATTGGTAGGGGTATGAGGTAAAATTTTCTCCAAATTGCAATTAAAATGTAAAAAATTATAAATGGGCTAGGCCCAATAAAAAAAGAGATTAGAAACACAATCAAGAAATTAATTTAGACATAAATAAGAAACACATACTATTAATTATAATAATTAATAATACTAATTATAAAAATAAAAATAAAATGAAAATAAAAAAGATAGAAAATAAAATGAACATGGGATGTATAAGAAAATAGCCTAATGGGCTTTAATTCAAATGTCCAAAATTGAGCCCATAAAACAAATAAAAATACTCTCTTAGATCTTACCATAAAAATAAACTAAAAAAAAAGAAAATAAAAATTTGAATACTACAGTATTGGAAAAAACTAAACAAACTTTCTATAAAAGTGAAGAAATGTATTCCATTTTAACAGACATTATTCACCATCTTCAAGTAAAAACCATGTTGCATATTTTAATGCATAATCTCACATTAAAATTAGTAATAATTCCTTCCAAAACATCATGATGAAAATTCAACAATACCATAACACAACATGAACAGAACGTGATAAAAACGATTACCGAAAACAGTTGTTGGACGCAAATGGCAACGAAATCAATGTGGATGGTGTACGGTGTTGTAGGTGGCGATGAAGATCAGTAGATTCGTGGTTTTGCAGTGGTAGTTATGGATGCGTATTCCATTGTTATGACAGTAAGTTATTATTATGTTGTGTCAACGACGAGAAATAATGGATCCAAAGTGAAGCTTCGCCAAAAATGGTTCGTCGGAGGGAGTACGTAGTGGATGTGGATGGTAGCTTGTCGTGGGGTTGTGTTGTTGGTAGGACGATCACGATTGATATTGCTGCAGTGAGGAATGGTTTAGTCGAATGTGAGTACTAGTGATTGAAGCTTGGTTGTTCATGAGGTAAATGGAAGTATATGTTATGAGTGAAGAAATGTTTACTAAATGCAAGTTACATGGTTGCAGGGGGTTTTCTTGTGTAGTGTAATATAGTTTGTTTAATGGTGGAGAGATTCATTGAAAAAAGGAAGGCAACATGTAGCTAACACCTCACTTTTTATTTTTCCACTTTTCTGAAAGTGAAATGAGAGAGGTAGTTGGTGAGTTACCTTGAGAGAGGTCCTTGTATTCTCATGTGTGGCTTCTTTTCATTTTTTCAATTCTTATTTGTTCCTTGTGTGTGAGAAAAATCTATGACATTCATGTTTCTATTTTTTCATGAGGATAAGTTATGGGGTTAGTGAGTGAGATGTGCATAAGTGATTTATGGTGGATTTTTATGCAATGTGTGTTTAAAAAAGAGGATGAAAGTTGTTATGTGTATTAATAGAAAAGTGGTGATTCAGTGCATATGCCCAGGTAGTTTTCATTGTCTCACCCTTTTTAACTTGATAGATAGATAGATAGATAGATAGACAGATAGATAGATAGATAGATAGATAGATAGAC